>JANXHW010000004.1:15499642-16797500 GCA_026170595.1 Plestiodon gilberti rubricaudatus | reverse complement strand
CCCCCCCCCAGCCCCGCAATGCAGAGAATTAGGGAGCACAGATATTGCATCTACCCAAAACACCTTTCTCTATTTGCGATAGTCATTGTTAGCCAAGGTCAATCATAGGTCAACATAGGTCAATCTAAAATGTCACACACTGTTAGCCTAACACACTAGCAGTGCAATCCTGAGCAGGCCAGTGGAGCATGCGCTCCACCGGACTAAGGAGTTGCAAACGTGCCGTAAAACACAATTGCGGCTCATTTGGAGTAAGCGGTGCTGGTGTGGAGGCTGGCACCGCTCATGCTGGCACCTACCTGGACCTGTGCTGGCCGATGTAGGTAAGGCCCATGCCGGTTGGAGCAGGGACGTGGGGAGGGCAGGCAGGGGTGGTGAGGGAGGGGACTATTGGCCAGCCCGGTCTGGTTGGGGGTGGGGTCAGGAGTAAACAGTCAGGAGTAAAGAGAAAACATGACACCATGAAATGCCTCCAGCACTAATATCGCGGCACTGAGTTGCACGGCCTCCCCAGACATGCACCAGCTAGAAGAGCTGGCACACATCCGAGGAGGCCTATTGGGGCCCGCAGCGCTTAAACCAGGGGAAGGGGACGTCCCCTTCGCCCAAGGTGAGCCCGGGCTGTGCCGGCGCGGCCTGCGATCTGCCCTTTAGACCAGCCGCCGCATCTTAGGCAGAATCAGGCTGTAATTCAAAGACATTCTGCCTCATAGCATTATTAACGTTTGAGAGCCACTGTGCACGCTACACAATATAAAGCAAAAGCATTCTGGACTGTAACACTTCGCAGATGAAAGATTGCATTCTTGAATGCTCCAACCCCCACTTATGCAAGACAGAGCACCACTTGCAGGACCTGTTTTACATTGGGGAGCATGAGAAATGTGATCTAAACAGTGCTGGCTTCAGGTTTTGGAGGGCCCTGTGCTATGCTCCTCCTTGTTGCCACTGCTACCAGCTGCTGCTTCTCCTCATCATCACTGCTATCTGCTTGCTTCCTAGAGGCAGAGTTCTCTTATATAGGGAACAGGTGTTGGCAGAAGCACTTCTCTTCCTCACTGCCATCGCTCACTTATGGCCAAATCCTATTCTGCACAGGATGCAGGGCCGCTGATGCAGAGTCCGTTGCATCCTGCATGCCAGCAAGGGACCAGGTTGGCTGGGAAAGGTAAGTATAGAAACATATTACTTACTTCTCCGGCCGCTCCATGGTCCTTGATGGGCCTACTTAGAGATCTATGCCAGCTCTTTTGCTGGCACAAGTCTGTTTTGTGGAAGGGTCATGTGGAAGGGTCGTGTCAGGCCCAGGATGAGGGTATTAGATTCTGTAGGTACTGCTGCTGCCGCTGAAATCCACCCTGTCTGGCCCCTGATCCAGCCCTGTCCTGGCCCAATCCTCACCGTGATCCTCCCCCACTGCTAGCAGAAACCCACTGCAAGCCGTTTTGCAGGGTGCCGCTGGAAGTGCATGGCCTTCCAGGCCTTGCTGCATCAGCAGCACTCTGCAGACTAGTGAAGAGGCTGCCGCGACAGTGGATATCACGGTTCTCTGGCAGATATTGTGCAGTTAGGATTGGGCCATTACCTGTGCAGTTGGCAATCCATGAGGACACTTGATGCAGGTTGCATCAGTGGCAGATTGTGAGGGCGCCGAGAGGGGCGGCAAATTCAGGGTTTCTTTAACTCTGAGTCTGCCGCCACCACCTCCTCCCCCCAACCTCCCTTTTTATGCTCTTGTTTTAATTGTAATGTGATCTGTTTTTATTAATTTTAGATGCTGTTTTAGTTTTCGTTAACTGTTTTTTTATTGTTTTAAAAAGTGATTATTTTTTGTATTGTACTTTTTGTATTGTATTCTCTTTTCATGTTGTAAGCCGCCTTGGGTCCCTTCGGGGAGAAATGCGGGGTAAAAATACTGCAAAATAAATAAATAAATAAATAAATAAATAAACGTGCTGCTAATGCAAGCTGCAAAGGTCAGAGCGAGAAGCAGATCATTCCCCTCCTTACCGTGCTCCTTGTGTGCTGCCTTCAAACCCGGAAGTGTGGGACGTCCGGATGTGATGGCAGCACACAAGGAGCATGGTGAGGGTTTTGTTTTCTGTTTTGTAGCACAGAGGTGGTGGAACTGCGTCAGGTGGCATTCTGGGTTTTGCCACCCCTGCTCATTTGCCTGCCTGGACCAAAGGGAAAGAGATATCAGGGCAGGAGGCCAAGGGACAGACTCTGATCATGCTAGTCCCTGACACCAGTCTGCAGCTCTCCGTTCCTTTGTAGCACTTCAAG
This sequence comes from Plestiodon gilberti rubricaudatus, assembly GCA_026170595.1. Taxonomy (NCBI): domain Eukaryota; kingdom Metazoa; phylum Chordata; class Lepidosauria; order Squamata; family Scincidae; genus Plestiodon; species Plestiodon gilberti. The sequence goes on along the minus strand of JANXHW010000004.1, from coordinate 16,795,214 downwards.
ACAGTTCATTGCCCCCTCGTTCTGTTGTGTGTAGAGATCAGGCCTTGTAGAACGGCTCTCAGACTGAACTGATATATCACACCTATATGCAAATATGTTAGGCAGCACCTTTTTGTTACTTTCTATAACTACTTCCTGTAACATAGTTGATTTATGAAAAATAAAATCATATCATGGTCCAACTTGTGAAATTTTCCCAAGAGCTTCTGTAGTTTTGGGTAAAAACTACTTGTCTTGAGTAATTATTCCCCCCCCCCCCATTTATTGGCCTTTATGCAGAATTTGCTCCATTGGGCATGTTGTTTTGACATATTTAATTTCATGAGGGAACACTAACCATTTGGTCTTTCATCAGCCTTTATAGCTACAATATCTGTGCCTGATGACTTCATCTTTTTAACTAAGATTTCCAACTATAAATGGGATTTTACTGTATAATTGTGCCATGATAAACTAATCACAATCATTGTCATACTAGTATAAATAAACAATGGGAGTTTTAAGTTCTAAATGCCTTTTAGTTCAATTCTAGTCTTCTGATAAAAATTTATGTTGAAATAGATACATTAAGACTTTGGTGAATGGTATAAAAAAAGTGAATTGTGCTCTCTATCACTTTCAAATAATAAGATTCTGCAGCGGATCCTAAAGACTCAGAACGTTGTCTGAGAACTTTTAGAAAACTGACAGCGCAATCCGACTTAACTTTTGTGCTGGTTTAACCAGCGGCGCAGCGAGAATGGGAGGCCCCAGAACGGAAAAGGGATTCAAATCCCCTCCAAAAGAGGAATTCAAAGGGGATTTGAATCCCTTTTCCGTTCTGGGGCCTCCCGTTCTCACTGCGATGCTGGTTAAACCGGCACAAAAGTTAAGTTGGCTTGTGCTGTGATTCAACTACTCTAGAATATGTGGGTGTGAAATTTAAGAAAACACTAAACCAATCCAACCCCCCTTTCCGCTGCATGATATCAGCAGGTGAATTCACATTACATTTGTGCCATGGTGGTGATGTGCTAAAGTAATATTGGTGGTCCACAACATTCTGCCCAAACTCTGAATGTCCCCCCCTCCCAAATATGGTAACTGAACAGGATGGTGTAGTGGTTTGGGAGTCGGACTTAGACCTGGAAGATCCAGGTTCAAATCCCCGCTCAGCCATGAAGCTTCCTGGGTGACCTTGGGCCAGTCACTATCTCTCAGCCCCACCTACCTCACAGGGTTGTTGTGAGGACAAAAAGAGGGGAGTAAATATGTACAACACTCTGAGCTCCTTAGAGGAAGGGCGGTATAAAAATGTGAAGAATAAATAAATAAATAAATAAACATATGACAGAGCCTTATGTTGGTTAGAGTAGACCACTGGTCCATCTTGCTTAGCGTTGTCTACCGACTGGCAGAAGCTCTCCAGCATTTCAGACTGGGCAGAATTTCCAGACCTACCTGGAGCTGTAGGGTACTGAACATGGGATATATGTGTTCTGTCACTGCGCTACAAGCCCTCCCTGACCGCCAGGGGAGGGAGGTGTCAGAACACTCCCAAGATTGGATGCCATGCCAATAATCACCATGCCATGGCAACATAGTTGCTTTTTCACAATACAACCATGTTACCATGTCACACCATTTGCACAGATTTGTCCTTATCCTGAAAAGATAACAGCCCATGAATGTTCTAGGTCCATGAGCGCTGAGGTACTGCCAGCTAAACAGTTTGATTATGGAGAAAAAAACACATTCCATCCACCAAAGGACATAAATTTTACAGCCTCAGCTAGATTTTGTAACATTTGCAACTGATTTGAAAATCAGTGAATAATGAGAGAACATTAAAGTGATACAAAGAAGCTGTAAAGAACAATTACAATGCAATGATAATTATACTGTGTAATAACATTTAAACGGGCAAGTGTTTTAAAGGCTTTGCATACAGAAACCAGATTGCTTACATCCATCACAATTATAGCAGACAAGGATTCTTCTGTACACTTATAATTGGGGGAAAGAATGGGATCCTTTTTAATTTTCTGAAATACAAAAGGAGATAACTGCATGCGATCATTTCAGGTGTTCTTGGGTTCTCTTTTTCTGCTTTAAAACTCTCTCCGTTTGAAATGAATGCAATTAAATACTTCTGTTGCTATTCTGGTTCTTTTGAAGAGTGACACTTCAAATGTTGCTAACATTCCTTCTTTATGAGACCTTTCCATATTACACCTGAGCAATTAAAGCATTTTTTTTAAAAAAGAGCAGCCCACAGTAATTTAAATAAAATAAGAAATTACATACACCTGCCAACTCTACTGCATTCTTAATCAGCCCCATCGTTCACGTAAAGGAAGCATAACGTGATATTGGATTTATCAGATGAATCAGTTGCATCTCTTCTTTGTGTCTCCTATTGGTCAGGCACCTGACAGCCCAATCCTATGTGCGCCGCCCAATGGTGGCGTGCCTCCCACACTGGCGCTGACTGCCTCTGCCTTCCCAGCCACGCTGGAGAATGTCCGGATCCACACCGGGAAAGGTAAGCCAGAGAGAAGGTGGGGAGAGGGTGAAACTGGGTGGGGAGGGGGGGCGTAACAGGGGTGGGGAGGCTGCGAGAGGGGGAGGATCTGTCATGGAAGGCCCAGGTCGGATCCCCTTCCCCGCAGCCTCCCCACCCCTTTTCTGTCCTCGGATTTACACTAGAGAAATTGCTAGCGTAGGTCCGAGGAGAGCTATTGCGGACCAAGAGGCCCCTTGACCTGCAGAAGACTCTTGGTCCCGCCCCCCCCCAGGATTCAATGGCTGCCATTTCGCCGCCACTGCATTGGTGGGGGGGAAATGATAGGATTGGTCTCTGAATGTCAGACCCTGCTTCTTAACAAATCAGAAGCAGAGCACAGCAAAGATGAGGCAAGCCTCCTGGCTTGTCTGGCTGATCACCCTTTAGAGCAGGTGTGGGGAACCTCCGGTCCGCGGGCTGAATCCGGCCCACGGGCCGATCCGGTCCGGCCCGCGTAGGACCGGACCGGAGGCTCCACCGCCACGCGCCTATTCCTTTTAAAAGCGGCGTTCCTGGACCTGCGCAGAGCGAGCGGTGGGTGGGTGGGAGAGCGAGCAAGCTAGCGTTGGGAGGGAGAGCGGTCTGTGGGAGGTAAATTCGCGGGTTTTTTTTTTCCAAATTTGCAAGGGAGGGGGAATTTCGAACAGCCTAACAGCCGGCCCACAGCAAATTTTCCCTATGGGAAAATGGCCCCCCACCGCAAATAGGTTCTCCACCCCTGCTTTAGAGGTTGGTAGTGGTTCGCAGGCTGAATTGCTGGCCTGACATACCTTCAAGGCGCCAAGTTCAGAACTCTTACTGCAGGACTGAGTCTTGACAGGAGGAGAGCGGTAGAGAAGGCAGGTGGAGTCACAAAGTGATAGAAAATAGCAGGGCTGAAAGAATCATATGACAGAATCATGAGGCATCATCAGGTGGGTAGTTGAATTTTGCTAATATTTTTTGCGTTCTTGAAAAAAGCACCTCCGCCATATTGGCACTTTTTCATTTTTTTCCCCCTAGAGGAGAGAGGGTAAATGGTTCCCGATTGCTTCAGGGGTGGCACTCCTTGCTTTGCCAGGCTGCAGCAATGAAACTGGCATACTACAGCAAATCAGGCAGCATCGACTCAGACACACATTTGGGTGTGCATGGGAATGCTCATCTCATTGCGGATATGATCTACACGCACTACAGTGCTCTTAACGAATGCACGTTTGCATGATGTCCATTCATATGTGCATTTCAACAGGGGCTTTGCTTGCCCAGATGCTTTTATTTTCTCTCGCTGAATTGATTCTGTGGCTCTGTTATGTCATCACTTTCACTATGCAATCCCTGATTGGTTGGGATCACATGGAGAAAAGAAAAGAGGAAGCCCTGTTTAAATAGAATAACACCAATGACTGGTAAATAAGAATGCAAACAGGCATGAAAAAATGACATAAAAATGAAGGCTGAGGGGTACTGAAGTGCTTTTCACTCCCCATAGAAGCACACATTTCATCTTGGAAATGTTCAAGGGAAAAAATTCAGTACAACTCCACAAGGGAACATGCAGGTGATAATTTCCCAAGGGTGGATACAGCTTAAACATTTTAGCATAAATTCTTCCTCATACTGTACCAATTATAGAATAATAGAGTTGGAAGGAACCCACAAGGTCATTTAGTCCAACCCCCTCCTAGAGCCTCTGTCGAGCCTCTGCTTGAAGATCTCCACTGAGGGAAAATCCACCACCTCCCTTTACCGCTACCAAAGACTGCATCTCTCCCCCAGCAGGTTGGAGAAGATTTCACACTATAGAGGTGAAACTGACAAATGGTTTTTAAAAGCTCTGTCACTTTTACCTCTATAGTGAAACAGCTTTTCAGGTCTTACTGCAAGTAGAGGAAAGCTTGCCAATTTCACTGCTGCTCTTGCAGACTTTGTACTTTGTTGTTTGTTGTGCAAGGTGGTTGTTTTGTTGTTGTTGTTGTCTGGAAAGCATGTACAAAAGTTTTGGAAACCAGGTGGCGGTTAAAAAAAAAATCCTGATGGAAAGAATTGGACATAAGGATTGTTCAGGATACTTATCTATGGCAGTGGAACAATATCCATGTTAGAAACTGAACTCACGTCGCAATCCAGTCGGGCTGTGCTGGCTGCTTTGCCACTCCTGGGTGTTGTAAACCTACTGTAAGCCATGTTTCCGAAACCCAGAAAGTAAGCGGTGCCGGTGCTGCAGCCGGCGCCGCTCACTCTCCAATGGACAGAAGACACCGCTGGCGGATACAGGTAAGGACAGCGCCGGATGATGGTGGAGGGAGTGGGGAGGCGCGGAATAGGGCAGAATGGGAGGGAGTGATTGGGTGGACGGGCCTGGAAGAGGGGAGGGATCCTATCCGCCCTTCCTGGGTCTGGCAAGCCCTGCACGGGCTCCTCAGATTTGCACTGGCCGTTTTGCCAGCGCACATTCTAGGAGACCCATAGCGGCAGCTGGGACGAGTGCCCATTTCTCTTGAGGAGGCCTTCAGCTGCACCAGCGCTGGCCTGATCCTGGATCGGATCCTGCGCAGCGTGATTTTACACAGTAGGGCGGTCCTAGACAAGATTGGGCTGCCCATGAATTACTGCCACATCCCTACAAAGCAGCACAACATCTCTACATTCCATAGGACATTGACACAAGACAAGTACGTAGTTAGGACTGCTTCACACCTGATATTCGTCCCCTGGATACAGAACAGAATTCCTTCCCAGAACAATTATGTTGCTCCTGCCTAAAGGCAGGCTAGGAGTGGATGGTGAGACACTACATAGCTGCTGCCAAAACCAGTAACCTTGCATTTCTGCCTTCTTGTATTGCCAATCATGATGCAAGTTTCCCTGCCATAAGCAGCACCCAATAAAGAGAAATGGAGATGGAGAAAACTGCAACGTAATTAAGTCACATCGCACATTTTGCATTACTTGACCTTGCAAACAAGAGGAAGAACAGAGGCGCGGGACTGCTGCCTTTCCTGGCACCAGGCGTGTGCCGTAACACCTCGCCCAGCTAATCCAGTGCTGTTAATAAACCAGGTTGAGTGTTCTGTAATATTTTTAAATTTTAACCAGTAGCTAGTAGCAGATCAGGTTGAAACGAGCAATTCTCACTGTGCAATCAAAGGCACGTTTACTTAGAAGTAAGTTCCTTTTAACTCAATGTGGCTTACCTCCTAGTAAGTATGCTTAGAACTGCACTGTTTAAATGGTTCTGAAAAAAAACCCTGCAAGAAATTGAAATTGTCTCAAGACCATCAGGAATTCAATGGCACCCCTCACTGAGTAGCTCATTAGTCCAATGCGTTCTGCAATCACAAATCATTCCGAATAATACTGTATATGTTCTAAAAAGGGTTAGGTTTGAAAAATTAGCATTATAAATGTCACATTTACTTCCAGCTGGAAGTGTGCAACAATGTGTGACAATACTGTATAAAATGTTGAAACACGCTCTCCTTTTGTTTTACTTTACTCATTTTTGTAATACAACCCTGGTTACTGGAAAATGCCTTACAGCTTTATTCAAAACACATGTTCAAAAAAAAATCTGAATGAAAAGAAAGAGAGGGAAAAAACCCCTTTGACTCTTTCTGGAACATCTAACCAATATATCATTGGTGTGTGTTGCATTTTTCCTTCTTGTCAGGACCACTTTTATGTCTTTAAGATTTATTTAAACTAGTTTATTATATAATGAAGCTTGTCAGATCATAAGAACAAAGTCAAACAATATGCTCTGTATCAAAGTACAATGTTTAACATGGAGGTTTAAGTATACATATCAAGTGCAATGCAATCAAGCAAACTTTAATCGAAAAATGCAAATGGTTCAGATTATTAGAGCCACATCTGTCCTTTGAAGCACAATTTAGGATGTTTATCAAAAGCTACAAGTAATTATATTATTCCCTCCCACGGCACATATCTGAGCCACAGATTTCTTAGGCTGAAATCTTTTGAATTTAATCCCATGGTCTCAGATGGACCCTATAAAAGCCCAATAAATGCAATGCTAAAAATATCTACCTTACCCAAATTTAGCCCATTAGGGATCGCTTGTAATAAGATAATAGAACAATACCAAAAAAAACCTACCAACCAACAACTATTGAAAACAATTTAATTATTAACTTTCAATTACAAAGGCAAAATGAGGCTGTTGCCATCTGGATTTGTTGCAAATTCCAAACCGCCTACAAAGAGAAGATTACAGGCATTCAAGTTGAGAAGCTACCATGGAACGTGTGACAGTAGCAAAAATGTGGATCCAGACTTGCATATTCACCAAAGATTGTACATAGGACTTATTTTTCCAGGAGTACACATCTGTATTCCATAGTAAAAAAAAAAGGTGACCCCTGACAATTAAGTCAGGGTGGTGCTCATCCCCATTTCAAAGCCGAAGAGCCAGCGTTGTCTGAAGACGCCTCTGTGGTCATGTGGCCAGCATGACTCTCCTTGCCACAGCGCATACCATGCAGCTGGAACACGGAACGCTGTTTACCTTCCCGCAAGCGGTACCTACTTATCTACTCGCATTAACATGCTTTGGAACTGCTAGGTTGGCAGGAGCTGGCCAAGCAACGAGAGCTCACCCCGTCGCGGATTCAAACTGCTGACCTTTCAATCGACAGCTCATGGTTCAGCGGTTTAGCTTCTATACAATTAACATGTTTTTCTCTTTTCATATTCAGAAACTATAAGCAAACTGTGACACTAGAACTTCAACTGAAACAAGACATTACAGTGGATCTTAAAAAAGAAAAGCAAACACTTCCGTAAAAAGGGTTTCAGTTTTTCTACTCTTTACAAAACACACATATAATATATATTATCATTGACTTGTAAACAGCTAGACCATTTTAACTGCAAGATACATTTAAATATCTACCAATACAAACACACAACCTCTTTTTAAAAATAATTACATACTATCAGTGGGAATACGTAATTTACAGGCAGATCCAACAACAGTATGTAGGCTAATACTTTTTATTACACTCACTAGAGCTGAATGAAACACTCAAGCTATTGGATTCATTAAAAACGAATTCTTTTGCCAAAAAACAAGGGGGGAGATGGCGGTGGAAAGGGGAGATCTTTTATGAGTTCCTGGAAGCTTGTGTGTTATATTTAGTTCTTGTGAGTGAAATAAAAAGCAATACCCTCTAAAGTTGACATTCATTAAACCATTTTTTTTAAAAAAAACTTACAATACTGTGTTAAATATCAAGTGGGAAGATGCTAACCAAATGTAGCTGCAAACCAGGGCTTACAAGCTACACAGCAACACGTACAATTAGTGATACATAGCTAAACCACTTCACTTGCAGCTTACTGATGAAATTATCTTAAAGAAGACACATTTCAACATCACTGGATTCAGTAAGGGGGAAAAGCCTATCCTTGCAGAATAGAAGGCCCTTCCTGCTGGCTACCATGGTTTTATTAAACCACAATATTCCTTGGAATGACAACCTCCCCCCACATCACTGACTGGCCCCTTTACTCAACCCAAGCATACAAACGTGATAGCATTTGCTATCCGCCGCCCTGTTCTGCCCTCCTCCACCTTGTCCCACCTCCCCCGCTGTCCTACCTGCCTCAGCGTGTGGGAATGCTCCAGCCTTCTTGCCAGGGCTCCAGCAACACACAAATTCGCGCTGCTGGAGTATCTTCTATGACTGCTGTAAGGCAGTTGCTGCCAGCGGAATGTGTGCTCCATTGAATAGGATCAGGCCATTGGACTGTAAGCAATGACCTGCCTATTTGTTGTTTATCAAACACTGTAAAGAACTATGTACACCAATCATACCCCATAAATAATAAGAAATAACAATAACACTGTTATAGTCATAGCCCCCCAAATGTCTGGACTTTGGATGTCTGGATAAAGGGGTAATCAACCTGTAATATGTCTGCCACTCAGTGCAGGAACAGAAACTAATCCTGCAATCCCATGCCCATTTTCTTGGAAGTAAGTCTAATTGAAAACAATAGGACTTAGTAAACACGAGAAGACTTGCACTTTAATACCAAATTCCAACCACAGAACACAAATATAAAATACTGTGTCAAGTCCCTCAATCAAGCACTATGGACAAAATACTAATAGATCAATAAATACCAAGGGCTAATGGATTGTTGAAGCATTTGTCTATTTACATAGACCTCCTCTTATATATAAGAAAGGAGCTATAACATGCGATTATATTTTCTGGCATTATAATCAAAATAAAGCTGAGTGTAGCTCCACTACAATCTACCTTTCTTCTAATCTGATGATGGGGCTTTTCTTCTCTTTCACCCCTTTTTGATCTGCAGAGGAGTCAAGGCAGATTACTTTAGGGACAGGGACGCCAGCTTGGGAGAGGGGTACCAGGCTTTTCTGTTGTTTAACTTAAAAAAACCCTCCGAAAACGCTTGGTGTAACTTTGATGCAGTCTGCATGCATGATTTATCCTGGCCGTATAAGACAATACACTTTAGATTGTGAGTCCTTTTGGGACAGGGAGCCATTTAATCATTTGATTTTGTTTGGAAACCGCTTTGTGAACTTTTTGTTGAAAAGTGATATATAAATACTGTTAATAATACTGTTAATAATTTGCATGTATGGATCTGTAAATGTGTATTTATTCATGCCACCTATACGCAAATTTTCTTTCCTCTAATCTTAAAGAATTGATTTTTATCTGCTTATATAAATGGCATGAATAAATACAGAGTTTCAGATCCATACATGCAGACGTATCATTTTATATGACAGGGATAAATCATGCCTGCATACCTTGCGTCAACTTTGCATCAACAGCTACAAACGCAATAAAAAAGAGGTATTCATATGGAAGGGGTGCAGAAGACACGGCTTGATTTGGATGCCATTTGGTTTAGGGATGATTCTGAAAGGAGACCTTCACACCCAAGGTCTTTAAAACCACATACTTTACAGACACCCTCTCTTTCATCTACTTCCCAAACTTTTTCTCCTTTCAACTGTTTATCAAGTTTCTTTTTAGCCATATTCCTCTACACCTGTAGCAGCAGATGGAGTATAGCAGCTCTGCCAGGCAAGACGGGATGAAAGACGGCCATGTAGGCCACAGATTCCTACCCTGACAAAGGCTTCTTTACTTTTAAGAACTCCTTGACAGGGAGTCATTTTAGTCCATGGTAACAGAAGAGCATCCAATCCCATATTTTTCCTGTGACACAGACGTTAAAAGGCACAAAACCTTCTGACAGGAAAAGTGCTGGGAATTTTACATAAACATGGTTCAAAGCTTTATTTTAGCTTGGTTTGGCTGATGAGAGTGCTGCTCATAATGGTTAGTTGGCTAAATATTCAACAACTTAAAATAATTTGACATGGTTAATTTCTATTCGTACAAACATGAATTGCATTCCAATACTGAAATGGAGAAATAATAAAATACAGAAATAAACCTCATTTAGCTACATTGCTAATGTTTAAAATCCTGACTAGCAAAGGAATTTCTTGCACAGAACAATCCAATGCATATTGACTCGGAACTGAATCTCACAGAGCCCAACAGGCCTGACTCCCCAGTAAGTTCATTTAGGATTATAGCCAGGCAGCCCAATCCTAAAGGGCTGGCCGCTGTATCCTAAGCCCATTATGGGCTGTCAGGTGTAAGTGAGCCAGGGCCTATGAGCCTCCAAAGATGTACGCCAGGTCCAGACCTGGCGTACATTTGGGGAGGCCCCCTCCCAGCCCAGGCTGGCCAAGGGCCCCCCTCCCTCGCCGGCCTGGCTTGCTCGTCCCCGCCCCTGAGCCAAGCGGCCTAGCCCTAGGCATTACCTGGGTCGTCCAGCGCAGGTCCGGGCCACTGGCCTCCATGCCGGTGCCACTTACACCCAAGTAATCGCAAACATGCTTTATGGCACATTTGCAACACTTTAGAGTGGCAGAGTGTGCACTCCACCGCTCTAAAGTAAGTGAGGATTGCTCCATCAGTCAACTTTTTAAAGTTTGCCAATATTATAAATAATTTTGTGGAAAAGACCTGAGGGAAAACTCCTTTCCTCTGGTCCACCCTGCGTTTAGAAATAGTGGCCAGGCCCCACATGTGCACCAGCGTTTCAACACAAACACTGTGATCAGCCACAGACAGCCCTCCATGTAACTAGTAGAAAGAGAGGATGTTACATTTCAAACAGCCCGATCTTCAGTTCTGCTTCCCGCCGCAGGAAGTAGGGTGTGCTCCAGTGGTCCAGCTGCATTGGTGGGGGAGGGAAAGGATAGGATTGGGGCCTCAGTCTCTTAACCATTGAGCTACAGTCTCTCAAACACAATGTTTTTTGATGGAGGCAATTCACACAGTGAGCCATCCACCATCGGGTGCTGAGCAGTCATGGTAGGGGCATGAGCCGTACCTTTAGGTGTGAACCAGTTTTTAGGCAAAAAGTGGCTGCCCAACTCTGGACTACACCGAGTCTGGATCAATGAGCTCAAAGGAGGAACATAATCCACATTACAGCCAGCTGTTTACTTTTATTGACCAGATATACTTTTCTTTCCCCCAGCACAAGTTATCTATCACCCCTAATTAGCAACTACACAAAAAACCAACTAGGTTCACGAACGTATTAATGACTGTTTTTATGTCTTCAGTCCCAGTTATTATCTCCACTGTACATCCACAAGCACAAAGGATGACATTTTGCTGCACAAAAGGGGCAGTATATGTTATGCATGATTCATATAACTTCCATTAATATTTAAGATCATGTGGTTCAGAGGAGCAAAATGGAATAAGCTGCTGTTTTTTAAAGCACCTGCTCTAAAGACTTGATTCAGTTTTCAGTGCACTACAAGCCACCCTGGGAAAGACGGTCTGAACATCTACTTTGCAAATATTCCTGCTAACTATGCCCATGTAAAACTGCACTGAGCCAGTGCGTTACTGAGCTAGTAATATCAAAATGTACATAAAAACAGCCCAATATAATAGAATAATATGAAATATAACTAAAGCACCAAGAAAAAGTTAGGCCAGCAGAACCAAAACGAGAACAGAGGGGACAGAAACTGAGTCTTTCCCCTAAAAGTCCATGAGAATGAAAGATATTTATCAGCCTGATACTATCCTGGTCTGGCCCACAGCATGCAGCGGCGCTTTGCACACCTTCCGCTGCATGCTATGGGCTGGCTGGGGACTGTGCAGTGAATGAGAGTAAGTAAAACAATGTGCCCTGCCATGGTCCTCATTGGGCCTACTCAGATTTGCACCAGCAATTTGGCTGGTGCAAATCCAAGTGCATCCGGAGGGGATGTCGAGGCCGGGCCAGAGCCATAGGATATTGGCAGGCCTGCTGCCACCAATATTTGCCCCAGCCCACCCTTGATGAACCCCCTTCTGGCCTCTATTCCTGCCCCAGTCCTCCCCTCCAGAACCCCCTGGAATGCCCCTCCAGTGACTTACCTGCTCTGGTAGGGGCTGGGCACTCCGTACTTGTGTACCCAGGGCTGTCAGTCATTTGCGCTGGCGGCCCTAGACTACACACTGCTGCTGTGGCAGCGGCTCAGGCCTTGCACTGATGGAATTCAAGTTTTGTCATCACAAGGCCTGGATAGGATCAGGCGGTAAGTGTATTAAGAATATTATCATAGGAAAAAAATTACATTTTAATATTAATCAAAGCCACAACAAAACAGAAAAAATAATAATACTCAAACTACTCATCAAACTTTACAATGAAATACATTCATATTGAGAAGGCTACATTTTTTTCTTCTTTTCAGGTGTTTCCAAATAGGAAAAGAAAGGAACCTAGACAGTAAAAACGTTATCCAAAATATATTCATTCGTTCTTTCTGATGAGTTTGGCCATGGTCATAATTTCCCAAATTGTATTAACCCAGTATCTATATGAAGGTGAAACTGATCCTTCCATTTGCTTGCTCATACAATTTGGCTACAAAAAACAAACCGCAAAGCCAAGCTTCATGATAATACAATGGACAATCTTATTCCAAGATTGCAAAAGAAAATGTAGTAATTAAGACCAGGAGTGAGAGAACCAGATGGATCTCTCAACGTAATGAGTTCCAAATCCTGGCTAGAATAGCTAAAAAAACCTCTGCCCCGAGTAGAAAACCTGTGAAAGTAGGGTCTGAAGACGTAACACAGCAGGCAGCCTCATATAGGAGAAAGCACTTGATGCACTTGCTTATCTGTTCTCAGCAGAAGTGGATGGGAAGGAAATGAGAGGGCTATTAACATGCTATGCTGTATGTTGGTATAGGTGTCTGCACGTAATACACATTTGCATGTGAATGACTACACACATTCATTTTAAAAGTGAACATGAGGGGTGGACTCTTTGAAAATGTAGAGAACAGAAGTTGAACATAACCGTACACACATGCACACCAACAATGTGTACACTGTACACAGATTGTACATGAATTGTGCGTGTATATATGTGTAATGTATGAACAGGGCTAAGGACAAAGAAGCAAATCATGCAGACACACAGAAGGAAGCCTGCTCTATGGGTGTGTACTTCGGGTGCATGGGAGACTTGATTTTTTAAATTAATTAATTGCTGCACACCAGCATGCCAGAGCATGCAACTTGGGAATAACTGAAATGCCTGTAATATTTTAAATCTCAAAACTGTGATGCTGATATCATGTAAAACCAACAAGGGTTTTAGCTAAACATGGCTGAGTCACAAGACTCAAAATGGATCCTGCATCTACAAAACATTAGTCAAGACGACTTTCAGTGGGACTTAATCATGATTCACTTTCTTCGGACACAACTCCTTGTTTTCAGGGATAACTCTCCTCCGCTTTCACTTTCTTTCCATATCAGTTACATCTTTAACATTAGTGATTCCATTTGGAAAATAAAATGCCACTTATGCAATTGGTCCCTACCCTACTGAATCCTACACACACACACACACACACACACACACACACACACACACACACACACACCAGACTCTTACGTAACTTTTGAAATGAATTTGTGCTGGTTTTAAAAGCTTCCTGAATAGCAATTTCAACTTACATGGTAACAAGCCCCTTTTCAGATGGCTCATGTGGACTTATGCAAGGTGAGGCAATTTTAACCAGGAAATATAAACCCTAAATCAGTTGCGTAGTAATTGGGTAGAGTGACGGCCAACCTGCCAAGCCATCTTTTCCATCAAGTGATTTGCATTCTGCATAATCTGTGCAGAGACAGATTTATTGCTGCAACATACATGTACATACCTGTTCAACTCTGCTATCTAAAGAAGAACACACCATTTTCCAATTATCAAAAAAGAAAACCAGACAAAGTAGGTTTTAATGAGCCAATAAAAGCTTCAGTTTTTTTACACAAGATTCACTCAACGCCCTCAATCATGATTAACAAGCAACATTCTGCTCTCATTCACACTCATGCTAATAAATCTCATCTGGATACCGACATGTCCCAAGGGAAGGGGGAAAATCCCACCGCCTCCTTCAGCAAAGTCACAATGCTGAAAACCTCATTGAGACCTTGAGAAACGTTTCGCAGAACTGCGACTGAAATGCTTCAACGTAAAACGGTTTGCATATACTCGTTTCATTGGGACAGCTGTTGAAGCTCTAGTGTGATGTGCTCCCTTCACCTGGCCTCAGTTATGAATAGCGCCTTGAAAGAGGGCTTTACGAACATATGAATCTACCTTATACCAAGTCAAATCTTTAGCTCTCCGAGTTCAGTATTGGGCACATTGATTGGCACAGGATCTCCAAAATTTCTGATGAGGTTCTTTCCCTTCTTGACCTGGAGATACTAGGGACTGGTCCATGGACATTCTACATGCTAACACGGAGCTATGGCCCCACCCCACAGTCCCAATTATCAATCTATTAATCATCTGATCTGAGTGTAGTTTTGACAAAGGGTGAGTAAACTTCAGTGAGGGCTACTGAGCCTCGTAGTGAGAAGAGCATCACTACGGGAATCACAATGGGGGAACAGAATCATTTTTTTCAAAAAACAAACAAACTCGTAAGGCAGAAGTAAAACATTAAACGGGGAAAGTGCAAAGTGTTGGTATCCTTAAAAATTTACATCATTGATCAGAATGGGCATGGGCTTGGAGTTTCATGAATTCACAGCCAAACCCTTAAAGAGTGCTTTGCAAGGATGTAAAAAGAAATGAACACACCAATTAGAACTGAAAAATCTGAAGGATTTTGAGAAGTTTTAATTAATTTGAGGTTATTTGAAACAGGCAGGGGTTGCCATAAAGCACATGAATATCTGGAAAACAAGAACAGCATAGGATAAATTTTGTTTCTACGTTTCTGAAAGGTTGCATACTGATTATTGGAAATCTCATTATTCTGGGATCAGTAATTATTAACAGCAAGAAATTAAAGCATTAATTATTTTTCCAGAAAGCTCAACAGGCTGAAATCGCTAGTATCTCGCCAGTTAATCAGGCACCTATTCAGCATCCTGCTTTTTCCTGTTTCTTTGCCACTGCATATCTATTTTTAAAGAAAATTCATATTGCAATGAACAAGGAGCCCTGATTTTGGCTGTGTTGAAATACTAGACAGAATTCCACTTGCAATTAAATTCAGGGTAGCTATTGATTCATAGTTACTTGGGGCCCCAGAAATAGTTGCCATACATTGCCATTGTCACTGATTGCAGCATTGCTTTCACATTAGTAACCCTTTCTGGGAGTAAGCAATTTACTCAGTCATATTCGTAAGAACATGACATGACATTTTGGCATTATTATGTTTTTATAATAAAATGGAGGGGAGGAAAAGATATGTTCCTCAAACGACTTTGATTATTGTCTGCTTAATTCAGTCAGTAGGTTAGTAAGACAGTAGGTTTTTTTTTTAACCCTTTCAGTATGTGCTCATGGACAGACTGAATTTGCATTTGTGATTAGTCAGTTAATACCAACTAACTGCTTGTTGCTTTTCAGAATACAAAAAGGACAGGACAAGCCCTGAGGATGGTTTCAATCCATAATTTGACTGGGGAGATAATCAAGTGGAAGGATGTGATTATATCACGTAAGGCTGATCTACACGACAGCGTCGCGGAGCGTTTTTGTAATCCGGCGGAGCCGCCGGACCTCCGCCCCACTGCCGCGTACTCCAAGTTGAGTGCTCTATTTTTTTGGAGGCGTACGGCAGAGCTTGGAGGTGGCTCGCCGAGCTGCTGCAGCCTACCAATAACAGAGAGGGGGGGGAAAGAGAGCTACCAATCACAACGGCGCGTTCTTAGGAAGGCGGGACAACATGAGGGGTAACATGCTTGAAAACACTCCCCCTGCTTCCAGCGCGGAGGCGCCAGTCAGAGGCGACGGCGGAGCCCCTCCGCTGTCGTGTAGATCAGCCTTTACAGTATGTAAGCTTAGTTACAAAACAATCTGGGGACAGAGGGGTTGTGTCAGGCTTCTTGGAAAAGGTGCTTTTGAGGAGGGATTTGAAGGAAGGAAGAGGTGGCATGACGGGAACATACTGGGAGACAGTTCCAGCAATGGTGAGTAACTTGGGTTATACCTATTCCAAGATATTTAAAAGGCAGCGATCACCTGCATGTGCATTTTGGCATCTAAGGTGCAGTTATGCCAGGGAAGGGAAATAGTTGTATCTCAAAGGCAGGGATCCAACAAACTACTTCAGTTGAGCACAAGGAGTTCCACGGGTACATTGATTTGCTGTTCTTAGAGAGCCCTTCCCCAGCCCACAGCACAAACTACGTTTCAAGCCCTCCTGAATTTCGAACTCAACGTGCCATATGGCATGGATGGGGAAGGTGGGAGCAGCTATTCAGGAAACAAACCCAAAGTCTTGTTTGATGCATGTGGAACTAGTTACACTTAAGAAGATTTTAGGGATGCTTACAGAATCCTTCCCTGATTTTGCTGGATGTATTAGCTAGAATGGAACCAATTAATATAGGAATATGTGGTTCTTCCAAAGGGGAATGTCTGAAATGATGAAAGAAATTAAAACACAAAAACCATAACAGTAAACAAACAACATTCTGGCAGCGTGTCACCAATTAAGAATACAGGTGGGCCCCCATATCCACTGATTTCAGTTATCCACGGATCGTGGGGACCCCCCAGGCTTTTACTTTTTTCCCAGTAACCTTAATGTCTTCCTTAAACAAACAGGAAAAGGAGCCTCTGGCTGCTTATTACAGGCAAGTAGAACGAGACTAAGTACTAGAGAGGCTCTGCAAGGTTAACAGAAACCTTGCAGAGCCTCTCTAGGACTTAGTCTCGTTCTACTTGCCAGCAATGGAGGCTGCTTCTCTGTTTGTTTTAAGGAAGAAACAAAGCTTGCTGAAAGAAAAATAAGAGTTGGGGGGGGGCAAGCATGCCTGCCTGCAGGGGAGGCAGGGTGGGGGGGCCCTCAGGAAACCATGGAGGGGGTGTTCGCTCTTATCCACGGTTTCAAGTATCCACGGAGGGGCCTGGAACATATCCCCAGCGGATATGGGGGCCCACCTGTACATTAATGGGCTTTTGTTTTTAATGTACAAAGACCCATCAGGACCGGTTTCTTTTTTTCAACAGAAAGGCAGTATATTTTGTTTCTTTTCACAAGTGAAAACTGCACACCTGCAGTTTCAGCCAAACCCTAACCAACTTTCCAGCACCGATGCAGCCGCAATGCAGGCCTGAGCAAAGGGAACAAACAAACAAACTTTCTCTGCAGAATGCAGCGCGCACCCAGTTGGCATGGCTGCATTGGCATTGGAAAGTTGGTAAGGGTTGGGCTGTTTGATGAGCCCATGGCAGCTGAATATAGTCATAAACTGAAATCCTCGGGACTTGATGAAAGACAAGTGGACCAACACCCCCATCGATTTTGGAATTGTGGTGGGGCACAGGAGCGGAGTAGCATTTTGTCTTGTTTGTCAGACTAAGGTCCATCATGCCCAGCATTCACTTTTCAACAGCAGATGGCCACAATCAAGGCATGAAGTTGACACCTCCTCTCTGCTGTTTTTCTCCAGAATAAGTAGCTTCAGCGCAGAGTTCTATTACACTTGTACATGGATGCTTCACTTAGCTAACATGACTAATAACCAGCACTAGACATAGCCTCCCATTAATTTTTTCTTTTCTTTTTCTTTTTTAACACCATCTAAATAGGGCTGGCTGGATATTACCAGGTCCACTCTGGAAGTGTCCCATTAAGTGGTAGCTCTATGTTCCACTCGGCCAGACTCGTTCTTTTAATTCAGATTTTCTATAACTAAAGTTGATATTTGTGTATGTACAGGTTGTTTGCATTAATTTTAAAACATTTGTTTGTTTGTTTCTTGCTGGAAAGTTATGCACACAGGTAAATGTGCTCACTATAACGTTGCTTTGTTGCCGCTATTTTTCATTAATGGCAAAGAGCAGCAGTTAAATATAAACTCCTTTATTGTCCTTGAAAATTTTCTTCCGAGAAAAGCATACAAAGGAAAATAGTAGTATAGATCACCTGGATAGCTGTATAATTAATGCCACTAAAGGCCAGATTGGTTTCATAGTTTTATACCGATCCAGATAAGGAGATTGTGTGTCCAGGAGTAACTAGGAAAGGTTAGCTATCTCCAATGCAAGAGACACTTATAAGATCATTCAATGTGATTTGCATATCCACAAAGTTATGAAACAAAACAGCCTTAAGGGAGCAAAGATAGAGGCTCGGTTCAAATGTCATGCTAAACCATGGTTTAACCATAGATTAGCATTACTTAGTATTGAGCATTCCTCTTCATACATAACGGGAAGACATCAGTGATATCTATTTCTGGTTCAAAACAAACTGCGATTTGTACTGTGTGTGCAAACCCCATCTTGTTCTAAACACAGTTTGTGAACAAACCACAATATCAAACTCAACCCTGGTTTAATATCCAGTAGTTCACAAAGTGTGGTCAGAGTAAGCTGGGGCTTCCTGGACCCATGGTAGTAATCCTAAATTATGGTTTAGCCTTTAGCGCATAGGTGGCTAACCCACAGCACGGGTGACATGCCGAGCCTTTTGAAGTGGCACGTGCCGCCGTTCCTGCTCGAGCCGAGCGCTGAAGTCCCTCTCTTTTTCTTGACCCCAGCGCGCCTTTCCAAGCCTGTGGCGCTAGAGGAGGTCTCTGCACCCCACTGCACCTCATTCTTCTTGCGCAGTCACTGTGCTTTAAATATTTTCATTGCCTTCAAAATATTTATTTATTTAAGTGGCACGCTCAAGATTATCTACATAAAATGTGGCACATGGCGTGCCACGGGTTGGCCACCACTGGTTTAGTGCAATGTCTGAACATTGTGTGTGTGGAAGATAGCATTCTGAGCATTTCCCCCCCCCTTTATTTAATCATGTGATCATGTGCACATCAACATTTATTTTACTTAAAGTGCTTGACAGATTAGCTGGAGGGTTCTTTAACTGAAGATAACAGGCAGGCACTGTTCCTAGCTTTAACAAACTTGAGTTAAGGAAGCGTCCAGCTAATCTATCAAGTGTCAATCTGTCAAATTTTATCTTACACATACACAGTATCTTCTCTCCCATATGCCTTGGGGCTATTTTTTGTTACAAGTTTGCAGATATGCAAAGCAATCAGAATGGTCTTGTAAGTGTTTTGCTGTGGAGATGAATAGCCAGCTTTCTGTACCCACTCTTGAAAATGCAGTTGATCGGCCTGCCAAATAGCATTCCTGGCGCCTGCTGAGGGCCGGAAGTGATGTCATTAAGCAGGAACTGACGTTAAGCACATGATGATGAGAAATAAGCACTTCTTCCTCAAGATGTTGGAGAGCCCAATTATCACATAGGCTGCCCTTTCAGCAGCACCGCTTCTGCCAAGGTGTCACTTCGCAGCTCAGCAGCTAAGAGATGTTCTGTGAAGTGACACCTTCCCAGAAGTGGTACTGCTGAAAGGGTGGCCCTCGTGATAATTGAGCTTGAGCAGTATCTCCCACTCTCATCCCTTTTGATCTGTTCCTTCTGTAGCATTTCTTAACTTCTGAGGTCTCTTTCCAGCCTCAGCAGAAGCAGCGCTGCTGAAAGGGTGGCACTGGAAGAGCCCAATTATCACGTGGGCCAGATAAAGAGCTTCCATGGGCTATATCTGGTCCAAAGGCCATATATTTGACACCGCTGCCTGAGTTCTTAGCTATTCACATGGGGCCAAATCAGACAATCTCTCTCCTCACTGCTGCCCATATGCATGTTGAGGAGCAAGACATCCCTTCCTGACAACATGATGTGCTTGCCCTGTCCCAAGTCCTCAGAAGTCAACATGGGGATGTAACTCTGAAGTCATCGGGGGGGGGACGACACGACCTGTTAACCGTGCCACCATTGACGGAGGTGAGGGAGATGGCGGCGAGGAATAGGGTCTTCTCGGCGGTGGTGCCCCAACTATGGAATTCCCTCCCCCTGGAATTAAGAATGGCTCCCTCCTTAGAGACCTTTCGGCGGGACCTCAAGACGTTTTTATTCAGGTTGGCGTTCGGTGGCTGACATGGTGGGCTGGCTTTTTAATAAATGCAGTCATAAGGTTTGTTTGTTTTAAATACCTGTTTTAATTGTTTTTATTGCATTTTATTTTATTATGTATTTTAACATGTTTTAATTGTAAGTCACCTTGATTGACCTTATTGGGAGAAAGGCAGGGTAAAAAATTCTTTAAATAAATAAATAATAAAATAAATGTTGAACCATGCCTACACACAAAAAAACCAACACATGCATGCCTAGTTTGGATAGTTAATTACAGGATTTTATCCAGAAAATCACTTGTAGGAAATAGGCATTCGATTTTACTGTCTCCAGTGCCCCTATGTGGGTGTGACTGGGGAGACTGGAGGTGGGGTAGGCCTATCAGGTGCCAAGAGAGGCTCTTTCTCACTCCCCTCTGGGCTGGATTTGCTTCAGCCCATGAAATCTGTTACTGGATGAAAAGTTGCTTTGGATGTGAAAGGCAACATAAGGGCCAACTCATACAAAAATATGATGGAATAAGAAACACTCACTCAACCACCCACTGATAAAGAAGCACAGCTAACCTTCTTTGTGCCTACCTTGCTCTGCATGCAGGAGATTCTAGGTTTAATCCCTAGTCTCTCAAGACATAGCTGGGAAAGAACCCCTGACAAAAGCCCCGGGGAGGTGCTGTCACTTCCTGAAGAAAACACTGCGCTAGTTGGACTAATGGTCTGACTCAGTACAAAGCAGCTTCATATATATCTACAATATATGCACACTCCTTCTGTAAATGTGGGTGGTGCTGTACAGCACAGTGTCAAATTGTGTCAAGCACTCTTAGGACTGTTCAAGCTGGCAGCTGCGATTACAGGAATCCCAGGACACTAAGGGGGGGGGGGTAGTCACCTAATACTACGTCTCATGAACACAGCTGTAGCAGTGGCAGCCAATTGTGTGATTCATCCCTACGAGGAAGAAAAGGTTTGTTGGGTTATTGCTATTGGCAGGTTCTATTCCTATCATTAGTCTAGCACCTGGCTCTCTATTTTAAAAGGCACCCATCAAGCTGTCTTCTTTGGTGCAAAGCAATGCAAGAAAACGATAGCAGGAGCATCAGGGATCCCTTAAGTCAAGGGATGCATCTATGCAGCAGAAAGGGCCGCCCCAATTGATTTCCTAGACATACAGACTTTAAAGAAGTGTGTTGTGTTTGTGCGTGTGCGTGCGCAAGTGAGGCAAGGGGAAAGAGACAGGAGCAGAGATGCTGGAGTCCACTGGGAGGCTGACAGTCCTGCTCTTACTGACGGCAATGGCAAAGTTCCCATTATCTTTGACAGAACAGAAGCAAGTCCCCATGACTCAGACTCTTGGCAAGCTCCTGCAAAATTCCATTTGACTGAAAGGAGAATTTTTTTTAAAAAAACACCCTCTACACAACACAGTTGGCAGCTGTGTAAAGATCAGATCATCCCTTATGGAAATGGAAACTAAAACAGTGTGTCACAACATACAGGTAATTTGTGGTTATTCCCCTCTCCAGTTCATCTGTAGCATGATTACTTGCTGAATCAAAACTTTGTCTCTACTAAAACGTGTGTGTGCGAGCGAGCGAGCGAGCGAGAGAGCACAAGCAAGCAAGAAGGAAAGATTTAATTAAAATAGGAAGACAGATGGCTGGCTTTTGTAAAATGTGTTATTTTGTACATGACTTGTGCACTGTTAAACATTTACATGGTTAGGAGCCACATATTACAGATGGAAAGAGTACAAAACATTTAAAAGCGCCCGACTAACTGCAGAATGCCTTGAAAGCCTCATCCTTCCTCTAGAGAGCAAATCATGAAACACTTTTCTGATTGCACCTCCGTCTCTGTACTGACAATGCAGCAAGAACGTTCTGGCAATTGAAGCAATCAATCCCCATTCAATTCAATGGACGGTGTGCCAGAGCTATAGATTACGCTCACTGCTGAAAGAACTATTTTAAAGAGCGTTTGTATATTTTTACGAAAACATTAAATCTATTCATCACTGTTTTTGTCTTGCTAAGTAACAGAGAACAGAAATATGAATGGGGAGAGGTCACAGAGCACATGCTTTGCATGCAGAGAGTCCCAAGCTGCATCTCCAGACAGGGTTCTACTGAACTCCAGGAGAGTCACTGCTAGTCAGAGAAGCCACTACTGGTCTAGATGGACAGATGGGTCTCACTCAAGCAACTTCGTATGTGCAGAGAGCCAGGGATGCCGTTGCAATGGCAGGAAGATATTTCAGTGTATGCGTGTGGAGCAGAGAGATTAACAGAAAGATTGAAAAGCGTGTTTTTGGATGTAGCAAACAAGCTGGATAACAAAAACAGTGAATCATACAAGAACCAGCCATGATTGGAATTCAGACCATTGTGAGGAATGGCATTATCTGTACACGGAGGCTTTTAACACCCCCTCCCCCCAGGCAGCAGTCCTCTGGATCTCTAAAACGCCCCCTCCCAAGATTGTCTGGCCCTATGAAGCAACAATGACCTGCCATTAAAAGGAATTTTTGCCCGCCCACATACACTCCCTTGCACATTCGTGAGTGGAAGTGCCTCCCATCATGCACCTGGGGTGGTGTTGAATCTCACCCAATATGCTACAGAGGTGCACCCACCATTAGAAACACAGACTGACAAATAGCCCTTAACACAAAGTACCCGAATGTGAGACGGTCCGCCTGCATTTTGCACGTGATCGCGTCTTGCACTATTTCAAGTATACACAGTTGGCAAACCAAAAAATAAAATAAAAAATAAGACCAGCAGTTTAAATAGAGCAGGCAATTCCGCCTGCCATTCTACTTGCAAAATACACGCCCTGGAGGGAGCATCTGATGGGACAATGAAGCGGTTCCATTTCAGTTCCCCACTTGTGCCTTGTTATTTTTAAAGAGACAGTATGCATCTTTTGGGTGTCACTGACTTTCAATGAAATTTTGTCTACACGGGATTTCGCACCGAGTCTTCATGCACTGAGCCTGGAACATAACCTTTACTGCAAAATGCAGTACATGGGGAAGTAAAATCAGACACCGTGCACAGTGAAATATCATGTAAATGGTACTAAAAAGGAAAAGAAATGCAAAATTACAGAATCACATAAATACTACAGGAAGACAATCTAGTAATTTCAAACACAATGATGCCTATCCAAGGCCTCAATTATGTAACTTAATCACCCCCTACTGTTTATTCATTATATGACTAAGGCCCAAGCCAAACATCATTATATTTGAAATTACTAGATTGTCTTCCTAAAATGTTTCTGTGATCCTGCATTTTTGCATTTTTTTATTTTGTCACCTAGTACCGCTTACAGATGGTGTTTTGATATCAGTTTACATGCCATTTCTGCTGACGCCTTACCATAAAGGTGTAATACATTCTTACGGTCTGTTGTCAAGGGTTGTCTTTTTGTCAGTTCATATTCCCACCCTCTGTTTTGAAAGGTGTTTTTCTGTAGGATATTGTCTGTTCTTTTATACAGTATATTCAGGATTAAATTGACAAGAAAATGTATTTCAAGGTAATTTGTTACAATTAGTTTCTGCATTTCTCATAATGACCAGAACTATAGGTGCCACTGAGTAATAGTCACATGTGATCAGAAATACGTGTGTATTTGTGGTGGAGATGCCCTAAATGACGTCCTTGACACATGTAAGACACACCCACACAGCATCAGAAAATCAGCCTACTTCCTAGGTAAGTAAATCCACCCCTTTCTTCTCTCCATACTTGTCAAAATTATTTGGAGAAAAATTCCTTCATAATTTGAAATTAAAAGTCTTGTGCTATGTGCACATTAGCAACTATCACAATGAGTAAACACTCAATCCCATTTATAATTTGAACTGACAGAATATCTCAGAAGATTATCCAACTGTGTTTGCCCATTGGTTGTAGTACTGAAAAGATCTGATTACACCCATTAAGGATTCTGAATTTCAGCAGGACAAAACAAATTACCCTTCTGGAAAAAGAGTAGAGGTTAGGGGTGGAATTTTGATGCTGAATCAGAATTATTTTTAAACAGACTGTTTTCAAAACTTTACAGAAGGAATTGGCAAATTTTGAAAACAATCTTTAAGAGACATCAATGACCAAGCAAGCCCCTTCAGCTTTGCCAAAAACACTTTTCTTCCTTCTGTCTTTTTCACACCCCTAGGATGTAGGAGGCAACACACTTTGGGAGCCAAGAAACAGAACAGCTAATGGCAAATTACAAATCAACTATTTTTTAAAAGGATTTGCTTTATTACTTAAGCAATGTGTACATGTTTAGAATTGTTTTGTGTTTCTAGTGCAAAACAACATTGGCAAAAGGAGAAGACATACTGGATCAGGGACAAAGTACAATTCACCAGGTATAAATTTGTTTACAATGAACACTATGGAGCTGTTCAGGACTGCAACAACATCTATGTACCATTTTGGTAGGGTACAAAGCAACCTGAAATCAAGTTATCTTGCATAAATAATAGGGTTTAAATAATTATTTAAATAATTATAAATAATAAATAAACCGATTGGCTGTGACATTCCCTACCCAAGTTATTGGCTGAGCTACTGTGATGTCATAGTTCATGAACATTCTAACCAAGGAGGTGAAAGAAACTCCAATGAAATATTGACAATCTAGGACGGCTGCTCTTAGGAACAAATAAGGACAATCTGGATTGGGAAAAGGACTTCACCAGAGTTTAGCAGCAGGGGAAACTAAGTAATGTTAATGTAAAGGCACATGTATGTTCAAAAGCAAGGTCTGGGACAGTATGAGGGAGTGCGCAAGCTCTGAGAAGCCATATGTCCATGGCTCCAGGATTCATGGCGTCCACAAAGGATCTTGAACTTCACAAAGCAGTTTAACAGCGCAATCCGACCCAACTTTTTTTGCCATTGTAACCAGCGGCCCAGCGAGAACGGGAGGCCCCAGAACGGAAAAGGGATTCAAATCCCCTTTGAATTCCTCTTTTGGAGGGAATTTGCATCCCTTTTCCGTTCTGGGGCCTCCCGTTCTCACTGGGCCGCTGGTTACAACGGCAAAAAAGTTGGGTCGGATTGTGCTGTAAATAGCCAGAGTTCTGGCAGAAATAAATACTCTTCCTTTTGTCCATAATGCAGAGGTGAAATTCCACTTCTACTGAGGACAAAAGCTAAACTTGCACTAAATTCACTCCAACCATAGATATTGCCCTATTACTAGTTAATAAATGCATTTGGATCTTGCTTGATCCAGATGCATTTTTTTCCACCTGACTGTGCTGTACGTCCTTATGGTTGATTAATGCAGAATCAAATTCAGAAGCAGATAATTTGAGCACATTGTAGGGAGCTGCAAAGAGTGGGTATTTTATCTTTCGATATTTCACTGCTTTTCTTGCCCTAAAACACATCAAGTCTCTGTAACCAAGATGTTTTCTCCCCACGAGATTAAGTCCGCCACTCAAATACAATCAAAACCCTTTGAAAACCTAATTTAGCTTAAATAATATGGTAATGCTAGCTGTTCTCATCAGATAAATGCAGTCTCACTTCATCCCAACATTTGCACCACATAATGTATTCAAAGGCAATTCTGTTTCTACTACAGGGCCATGTCAGCTGAATGAATGGGCAACACAACTGCCCATTATGCACACCTATGACACTGGATTTATGAAAAGTAATGAAAATATAGCCATTTCATTCTCTTCTGCACATTGTCTATGGATTCCTTTTCTCAGTCACCCCAGAGCTGTTCCTAAAGTTTTGTTTGAGATATTGATCTTGAGCGGCACTAAAAAAAACTGAGGTCGAGAAACTATGTATTTTGAAGCAACCCATTCACTTTAACAACAGAAATCCAAACTTAGTAGCTCACCTTTCAGCAAGCTTGAAAACAGCTGAAATTATGGAGCAAGTAAGAACCATATCCAGGAGCATTGGTGGGGAAGGATTTGGAATCGGAAGAGAGTTGTTTCTGGTTGCTCTTTTTCTTTCCTTTCAGGCTGCCAATGTCCCAAGTGTCCCTGAATGACTTTCAGTGTGAGCACTATGCATGTGCTTTTCGGCAATTACACCTGGCTGCTTCAGAGTGAGAGAAGAATCCGCGAGGCCCCTTCCATTGGCCTGGCTGGGACTAACTGTCATTTGACTCCTCCCCTCTCAATGGCCACTCCCACCTGGCTGCTACAGAGAGAGGGATGACAGTGCACGCGCGCACACACGAACTATCTCCTGTAGTGACCATTCCACCTAGTCTTTATGTAACAGTATGAAAGAGGTTTTCTTTTTGTATCATGTCTCTTACCATTACTGTAAAAACCTCCTTGAATGCCAGGGCAGAAAGGATGTATATACATGTTGTAAAGATCTCCCACTGCAATCAATGGGACTTAAATATGCTTATCTTTGGGTTGTGACTTACGGATGTGTGAGCAGGTCAGAAAGTTACTTATTTCCTAATTTCCAAGGCCACCTTACAGGAAGCACAAAGCACAATTAGTAGTAGCCACTACTACTATACTATGAAGAAAATATTTGAGAGACATTTTAATATACCGATTGGCCCAAAGAACAGCGTGAAGGCACAATTATAATGCAGAAGCTGAATAGATCTAGCTCTCTAAGCTGCCTGAACACATAAGTCTGACTATTGGTCCATCAAAGTCAGTACTGTCTACTCTGATTGGCAGCAACTCTCCAGGGTCTTAGATGGAGGTCTTCCTCACACTCTTTTACTGTATTCTTTTTTGCCTTGAGTTGCCAGGGATTGAAACCAGAACCTTTTGAATGCAAGGCATGAGTTCTATCACTGAGTTATGGGCCCTCTTTGACTGGATAGAAAACTGCTCTGGAATCTCAAGATGGACATCAACCATCCATCTTGCCCCCAGATACAGACAAATGGATACAAAAGTAACAACATGATTTACCCTGCTCAGTGTTTTGATATTGATATGTGGGACATTGATATGTGGGACTTTGCTCTTTTCCCCAAAACTACACCCTTGGTCCTTTCACAGTTTATATTCAGTAACTTGCTTTAACTAAAAGTAAAACTGCTCTGAACTCCCCATAGCATACATAATAAATAAAACGTCATCTCTAAGAGCCTAGAAGAGAAATCATCCAGCCTTAGTGCATTTGCAGTGGTTGTAGCCATTTTATGAGCTACAAATCATGCTAGTACTGGAAGCTTCACACATCTTTTTTTCTAAATGAGTATATTGAACACACGCTAACCCTACATATGTTTACTAAGATTCATGGAGGTTGTAGGGACTAAAAAGGGATCAAGAAAAATGTGCTGCCCAAGACAGCAGAACTGTTCATCCATCAGCCTCCTTCTACAGGTCCACCTACGTAATATGGACCACAGTATACCACAACTAGTGTTAAATATGCTTAGAGGTAACTCAGGTATTCAAGCCAAGCTGCACACACAAGCTAATTAATTCAGTACTTGGATTCACTCTAAATTTCTGCCAAATAGATTGCTTGCTAGCAAAATCCCTTCTACTAATGACTGACTATACATTTTAACACCAACACAACTTAATGATTAACTATATACATTTTGACAACATGTGTCCTACTAATCTTAATCATGGTCCCTGTCACAACCTGTGAACAAATTTATAAACAGCGTATCTATGTATGTACTATGCTTGGATTTTAATTGATATTTATATTTGAGTTTCTTTTGGCTTATGAACAAAATTTACTACTATTGCCACCAAAGCAACCTTTTTCTCACCACCAAAAATAAACATATTCTGAACAAGGAACCACCAGCTGTTTGCTTTATAGATGAAGTCCCTTGGTGTTTCCAGTACAGTTCTGGGGCATAGTAAAAACCAAGAATTTTCCACCGAGTAGGAGGTCAAAAGGATGAAGAAAGCCACCCTTGAAAAAAAAAATGCTACTCTCAGGAATAACCTCAATGTTGTGAAACATTCACAGCACGGCCTCTATCTGGATTTATTATTTTCCAGAATATACTGTATATCACAATATCTCTGTTTGTACAACCAACACTCCGGGGTGGTATTAATCTTTGAACAACTCTTTCCATGTTCCTGGATCTGTAATTAGAAAATCAGAATGGACACCTCAAAACACAGTAACATTTTAAGAGTGAGAAAAAGTCAAAAGGACTCTTGTGTTAAAAGCCTCAAATAACTGGTGGCAATGCCAACAAGAGTTTAGAGACAAACAGGGGACTGTTTAGTTATGTTTCACAACAAGGCAAGAGGTTCCATTATCTCCCTAGCTTTTTGTTGTTGCTTAAAACTTGTGGCCTGTTTATAATAAGCTTAACCGTTACAAAAAGATGGAAGACATCAATGCTATTATAATCCAGTAATTTCATAATCCCAGGGCAGGTACAAAAATGTTGCCTCTCTCTCTTTCTCTATTGTAATGGGGCTAAATTAACTTAATCCAAATATCCTTGAGGCAATGAGAATATCCTTTTTCAGCATGACAAGCCAAAACAAGTGCAGTTTAGTTATGGAAAAAAAGGGGGGGGGGGAGGAGAGGAAACAATCCTATCTCCATGTTTTCAATATAAGATCCAAGAACTCCTCCTATCTTTTAATCCATTAATTGCACTGTTTAGCTGTGTCCCCACTTTTTCTGGCAGGGAATACATTAGCTTTTGGAGCCAGAAGGGGGTCTTATATAGTGTTATATGGAACATCTACAAACTTAATACATAGCGGATGTTGCATATAACACTATACAAGACCCCCTTCTGGCTTTAAAGTACGTTCTCTTAAGGGGTAAAGTGGAAGCAAATGCCACTCGCTATAAAGATCCAAAGTGCAACTCACTGTTCTATCAAAGCAATTTCCGATTGTGAAGTACGTTTTGGAGGAAGCAGATAAAAGCTCAATGGCATAGCCTGGCTAATAGTAGATTACAGTATCTTGCAACCCAATAGTATGGATTGATTTGGCTACTTATTAAAAGGTTTTTTATTCCCTTTTAATCAGCAATCGCTGCACAGAATGGGACATGTTGACAGATGAATCATCCTGATTATCACAGAGTAGTGCTGGCAGGGCGTTGCAGCTTCCCAGACAGGGAAGATGATCAGGACTGTCAGTAAACTATAGTATTGACTGAAACTGCACTCTCAGTCACAATTATTTGCCCAGTCTGCACAATGGCATATTTGGTGGAACCTGCAACATGAGCTAAATGTTGCTTCAAAGGCAGAGCATTTTCCTAGTTTGCAATGTTGGAATTAGTATTACTTTAAGTAAAATACCACTACTGACAACTTTTGCACACTTTGTTTTGTATGACCTGCAGAACTCTGAAATCTGAGTATTTCAGTGAATAGCATCTGTGAATAGCATCTGTCATCGATTACAACAGAGGAGTGCCAATTTCCACTGCTCAGAAGAAAATTAAATTGTTGTCATAGGAAAACATTTATATCACTTTCTAAGGGAGTAATAATCAGATTGGACTTGCCTACCTGTCAAAAGTTTCTTACTCCTTCCTACAGCAAAGACAAAGTTCCAATGTACCACAGCTACTGGACTAAAAGCAGCTCCCCACACTATTTATTATAAACAATTTCCTGCTGAAGATGGAAAATCAATATTACGCACAAACAAAAGTGTTCCATGGAAAATGTTACAGACAACTTAGCCCTCTTTCATTATAAAGTGATTCTTTTGCTCGCTCTCTCTCTCTCTCTCTCTCTCTCTCGTGTGGTATAGTGAGTTTTATTACTTTTTTCTGAAAGAGAAGCAGCAAAAGGAGCCATAAACTCTGGATGTTCAAACACCAGAAACATTTTACAAAATGTAGAAAGAATTAAGTTTTGGTGTTTCTTCTTTAATTATCTGGGCAAGCAGAGGCTTGCTTTATATTAGTTTCTGGCTATAGAAACAGACAATGGTAAAAACAAAACAAAACAAAACTGTCTAGGCTAAAGTCATCCCATATAATTTGCCCTCTGAAATGAAAGAAACAGAAGCCTTTTTTTATAGTCAATCGAAGTTGAGAAAATACTAGTTTTGCCATGTTTCAAGTGGAAATGAGGGACAGATGAACCTAAGTGTTGTAGAGCTCCTGATTTTGTAGGTGCCTGGAGTGATCTGTCCAGCAAAAGAGACCTGCTGCTTCTGCAGTGTGAGTGTGTCGCTACAATCCTTAATTAGGATTTTCAGCTTACAAATACTTAGGGTAGAGTCAGCAACAGGTAGGGTTCAGGTTTAGGAGAGAAGTCTCTGTATTTTTGGCAGTTCAGGGAATGGAGCCTGGCAGGTTTTAGGAGGTACGTGGATGGAACGAACAGAGTCTGACAGGCAAAAATAGACTTTTTGTATGTTGCATGCAGATTTTCATGGCTGTGGGTAACTGACAAGGTTCTTAACTGTATGGGTTCTGCAGCCATGTCAATGTAAAAATAAAGAAATAAAATCCTTTACCGTGTTTGTCGTTTGTGTAGATTTCTTTATATTGTGTTGGTTTCACATACACAGGAAAGGTTTTCTTACAACAACAACATGGGACCTTACTTCTCCAAGCCGACGTTTCACTCCATTCACGGAGCTTTCTCAAGGCAATTTCGCAGTAAAAAACTGCTGGATGAAAAAAAAATTACTGCGAAATTGCCTTGAGAAAGCTCCGTGAATGGAGTGAAACGTCGGCTTGGAGAAGTAAGGTCCCGTGTTATTGTTGTAAGAAAACCTTTCCTGTGTATGTGAAACCAACACAATATAAAGAAATCTACACAAACGACAAACACGGTAAAGGATTTTATTTCTTTATTTTTACATTGACATGGCTGCAGAACCCATACAGTTAAGAACCATGTCAGACTTTTTGTAGCTCCCTCCACCATAGAAAATAGCTGATTTATTCAACAAGACACCCGATACTGAACGTGCGACCAGTGCACTAAATGGCAAGTGGATACTAAAGGGTTGGCAACTCTGTCCTTAATCAACACTTCCCACGGGTCTCCCAACCACCAAGAAAACTGCAAGAGCAAGGAAGACCAAGGCAGCAAAGAGCGGGAAAAAAATCCCTAGAGGTACAAATAGTACCGTTATGATCAGTGCTGAAGACAAGCCGTTGGCCAATACTGCCTCAGGAACTGCATGCGGGAAAAGGCAGAACAGCAAACGCAACTTTGGGGCAAGGCGGCGGTTTTCTGTTTTTACCAAGGGGCCAAGTGGTCACTCTGTGGGTTTCTTCAGTACATTCCATTTCTATACTTGGCAAGGAGTATATGATAATATTGTTCAGCTGAGCCACTGTAGAACACAAAGGCCACATTCCCCCTGAAAGAGCTGACCCCAACTTTTCCTGAACAAAATAAGCAGCAATGACCAATGGGGAAACTGTAGCAGCAGGAGCACTTAAGAAGTGACACCTGCTGACTGACTGACATGTGCTGAAGGGAAAATATAGTTCAGCTCTTCTCGCTCCCATTTGGGACACGGAATTACCTTTATCTCCCCCCTCCCGCCCATCCCTTTCCCCCAATTCTATAATTTCATTAACAAAACCAGAGGGATTCATACTGTAGCATCTCATTCTGAAGCACTAAAAAGTTAACAATGGAACTGTGGACTCCAGTGACCATGGCAACGGCAGCTAATTCTTCTCCTCCAATCATGGTGGCAATTCTCTCCCATGGCTAGAATCAGTTACAAAACAAAATACTCTCAAAGACCCCCCCTCCCCTTTTTAGCCAATAGTCTTGCAGCTAATCTGCTAATAGGAAATAATCTGCAGCTAATATATACATTCCTGGACAGTCATGTGTTTTCTTAGTACTCTGTTTCATGGGCATCTTTCCAACAAAAGCACAGTAAATATAGAAAAGAGACATTCATTAAATTGTTACACACACACACACACACACACACACACACACACACACACACACACACACACGAGAGAGAGGGGGGCGTGCATTCATTTATGTATGTGTAAGTATACGCATACACGACACTATCTGGTCACTATTAATGCACAAAACTTGCAGCAACTTGCACTGCCTTTAAGCGCTCTTCTAAAACTGTCTGGAAAAGCAAGATTAGACAAAACGAACGCAAAGGAATCAGACAAACAAAGCTGTAGTTAACATTTCAAACATCACAACACCAACAACAACTGAAACGTTTTTTTTTCCTCATTTGGCTTACTTAAGTACAATGACCGCAATCCACAGGGGGCATTTCCACCACCATTTTTAAGAGTGTTTGCCTGCATACACAGAACACTCCTCTCCTCAAATTGCTTAATAATAATAATAATAATGTCTTTATTGGCATATACATATACATTTAAAACAAACACAAGCAAACAGAAACATAACACAAAATTAAACAGATCAGAATAAATTAGACAAACAAGCTAAAATTAAATCAACTTCATTCAGAGCATTTCAAATCTACAATCCCCCTCATATTTACATCGAAACTATATATTGTCCTCAGATTAGTCGTTAAAAAACGGCATGGTTAGACATATTCAGACTATAAAAGCAGTTTGAGGATCTGGTACATTTTTTTTCAATATATATTTATTTTTTATTACTAAACTACTAAACAAAACAAAACAACAAAACAAAACAATACAACATACTACGAAAGATTACAGCAAGCGCGAAGCAGTAGATCCTACTTGTATACTATTATATATTCGTAGAACAGGTTAAAACGGGTAAAGCGGTCATAGTTCAAGCAAAAAAGTAGCGATCCAGCCGATCCAAAGTATTTACAATTTGTCCGGGTAATGTGAGCGATTCCCACGGTCAACAGAAATCTTTTAAAACAACCTGGAGCACAAAGGACCCGACGTTCGTGTTTACTCTAAACACATCTTCTGGGGACTTCCAAAGGAACTTTGGTAGATGTTACAGTAACAGCGTTTCCCTCTGTTGGTTCTTATCTTTCAAAAAAGGGGCGGGAAACCAGCTGTCATAGCGGAGGCGGTCTCTGATCCTACTCAGTCATAGAGCTTACTGATCCTGCAAAGACTGAAAGCAAATTGCATTGTTGCTCAGAACTGCTGTCATTCTGTGTGCTCTTTGTTCTGCTTCCCAGGGAAGTCTCTGAGACTGGAGCATCCTCAACTTTCTGCGACAGCTGAACATGCGATGACCACAGGACACACAATTCATTTTAAAGACGCGTGTTCCTTGGGTACAGAAAGTAAATTAAGTGTATTAAAGAATGTGGAGGCTTTAGCAGTAAGCAAAAAAATGCCTCATGCCCTGATGAACAGGCAACAAGAACTAAGTCTAGCTAATCGTATATGGCTTCCCATAATTCATAAGGAGTGTGGGGACAGTAGGACAACATCATCCCTGGGAAGCAGAACAAAGAGCACACAGAATGACAGCAGTTCTGAGCAACAATGCAATTTGCTTTCAGTCTTTGCAGGATCAGTAAGCTCTATGACTGAGTAGGATCAGAGACCGCCTCCGCTATGACAGCTGGTTTCCCGCCCCTTTTTTGAAAGATAAGAACCAACAGAGGGAAACGCTGTTACTGTAACATCTACCAAAGTTCCTTTGGAAGTCCCCAGAAGATGTGTTTAGAGTAAACACGAAACATCGGGTCCTTTGTGCTCCAGGTTGTTTTTAAAGATTTCTGTTGACCGTGGGAATCGCTCAGATTACCTGGACAAATTGTAAATACTTTGGATCGGCTGGATCGCTACTTTTTTGCTTGAACTATGACCGCTTTACCCGTTTTAACCTGTTCTACAAAGATTGTTGCTGGTTATAACAGTTTCCGCTCGAAAATATTATATATTTTCTACTTATAATATCTAACTAAGCCTATATCTCTAATATACTATTCATGAAATCCACATTTCATCACTTCTTCTTCTTCTTCTCTCTCTCTCTCTCTCTCTCTCTCTCTCTCTCTCTCTCTCTCTCAAAGAATCTATAAGTGGTATCCAAATATTCACAAAAAGATTAACTAACTTTTACTTTATCTAAAAATCTTAATTCCCGCTTCAGATATTTTAATATATAAAGCCACACCATTTTCTCCAAATGTATTAAAATAAAAACCTTCCAAATTTTTCTGTTTTTTTAAATATTCTATATCCCCTTTTTACATAAAATTCTTGAAAAAAAATCACATCTTATTTAAGTCTTTTCAAATAATAAAACATTCTTTTTCTTTTATTCACAAAAGGGTTAACTAACTTTTCCTTTATCATCTAAAAGTCTTAATTTCCACTTCAAATATTTTAAATTTATTAAGTCAACCCATTTTTTCATCTTCAATTTTGTTAATTTCCATCATCAGAAATTTTCCATCATTCTTTATATGAGTTTCTTAAAAACAAGTCATATCTTATTTTTTTAATAATAAAACATTTTTTCTTTTTGTATAACTAATTCCAGTAATATTCCCCACAAAAAAATATAATCCTGTTTTAATTTTGACAGTTGCCCATTACACCTTCCATCCCTTCTCCTTCTCCTCCTTCCTCTTCCTCTTCCTTCTTTCTCTTCTCTTCTCTTCTCCTCTCTCTTCTTCATCCTTAAATCTTCCCCGAAAGTCCCTTGCTTTTTGAATTGTATCCACTTTGCAATTTTTTCCACAGGATCATTCACGTCTTCTAAAATCCTCCCCTGAAAGACAGACTTTTTCTTCAGCACCTCCACGAAAAATATATAACCAAGTCTTGATTTAACTCTTGGTACTTCCTCTGCTACAATCTCTTCCACTAAATCTTTCTCTTTATCATTATCTTTATCTTTCTGTATTTCCATTCCTTGCGGTTCGTCCTTTTTCTTCACTGCTTGTTTCAATTCTTCTTTCATATTCTGAAATTCTTCCTGCAAAGTTGCCATTTTTGCATCAAATCTTCTTTCCCATTTTTTAAAACAAAACTCCAATTGTGTAGTCATGCTGTAATTTTTTCACCAGGTGCCAATTTCTTTTCTCTTAAAAAAAGAGGTAAAAATAAAAAGCTTATGCGGTCGCCGACGTGAAACAGAAAGATTAATTGCCAAAATCCATGAACTCTGACACGGAAGGGCTCATATTCTTTTAGCAAAAATGTCAGGAATGTCAATACGTAGAAGGAAACACACACACACACACAAATCCCAAACAAATTTCTCTTGCCAGAATAGTCTATTTAAAAAAGCTTCTTCATATCTTTCCTTCTCCTTCTCTTACTGTTTTAATCTTCCATAAGCACAGAAAAAAAATAGGTAGAACTCTCCACTTTAAAACTTTAACTTCGTCTTTTCCAACTTTCACTTTCGAATGTTCACTTCGCCTTATCGCAACGTATTAATTATTTTTAACGTTAACTCTTATCTCGGCTAATTTCTTCAACTCATAAATCATTTCTACGCCTCTTGCCTAAGTAAAGCAAAGCATGTGGGAGGTGGCTTGGCTTACGCTTCATCTGCAGACGGAGCTTCGATGGTAGTCCAATTCTTCCTCACCGACAACCCAAAACTTCAGAGCCTTTGCCTTGAAGTGTCAGAATGAGGGCGATTGAAAGAAATGTGGTTTATCTCTTCGTACTCCCTTTCAATCCAGGGGTAGAGTAATTAAGTCCATCAGATGTACTCTGTCAATACAGAGCGATCAGCGGAGTTGTCAGCCTGCCATGTCCTCCTAACCGGAAGTCCGGATCTGGTACATTTTTAATTTCCATTTTACTGTGTGAGTTTATATT
This sequence comes from Plestiodon gilberti rubricaudatus, assembly GCA_026170595.1. Lineage (NCBI taxonomy): Eukaryota > Metazoa > Chordata > Lepidosauria > Squamata > Scincidae > Plestiodon > Plestiodon gilberti. The sequence goes on along the minus strand of JANXHW010000004.1, from coordinate 16,759,472 downwards.
ACAACCACCGCTGAGGATGGGATGGGTCAGAAATCCCAATGAATCAAATTAAATTCATCAATATGTACCAGAGAAATGTAGTGAGCTTGAATATTTCTGTTGCATGCATTTAACAAAATTCACGTATTTTTCATTAATCTAATACAGTGGATGCTGAATTACTGTTGACATTCATGTTGCAATTATCCAACAATATTCTCAATTTAGAGACTGTTACAAATTGTGGTCTTCATTGCAAAATATAGACCAGTTTTTTTTTTTAAAAACACCCTAGATTTATGAGTGTATAATACATATTTTATTTGGGCTTCTGAATATGTTCCAACTGTCATTTGCCAGGGAGAATTCCTATATTCTGCTATCTGTCACAGGTCACACTGTCCTTATTTTGCTTTCTGGAGAAATCTAGTAATTTCAATGGGACTTACAGCCCAATCCTATGGGTCTTTTGCAACAGCGGATCTTCTGATCTGCTGGTGCAGAAGGCCGAGCGACGGTGGAAATGCCATCCTGGTGGAACTGGCCAGCGACTCTCCGTATGATCCAAAATTGCACAGATGCTACACAAACCCAGGTAAGTTGGCAGAGGGGGTGGGTCATGGGGAGGGAAGTTCAGGGTGGGGAAAGGAGAAGGTAGGGAGCGGGCTGGAGGGATGGATCTCAGCACCAAAATGCACACCAGATCTTATATCCCATTTTCCAACCCACCCCGCCTCGTTACTGTCTTCGGGCTTTCGCCAGCTACATAGCTGGTATAGGTTCAAGGACACCCATTCGTCTACCCAGAGGTAAGTAAAAAAATGTGTTCTACTTATTTCTAGTTGGACTTCTGGTCATCACCACCACCACTGGATGCAGCATACGCTCCGTCAGTGTGGTTGCATCGCATACAATGGTGGGGATAGAACTGGGTGCACACATACGGTGGGGATAGAATTCAAGTGCACACATATATACATTCAGTCTATCAAGTATTAACAATGAAATCCTAGACATACTGATCCAGAACCAGTTCTCCCGAGGTTCAGTGGAACTCACTGGCATCACTGGAGAGTGGCGGGGGGGGGCGGGTCACCTGGGGGTGACGCGCGTCACCTCCATGACGCGCGACACCCTCCGAGGCCGGCCCATGCAGCGCGTTAATACGGGTATTTTTTTGTAAAAATTGTAAAAAAATACCCGTATTAACGCGCTGCTTGGGCCTTCTTTCAGAAGGCTCTGGAGCGCCGATGGGGTCGGACGCTCTGAGGCCGGCTCCCGGGCCGGCCTCGGAGCATCTGGAGGGCGACGCGGGGGGGAGCCGGGTCGCCCCCCCGCACCACCTTGTCAGAGCGTCGCTAGGGTGACGCGCGCCCCCCGCCCCAGGGTGACGCGTGTCCTAGTGACGCTATTGGTGGAACTTACTCACAGGTAAGCGTGCACAGGACTGCTGCCTAAGATACCTTTTTTTAACATAACCTGCCAATGGAGAACAAGCTATTGCAAAGTAAATGGATACAGAATAAGGTAAGCCAAGAGCCTACAACAATGTGTAACAAAGGGTGAGATAAGTGGCTGATACCGCAATCCGCTGCCCTGGCGCTCATGGCTGCACCTTGGGAGAAGGGGACGAACCCTTTCTCAGGAGGCCCTAGGTTTGACCGCTTCGTGTAGGCAAGGCTATGGGCCTCCACGGATGCACACCAGGTTCAGAGCTGGCATACATTCAGAGAGGAGGTGTAAGGCCGGTGGAGGCTGGGAAGGGGCTTAAGATACCGCCGCCGATATCCCCGCCCCCTCCCAGCCTGGGCCGACCAATGCACCCCCCTCCCTCGCTGCCCCTGCCTTCCCTCCCACCGACCTGCGACATCCAGTGTCGAGTGAGTTCCGTGGCCTAGTAAGTAGTGCTGGCCTCCGCACCGGCACCACTTACTCTCCCGTTGTTACAAACATGCTTTATAGCACATTTGTGACTCTTTAGGCCGGTGGAGCAAGGTGAGACAGTGATGGTTGTTGTGAGGTTAGGGATATTATAACCATCGGATGGTTATAAAACTTCTATTTTTGTTTGTGGATGAAACATTGGAGAGTATCTTCTGTTCATCTGTGTTCACATTCCATATCTGTCACTTTTCAAACTGCTCTTTTCAACTATGAGGGCTTAAAAGCCAATAAAAGCCACACGAAAGTACCCTTATGGACATATGTGGTTTCCGTCTGTTCATCTCTACGATACATTTTCAAAGCTGCAAACACCATGAAATACAGTTTTAAACAGAATTTTCAGGCTATATTGTTTCTGCTATTGAGTCAAAGTACCACCAACAGGGAAGAGTTTGGTTGGAACTGGGCATTTTGAAAATTTGACCCAGAAGCTTTAAAAAAAAAAAATCTAAGAGATGAAGAATGACAGTTAACAAAGTTTCTAGGAAACCAAGCTACCAGTTTCATCATTCTTCAGTACAGTATCATCTCTTGGGATTGTTGAATGGTTAGGGTGTTTTTGCTTGAAAGAAAACCACGAATGAAGAAGAAACACCAATGCCAGCTTCCTCCAGCTTCGGGCAGAGCATAGCAGTATGCCTTTTTCCACATTTCAGTCCTTAAACTGGACAAGCTTTTACTCAGTAGGAGTACCATACACATACATCCCTCCCCCCTTGTAAAAAAAAAAAGAGAGAGAGAGCAAAAAGCTGACATCTAAAACAGGAGCTAAAACCTTTAAAGCCATTTTTTAAAAAAAATCTCCTTCCTATAGGGTGTCTCTTAGATTCCCTCTTAAATCAGTTTTATAATTTCAGTAACCATGGAAACATGATGCAACTCTTTATTACCATGACAATCTGACACAACTTTCAAAAACAGTAAGTAGTGTTTTTACTCTGTTTTCCAATTGCTCCCAAGGAAACTAGCTGTTATTTACTTCTGTGACGAAAGTCATCCATAGCATAAGAGATCTAACATCAAGAAACATATATACTGTATATATAAAAATAAATCAGGCCCTGCTTATGGTGAAAGCTAAGATGAAAAATGTAGTTTGGCAATTCGTTGTCCAAAATAGCACAAAAATTGATGTTTCTTTCTTTAACTGCATTGTGTTATCCTTGCTCATGTCTCTCTGGAAAATAAAGGAATTCTTCTCATGTTGAAGAGTGGCTTCTTCTTGCCCAGTCAGCAGAAGAGGGTGCTGAACATAAAACTGTGACTGCTCTTTATTTACTTTGGGTACCATCCATCCAGCACTGCTCCTTCTTGTAAAATGGTTGGAGAAGAGAATTCTGCGAGTGAAGAGATTCCCGCTACTAGCATTCTCTTGGCTGGACCAGAGGCGTCGCTGGAGCGTGGCGGGGGGGGGCGCCAGGGGGTGACACGCGCACCCCCACCTGCGTCACCTTCGTGACGTGCGCCACCCTTTGGACGCTCCGAGGCCGGCCCGGGATCCGGCCTCGGAGCTTCCGACCCCGTTGGCGCCCTCAAAATGGTCTGTGCATGCCCTCAAAACGGTCTGCTCTCAAAACGGTCTGCGCATGCGCGAAAATTCAAAAAATACCCAGATGAACGCGCTGCATGGGCCTTCTTTCAGAAGGCCCTGGAGCGCCGACGGGGTCGGACGCTCTGAGGCCGGCTCCCGGGCCGGCCTCGGAGCGTCTGGAGGGCGACGCGGGGGGGGAGAGCCAGGTTGTCCCCCCCGCGCCGCGCGTCCTAATGACGCTACTGGGCTGGACACTAGTTTAGAAGAAGAGCTGGCAGAGCTGGAAGTCGCAGGAGGAGAGGAAAGCCCTCCCTGCTCTTTCAGCTCACAAGAAGATGGGGCCACTACACTTTGGGAGGGTGTGCTCTGTGTGTGCATAGTGGTGGTGCATTTGAAGGCTGGTGGGGGTAGGAGGATGCGTGGCAGAATTTGGGGTGGGTTCCAACTCCTTCAGCCTGTATCCACAGGACATGGTCTCCAGCCCGCTCACCATCCTAGTCACCCTCCTCTGGACACGCTCTAGTTTGTCGCTTAAAGTTGCAGTTTCCAAGAGGAACCTATCAACAACTTTAAGTGAGGACTTGGTGTACTGTGGGAATGGGCAGAGCACTTTATTGCATACGGCTACAAGAGATCCTGGTTCAAATGCTTTTTAACCACACAGCTCCCTGGGTGTCCTTGGGCAGGTCACTCATTCTCACTGTACCTATCTTTTACAGGGCTGTAGTGAAAGTTAAAACAATGGCATAATGGTTTATTGCAATCTACCATGAGACCTTGGGCCAGGGTGGAAAGAAAGCATCTGTTGATTTTAAGTGCCCTGTCAATATAGTCTAAACCTGAAAAGGAAGTTCATTTCAAAATACATGTGTGCATGTTTGTGTTGAGGTGTGTATAATGTTGATAACGTATGTACTGAAATGTATAACTTGCAGGGGTGAAACTGTAGCCTAAGAGGCAAGAACCAACACCCAAACCAACCTTCATCTGATATGGGGTGTGTGTGTGTGTGTGTGTGTGTGTGTGTGTGTGTGTGTGTGTGTGTGTGTGTGTGTGTGTGTGTGTGTATTTATTTGTGACTCAGCTTTTTATCAGTACAATTCTCCTTTGGTAGCCTTTATATCTAGGATCTGGAAGCAGTGATGGCACTTCAAATGTGATGGAAGTCAGACAATCCTCATCCACTGCACCCTATGAGTCCCTATAAGTTCACTCAGTTTGAAATCGGAGTAATTGCTGAACAAATCACTCTGTAATAGCTCCTACAGGCAGGTTGTCTGCAGGCAGGTTGTCTGTAGCTTTTGAATATGTGGTGAGCTAAGCACTGTTATGCTCTAGCAACTGCTGAGAAATCAAGTGAAGTAGGTGGCGCGCACACTGGCAGGTCTCACTCCACCGTGGACAGGACCAGCAGCCACTGGAGCAAGGTAAGAGTTGCTCTGGTGGGAGCAGGGGCGGGGGGGGGAGGGAGGTCTGGGTAGCGAGGGAGGGCGGCTGTTGGCCGAGCCAGCCTGGGTGGGGGCGGGGATGTTGGCTGCGATATCCCCATCCACATTCTTGGGCTCGGCGACCCTTACACTGCCGCCTTAGATTTCCGCTGGCTCAAGAGATCTTTACATAGGATTGGGCTGCCTGTCCTGACATAAGTTATAATACTGTACAGAGAATTAAAAATGCTTACGTATATTTCTACACATGTGCGTATGCACACACACACACACACACACACACACACACACACACACACACACACACACCTGTAGTTCATGACATCTGTAGCTTTTGTGATTTGTTTTAGGTAGGCTGCTGTTTGTTTGTTTAAGTTAAAAGCAGCGTTTTGTGTATGCAGGGGATTGTGGACTGGGGAGCAACCTTTCCACTACAGTATTTCCCTGCCATCCTACCAAGCTGTTCACTGCTGCCCCACTGGACCTGGTAAGCCAGTGGTGGGAGCGGGTAGAGGGCAGGGGATGGGCGGAATGGGGAGCGTGCAGAACGGGATGGGGGCTGGAACAGGACCAGGAAGGGGGGCAGTATCGGTGGCAGCAGCGCCACCAAAATCCTATAACCCTTCCCGGCTTTGACTCCCCCCCTGACCCGGGGCCGCTTGACGTTGCACCAGCAAAAAAGATGGCATAGGCCTGAGTATACTCATTCGTGCGGAAGAGGCTTGCCTTGTGGCAAGGGAACAAATATTCCTTTGCCTCAAGGTGGAGCCCTGCTGGACCCAAAACTCCTCCACAGGATGGAGTGTGCACCCCGTTGGTGCATGCTGCATTGGCACCAGGGGAGTTAGGCAGAATTGGGCTGTAAGGATTTCACAAAAGAGATGAGGTTGGACTACTGATGTCCTGCTGCTGTATGGCGACTTCAGTCTCTAAATATCCATAAGTGACACAGACTATGTAAACCAAGAAGCCCCGCAGTATCATCTTTAAAAATCTCTATTAGCAGGGTTGCATTAATCACATCATTTGTAATTTTTATATTTTGCCCCGGAGAACTTTGACTGCTCAAAATATAAATATGAAGATCACTTAATGCATATTGATTTATATTACATTATAATGCTTCGTTACAAATAACACTGCGATATTAAGTTAAGGAAATTAATCTGAGATGACTGTAACCTAGGAAACTGAGCTGACGTTACGTTGTCTAGTATAGGAAGACACCAAGGTGAGCAGGACCACAAACGTTTATCTTGCCGGGGGTCAGTGGCATTCAGTGAAGTTGCTCACTAGCAGTAACTGCTAGTGCCTGTTCTGGAGCCATGAGGGTCGGTGGGAAGGGACAGAAGTCTCTGCTCTTACTGGTAACCATTGAGAGGTGGTGGTGGAATCAGGGAGCACTTCAGCGAGCCTACTGGCTAGCCACCCCTAACTTCAGTGAACATGGCTAGCCAGTCAACAAGCCAGTCAACAGCGGTGTGACAACAAGGTGTTAAGTGATTCACCTGGCTTCTACCATCGTCTCCCAAACGATTTCTGCTAATGGCAAGACATGCCCCCCCTTTAAATTGCCCTTCAGTGATAGCGAACAAAATATTGTGGGCTGACCCTGCTAATAAAAACACACTAGCCATACATAAAGCTAGACTAGAGGGAAAGAAAAAGCCATAAGCAAATATATCTTCCCCTGTAGATGTAAAAGGGTCACCGCAGCTCATACCTACAAATGACAAACCATAGTTTGTCATTACATTTCAATAAAGCCAAAAAGTCCAAAATGTAAGGAAAGAACCAAGCCAACCCTAACAAAGAAGCACTGGAGTCTAAAGTGGTTTACAATCTGGGCAACAATATCAATATATAGCTATAAAAACATAATCAAAACATCTCAAACAAATCCCATAATAAAATAAAGAGCAACGGTAAAACAAAACCACAATAAGGAACAGCAAAAACTCTATTTGGGACTGTCCTTGAAGACCATCTGGAAGCTGTAGCTGGCATAAAGATAGTTAATGGGGGTGAGATACCATGATCATGGCGCACCCCTGTTGTTCCAGCTGCACTGGTTGATTCACTTCCAGGTACAACTCAAAGTGCTGGTTATGACGTTTGAAGTCTGAAATGACCTGGGACTAGGAACCTGACGGACTGCCTACCCCCATATGAATCTGCCCATGCCCTGAGCTCTTCAAAGGAGGCTCTCCTGCACACTTTTCAGTTATAGGAGGTAAGTTTGGCAGCGACATGCACGACGGCCTTCACAGTGATAGCTCCTTCCTTATAGAATGTGCTGCCTTGGGAGGTTTACTGTTCCCCTTCTCTTTTTTTCATATAGGTGCCTTTCAAAGACACTTTTTTTTTCTCCCAGGCCTTCCCCAGTTAAGTTAGACAGTATTCTGTGTCTTAGGTTTTTGGGTGCTTTTTATTATTTTTATTTCTTTTTTGAGAAATAAACAGATTTCGTTGTTCGATTGTTATGGCTTTTTATGGAATTGCTAGCTGCCTTGAGTCTTCAGAATAAGGTGAGATATACATTTTTTTAGATAAGTAAATAATAAAACCCAAAGCAACAGTATTCAGAACTTATACAACAGAGAATCAAATCAATTGAAAGCTTGTGGGAACAAAAGCATTTTAAGATTCCTGGGGAAAAAAAACTTGCCAAAGTGGGAGTAGTCCTAATCTCACAAGGTAGGGAGTTCCACAGGCGGGGTGCCACAACCAAGAAGGTCAAGTTACCACCAATTGCACTTCCAATTCCAGTAGTGATGGCACCAGCAAGAAGACAATTAAGAGGTAGACACACATATAGGAAGAGGCATCCCTCAGGTAATGAGGTCCTAAGTTGTTTAGGATGTTATAGGTAATGACCAGAACGTGAGTTGCGGTCAGTACATACAGGCAGCAAGTGAAGCCAAAACATCTATATTCTTTCCCTCCTATAAATAAATATGAGTGTATAGTGTGTGTGCGTGTATAAAATTAATATACATATATAATAATGATTAACAGATCCAGTCTGTCTGAAGTTTTCCTTCATTTTTCTTTCCACCAAATTTTGCTCAGAATTTGTTTGTATTAACGTGTTTATTTTTGGTACAAGCTATTAAGACAAATGATTTAAATATGCTGGCTTTTCTTTTGGTCATAAACATAACTTGTAAATGTTTATATGCTTTCTTGTGGCTAAAATAAAATGACGGTGGTGAAGTCTGAGCAGAACCAAATTCACAACGGATGTGCAACACCCTGGAAAAAAGGAACGGATGAAAATATTTGGATAACCCAGTGACATTTTTTGTCGAAAATTGTGACAACGGAAGCCCCCTGAAGCCCCACTTCATGTGATAATACAATCAACGTCTTGAAGAGCAAAAGTTTACTCTTTAGGATTTGGCAGAATAATGTTACTGAAATAGATTTGCAGATAAAGGTGCTCCCATCATATACATTTATAAGTGGATAGGTCAAAACCTCCAGAAGAAGATATACTGTGTAAGTACTCCATCTTTGGCAAGGGTGGTTATACCAACATATGATATGCAGCTATAATCTTTTTTCTTCATTTGGACTCTTCACCCCACCCACACACCCTCTCTTGTTCTGAACATGGCTCATTTTGCAGCAATATCTACAGTATAGTCGGGTTTGTGAACCAGCAGCAGAGCCCATGCAGAATGCCGAGGATGATGGGCAAAAGTCCACTGTGGTTGCCACTTTCTAACCGCGCAAGTGCTGCTTGTGCATTTAATAGTAGTATGGCAGGATGGGGGTTGGCATATATTTCTTTTGCTGCCCTAACTGTCAAACCACATTTTCCAATATGCACCTATAACCAGGGGTGTATTATCCATTAGGCTGACTAGGCTTCAGCATAGGGGCCCTGCAGAAACAGGGGCAGTGGCATTGCTCGAGGTGGGACGGAAAGCTAAGTTCTGCAGCTTTCCACCCCACCGTTACTCTCCTGCACGAGGCACCCCACCCCCTCGTCGTAGGAGTCCGTCAGCGGAGAGAAAGCAACATGCAGGGACTCTCCTGCACGTTGCTTTCTCTCCGCTAACGGGCTCCTACGACGAGGGGGCGGGGCACCTCGTGCAGATGAGTAACAGTGGGGTGGAAAGCTGCAGAACTTATCTTTCCGCCCCACCTCAAGCGAGGCCAGTGAACAGGGGCCCCGTAGGAACAAGTCTCTATAGAGCAAGAGGAACTCGCTCTATAGCGGGAGTGAAGACTGAAGTGCTGGAGGGAGGGCCCCCAAAATACTTGATTGAAGTGCTGGAGGGGCCCCAAAATACTTGAAGCCTAGGGGCCTGGCCATGGGTTAATACACCCCTGCCTATAACAAGAGCACTCTGAAGGAGAGCATCCTTCAAGACCCAGTCCTGGTGACTTCTCATCTCAACGTCTGTTCTCAAATTATATAGGAAGTGAAGTGAGGCGACAGAATTGGTCCGTGAAGTTCCACTCTGAAGATCCTGCCTCCACCCTTGCGTGCAATTGATGTCTGGTAGATTAAAGTCAGTCTTTAAAACACAAATGTGTAAAGAAGATACAAGGCAGGGAATAAATAAACACACCAGAGCCATTATTCTGCTTCAAAAACCCCAGCATTATCTTTTTAAAACAAAGCTCTTTTAAAAGCTCAGAAAACAGAATCACCCCCTCTGTGTAATCTGGCAGAGGGAACAACTTCCGATTTTACGGTTTTTAGGTGTCTGACTGCCAGGCACTGTTAGTTTTTATTTATTTATTTTCTATTCAGAAGTCAGAAACTTAGCAACATACTGAGCAAGTTGGTTTGGCTGGAAAGAGTTTTTTCTTCTTCTTCTTTGACTCATTTCCTGTTTTTTGGATAGAAGTCAGACAGAGAAATAAAGATTAGGACACAAAAATAACTTACCTTAATTTTATTCAGAGGTTCACCAAATCAAATTCACATTAAGGCCCTACCCTAAAAATGTAACAACAACAACACGCAATGGAAAATTAGAGAAGTGACTAGAGAAGTCAAACTTCTTAAACATTCCAATTACTGTATCTTCTTCTCTGTGGGTTTTATTACTATTTTTTTTTTAAAAAAAATGCTTTAACAAACTGTTGGAGAGATTTGATTTGCGTATTTTGTTCTAAAATGATTTAAGGCCACACTATATGGCCATCAACAGAAGTTGTCTTCCAATATGAGCTGGGTCAAATAGTACTGTCTAATTTTGACGTTCCTTCGGAAAGTAGCACATATCATGTAGCTGAACAAATTAGTGAAAAAAATGTTGCCGAACATTTGTGTTGTTTCACTGCTGTTGGTGCCCTTTAATTCCTCTGACTGCTACTTATTCTTGGCAGCATTTTCATTATCCTCAATTTCCCTCATCTGCCCAGACTACTATTTAATCTGACAAGCTGTGGCAGCCAACATGATCTTGTTTGCAGATGGAGCATCAGGATGCCATCAGCAAAATCATGTGGCTTTCCACAGCCAATCAAATTAAATGGAGTGTGAGCAAATGAAGTAAAAGCACAAACAGGGCAAAGGAGGTGTGAGGCTGGTGGCGCAATAGACAACAATAAGGAAATGCTTCTGTTTTGTAGAAGATAGGAGTATGGTCACTCAACTCAATGGAGCTAATTTACAAATAAAGCTGCATAGAATTGATCTTGCTGATACAGGTGGGGTGCTGCTGCTCTTATGTTCTTGCTTTTAATTGTAATAGTGGTCTCTTATCGTTTTTTAGATGTTGTTTTTATTAGTTTTAGTTAACTGTTTTTATTGGGTTTTTTAAGTGATTGTTTTTTGTATTTGTATTCTGTTGTAAGCCACCTTGGGTCCCTTCGGGGAGAAAGGCGGGGTAAAAATATTGTAAGTAAGTAAAGTAACAAGCCTGGCTAGGACTCAGAAGCCTGCATGTAGGACTCCTGCCTAGTCCACTGCTTTCATAGGATGTGGCCATAGCTCAGAAGTTGAGCCTATGCTTTGCATGCAGAACAACCCAGTTCAATCCATGGCATCTCTAGTCTGGCTGAGAAATACCCTCGCGCTTGCATGGACACTCTGGAAAGCTGCTAGCACTCCACAGTGAGCTAGATGAGCCAATTATCTGACATAGTATAAAAGAGTATAAATATGTTCTTCTTTACGCTGTCAAGAAGAACAGTATTTACACAACACACATTTATTTGCAACAAATGCTGAATATTCCTGCTTTTCGGCACTCACAAAAAGTAATATGAAATGAGGCCGCTAGTTTTAACTTGGCATATATTTTAGTATTCTACATTTTCCCTGATCCAAAAGGATGGGATCTTTCTGAAGAGTGAAGGGAATATAGGTACAATTTGCAGAAATAAGCATCATAGTCATTGGGAAACTTTCCTAAGAAAATTATAATTTAAAAAGACTTTTCTCTCGCTTCCCTGACTCCCCCCCCCCCTGCATAGTATAGTCTGCTGGTTACTGCAGTGTCTCCGTGAGTTTTGCTTGGATACTGTAAACATCTTCCAAGCCGATAGGAAGACTGCACTTTGCATTCCTTTCTCATTATGGTAAGGCTGTAACTTATACCTCTGACTTATCACAGCATTGGGAAACACATGTTTTCCCCTTATTTGGTAGTGCAGAGCATCTGTGAAGGGGGGGGAAACAGAGAGAGAGAGAGACTTCTTTCTGTGCTTCATGATATCAACAGTGAACAGATAGCGTATCCAACTTGACTGCCAAAGCTGAGCAGTGTGTATTGTAAAAGCAATATTGTCATTGCATCTGTTTCGATAGTTTCAGCTATACGGCAACTGAAGTTAAACAAGGAAAGAAAAGATGCAACAGAAGAAGTTCTCTGATGCATGCTCAGGAAAATCAGTTGTTGTGTGGAAAGTGCAAAGTATCATGCCAGGGAATTCTTAATCACAAGGCAACTTTGTGCAGCTTTCTGTGCAGATACATGCCACAATGGTCACTGGTGCTCCCCACAACAAACACTTAGAAACATGGGAAATAATTTTATTTATTTAAAAGATTTATATACTGTCTTTCCTATGCTCAAGACGTTGCACAGCTTTCAAGATACACGTATGTGGGAACCCTGGTCGAATCATGTGTACAGGGCTGTTTAAAATATTGTCCACAACCAAACTTTGTGTGCTATGCTGTGGGACACACCACTGCATGCCCAGCAGTCAGATTTGCTGCGCAAAAATGTGGTGCTCCCCATAGTCAAGGACACTTCAGACCATTTTGTAAAAAAGCCCAAGAGTTATAATTAAATGAGTAGTCGGCTTTGAAAGAAAGATACAGGAGGAGTATAACAGTAAAGTTTTTGGCAAAGGGAGCAAAAGTGCCAGAACTAAGGAATCAGGCTGGTGGTGGATCAGGTAACATGGGCAGGCCAATCTTGCGCAAGATGCACAGGCTGGTCTAAATGGGCGGCCGCTGTATCCTGCGCAGGATATGACCCGCGCCGGCGAGGCCAAGGCTCACCACAAAAGAAGGGGAGGAAGATTGAAAAAAGGTGGCTCTTGCTGTAATAGAAGGTTCCCGCCCCTTTTTTGGAGAATATAAGAGCTAATGGAGCAAAGCGCTGGTTTAACAACATCAACCAAAGTTCCTTTGGATACCCTAGAAGATGTGTTTTGAGTAGAAGCACGAAACGTCGGGTCCTCAGTGGTTTGATGGTATTTTTAAGTCTTTGATTGTCTGTGGTTCGCCCGGGCAAAACCGCAATTACTTTTAAATCGGCTGAATCACTATACTCATTTTAGAAATATGACCGTTTTACCCGTCTCAATTTCTTCTTCTAAAATTGTTGCCGGTCATAATAGTTTTCGGTCTAAAAAAAAAGAAGGGGAGGTTTGTCCCTTTCCCCTGGTCTAAGCCCCTGCGGCGCCAATGGGCCTCCTTGGATGCGCGCCACACAACCAGGGAGACCATGTAAGGCCAGTCAGGCCCAGGAAGGGGGTTAGGATATCGGCACAGCGCGGCACCAATATCCCTGTCCCCTCCCAAATCTGGCCAGTAAATAGTCTCCTCCCGCGCCATCCTGGCCCTCCCTCCCCATGCCCTCTTGGCACCCGGTGCACCTGCCTGCGTCCGATGTCTGGGATGGCGTCGGGCAGCTGAGTGAGCGGCGCCAGCCTCCGTTCTGGCGCCACTTACTCAGTGCCGCGTAAGTGCTTTACGGCACTTTCACAACACCGTAGGCCGGCAGAGCACTCTGCCAGCCTATATTTAGGCAGGATTGGGATTGGGCTGTAAGAGACATAAGTAATATCATCTAGTCTAGAGATGAGCTTGTCATCTACCAACTCAGATAGTTTAAAAGGAATGGACATTGGCCACCAATAGGAACAGAATGTTTTTGTTTTTTTTTGCTGCTTAAAGGATTTTGAAGTAACACCATTTTATTTATTTTAGAGATTTATATCTTGTCATATCAAAGTTTATATCAAGGTGACTAAAAATACACTTGTAAAACACAACTACCAACATGATCTAGTAAATGTGATGTCTTTAGAGGCCAAGATGTGAGCAGATGGATCTTCACTGGTGAAATTCCACCACTTTGGTGTCAATTTCAAATGCTCCGCACTTCACTTGTAAGTGGGAGATTCTCAAACTAACTTGGTTCCTATTGAAGAAACAACACCAGACACATTCTCTCTCTCTCCCCCACCCCCGCTTGGTTAGTAAAGTGCCTTAATAATAGATGATGAGCTCTTTTCAAATCCCATTGTGTCTTAGTTCTTCATCTGCACAACAATAATAAATAGCTCTTCTTTCTTTTGTCTTATCTATCTCGGATGTTACAACCTTTGAACAAAATAGGGATTGTACTTCATGTAGCTTACATCATGGATTAATTTCACAGCTGATTTTGCCTGAATTAAAATCAACTCAGTAGAGTGCTCACATAGGATTGACCTTTCTTGAGATCCTGGAAACAATCAGAATGTATAGGACTTACTAAGATAAAACAACTTTGAAATACACAAGAGGGCAGATTTGTCATACAAATTATAGCGAGGGGGAAAATAGTGAAATCTAAAAATAACTCCAACACCTTCAAAGCTAGGGATTCTTATCCATCATTGTTTTGAATTTGTATCATTAAAAACCCAACCACACATTAGGCCCTGCATTCTTAGAATCATGGAATTGGAAAGGTCCTATAAGAACATGAAGTCCAACCCCTGCCAATGCAGGCTGTCCTTAACTACAGCATCCCCGATAGCAGAGGCATTCTTATGGTGGGGGCGGTACTGTAAGTTGCTTCCCGTCCTAGTCCCCGTTTACAAGCCGGCCCCACCCCCTCGCCGTTGGAGCCATTCTATGCAGAAAAGACAACCAGGGAGGGAGCTGCCTGTCGCCTTCTCCGCACGGAATGGCTCTGACGGCGAGGGGCCGGGCCCACCTTGTGCCAGCTTGTAAACGGGGACTAGGATGGGGCGCAACTTACAGTACCGCCCCCACCGTAAGAACGCCTCTGCCTGATAGATGGCTATCCAGCCTCTGCTTAAAGACCTACGACGATGGAGAGTCTACCACCTTCCAAGGCAGACTGTTCCACTGTTGAACACTTCAAATCATCAGGAAGTTCTTCCGAACATTTGTTTGACTAGGAACAAACCAAGAACAAATCTGCTCCATCTTCCACATGACAGTCCCTCATATACAGTATTTATAGATAAATATCATTTCCCTCAAGCAAATTTATGAATTAGGTTTTGGTGGGGTGATAAGGAGGAGGCTTGTTTGTCTGTAGGTAGCAACTTCAGTTCACATTTGTAACACTTTTGTGTAGCCTGATTTTTCCCCCCCTACTATGCTCCCCAACCCTCTGCCTGGTTCACGTACTTTTGGGAGACATGGAACATGAGAATGGCCTAGATTAGAATAAAAACTAGGGTGGGATGCAAATTGATAGAGACCTGCAACAGCCAGTGAAGTATGGTGGAGGGCCAGGAACAGTCAGTGGCCACTGCGGGGAAATGCCCCCAGAGGCCTTCACTGGAAAGGGTCAGCTTAGGCCACAATATGCAAGCACACTGTTGGTGAATAGCACACAGTGTCTGGTGTGGGACACGAGTGTCAATCACATCATTGGCCATGCTGGGAGCACTTAACCATTCACCAGCCGCATGCTTGCACCGTATGGCATTGCACGTGTGCTGCCCCCGTTTCATAGAGACAGCTGCTGGTAAGAATGCTCCCTTTGGTTGCCATTTGGCAGTGGTGTCCCCTTGGCTGTCGCTCAATGATGGTGGCCATTTTCTGATCAACCTCACCATAGGAGGAATAGGAGGGAAGCAGAAGGAAGCGACACAGCAACTTATTTGGCCTCTGAGCCTGAATCTTCATGTTAATGAGAAACAGAAAGAGAGAAACTCACGCCCCAAGGGGGGGGGGAGAGAGATATTCACACCCCATGAGAGAGAGATTATTTACAAGCATCACAGCAAGTGGTCTAGTCAACCAGAGCCCTAAAAGAGAAAAATCTCCAGTGAAAGACATTTCATTATGCATAAGGAACAAGCCAAATAAAACATCATCCACAGCAACAAACGTCCAGACACTGAAAACCACTTGTTCGCAGGAACAAATTACCGATTATGAACTACTTGTTTGAGACGTAAACATTACAAGGCTTTTCCTGTATCCTGCACATTTTATCACAAGGCAAAACTGAATTTATTTTTGAAATGGCAGTACAGAACATGCTTGCCACATATAATGTTAACAATATGTTAAGTGCCCCGGCTGGGGGGGGGGAGAAGAAATGCTAAGAAACAAAGGGACAGAACTGAAAACTAGAAATATTTAGAACAATTGGCGTGTGCCAGCTGAAATATTTTTGATACATACAAAAAAGATGTTTAAAATAATACTTAAAATATTACAGCTGTTCCTCCATCCTTCAAAAAGCTTCTTAATCATTCCTAGACATTTAATTACAGTAATTTCAGAAATTACAGCATTTTATACTTACCAGTTTAAAAAACAGCTTGTGCCCTACATATCAAAGACATGGCCACGTTCTTCCTCCTCCTGCTTGTGCCATCAGCATAACTATTATCTGCCCAAACCAACTAGATACATGTGCATCTTGACAGTACAAGCTTATGCATGTTAAATCAAGTTCTACTCTGTTCAATGGAGCTTACTCCCAGGTAAATGTGCACAGGATTGCACAATAAGAGTAGTCGGGATGTATCGAGAGGCATTCCTGGAAGCTGAACCTGGACATTTTCTGGAAGTGATGCAAATCTTCTTTTTACACATTTAACCAGAATGTTAATGGTTACTCATAGGTAGGAGCTCATTTAGATACAATCTTAATGAATTTTAACTGAGATTTTCAAGACGGCTGATTACAGGGGGACACCGGTATCCACTGATTCTTCAACCGCGGTTTCAATTATCCACGGTTGAGGAATCCCCCCGCACCCTCCACAGCCCCCCCCCCGGCACTTACTTTTAGCAGAAACCTCTGTTCTTTTCTTCAAAAGTTCCGAGTTTCCATCTCTTTTAGGCCTGACCAACTAGACTTAGGTGATAGCTAGAGTCTCAGCAAGGTTGCAGAGACTCTAGCTATTAACTAAGTCTAGTTGGTCAGGCCTAAAAGCGATGGAAACTCGGAACTTTTGAAGAAAAGAACGGATGTTTCCGCTAAAAGTAAGTGCCTGGGGGGGCTGTGGATGGCGCGGGGGGTTGCGCCCGCCCCCCGCACTTACCATTAACGGAGAAAGTTCCGTTTTTTTTCTCCAAAAGCCTCCGTTGCAGGCCTTCTTACCAACAAGTCTTCCGTGCTAGAAAGTCTCAGCAACCTCTCAGCAAGGTGGCCCCCTGAAAACCACGAAATGGGGGTTCGCCCATTTCCGCGGTTTCAGGTATCCATGGTGGGGGCTTGAACGTATCCCCCGTGGATACCGGTGTCCCCCTGTATTTGCTTTTGCCTACCACCCTATCTTGAAGGCATTTTAGCTTCACAAGACCCTTATGACATAGGCAGAGGTTGACAGCTGTTGATTCGCCTGAAAGAACCCAGTGAGAATCAAATCAGATGTGGTGTGAAATGAACTTTGCCTTCTTCCGCCTTCTAAAGCCAGAAAGCAGCCATGAGGAACCTCACAGCCCAATCCTGTGTCACTCTTGCCCTGGTGTAACAGTAGATCCACTGATGTAAGAACACTTATCCCAAATTTGCCACCATCACCCTTCCTGTAATCTGTTGCTGATGCAACCCGCATCACCTTACAGATGGGCCTCTCCTGGCTATACTGCGACGATCGGAAGAGCATCTTGGCCCTTCAACGAGAACCATCTACATCAGGGGGTGACCACCATTAGGGCCTCTGCGTTCTTAAGAGTTGTATAACAGACAGAATTTGGGCAGCTGCAAGTGCTGAAATGCCCGCACCTATACACCCATTAAAGGGCCAGGAGCATTCACGCTGAAAGCTTGGCCACCCCTGATCTATACTTTCAGCAAGGCTACAGAATTGCACGATACCGTTCAAAAATGACTCTTCCATTTCAGGTTATAGATACGTGCTAGCAAACACACACACACACACACACACACACACACACACACACACACACACACACACACACACAAGTCTCTGTAAAGAGAAAACGTGTGTATCAGGAGAGAGAGCCTGGCCCAGTACTTTCCTTTGTGTGCTAATTTTTCACATGCAAGAAGAGCACTTTTGCACAGGAGAGCATAGAATGCCCACAGTGTCTAAAGTGGTATAGTCTGAAAAGACCTTATCCATATGGTTTTGCTGATACGTAACTCAGCCCTCAGTACACAAAAAATGAGGGGAAGACTCGTGACATCTGTCACAGAAGTAGGAGTTCATGGGAGGATAATGGGTGGATAATGGCTGTGCAGCCTCCATTCTTTTCAGTACAGCTTGCATGAAACTGGGCAAAAGTCACATTTTAATGAACGGAGGGTGCACAAGCACAGCAGTTGGCAGATTTCGTCCTTTGTATACAGACTATGAAATTATACAGCCACGTAGGATCCATTTTTGAATTCCATGTTATGAATGTTGATAAGCCTATAAGCCCAGAAAAGGACATCATATGACAACTAAAATATCCAGTGAAATATTCAGTGAAATTATCGGTGAAGAAGAATTTTAGTGTTGCTGTTTTTTAAGCATAAAAGCAGCTGCAATGGTTCAATCTGGACTGGAGCCATGGCAATTGGGCAGTGGGGGTTAAGCCTTTCCGCCATCTCATTTTCTTGATTAAAATCACCTCCCTCAAAGCTGCTATTTGCCCTGCAGGAAGAACATACAAATATGCTATATTATCAGATAGCCCCAAATCAGTGTGGGCTGAGGTAATTTCAGTTGGAAAAATAGTATAGGAAAAACAACTAAACCTCCTCTACGGTATAGCTACAGTCTATCTACAGTATAAATGTAAATCTGGGCCCTGCAAGTGTTTGAATCCAAACAATGGGAGAGCATTTTCAGAGATTTATCATGTCACATCTAGGTCACATTTAGTCCTGCTGAACTGATGAGGAGTACAATAATAAGGCCACACTATTTTTTTTTTAAAAAAACCTCCAAAGTAGGCAATAACCCGCTTAACATTTCATCTTTGGCATTTACTGAAGTTATACAGGTAAATGAAAATAAGTAAATAGCATCCCGGTAAAGTGTTGGTCATTCAATACTAGCACGGTATAATGCTTATAGCAGGGACAGTCGATGTTGACTCTCCAAGCCACAAAGAAGAACCTTCAAAAGTGCACACCCTTGACTCGTGCATTGAATCTTATTTTTATATTAATAAATATCAGAACTTGCATGTATTATACCACAGTTAATTACTCTCTCACAATTTGCATCCTTAATTGATGGCATATGCACCTGCCTCCTCTCCCTCTAGCAGTCTCCTCCCTCACCTCTCACCTGCATGCTACCCACACCTCCTCAGTTGCTTCTTCCTCCTGCCTGCCAGATGGTGGCTGCAGAGGGCAGGTACTCCCCCGAGTTCCTTGGCAACTCAGAAAGGGTAACAGGAGTCTCAAGCATGTGTGCACCTTTGCTAGTTGAAAAGCCGCAGTTGAACTGTCAGAGTCACACATAGCTCCTGAGTCACAGTCTGGCCATCCCTAGCTTAGAGTGCAGGGGAGATCTGGATTCAAATCCCCACCCTATCATGACATTTTACTGGGTCTCTCTCACTCTCACTCTCACTCTCACTCTCACTCTCACTCTCACTCTCACTCTCACTCTCACTCTCACTCTCACTCTCACACACACACACCTACTTCACCGGTTTGTTCTGAGGAAAAAATATTACAGAAGCATTGTGTATATCAACCTCAACTTCTTGCAGTACAGAAGAATTAAAAATATTAATATTAAAAATATTAATTGATCCATACCAATATTCTCTTGTTCAACCTTGGAACAGGTTGGTATTACAATGTTACAGTACCATTGTTACAGTACCATTGTTATAAGAACATAAGAACATCAGAAGAACCTTGCTGGATCAGGTCAAAGGCCCACCTAGTCCAGCTTCCTGTATCTCACAGTGGCCCCACCAGATGCCTCAGGGAGTACACAGCTAACAAGATACCCCATTTCCTGTCGCCACTCCCTTGCACCTGGCACAGAGAAAACCTACTTCTAAACCCAAGAGGTTGATTATGGCTTGTAACCTGTGATGGTCTTTTCCTCCATGAATCTGCCCAAACCCCTTTTAAAGGCAACTAGGCCAGGTGCCTTTAAAGGCATCTAGGCCATTATGTAGCTGATTATACAATGAAGACAGATTGTGGACACACAATCTGAATCCATAGGGCATAAAAACATCTTAGGCCAGAGATACTCCCATTCAACACAACAGTAATCAATAAAATTATGCAGGTATGAATGAAGTGTTCAGATGAACGTCCCTTCAAAAGCCGCCTTGGGTGCCCTTCGGGGAGAAAGATGGGATATAAATCAAATAAATAATAAAGGGGGTGGGTTGTGGACAGAGTAGAAATCTAAGAAACAAACAGTTTAAAAAATCAAGGGAGGTTGAACTAATTTCCATTAGCCAATAATGACTCTACTGTCTGCCTCCAAGTAAATTTCCATAAATTGTTCCAAGGTTGAACAAGAGAATATTGGTATGGATCAAAGAATGAAGGTCTTCCTGTGTGAAGCTAAGAGGCCGCGAGCTCGCTAGTTGTCTAAAACAATTAGACCTGGGATGAAAAGGAGAAGAGTGGGCACAGAGACAAAAGCCAGCCAGCTGATTTCACTTTGCAGAATATTTGATGGGGTCAAATTAATAACTGTCCATGGCCGAAAACAGTCTACTCTTTGTCAATCGGTGCCAAATTATGCAAGGTGCTGGCAATTCTGGTTGTCTAACAAATCAGTACTGGCATACATGACTTCTAGGCTGACGGCTGATTGATTCTGGTCATTATTTGGACTGATCTCACTTTTTTTAACCACACATGGAATCAATCTGTAGGCCAGATGTTCATTTGCACTGAACCACTGTGCGCAACGACTCATCTCCTTGCAATTGAATCCTGGCCTACGAGCCCATATGGCCTCCGTTTCCCTCTCTTCACTGTTACAAAGCATTGTTTTAAAAGTGGTACAGAATCCATAAAATATTCTGCTAATATTGCTGTCAGTCTACCTTTTACAATGCCATATAAAGTTGACAGATAACGCATGCCAGTTTTGAGATCAAGTTTTCTTTTGGGACTCTGACTACTGAACAAGGAAGCAGATTGGGCAGTAACATTTATTATACCACGTAAATCATTTCCCCACTGCCACATGGGGTGGACCCAAGAGGAAACTGCCAGAGTTACTAAACGGTATTGACATTCTGTCATTGGCTATCAAACGTTCATAACAACCTTCTTCAGTTGTTCATCCATCCTCTGCTTTGAGATAATTTGCCATTTAAATACCGCAATATCCCCACTAAATGTAAGAAAATGCTATTTTTATTTCTCATACAGAATTCGTTGTAGTGATTAAAACGCAGGATCCGTCAGCGGCCCTGGAGCATACAGACAAGGATTGGACCGTAAGTTATCTAGAGTTCTAGACATCATCAATACCATTCCTTCTAATAGTGAACTCAGGTGGTTGAGTATCTGTTGGTTTGGAAGCAAAATGGAATTAACCAAAATAAGGTAGTGGCTTACATCTACTCCGATTATATAGTCAGGAGGGCTCTCTAGATATGGAGAAATCAATACATTTATACATTAAAAGAGAACACAACAAATAAAATGGACCTGTGAATTTTCAGGCCCTTCAGCTCCCAGGCCTTATCGAATGTAGTTCCTAGAATGTCCTCCCTTGCTATTCCCCCTCACACGACAGTACTACAATTTTCAAAAAAGTGTTGACTCCTGACCACTGAAGGATCTCATCATGAGGCAGCTATGGGTATGCAGGCTCATAGCTAAAATTGTTATAGTTAATGGGCAGAAGGATATATGAGGGGGTTTGTTGAAAGTCAGTGTGAAAGCATAGGAGTCCAAGATGTTTAAAATTGCTAACTGCAGAATTGTATGCATATCTACTCAGAAGTCCCATTGAGTTCAATGGGCCTTGCATCTAAATAAGTGTGCATTTCAAAGGGAATGTATCCCTAAGGGGGCTAGACCTCCAGATAGCTCCTGATGCTATGACCCTGCTAATACGACTCCTTCTGATCTGACCCAGGTGACGGTGTGCGCAGCATCAGAGAAGCCTTAAGAAAAAGAGCTCCTGAGCCCCCACCTTCATTCACATGGCAAACTTTGATAGAGAGAAGGATGTTTATTTAAAAGAGGACTGCAGGTTCAAGAAAATGAATCTGGCTTCTGGTTAGTAGGCTAGATATGAGACTAGTGTATGTATAGTAGGCAGCTTTAGCATTCTCTCAGAAGTGAGAGTAGCACATTGTGGTTTGAGGTTTGTATTTTTGTAAATCAACTGCAGGTGAAGCGTGTCTTCCAATTACAGTATTAATGGTGAATCATCATTTACAACTTGACTCAACCATTCTCCCAGTGTCGACACTTAACACAAACCACCACACACTTCCAGTCAGGGCTGCTTTCCAGTTCCTGCTACAACTGATGAAATACTGTGTTTTATCTTCAGCAGAAAACAATGGAATTTTTTAAACAAATGAAGTGCAAGTTTACGTATTATAATAGTTTCCTATATTATGGAACTTTTTCCTCTGACATTTTTGACTCCATGGAGACCTTTTAATCTCCTACAGTCTTACTCTGGACACAGGAGCTGGTTTCCAAAGATGTCTGGCTATTATCAGGTAACATCTATTCTAGCTTCACATCCTTTTAGACCTGGTTGAACAGCGTAAGAAGCCAAGCTCTAAGCTCCTCTTTGTGTCTGCATTATTTGTTTCAGAGACTTCCTCTTGGATCCAACTGGAGGTCTCCGAGCTACTTTGCACATTCAGGGGATAAAAGAGTTTCCCATGCAGGGACACAACATGCATCTCCCCATGGGAAACACTCGGATCTTCCCCTGTTTGTGGCCTAGAACTAAAGGGCATTTGAGTCACTTAGAACGCCTCCGATTCCACTTCAGCGGAGTATGCACGAAGGGCTCTAGACAGGGTTGGCGTGTCAATCAGATTGCTATTTCCCAGGCAGATTTAAGCATGCATGAACCATATCACTTCAAACTGCAGGTGAGGGGATAAAATATTTAAATGCTTCCCATTAAAAAGGTAACACGATCCACATACAGAAGTGGCAGTTCTGGAGAAGGGGCAACCTAAAGTGGTACAGATTAGTGGGCAACCTTTTTGGCAAGTGTGCCACAAGTCAAGCACAAGGATGTGATAGTAGCAGTCTAGAACAAATGAAGCTGCTTTATCATGAGTCAGACCATCAGTCAATCTGGCTCAGTAGTGTCCACATCAGAGGTTCTCAAAGTTGTGGGTCACAACCCACCACTTTCCCCAAACGTTGGTGATCTCCCCTTAAGGGGGGTGGCAAGCCTGAACGTTGGAGGCAGCCGCTCCAGGATCGTAGCCACCTCCGACTCAGAAACACTTTTCTAAACATACCTGGTTGTCCTGTTAGCTCCCCGAAGGGTCCGGGGGGGGGGAGCTGCAGGCACCTCCACAGGCCTCCCCAAGGCTCTAAACAGCGCCAATCGCGTTTCAAAGCCCATTTCCAGTTTTTGGCAAAACCAGACATGGCCTTTGCAATGCAATCAGTGCCATTTGGAGCCTTGAGGAGGCCTGCAGAGTTGGCAGAAGCCCCCCTCCCCCAGACCCTTCGGGGAGCTGGCAGGACAACCAGGCATGTTTAGAAAAGCATGTCAGAGGCGGGCACGAGCCTGGAGTACTGCCTCCAACATCGCCCCGCCCCCGCAAAGACTTACAGGGGAGTAACGTGAGAGTAAACTCCCCTGTAGGACTTTGAGAAACGCTGGTCTACATTACATGGTGGCAGTTTTCCATAGTTTTAGGCAGAGGTTTTTTCAACAGCTCTGCCTGGAGATGCTAGGGATTGAACGTGGGGCCTTCAGCATTCAAAGCATGTGCTCTACCACTGCTAAACTAAAAGCACATGGAAGTCACTTTAGCTCTGGTCTAAGAAGCTGCGGATCAGGCAGTAGCACAGCCTTGGAGAGGAAGGTTGCTGGACTTACGAGTCCGCAGGTCTTACTATTGCAGTCCAGGTGTGCCACAACTGGTGCCACTTATGGCACATACGCTGCACATCACTCGTCTAATTGGCACAGTCCAGCAGGAAGTACACTGGGTGGTCTGTTGATTGTTTAGATTGGCTCGTCTCAAAACAACAAGGAGGGCATGACCCTGGCCTGCAGTTCTCATGCCCAGGATGGATTTGCATGATCTCTTCTCCATTGCAGGATGACTCTCTGCAGTCACTCCACAGTGTAGGAAAACCAGTACTGATAGTGATGTTCTATCTATATTGTTAAAGCTACGCATGAAAAACAAAATGTCCTTGCCTTTGAACTCTAGGGGTAGGGGAGTGTCTGTAATTCTAGTTACTAAGACTGTGTGCATAAAACAAGTCCCACTCCTGGAATTTAAATGTTACTTGATAAAGCAATGAATCCTATATTTCCATGTGAAAGGTGGCCGTAGGTCCTGACATCCACCACTTACCACCTATTCCAATTATTGCATATTCGCTCCAGAAAAGACCGGCTTGTAGGTTTTGAAGACTGTACAACTAACAGTTTAGTTTCTTTGCTGAAATACAAGCACATTATTAATAGGAGACAAAGATCTGCTTGGCTGAAGCAAAATGGGAAATTTCTATTATTTGAATTGCACCTTTTTTGGGAGAGAGAGAATGAGCACACACCCCAAGGTTTTATTTAAGCTTGAAAACCTTAAGGAGCCCTATGAAACAGCCAAATATTGTGAGCACTTCGCTCACTAGCGTAGCTTAACCTTCAGAGTTCTTATTACCATTTAGATAGATATTCCTAGCTGCAAGTATTCAAATCGCTGCAACTGCTTTAGATTACACAAGCACTAGACAGATGCAGCCGAAATGCACATATTCCTTGAGAAAAAGCTTCTGCATCCTTAACAGCTGTGGAGTGTGACCTTCCATTAAAAAGGAATTATGTTACTCTATTTCCTATTTTGCTTTGCTTTTTTAAAATCCTTATTTCACATTCTTGTTTTGTGTCCCAAATGCCCAACCATGAAGAAACCTGGCACTTGGAAGACCTGCTCTAACCTACACACATTTGGGAAGACTTCCTTCTCTATGTCCCCATCATCATCTAAGGTTAGGACCAAGATCAGCCAAGAGCACTTTCTCCAGCTATGCATCAGGGATGTGGATCAAGTCTCTGACTTCAAGTCTCAAGTCCCAGGTCTCTGGGTCCAAATCTCAAGTCCCTATCTATTTAATGGGGAAACCGGGTTTAAACCTGAATAAAACTTGACTTGCCATAAAAGGCTCCAAGTCTCGAGTTGAGTCTTTCGAGTCTTTTCAAATCGCAGAGTCAAGTCCGAGTCTACATCACTGATATGCATCATATGTGTAGAGTCAGGACATGTATAGAAGTGCTGTCAATGGATGGCAAAGAAACACGGAAATCTGGACAACTGATTTCATCACATCCTGCACCGGAGCATTTCTCAAAGGAAATGTTAGTTTGTTAAGAGGGCTACCGTTCCGTCTTCGTGCTTGTATTTTCAGGGTCAATATCTCTCTTTTTTTTTTTAACAGTCTGATAACTATCAAGGCAAATACCATGTACTGTATTCACCAGCTAAGAGTGTACAGCTTGGTCAATTTCAAATCAAAAACTGAAGAATTTGGTTCGGGCCCTGGAGTCTGCAGGGCACTTCAGATGTAATGCTGTGGCATGTTTTTCAGATGTGGGAACAACTGAACATGTCAGCTGGAGATCTCCAATGAACGTTTCACAGTGTCTCAGATTACAGAAGTTGCCACAGCCAAGATTTGCATGAGCAATACCGGTAGCTGGCAATGACCAATTCAGAGTCAATTCCCACACCTGTAAAAACATTACTCACCATAATGTCTGTATCAGCCCTGATGCACTAGTTGAGTTTTTCTCCCCACTCCATCTGCAAGTAGGCAGGAGAGGAGTACAGTATATCCCCAAGCACATGTCAGGTGGTTTTCTTACACATTGAGAAGCTGCAGACTGAGGTAGTGGGCAACTATACCCAAGTCCACTTATTCCCTCACACACTCAAACTCTCCAAAGTTTGAGCTGAAGTAACTACAAGCTGAAGCCTGAAGGGCTACAGGGAGAATACTCTGCTCGGTTTGCTGTGCAAAGGCAGAAGGGCAGTTCCTGAGGTTCTATACTCCATCAATCACAGAGGCCGATGTTTCCTACCCCTATTGCCTTCTTTAATCAGAGGGCTCAACACTAGTCTTACCATCGTTCCGGAATCAAGCCTGGCTTCAACCTAGAGCGGACCCGAGCCGCTCCCAAGGGTGCACTGCAGTTGCCCAATAGGGTTCCTGCAGTTGCCCAATGGGGTTCCTGACCGGAAGTGCTGAAAGCCGGAAGCCCATTGGGCAGCCACAGTGCACCCTTGGGAGCAGCTCGGGTCTGCTCTAGGCCGAAGCCAGGCTCGATTCCGGGACGATGGTAAGGCTACTCAACACATACAGTCCACAGTAGGACCCAACACTTGACCCTTATGTTCTTGCTTGCTTCAATTCCCCAAGTTTCTGACACACCGACAAGTGTCCAGGCGTCTAAGTTTAAATAGCAGAGTTTATAGGGTCGGAGGACCATGGATTCTTGTTTTTCCACAAAATAAGCAATGTTAACACCCAATGAGTAACAGTGACAAGCTTCCACACTGGGCCACCAGTATACCTTTCATGTTTAGATAAGAATACTGTCAGGAGTGCTTTAAGCCTGACAAAAGAGGGTTTCTGTACTCTGTTCCTTTCTGTGTTTTGCTGCAGTCAGATCTGTGAGCTGCTGCTTCAGCTGCTTTGGTTCACCAACTGGTACATAACAGCCTCAAAAGAAGTCAGAGGGACTCTTTCCATTCAGGCCAATGGAATTTAGGTCAAGCCTGACACAAATGTGAATAGAGGGGTGTGGTGATGGCCAGGATTGCCTTGACAGCAAGAGCTCAGGGCCTTTCAAGGCCACTTCTCCTACAGGTTTATCATCCCTTCTCAGCACAATGACATGTCCAGGTGACCATGAATGTAGAACTGAAGAAGTATTTGAATGTGATATTCTCAGAACTGTCATGACTGAACGTCTTTACCACACCCCTATGAGTTGACTGGAAACCAAATAAAGTCCTTTCTAAGCAGAGTTGTAAATACATCTTTTGTGGGAGAACATTTTCTCTCTATTTTCCCATTCTGTTCCTATCTAAAAAGGTAAAGGTGACCCCTGACAATTAATTCCAGTCGTGTCCGACTCTAGGGTGTGGTGCTCATCCCCATTTCAAAGCTGAAGAGCCAGTGTTGTCCGAAGACGCCTCTGTGGTCATGTGGCCGGCATGACTCTCCTTGCCGCAGCGCGTAGCATGCGGCTGGAACACGGAGCGCTGTTTACCTTCCCGCAAGCGGTACCTATTTATCTACTCGCATTGACATGCTTTGGAACTGCTAGGTATGCTAACTAAACAGCTTAAGCTTACACAGCTGTACAAGACCTAATGCAAAGTGTTTTAACATGAAAAGCAATAAAATCACATTGAGACCATTTACGCAGACATAGTGCCAGTACCGCAAATCACCATTTGTAAGCAAGCTGCATATATCCTTCAAATGCTTCCTGGAAGTCCTCTATTTTTTGTTTCATTAAGAACTTACAGTGTCCTTCTTTATAAATTGACTCTTCACCTGAAGAATAATTTATAGCTGACATAGTGATGGAGCAATTTTTCACTAATTTAGTGGAGAAACCACAGAAGATTGATGGGGTGCCGTAATGTCTTTCCCCAAAATGTTAGTATCCTAGGACAGGGATTCTCAAGGTGTATCAACAGCAGTCTATAGCATACTTCAATCCATTCTTGCCATTCTTGGGCAAGATGCTTGAGTGCGTGGTGGGAGTTCAACTTTGCGGATTCCTGAAGGAAAGTGATTATCTGGATCTCACAAGAATAGTGTGAGATCTTGCGAGAACAGCGCGAGATCTCACGCGATCCAAGATGGCGGAGCCTGGGAAGAGGATGTTGTAGAATAAGGGCATCGTGACGCCATTAAGTTTGGGAACTGCTGGTTTAGGGACAGGGTACCTGAAGCTCTGCCTTCGCTCATGTGAATCTACCCACCCAGAACGATCTTTTAGATGGGTTCTTTTATGGGTTCCACCAACGTTGGAAGTCCAGTGAGCAGCAATTTGTGGGAGAGCTTTCTCAGTGGTGACCCTGTACTATAAAACTCCTTTCCCCTAGAACTGCAGACAGCACTCTTCTTGCTTTTTTTCCGCTGCTAACTAGAGGCCTGATTTGTTTGTCAGGCCTTCACATATTTTTTATTGTTTTATTTTACTCAGTTGGCCGTTCTCTCTCAGTTGTTTTGTTTTAAGGTAAAGGTAAAGGTATCCCCTGACAATAAAGTCCAGTCGTGTCCGACTCTAGGGTGTGGTGCTCATCTCCATTTCAAAGCCGAAGAGCCAGCGTTGTCCGAAGATGCCTCCGTGGTCATGTGGCTGGCATGACTCTCCTTGCCGCAGCACGTAGCATGCAGCTGGAACACAGAGCGCTGTTTACCTTCCTGCAAGCGATACCTATTTATCTACTCGCATTGACATGCTTTGGAACAGCTAGGTTGGCAGGAGCTGGCCAAGCAACGAGCGCTCACCCCGACGCGGGAATAGAACTTTCGATCGACAGCTTATGGTTCAGCGGTTTAACCCGCTGCGCCACCCGCTGGCCTCTGTTTTGTTTTAGTTTGTTTTAATTTTGGTTGTTTGCTGTACTGGCTTTTTAAAAGATTTATTGTGAGCTGAGTCCTTGCTAAGAAGGGCAATGTATAAATTTGAAAATCAAGAAATTCAAGGAAGAATGGCAACTTCCCACAGCTATGCAACCATCACTAGTGTTGCAATCAAGAAACACCCAACAGCAAGGCCAAAAGGAACTAGAGGGGAAATTACTCTTCGTGTAGCAACTGCTTTTGACCGTTTAGGGAACTGCAACTGATAAGTACTATTTTAAACTGTCTTTATTCTACATTATAGACACTGAAGTGAAGAAAATGGATGGCTTTTGATGCAGCCCAAACAACATTAGAAAATCAAATGTATGGTTGTTAACAACGTTCCAAAGCTTGCTCCTGCAAATGTGAATCCAATCATAAATCTGAAGATTCGCTAACAGCTGAATAAATCCTATTAAACTGTGCTTGCCGTTGCCATAATCAATCAATGAAAGATATTAGTCAGGCTATATTTTTAATTATGCCCATATCTATAATTAACCTTAATTCCAGATAATAATAATAATAATAATGATAATAATAATAATAATAATAATTAATAGTAGAATGCTTACAGCAAGAATTTTGTATTAATTTTCAATTATTTAAAATAAATCACTCAAATTATCATTTTAATAACTCTCAACCACCCAAAAAACTGCCAAAGGCTAAAATTCCTCAAAACCAAGAATTGAGAAAGTTTATATGCATGTGTGTGTTTTTCAAATACAATTGCCAAGTTTGGCTTCAGAATATTTCCTTGCACGCTGCGGTTTTGGGGGGTGCCCAGCGGGCCGCTGCCCCGGGTGTCCCCTTAATCGTTGCAGCCGGCTCGGGGACGTCCTCCCCGGCCGGCTGTCCTGGGCCTTCCTTAGAAGGCCCACTGCGCGAACGTTATTTATAACTTTTTTGCTAATTCGCGAAAAACGTTATAAATAACGTTCGCGCAGTGGGCCTTCTGAGGAAGGCCCAGGAGCGCAGGTCCGGGAGGACGGTCTGAGGCCTTCTCCCAGCCTCGGAGCCTCCCGGGCGACGCGCGCAGGGGAGGTGACGCACGCGGCTGCGCACGCGCATCACCCTTCTGCGCGCGTCACAAGGGGGCATCCCGCCCTCCCCACCTCACACTAGTGATGTCCTTGGCCATCCTTAACACTGGGATGTCTCCTCCTCGAAGAGAGGCCTAGCTCATTGTTAGGGCATATGATTTCCACACAGAAGGCCTCTTTTGTACAGTGCCTGCCATTTCCAGATTGAGCTGGGGGAAACACTGGTCTAAAATACTGGAAAGCCATGACCAGTCACTGAAGTTGCTATAGTTTGCCCTCTGTATCCACGTGGGTTCCGTTCCCAGAACCTCCATGGATGCCCAAAATCATGTTAAATGAAATCCGCAATGGGGGGGTTGCGATGCTGCAGTACTGTGTGTAGTTCTGTGTGGGTAGAAGCTGTGCAGGCCCATGGCCCACTTCTCCAGCTGCCCCGCTCTCTGTAAATAGCACAGCAGGCTTGGATTGCTTGAAAAACGCGACCAGAAATTACTTCCGGTCGCGTGTGGGATATCTTTTGAGGTGCACACCTCAGTATACATAGGACAGCATGCACTTCCCACACGCAACCGGAAGTCATTTCCGGTAGCGTTTTTCAAGCATTCCAAGTCTGCTGTGCTATTTACAGAGCACAGGGCAGACGGAGAAGTGGACTGCAGGCCCACGCAGTTTCTACATAAGGTACTGCAGCGCCGCAACCCTCACCATCGCGGACTTGAGCCACCTGCAGGTGGCTAATCCGCGGATGGAGAAGGCCGACTGTACTCAGATGGATGCAACAATGGTGAGACTCAGTATAAGGCAATTTCAAACCAGGGCAACTAGGAACCCCTGAAGTCATGGCCTTAGCTTTGGAAGACCTCTCTGAACATTCTCAAACCCAATCACCCACCATTATTTTGATTTGTGCTGGAGTCTCAAGTTTATCTGTGGCTATCCCACATCACTCAAACTCAGGGCCCAATCCTATCCAACTTTCCAACGCTCATGCAGCCATGCCAATGGGGCATGCACTACATCCTGCAAAGGGGGGGGGGGCAGTCAAGGAAGCTTTCTCATGGTAAGTGAACATTTGTTCCCTTACCTCAAGGCTACATTGTGGTTGGATTGGCACTGGAAAGTTGAATAAGATTGGGCCCCCAGTCAATCATAAAGGCCAAACAAAGCAATTCTAAAATAAAAGATTTTTTACCACTTCTCACTCTCACTCTTCCCATGCCACTTCTCACTCTTTCATTTCCTTTTCCGTTGCTACTAAAGCCTGGAGGACATTCAAGTTCTTTAAAAGTTTCTCTGGCCTCATCTTTTGCATGCTCTCTTTTCATTTCTCATTCCTAATATGAGCATCATACCTAACCAAACATCACACTGCTGTGACTTTGCATGTAAACGGCATCAGAAGCAGAATCCAACTGGTCTTTGTTTATTTCTTTTTCAATGTGCCAGTGATGTGGATGATGCACACAGAAAAGCACTTCTGTTTGTAGAACCACATTAACAGCAGGTGCAGAGCAGCTAAATCAAAACTCGCCACTCTGCATTTCAATTCAACATAGTTATATCGAAAGGTGTGGAATGACTGCCTTCCTACAAATTACAATGAGTCACAGATGGTAAGCCAGAGATTGTAACCAGGTCGTCCAGCCCATTTCATTTGCAAATGTGCAGAGTCTTCCTGTACACTGTGCGTCTCTACAATACAGTATGTGGTCAAGTATGCCTTTTGACACCTTTAATTATAATCTGTGGTAAAGAACTATATTCAGAAAGAACAAATCATTCCAATGATATGAAGAGTTACTTATGCTACATATGAAAAATATAATTATTGAGGACCAAAACCAGCTACACTCAATGAAGATGCTCAGACTATGCTTCAGCTTGCGGCAGAATATTTTTATACACTTGGCTCTACAATTATGGGGCGCCCTTTCCCTTTGGGGAAAAAAATATAGCCACAAAGAAGCATACCTACAACTGGAGCATACCTACAACTAGTATGTGTCAACAAAGAAGCATACCTACAACTGGTATGTGTCAACATTTCTCTTTAAATGAGTTTTTTTTAAACACTCTGAAAACTAAAGAAATGAGTGAGAAAGACATAAGAGATAAAGCTTGATGGTCTTGCTAGCTACGAATAATTATCAGTTCTGTGTTTGAGTGGGGCAATCACATAATGCACATAAGGACTAAAGCCAGGACAACCTTGGTTCAAATCCCCACTTATGGCTCAATCCTGTGTAACTCTGCGCCAGCGGAGCGCGCGCTATGCCGGCATTGGGTGTTGCAAAAGTGCCGTAAAGCACTTTTGCGACACCTGGAGAGTAAGCGGCACTGGCAGTGAGGCCTGCGCCGCTTACTAGGTCGTCACCCACAACCCGCGCTGGCCGAACCAGGTAAGTCGGTCAGCGCAGGGGAATGGGGAGGGCACGCAGGGGGCCTTTAGCCTTCCTGGGCTGGGAGGGGGCGGTGATATCGGTGCTGAGCTGCGCCGATATCCTATGCCCCTTCCCAGCCTGGGTAGGCCTTACATGACTTCGCTGGACGCACGCCAGCTTCAGAGCTGGCATGCATCTGGAGAGGCCCATTGTGGACCACGCTGCTTACACTGGGGAAGGGGACAAGCATCCCCTCTCCCAAGGTGTGCCCCGGGCCACGTCAGTGCAGGCCGCAATGGGTCTAGAATACAGCAGCTGGCCCTTTAGGCTGGCTGCATAAAGCTAGGCAGGATTGGGCTGCCCGCCATCAAGCTTGCAAGTTGATCTTAGACCAATCACAATCTTTCAGTCTAACATAACTGGTAAGTTTGTCAAGTCTAAAAATGGAGGGTATATATATGCTACTCTGAGCTTTCCTGGAGGAAGAGCAAGACAAACATGCAATACCGTATTAGCCTAAGATTCACTCCCCCCCCCCCAATTTAAGTTTTTAAACTAGGGGTGCGTCATATAATCAGACTGTTGCAATTCAGGTTTGCAGCCGCCCCTCCCCCAGGCTCAGCATAGAAAGGGCGTCAAATACTCACTGCTGCTGCTCAGCTGTGCCGTGAGGGCCTTTGAACGGCGTGGGATATTGCTGGAAGAAGCGGCAACGGACTGGGCTAAGAGGAGACGCGTTGTCTTGGTAGGCTATCTTCAAAGCAGGAGCTTAATTGAAGTGATTATCGCTGCCGGCTGACGCCTTTGCAGAGGCTCCTGTGCACACTTTCCTGAGAGTAAACTCCATTGAGAACAGTGGGACTTGCTTTTGAGTAGACATGCACAGGATCACACTGTTTGTTAAATCGCTGGCATAAATTTAAACATTAAAAAGTGTGTGTAAATGGGCAGTTTTCACAATGGAGAGAGTTGAAAAGCAGCGTGCCCCAAGGATCGGTCATGGGACTCGCACTTTTCAACTTGTTCATAAATGACCTGGACCTCCTTTTTTTCTTCAAAGTTCCGAGCCTGCAGCTTTCAGTTTTAGGCCTGACGAACAAGACTTAGGTGATAGCTAGAGTATCAGCAAGGTCGAGACTTTAAGTCTTGTTCGTCAGGCCTAAAACTGGAAGCTGCAGGCTCGGAACTTTGAAGGAAAAAAACAGAGGTTTCTGCTAAAAGTAAGTGCCGGGGGGGGGCTGTGGAGGGTGCGGGGGGGGAATTCCTCAACCGTGGATAACTGAAACCGCGGTTGAGGAATCAGTGGATACGGGGGGGGGCTGTACCACTATGTTTAATGGAGCTTAGTCCCAGGTAAGTACATATAGGATTTCAGCCTAAGTCCAGTTTTCCAACAGTCTGTGATTTGGAACCATCTGAAGACTTTCACAAGGTTCTCTTGTTTAATGGGTCTGATTCACTAATTAATGGGGCTGATGGAGCCCTCTCAAGTACTGTAACATACAATATGTGCCCAATAAAAAAACAAAAATAAAACTTATAGACATGTAGCTGTTTCTAGGCTTCTGATCTAGAAATTTGCCTTGAACATCTGATCTTTTATATGATTTCTAATTAAACAACTTGTTTTAGTGGCATTGGGGTAGAAACAAAGCACCCATATATGTGCAGGCTTGCATTTCTCCTGAGGACACTGAAGCGTCATCAGAAGGCCCAACCCAAACAGGGTTACCGATAAATTGCAATGAATAATGGCTGCTCATGAGGATCCAATAAAATAACATCATAGAAAATACAACTTATATTATCCATAACTTTGCTGGCTGGTATTAACCAATGATTTCTTCGTGGGAACATGGAAGATCGTGGGATGATGAATAAGTAGAGGTCGGCTGCAATCCTGAATACACTTACCTGGAAGTAATCTCCATTTAACAAAATAGGACTTAATTCTGAGTAAACAGGTATAGGATTGCCCTGGAAGCCTCACAAATATACCAAACCAAGATGGTAAGCAAAATACTACAATGAAGCAAATGACGAGGGAAAATACAAAACATCTGAAATCATTTCATAGAAATGGAAGTGCGGTGCGGTCGGTGCATACAGTATTTATGGCACATACAGATGGGAGCTTCCTCACTCACTCCCCATAGTTCTAACAAAAAAAGGGGGGAGGCAAAGGGGTCATCGGAAAAGGTGAGGGAGGGACTCTACAATTTGAACACTACTCCAGTATGAACTTTGTGAGCCATCTTGTGCAAAAGTTAGTGCCTGACATTAGTGCCTCTTTAATGTGGCACAGTGCACTAACTTTCTTAAATTAGACACACCGTGTGAAAACAGCTGTTGCAGTTGTTCCAGGAATAGTGGAGCAACTGGGGCATGGTAAAAAGGTGATGTCTCCGCCAGCTCACTACTCTGGGAAAAAGCGTGAGATACAACTATAACCAATAAATACATATCATAGGGAAAACAGCTGATGCAGACAAACTCCAGGGTATTGTGTGACACGTCACACTTTGAGATTTAGTCTCCCTTTGAAATTCACAGCACCAAGCATCTACAAGAACAGGTAGCGATGATACATTATTAACCTCCTCTTTGATCTTTGTGTCTTGTTCCCTTCTTACCTCTATGCATGTTTAGCTTTAAGGAGAAGTTGTACAAACCTTCTGAAGTACGATAGACCAGATAATGTAGTGATGAAGTTTGGGTGTTTAATAGGCTTCACAGGCTACTCCTTTATCCTCACACTGAGACAGCAAATTACAGAATAAGAATTGCTTACCCAGATGTTTTGCTTCTGCCTGCTAGCAGCAGCACTAAAGCCCCAATACACTGTCATGGAATATCATTTTAATTATTTTTGACTCCTTGTACATCCTTACTGCCAGATACAAGTTTACAAGATACTGGATTAAAGATTAGGCTAGTAGGTTCAGGTCCTCGGTAGGCAACGCCAGGAATTATGGATGTCCATCACTCAGAGCTGATGCCACCTAAATTGCATCAGTAATTTCAAAGCTTTGTCAGAAATGCCAGTCATTAAGGGGGGGAGGGGAGAGATGATGCTTCCTTCAGAGGTAGGCTTACCATATCCAAAGGGGTACAGGGTGCCTCTACCTTAACGACTTAACCATTGTAGAGAGGAGGGAATTTGGGCAGGTGCAGCTCATCATGGAAGGTTGCAACAAGCTGCACCTGCCCAAATTCCCTCTTCTCTACAATGGTTAAGCCGTTAAGGTAGAGTCATCCTGTAACCCTTTGGATAAGGTAAGTCTATTCAGAGGTAATTAAAGGCAGTGATTGTGCTACATTAACAGCTCAGACGATCCACACAAGCCGCACCAACTTCACATTAGATCTCACACACCAGCAGGTCCCACCCGACACAACTCAGTTGTGCCACATAAGAGTTGCTGGATTATTCTGGTCTCAGCTGAGCAGTGTCGTCTCTAACTCCCTGTGTGATGGGCAGCGCAATCCAGTGCAAGGATCCAGCCAGTGGCCCAAGGCCACCGGCCAGATCCTGGCCTGAGACTGCCCGTCAAGCAACGTTCGGATTTCCGCCAGCTAAATAGCTGGTGGAAGTAGAGGAGGCCATGTTAACGGCCTGGCCGGCCCGGTGGGGATGGGGATATGGCGGGAGCCATCCCCCAGGCCCTCCAGGGCCGGCTAGGCCAATGGCCCCCTTCCCTCGCCTGCCAAACCGCGCCCGACAGATCTGGAGTCACCTCCTCCGGCAGCTGCCCACGCGTTCTGGCGATGGAGTGAGGGCTGCCAGCCCCTGCACCGGCTGCCCTTACTCCAGTGTAGTCGCAAACGTGCTTTCCGGCACGTTTGCGACTGCTTCTGGTGACGGAGCTCTCGCTCCGTCACCGGATACTTCCGGTGGATTGTGCCCTAAGTCTTAAAGGAACCAGTGTGAGAGGCAGTGTAGTGTTATGGCTAAGGTATTGGATTAGGAGAAGGGAGACCAAGGCTCACATTTCCACTCAGTTGCAAAGTTCACTGAGCTTCCGGGAACCAGTCACCATCTCTCTTCCTAGTCTATCGCACAGGGCTGTTATGAGTGTAACATGAGTGGAACTTGGTGTGCCACCCTGGGCTCCTTGGAGCAGCACAGCTCAATCCTTGAAACATATTGCATGCACCAAATTGCCAGACAAGACAAACGAAGTAGGACACATATGAAGCTCAAAATCACTACAAGCCTACTTTTTAATAAATAATTTTTCAAATCACCCATTTATGTTTTTCTAATTCCTTTCTTTTAACATCCCTAACCCAGGTCTGTTATATTCTTCCTCAAATCTTCATTATTATTTTTAAATGGTGTACATTAAAGAGTTCAGCTAAAAATTACGATACATGACAGAAATCTGAACATTTTGCTCTAAGCCTCGTTGTTATTTACCTATTTAAATTTCATTGCAGCACTTCAACAAGGAATGTGTTAACTGCAGAAAGTCATGTTATCTTTCATGGCAAGGCTACCCAGGAATACAACCAATACTCTTTTCCATGTGGAACATGCAAAAAAAAAAAAACACCCTCATGAGGCACAAATTAAAACATTTGCCTCTTGTTCTTCGACACTCTACTTTTGGGTCCAAACAAAGGGCTCCGTTCCCTTTGATTACATTAGCTATTTGCTTTAATCCAAAAGGTTTTGGCAAACCATATGTTCTGCATCATTAAAATCAGATATTCTGCCTTTGATCTTTAGGTTCTCTCCGTTGACTGCTTTTCCCCTACTACAACAGACTCCTTGCTTTTGAAGTTATCTCCTTGTTTTATACAATGGACCTGAACCCTTCAGCCAAATTTGATAGGGTTACACAGGATACTATCCATATTGCGTAGTATTTATTTTTATAAATGTTTTGTGGGACACCAAGAAAAGCATCTTAGAGAGAAATGCGAAGACTGAAAATAGTTATCAGTGTGTACATGCACATACACAATTCATATAAATGGTATATTTTTAAAGAACATGTGATCATTGTTTAAAACAACCATTTAGCATGTTGTATTTAGAATGGGATCCATAAAGAAACGAATTGCACCTGGGCACTGCAACTGTGTGCCTGCAAAGGACAGAAGCGTACAAGTTTTATCCATTGATCAGAGATGAGGGAGGGGCATCCCTTCAAATGATGGGAATTTCATTACTGATGCCACTCCTCCACCAGTGGGCCAGAAAGCAAGGGGACCCCAAATAAGCTCAGGCTTGTTGGGTCCCATACGAAAATTCTGCCCTCGAGTAAAACAAACTTGAGTCTCTTGGGCATCGTCAGAGCTGAAATGGATAACCAATACTGAGTTTTACATTTAATACTAAACATTTACAGCGCATCTTTCACAGCTGCCAGCTCAGCGTGGCAGGAAGGGAGAAGGGGCAGGAACCCCAAACTGAAAAACCCTAGTGGTGAGACAACAACCCACTAAACTCATACAGACTGAGCCAGCCCCACTCTTTCTTCTTTACTTTCCACTGACAGAAGAAAAAACAAGTGGCTGCTCTTGTAGGTGAGGAGTGGTAGCCTATGACTCCATCCTACACCAACTCAATAAAAAAGAAATGCAGAAATCACATGGATGGAATGGGAACTTGCGGAAGAACTATGGCAATGTATGCATGCGTAAGCCAGTCTGTTATCTGCCCCATACCATTTCAGTCCTACTAGATGGTTTTTATGTTATTACAATACTAGAGCTGCTTCGGATGAAGCCAGGATGAAGAAGTGAACAGGGTTTCTTCCACAGGTAACAATTAGCTGAAGGAAGTAGAATGTGGAATCAGAGAGGTACACTCACTCACAGGAAAAACGGTTTGGACTTGAATTGGACTAACTCAGTACAAGCTACTTCACTGAAACCGACCAGACCAGGGGTTCTCAACTGGTGGGACATGAGTTGGGTGTCGGTGGTACCCGGACACCCACCTCACGTCCTGGAGACCCCGATGGAGCTCTGCAAAGACGGGCAAGAGACTCAGCTCGATGGG
Organism: Plestiodon gilberti rubricaudatus; assembly: GCA_026170595.1. NCBI lineage: Eukaryota > Metazoa > Chordata > Lepidosauria > Squamata > Scincidae > Plestiodon > Plestiodon gilberti. The sequence continues at coordinate 16,721,677 of JANXHW010000004.1, read as the reverse complement.
CAGAGCTGAATCGCGTGTGTTTCACACACTTGAAAAACCCCTCTAGTCCGCCCCGAGCCTCTTACCAGCCTTTATAAAGCTCTGTCGGGGTCTCCAACCCAGAAGTAATTGGCTTCATACCAGTGGTATGTGGGAAGGACCCTGGCAGCAGCAGTAGTACGTCGCTTGGGAACGTTGAGAACCCCTGGACTAGACATTGAGTTCATGTATTGGTTTACTGTGGGGAAATAACGCTACAGGAGGGATGGGGTGACTTTTATTTTTAAATTTTTCAAGGCCCTGCATTTGGTACCAAGTCAAAGAAGCTCCACATTTGTCCGAGGAATCTAGGAGCTCAGCTCTTTTTAAAACCTTGGCCCACAATTGAAACACGCATAATGATGTATGAATACACCACAGATTTTAACACAAGCGGAAGAATGGAACATCCCATTTCTTTGAAGGTCGGATTTTTTTTCCAGCATGCTACAAGAGCTAATACCCTCTGTATTGTGATTTTAACCAAAAGCCTTCACATTCTATTTTAATTTGGAAGGTTATTTTCATTTCAAGATTCTTTGCATGGGGCAAAGAATTGCTAGAGATGAAAACCGTGCCCACACATGCTTCACATCATGAAATAAGAGAAAGATCCCTCCTAATTTCAATCACATCCATGGCTTTCCTCTGCTTCTTTCCCTTCCCCCCAGCAAGCCTCTTTTCAAAAAGTTTTCTTTTTAAAGATGGGTTTGAGAAATCAACTACAGCATATGGTTATTTAGAACCTTTATTCAAATGAATATCTTAGGGCAGAAGAGGAAATTTGCAAGAGTTAACTTGTGCATAACATCACTTTTCCAACTACACAGCTTCATTTAAAGAACGGTGTAAAATAATTGGAACAGTAACACATCTTGGCAGTGGTAATTTGGATAATATGTCCACAGATGAATTAGGAACCTCCCTCACTGAAGAAGTCTTAACATTTAGCAGTTTTAGCCAAGGGTTGAACTGTCTCAATATGTTACCTTTGTATACGTTTTTCTCCGTCATAATGCACCTTTTTGCATGTTTTCTATGATAAAAATAAGCAAACAAACGAATTGCAGGGGAGGCATGTTAATCCAGAATGGGAGAGGAGGGAGTGTGAAATCTACAAAGGTTACCAATGCAGAAAACACCTGCATCAGCACTTCTGCCCCAGCGGAAGATTGATGTTGAACCAAACATATACAGTATCAGAAATCCAAGCTACTGCTCTGCGATATGGTAGCCTTGTCCAAATCAACTGCTAATGCAGCTTGCCTGTAATCATGTTTCTCATCAAGCCCTAAATATCTGGGGCTCATGATATCTAGTCGTGATATCTAGTCGCACCTGTAACTTATTCAAGATCCTCATCCGTGGCTTACAGGTGGTGACCAGAGTTGGCCATGCCCCTGAATCACCCTCCCTAGAAAGTTTCAGGCAGTGCCAAGCAAGTCTTATTTTCTCATGCTTTTGGTAAAATCTTCCTTAACAGTTTGCTCTGTTCTAGCTTTGTGTTTATCCTGCTGTGGTTTTATTGCTTTATTCTTTTTGTGTTTTAAAATTTAATTTTTATTGCAATTGGACTTATGTTTGACATTGTGGTTTGTTCTATGATTGTTTTATTGTACGTTGCTTTGGACAGGTCTCCATGTAAGTTTTTTTATTCCCCTCTGAGGCCACACAGTTTTGGCTGCCTCTGACAAACCCAGCAGCCCTTTCTGACCCACCCAACAGTCCTATTCATCTCCACAGCAACACATTGTAGTAAGTTGCTCAAATATAGCTTGCCAAGGGATATATACATATATTGAAACAACTCCTAGCCCAATCCTAACCAACTTTCCAACACTGTAATGCTTTCCAAAGCAGCTGCAAAGCAACCCTGAAGTAAGGGAACATTTGTTCCCTTACCTTGAGGAGGCCTCCATGACTGCCCCCCCCCCCCACAGCATGCGCCCCATTGGCACAGCTGCAACGGCACTGGAAAGTTGGTTAGGACTGGACTGTCAGTTCCATAGGGAAACAGTGACCAAAAAGGAAACACTGTGGGATGGGAAAGGGGAAAACATTATTATTTGAATCCAGTGTTGTTTGCTCCCCTATTGCACGCTGTAATTCCACCACCTCTTCCCCCCCCCCCACAGCAACTACTTAAAGATCTTCTGTTTGATAATTCTTTTTTCTTTTGTGGAATCAGTCTCATTCACTTGTAGCCTGCCACTTTTTAAAGTTTTGTTTGTTTGGGCTGTCAGTGTTCTTGATTCAAGTAATTCCTCGAGAGGCAAATTTGGCCTGAGTTCTGGGATCATTTTATTGATAGGGGCAGGAGGAATTTTATGTATTCATGTAATTCAATGATTTATATCCTCCCGCCTTCCTCCCTAAAATATAGGGCGCTCAAGGCCTATATTGTTCACTAATAAAGCAGTTTCCTTAAAAAAAAAGAAAGAATAAAATTATACTTCCCTTATATTTTTCCTTGCATGCAATTGTTTATTTCCATTTTATAGTTTAAAGATTAATATCATCATTACATAGTTGTGAATTAAGATAAACAGGCATTATTGAATTAATGTAACTGCATTACATTAATTGTATTTCAATTGTAATTGAAATAATCGTAAGGAAATGGATTTTTAAAAGAGTTCTGTTTTGGATGACAATTCTCCAGCAAGTTAATGCTCTCAAACGTCATATTTTCCTAGCATGCAAGTTACTTGCATCTTCGCTGCAATGTGCCTCTTACTAGAAGTTATCAAATGTGTTTTTTTTCCCCTACCTAACAGGTACCACTGTTATTGCAGAAGCGAACTTGGTTATTGAACACTCCTTGAGTGTTCTGACAGAATTACTTAATGAAAGAAAAGTGGATAAGCTAAAATGGGTAAGCTAGGCAATATTAGCAAGGTTTGGGCTGGAATATACAATGCGGAATCAATTCCAGTGCCAGAGTGAGGAGTACTAAAAGAGTTGCAGCCAATCTTTTCATCACATGAGCCACAATTCAAGACTGAAGGATGAGACCCACACTACTTGAGTACACACAGGTTTTCCCTCTGGTCTACGAAGTCAGTTCAGCAGGAAGCAGCATACTGCTGGAGAGACAGGCCACTGTGTCAAGCTGACTCTGTGCCCCAGTTATGCCCATGGGCCCCTGCTCCCGTCTAAGTGTAACACAATCTCTGCTTGTGCAACCCTACAGCAGGTTGTCACTCATATATTCAAAGGTCAAGAAGTGGGTCCTTATCTAAAACTTCAAAAAGTCCCACATGATTCTTTTCCTCCCTGCCCAGGCAGTAAGGCTCAGCCATCTCCTTCTTTTCCTCTCCTGTGCACATGCTGCAGGAGTAACGTTCCATTCACCTTCCGCCCTCCCTCTTCCCTGCCAACGTGCCAGGGTGACTCTACTTTTAGCAGGTGTGTAGAAGCGAGAATTAATACAAAGAACAGTGCAAACATACATGGCAAACCAGAACTTGGGTATGGGGGTGGAAATATGGGGGGTTAGACATTTGGGGTTGGAGGGAGATAAATAAGGGGGAAATTGGGGGGAGCAAATTTGGGGGTATTAAGGTAATTATGCATGTGGGGCTTTTTGAAATTTTAGATAAGGGCCCACTTCTTGACCTTTGAATATATGAGTGACAACCTGCTGTAGGGTTGTACTTCTCACTCTGGTGCTGGAATTGATTCCGCATTGTATATTCCAGCCCAAACCTTGCTAATATTACCTAGCTTACCCATTTTAGCTTATCCACTTTTCTTTCATTAAGTAATTCTGCCACTGGGGGACAACGGCTTTGCATTCACTCCCCATCCCCCCCCCCCCATGTAAAATAGCATCCTTGCAAATAGGGAGAAAGGTTCTGTACCAATCTTTTGCCTGCTGTGCCGGTTTTCTATCTGAAGAATTTATTTATTTATTTTAAATACAGGGGAACATTTTTACCCACCCGCCTGCAGTTTGAAGTGGCAAAGTTTATTCTACCACCTCTGCACTGTATCACTTTGCTTTGATACATGTATAGACCAAGTCCATACGCAGTGCTAGCAAATGTGACACAGAATAAAGTGGTAGGTTGAGATGGTAGAATTCTGGACTGCACTACTCTAGACTCCAGGTGGCTTTGAATGCATCACCATATAATAAAACCTGTCTATACTAATATACTATACCAAGAAGATTTGTTGTAGCCCTCTTCTTGTAGTGCTAACTTTCTACATGAACATAGCTTTTTGTATGGGTGAACATACAAAAATATGAACCCCACCACCTGCAACTGGAAACAGCACAAGTCCAGGATTCTACTACCTTACATTATGTGATATGTAGAACACCTATCATTCTGCATTTAGATTACACTAGCAAATTACTTTTTTCCAATACCAAAGTGAAAGGAACACACTAAAATAAATGCAAAAAGGCCAGAACTAAGGAGCAGGGACCCCCATGGTCCGAAATACAGTATAACATTTGATGCTATGTTTATTCTTAGGAAGATACCACCGACCATGTCACCATTATCTGTAAGTGGTCGCTGTTACAGTGATCAGGAGTTGAAAGGTTCTATCTGTAAAAAAAGGAAATGCTTTGCTTAACCCCCAGGTACAAATGATTTCCAGGTGCTGGTAATTATCACTTGCAGCGTTTGATATTCCAGACTCTACCTTGAAATGTAAACTTGACAAGTTAAACTTTTCATTATGTGCAGCAGTCTTTCAAAAAGCTGAAGACAAGGACAGACAAATAGTCCAGTAATGGGTGAAAACCAATTCCCACTTAAAATGGCAACACTTAATTACTACCCTAGTTGTTTATTTCTTTTCAAGGTATTTAAAATTGACTTTTAATCCTTGGTGGAATTAGTCCTGTTATATCCTCCAGCATTCACGTGTTATTTCATCCCCCATTTCAGCATAACGCCCCACACACACACATGTCCTTGTAGCAGCTTTTTCAAACTCAAGATTCCACTCAAATGACAATATTCTCTCTCTTTATTATATTTATGCAGTTTTATGATTATATTCAAGTCACTCATCACAAAATGTAACCCATAATTACTCAAGTTTCTAATGAACAGAATAGCACAAATGTTTATCACCACTTTCTGAGCTTTACACTGTACTAACATTTTGTCCAATTTCTACAAATCTGGATAACCAGAAGATTTCTTTTTAAAAAGGAGAAAAGAACAAGTCAAGAGTCATAATATCCAAACATTTGTAGAAATAAAACACAAAATGACAACACAACAGATCTGATGCATGTCTGATGGGCATGTGTTTCAGGCCTTTTCGAAGCAGATACTGAGAAATATGACACAGATAGCCAAAGGTTTGGTCCCACTGGAGCCAAATGTAGTTATCTTAGCATAAGTTGGAGCAACTAGGATCCACAATTAATTCACTATTTACTAACGGCAGATAGAATACTGATTGCACAACAATGGAGGAAGATGAAGTGTCAACTATTGCTCAGTGAGAAATACAGTTTCAGTAATTGCTTAAATGTTTAAAACTTATTTACGTGGTGGCTATGAGAGATGGGAAGAAAAAAAAAGTAATATTAAAACAATTGGTAGGACGTACGTGTATTGGGATAGAGAAAGCCGAACTGGTATCCTGAGTTTATGATGAGTTGAATGAAATTATATTACCACTTACCCTTACGGATGCCCCCTTACCCCAAGGAGACCTCCAGCTTGCTTCTCCCCAGCGCTGGATACCGCATGGGTCGTGTGGCCCCGCAGATCCATCACTAATTAGAATTGGGCTGCCCGATAATGCAAGCACAAGGGTATCTGATTCCTGCCCCAAAGAAGAGTCCCCTTGAAATGTGTTGAGACTTGTAAATCATACATTTTAAGTCCACCTGCAGTTTTCCCTCCTAACGTTGATTTCCCCCCTTCTCTTTTTGTTTTCTTTGGGGAAAAGGGCTGCACAAAAACGTACGTCCAATATTCCACGTTGGATGAATGGATAGACGGACCTGTGAAGAACTTCACGTATATAGGCCAACGTTATTCCCTCAGCCTTTTCCTCATTTGGAAGTTAAAATAGGAGTGTTGTGTACTGTTCAATTAATTTTGCTTTTTTCCTCCCAAGTGCTCTTTTGGATTTCAATTTTATTTTTACAGCGCAATCCTGTGAAACCCTAAGGCCGGCTGCAGTATCCTGAACCCATTTCTGGCCCGCTGCAGCATGGCCCTGGAAAACCTCGAGAGAAGGGGACATTTCCCCAAGTGTAGGGCTGTCTTGGGCCAATGGGCCTCCTTGGATGTACACCACCTCTGAAGCTGACATACATCCGAGGCGGTGGAATAAGGCCGAACTGGGGTGGGAAAGGGCAGAGGATATCGGCGGAGCACGCCGCCGATATTCCCACCCTCTCCCAGGCCGGTTTGGCCAATCGCTCCCCTCCGTCCAAGCCCCTGCCCACCCTCCCCCCACCCCTGCACCAACCGGTACAGGATTTATCTCTGCCTGTGGGTGCCAGGTCCGGAAAGCGGCGGAGTGAGGGCTGCCGGCCTCCACACCACCGGCACTTACTCCAGAGTCATCGCAAACATGCTTTCCGGCACATTTGCAATGGCCTAGACTGGCGGAGCATGTAAAGTAATATTAAATCAATTGGTGAAGCCAATTTTACCAGGCTTCAATAACTAGGTGAAGCCTGGTAAAACTTGAAATGAAGTCCACTTCATCTTAAAGTCTCACAGATTAAAGCATTAGTTCAATGAAGCATGTCACTGCGCTTGCGCTTTAATCTAACAGAAACTTCCAAGTGTTTGTTTGGTTAAAGAAGAGAAAGACAATAGACGAACCTGGAATATGTCTCAACCTTGATAGGTGGTAATATAAACACGTGGAGAATTGCTAAGAGGTACAGACATTACTGCGTGGGTGGCGCAGCGGGTTAAACCGCTGAACCATAAGCTGTCGATCGAAAGGTCGGCAGTTCGATTCCCGCGACGGGGTGAGTGCTCGTTGCTTGGCCAGCTCCTGCCAACCTAGCAGTTCCAAAGCATGTCAATGCGAGTAGATAAATAGGTACCACTTGCGGGAAGGTAAACAGCGCTCCGTGTTCCAGCCGCATGCTACGCGCTGCGGCAAGGACAGTCATGCCAGCCACATGACCACAGAGGCGTCTTCGGACAACGCTGGCTCTTCGGCTTTGAAATGGAGATGAGCACCACACCCTAGAGTCGGACACGACTGGACTTAATTGTCAGGGGATACCTTTACAGACATTTGAGAGTTAATATTCAGTCTCCACTTCTGGAATATGTGTAAATCCGTCAGTTCTTTCGGAACATCAGTCAATTGTAAAGACAAAAAAAGTCATCTCCTTCTTTTTGCTGCTTTGAAATACGTGTGCCGCTGTGGAACTTTATAAACCCAGAAGCATAAATCTCGTGGCAAGTATACACAAACAAAAGCACCCTAGGAAGACTGGGGCGGGTAGGGGTACATACGCTGAGCAATGGCACCCTCAAGCGCAAGAGAAACATTAAAGGAAGGAACCCACAGAAATCAATACACACATACAACAAAAGAAACTTTAAAATAGCTAGAAGCTTATTTCCTTTGTGATTCACACAGCACATTGCAAAACTCCAGTGAGCTGGCATACATTTGGCGATTTAAGCTCAAGCAGGAAGCGTCTGTAGCAAGAAGGCTCTCCTTTCGGAAGCGACAAAGTGAAGCAAATTGATATGAAAAGCCAGAGGAAGCAGATAGCAAAGAGAAGGATTGCAGCTGCCTCCCGCAGCCATTCTTGCATCATGGAAAGAGGTTGCCAATTTCGTATTTCAAGCCAAAACATGGATTTTATTATTATTATTAATAATATTAATAAATGCTGTCAAGGAGCTTTCAACACAGTGGGACTTACTTCTGAGTAGACAGGACTGCACTGTTAATCACCTCCAGTTCATTTTACCATGCTTCACATGACAATGGTTTGAATTCAGCCGCAAAAAAAAATCCAGCGTTTTGCAGGAGAGTGTAAACAAATAATTCTTTGTCAGAATTGTAGGGTCAGCCCTTGGTTGGCAGCTGCTAGCTTTGGCCACAGAACGGGGCATTCAAGCAAGGTGCTCACCAGACTAAACTCACCTGGCACAGGTAATCACCTTGTGGCGACTTTTACACATCAAAACGTTAACAAAGACGATCAGGCCAACGATTTCCATTTCACAATAAAGATATAATAAACCAAACAGGTGCATCTAACTCGTTTTGGAACTTCTTAAAAGCTTCTGCCATATGTGGGACAACTGGTAGAAGAAAGAAGGGAGTTCTGGGGAAAGGCTTCGATCTGGCAACGGCTTCTGCCACAACCACCTGCGGATGTCCTCACTTAGGTTCCCTAACGAAGGGAATGCTGGACTACTGTGCATGCACAATATGCATACACAATACACAGGATGGTGTAGTGGTTTGGGAGTCGGACTTAGACCTGGAAGATCCAGGTTCAAATCCCCGCTCAGCCACAAAGCTTCCTGGGTGACCTTGGGCCAGTCACTCTCTCTCAGCCCCACCTACCTCACAGGGTTGTTGTGAGGACAAAAAGGAGGGGAGGAAATATGTACACCACTCTGAGCTCCTTGGAGGAAGGGCGGTATAAAAATGTGAAAAAAAATTCTCTCTCTACACCAACAGCACAACCTGGCCATCATGCTAAAGAAGAACACCTCACGGAAATAAACATTTCCTCAACTGAAAACCAGAGCAGCCAAGACAGGGCACCAAAGAAGCAATGGGAGAAAGCAAGAATATTCCCCACATAACTCTGAGGACGAGTTAAATTCACATTCAGGGCCTCAACCTTTTCCAGCGACTAGAGATGTTGTGAGAAATTGACTGGAAGACCTAGAAACATCTAGCTCCCCCAACTGATTTCTTGCAAGCAGAATGGAGGTGAACTGAGTCCCGATTGTGTGAAAATGCTGTCTGGGCTGGTTTGCCCCAATCCTATGAGTTGCTTCTGCCACCATTGTCTCTCCAACCACTGGCCAGAAAAAAAAAAAGCATAAGTTCCCCTCAGGACTCCAGTGACCTGAAGTCCCAATGATGGTTTGGTAGGAAAAAGATGCTCTGCCAGAGCTTGGAGCAACTCACACTTGTCTGTATCGCCACTGTCAGTGCCTTCCCCCAACCCAGTGGTTCTCAAAAAAATTTCCCCGCGCCCCCCCGTCACCCGATTTTGGGGGGTGGCGCCCCCCCTTCGCGTCGCCCTCCGCACGCTCCGAGGCCGGCCCGGGAGCCGGCCTCGGAGCGTCCGGAACGGCCGGCACTCCAGGGCCTTCTGAAGACACAAGCGTCAATCCGGGTATTTTTGATGTTTTCGCTCATGCGCAGACCCGTTTTCGTCTCTGCGCATGAGCGAAAACATCAAAAATACCCGGATTGACGCTTGGGCCTTCAGAAGGCCCTGGAGCGCCGGCTGTTCCGGACGCTCCGAGGCCGGCTCCTGGGCCGGCCTCGGAGCGTGCGGAGGGCGACTGTGGTGGTCGAGCCCCCCTTTGTGGGGCCTCGCGCCCCCCCTGGGGGGCGCGCCCCACTATTTGAGAACCGCTGCCCCAACCCAAGACACACATTTCAGGGTCTCTTGGGGCTGGGGAAAGAGGAGGCAAAGGTGATATGGGTGGTTTGGAGTCCCCAAAGCCTCACTGCCTCTGCTGCTGCATTCCCTCTCAACTGAAGGCAAACTTCTGGATGCTTTGTGTGGGGAGGGGGTTAGCAGAGGAGGCAACAAGGCTCAGGGCACTTTCAAACATTTTGCGAGCAAGCAGTCCAATCACTCCTCAAGGATTTGCACACATTTGCTTGAAACGTGCTCAAATCCTCGACCACTTCCAGGTTGAGCATCCCGAAAAGCAAACCATCCCCAATAAAATATATGGGGATATTGGTGCCTTGGTGGCTCCTGGGCACCTCTGCTTCCAAGTGTGTGTGCCACCAGTCTGGTCCTACTGGAGCGGTGAGCAGGGCTGTACTTTTATATGATTTACTCTTCTACTCCTGAATATGAAAGAGGAGAGGAACATGCATTCCCATTGTGGGAAACAACAGTTACCTGGAACGCCTGCACCTGTCTAAAGAGTTTTGTGACCCCTTAAGTCTAACAAATGTATTCTGGCATAAGCCTTTGTGGGCTAGAGCTCGCGTTGTCAGATTGATGTTAGTCTAGCCCAAAAGCTTATGTCACAAGAATTTAAGGCACCAAAATTTTCTTTATTGTTCTTGTTAGACATGTGTGCACGCACATTCTCTCCACAATCTTTTTTTACACAATTTAGCCAAAGTTCGATATACGAATGCTTATGAAATGAGCCATCAGATCTGAACTATGCCAGGATCTTAAGTCCACACACAGCAGGGCACAAAACTAGTAGCAACTGTACTGAATTACAACCAATAAGAAAAGTCACAGGTCAAAGAAGCCACACAGAGTTCTGCTACAGCCAACAATGAAACTTAATGTACTTTCCATGTCCAGAACCATCCTCTATAGAGTTTCTGCAAAACAGATTAATGGTAATAGCTGAAGAAACCAGAAAAGAAGAAGTGGGGGGAGAAGGAATGCAAGAGATGGAAGCTCAGCCAATATTCCATTTGTAATTTGTCACACTACCACACAATAAGACTTGGACGTGAATGCGCTGCCAATTTACAATTCAAATAAGCTCCCTAGAATTGTAAAAGAATGGACTGTGTACACATCAGTCAGGGTGACACCAAATTGCCCTGTCAGGTTAATTTTAAATGTACGTTTTCTGTGCTACTGTTAACTAATCACTATCATTACTGTTGTTTAAAGATGAAACACTTTTCAACAAAATGCAAAGACATGGTCTCTCCCTAGCATTTGCTTTTAATTCCTACCTAGGTCCCTAGCAATATTTATTTTATGTACTTATCCCAGAGCTATTCCAAACTCATGTATTGCCACTGGAGGTTGTGATGATAGCAAGAAGCAAAGTCAACTGCATTGAAGCCAGCTGGGATAGTAGCACTGCAAAACTGTTTTCAGTCCTGTGGGAAAATTCACACTTTGCAAATGAGAACCCATAGACCTGTGGGGAATTTACACCCGCTTCTGATATGGAGAGGAAAACCCCTTACATGATAAACATCTGGTTAACCGGCAATTAATTAGGTCTCTCTTATAGCAATGTGTCCTCCCTGTCTTTCCCCCATCTTTCAAAATGAACATAAAATAACCCTTGTTGCAGGAAAAGAAAGCAGCATAATATTGGATGTACGTGCCAAACATTAAGAGAAATGGTCTGCGTAGCAAAAACCACAAGGAAGTAAAAAAAAGCAAGGCAGTGTTTCCACCAAATTACAATGAATTACAATCCATCCACTTTTCTAGGCTCTTAAGAATAGCGATTCATAGATGCTGGTATTCTCCTAAAAATTTACCCACTCACACATTGCTTAATTTCTAAATGAATGAAAGACAGACATTCTAGTGCTCAAAGTTTTCCAAGTTTATTGATTTAGTTTTTTTTAAATAAATAAATAGTTAGGATTTCTACACCGCTTTTCTAAAATTCAAAGTGGTGTACAACAAAGTTAGCATAGAAGTTACTTAACTGTTTGAAGGTACACTGCTTGCTTTGAGGAAGAGATGTGCAAAAAGTATGTGTCTCAGGTTTTTCTAGCCATCAGAATAACTTGAATTATGTCTACAGCAAACCTCAACTGCCTGGGTAGTGTGGAAACCCTACCGAGACCTCCATTTTGAGCTGTCACTCAGTGGACGAGCCCCTGCTTGGCATGCATCAGTAAAGCCGGAGCTACATTGCACGCGTTCGCGTTCCGTATGCGTCTGGTGTCCCGCCCCCAAGTCAAACACCGGGCTCTGATTAGCCGAATGTAACGCAAACGCAGTCAAAGTCGAACCCAAACTCTGGCTGCGTTTGCGTTACGTTCGGCCAATCAGAGCTCGTTGTTTGACCTGGGGGCAGGACACCAGACGCATATGGAACGCGAACGCATGCAATGTAGCTCCGGCTTCAGGGCTGAAACCTTGGAGAGCTGCACTGCAGCCAGTCAGCAGAAGCCAGGCCTAGCTAGAGGGACCAATGATCTGACTCAGTAGAAAGTGGCTTCCTATGTACAAGTGCCCCAGTCTTCCAGGAATCGGGGAGTTTTGCACTATACATGTGCCAATTCTCAGCTTTCTAAGTAATCCGATGTCTTGATACTCAGAGTGATTGAATCAGTGAGATTCATGAATCTCATGTTTGGCTTTAACTATTTAAAGCCCTAATTTAAGTACTAACCTTTACCATTTATATGAATCTAATTCCTTCAGTTCCTGTATTATAATCTGCTATAGCAAGTCACAAAATACTTGTATCTGAAGTGCAAACTACACATGTTGAAAACTACACGTGTTGCATGCTGTGCAATCATGGCCCCAATGCTACTTTTAAAACCACAAATTGCCCTGTGAGGAGGTAGGGGAGAAGAAGAAGAAGGAGAAGGCAACAAGGTGAAGAGTCCCCATTGCCACTTTCTGCTGGTGCTTTTTAAGCTTGAGCTGTGCACCTGCCCTCTCACCGCAGCCATAGAACCACCGACTGTCCTGTGAGGAGAAGGAGAAGAAGGCAGCACTGAGGCATAACCTCACCCCACCACCACACGCAAACATCTTTGCTGTTTTAATAATACCCTGTTGTTTGAGTTCATGTAAGCTACTCTGGGAGCCTTGTCAGCTGAAGAACAGGGTACAAGTGCTTTAAATGAAGAAAAAGCAAATTCACTTTGGTAGGGCAGAATTTAGACCCAAGAAGTAGCAGGGGAGAGGGGCTGCTTAACCCCTTCTCCACCCACCATGTCTCTACTTAGAATCGACCCCCAGCAATATCCTGTGTGTGCATGCTTTTTTTTTTAGTGCAACGTTAGCATGTGCCATGTAGTTAGTCCTGTAGTGTCTCCATCTGTATAATAACCATGTGGAGAGGCTGCATTAATGTTTGTTGTGATGCGCAATGTTAGTAACTAAAAGGTTATTATTTTTTCCGAAACAAGATCAATCCAAATCACATGTACAGTAAAGAACATGAAATAACTTGAAACCAAATCTTTTAATTTAGTTAAGAGTCTGGGGTAGAAAATCTGCTTTGGATAAACGATTAACTAAAGCCTCAACTGAAACCAGAACTGAACTTCGCTTTGAAGTTAACGAAAGCTCAGTTCCCCCTTTTCTTTTCAAATAACGGATTGTTCTTTCATACAATAGCTTGGCTATGACCATAAATAAGTAATGGCTCTGGTCGTCCTGTGACAAAATGCTTATTTATTATACATTTAATAGATTTTTATTCCACCTCTCCACAATGTAGCTCTTCAAAGTATCTTAGATTAGAAGATATCTTACAAAGTATCTGAATTAGGCTGTTTGCATTCACAGCAGGAGAAGGGCCCACATGTAGATCTTCCACTGTAGCGCAAACCAACAGAGCCCCCCCCATGCCTCATGTCTACCTTGCAAGACCCTCTGTCATCTTCCTCTAGCAATGCCTCAGGAGTGGGAGCAAGGCAAAGAACAAGTGTTTCCCAGACCACCACCACACCCAAGTGGGAAGCAGAGCAGATAATTTCCGAGTCGGGAGAAGAGGGCTGCTCCCACCACACAGTTCTTGCCACACGGAGCTGGCTTGATGGTGGTTTGAATTGATACAGGAGGAGGCTTGATGGAATCGTTCTCCTCCATTGCCACAACAGCAGTGGCAGCTCACAGTGCTCTTGCAGGATTAGTGACCCTCGTATAGATTGTAAAGGGATGTATTGAACAACCATGGTCATTAACCCTAAAAGTTTTGAGACTTTTGAAAGCATATTATTAGCTTTTTGAAATACAATCTCAATGTATCAAGGTGTTTGTCATTTTGCTGTCCTACATCTCTACTAAAGCCTAGTCCTCTGGTGTTACCCTGGTTTGATGTGACCTTCACCTTCCTCCTCCCGCCAAGCCTCCATGCTATGGGCGCTCTCAGCACTTTAGAAGAGAGCACTTCTAGGCAAGATTTGCCAAGAACATATATAATGAGAATCTTAATTAAACAATGCTAGTCCTGGGGGTAATTTACAATCTTTTGCATTAGCATAGACTTCAATAAATCTATTTGAAGAATGCCACTTAAAGGATATTGTATCCTCATGTGTGCACTCTGAACTACACACAAGATTAAGTACAACTGGGGAAGGCAAAAATGGCTTGGCAGAAATAAAGATTATTCAAGTCGTTCTCCTATTGTGGCTTTATTGGAGCAATCACCAACTGCATGCTTCAGGGGTATTCACTCCGTTCACGAGTGCTTTCATGCTAACAATGTGCTTCTTTGTGGACATAAACCCAGGCATTGCATCAAAGAGGGGGCATATGGACAGCACCTGTATCCATCATGCTGAGGTATCATTCCTTACTAGATATTATAATCTCTACATTTGAGATTCTAGGACCGCACGATCTATCTTTGCACGCTAATTGCTTCATTTTTCATCACCATCGTTGTCAGAGGTGGCAGTTCGTTTTGGGGAGCAGAAGGAAAATTTACTGTGTCAAAATTACTCACAAGTGGCACTGAACAATGGAAGCACTACAATAGTACAGAATACACTGATTAACAACACTATAACATTAATTCAATGGTGCTCAAATTTCTATCACAGAAATAAAGGGGAGGAAATATAACAAGGCAAAATATCTTTTCTCTGTGTGTTATTTGCAAAGCATGACACGCTGCTGCACACACCTGGGTAGCCAAATGACAGTGGTCTCGGCACTATCAAGTTAGCGGGCAGTGGGCAGAACAGGGCAGGGGTTTATCAAGGGCAGAAAGGGGGCGGTTATCGGTGTCAGTGGCTCTGCCAATATCCTATTCCTCTTCCAGTCCTCAATCCACCTACCCCAGATCTACTCAGAGTTGCACCAGCAAAAGAGGTAGTGCAGGTCCGCAACTTCTCAAGGTAAGCCGCTGTATTGGCAGTGGAGGCTTACCCAGGGGCCTCCAGGACTGTCCCGGGACTGCCCCCCATAGGATACAGCACACACTCTGTTGGCGCACCTTCATCGGAGGGGAGGGGTTAGTTAGGATTGGGCAGTAAGTGGACCAATTCAACATGACATGTGGGGTGGAGAGGCAGTGGCAAGGGGCACCAGATTAAGTTTGAACTGGGCGATCACAATATGCAGCAGGAAGAGATATTGGGTTCCTCACTCCCTCAGGTAGTGAGGAAAAGCAAGATGCAGCTACCTGAACATGGGCTTGTATTGAGCCAGAGGCCATATTTCAACATAGGTGTATCCTCCATAGGAATGACCTCAACGGAGAATGCTGCATCAAAACCTGACATCTATATGAAAAGTTCTATTTGGAGGAACCGGAAGATAACAATGTGAATTATCAATACCAACATGAAATGTTTTGCTGTGGAAGCTTCAATAGGAACAGTTCCAAAAACAATTCTAAGGAGGAAACCACTACACTAAAACTGGCTTGGTAAATCAAGTTTGGAAACCCTGGCACACAGGTTTACGGGGAACAACGACTTGCACAGATCTATATCTGACTCACACGTAACTAAAGAAGAAAATTATCATAAATACTGTGATAACACAAGAGGGAAATGTTCATTATCACACAAAGAAACCTACCGCACCTTATTTTCCCCGTTACAGGTTGCACTTTCATAATCACCTTCGTGGAGGGTATCTTCGGGAAATGCTTCTCTTTGCATTTCTAGGTAGCCTTAGGATTAGTCATATGTTTTCTCGGGCACCAGTCAAAATGTGCATTCTTTCTGTACAACTATATATGTTTATTAAAGACGCATTTCATTATTATTAATTATTATTAACAGTATTTATATACCACTTTTCAACAAAAAGTTCACAAAGTGGTTTACAGACAAAATCAAATGATTAAATGGCTTCAATATGCCATTTAAATATGCCATTCTGTCATTAGGAGAGCAAATGAACAGTGCAATCCTAAACATGTTTTCTCAGAGTTAAGTAAATTCTTTTCAATAAGAAGTAAAAAAAATGTGTAAATTCCACTATGAGTAAATTCCACTTTATTATTTTTTGTGTGTGTAAATTTTGTGTAAATTTCACTAGGTTCAATGGGGATTTCAGCCCATTTTGATTTAGGTATCCAGATTTCCATTCCTGTAGAAAATGGCCGAGTTCAGATATAATGGCCTCCTACTATGTGAACGTTCTCTTGTAAGCCCCAGGCTCGAATGGTTTCTCCTCCCCCTCTCCTCCTCTTTTGCGTGCAAAATAAGAGGGCAAGTCTTATTTTCACTTTGAAGTAAACCACAGCTCCACATTACATCCCAACTAGGGAACAGTGGTTTACTTCAAAGCACATGTTTTCCCTCTACTCTCGAGAAACCTGTGGCTCTCCTGGGCTTCTTCATGTAGCAGAAAACCATGGTCTCCCATTACATTTGAACAAAACTAATGTGAGCCTCTTTACATGAGTAGAACAATGCTTGCTGGATTCAGGCAGACTATTGTTATTTGGATATTATTTTTAAGCCTAAACTATCATCCTTCCAATCTAAGTATGAATGTACTGCTATAACTGGTGCAGGTGGTATCGACAGAAATACAGGGGAGGAAAAAGAAAAGAGTATTTTTGAGAGAATAGGAGGGAATGAAACGCAAAAGTACACTAAATTTATCATCAAAGAGGCTGAAACTCCTTAGTGTTATACAAGGGTATCTTTGAGAGTTCAAAGAAACAGAAAAGATTACTAATATTATGATGCTTCCAGCAAAATTATTTAAATGATTAGTCAAATCTAAGAGGAAAACATGTAAGTCTATATAGTCATTTGCTACTGTTTAACAAAACATTGCCATGTCACAATAAAATTACATTGCGCCAAATAAAGACATCTTGAAAATAAGAAAAGCAAATCTATTTATATTAAAAAAACAATTTGGGAAAAATGTATTTATAGTAGTTAACTGAATGTCTCTCTTTTACAGCCTCTGTACGACTGCCGGCATTGCAAAAATAAAAATAAAAAAATACGTACAGAAATATTCTGTTTCTCCTCTTTCCACAGATTGCAATGCCAGTCTTTTTGCAGGTGTGCCTCAAGGATTTTTCCCTCTTACTCTCTGAATCATTTTGTAGACACTAATGAGCATCCCTCTTCAGCTTTAATTATTGGTCCCTGACAAGTCAACATAATAGGAATCAGCTTATCCAAGCATACTCCCTAGTGACACGTCCAATTACTCAGGTTGTACTTCTCAGCAAAGAGGTCTGAGGAGTTGCTAATTTAAAATTGCCAAATAAATAAATAAATAAACAAACAGAGGTATGGGCTACAGTTTCCCTTCTGACCCCTATGTCAATGGATCTAACAAGATGCCTCGTTGCCATTGTGCATCTGTAAATTAGAGGTTTAAAGACCTTTACAATTTTTGTTTGTTTTATTTCATATAATTAAGTAAGATTCTTCCCCACCCTGGCCCCACTTTTAATCATCTGAACCTGAGTGCTCAGTTGTAAAAACCCAGGGGAAGATCAGTATCCTGATTATACAATCTATTCCTTTTCTCCCGATAAGGCTCATCACATCAGCTCCAATTTTAAACACAGTCCCATGAGCTGGAGCAGGTTCTAATCTCACAGGTTTTCCCTCAGATTATTTATTTTAAAAGAAATTCTTTATGACATTTTCAATTTGTATTCATTTAGGACGCACTCAATACTATGGTTCTCTTCCTCACTACAGGTGGGAAATTAACACAGCACAGACAGGAATACCGTATTGCTGTTGCAAATTAAAACACAACAAGGAGTCCCGATACTGAAATGAATGTGTTAGTCTTTAAGGTGACACAGGAACTTTTGTAGTTTTTGCTGCTACAGACTAACATGGCTACTACCCCTTTGTAACCTGTTGTGGATGGTCACTGTGCCTAGACTACACTTTCCTGCATTTCATGGCTTTTCAGTTCCATCGTTGACCATTTTTCTTTATGCCCCTGTGAGGGTATGTGAGCTTTGGCATATGCATGGGGTCCATACATGACAGCTTGTGCCACAATAAATGTTAGTCTTTAAATTGCCACAAGATTTCTGTTTTAGGACGAGTGTCTCTAGGAAGTGCCTCTACCACATATTCATGGGCAGTATACACCTGAACACCAGCTGCTGGGAAGCAGGAGAATGCTGCTTCTGGGCATCCCAGAGGAATCTAGGCGACTGCTATGGGGAAACAGGGTGTTGGACGCGATAGACTTTGGGTTGGATCCAACAGGGCCTCTCTCATGTTCACAACTTATACGAACTTTGAAACCGACATTAAAAAGTGAAAGTAATAATCATATACAGTACTACCAAATGCCTGTCGTGATGAGCAACCATGCGTAAAACTGGGCTTTTGTATTAAAAGCCCCCCTGTGCAGAGCCACATGGTTTGCTCCTTCAGGTTCTTTGCCACTGTGGTCTGTACCACTCAGTGTTAGGGGAGGGAAGACAGGATATGTTTCAGCTGCAGTTGTGCTCCCAAGTGCAGTGCCTTACTCTTCCTTCTTCCTTACACACACAAAAGGGAATGTCAACCATGCTTTAATGGGAAAAAGCACAGGAAGACATATTAAAGTTGAAGCCACTCTGCTCCCTTACCCTGGGGTCCCTTGTCATTGAAAAGCAAGTCTGTGACTATCTAGCAAAACAGGTTCAGAACATTAGTTTCAGAAGTAATACATATTGTTGTACCAATCCAATAGAAAGCCCCCCCCCCACACACACACACACACACCAGCCATTTGTAGGGTCTTGCTGTACCTTGAAAAAACCTGTGGACATGGGTTCCGTTCACCTGATGAATATGAATGCATTGACTGGAGGAGCCAGATCACGGTGGCAGATCCCACAATAAGAACATATAAGAACATAAGAAGAGCACTGCTGGATCAGGCCAAAGGCCCATCTAGTCCAGTTATTTTTTTAATGCTTGGCTTTGTGAAGAACAGCCACCGAATGTGTGGAAGTTAGGCATAGCCTTGGCACCACAATCTCTCTTCCCCCTCCACAAGTACAGAATAATTTCAAGAGTGCACTTTCAAGATACCTGTGTGAGTCCAAGAGCAGGTCCATGTCTCGAAAGATTGAAGTATGAAAATGGAATGTATTTTAAAACAAAAGGTTTCAGGCATTTGTATCTTGATGATTAGCTCCATATTAAAA
Organism: Plestiodon gilberti rubricaudatus; assembly: GCA_026170595.1. Taxonomy (NCBI): domain Eukaryota; kingdom Metazoa; phylum Chordata; class Lepidosauria; order Squamata; family Scincidae; genus Plestiodon; species Plestiodon gilberti. Next base: position 16,702,421 of record JANXHW010000004.1, on the reverse strand, counting down.
TATTTTAGGTTACTCGCCTTATGGTAAAATATTAAGAGCATAACCCAGTCAGAGTGCTGTACTTTGAAATCTCACGGACTTCAATGAAACAGAGTTCAAATGGGCTTAATTTTGCCTGAATGGGCTTAACTTTGTCGGTAGTTCACAAACATTGAAATCCAACTATCCTCGTTGTGGAAAAAAACCCTTTTCTTTATACTTTTGAACACGTAAATATTGTTTACTTAAACAAAATTGCAGGCATTTTTGTAGCCACGTGACAATAAATACAGATCCAAAGACAGCAGAATCTCAATAAAAGACTATTTCATAAGACCAGACAATTGTAGAGGCACAAGCCAGTGTCAACAGTGTGTTATCCAAGTAGGAATTACGTACAGCTTTCCGAGTGAATTAATGTGACCATGAGCAGAATGTACTGTATAGTCACATTCAATGTTTTTTATAGACTGTTATGGCATGTAAAAGTACATTTATGAGAAATATTAATATAGAACAGTGGTTCTCAAACTTTTTAGCACCGGGACCCACTTTTTAAAATGACACTATCAGGACCCACCTAGCTTTACGAGACTTAAAAAATGTGATCTATAAATAAATAAATAAATAAATTTAGAAGTAAAGAACTCAACTGCTTGTAGGGTAATTAGCAGCTATCTTGCAAACTGCAAGAGCTCAGCTCTTTGCAGGGCAATTATGGTAATAGCTATCTGATTTTTGAATAGCTTCAGGGCTTATGGCAATAACTTATCTGATCTTTCCATCACCTGGGACCCACCAGAAATAAGGTCGCAACCCACCAAGTTTAATCTTCGTGAAGATCACATGATCTTCAGAACTACTAGAAAATTGATTTGGTAAACCAAACTTGCTTACAAAATACATCAGTGAACAAACACAACAGCTTTGGTGGGCCGTCACTACTCTGTTCAAAACAAACATTTCTTGCCTTTCCTTCTTAGTTAAGCTTTATCGTGACTCATTCTGAGCAAGGGTTTCATCTTTCATGAAGGAGCAGGTACCTACTTCTGAAAAGCAAATTAGAATGGGGAATTTGGGAAAAACAGGGTGTGGTTCACATCCCACTGTGCCAAATCTGTTGGCGTCATTGTACTAATTTCTCTGCCTGTCCATCAGATGGTTACACTGCAGCAGAGAGTTTAGTAAAAGCAAATTGCACATGTTTACTGGTTTACTTGTTTAAACCAGTAAACATGTGCCATATGTCTCACTAAATAGACACCAGCGAAAGTGGAGACATTTACTCAACTTTGATCTCACTCATGAGCTCAAAGGTAGACAAATTCCTTGGGACGTTTCTGCCACTGCACACAAATGGATTTTGCCTACCATAAATGCAACAGAGTTGCATCCACCAGAGATGGTATTTTGCAACTACTGAATACAGCAGACCACAGTATACAGAATATGTATGGCAATCAAGATGGAAACCAAACCAAGCATAGTCAATCTTAGGCCTGCACAAGTTATATAACCCACCAAGGCAAACTCTGCCTGTTAAGCCAGGAACATCAAAAACAGAGGGGTTGTCAAGCACTTGACAGGTCATAGCAAGTGGTTGCTGGGCTGATTTCAGTTTGGTAGAGTCAAATTTCACCTTGATTTCCTATTTGTTACTCAACCTCACTTGTAGAGTCCCCACCACATAGCAAGTTGGAGACAAAATGCTATATCACATGGTAACTGATCATCCACATAAATTTTCTGAATCCAACTGGTGTTTTTACTTCTCAAGATGGATGCAATTCTTTGAAAAGCACTGGTGACTGTCAGTATTTCTGGTCTGCTTACTGTGATCATAAATATCAGTTCATGCAAACAGTGCTGCAGGTATGAAAAATAATGGTGCTCAGGCACTTTAAATCAATGACCTTAGTAGTTCCATTCACTCCCTGATAGCTGTAAATTCTATTTTAGTAGCAACAGCAACCATTAGAAAACACTGGGTTTTGGACTAATAAAGACAGTTTCATTTCATGGCATACCCTGACAGCAAATACCGGTATGTATCATCTACTTTTCAGTCACTAGGAAATTTAAATTTGCAGAAGCAGGAACATAAATTCTCTCCTAATCCAGAAGTATGAACAGCATTATCTGGGTTTGATCTTATAAGGAGCTGCAGTTTTGCATGACATATTTAGAAGTCCTACTCCCGCTTATGACAAATTAGATCCAAAAGGGCTTGCTATAAAGAGAGAGTCAATGTCTAGTACTAGGTCTGAATAAGGGAGGCAAGGCTGAATGTAAAGTCTCACTCAGTTTGACATTAACTGGGTGACCCTGGGCAACTCATCTAGTTGTGAGTCTAGCAGCCCAATCCTATGCAGGAAAGGGCTGCTTTGCAGAGCCTATTACAACAGCGGACGTGATTTCCCCTGACGTAAAATGGCTGCTGACGGAACGCAGAGCACTCCGTTGGCAGCGTTTTTGTGCACGCTGCCGCAAGATGCAGCAGTGCTGCAACTCCACAACCGGACTCTATCGTGCCTGCCAGACCAGGTAAGGCAGTGGGGGGAGTGGTCGGGGGTAGGGTTATACTAGGCTGGAAGGAGAGAGGAAAGGGGGAGCACTTTTGTGACACCATAGGCCGGCAGAGCGGGAGCTCCGCCAGCATAAACATATGCTGGATTGTGCGGTTAGTCGAATCTTTATCCTTTTCCCAAACTCAGTCAGTCTGCAGATGTTCAAGGAAAGAAAAACTGGCGAAGTAGATAAAGCAGAAAATGGTAGACCCGCTACCCTTACTGACAAATCATACGGGTAATTTTGATCCACAATTGCCCTCCCTAATACAGTTCTGAAATCTGTAGCGGCCATAAGGTGGTGCACGGAATATCCTCAGTAGGAGAGGGCAGCATGCCGGCATCAGCCCTGGGTCTTCGGGAAAGGGAGCTGTGTTGGCTGAAGGAAGCGATCGTCATGTCCCACTTGTCTCTTAATGGTTCTAAGTGTTGATTAAAAGTCAATATGTAACCCTACAGATTTGTTGCTATGGTTGTTCTACACTATTTAGTCTATTAATATAAATAATTGCCACTTGTATTTCATTATTGTTATTTTTTTTTCCCACAGTGAAAACCAGCTGGTGTTTTACACTCTGGCAATCTGTGCTAAACACGAGCTCATGTAGGAAAGGAAAAATCACAAGCCACTATTATTCCCTGCCTGGATTCCTCACAATGTTAATCCTGGTGGGTGTACTCCGTGCAGTCATTCTGAAGAGAATTGAGTGTTCCAACTCCCTCTCATTAATGCCGCTTGTTTCCTTTATCCTAGTTGCTAATGTTGACTTTTTTTTTTACTTTTGCAGCCACCCAATACCACATTTGACTAATTGTCCTGTACATCTGCATGGGCTGCAGAGGCCAAAACATCCCTAAGTTTCCATCTGAAAGTCTCAAGTGTCAAATCTGCTTTTGAAGTTTGCTATTCCAACAAAAAGAGTTATGTAGTTGAGATGCGACAACTGAAAGAACACGCTCCGATCAACCTGAGGCTCCTTCCCTTTAGGAGGAGGAACCAGCACTGACGTTTTAGGTAATATACATTAACCCTGTGCAAACAGATCTGGGGAGAGAGATCAAAAGCTCAACGGAAAATGTCTCTCTATGAATGACACTTGACCAATCATAAACGTTCAAAAACCCAAAATGGGTGAAGCATGCCACCTTACCAGCCAAAACAACCTTAACTCGGGGGGGGGGGCATAGGCATCAAGGAAGTCCTCTCTGTAGGATAGTAAACCCTCCATATTGACAGTTGCCCCCATCCCTCAGGTAAGGGTTTGTTTGTTTGGCCTGGGAAAGGTGGGGTTGGCAGGGAGAAGTAGGTGGGAGGAAGGCTGGGTATGAACCTGAGTTTGAGTCAGCCCCAGCTTGAAAGGGTCCAGATCAGACTCAAAGTCAGGCCAGCCTTTTCATTTCAAGACTTGTGATCCACCACACCAAAACCAGCCATGTATTTTGTTTCTCAATGGCCATACAATGAAACTCCCTGCAGAGGGAGACCCAGTTCACCCCTGGTCTGACGGATTCTGCCAATCTTTCTTTGTTAGGCAGCACCTGGCTTGTAGGATTTCAACTTCTCTGTCACCAATATTTTTAATCAGTATACGGTTACACATTTTTATCTGCCATCTTGGTGTCCTATTTTGTTTATCTTTCTAATTTTTTTAGCTTTATATTGCTTTATTATTTTCCATAACGGAAGCTGCACTGAAATTTCAGATAGAAGAGTAGGATATACTGTACATGTCTTTAATAAATCAAGTACTGTGGTTGTTCAAGTGTTTGAAGACACTCCAGTTTTTGCAGTCCCCGGCAGGCAGGAAAACCTGATTCATTGAACCCCTGATGGCAATACAAGGCTGGTGTGCTACACTTTGCTATGTGGATCACAAGTTGGAAAGGCCTGGGATAGAGGTCTGAAAGTACAGGTGTCCCCCCTTAATGACGAATCACTTAATGACGATCCGCCTATATGACGGAGGTTCCCAAAGTGTAAACAAAGAATTAAAGCTACAGTACTTTATTTTAAATGCAAAAAAGTCATCTTTAACTCTGTGTGTGTGTGTGTTTCTACCTCCATTGACAGGTAGAAATCTGGTTGTGCTTTGTGTTACACTCATAACGTACCCGGTGTTTGCCATTCATTCCCTATTACAACTCTACTGTGTTGCATTAAGGACTTGTTTAATGAGTTTCACTATACGATGGGTTTTCCAGAACGTATCCCCGTCGTTAAGCAGGGGACACCTGTATCCCAATCGTGTGAGTGTGAGTGAGAGAGAGAGATTAAGACATTAAATCTATATCTTAGAAAACCGGTCTGTAAATGAATCACCACTATCAAAGCTCTTTCGTCAAGTTTGCATTTGCATGGTGAGCATCTCTACTATGAATGTTCTCATTGAATTTATGGAGTATTATCAGTTGCCAAGCATATGCATACATTTTGCATGATCTGGGCTCAAATGGATAGCCCCCGACTGTTGTCAGTTCAGCCTTATAAGCTGCAGTTTCCTGAATCCTGACAGCCAATGCACATGATATTAGCACTTCCTTGTTGTTGTTGTGTTGCTTTGTTTTAAAAGTTATGAGAGAACATATTGATAAAGCATGAATCGTTATGACTTTTAAGCCTGGAGCAACATATTTAATTTGTACTGAACATCAGTGACGGAACAAACATGCAAAGTTAAAATGCAAAGTGGCGATATAAACATTTCACTATCCAAATTTAGGAAGGCAAAAGGGGTATCCGTTTCTTAACACACAGCTGAAACACAGACTGCTGGAGAGAAAAAAAAGAAGCTAGAGATGCCCATGCTTCCTGGGAGTCAAGATTTTTCGGGGTTGTTTCAACTTGTGTTTTGGTAGCAAGTCAACAAGCTTCGCATGTAATGAAGAGCAAAATCTTTCACCAAGTCTTTGATGAAGAAAAGAACTAGCTGTCATCAGGGTACAGGTCGTCAAGGTGTAAGGGTGCTTTGTCACTAGTTTGCTAGTTTTGGAAAGTAGCTATAATTCTAACTGTTGACAAAGAAAAGATCAAAGGAAAGAAACACCTTCTCAGTCTTCTCAGCCCAACCCCCTGAAGTCAATGCTTCCATTAAATAAATCACAGCTCATATGAAACACCAAGCCAGCGTGGAGAACATTCAAGTCACTCCAATTGTTTTGCTCAAAAGCGAAGTTTGAGTTCGGCTTCTCAAACCTCCCCTTGGATTCCACTCACTTGGAGCTTTATTAATTCAGAATCTTTGTTGCTTAGAAAAGGGGGACGGGGGAGAAAAATATAAAACACTGTTAGCATTTCACATAATACTACCATTAGTTTTGTTTGCTCCAGCAAATCTGGAAGAAGGGGAGGGAGGGGGGGGAAATCTCTGAAGGAAGTACACATGCATGCAAAACCTCGCCAAACGCATTTGCCAATCAAACGGCCATGCATGACGAAGTTTGCACAAAAGGCTTTAACGAATGCATAACTCCAATTAACATAAAGTTTGCTAAAAAGGAACAGGAGTGCATGGAAACTCGATTTTGGAGGCTAATTGGGAAGAGCCCCTCTTGCTCTTAGGCTGTGAGCAAAGACTTGGCTAAATATTTTCAATAGGCTTTTCAAGTAGAAGACCTCTGAGGCAGTCAGATAATATATTGTTTCCATTTTCAAAGGCTATAACTTTCATTCTTCCTTTTTTAACTAAAAAAAAAAAGGGGGGGAGGAAATCTACTGTATGAAAAGGCAGGGCTGCATAGCATACCTTATCTGCCATCTTATGATGGTGTTGACATCAACAGTGAAAACACAACTGTAGCGCCTATGCTTTTTGCAGTGTTGCTGTGTGGAGTTTTCTTTACTCACCTGCCCCCCCCCCCTTCCATTAGGTTTATGGAATTGGCTGGGATTTACATGAAAAGGTTGCTAATAACCTCAGGCAAATAGTGATCAAATAGATTAAATTAAAAGCTAACCAGCCTGGACAAGAAATACACAGAATGTGAATTCTATGAATGACATACCTATCTATTGTAGTTGTCTACTGTAAGTTATTAAAAAAAAGATTTCTTAAATTACCAGACAGACGTGCCATTGCTAAATATACAAACTTAAAACCAAGATTCATTCTTTTCCCAATCCTTAACAGTGTGCCCTTGAAAAATTGCCTCTCGGAAGTTGAGAGCACGTTCTTTGAAAGGGTTGCTCCCCCTACACACCCCTCTCTATTCTGCTCCCCCTCCTCCTTCTCACCCCCACTTTGATAGTGAAATACTGGGGCAAGGCAATTTGACACTGGCTTCTGTAACAAACCTGGTCAGGCAAGATTTCTCACACACCCTGCACAAAAGACTAACCCTTCACAAAGTACTTATTTCAAATTTATGTCAAGGTTGAGTGCTCTGCAGCCAGGGAACTGTTCTCCAAACACAATGCAAAGGGCTGCTAGGCTAATCACTAAACCAGTGGGTTCGTGGTGACGGGAAAGGAGGTGGAAGGGGGGGCACATCATGCCCATTCCTTAACGTAACCACACACAGTTATAGTTAGCAAGAGATTGTCTTTACCAAGCTCTGTGAACAACAAAACAAAACAAAACAAGAGTTCAAACCCTCTGAAAGCTCTTTTGGCTTGACAAATTCATTTTTAAAAATACGACAACACTTTCCAAGGTCTTCACTGACTTGCTAGGTTCAAAGGTATTCTGTTAGGATCAACTAGTGAGATATACCTAACATAAACATTGAGGCTGCAACAGACAACAGTATTTCCTGGGGTGTGGAGCCTGGGAATTCATTTTCAGATTGATATATGAACGGCAAAAGTGGAATTCTGCTAAATAACCCAATCCCTTCTTTTGGGACAAAAGCAAAATAAAGTTCTGTATGCGCTGTGATGCTATGCTTGGATTAACTAGCTTTTTGCTGGGAGACAGATTAACGTTTCACGTCCCCAGATAGCTGCCAGACATTACCCCTTATATGCTTCGTACAGGTAACTTGCAGTTGGACCTGAAATAAACGTACATATCCCTATTGCAAGGAAGGGTTAAACCACGGATATACATGCAGATGTGAATAGCTACTGTATGAGAAGCATGCCAATTTAATCTGTCACATTATTAGAGACTCTGGACTTGGGTTTAGGCCCCCACCAACTCCCTAGTTCAAGACTCTCGTTCCCTTATCAAACCCCAGGGACCTTGGTTTTGGAAAATGTACTCAGGCTTTGAAAACCATGATCAGTGATGTTAAGTTGCTACACCAACATTTTGTCTTGGAAATTGTAACCCTTAGGTGTCAACTTCCTTCGGAGATTTAGCATACCTACGGCTAGAATAGTGGGGCAACGGTGCTGGCAGCCCTGAATCCCCTCTGACATTCTGTTGCTAGTCGGAAATAGAAAAAGGCAGTTCTCCATGCTTCCTGTTACTGCACAGAATGTCACGTCCAAAACACGACCTTAGAGTTTTCCCTCCTGGAAGATGGGGCATGTGATCTCAGCAAAGGTGAAGGCTATGAGGGATGTGAAGGGTGCGTTATTTTCAGGGCAGTGTTGTTGGGTGGGTGGGTGGGGGAAGACAAAGAGGGAGATGTACAAATAGATCTTCATACAGTAAACTTTGAATGTTTGAGAGCCGTAAGAGAGATGTTTGAGAGCCGCAATATTTAAGAAGCATTTAAATTCATAAATATATTTACTCACCATGAACATTAAACTTACGTTTTAATCCTATGGACTCTCAGTTTATACCTGGTAAATAATTAGAAAGCTTGAAAATTTCTTATTTACCTTTTATATTAACTGTGATGCAAAAAGTAGCTCAGCCAACATATTTCCAAGAGATGCACATTATACGTCAAAGAGCTGCATGTGGCTCGGGAGCCGCAGTTTGGCTACCCCTGCTCCACACCATCACTTTTCCATACTGTGCTTTACGAATGGCAGGGGCCACGCCAATTCCATATGTACCATCTGCTACGGCAAAGACAGCAAAGCAACTCTACTTTGCCTATTGGGAAAGCTACAAATATTTTAAAATTAGCAACGAATGGGAGCACAAGCACATACTTGTTATAAAGGACACACTGCTACATTCCGAGATGGGCAGTGTGTGAAAGGAGCCCAGTAGAACTGCAGTCCTATTTATTAGGTACAGTGTCTGTTTTCTCACAAATATGTCAACTGCTGCTATGGACCTTATCCATGTTTTACATTGGAGCACATCATACAACTGTTCCATTAGGTCAGCAGATCTCACAATTTTTAATATGTATAATAATAAGTGAGTTTTCACATACTGAAAATTCAAGCATTTGGGAGTTAAATTTGCAAGACATGTTAAAAATATACACATCTGTGGTACATGCTGGCTACCAGCCCAACAGTCTTGTTCATTCCACCTGCTCTACATTCCAAAACAAGGAACTATTATCTCATGAGATAGAAAACAAGGGTGCTAGCTTTGCCTGACGGATGTTAGGGAACATGCAGAATGGGCAAGGTGGCCTTACTCTTTGGGGGGAAGACAAGTGTGTGTCTGTATGTATATATGCATGTATTAAAAGCAGACTCGCCCAAATCATATTACAGCAGAACGTACAAAACACGCACGCATAGAGAGAGACAGCCACACATAAAACTACAAAGCTTTTCTGACAAAGTTTGCCTTGGGTGCATGCTAAAATACCTCTCTGGAAGCTCATTTCAAGTGCTTCAGGGTACTGCTAAGGAGCTTACAGCTAACCCCTACCCACCCATCTTTACCAGCGATGGGGTGTTCACACAGCATCCCTTAGTAGGTGTTCATGCAGCATACTTTAGTTCTGATGCCTTTGCACTCTTCTAGGCATTTCTAAATTAAAAATAGTCTAGACCAGTGGTTCTCAAGTGGTGGGTCACAGTCCACCATTGGAACTAAAAGCTGTCCCCTGCCCCCTTAAGCATGGCAGTGGTGGCAATCCGAAAACCGGAAGTGGTCGTAAATTGCCATGGAGCAGCGATCTGAAGCTCGGGGAGGCCTGCGGAGGGTAGCGCAGGCCTCCCCAAACCTTTCGGAGGGCTCCAGGCCCCCTGGTAAGTGCACAAATCACCTTTGTTTCCCAGCACCGGTGGCGAGCCACTGGTCCCGCCCCCCAAACACTCAACGTTCTCCCCGCTTTGTGGGGAGAATTTTGAGAACCACTGGTCTAGACCATTTCTAAACTCCTGGCATCAGCTCAGATGGGATAGTCCAAACAAAGGAAGATCTAGGAACAGTACAATATTTACTGGTGAATTGGACAGCCAGGTCTACAATAGCTACTCTCTCGGCCTAATTCGTTTAAAGAGCATGTGATGTATACAGGAAACTTCCACAGATGCTAAGAGCCAACACGTCCTACTAAATAGATATGTACTCTTCAAATTTCCCTATCACACAAAAAGGAAGATGTTCACATATTATGTGCCCTATACATAATAACATAAGAAAAGCCCTACTGGATCAGGCCTAAAGCCCAGCTAGTCCAGCATTCTGGGAAGCCCACAAGCAGGAGAGAAGGAATATTTCTCTGCAGCATTGCTCAGTGCGCTCCCAAACTATGATCCTGAATGGAAATCTTGCTACCAGATACTACCGGGGGGGGGGGGGGAGATGACGAAAACATCATAGCTCACATGCTCTGCATACCAAAGGACTCAGGTTCAAAGTCTGCATCTCCAAGGAAAAATATCTAAGCAGCTCTAGAGAAAACCTGCAAGCAGTGTATAAAGCAGGGGTGACCAAATATGCTTGATGCAAGAGCCATATATGATAAACTTCAGATGTTTGAGAGCCGCAATATTTCAGAAGCACTTAAATTCTTAAATATATTTACTCACCATGAACAATAAACTTATGTTTTAATCCAATGGACTCAGTTTGTACCTGGTAAATAATTACAATTATTACATCGGGTCCCATCAATTCCTGGCAAATAGAAGGGGCAGAAATGGAAGCAGTAACAGATTTTACTTTTCTGGGCTCCAAGATCACTGCAGACGGAGACAGCAGCCATGAAATTAAAAGACGCTTACTCCTTGGAAGGAAAGCTATGGCAAACTTAGACAGCATAATAAAAAGCAGATATATCACCATGCCAACAAAAGTTCGTATAGTCAGGGCGATGGTGTTCCCAGTAGCAATGTATGGTTGCGAGAGTTGGACCATAAGGAAGGCTGAGCGCCGAAGAATAGATGCTTTTGAACTGTGGTGCTGGAGAAGACTCCTGAGAGTCCCTTGGACTGCTAGGAGATCAAATCAGTCCATCCTAAATGAAATCAACCCTGACTGCTCCCTGGAAGGACAGGTACTGAGACTGAAACTCAAATATTTTGGCCACCTAATGCGAAGAGAGGACTCTCTGGAGAAGACTCTGATGCTGGGAAAGATTGAAGGCAAAAGGAGAAGGGGAAGGCCAAGGATGAGATGGTTAGACAGCATCACCGATGCAACAAACATGAAAATGAGCGAACTCAGGAAGATAGTGGAGGACAGGAAGGCCTGGCGGGATATGGTTCATGGGATCACGAAGGGTCGGACACGACTTAACGACTGAACAACAACAACAACAACAACAACAACAAATAATTACAAAGCTTGAAGATTTCTTATTTACCTTTTATATTAATTGTGATGCAAAAAGGAACTCAGCCAACATATTTCCGAGAGCCGCACATTATACGTCAAAGAGCCGCATGTGGCTCGGGAGCCGCAGTTTGGCCACACCTGGTATAAAGTATAGTGCAGATACATCTAACCATTTATTATGGCATGAGCTTTCAGAGGCAGTGTGCCAACACACACACACACACACACACACACACACACACACACACACACAAATCTATCACTTCATAAAATCTATCACTTCATTCTCCCACCCCACCCAAGCACTACCTTCTGAGAGCTACCTCAGAGACAGGAGTAGGACCACTGTAAAGCAGTACCACCTAACTCCCAATCCCAACAGGGAACCCCAAAAGATAACACAGTTGATCTTATTGTGCAATCATACTACAGCAGCTATCCTAGTCTGGATTGCCCTTGCTCGGTAGCATATTAAGTAGCCTGATTTTACTCAGACTGGTTACAAAAGGCACAAGGGAAGTTATAAAAGGAGGTATAGTTACACTTTTCTTACAAGAAGCACAGACCACAGTCTTAACCATATGCTCTCCAAGTTCTGTTGATTCCTTTAGAAGAATTAGTGTGGGAGGCTGTTGGGGTTGTTGCAGTGGAGGTGAAAGAGGCCCTGGGAACGGTCTTCTTACCATTGTTAACTGATATTGCATCAACTGTGAACCAAGTAATATTTATTGGTGTCAAACCTTCTAGCATAATGTTTACATTCTCGGTATTTCAAAAACTGACAGTTTATCTCAGAGGCATTCCATATATGCTTAATTGATACAGTTGCTCAAGTATCTTGATCCCTCTTAATCCCATTCTCACCCCACCCTGCAGAGGCACAAGAACGTTCTGTTTCATCCCAGCGATTTCCCAATTCCTGCTAAGTGTCATCTTCAGGGGAGCAAAGAAATATAAAGTGAGGAACAAGGAGACAGCGACTCCAGCTCCACTCAAACAAGATCTTGAATAGCAATGAGGCTATAAGCAGGGTTCCCATTTTGAGACTGCTGTTAGAACACAGAGGTAACCACCTGACCCACGAGCCAGAAAATCAGTGAATCTAGACTTAAAAACATTGTGGCCTCGCTGAAGTCAATGGAACAACTCTGACTGATGGCAAAGTACTCTGGCCTCAACTTTATCACTGGACAATAAGGAATATTCTCTTCATATTGCAGCAAATTGAGGACCTGTGACAGCTGGGGTGGTAGGAGGATCTCTTACTGCAGAGGGAAATAACCACAAAACAAAAGAAATATTAAATCACTTCCTCTAGAAAAAAAGGATTAGAAGCATTTCATCAGGGAGTTAAAATGTAACTGCTGGTTAGAGTCTCATCAGTCTCACCTTCTGCCACAAACTATACATGTGAGTGAGGTTAGGTTAGTGTTTTGCTAACTTTTTGAGATCTAGCCTCCCTTCTAACTCAGTCAACCTTTTGCCCCCAGCCTGGCACAACTAACAGTTCCACTGGTGAATATGCAGAAATTCTTGGACACAGTTCTAAGTATGTAGCCGCATTTTGGTGGCCTCCAAAAAAGTAGGTGTTCTACAAGTCCCATCACCCTAGTCAGTCACTTCCTTCAGCCCTCCCTACCAATAGCTCATCCTTCCTTCTCTACTCCAACTTTTTTTCACAGAAGTGCTTCCTACCAAGTTTTGATAGTTAAGTAAAGCATCCCTATTTAGAGCAGTATATCTTTGAATACCAGATGCCAGGGACAAACAAGAGGGAAACGATGTTGCTCTCCTGTCCTACTTAGAGACTCCCCGGAACAGAAGCATTTGGCTGGCTGCAGTTGGAAACAAGTTGCTGGATTAGAAGAAGAAAAGGTATGTGAGGAGGCCAAAGACCGGATACTAGGCAGGAATGGGCTCTGAGCCCCCAACACCAAACCACTCATTCACCTTTGATTATTTCTTTCAAAATAATTTCCTAGTCCCAAATCCTGAATTCAGATTTAACCCTTCCAAAAATTATGCTACTTTTTCTAAAGTTCCCCTTAATCCTTCCTTCAGGATGAGAAAAAAAAAGAATCTTATTGCTTTAGAAACACAATAAAGTAACCACAGCCTTCTCTGTCTTTCCTTCAGACTCCTAAGCAGTTCAGTTCTGTATTTACACCACCTGCATTCTCCTGGATTCTTTTCCAGCATGAAGAAACTGAACAAGAAAAGGTGCTATGGTTTGACAAAATGGAAGTTGACCAGTAAGCAACCCGCCTTTGTTGTTACCAACAAACAAGCCCCCTCAACAACCCTTGCCAGCATAGTGAAGCACTCTCGTCTCATCTCTTGAGGCAAGCAGGGAGTGAGCCCCAAAAACTGGAGCCTGAAGTCTTGACTGCCATCATACGTGCAAAAAAATAAAAATCACATACTGATACTCCCTTATCTGTGGGGGTGCTTAAATAATATCTGACGAAGGGTATGCGAGAAATCATGTTGTGTCAACAGTAACGGACTTACAATGTTCATGAAGTTTCAGAAGTTCAATATAAAGTTCATTACCCTTTTCTCTACCATTTTGAACAGTGGTGTACTATTCCCAAGCTTTATTTGTATGGCGGCATGGCTGACCTGCCTTAGTTCGGAAAACACTGCACGTTAGTTAACCACTGATGTGGAATGAGTGGAGGGGAGGGGCATACAACATTCTTTTTGTGGGGTCTTCAAAGAACAGATGTTTTTCTGTTTCTTTTATTTTCCTTGTTGCAATTTCTCTTTGAACGACTAGTGCTTCAGGGCAGATTTTGATTAGCAGATCTTTGAGTGGGAAATCCTGTACTGAGTTATTTGTAAGTATCATTTAAAGTTACTTGAAGTTATTTGAAGACTGTTAATGACAGAGAACATAAGAGAGTTTATATTTTAATCCAGGTTTTACTCTGGACTGGTAATTTTAAAATGCATCAAAATATGTACATATTGTACTTGCTTACATTGCAGAGTATTGCTTGATTCCAATATCTGGTGTGTGCAGCCGCCTCATCATTGTCCATCAGCTCTATTCTGCCTTCCCACTCCTTAGAATCTGCAAAGCTTTTTCTTGCCAGCTAATCACACTTATCTCTGATACTTTTTTCTTATTTTTTTTTTAAAAAAAGCCTATTCCCTCCATTTCCTTGTGTGTTATTTCCTTATTACTTTGCATGGGCAAAGACTATCTCTCTAGGATCTGTGCTCAACACTCTTGATGCTACATAGATACAGAAGAACAGCAGTAGAATAGCGAGATGCCTTCATTACTAGAAAACTCTAAAAACAGGACTTGAACTCTGTCTCTTCGTAACCTTATGGCACAATCCTGCCTAACTATGGGCCGGCAGAGCGCGCGCTCCGCCAGCCCAAGGAGTCGCAAACGTGCCGTAAAGCACGTTTGTGACTCCTTTAGTGTAAACAGCGGAGGTCAGCAATGCTCACACAGCCAGAACGACTCCATGCTGGCTGATGCAGGTAAGGCCCACGCCAGTCGGTGCAGGGGCGTGGGGAGAGCAGACAAGGGTGGGAGCCATTGGTCGGCCCGGGCTGGGACGGGGTGAAGACATTGACGCTGGATTGCGCTAGTATCGTGAGCCCCATCCCAGACCAGGTCGGCCTTACACGGCCTCCCCGGATGTGCGCCAGCTCCAGAGCTGGCATGCTTCCAAGGAGGCCCATCGGGGCCCGCACCGCTTACACCGAGGTGAGTCCAGGGCCAGGCTTACCCGACGTTTGCCCAGGCCGCACTGATGCGGCCCACAATCAGCCTAGGATACAGCAGCAAAATCGTGCTGTTAATCTGTGGTTTGAAAAAATTGGGTTTCTTATGACAGACACAAACATATCTAATGCTTGAAAAATACAAGCTGTATTTTAATACTGATAAACGTATACAAAGTTTCCTCACCTTTTAAAGTATAAGCAAAACTTGTTAGTTTAACAAACAATAGAGAACAAAATATACTGTACTTTTCTTCAGCCCACTCCAGTCTGTAGAAGCAAGGATAGTTCATACCATTTTTGCAAGAGTGGTGCATAAACCACAATTGTGCTGTCTGGAGCTTACATTCCATATATTACAGATGAGAAAAAGGGGACTAACTCCTGCAAACACCTTAGTGTCCAAATAAGGCACATCTTCCTCCTAAACCCAAGGAACTGTAAGAGCATCTTCCCTCCAAAGGCCTCGCATCAAAACAAGTCACAAATTTCATGCTTCAAAACTGAGTGTTAAACTAAGTATCAAATTGATCTTGTATACATGGAATTCTCGCTCCCCTGAAAGATTAATCAGGTTCCTTCTCTTGAGTCTAGCTGTAGCTGTGTCAGATACCTGTAGGTGTGCAAACCTATACATGCAGCTTGCTTCCCCTCCTCAAACATATACTACTTCAAAGTTCAGCTCTTCAGCCTGAAGAGAAAGAACTGATGTCTATAGTCCTGTTCATGGGTCGGAATTTGACCAAGATGATGACTGAGTCACAGAAGTATAGTCACGTAGCTGATGAAGCCCTCCTTTTGAAGCTTTTCATTTTCCTTTAATTGCCTTCCGCACCCAACACCAATTACTAATAATACCTTACTGATAATTTCTGTCTCATGGACGCTGAGCAACCAAACTGTGAGAAATTCATCAAACATCCCTCCGAGATTCTTCTGAGTAGGCCATCTAAATGAAGTTCTCATTTTAAAAAGTACACCCTGCTAGAGAAAGAGCTGGAGAGATATCTATTTGCAGTATGTTTATTACCATATACAGAATGTTAAGAGAAGCCTGGGGCAAATGTAATATATATCCCATATTTAAGCAGTTCCAAAGGGCTTTTTGAAATATTTACGTATAATGTTTTATGCTGACTCCAGACGCTCCCTTTGTTGCCTTAGATACAAATATCTGATGTTCATTAGCAGTCACCTCACAAAGATTCATAGCTGCGCACAAGAGAAAAGTGGTTTCATGACTTGCAAGAACAGATTTACCAGACGGGCAGAGCAATCCTATGTAAGGATCCGGTCGGCGGCCCAGGCCACCCACCGGATCCTGTGCTCCGCCGCGGCCAGGCTGCCACTCGGCTGGAGGTATACTCGAGGAAGGGGACGCTCGTCTCCTTCCCCAAGTGTAAATCCAGGCCCGGCCGATCAGCCTCCTCGGATTTCCACCAGCAAAATTGCTGGCGGAAGTAAGAGGAGGTTGTGCGGCCCAGCCACTCGGCGGTCCCTGCTCTTGAGTCGTCGCGAACGTGCCGTGGCTTCGGGCAGCAGAACGCTTGTTCCGCCATCCGCAGATTCATCAAGATTGCACCAAAAGAAATCGCACTCTTACACTGATTTGGGGGAAAGGGTTTTCATTTTAAACACATCAGCGTGACATCACACCCTAACAATAATTTAGTGCATTTGATTTTTGTTTTCCAACTACGTCAAAATAAAGACAGCATCACTCACTGCGGTATAATTAAACTACTTCGTATAGCTGTTGTGAGAACAGAACGGAAAACTACTGAAATATGCCACTCTAACTGAATCTATCAAGAAAAGGATGTCTACGATATTATATAAATATTTAACTTTAATAAATATGATCTTTATAGTCTCAGAGAAGTGTGGAATAAAGAGTTGGAAAATCTCATTTTAGATACTCAATGGAAGACAGCATTAGCAAATATAATTATATCTATAGATCTCAAATTATAGTTGATTCAGCAGAAAATTCTTTTTAGAGTTTATTGGGCCCCAAAACGTCTCTATAATAAGGAACTTGTTAAGGAATCCAATTGTTGACGCTTTGGTGAATTTGATGGACAAACTTGGGTATATGCTTTGGTCTTGTGTAGTGATACAACCCTTCTGGACGGAGGTTATTAACTGCATTAACCGGGTGTTAATACAAACAACTATTGCTGTTTGTGAATAAGCATATTCTCCTGAATTAGAGCGCAATCTACAATAACGTTCGAATGGCGGAGTCTGCATGTAATGAAGATCTCCGATTCTCTGGTCTCTGACTCCATTTTGGATTTCCTGTCTTGGTTTTTTCTGCCTGCCTGCTGCAGAGCCCTAGTGATTGGCAGGTGGCCAGAGGCCTTGGGAGCAGTGCTTTGAGTAGCCCTGCTCGCTCCTTATCTGCATGGGAACAGTGATAGTGCTGCTTCTCCCAATTAAGTTCCCACACCTGCGCTCAACATCACGCGCTTCTCAATTTGGGAGGGGGAGCAAGGAGTTTGATGTCATCTTCGAGAACTTTCCCTGTGTGTCACCTTCTGATTGGTCAATTCCCCTATGTCAATCACCTGACCCCAAAAGTCTATTTAAACTATTCTTTAGGGAACCATTTTGAATCCAACTTTGCTTTAGTCATTCTCTACCTTGACTTTGTTGGAGACAGTCTTCCTGTCCGTTACTCCTATGGCCTGGGCTTTAGCCCTCTGACACCGGGCTGGTCAGCCCTGGACCATCCTCGCTGGGATGGCTGACAATCCTTTCTCATCTTGGTGAGTGTTAGGGACAAATGTATTAGCTGAGGAGTTATTCCTTTATTATTTTGAGTTTGTATCTTTGTATCTGAAGTGTTATGCCTTTTATGTTGCAGTTAACATAAAAGGCATACCACGAAGAACTCTGTCTCATCTGGATCGAGCTACAATTTATTCAAACTCATTCAGCCTATTACTGCCCCTGTCCCTGGAGGCACTAGGCGAGTTGCTATCTGTAAGTATCGTTTCCCATCTGTCATACAGGTTGGGCAGCAGGGGCGGCACATGCCTCTGCAAAGGCCTGAACCCGCCACCTGCTGCTGTCTCTGCCCACACATACCCCTCTTATGGACAGTGGGCGGGCAAATGCGTGGGCGTGCTTCTGTCCCCCTTCCTTCTACTATGCAGCCTCCTTGGTCCATTCCTTTTCTGCTTGAAATGAATGGGCACAGGGTATGCTGGGAATCCAGCATCCCCGGCTCATGTTCATTGCAAGCAGAAGGGTGGAGCCGGGAGGCTGCATGCAGCAATTGCAGTACTTACCGAGAAGGGGCAGGCAGGCTCCAAATCACCTCCCCCTGCCTACTTGGTGCTTTGTTTGGGGATAATTTATTTGGAGCTGCAGCAGTCCCCCCCCCTACTTTTTCCTCCAACTGCACTGGAGGGAGAAGGAGGCTGCAACTGCAAGTCCTCTTCTGACTTCTCCCAGCAGAGTAGTGGGCTGGAGAGGGTGGCGGACAGATGGGCAGGGGCTCTTTTGTTCGCCATCCAATAGCGCCGCTCCACATGAACACTTCAGGTGGCCTCATGGTTGGGCCACCCCTGATTGGCAATGACTCACCTTATGAGGGTTGATGAAAAGAAAGCTGCAATTCTTGATACAGTTAGACTGATTAAATGTCACTCATTTCCACCATATTTGACCCTAGAAAGAACTTGTGTAGTAGTAGTTGAGATAATCTGCAAAGATATTGGCTTCTAAAATCATCCTTTATTAGAGTTTGCAAAGGCTGAATAAAATCTCAGCCACCACTTGCCTTCAGTTGAGGATATGTCAAACACAGTTTGAGATGCCATTGACATTTTTTTAACAGATGTTCTGCACTCATTCAGTACTCCTTTTTCATCTTGTCATGGGCTGTGGAATTTGCAGTCATCCTAGTGATAGTAATCTCTTCCCTCCCCCACCCCCTTTCGATTATTTCTTACAAGTCACAACATGCACAAGGTTGGGAGATAAAAAGATGAGCAAGACCCTGAAAGGCTCATGAATAAAACCTGTTAATAAGACCCAGCAAATCTAGAGATGGGGGAGGGCAGGGGGAGATCACCATTTCTTAGAAACGAAGACCTGCAAGCAATTCTGTCATTCTGAGGGACAAGGGAAGTAACAAGCGGCTGACAACGTTGAAGCAGTGAGAAGTGACACTGTCATTTCGCTAGACCAGCATTACAAGTGTGTTGTTGTTTTTCCCAGCACCAACCTTATTTCCATAGGCTGTTCATATCACGCTGACCTAACATGACTGGTTGTAAAACCATTTGTTTGTGTCAGAAGTGTCATCACAGCTCAGTAAGCCGCAGATGTCACACTGTTAAAAAGCAGGATTAAATAAAAAAAAAATCAGTTTATTGAACATTTGGGTTTAGTCATTATTATTATTATTAACTTCCTTTCCAGAATAGAAGTTGCAGGTCTCTCTGGTTCTGATTTGCCTTCCCCGCTGCCCCCTCTTTCCTAAAATTTCTGAAGCAGTGGGGCAGTCCCTCCCACAAACCTCTGCAATAGTAGTGCCTCAGGTTTCAGGCCTGGATGCTGCTGTGTGCATGTGCTGCAGCATCCAGGGATATGGAAACTACATTTCCCATGGTTCCCAGTATCCCATTGCAGCAGCATCATAGGCCTGAAGCTGGAGGCCCCACTGCCATTATTGTTCCCAGAAGCCATCCCCACAGCTCTCCATCAAATCAATTTTAGATTGGCCTGCAATCCAGAAGAGTCTGGATCTGGTCTCAAATGGATTAGGCAGGCAACTTCTCTCAGTTCAAAGCGGATATTTGATATTGCTGTTTCACACATTTTTGTTTATACCGCCCTTCCTCCAAAGAGCTCAGAGTGGTGTACATATTTCCTCCCCTCCTTTTTGTCCTCACAACAACCCTGTGAGGTAGGTGGGGCTGAGAGATAGTGACTGGCCCAAGGTCACCCAGGAAGCTTCGTGGCTGAGCGGGGATTTGAACCTGGATCTTTCAGGTCTAAGTCCGACTCCCAAACCACTTCACCATCCTGGCTCATTTCATTGTTGCTTAATAACTTCTATAAGCAACCCTGGGATGGAAGGGCGAGGTAAGAAATTCCTGCTTATCCCAGGGTTACATAAATCACCTCCACACATCTGGATAATTCAAGAGGCAATTCAAGGGGGAAAAAAAACTTCTGAAGACTAGAATGGAGGTGCAAGATATAATTAGATCCCAAATGCTAAGTCAAACTCACTGCTGTTTCTCACGAATTGAGATAAACGGTCAGCAACCAGATTACTGATGAAATAACCAGACTCCAAAACAAAACAAAGAAGACGTTAATAGATGGGTCGCGCAGACATTTATATTACCCCAGGTTTTTGGACTCAGAAGTTTTTTTAGATTCTACTGCGGAGTGTCCACTTCTTTAACAGAAATAAACGTAGGTTATGGTAGGGCAGAGGTTGGGGTATGCGGACCGCAGGTTGGGGGTACGCGAGATTGTCCCCCTTATCAGCTGCTGCGATCATTTCCCGCCTTAGCTACCCTTACCTTGTCTCCCGGCCGCCTCCATCTTGAATCTCGTGAAAATCTCACGAGATTCAAGGTGGCGGTGGCCAAATCTCGTAAGGGCACATGAGGCAGTCTCATGCCTCGTATGCCCTTACGAGATTTGGACGCCGCTATCTTGAACCTTGCGAGATTTTCGCGAGATTCAAGATGGAGACGGCTAAGAGACAAGGTAAGGGAGGCTACCGTGGGCACTTTCCCCGTTTTTCCTGGGCTGCGGCGCGGCCGGGCGGGTTCTCCCGCTCGTGCCGCAACCTGGAGGGTAAAGCTACAGTCCTGCCGATTCGGCAGGGCTGTGGCTTTACCCTCCGGGTTGCGGCACGAGTGGGAGAACCTGCCCGGCCGCGCCGCAGTCTGGGAAAAAGGGAGAAAAAACCACTTTTGGGGGGGTCCAGGGGTACATGGACTTTGGGGACCCACGTAGGAGGTACGCGGACTCCCAAAGGTTGAGGAACCCTGTGGTAGGGTATATTCTGCATTGAATTAGCAGTTCCATTACCTCCTGTAAATTACCACCACGGGATTCTTAAGTGGGTATATCCTCCAACATTTGTAGGGGCTGGTGGGGGGTGAGTAGGTTCTTTGTGCAGCAATGGAGATGTGCAATTTGCTGCTCCGTTGCTTACCTGAGGCAAGTGATAAGAAGCAAACTGTACCTAACCTAGCTTCCCCTCATGTGCTTGCAATCTCCACACTCCCAGGTACTATCCCAACTGGCTCCAGTCAGTCTTTTAATCATCAAGTCTGCTGGTCAGAAGGGTCTAATACTGTCATTCCCAGCCATATAAATATGTCAACATGTGCGTGCGCGCACGCATACAAACACACATGTATAGTGGAAACTGTAGCCATTTACTGATATTTTGCTAGTTACCTTTACTCTGTAATAATTAGCAGCCTTGGTTTTATCCGCTGCACCATTCAATCTAAACATGTTTACTCAAGATATGTTTGCCCACTAAGTTTAATGAGACTTACTCCTTCGTAAACATGTTTAGGATTGCAGCTGTAAATGTTCCTGTTATTTTATCATTATAGTTTTCAGTTGTTGGATGCTGCCTCAATCATAACAGATGATGTAGCAGATGTTTTCTAAACAAATAAAATAAATCCTGTGCGCAGCATTTTGATGCCCCAATTCTCACAATCGCTTTTTCCACATGACCACTGTGAACTCAAGTGTGGGTCCATATAGGCAAGACTGTGAAATGTGTGCACCCATTGAAGGTGGACTGTATCTCAGGAGAAGCTCTCAAGTCATGCAGAAATTCTGGAGCCTACCAAATAGCCCCTTGCTTTGCAAATTCTGAATACACATTGTGATCGAAGCTATTGGAGACGAGTTCAAAACGTATCCTTATCTTCCCTTACAACCTCGTTGGCAAATCTAATTTTCATTTTGTACACCATCAGAAATGGATAGGCAGATGGGCTCTGTTGAAACATTTCTTGCCATCTGCTGATAAGTTGAAAGTGGAATGCTGACTTCAAATGACAGAAAAACACTTTTTCAGTCTAAAGAATGATAAAATGGTTTTTTGGCAGTTATTATTGATTGCATTAAAGATTATATCCATCACACTTTGTTTTCAATCTAATAATTATGGCTCATCAGGTTGCGAAAACGTGCATAGCCATTCGTGAATATTAACAACTGTTATATGAATGCTACATTCTTCATAAAACATTTAGATTCAGATTTCCTTGCCTACAAATAGCAGCAATTGCTAACATTCACCCTATTCGTTGCTAAATTGTGTCAAAAATATATTAAAAAACTCCACCTGTCTTAACAGCAGAGAAGAGCAAGTAACATTCATTTCATTTAGTGACAACAACAATTTTGCAGGTAAGGATAAATTTATAAGGTGCAATTAGGGCAACATGCACACTATTTCTGCACAAAGATAGAATGTTCTAATGGCCGCTTCATTCAGCTTTCTGAGAATTGCAACTTAAAAAAAAAGATGGGTTTTCTCCATGTACCTAAATATCATCATGTGAAATCACTTTGCAAACAGTCCTACTTAGGGTGGGCCACCTCACTGCTTATCCCCAACTCCAGGTCATTTATGAACAAGACGAAAAGCACTGGCCCCACGACTGATCCTTGGGGCACACCGCTTTTCACCTCTTGCCATTGTGAAAATCACTGATATAACAAAGGTGTGCATGCACTATACAAACAGCACACTGAGCGGGTTGGCAAAAGACCCATGCCCATCAGAAGGGTCACTCAGCAAGGCCCAATCACCCAGCTGAACCCTACATACTGGTGGCAGTGCCTGACGTGCCATCACGGGATAGCCAGGGGTACCAGAGGATGTTAATTGCAGGGCTGTGCCCCAGGGTCACTAGAACACACAAAGTGTGAAGGTTTCCTTCTAATCTGCTTGTATTCTTGAGGCCTTAGGGCAAACTCCTACGTGTGTGCACATGTATACAAATATATGAAAAGCGCGGCACCTATTGCATTTCCAAATCTCTCTTCACAAGAATAATCCCCTATAGATGCATAACACACACACACACAATCTAAAAGTTGCCAATCATTTCAGAACCCACAACCCCCTTCCTCATTCGAGACAGTAATGAGGCAAAGCAAAATTGATTAAGGGATGAAGTCTACAGTCCTGTAGGCATCAAAGGATTTCAAAGAAAATCAACCCAGATCTAAAAATTTTGCAAAGCTGAATGTAATTTTCCATTATGGAAAAACCAGTAGACTTCCAACATGCTCTTTTGCTTTTAAAATTATTACCATCAAGTCTATAAAACATTTGACTAACATCTCTGATCAGTGCCTCATTTTTAAGGGCTTTTTATTTTTTAATCAAGAATAGTGGCTTTTCCATTTTGGTTCTTTGCAACTAATAAACACCGTAGTACAAAATTCCGGACAAAAACACACAAGCAAGTGCAAAGTTGCTTACCAGAACCAGAAGCCTCAAATATTCTATTCAACATTTGCATTAAACTCCAGATGTAAAGCCCAGCATGTACAAGAATTTTTATGGTAGGGTTTGGTTTGGGATGTTTAAAGTATAATCATTCTAAATAAAAAGGGCAGAAATATTTACTTATTTGTATATAACAATTGACAATGAGATGTGAGAGATGTTTACAACCCAATCTATGTTCCTGTTGAGTTGAAATTCTTGTTGTTGTTCAGTCGTTAAGTCGTGTCCGACCCTTCGTGATCCCATGAACCATATCCCGCCAGGCCTTCCTGTCCTCCACTATCTTCCTGAGTTCGCTCATTTTCATGTTCGTTGCATCGGTGATGCTGTCTAACCATCTCATCCTTTGCCTTCCCCTTCTCCTTTTGCCTTCAATTTTTCCCAGCATCAGAGTCTTCTCCAGAGAGTCCTCTCTTCGCATTAGGTGGCCAAAATATTTGAGTTTCAGCCTTAGTACCTGTCCTTCCAGGGAACAGTCAGGGTTGATTTCATTTAGGATTGACTGATTTGATCTCCTAGCAGTCCAAGGGACTCTCAGGAGTCTTCTCCAGCACCACAGTTCAAAAGCATCTATTCTTCGGCGCTCAGCCTTCCTTATGGTCCAACTCTCGCAACCATACATTGCTACTGGGAACACCATCGCCCTGACTATGCGAACTTTTGTTTGCATGGTGATATCTCTGCTTTTTATTATGCTGTCTAAGTTTGCCATAGCTTTCCTTCCAAGGAGTAAGCGTCTTTTAATTTCATGGCTGCTGTCTCCGTCTGCAGTGATCTTGGAGCCCAGAAAAGTAAAATCTGTTACTGCTTCCATTTTTGCCCCTTCTATTTGCCAGGAATTGATGGACCCAGATGCCATGATCTTAGTTTTATTAATGTTGAGTTTCAAGCCAACTGAAATTCTTAGTTTCAGTCAATTTAGTACAACTGAATTCAAAGAGATTAAGCTAGCTTAAATCGTAGTATTTTAACTGAGTATGCTAAAGATGATCCTCCCACACACCAAATAATACAAGCAAGATCAGTCATAGTGGATAGACTCTACCCTAATCATTTATTTTCTCTTCCTTGCTTCCTTAGTCCAGACCCTGGCCAACAGTAAGTAGCCCACCTACGGGCACAAGCTAGAATGAAGAGTTTATGGCATTTATGGTAAATGTTCAGTACAAAATAATTAACTACAGCTACAATCTTACAATCCGTAGTAGGGCAGCGGTGTCTTAGTGGTTAAGACGCTGAACTGCAGACAGTTGGTAAGTGCCGCATGACGGAGTCAGCTCCTATCTCCTGTCCCAACTCCTGCCAACCTAGCAGTTCGAAAGTAAGGAATTGCAAGTAGATGAATAGGTACCGCTGTGGTGGGAAGGTAACAGCGTTCTGCGGCGGGAAGGTAACAGCGTTCTCCCGCTGCAGCGGGAAAGTAACAGCGCCACATGACCACGGAAGGGTCTTTGGAAAGTGTTGGCTCTTTGGCCTTATTAACGGTGATGAGCACCACACCCTAGAGTCGGACACAACTGGCTTTCGAGCAGTTGCAGGGGGCATTCTGGGGACATCCGAGGGGAGTTAAGCCCCGTCCATCAGCGTACAGCAAGTTACACTGGCATAAGTGCTCTTACCCTGGGGAATCTACTGTTACACTGGTGCAAGAGTTACACAGGACTGTATTCTGAGTCACCTTGGGGAAGGCATTATCTCTAATCCTAACTTTCCTTATACAGCCTATATAACCTTCCTTTCCGTAAGAAAAATAAAACGGAATAGCCTCCATGTATAATGCCCCAAATTCCATAATTAAGAAATAACAGGATTTGCCAACGGAGTGTATACGGGGTTACTGCCTTAAACACAAAAGGGTAGCCTCCTTGTTGTTAACTTATTCCAATGTCAATACTGTTGACTATGTTAACTGATTTTAAGAAAATAGATTCTGTGGGTGAAAAAAATAAGATGCATGGCTATAAATGGTTAAGTGCAGCCCAAACACTTTAGTGTTACTAGAACAACTGCCTGCTGAGTGACCACTACCACATGGCACACAATACAAAAACAGCATATGGCAAAGGTAACTTTCTCCTTTCTTCTTCCACAATTGAATTTCGAGGGCCTTGCACCACAAACATGAAAGGCAGCTCCTAACATGCATGCATCACAGAAGATGCTATAAATATTTCGAGATATTATTCTTCAACTGTCTTATACAGGCTGTAATAGTTGCACATTAAGCCTGTCTTTGATTTCAATGTTTTTGCCCTTGTAGTCTCTGCCTTAAAGCCTTTTAGTCATGTACAGACGGGAGAGGCGATAACTTTGAAGTGCCCAAGCTGCAGCAAAGGTGCTTTTTTATTATTGTTGTTTTTATTAAGTCTGAAGAGGTTTGCATGTGATTTGCTGTAATTTCAGAGCAAGCTCACAGATCCATCACAACAAAAAGAGATAAAATTTCCTCATAAAACCCCACAAATCCTTCAATTGAACAATCAGATTCCTGTTTAAAAAACACAAAACAATCTATTGGCACCTTAAAGGCGAACAGTTCAATCCTATGTCTGTCTACCCACAAGTAAGTTCCACTAGATTCATGGAGTTGTTGTTGTTCAGTCGTTAAGTCGTGTCCGACCCTTTGTGATCCCATGAACCATACCCCGCCAGGCCTTCCTGTCCTCCACTATCTTCCTGAGTTCGCTCATTTTCATGTTCGTTGCATCGGTGATGCTGTCTAACCATCTCATCCTTTGCCTTCCCCTTCTCCTATTGCCTTCAGTTCATGGAGGCTTACTCTCAAATAAGGGTGCATGGAATTGTGCAATTACCGTAGGCTGGGAACCAAAACATGCCTACTAGGAAGTAAGCCCCATTGAACACATAGGATTTAATTCTGAGTAGACATACGGCCAGCGGGTGGCGCAGTGGGTTATACCGCTGAACCATGAGCTGTCGATCGAAAGGTCGGCAGTTCGAATCCACGACGGGGCAAGCTCTCGTTGCTTAGCCAGCTCCTGCCAACCTAGCAGTTCCAAAGCATGTTAATGTGAGTAGATAAATAGGTACCGCTTGCGGGAAGTTAAACAGTGCTCCGTGTTCCAGCTGCATGCTACGTGCTGCGGCAAGGAGAGTCATGCCGGCCACATGACCACGGAGGTGACTTCAAAGCCGAAGAGCCAGCGTTGTCCGAAATGGGGATGAGCACCACACCCTAGAGTTGGACACGACTGGACTTAATTGTCAGGGGTCACCTTTACCTTTAGACATGCATAGGATTCTGCTGTAATGCACTTTTTTCTGGCATAAACCTTCTTGGATCAGATCCTACTGACCTATGCAATGGGAATTTAAAGGGAGGGGAACTCACACCACACTGATAAACTACTTGAGTCCCCAAAAATGTCATTTTCTGTGTGGCTGAGTTTTAGTTTCCTCACTCCCAGCAAATATAGCACAAATGAGTCATGGTTGATCTTATTTTTTGCACCAAAACAGCTGTGATCAGAAGTTATTTGCAGGAACAGCAACAGCACAGATTTGCACCCAACCTACTAAAATTAGTTTGAAGTAACCAAACTTCCCATTTGAATATATGTTTGCTTCAAATTAAAAAAAAAAATTAAAATGGCAATTTTTTTCCATCCAAATTGCAGGCTCTTCAAACAAAATGTTAGTCAAAACCAATTTCTACCAAGTTTATATCTCAATTGCATTCATAACAAATCTCTTAAAAGCTACAATAATTGCTTGTTGTCTCATCAGCACGCACATTTTCAGATCTCATTCAAGGAAATAGGCTGTAGCACAAGTTATCTGAAAATACTCAGGGTGGAATTCTTTCCGCAGCAAACAGGCGGAAAGTGGATGGTGCGATTAAACTGTGTGGGAGCTGACAATGGTGGCTCTGCTTCTCAGGAGTATGTATGCCAACAATATACACAAGGAAGGCAATATTTCCAAAAAAAAAAACACATTTATAGTGCTAAGCTAAGGTCCGTACACTTATTAAGTACTGACCAAACATGTAATCTATGTACGTTCCCCATCTGGTTCTGGTACTTCACGTTTTTCTGCCTATTCTGTCCTTGTAGAAGCTTCGGGAGATATTATGTGGCTTCCTTTGTAGACTTTGGATGTGTTGCTTCCTGCCCTGCAAATCTAAACACTTGCTATGGCTACATTTACTTTTGTGTTGGCAGGAGTCAGAAAGGTGACCCACTGTGGTAGGGCAGCACAATTAACATAGATATAAATTGGATGATCTTTTCTCTCAGCCACTAGGGTTTTCTTATAGGTTCTGGGATGCTAGACCTCTGGTTCAATAACTCAGATATCATATTCATAGCACATTTTGAATAAGGAGTGACACTGATATTCTCGACTGGAACTGTTTTGTTGTCAATCCTAGCAACACCAACTATTGCTCACAAAAAATAGAAGCTAGGAGAGCTCAAACTTCTTTGTTCTGCAGACTGAATCACCTTTTCCTCAAGGTTTTTGATGTAACATCCCCATGTACTGTATTATTATCTCACCACACCTAATTAATGATTTTGCCACCTAATTCAGTTCTACACATACGAAATACCTGGCTATAGCAGAGTAAATATCCAGAGGGTGGGGCTGTTGAGTGTCTGCCCCTCCCCAGCCAACAATGCTAAAACTCAATCCCCACAATCCAGAACCACTCACTTAGCCGGGCATATTTAACATTTTAAATGTTACTTAGTTTCTGGCAATCTTTGGTCACTCTGTCGCAAGGAGTGATGTAAAACACCCACTTGTATGGAGAGTTTGTTCTGGTAGTTACTAAATACAGTTTTCAAGGTTTCTTTCTGAACTACTTTAAACCAGAATAGAATTCACAGCTCTCTGCAATTTAACAGCAACATTGCCCCCTTTTATTTATTTATTTTTAAATTTGGGGGCATCCAGCGTTTGATGGCAAATGTTTCCAATCAGTTTCTTTAACACTTTCCTTGTTGAATGATTATTTTAGGTTTTTCCAGGATGTAGTTTATACTTAGAAATTAACCTCCCACTTCCCCAAACACTGAATTGTGGAAACAGGTGCTTCTAACAAAGCCGAGAGAGCTCGGCAGTGCTTTGACCCAGCATAGCTATGTGCGTTAGTAAGACACAGCACCCGCTGAGTTTCCCTGAGTTAATTAGAGAACCCGTATGGCAAGGAATAGCCTTGACTATAAATACTTCCTGACAGATCCCTAACAAAGTCAAAGGAAATGAGAAAAAAATGAAATGCAGCTAAGGAGAAACTATTTCAGATGTTCTTCCTTTCGATGCCTATGTTTTTAAGGGCACCGAGGCCTGGGATACATTGTGCATGATCTCACTGAAAACCAAAAGCTAATATATAAATATATACAGTATATAAAATAAGGACATGTTCCAGCTTGTAAAGCACCAATAAGTCCCATTGATTTTAATGGGGAAATCAAGGGGACGTGGAAGCCACTACCTTTTAGAAGCTTGCAAATGCACCCTCGTACACCTACACACATAGCTCTGTGTGTGTGTGTGTGTGTGTGTGTGTGTGTGTGTGTGTGTGTGTGTGTGTGTGTGTGTGTGTGTGTGTGTGTGTGTGTGTGTTAGTTAAACACCCGATATATCCCCAATACTTTTGGAACAAGAAGTCTTTATGAATCGTATACATTAAACAAAAAGCAACATTGAATGTTTATTAATAATGGACACAGTCCAGCACGTCTAAGTCTTACTGATTTCAGTGGAAGATTTAATCACATTCTTAACCTACCCCTACTGTAATAAATGGAACTTTAAAATGCTTAACTTGGATTGAATCGTGCCCAGTATATTAGAATTTGATGAACCTTGCTCATTTTCATTTATACTTGCTACTAACAGGGTGAAAAGTCAATGCATGGTTCTTTTTCACTGAATCCATAGTTCCTTGTGTAAACCAAGAATGGTTGCCTCTCTCAAGTACATGTTAGGCTCCTAATCTAACTAAAACCAGTCATAATCTTAAACTTCATTGGAATGTGACACATTAGTTGCAACTCAAATAATTCCCATTGAATTAACTACAAACCTTTATGTACATAAACTGTGGTTTGTTCTTAAAGTGAAAGCAAAGCCTTTCACTCTCCTCCTCGTGTACACATGCAGAGAGAAGCGAGAATGAAAATGCTCAAACCTGAAGCTTGCCATGGTTCAACTGTGATAATCTAAACCACAGTTTAGATCATTTTCTCAGTCAACCCACTGGGAGGTTTTTGGGAAAGTCACCATCTCTAAGAGTCATTCCCCCCACCCCATCTGGGAATAATAATGCCTACCTTACAGATTCACTCTAAGTACGGAGACAAATTATATGAAGGACTTTGAGCTCTTAGGAAAAGTGCTATATAAAGCCTAAGTATGAAGAACCAAGAAAGATGCCTTATTTGAAACCAATTTTGCAAAAAGTAACTGTTTGCCTAGAAATAGAGTTCTTGATGCAGTAAACAACATTGCTTAGCCTCTACTAGCAGCAGCCAAGGCTCCCCCATCACTACTCAAAGGAACATTTTTGCATATCAATAGACTCATCCTGTATAAACAAATCTTAAAAGATAAATTCAAGCTACACTAAGGAAGAGAGTGACAAATATCGTTGTAGTGCGCTGGAGGATATTTTTGTGCTCTCTTTCCTAAAGTGTGAAGGCATCCTGTGAAAAAGGTTGCTAGAAGTTAAATTAAATAAAAGTTAAATTCTGCTCAAAGAGAGCTTGAAGGTATCTGTGTTAAGGTTTAGCCCTAAGCAAACATGATGTTTCAAGATGGTTTATTTTCCTTAATCATGGTACACTATGGATGTCCAATACCAAAAACCAAAAGTGTGGTTAAGGATTGGCCAGAAACCAAGACATAAATCATTATTTAAATTGATTTTTAAGTGGTTAAGGGGCCAATCCATTCCAACTTTCCAGCACTGATGCAGCTGTGCCAACAGGGCATGCAATGCATCCTGTGGGGGGGGGCAGTCATGGAGGTCTCCTAAAGGTCAGGTAATTCTTGTTCCCTTACCTTGGGGTTGTATTATGCCTGCAACATTGCTGGAAAGGTTTATAGGATTGGGCAATAAGAGTTAAAACTATACCAAACAAAACATGGTTAAGGAATTTTTACCACCTCTCCAGCCTCTTTGCTTGCAAGGTGTCAAGAAGACTTTGCTGGTACATTCTTAAAAGCAAACGAAATCATGATTATGCTGTACACTGTAAATTGGATGAATATTTTTCACTAAATACATGGCCACCTGTCCATGTACAGCATATCATCAACATATTTACCCCAGATACCTTTAAACACAAAAACAAAAACAAATCAAATGTAAAGGATGTATTTGCTTATCTGAATCTTCTTCAAGGTTAACCCACCCTCCCGAGTGCCAGCAAACTCTTTTCTGGAAGAAAAAAGCTTCCAAATGCTGAGATCAGGTTGGGGGGTTCTCGTCAACATGCATAGCTTTCATTCCTTGCATTCAAATTCATCAAACTTAATACTGGATGATTGGCACAGCTTTTGTTGATCTTAATATTTTAATTTTATACAGAAAGACAAGCTGCTCCAGCGACAGTTTGAAGCCCCACTTTTTAAGAAAAGAAACAAGTCACATTAGCTGCTATTCTCCGCTAACTTTCCCAAATGCTTTGATTATATGCAGATTGAAAACTCTACTTTAACAGATCTCAAGTTCTGCCAGAATAAGCTGAAACGAGATGTGCCTGGCATGAATTCTGTGATGTGAGCATTCAGGAAATCTGGGACAAACGGATCCCAAGTTCAGTGGTCGACACATGCTTTGCATACACAGAAGATTTCAGGTTCAGTCCCTGACATGTCAAAGTAGGATTCCAAAAGACCCCAACCTGAAACCCTGGTGAACTGCTGCCTGTCAGTATAGACAACACTGAGTGAGATGGTTCAATGGTCTGATTCACTATAATGCAGCATCATATATTCAAGAGGCAAATGGCTGTTAGAGTCACTCCAAATGCTACTGGAGTAAACTGAACTCCACACAGAATGCCTCGTTTTTTTCACAAACTCCTGTTTAATGGATTCTTGAATTACAAAATCAGTTCTGGTCACCCCCCAAGTTGGCTGCATTTGGAGCTAAATTCGTATTGCCTTCTTAATACATTGCATTCTGCCATACCAAAGACACTTTGGTTGGGGCAAGGGGCAAAAGCGACACCTGTACGGTCTCAAATGGGTCTATTAATGTACTCTGGTACTTTAAACGAAGCTCAAAAAGGTCTAGGAATTTGCCCAGGCAGTCTCCGGGTTAGTCAGAGTTGAACTCAAGAGTTGTGGGAAAATATATTGTGGAAAGAAAGGCTGAACAGATCAGAACCAATGCAGGACGCTATAACAATGACAGTCCCAAGCCTAAAAATACCACTATTTTTGAGAGCTTCCTCCATACAATGACAGCAAGCAGGTAACACTTTATAGCCCACAGTAAATGAACTGAATGAGGGTCCACTACTTGTAATTTTAAAAGCTAGCTCTGAAAAAGGTATGCCTGAGGATCCAACAAAGAGGCCATGCAGAAAAGAGGTACCAAGGCTTCGCCTCCTCAATTCCTCAGGTTTCCAACACAACTAAACAAGTGCCAAATGTTATACTTAACTACATTGTGCTCTATTTTGTTTAAATATCCCCAGTCCTACTTTTTATTATTATTTGATTCAGGTTTCACATTTTCAGCTATTTGATCCAGTGATGGCTGGCTTCACTACGTACTGTCAAGCCACCTTAAAATTTAGGAGGTGATTAGCTGCTTTACTATAACAGATGTGCAGCCTTCTGGGGTTCTGCACTTTTCCTTTCCAAACGTAACATCATCTTGCAAAATCAGCAGGAATGATTAACTCAGTACAACCAAATTTAATAGCAAAGGCAAACAAACGATCACTTACTACTGCAACTAGCATGTGTGGGTTTATACAAATGCTCAGAAACTATTACCTGCCAATCTACTTTATGAAAGTCTAAATGCTTCAGACGCTGACACCAGTAAATATGCACTTGATTGCCGCGAACCTGCTTGAAAGGCACATAAACCATAAATATGTCATAAAAATCAAACAGAAAATAGTGTTTCCTACCCGTAAGAGGGATTGAGATTCATCCTTTGACTTGCTATCGCCAGATCCAGGATACTGCTGAGGGAGTGGTCCAGGTTTCTCTCCGCTTACTTGGGGCACCCCCTGAAGGAACGCCTTGGTCTCAATAGGCAAGCCATAAACAGGCCGCGCAAGATGGGCAGCTTCTACATTTGGACTATCCCTTAAGGGCTTTGGCTGCTCTTGGCCAACAGACACTGTGGTCAGAAGGCCCAAGCTTGTTTGGGTATAGGATGGGCTCCCCCTCAAAATGTCTACTCCTCTCCAAGGTGTGCCACGAAGATCATCACCAGACCCATCAGGCCATCCTTTCTCCTTCAAGACTTCCTTCTCGTCCAGCTTTTCCCTCTTCACTACGTTCTCAGAGATGGGCTCCCCCATTTTGGGATCTGGATTGATCAAGCTATAGACCTTCAGGTCCATTTTGGGCTCTTCCTTGAGAGCAGCAACCACTCCATGGCTATCTTCCCCATTGGCTGTGGTGATGTCCAATTCTTGGCAGTGCACAGTGTTGAAGTGCTCGAGTAGGGCTTGAGTGTCAACAGCTGTAACGTTGCACTGACGGCATTTGTAGCAATTATGGACTCTCCTGGAAAAGGAAAAAACAATACTGTTACGATACCTTCACCAAGCTAGCCCCAATTCCTTTAATTTTCAGAAAGGTAACAAAAAGGTATTCAGCAGTACTGCATGCAATGGTCTTCCGCCATTCTAGATCTTGGGCACACCTTTAATTCATATGCATGTGGCATATACATAAAATAATTCTAAATTGCAATAGCGAACTACTTTTGCAGTGCAATTCTATCCTCACGCTAGGCTGGCTCGTAGGCTCGTTGCCGCATCTGGGGCTTTACCTGAGGTAAGGGGTCCAATGTCCCCTTACCCTGATGAAACCTCCAACTTGCTCCTTCCCAGTGCTGGATACAGCATGGGTCGCCTGGCCCCACAGCTCCGGCGCTGGATAGGACTGGGCTGTTAATTTAAATATACATGACCTTGAGTATGCCTACATTTTCTAGGTTTGTCTTTCACTTGCTTATTATTATCTTTCCTTCTTTCTATTCACAATATTCTGTCTCTCCTTTCTCTTCCATCTAAAAACTGGTTGTGCTGCCATTGATAGGATCCATCCTAGAGGAGGATGCAATTCAGTCATGAACCACTAATAGAAGACTACTGTCATAAATAAAATAATCAGAAGTGCTTAGTTATAATTTTAAAGGTAAAATTATAAAGGTTTCTCTGACTTTTGTTATCAAGGTCTGTTTTGTTCATCTGGATTCCTTCTGAACCACAATTACAAAACCAGTGGTAATTTTTCATAAATACTGAAATCTTTCATAATCAAGTCTCATGGACTTGGGGCATTTTAATTAACAGGTTACTAAAAAAGTTCAAAAATAAAAACCAACAATTCAATTCTTGGTCACTAATTCTAGAGTCCTGGCTATTATGGAAACACACTGGAATAAATAGGTTGTGGGGTACAGTTTTAAGCAGAACTTCCAGTTATACACCAAGAGACCCAACAATGTGTGATAAAAATTGCAGGTTTTATTCTAAAAAGAAATAAACTATGCATAATAATAGGTACATTTTCCTAACTGGATAGGAAATTTCTAGGACTGGGTAGGATATTTCTACTAATTCTCTAAGTTGATTGAGGGCGCAATCCTATCCTACTTACGCCACCGTTGTAGCCAGCGGCGCAGCAAGAACGGGAGGCCCCAGAACAGAAAGGGGATTCAAATCCCCTCCAAAAGGGGAATTCAAAGGGGATTTGAATCCCCTTTCCGTTCTGGGGTCTCCCGTTTTCACTGCGTCGCTGGTTACAACGGTGGCATAAGTAGGATAGGATTGCGCCCTCTAGCTGTTTTTTGTGGAAATCAGAATATTTTGGTACCTTTAAAATAATAGTAATGATAATAATAATTCGTATTTGTATCAGGCTTTCAAGACGTACAAAAGGTTTCACATGGATTGCTTCAATGTAATCCTTACAACAGTGTAAGGTACATGAGAATTATCCCAGATTGCAATTATATTATTTATATTATGCGCACGCACACAGTGGAAAGAAAGATGTTCATAAAACATCAGGGATCAAACAGGTAGACACAACAAGGCAGTGGGAGGGTGAAGGAATAAGGACAATTAGTTTGGCTTAACTACTAGAACCAATAACCTTTTCCACACAGAAGATCATCTTGTCTACATCAAGATGTTAGTTGTTTAACTGCTTTTAGGGCTGTTTTGCCACCTTGCAGACCTCTAGATCATCATTGAAATAATATTTATATAGGATTGTTTGAGCATGAAAAAAATCTTATAGGTATTGTCTTGATGTCACCTTTACAACAACCCTGTAAGGTAAGTATTTTTATCCCCATATTGCAGCTAAAGTTGCTTAGTGAGAATTGATGGCAGAGGCAAGACTGAAACTGGTGAAGCTCAGCATCGGAGCCACTACACTACACCTTGTCAGATGCAAATGAGCAAACTAACAGCTCAACCATATTCCCAAGGTACGCCGGAGTATTCCATGTATACCGGCACAATGATGGCCCCAATGGCATGGAAATCAACCCGCTGATGGATATGCCATTGATGCTGGCACAACACCAGACAAAGGCTGCACCAATGTAGTTTCGACGCCAGCACAACTCCACCAGAGACGAGATTGGGAAGGACGAAGAGTCAACCGTCGCCATATCCTAACCCACTTCAGGCGACATACGTGCCCGTCACCAGAAAAATGCTATGCCAGGGGCAGAGCTGGCATAGGAAGGAGTAAACACACAGGGAACAATGGAGGAGGTGACACAGCAGAAAACGGCATCTCCTGCCACCACCACCCCTACTCTGCCCACTTTCTTATGATGAAGCATAGGATGCAGATTACGTTTGGTTGCCAATCACAGCAACGAACCCCATATATAAGCCTCTGTCAGGGAGAGTGCAGCTCAGATGATAAGGCACGCAGAATGGGGTTTTACTTCTCTGGCCTCTCAAAGGGGAACTTTGGTGATGGGAACCATGGTGACAGGACACTTGACACAGAGACGGAGTACTTTAAACAAACAACCTCTTGTCCCTCACAGCATGTATGGCAGGATATTTTATTAACATTTGTCTTCTCCGAATTCTTCTTGCAAGTATGCTGCCCAGGAGGACCCCATTCACAAACACCCAACTGGAACCTACACCACCCCAACTGGGAAAACAAGTACAATGCACCCCACACAGGTAAGCAAAAGGACGACAGCAATGAATTGATGCTGCAACTCTGTTAAATCATAGATCCCAGGGCTAAGAGCCAAAGGCTCTTTGGCTCTTGGACCTTTGGCTTGCACCTCTGGCTTGCACCCACCATACAGGTGGGCCCCCATATCCACTGATTCACTATCCACAGTTTCAGTTATCCACGGATTGTGGGGACCCCCACAGGCTTAATATGAAGCTGAATATGAAGCTGCCCATTCCCGATATCATCAGAGAGGACTCTTTTGCATATTTTACCACTCGTGAAAGTGTGGTTGGTGGTGACAAATGAACCACCATGAGTCTTCCCTGTGGTGGTTTCCTAGACTGTTGAATTTGTCTCTCAAGAGGTGAGGTCTTTTGATGCTGGTCGAAAACTTTTCTCTTTGGGTTGGCCAAACAGTTGGCCACAATATACTGGTTGGTTTTCTCACTGCTCTCATAATTACGATTTGGATTACGGTGCTGTGTTTTTTAATTTTTTATTATTATTCTTTAATATTTAGCATTGTTTTTACTGTATTTTACTCCTATTTGCAAGCTGCCTTGAACACCTCCTTAAAGAGAGAAGAAAGTGCCAGACATAAATCTTTTAATAAAATAATGCACAACTGTTCAGTTATGCTAAAATTAATGCCTTAGAAGTTTTGGTGGTTTCCCTTTGTTTCCTTAAATTTTAAACAATGCTACTGAGCGGTTGTGTCTTAAAAATTCTACTAGACATTCTACTAGAAACTATTTTCCACATAAAACTTTGAACTTGTTTGAATACAACACTTATGACACATTTGTAATACTGATCTACCCATTTAGGGCAACAAAATGAGGCTGTGTCCTCTTCAGAAGAGCAAGCAAGAGATTAACAGTGCAATCCTATCCAACTTACACCACCGGTATAACCCAGCGGTGCACCCCTTTGAATCCCCCTTTGGAGAGGATTTGAATCCCCTTTCCGTTCTGGGGCCTCCCATTCTCGCTGCACCGCTGGGTTACACCAATGGTGCAAGTTGGATAGGATTGTGCTGTAAAAAAGGTACAGTGGCCACACTGGGTGATGTGCAAGCTGCAAAGCCTCTGCCAGAAGCCAGCAGAACACCTGAGTTGGAGCTGCTCTCTCATCTCCCCGTCCCTTGCTGCCTCTTAGAGCTACTGTGCAAGATAAAGAGGCGGGAGCCATGGGCTACTCTAACATCTGCATCAACCAGACCAGTACTGAACAGGGGGGCCAAAGTAGGTACAGGTGGAGGACGCTGGATCCTAGAGCCTTGGGTCCATTGGAGGGAGAAGTTCCAAGAGTCCCTCAAAAGCCAGTTCATGAGTGGTGCTAGGGTCCCTCTGCAGAAGCTGGCTCCCTTTCTTCCTCAGAGGAGGCTTCCTGAGAGTCTGGTCCATCCAGGGGATACAAATCTTCAAAGTGTACACATGGGGGATCATGACTGTGGCAACATTCCTTGGCAAAATCCTTGGTGTGCCTGACTTCCATAGGCCCACAGGCTCCAACCATCCAATTCATACATTCAATTGTTCTGACAAGCACATCACCCAATTTGTGCCTCTCGGTTGATGCAGGCATGCTCTCGAATACATGAAGGTCGGGCACACCAAAGACGTTTCCACAACAGTCATGATCTCCAGCCCCATTCCTTACACTTTAAATAGCTTTTCTTCCTTGAGAGCTTAACATTCCATGCCACCAGACTAGCTCACCCAGCCTATGATAGAGGCTTTGCTGAAACAAATATAATAAATCAATTAGGAGAAAAATGCGAGATTGAGCAGTGCCAAAAGTATGTATGTATGTATGTATGTATGTATAAATAAATAAAATAAATAAATATTTGTAGCGGAAGCAAATTATATATTTATTATTATTATTATTATTATTATTATTATTATTTAATACTTCCATATTCCGGGAAATATGTCGTTTGAGAGGTGACAAGTTTAACAAAACATTAAAAACATTTGACGTTTCGCCACGTACGTACTCGTGGCTTCATCAGAATAACAAGAGGAAACAGCTGATACAAGTGTCCGTTGGTCTCCTTAGACTTAGAGCATGAACTGCCAGCTTTAGAATCTGACCAGAGACGACATGGATGCAACCAATAAAGCTCAAAAGAGGGATGCAGACTGACAGGACGTGGATGTCTCGGAAGCAACTTGCTAGTCAAGACTTCTAGCTAAAACGAATGTAGAAATTAAAAGCAGAGAAAACTAAACAATAAAAATCATGGTCTAGGGTGTTGCAAACATGCCATAAGGCATGTCACCCAAAGAATAAGCGATGCTGGCAAAGAGGCTTGCACTGCTCCTCCAGCGCTGCAGGACGGATCACTGCCATGGCAGAGAGGTGAGTCCCTGCCGGGGAAAGGGCGTAATGGGCCGTTGCGAGGGTGGGATTGGTCAGCTTGGCCAGGGAAGGGGGAAAAAACGGTGGCAGCCTCCTCCTCCATATCTCATCCCCCTTCCTGGGCCTGGCGGCCATTACACGGGTCTCTAGAATGTGCACCAGAAAAAGATGCCGCACATCCAAGTAGCCCCATTGGGATGGCTGGCACATTGGGATGGCTGGCACATTACTCGGGGTAAAGAGACAAGCATCCCTTTACCCTGAGGAGGCTGCTGGCTGCGCTAGGGCAGGCCCAATCCTGGACAGGATGTGGCGGGCGCCGCGCCTTATATAAACCTCTGCATCCTGCTATGTGTGTGCAGATGTGTGTCCCCTGCAAACAGGATTTTGCTGCAAACAGCAAAGCAGACGTGTGTATCCTGCAGACAGGATTGCACT
Organism: Plestiodon gilberti rubricaudatus; assembly: GCA_026170595.1. Taxonomy (NCBI): domain Eukaryota; kingdom Metazoa; phylum Chordata; class Lepidosauria; order Squamata; family Scincidae; genus Plestiodon; species Plestiodon gilberti. Next base: position 16,663,818 of record JANXHW010000004.1, on the reverse strand, counting down.
GTAATTTTATTAGCATCCCAGCACAAAGTAGAAACTAGATGCTTGTCATGAAAACTGGAAACAATTTATTATTTTTGTTAGACTTCCTTCAAGGAGCTAATATTTGTAATGTATTTGCTTTATTGCAACTCAAATTTAATTTTGAACTTACAGCTTCAGATTTCACATTTAAAATGCATTGTAATAGGTACATAAAACACGGGAACAGGAAGAACTTCCATTTTAGCTGACTAAAAAATTGTCTTTCATGTATCTCTGGTAACTTTCATTCAACACTATATAGTTCTTCGGTGGGGGGAAAAGTCAGAGTACAGAGAGATCTCTGAACTAAAAAAACAGCTTCCTGCACAAAGCAAACTGCTTTTGGAATAAACAAGTCATATTTGTTCTTTTATGGACATTCTTAAGTTTATTAAAATACTTTTCTTAAAGTAAAAACAAGAGAGAAGATAGTATGGTATCACACTGTCCTGTGAAATTTGAACAAAACATTTTTTTAAGAAAAACTTTTTTTTTAAGCTTCAACTAAGAAAGCAGAAGAACTAACCAATATGCAATCTCCAATACAGCCAATTTAGGTGTTCCAAACACCTTGGAATAACACACATGCCTATTTTCATTCAAGCAGACCATGCAAAGTACTGTATTACTGAACTATGTAAAACATATGTTCCCACATTGGAACAATATGTTGCCAATTTCCTGTGTATGCCATAGTAACAGAACACTTTTTATGAGCGAACAGGATACTATTTTATTAGTATTACAGTAGCGCACAGACTTCCCAGTCAGGATCAGGACCCCAGTGTGTGAGGCTTGGTCATAAAATGAATTTTTTTTTTTTAAAAAAAAAGGCCCTACACAACATCAAAGCATATGTGAGGTTGCAAATCCTTATTCCCAAGATACATATGCAGATATACAGTATACCCAAATATTGGGATTCAACAAGGCTGAAGAATGTGTCCCATACAACCAAGGTTCTTACCCAAGGTTCATCTCTGTGTAAAGAAAAAAAATTATATACAGCATCATATGTGCCATTTTGCCACAAGTACGTAGCAATTGAGATTCTTTCCTACATGAAGACTACCGGGGGGGGGGGGGGAATGTCACTTGCAAAGCAACCTGTTTTGTCCAGCCATATTAGATAAGACAAAAAAAAATACGAGCTCCCGACCAACTACACATATTCAAACACATAAAAACTGTGTTACTGCCATGGCAACACTAGCTGCAGCTAAATGAACAACAGAGTCTGGTCTCACTGAAGCCAGTGGCTAGGCTCCCATTGACTTCATTACAGCAGCAATTCTATACACATTTTCCTGAGAGTAAATCCCATTGAACACAACGGAATTCACCTCCATTGTGTAACTTGTATAGGATTGTGCTTTAAGAGCAGTATACGGCTTATGAGTGCACCATTTTCCCTCCACACACCATACCTCAAAATGTTAAGATAAATGCAAATGTCAGGGCCTAGCAGTTGGTGGTTGGTTGGCAGGTAGTGGTACCTGGAAACTTCTGGAATCAGGTCAAGATGCAGACTATACTCCAGACAAGAGGCACGAGTACTGCCTCAGATCCTGAGTGTAATGGAATAAACCATGTGGCAGCCACAAGTCAGGAATGGGAGACACCACTCAGGCAAGTGGGAGGAACAAAGCCAACGTGTGTGGAAGCACAGAGAGGTATAGCAGCTTCCCTCAGTAACCATCTGTGCAGACTAAAGCTGAATTCCTAGACACACTTACCTGGGAGTGAGTTCCACTAAACTCAGTGGGCGGCTTATTTCTGAACAGACATGCATATGCTTGTGCTGTAGGTGAGTGCATCAGAGATTGTTGTTATGTTACAGAAAGTGCAATCAGACTGGCTCTCTGAGATCAGAGGACACCCAAGATTTACAAGGCAGTGGTCTGTGATGCTGGTTTCCTGGCTTGAATGACCTGCAGCTCCCTACTCTGGCCAGAAGCTTTGATGACACAAAAAGCAAGGAATTGAAGGACTCCTACTTTGTGTCTCACGGTGCCTGATATGCAGCCTTGGGTTCCCACACTAGGGAAAATGTGGGGTATAAATGCATTTAAAAAAAAAAAGTTAGAATGTAGGCCTCATATAGCCACTAAACTTCCCCTTTCTATCGCTCTATTTGGGAGGCAAATATTTTTTTCAGTTCATCTGTCCATTCCCATCTGTCCTGGAAGAAGTAGGAGATCACAGGTACTGGCTATAGCAACATCTGATATTTCAGAGGTTCAAGTCACTGACCTGGATATCATGGCAGACATTCCTAACCAATAATCATGATTTGACAACTCACTCATGTTAGGGCTAAAGCCTGCTTTGGCCCTTCATGTAATGTTTGACATGAGATATATATGGAATAGAACCACAGCATAGAGGAAGAAGAGATCTTTGAATAGAGATTTAAACCTTTCCACACTGCGGTTCCAATTCAGATCACCCTCCCAACACATTCTATTAACTACAAAAGCAAAGTCCTTATTGGTGCCAGCTTAGATCACACTGGGAATTCAAGGTAGCATTATTTGAACTGACCCGTGGAATTACAAGAATCTCAAGATTCTAATTTCAGGAATTTTAAACCTTTCAAGCTGAAGAGACATATGAAACTGCGATGATCAAAATTAAAATAAAAAGCTGGGAAACAAGTTCTATAAAAAGTCAATTTGTTATGATTAAAAACTCTCAACTCACATTGTAGAATACCTAGAATGCCTGAATAAGTATACAGTTGGGCTGCACCTTAAACGCACTTTACTCATGCAAACTATATGCAGTAGGACAAAGACAATAGTTTAACAAAGACAATCCTAAATAAATCCCTGCCAACACGGGCTACGCTGCATACCGCAGGGGATTTTCAGTTGCTGAAGGTCTCTTCGGGGTAAGCCTCAGCAACCACTCTGGGTCAACTTGGACCTGCACCAGCGATATCGCTGGCACAAGTCCAAGTTGATCCATCTAGGCAGATTGGGTCTAGGAAGGGGGTTAGGAATCAGCATACACCGCCAAACTAATGTGTCACTAATTAGTGTCACTAATGTGCACAATTTAACTGTCTTCCAGTTTACTGTATATTTCTGATACCTCTCTTAATGCTGACCAAGTTTTTAATCATTTTAAAGTAAAGCATGACTTTTCAAAAGCCTATCAGAATTATTTGTGGATTAGACTCAAATTCTTCTCTGTCCATCTCTCTCATCAACAAGTGACAATAACTTTTTCTCAGGCAAACCTTTTTTCAGGCAATCCATATTCAGAAGGGAATATTTGCAGAACACAAATGTATGATTGAAGGGTTTTTCTCCCCTTGTGCCAGGTTTTGTCCATATTACAAAACCATTTGAAATTTAAAACATATATAAGACTGTGCTTATTACACTAGCTCTTGTAGTGCTAAACCATGTAGTGCTACTAAACCATGGTTTTGCATTAAATCTAACCCAAAGAAAGAGACTGGCATACAAAATAGAAAAATAGAACATTTTTTTCCACTTTTCACTTATTTTGCTTAAAAAAAAATTCTTTACTTCATTTATTTAAGTCTTTTGATTGCCTGTAGAGAAAATAGGTTCATCTCCTTGCTTGGTCTTGATTATTTATGCTCAAGGAGGTCTGAACAAGTTCTTCCCCCTTACCCTCAGGAGGTCCATTTTGACAAAGTTTAAGAACTCCAAATACAGTTGGACCTTTTTATCCACGGATTTGACTCAACACGGATGGCAAAACTGTGGAAGAGGGAGTCCAACCGCACTATATTACCTCTTTTTTCAGCGTTGTTGGGGGCCTGCCAGCCACTTTTAGCCTCCAGCGCGTGTCCAAACCACTGAAAAAAGAAAAAAAATCGCAACCGGGAATCTGTCTGGGGCCTGGCAGCCACTTCCCAGGCATGAAAAAAGGAAAAAATGCAACCGGGAGTCTATGGCGCCATTTACAGGTTGCTTCCAGTAGTGGTTTTTGTTTTTTCAGTCAGTTTTTCAAGCAGTTTAAACAAACTCAGGAGGAGGGAAGCGGTGAAGATGCTGGAAAAAAGGTAATGTGACACCACTCCCAACCCAACCCCCCCCCCCCCCCCCGTATTTCATATAACACTGATTTTCTTATCCACTGTGGTTCCAGGAACAGAACCCCAGTGGATAAAAAGATCCGACTGTACACTGTCATGTGCATATTACTCAAACGATCAAACACAAGACGTTGTTGTTCAGTCGTTAAATCGTGTCCATAGTGTTTGCTTATTTTCCTTTCAATCAGTTTGGCCTTACTAAATATTTGATTAAAAAAATTTAAAAGCCTTATTTGAAAATCAAAGTCAGCAAGTTTGCCTTTCCAGGGAAAAAAAGAATAACGAAAAACAGCAGCCATACAAGTGTTGTAGAACAAATGTCTAAAAACAGGAGATCGTCGTATGCTTTTTTGGGTACAATATTCGTAAATACATATACAGAGTAAATGCTGGTTTGTTGTGCCAAAAGGTTTGTAGAATTCCAGCCAAGGTTTTCTGAAGCCTAAGAACCTAATTTTAGATTCTCAAAAACATATTTAGTCACCTAAATAAGTAGTGTGATTTTTCTACAGTACTGTGCACCATTGACGTCAAAAGGGGACTATACAACACTTGGTTCTTTTGAAAACTAGGCCAATAACCAAAAGGTCTAAATATGAACTTGAGAGTCTAAAATTCCACTTTGGGGAACAAAAACTATTATCATTTCCTGGGAAGGGCCATCTTAGCTTAACACAAAAATGTCAGCTAAAGCACTCATCTCAGTCACCTAAGATAAACGACCCAAGAGAAGTCGGTAGAAGTGTGATCAAAATGCTGTGCATTCAGTTTTCAAATATGGCCCACAGCAGCCCTAATAAAAATAAATTATAATACCACCTAGGACACAGAAACGGCTTTTCATCTTCAAAGCAGTTTACAATCATTAACTAATTAATCCTAACAGCACCCCTAAGGCCCACTTGGATGGAAAGAGGGGGAATTGCATGCTACAGCCTGTAGTTTGTGTGGGCTACAGCTGTTAGTTAAATATGAGCAATAGGTGCTATTATTTTATGGGATCCTCAGATGTAGTCAATACAGCTGACTTGAGCAATATCCAGGTGCTTTCCACTTTCATCTCCCCCAATGATTATAATTTAGTGGCGTTATCCAATTCTCTCCCATTTTACTTTGTCGTATTAATTTAACAAGCACTTACAATGATCAATATAGTGTTCACATTCATGTAAAGCAGACTTCAGATGGCAGTTTTTTTCCAGTGTCAAAGCAAACAATTAAACACAGTCATCTTTGAGGTGGAAGAGACACCAGAAGGTGACTTTCCCCTACAAGTTTACATCTGAAATCGCCTTGATAACATATTTTCACATGACAATGGTGCCTCATTTACAGGTCTTTTAATCACATGAAAGTGTAGGTTGAAGCCCACCATGTGGTAACTCTTCTATCTTAAATATGGATGGGTGAAAATGGGTGAAACAAACTTTTAAATTCAAGCCTTTGCAAACTCAACTTTCCAGACACAATTGAAACAAAAGCTATTTGCCTTAGCACTGTTCCTCAGCCTGGGGATGAAGATTAACCCTATGGAAGTAAAAAGCTTACAAAATATAGTGGGTTACCGCTTTGATCCCCAGAGTTGACAATCAAGGCAAGAGATACAGTACACACAGCCTTTTGTATTACACTGATTTAAAGCTGCTGGCAATGCTCAGTTATTCTGCCTTCTAGCCAAAATCAGATCCCTATGGGAACTGCTTCCTCTATCACCTAGGAAAGGCACCTCACACTTTGAAATATGGAGCATAAGAACATCACTTCTTTATTATTATACTGGTAGGATCCACAACTCAATGGTAGCATGCAAGCTTTGCATGCCAGAAGTTCTGTATTCAATTCAAACCTCACTCACCTTAATAAGTAACATAAACCATAAGGAATCTTTGAATCTAATAGCGGAATTGTGACTTTCACTTAATAGGTTTGATCAATTGATTCCTCCAGCTCAAAAAAAACTTAGCATTTTTGTGCCAAATTGTTCAACCTCTAAATAAAATGACTCTCTTTCCAAGACTCTCCTCTTTTTTTCTCAAACCTAGATGTTGGCACTGCCAGGGGTATCTGTGGATAGTGGAAGGCTAAGATAGTAAGGGAGAGGACGTGTGTAGACCCTGTCTTATAACAGCAGAAATGTTTCCCACACAGTTCCAACATGGGCATTGCTCTTACCTGTGCAATCTGGACCAATCTGCCCATGAGGACTGGAGAATTAAGCCAATGCAATGAGCTGTATTTCTGGGTGGCTACAACTGTACTTCCATAGTGTTAAAACACAAAAATGTATAAAGGTCAGGGCTGTGAAGGAGATTGTCACAGATGCAGGGACTTCTCATTTTTTGCTATTAGACAGAGAAGCATTTCTTCTGCATCAAGCAATTCCTCTGTTCACAGAAGGCCCTGGTTTGGTTCATACATTCTTCTGGATCTATCATCTTTCCATAGTGAAATAGGCCCTCCTCACCCCTCCAGCGCACACACGCGCGCACACACACCAACTTAAACCAACTGTCAACAACAGGGCTTTAATGCATGTAGATCTTCTGATTCTTCTCCCTCAAAAAATGGAGAGACAAGACGAGATCACACTAATTGTGGCTACATCCATAATGGTGATACAAATAAAGCTTTTGCTCCAGCTGTTACCTACTGTGCTTGCGAAGGAAAATGCACACTCACTTGTCTATCATGCAAAAGGGATCAACAGCTGAAGAAGCGTCTGAGCTGACCCTCTGTGCAGCAGGATTCCATATATGAACTTGGAATTGCAAAGCTGTAGGTTTGGCCTCTTTTGAAAAAATATTATAAAGCATATATAAGTTCTCACTCTCACTCTCACACACACGTTTTTCTTTACCTGTAGTGTCGAGAAATCTCCTCTTCTACCTGAGTGACAAAGTCACATTTGGTACACGAGTGTTCTTTGCTTTCTTTGACGGTCAGCAGCCCATCTACCCCTTGTAGGGAGTTTGCTTCTTGCTTGACTTCGGACGCCTGGGCTTCGTGTGTGGTTTCATAGTGAAGCAGGAGACCGTCTACATCAGGAGTGGAGAAAGAGCACTGGTGACACTGGTGCTTGACTCTGGAGCCTCCTGGCATCCCAGGGGACAAGTGCAAGAGCAAGAGAGCACAGTGGGAACAATTACTTTTCCTGCAAGCAAAAGGATAAGTAATGTCTCCAAGGTGCTTTTCTGGGCTACAGAGGCCTCGGGGACAAAACTGACAGTGCTTAATGGTACACTTGTGAATGCTGTGTAGCTGCTGATAATGGCGAAGAAGAGGCCCCACCACTATTACGTCTGGGCCATGGCTCTTAGAGTACCTAAAATCACAAAACTGACAATTGTAGCTCGTCACCACGTGGTCCTCCACTCCTGAGCTGGAAAAGTCTTTCTTTTTTGCCACGCTAGAGCCCTTCTCAGTCTTTGTTGCTAACTCTCCATCTGCATTTTTGGCTAAGTCGCTCTGATTAATGACCGACCCCCTCGAGAGCTTGTCATTCCGATCTGGGTGAAGGCCCCCCGCCTGGCTCCCCCCATGGTGCTTGCTGTAATGTTCTAACAGTTTGAGCGAGCTGGATGATTCGCAACTAAAGCTGCAGAATTTGCACCAGTAGTAACTGGAGGCATCCGTACCGTTTTGTCTTGAGGATTCGAGAGGCTTGATGGGCACCGAATAACCAACCGGAGTGTCGTCTCCAGCTTTTATGGTGATCTTGTCCTGCCACTTTCCCAGATCTCCAGCCTCACATGATCGAACAGTGGGACTGGACTTGCTGGAGTTCTTTTCTGAAGCTTTGCTGGATTCAGAGGCAGGAAGGGCGGATTTTATCTTATTTGGGTGGGTCTGCAAGAAGTGCTGCTCCAACTCTGTTGATGAATTTCCCATGTATGTGAAATTGCAGAACTTGCAGCGGAAATACTTGGTGTTGCCCTGGCAATCGGGAGTTTTGCGTCCAATGCCTATAAAGGTCCCACCTAAAGTCACCTACAAGAGATGAAACAAAGAACGTTATCTACTTAGAAGTTCTTTTTCCTAGCCACTATGAAGGATACAAATGAAAAAGAAAAAAGGAGAGGTGGTTAAAATATTAACCTGCACTTAACTGAATAACAAAAATACAGTAAAACAGAAGAGCCATGTTGCATTTTTTTTCCAAAACACTCCGGACTCACCACAAACTAGACTTAAGCTTAAACGTAAGTCTAGTTTGCTTAAAGTTAAGCAGATGCCGAGAACAACACTTCATAGGGAACAACACTTTTGCTAAAGCAGCCAATGGCAGGAACATCTCTTTTCAAGTGCTGCCTTAGTACATGTGCTTGAACTACGAAGAAACGTTAAAGGGCAAAGGAAGGAAGAAGGGCTAATACTATGGGGAGGTAAAGGAGTCCAAGGCAACTAGCCAGGAATCCCATTTGTAGTGAGATAAGGAGGACAGGGAACCAAAGCATTAGATCAGGATGAGTGAGTAACAATAGTTGATGAGATTCAGAAGACTGGATTCACTGAAAAGCTTAGAGAAAAAGACCCACTTAGGACATGGCTATGAGAACGGGAAAATAAGGAGGGTCTGCTGTAGCTCATTAAGGTATATATCCAAACTGCAGGATTTCGGAACTCTACTGTGAAGAGGAAAAAATGTGAAAATTTCACTAAGTAGGTATCTTATGGCCCAACTGTATCCAGGGTTGGCGCGAGGGATGCAGGGCCACAGTGCGCTGGCTGCTGCACCCAACATGCCATCCCAGGGGGGAGTCCAGGTGAGAGAGGGAAGAGGGAAGACACTTACCTCGGTGCCGCCACTGAAGTGTTCCCTATGGGACTCCTCAGATCTACGCCAGCTCTTTTGTTGGAGTAGCTCAGAGAAGTCTGCTGGGGGTGTGTCCAGGACAGGGGTTCAGAATACGGCAGACGCCAGTGCCACTGTGATTCACCCCAGTCCCACCCCCCATCCCCGTACCTCTGCTGGCAGAACCCCATCAGCGGCTGCTCTGCACCACACAGCTAGTGGCATGCGGCTTTCCAGCTGCAGTACTGCACAGAACAGAAGAGAAGCTGCCACACCAGTGGGGACCTCGTTGTACTGGTGTGCCTGACAGTATGCCAGTGCAGTGGGCCCATATGATTTGGCCGTTAATTGTTTAACAGTAGTACACAAACATCCATGGTTTCAGGTTAGAGAAAGAAAAATAGATCTATGACCCAATCATAACCGCTGTTTGCGCCAGCAGAGCACGTGCTCCGCCAGTGCCAGCTGTCACAAAAGCGCCAGAAAGCATTTTGCTACAATCTAACAGTTAGCAGCGTAGGTAGGAAGGTTGGAACCTTCCCACTGGCGCTGTTGCACGGAGTGACGCTCACCTGAGGTGGTAAGTTCCTTGCTGGGCCGCACAGGGCAGAGAGGGGGTGGCAACGGAGGCAAGGAGAGGGTGGGTCAGGCCTGGGGGAAGGCTAATATCCTAGCCTCCTTCCCAGGCCTGATCCAGCAATGCATATAGACATGGATTTGCGCCAGCAATATAGTTGGCACAGGTCTGAGTTGACCCATGGCACTGGCTGGGGCTTTCCCTGAAGTAAGAGGACGAATGTCCCCTTACCTCAAGAAGACCTCCCGCCTGCTAAATTCCCTCGCAGTATGCAGCATAGCCCACGCTGGCGCCACTACAATGGCGCAGGGAAATTTAGTTAGGATTGGGCTGCCTGTGACTTCTGAATAAATCTATCAGACCTGTAAGTAGGGAAAAAAAAACAGGTGTTAACTTCAGCTTTCACTTCCATTTCTTCTGGGCAAGATATCTGGTCAGCAATGTGCTACCCTGGGTACAACTCTTCAACTTCAACTCTTCAACTGTTCAAAACTGTAGACCCCCAAGGCAGCTTTTCTAAATGTTATCTTTATGAAAACAGGATGCGCTGCTCACTACAGGGGAGGCGGAGCTGTAAGTTCTTCCGTGATTGGAGCCTCCGTTACATGGAAGAACGAAGCGCCCCGCCCCCGCGCCTTCCGACACATTCAAAGCAGTGAAAACAACACGTAGGGGAGTCTCCTGCGCGTTGTTTTCACTGCTTTGAATAGGTCAGAAGGTGCGGGGACGGGGCACTTCGTTCTTCCGTGTAACGTAGGCTCCGATCACGGAAGAACTTACAGCTCCGGCCCCCCTGTAGTGACGCCAGTGGCGCTGCATACAGTCTGATGAACAGTCTGAGAGGTAACATCTGCATTTACCTCCAATAGGCCAAAGAAGTTGCTTGAGCCAAATCTACAGTCAGAGGGACTCCAGTCCATTGCAGGTCAAGCACAACAAGTTTAAACTAATTTTACTCCACTGAAAATACCACACAATGCGTATTCAAGTGCTAAGGTAACTTAGTGCAGATGTCTTTCAAGGCAGAGCCTTAATGTAGTCAAAATGTCACACACAACACCAAGGGACAGAAGACGTCCAGAAAAAATCACATCACTCGGAATTTCTTGCTTAATTCTTGGATCTGACACATTCCTGCAAGGAAAACAGGGCAGCTTCTACAAGCCTAAGTTCACAAAACCTTATGGTTCCAAGTGAGCGGCTCAGTCCTCCCCATACGTGGGCCACACCTGTCTTGTGATACGGAAAGGAGAGCTGCCGTTTCTGGACATCTGGAAAGCAAGCCGACAATGTCTATTAATCAGAAAATCCGACTTGCATCAACAGGACATACTCGCTACAGGATTATAGCCTGGACTAAAAGCCAAAAAATGGGGAGGGGGGGTATGAATGGGAAGCGAGATGAGGCAACCGCCCTCCTAACTACCATGTCATCACTGCTTTACTTTGTATACCAAGTCTGCGAAAATGCACATGGTATCCATTTTTCAGGAATTAATCCTTCAGAAATGCTCAGTACACATTGCACTCCACCCACCAGCTTCTCTAGTTTTCTCCTTAATGAGTAGACTTATAACAGGAGGCTGGAGTTCAGCAATGCACCTCTTTGGATTTTTATCCCTTACTGAAAGACTATAAATTTTCAATACACACTCCATAATGGAAGGGCAGATTTTCATTCCCCAACTGCAAAGAAAATTACTATTTTTCTGAACAATTCTCTCATAATGCATTAGGCAAATCAAGTTATTCTGTTTCTTCCCCCCCCCCCCTTTACTTTGGCAGCTGTGCCACAAAGGAGGCATGTGACTGCTGTTCATTTCAGAATTGCACCATACGGAAAGATTCAGATGCACAAAGAGCGTGCAATATAAACATTTTTAAATGCATATAATATAAATGCCTTTTAGCCATTTAGCTGGGGGGGGGGAGAGAGAGACTGTGCTTCTGCTGCAGAGCAATACTGTACAAGGTCTGTACGTTATTGCGCCAATAAATGACATTACAGAAAGAGCCGATTTTGACCCTGTGTATTTAAGTAAAAACCTGGTTTCAAATAAGCTGGTTAAGATTGGTGTGTTGCTGTTTTTTTAATTCTGTGAAGTTAGTATTCTAAATAATAGCCAAGAAACTACCGCCAAGAATGGAATAAACTGGGAGATTGGACACTGGCAGCTAGGGATTGGAGTATTTCCTTATGTCTAAAAACTTGGTGCTGGCTTCTAAGAACAGAAATTATTTTTCCAGCCTGGTTGATGAAGTCCAATGTCAAGCGCTCAAACCACGAACATCGTGGGTCAGGTAATTAGTTAGGAACCGATTCCTAGAGGTGTGCATTGGTTTTGGGAGTGAATGGAACACAAATTGAACACAACCCACTAGTTCAGGTTCAATTCAGTCCAAAACAAATAGGCTGTGGAATGAATGGTACAGTTAGATACAAATGGGAATCCATTCTCTGAACTTCAACTTACTATCAATTACCACTTTTTAAATATTTCTGTTCATAGCATGGTACCTCCCTACAAGCTTCCCGATCGCCAGTTGGTCTCCTTGGACCTGCGCCAGCTCTTTAGAACCCGTATGACAGCTTAACCCTGTGACTGTATGTGCCACCTGCTTGCATCCAAGTAGGTGGGTGGTGCACACACACAATCTCAGGGTTAGGCCGTGGCTTCTTTCCGTGGGCTACGAAGGTGCAGCTCTGCCTCACCTGCTGCCCCGGCACTGCACATCCCTGCACTAAAGATGGATCCACGTAGGTTAACTTTTGGAAGTAACTTTGTAGTGGGAATCCACTTACAATCAGACAGTGGAACGGACCTTATATTAAAGGCCGAAGCACACTGGACGTGTTCTGCGTGGCGGTCTGCGTGCGGAGCGTGCTGCGCGAGAAATGTAGCCAAAGCTGGGAATTGCCCAAGGGGAGCGTCAATACAAATGGACCTCTCTGCGGCTCCCGGCATTCCGGTCGGAGGCAAGTCCCACGAAAAGAACGCTGGGGTAGTCGGCCACAACAGGCTGCACGCACGCAGAACGCGCCCGGTGTGCGTCCGCCTTAATTGTGAACAAAGGTCAACACGAGTCCAATCATTCATGGTGGAATCTTCCCATGACTCGGGTCCATGTAAACTGCCACAGCAAAAGTGACTGTTAAAAACAGATGATCCACGAAGATGGGAACTGTAAGCCTCAATTCTTCCACAGATGCTGGGCCATGTAACCTATTAGTAGTTAAGAGAGTACACTGCATGCACATCATCACACCTGAAGTGGCTAAATCTATATCAACCACTTTGGGGGATTAGAAGTGCTACCGTAAATTGAAACGGGCTGGTGCATATGTCCTCAAGAATGCTTCTCTCAACACTGTTCTCGACATAGGAAATGATTTTAATGAGGAAAAGCAGGGATGGGTCATGCCTGTCCATCCCTGTGAACAACCAGATGAATTCCTGTTTTCTGCCCAAACGTGCTGTTTGGTTGGAGCTGTTTTTGTCTTTTATGGAAGACAGACAAATATCTCCACAAACATATGTTTGATCATTCTCAAGAGACAAGAATTATGGTTACTAGGTGAAGAGCCTAGCTATTACGGGACACCTGATTTTTTTTTAATCATTTTCATTTATTACAATAGTAGCATTTTACATAAGCTGTAAAATTTCAGATGTTTTTTTAGAGATGAGCAAAAAGTACTCACCATTCTTCAAAAATTATTTTTCAGCAGTGTCAAAAAATGCCTTCTCATTTTGACATTGCTTCAGCACTGCTTGCCCATTTATTTACTTTGCCCCAAGTTGTCTTAAGTTGCCCTTCTCCATGGCTCTCTCCTGCTTTCAGTGTCTTCATTACATTACCAGATTTGATTGCTTATGTAGCATTATAATGTGAGTCAGCTACTATGTGATCCAATCTGTATGGTCCACTGTGTGATTTACAGCGCAATCCTATTCAACTTCCCCCACTGGTGTAAACCAGCAGGGAAGTGCAGGGCGGGAGGCTTTGGAGGGGAGGGGGAATTTAAATCCCCTTTGAATCCCCCTTTGGAGGGGATTTGAATCCCCTTTCTGTTGTGGGGCCTCCCATTCTCGCTGCACCACTGGCTGCACTGGTGGGGGAAGTGGGATAGGATTGCGCTGTTAATTGGATCGCCCACGTGACTAATCCAGGAAAGAGGATGAAAACAACGGTACCCAAAAGCGTACAAAAAATATTTATACAATCTAAGTGATTTTCTGCTACACCAAAATTATCAGTTTCTATTCAAAAATGGTATATTCAAATACCCCAAAATGGTATATTCAAAATAAGTGCATTTACACCACTGGATCTACTGTTACACTGGTGCAAGAGTTACACAGGATTGCACCCTGAAGATATGTTGACTATCCAATTTGTACCTCAATCCTGCCTTAGACCTTAAATATCTCTCATATGTCATCCCACAAAATAAAGAACTCACTACCTTGGGAAATTAGTTCCACCACCAATTAAACGTGTTTTTTTTTCCCTTTCAGCAAGCTTTAAATTTGTCTGGTATTTAAATCCTGCTGGCATATCCTCTCATAATATTCTATTAACCAGTTTGCTGCTATGCACTGGGCAACGAGGCACTTTTTCAAGTGGTGCTCCTCTTATATTTAGCAGGGGGAGAGTAACACATATTTAGCAGTGTCTCTTCTAGTGGCTGTGGCTGGTGTTCTTCTGCATCTTCTTAGATTTTGGTCACCTTTGGGACAGGGAGCCATTGAGTTATTTGACTTTCCTTGCAAACCGCTTTGTGAACATTTTTGTTGAAAAGTGATATATAAATATTCTTTAATAATTATTAATATTAATAAAATTAATACTGCATTCTGGTTAAGTTTTTGCTGTTCTTATATACTATCTTTAATGTTGTATGAGTGTTAGCTATTTTGAGCATTCTGTTTTGGGAATGGAAAGGCAGGCATTAATAGCAGCAGCGCCAATCTGAACAAGGAGGTAATCCACCCAATTTGAAGGGCTTACATACTTGGGAACTCCCAAATGTTATGTAGACCTTGTCTACTACTACCATAAATTTCCAGAAGGCTGCACATGAGGGCTGTAACTTCTGAATTAGCTCTAAAGCTAGGAGGAGCCATTAGGCTGAGGGCTGTGTCAACCGGACAACACTTACTTGCAATTCATCACAAGATTGGCTGTCAGTCACCCACTTGCCTATTACTTTTACATCCCGATCCTGCCTAAGATGCACTGGTTGGCCTAAATGGCCAGACGCTGCACTCTAAGCAGGATGTGGCCCGTGCCGGCGCAATCAGGGCTCACTTTAGGGAAAGGGGACGAATGCTCCCTTTCCCGGGTGTAAGCCCCGATGGACCCAATGGGTCTCCTCGGATGTGTGCCAGCTATTTAGATGGCACATAACCGGTGAGGCCATGTAAGGCCAGTCTGGCCCGGGAAGGGGGTTGGGATAATCCGCACAGCACGCCACCAATAATCACTCCCTCCCTCCCTGGCCGGCCAATCGCCCCCTTCCCCACCACCCCTCACCCCACCTACGTCCAGAGGCGGTGTAAGCAGTGCCAGCATCCACGACAGTGCCACTTACACCTGAGGTGGTGCGAAAGTGCCTTATGGCACTTTGGCAACACCTTAGGCTAGCAGAGCGCTCGCTCTGCCACCCTGTAAATTAGGCGTCCAGCTTCTAATCCTTTTTTTCTATCCACTCACCTTGTACAACCGAACTATCCTACACTTAACAATGTTCTTCATGCCACACAGGTCAGAACAGATGCTAGGATTTACAGCAAGTGACTGTAGAAACGCCCTGTAGCACTGCCTTCAGCTTTGATAACAGGAAAGCTTTATATATTTTGCATGCCAAAATCGTGAAAATATCTGAAATATTTTCTCGATTCCACTGCATTCAGAAGATGTCTAAAGTGCTCAGATTGGAGATGGAAACAACTTCTTGTATGGGTTATTTACAAGGGAGATGTTCCATAATAATGGATTACAAACCACCGGCTTGGAGTTCTCGGACTCTTGAGGCCTACTGGCTCCTGTAGCTATATGCTCCTATTCAGGTTCACTTGGAAGTGTTCTGTTTTAACACTGATTATTCTTGTAGTCCAAACATATAGAGAGAGTCAGCCTACTCTGGTTCCCATCAGTTGACATGACAAAGACCAGCACAACCTGTGCGTTTTTATGGCTACCTTCCCATGCTTCCCCCCCCCCCCCCGGACACTTTCAATACTCCTGGTTGTATGCTACAGCACTGAGTCAAGAGCATATGAAGCCACTGAAAAAGAAATTCTGAAGTTAATGCAACATTTTTATAAGAACATAAGAGCTATACTGTAGTCTGTACTTATGATCCCTATAGAATCAGACTAACAGTCTATCTACCTTAGCACAATGGTAAGCCAGCTGCTTCCAGGAAGCCCAGGCGGCAATCCTATGCACACTTTCCTGGGATTAAGCCCCATTGGACACAATGGGACTTACTTCTGAGTAGACATGCATTGGATTGTGCTGCCAGTCAGAGCATAAAAATTCAAAATTCCCACTCTTGCTTTGGTCTCCCCAGAAACTGGTATTCAGCAGCATACTACCTCTGCACCTGAAATCAGATCCATGGTTTAGCTATCATGTATAATAGCCACTGATAGACCTATCATCAACGAATTATGTCTATTTAATTGTCTATTTACAGCAGTCTAAACCACTACCTCTTCTGACAGTAAATTCCATAAAAGCATTATACGCTGTAGGAACTGTCTTTTCTCTCTCCTGTATCTCACTGCCAAAATTCCTTTGGGTGACGTGAAGTTCTAGTGTTAGGGACAGGGAAAATAAATCTCTCTATCCACTTCCTTCACAGTTTTATAAACTGCTATCATGTCTCCCCACATATGTCTATTTCTAAACTAAAAAGTCCCAAATGCTTTCGCCTTTTCTTGTAGGGAACGTGCTCCAATCCTTGCCACTTTCTCCATCTTCTCCAGCTCTAGGATATCCATTTTCAGATGGATAAACAGAACTATACACGATGTGGCCACACCATTGTCAAAGCTCGTAACAACATATTGAGGGTCACACCAAGTTCTGAATTCATACTTTTTCATAAGGTTGACTCTTGCACGTTTTCAGCCCCTCCAGTTAGGTGTATGCATATTCCAATTTGCTTTAAACAGGGCTGCTCTGTCAAATTTTCAGACCCCAATCCTCAAATTATTCCATGTGAACAAATTCCTACGTCAATGCCAAGCACCATGCACCCTCAAGGTCCACCACTATGAAAACCCACTGTGGGACAAGGGCCAAAAATAATATGTTCCATTCTAAACAATGTTAAGTATTTTTAGTCAATGTTAATCTTCAAAATGAAAGGGGGGGGAAGTGGAGGGGGAAAGGATCGATCTTGGCTGTTCCTTGGAAACTGAACCACATAAATCAGTACCCGAGGCTGCCAAGCACCATACGACTGATGCTATAGACCATGACAGGGAAACAAATCAAGAGGCTAACGAGTTTCAGAAAGATTTCTTTTTATGCAGCTTTCAAATGAGATTCACGTTTCAACAAATGTGACATTTTAGTTCCTATGGAAGTCAAGAAATCCTGAACCAGCACTGAGATGCAGATAATCCCTAAGCAAGATAAAATGCATGAGTCGCCTACTTGAGGTGCATGGGCTTTTGGTGGGAATATGGCCACCAAATTCATAACCAGCGCCATAATATAGTAGTTAACTGTGTATCCAGCAATCCTTTTGACTTCACCCCAACAGGATCACAAGATGCATTTGAAATACAATCTGGAACCCACTTTGGGGAAGAGGTCCTGTTGAGTATTAAAGTTAAAAGGCACAAGTTGAGGCACTGTCTAGATTGTAGTCCAGGTCTAGAGAATGCTACAGACAAGCAACATGTTTTTGCAATGCCCAAGTTCCCCCTTCCTCCAATTCCAGCAGCATAACCCTTTGTGTTGGATTGGGGTGTAAAATTAAGGACAACAAAGCTTAATAAAGAATTAGATTAGATCTGCAACCACTGATTTTACCAGGAATTTTGCCCTTGAGCTCAGCATGTCATGTGGACAGTGACTTTAATGATAATGTTATTGGAGAATGGTATGTACAGTTTCATACAGTATTTGAAGCCAGCTTCTCAATATGTCTTCTCAGAAGCAAACCCAATGGAGGGAAGTACCAAACATTACGTAGTAAATCTGTTTGCTACAGGTACCAACGCTACGAATCTTAGAACATCTCTGAACACACACTGAAAAATCCAACTACTTACCCAGATGTGTGTAGATAACTGTTTAGAAGTTTAAAGAGCGTTTAAAATGTCATACACCTGCATACAGCATCTCCTCTTTACATTATTTATTTATTAATTACAGTACTTATATACCGCCACTCTCAATAGTCTCAAGGTGGTTTACATAGGCAGGCTGAACATAAATCTATTTTTAGTGAGATTTTTACAAGCATTATTCCATGAGAAATCTCACAGAATCTTTCATTTCTCCAGATCGTGCCTTATGGCACTTTTGCATATAAGTGGTTTCTGAGCTTTCTCCCTTCAACAAACCCCTTTCCAAACTAGCGGGTTTGCCAAGGAACCCTGCACACTGGCCTTGGAAACCGCGGTGCATTGCAGAGGATTTTGAGAAATATGGAAGAGCGCACACAGAACACTAATCAGACTCTAAGGCTCGCTTATGCCCCACAAGATGTGAGAATGCATTTCAGAAGTCATCCTATAAATCACTTGTGGCTGTGCAATGCAGTAGTGGTATGCTGGCTGTTTTCTAGGAAAGTCTGTCCTTACTGTTCATGTAATTGAGTAATCCTGGATAAGTTTCTGAGGAAACAAGGGACTCCCCAATACGCAGATGGAAAAATGTGTGTCTATGTGTTTGCTGCGGGAAACACTGGTGTAACAATGGTGTCCACACAACAAACATGCTAGCTGTCCTGAGTTCAACAAAGCTTGTTCATATATAGTACTAGAACCACAAGAGCAGGTGTAGCATCATGGCTAAGAGTGCAAGCTTTGGGACAGAAAATCTGTAGTTCAAGTCACATCAGTCACAAATGCATTAGGACTGGAATCCTAAATCCCACTTTTCTGGAGGTAAGTCCCACTGAACACAAAGGGACTTACTTAGAGTATATATGCATAGGCTTGCACTGCAGCTCTCAGTATCAGCCTCTCATCTGCAATATGACAGGGTCTGTCAAAAAGATTGCTAAGATGATGTTAATGGCTTTTTAAATGAACACATAAATTCTAAGTATAAATTACATTTGTAATTGGTGCAGTGGGTTAAACCGCTGAACCATAAGCTGTCGATCGAAAGGTCGGCAGTTCGAATCCACAACGGGGTGAGCTCTCGTTGCTTGGCCAGCTCCTGCCAACCTAGCAGTTCCAAAGCATGTTAATGCGAGTAGATAAATAGGTATCGCTTGTGGGAAGGTAAACAGCGCTCCGTGTTCCAGCCGCATGCTACGTGCTGCGGCAAGGAGAGTCATGCCGGCCACATGACCACGGAGGCGTCTTCGAACAATGCTGACTCTTCAGCTTTGAAATGGGGATGAGCACCACACCCTAGAGTCGGACACGACTGGACTTAATTGTCAGGGCTCACCTTTACCTTTTTTTTTACCACTACTTATAAACATGTTTGAGATTGCAACTTTAGCTCTCCCTTCCCTCAAATTGGAAATTAGTGACTTGAAATCAATTTAAAATAAAAATGACGCTAACATAATAATCACTAAGTTAGAACGGAAGCTTTCATGGCCCGCAATTATCTTACACGAATTAGGTAGTACGGGTAAAGATGCCATGTTGATAGAAAAAGCCTGGATAAAAATAGTATCCTGCGCCGATCGCGGGTTTCCAAATGCTGGGAGCCACGAACGGGAAAATATATTTAAAATCCAAGGTTTGCAAGGTAGGTTCAACGTTTCATTCCGGAACTCGGAACATTTTCATAGGAACAATCCCAGGGGATTGAAGATGAAGTTAAAGTTGAAGTTATCTTCATCTTCAATCCTCTGGGATTGTTCCTATGAAAAAGTTCCGAGTTGCGGAACGAAATGTTGGACCTACCTTGCAAACCTTGGATTTTAAATATATTTTCCCGTTCGTGGCTGCCAGCGTTTGGAAACCCGCGATCGGCGCAGGATACTATTTTTATCCAGGCTCTATCAACCGTCTTTACCCGTACTACCTAAATCGTGTAAGATAATAATCACAGTACAATCGCATTTCTCAGACCCCTGGTAAGGCGGGGACTTCCGGAATAAGCAGGGTTGCAAGTGAGATGTGTGGGTGCTGGAGGGAATTTTAGCAATCCTTTTACTGCATGTTTATAAAATCTGTTCAGTATTTATTGCGAAGCATGAAAATATTAATCAGTTATTTATCTTCTTACGTATTCGGCATCAACATCTGGCATTATGTGCAAGTGATGAAGTCTAACATTTGGCACAAGTGAATATTTAATGCTCTTTTTCCCCAAACTTGCCAGGAAACGTTAACGTTTATATATATAAAAGAAGAAAGACATTTCCAGAGCCAATTGTTTCTTTCAAATAATCACCAGCTTCATATAGGAGAGTCTGGTCTATTTTAGAATATATTTTTGGTTAGAGAAAGAACTGATCTTAACTAGATTATCCGTGTGCTGTTTCCTACCACTTTTTGTCTTATAGTATTTGTTGCCAAGGCTTATTAAACAAGTACAGTCTTCATTGATCTGTTTTATTTCTAGCTCTATTTGTTCAATCTGAGATATCATGCACATCTGGTTTATTTCGGAAAATGCCGCCTAGGAAAAGTATCCAGCCCAATCTAATCAAGCATAAACTTTCCTATAAATAACCAGGAAACTAACAAAATCATTGTTTGGAAGATATAAGAGAATGCTGAAACACGCAAATTCTTGTATATTGGCCATCGTGGTTGGATAGATAGTTGTCTTGACAGCCCGGATCAGTTACTCAAACAGTGCTTTCTACAGAGACAAAAAAAATAATCTGTTTTTGAATTGCCCAAACCTCTTTAATGATGCATGCTCAGAGATTACTGTTTTGGTGCCTTTTAATCATCCCACTTGCACCTACCTTACTGCTTTGTCTGTTCAATTACTAATAGCGACATTCCCAGGAACTATCATTTCAATTAAAAAATGTGTGTTTCCCATTTTACATACCATACCACTGTTACTCACAAATAGGTTTGCTTGTTTGCTCTCCAAATTACTCATAAAGACACCAACAGATTTAACACCTCAAAGCGTCTTCCAGGCAGTAATTTCATAAGAAAACCTCATGGGATATGTTCTTGTGAATGGGTTCACAGAATGCCCACTGCTATGTCACCATGTGCTGAAATAAACCAGACGTGTGTAATATTGCAGTTTGGACAAATATAATCATCATTTTTCTGCAGAACTGCAAAAGACTATAGACTTAAGTGATTAATGCAACAGGCTTGATGGCAGAACCCTGGCAGAAGGAAACGCAGAATTTTGCTACCATTATTTAATGAATTATTGACTGAGTTTTCTATTTAATCTATTTCTTTTTCAAGCAGGTCACAATACATGTCCAGACTCTAGAAAAGGGTAAACTCTTTTTTGTAAATCTGATAATACTGACAGCCAAATTTACATTTCTGTGGTAAGATTGGTCTGGGCATGAGAAAAAAAATAACGCTAACATTTTTATATCTCCCCTCATGGTGATGCGTTGTACAAAAGACATTAATTTGGCACGTTTATGTTAGCAAGTCAATATAAGGATGTGTGTATGAAATTATTATTTCTGATCGGTCTTACTGCATTGGATTGGAATGTTACATTGGTGGATGGTGAGGCTCACCTCATTAGCCCCTCGTGCTCAGGGGAAAGTAAAATTATAAGAATTATAGAAAAAGGTATTGCCAGCTTCATAATGAAAGCCTAGCAAGTCACAGAATGAAGCCATTCACAAGACCAGGTTCACAACGGGTCTCTATCTGGAGGCAAAGCCTACCACAAGCCAACTATAAAAAAAGAATGCCAATACTACATGCAAATTGTAACCCATCATTTCAAATCTAAAAATATTCACGTTTCTAACCTCTGCCACCAAATTACAAGTTTGCATTCTAATCACATTTTGACAGCTATGAGTACCTGTCAAGAGACCACAAAAGCGATCCTTTTAAAAAAAAGTTCAAAGATTGAAGTCTTACGCAAACTGATGATTGATGGCTGCCCATTAATTAAAATCTACATAAGTTTTCGACAGGCAGATCTAAGCAGTTAATTTACTCCTATGTATCAAATCAGTCAATCCTAAATGAAATCAACCCTGACTGTTCCCTGGAAGGACAGGTACTAAGGCTGAAACTCAAATATTTTGGCCACCTAATGCGAAGAGAGGACTCTCTGGAGAAGACTCTGATGCTGGGAAAAATTGAAGGCAAAAGGAGAAGGGGAAGGCAAAGGATGAGGTGGTTAGACAGCATCACCGATGCAACAAACATGAAAATGAGCGAACTCAGGAAGATAGTGGAGGACAGGAAGGCCTGGCGGGATATGGTTCATGGGATCACGAAGGGTCGGACACGACTTAACGACTGAACAACATTCTATAATGGAACTGTTTTTGAGACTAGAATCAGTGTTCAAAAGATCAGAGGTCAGGATTAGAGTTGCATCCTTTTATGGATGGAAGTTACGTTCCTTTAAGAGCTGTACATAACAGAGATAAATCAACAGGGTGCCACTTTCCCCATCACTGTTTCTCAATGCTAGAAAAGCTTCACCTATTGATTTATAACTATGCCAGTGCTATTAAAGAGACAGGGTTTCTGTCCTCTGTCGGTTCTATCCAACATAGAATATTAAACATGTAATATAGTCAATCCCCACTACCCGCGGGGGTTAGGTTCCTGCAACCCTCCGTGGGTCATGAATTTGCAGATACAGAACCATTAATCCTACGGGATCGATGGGTTAGGGGGTTGGGGAGTGTCTTGCCTGCTGCATCCTGAAGGTTCCCCGGCCATTAAAAGCGCCCCATGCTGGTCGCGGCACAATTTTGAATGTCCCTGCTGCCTCCCAAAGGTCTCTGCTGGTCAGCAGAGATATCACAAGAGGAAGCAGGTATCGCAGAAAGCAAGACTCAATCTTGCTCCTAGTGGATGCACAGATACGCAACTAGCAAATTTGCATGTGCTGGGGACTGACTGTATGTATATTCAACCTCACTGCACCCATGGACTCTTGGTGGAGATCTGGGTAAATCCATACCCTTTTTTCACTGACATTTCCCATTATACCCCTGCCGTTTACCATCCCGCCTCCAACTCCACAACCCTCAGGAGCCTCAAATTTTCAACTATTTTTGTCCAAATCATGGGCACCAACTGCTGCTTCAAATATGAGCTGGGGACCAAGTAAATACAAGGTTCGGTGACATGTAACCCTTTATAATCTGGGAGCATGGCGAGGCTGAGCTCAACTCTTTTCTACATCACATCAACAGTATACATCCATCTATAAAGTTCATGATGGAGAGGGAGAAGGATGGCAAATTGGCCTTTCTGGGTGTCTTGATTACTTGGAAAAAGGACTTAACACTGGGACAACAAGTATACCGAATACGGACAGGTACCTCAACAAGACCTCAAACCACCACTCAAAATAGAAGAGACATTTGATCAAAACATTGGTCACCTGGGCTAGATAGGTTTCTGAGCCACAACACCTACAGGATGAGCTGCTGCACTTGTAGCAAGTCCTGTGGGCAAGTGGATACTCGACACAGGAAATCAGGAGAGCCATGCGACCCCATCAATCCAACAGACCCCGGGACACGGAACAATCTGCACCAAGTTCCAAGGCCTTTCGCAAGAGACCATCTTTCTAAGGCAGGGGTTTACCGAGTCCCTTGCAGCTGCGGACAGATATACAGCAGTACTACTAAGAGGAGTATAAACACCAGGATTGAAGAACATGAGAGATATTGTCGCCTACAACAAACTGAAAAATCAGCCATCGCAGAACACACAGCGGCAACCGGGCACAGGGTGGATTTTAAGCAGACACAGGTGTTATCTACCACAGCTCATTATATGTACAGAGAAGCCATTGAGATTCACAAGAATTACAATATGAACAGAAAAGAAGAGACATTGCGCATTAACAACTCTCTGATACCAGTTCTTGTGAATAGAACCACACAAGAATCGAAGATTGACAGTTATCAGGACTTTTGAGTGTAGATACTGACAGTTACACTAGGTAAATGCATCTCAAACTGTGTGTGTCGGACTGATGTTGAGGTGGGTCATGAGTTGGGCCCTCCCACCCACCTTTGCCTTTGTCTGGCTCCAAATGAAGTCAAACAGAAGCAAATGGAAGCCGTGACTCACCTTGTCCTGCTGCTCTTGCATCGCACCGGGCCTGGAACAGCCTCCAGAGACCTCTTCAGGCCTCAGAAGACCTCCAGAAGCAATCAGAAAATGACTTCTGGGTTCAAAAGTCACTCCTGGTTGCTTTCTGAGGCCTGCAGAGGTCCACTGGGGACGATGTGGGTCACAGGGCCATCCATTGGGAAGCAGGTGGGTTGCAACGGGAGAGGGTTTGAGAACCGCTGCATTAGGTAGTTTGGTAAGGCTACTGTGTGTGTCTCCAGCCTTTGAAAATGCCCACCACAGCAGAAGGTGAAATATTAGGCGAAAATAAATTTATTTGACCAAGGCCCATCAGCCCGGATAACTATGCAATCGGTGACATAGTTAATTGTAAGCTCTTGAAGAACATACAGTCAGTTCTTATTATCCGCTAGGGTTAGAACCTAGCGGATACCGAATTAGCGGATACCTGGAGAACCTAGTGGATACCGAATTAGCGGATACCAAATCATTGAGCCTATGGGGAAAAATGGGGTTAGGTTATAGGGAACCCTCTTCATCATACACTATATGAACTTTGTGAATCTAGACCTTGAAGTCTATGGGCTGGGTGATAGCGGGGGCAGCAACCAGTATACCACATTGGCTCTTTGTTATGGAACAATTCCTAACTCTAGAAAATTAGTTATTATTCCTTCCTAACAACATTATGTAAATATAAAATTTATTGTACAGTATGTGTTAACACACACACACACGAGAGAGAGAGAGAGAGAGAGAGAGAGAGAGACCCTACCAGATCACCTGTATCTTTTTGTTCTATTACTCTTAAACTGCCATGTATCGTGATGGCACCATACAGTATAAGTAAAATACTAAGGCTGCAATTCTATACACATTTACCTAGGAGTAAGTCTCGCTGAACTCAGTGGCACTTACTTCGGGGCAGATATGCATAGGCTTGTGCTATAAAAGAGTAATATTACATCACAAGCTTGCTATGAATGGCAGCAGGACTGTAAAGCAACTTGCAGGTTTCCATGCAAATTATCAAGCTGCCTGACACGTGCAGAGAGTCAAATGGGAACCAAATTGGGACAGGAATTCCAGCAAAAGAGAACAATAGCCTCAGGGTACACAACTCTCTGAATTACGAAGCATTGGCCTCCCATCCATAAAGTCCCCAAGGCTTCGTGTGCAGAAGCAAAACTGTGAAAACCTAGACACTGTGCCTAAGAAAAAGCCCAGGCCTCCTTCTATACACATACTATTATGATGATGAAGTGTGCTTGGATTTATTATGGAATATTACTTTCATACCGCTCAGATGGCTTTCTGTTGTCCGGAAATGTAAGCCTTATAGCCCTGGCACCAGATCACTTACAGTACTTGTCCTTAAGACGTAATGTTCCTTGCTCCATCAAAAATCAATAAGAAAAGCCATGGCTCCCAACAACCAGCAGAGATCAGATCGTCATTTTAAATAATCCAGATACTAATTTTCTGTTCTATTATTTCAAAAGAGCTATTTCCCACAAGGTTTTATTTTTTCCAAGTATGATTAACAAAATCTGCATGTTCCCCATTTTGGAAACATGATGCTGTGGAGCAGAGAGGCTTATGTCCACAACAGCTAAAGGGGCATCCCATTCCTTGGCCACAAAGCCATGGGGCATCTGTACTGCCTGGCAAAAAAACACACACCCTCAAGTCACTGTACTACCATAAATTGCCAACAAAAGGTAGCACAAGGTTGCAAAGTGGCTCTAACAACTATTAGGATGCCACATAAAGGTGCATCTATGGGCCCCAACTCCCAGGTTGCCTCTGCTCTCAAGGTCCCAAAATTGCACCAGGCAGAGAGCTTTGCGTTAGCAATTGAACAGCAGCACCAGTGGTAGAGATAACAGGCACAAATCGTAGTACTGCAAGAGACAAAGCATCATGAGATTTCCATTAAGGGGAGAGGCTGTGCCTTATCTGCGCATTGTGCACAAAAGATCCCAGGTTCAATCCCCGATATCTATAGTTAAAAGCAACTCCAAAAGCAGAGCTAAACAGCCTTGCTAGGAGTCTTGAAAAGCCACAGCTACTGAGAATAGTCAGCACTGCACTGGACTGACCAATGGTCTATCTCTATACCATTCTAAAGTGAATCCCTTTCTCACTCCTTCCAAGGCTAAATTATGTACATGCATGCAAATACATAACTTTGTATATTCTAAATTTTATTCCTGATATACACTAAACAAGAACACAATTAGAGACTGCAATTCAGTCACTGGCACCAGATGGCCTCTAAAGGAATAGAAGAGCCAAGGATTCCTTTTGCATCCATTTTCCCCATGGTGTAATCCCCAAAAGGGCACCAGCACGCACACAGAAATCTTCACTTCTCTCCCAAAGGCTGAGTATCAAATTCAGAAAGAAGAATGCAATGTTGCCAGTGCTGCATGTAACTGTATTGCATAAGTCAGTGATCAGGCGCGTTGCGACGACGCGCGTCACCCCAGAGCGGGGGCGCGCGTCGCCCTTAAGGGGAGGCTCCGCCCCTGCGCGTGACGTCACGCGCAGGAGCAGAGCGCCCTCCCCGCTCCGTTTTCGGCTCATTTTGGAGCCAAACGGACACAGGGGAGGGCGGGCGGGCCCACCCTCCGCTCCAAACTGTAAGTGGGGGGGGTGATCGCGCGTCACCCCTAGACGCGCGTCACCCCCCGGCGGCCCGCCCCCCCGCCTCCCCCTGTCGACGCCAGTGCCAGTGATTCCCAAACTGTTGCGGTGAATGCACAGGGGTGCTGCGAGACGCTCGCCGCCAGACCTTTTCCCTGGAGTCAGCAGTTTGGCCCACTCCATGTTGTAGTCGCTTGGCAGTGAGAACATGAAGTGACCCTGAACACGGCGGAGCAGAGGCTCGTCTCAGCAGGCAAAGCTTCATGTGCGTATTTGTCATTTAAAGGCCCCTCCGCAGTCTTTGTGGCCTTCAGGGTCGCTTCATGTTCTCACAACCCAGAATTGGCAGTGACATGACGACGTCATCGCCAGTTACTTCTGGGGGCGGAGCTCCACATTTGCAGTATGAAGGGCTCCATGACCACGGTAAGTCTGGGGAGCACGGGCATAAGCCATACATAGGGAGCTGCCCAATACTGAATGAAGTCACTGATCCACCTGCTACTCTGCCTTGCAGTAGCTCTCCAGGGGCCTCTCTCAGTCTGACCTGGAAATGCTGCCAGCAATTCGCCTGGGATCTAATGAATACCAAAAGCAGGCGCTTTACCACTCCGCTACAGCCCCATTCCATATTGTACTAGTTTGCAAAATTTACTCCGAATCCAGAATACGGGACTACTGGGTATAGAATCTGGATGGGTTGTTTATTATTATTATTCTCAAAGAATATGAACAGCCTGATCATGAAGAGAGCGTTGCTTTCTAATTTGAAGGCCACTTCACACACTACACTCTACCTTATCCTAAGGGTCCTGATTCAGCTAAAACCAACTGAACATGTTTGTCCTGACTCACTTGAAACCATCGCTTTCAGCAGAACTTAAGCCATGGCTAACTTTACCTGGATCAAAGACAATGCATTTTAAGTGCTTTTTTATGGGAGGAGAGGTAGGATATAAATATTTTAAATCAATCAATTAAATAAAAGTATACATCTAAAAATGTGAAGTATGAATGAGGCAAAAGAAAAGTGTCTGCAAACATGGATAGCACACAGATATACAGAACTACTCATCAGGGAGCGGTGATTGGCCACAGCTCCAGGTTGAGTGCTTACCTTACTGATAAAGGTAAAGTTTATCATCCTTACTGATAAAACTGGGTTGGCCTTTGTGTCATGTGCAAAATGATCAAAATCTGTATAATACTAACTGAAGCAAGCAGAATGTTGTAAGCATTGCTGTGGCCGTAGCAACTTGCATGCAATTCTTTAATTACATAGACTTAAAGATGCAAAACCACATTTTTCTTGTTAGAAGCACACAGGGAGGTATGAATTATATGATACAAACCTGCACATCATAAGTCCCATTTAGCAAGACAGGCCTTTGGGAATTGATGTCCTGCAGGACTCCTGACAGCACAGAGCAGTTGACTTTCTGGAAGTCTTTGGAGTGGCTGAACTGCACCATGTTGTGGAGAGCCAAGATTTTAGTGTCGAGCTCCGCATCCTGCCTGGTGCGGTTGTGCAGGCCGAGGTGGTACTTGCGGAAGTGTTTGATGAGATCTGTGGGGTCGTTTCCGTAATAACCGTAGCCACAGATGTTGCATTTGAAGTCCTGAAGCTCTGGAGACAGAGGCGCCGAATTATCTGGGTTCTCGTTCACCAACAAATCTGCTTTTGATTTGTTCGGCCTTAACTCCCCATCTGAAGGCACTTGTGGGTTTTTTGAGGCCACCGAAGCTGGGCTCGAACCCTGGCCCTCGGCTTGTCCGCTTTGCACATGCGTGGTTTCATCCGTGGATTTAGGCGAGGTACAATGCTCTTCGCTCTTCTCTGTCAGATCGCCTGACGGGGTGCAGACCACATCTTGGGTGTCATCTGCATCTGATCTGAGAGGAGACTTCAAGGACTCTGAGGTTCCCCCAACAGCTGGAGATGAGAAGGCAGGCATATTTCTGTCTGTCACCTCATCATGAGGGAAGGATGGAACATTTCCTCCCTTATTGTGGCTTTCATAATTGAAGCCAGCCTTTTCGCTTGGTTCTGAGTTTTTCAAGTCCTTTTTAGTGCAGGGAGATGGCTCTGGGACGTGCGTGCCAAACCCCTCCTTGTCATTTCTCTCCGCAGCCTCACCCTGCTCAGTGTTTTCTTGCATCTGACCGGCAGAAAAATCTGGTTTCTTTTCAATATTGTCAATGTCAGTACCTGGTGACTTGAGGGCCTGAGGTTCACCTTCACTAGCAACGTTTCTTAGAGGGGGGTTCTTTTTCCGGACCATATCTGAAAACATAAACACACACACAAGACACCAAATGAGTTAATAAGGCTGCTTACAATATATAAGCAGTTCTAATATTGTAATCCTGCCCCCCACACACACACACACTTCCATCAAGTATTCCATTGATTTCATTATTCTTTCCAAAGTGAACAATAATTAAATTTCAATATCATTTGGAAGACACTTTCCACTTTTTCCCAAAATGTATTTTAAATGTATTAAAATGCCACTGGTAATCTCATGTTCATCCAGTTCAATGCATCAGTTAACAACTTGCCAACGCGGAGAAAATTCCGTGATGCTCTCCCAATAATGCCATTTTGAATTTTTTTTAAAGTGGTGAATAGTGCTATTAGAATAAAAAGCTTGGGAAAGTCATGACAAGGTGAAAGCCAGAATTCAGAGGCACGCACATAGTGTGCAGCACATGGACCAGGGATTTATATGTCCCCCTTCCTAATGCTGTCCCTTGCACCCCCTCCCTCCCTCCCCCCCGAAAAAAGCCACTCTTTCCTTTGCTATTAGCTAGGGTGTATTCCCCAAAATTGTGGAAGTAAATTCGGGACCGACAGCGCAATCCTATCCAACTTACACCACCGGTGTAACCAGCGGAGGAGGGCAGAGGCTTTGGAGGTGGGGAGATTTAAATCTTCTTTGAAAAGGATTTGAATTCCCTTTCTGTTCTGGGGCCTCCCGTTCTCGCTGCACCCCGTTCTGGGGCCTCCTGTTCTGGGGCCTCCCGTTCTGGCTGCACGGTGTAAGTTGGATAGGACTGCGCTGTTAATCAAAGATCTGCCATTTTGTTAACATAGGCTTCATGAACTATTTTAAAACTAGATGTTTTGAGACGGCTTCCATTTACATAAGAATTCTTCCCAGCTCGTATTGCATAAGATAATCAACTGTCAACATCATAGTTTCATATTTTCATGGCCTGGGTCCAATCCCATTAACATGGCTATCAAGAACATTTTACTTAACAGTGCCCTTCATGCCACATTTTGAAGCAATGTCTATGTTCGCAAACTAAGTATAGGTGGGGGGTAGGGTGCCAACAACGCATAAAATGCCAAGGCGGAAGAGGAAGCAAAGCATCTCTTATTCACCACCCAAAAACTGGATAAGTTGAATATCCTCCAGCAGAGGATCCTCGCGGACTGAAGTTGTGGGGCTAACTGCACCTCTATTGCCCTACCATCGTTACCCAATTAG
Organism: Plestiodon gilberti rubricaudatus; assembly: GCA_026170595.1. Classification (NCBI taxonomy): domain Eukaryota; kingdom Metazoa; phylum Chordata; class Lepidosauria; order Squamata; family Scincidae; genus Plestiodon; species Plestiodon gilberti. Next base: position 16,633,769 of record JANXHW010000004.1, on the reverse strand, counting down.
GGACAAATGGTGCTTGGGAAGAGCCACTATTCCATTCAAATTATGTCTCTCTTCTAATGCCAGTGTTGGATTTGTACCCCAACCCACAGATCCCCACACAGTCCACATGTCAGCTGTTGAACAGATGGTTGGCTGCGGGGTGGGTGGGGCAGAAGGTGGAGCAACGTTTCTTTCACTCAGTGTCCCTTGTCTAAAGTTTGAGAACCACTACTAACAAAGAACTGTCAGCTTTTTCATGTGGGGGGAAAAATGTGAAGAATCATCACCTCCCACACACCCACACCACCAGTTTTTTTTTTTTTTTACTAAATACTGTACACTCTACCGTTTCATTGGATGCTATCTGTGACACTGTACCCTTAAGAAAGAACTTTCCTTTTCTTCTTTATTTGTACACTATCAATATAATTTTTCAAGAAGACATTATCTAAATAAAAGCCCATTTGCAGTCTTCTAAATGGAGGAAACTATCTACTGGCAAGTCAAGTTAGACAAACTGAGAATATAGAGAACGCATATAAGCATTCTGCAATTATTATCTCTAAGACAAATAACAGATTGCACAATGCTTTATGGCGTGCCAAGAAGTTTTCCAGTTAACATTTCCACTTGAAAAAAAATAGATTACATACTTGTAAAATCATACCCAGCATTGACTTCATAAGGCATGTGGCTCTAGAATGCTTTTTGTTTGCTTTTTTTGCTTTCACACTTATTAATTCTATTAGCCAACTAGCAGGAGTGCTAACGCAACTGGCTTAGGAGGTACACGGAAGACATAGAAGACATTTTGAGAGTTGATCTGCACATCTGCAAAACAAAACAAAAAAGATTTCCTTTCTAAATTATGTATTCACGAGCTGTTAGTTGTTCTTTACTCACAAATATGATTATACCTAGTTTATATTCAGCATAGTATCTAGTCTATAGCAATAATGGTGGCTGTGGCAAACTGTTCTTTGTTTTAAAAAATGCACACACACACACACACACACACACACACACACACACACACACGCTTACTTTTCTCCTTTTCCATCTGAGCGCTCTCTCTCTCTCTCTCTCACACACACACACACACACACACAAACACCATTAATTCAGCATCCATCCAAACGTATTACAATTAATACCCTTGATTATTTCAATAAATTAAGCCCTACCCTTGCTATCACACTTCATAATGCCCCCTCTACTTCCCACACCAAAAGGTGTTTCCTCAGCACTTCATCTGAGCCTGTGCCTTGTTAGATCTTGAAAAGACCTCTCAAGCTCCCACCCCATTCCCGCCTGGCGATACTGTTTTGGCCCTCTCACAATTGAAACAGCCAGTCCCTTCAGCTGCAGCTCACATACACGCATACAAAGCACTGCTTAAAATGGCTTGCTAGCAAGGACAGCTCTGCTCTCCACATCAGTAATAAATGCACTCTGAGTTTCTCCAAGCATAGCTGAGATAAAACCAAGGCAACTCATGTGCCATAGTGCAGTCTTATTCCAGAGAGTCAGTCAGACCAATGGAAAAATGAAGGAAGCCATCTATGGAATCTGAAGGGAATTTGGACAGACAAGCCTGGATTCTGTAATCTGGTCCAGAAAAATGTGACATATAACCCAAACGGGCCAAATATCAGGAATCACTGTGTATTTACCATCTCTAGTTTGAAAGGATATAATTTTGTATTCTAGTCCTATTATTTGCAACTGATCAAATCACCAAAATATAACCCTAATCCTTTGTACACTCTGGTCAATCCTGTCTAAGACTGTCGCAGCATGCAAAAGCACGCTGCACTGGATCCTATACAGGATCAGGCCAGTGACGGTGCAGCTGGAGGCCTCCTCACTCAGTATGTCCCAGCTGCCCCTTTGGGTCTCCTTGGATGTGTGCTGGCAAAATGGCCGGTGCAAATCTGAGGAGCCCATGTAGGGTTCACAAAGCCCAGGCATAGGATTCGGTGGAGCACGCCGCTGAGAATCCCTCCCTCCTACCGGGTCCGGCAAGCCAATCACCCCCTCCCATTCCTCCCCATTCCACCCTCCCCACACCCCAATGCCGCCCAGTGCAGGACGTACCTCTAGCCGCTGGCAGCGCCCTCTGTCTGGTGGAGAGTGAGCGGCACCGGCCTCAGCGCCGGTGCTGCTTACTCTCCGGGTGTCGGAAACGTGCCTTATGGCACGTTTGCGACACCCAGGAGCAGTGGAGCAGCCAGCAGAGCCCAACAGGATTGCGCTGTCACTCAAGAGAACACAGCAATAGATAACCATCTACTTCTCAAGCAGTGTCCAAGATTTAAGATCGAGTTCATGACTAAGCTCAGGGAATGTTGCCATTGAGTCAAGCATTAAAGAGCCAAAGCATGGGTCAATGTGCATTTCTGACAGCATTTCTGACATAAAATTAGAGCGCACACACACACATTCATGTTCCTTTAACCCTCCAACATGATGGTTTCATCCCTTCCTTTGCACCACCCTACATTTCACAGATCCATTACACACAGCAAGAGAAACAAAATAAATACAGTGATATTTCATTAGACCAACTGTTTATGAAACTGAATTCCGATGAAGGGCCTCATGAGCCAACAGAAAGTAAACAGTCTCTACCTATAGCTCAGTCTGGAACTTCCTCCAGCTTTGTCAAACAAAGCTTCAGGGATTGTGTGGCTCCCAAAGCTGTGGTTGAACACTTCCCTGAGCTGTGGCCCTGTCGATTAGTTCAGGAACTGCACAATTCCCCAGAGCCTTAAAAACGAGCCTCTGGGTGTTGGTGCACCCTTCCTTCTTAGTATCTAGATGAAAAATTGAAGAAATTATGCAGAGCAGTTAAACGCATGGCAAGAAAATGAGGTGCCTACCAGAAATAACAAAAGTGAAAACTAAAATGACAAAGTGGCGGTTCGGCTCAGCTTTAAAGAGCACCCTCATTATGCTCAAGCACCTGGCTGGCAAGAGAACTACCGTGTGGAAAACAGCCTCTCTGACAGTTCAGAATTCTGAAGCTTCCTCTCAGCAGCTGAGGAAAGCTGGACGGTTGGTCCTAAAATTATACTGACAGGGAAGGAGATGCCACTGACTGGCAGCTAATCTCCCCTAGCAGTGGAGGGGGGGAATAGCTGAGTAATAACAAGTACAGTACAGTAATAATAGCAGCAGCATCTCCAGATAAGGCTAGGAAAGATCCATCTGAGATGCTGGAGGGCTGCTACAAGTCAGCGTAGAGAAATCAATAGACTGACTATCTGGCAGCTTCCTATGCTCCTGTATAAGAACATAAGAAGAGCCCTGCTGGATCAGGCCAAAAGCCCATCTAGTCCAGCTTCCTGTATCACACAGTGGCCCCACCAGGTGCCTCAGGGAGCACAAGACAACAAGACAACCCGTTTCCCGTTGACACTCCCTTGCACTTGGCACAGAGAAAACCCACTTCTAAAACCAGGAGGTTGCTTATGGCTTGTAACCTGTGATGGTCTTTTCCTCCATGAATCTGTCCAAACCCCTTTTAAAGGCATCTAGGCCAGGTGCCATCACCACATCCTGTGGCAAGGAGTTCCACAGATGAATTACACGCTGGGTAAAGAAATCTTTTCTTTTGTCCGTTCTAACTCTCCCTCCACTCAATTTTAGTGCATGTCCCCTGGTTCTGGTGTTGTGCAAACCCCCTCCCCCCACCTATCAAGATAAGGGCTGCTACATTTCAATATAGCATAGTTGCACCATTTTGGTCTCAGGCCCAAGTGACACTAAGAAGATGCATCATTTGGTCCAAGTTAGTCATGTAAACACCCCACCCACAAGATTTCAGGCAGCATTAAAAAGGCATGCTAGAGCAGGGTTATTGCCGGTCTTATAGGATAAGAGTAAAATAAGGGATTCTGCATAATCCTTACTCAATTGGGTTAGGGAGCTTCTCTGAGCTCGGTCAGACAAACGATTACAAGACTAAGCTACAATTCTTGTGTAGAACTGTGTCAGAAAGTGGAGAAATACTTCCAATTCTTATGCAATTTCCTGAGCTCTTCAATTAAAGGTTTTTCCTCACAGAACATACACATTTCACCACAAAAGTGACGTTTCAGCTTGAATGCAACCCACCCACTGATTCTCTTTCACAAGTCTCACTGAAATGAAATGGGTTTCAATAAACGCCCAAAGGTTGAATCCACATACAGCTCTGGATGTACAAACACAATACTTTATAACACGATGACAACAGGTATATGCTGGGACCAGCAGGAAAATTTGACTGGTCTGCAGCAAGTCCCATTACAGTTGTGTAGTAATGAAATTGCATCATTCAAAAGGAGAGAATCTACAACCAAAAGTGAGGTGGATGGGACCTACACTGAAAAGCAAGTTATTTGCTTCAGTGCAGGTGCACCGACTGAGCAAATGCCAACTCCTTTGGCCATTTGTAAGCAAGTTAACCCACTTTTTCTTGCAGTCAGTTCATAATAAAAATTATTCACAGAGATAGACATGAAACCCTCCAAGACCAGATCATATCAGGCCATGAACAAGGCAGCAGAAGCCACTGATTTCTCAGTGGCTCAATGTAATGCACACCTATTAATATTTTCCTGCACTGTAGAGAGTTAAGCTTTCATTAATTCATGACCGTGAAGAACTTTGTGATCATCTGATGAAAGGTGCTATATGGTGCAAAGTTATTATAAAACTGCAAAACAATTTTGGTTTTCAGGCTCAAGAATCTGTCTAGTAGTGATCTTAAAAGAAAGCAATCAAGGGGAGCTTTTAATTTAGTACTGCTCTCCTCCAAGAAAACTCCTGCTGGAGGCTTACAAACAAAATTTCTACCCATATGCAACAGGAAACAATTCACTATGTCCTGCTTTTCCTTCAGCATAGTGAACAGGGCTTGCACTGGATTCCACACCAGCCCCAGTAAAGTGAATGGATTTAGTAGCAGTTCTTGGCAGGTTCTCTCTCCACTCACAAAAATATGTATCTGTTTCTTATGGAATGATTAATTAAGTATATAGACTTTACCTTGAGAACTAAGACAACTTTGCTTTTTAATTTTTTAAAAAATTGGCCAGTTTTGCAATTGGATTTTTATATTAAGTGATAAGAATAAAATTCTTATTTTAACAACTGGATTATCTTGATCACCACCAACCTAACTGCACAAAAATCTAGAGGAAAAAAATAGAATCAAAATAGCATACTTCTGGATTTCAATTTATGCTCACTAGTGGATCACGAACTCTAGCATCATTATTAAACTAATAAGTGGGAATGGACAAACCACACAGGTATGATGAGGTGCAATATTAACAGCCCAGTCTTTGAAACACTGTGCTAAAGAGGGGTTCGACAGTGATCTGTAAGGTCAGGAATGGAATGAAGACAATAGCTCATTTAACACTTTCTCATTCCACACATACAGTGAGCATGCAGATAGGGAAGAGAGAATGCACCCACCAGTCCCGCCCCCAATATGTACGCATTCAGCAAGCCGTCTTAAATGGGGTGTTTTCAGGATTGCACAGCATCCCCAACTGGGTAAAGAGCCTGTGCAGACAGTTGTATTCAATTCCTTTTCAGACCTTCCATTTAAATATCCGGGGTTCCAGGCCAGCAGCCACGGTGATGTTAAGACTGGCAGGTGCAGTCCTGCAAAATCACTAGAAATAAGAGTGACTGGAAGTAATTTCAAGCGAAAGAAAAGTAGGTGGTTCTCACTCAACATAAAATTAACTTATGGAATTTATTGTTATAAGATGCAGTTATATCTAGTATCTCAGGTAGCTTGTTAAAAGGATTAAACACATTCATAGAGGATAGATGCATCAATGGCCATTCGCCACAATGTAAAATGTGTGCAGTGGGTCTGGAATATACTTTCACTAAGTTTCCAGTGGTATTCTATTAAAGTAGTCAAGTTGTGCCACAAATGACCAACCATTCAACAAGTTTGCTGTTTCTAGACCAGTGGTTCCCAACCTGGGGGTCGCAACCCCCCTGTAAAGCGTTTGAAAAATTGGACCCTTTAACAGGGGGGTTGGGAACCTTTGGAGGACCCGTAATCGACTGAACCAGTCACTTCTGGGTTCTTGCTACTGCCCGCCACCGCCACAGAAGACCAATATAAAAGGGGATTGCTCACTTACCAGGGTTTGCCCTTCTGTGTCTTCTGTGGCGAGAACCTGGAAGAAACTGGTTCAGTCAATTACGGGTCCTCCGAAGGTTCCCAACCCCCTTAAAGGGGCAAAATTTTGGGAACCACTGTTCTAGAGTCATCCAATATTTTTTCCTCTAACCACAAAACACTTGAGATTCCTGGCAAGCCTAGTAATCCCACACTAAAATCACATTTGGCCACACAATATGTGTTCTTATCTTCAACACTGTTGATGAGCTGCTTAAAATCTAACTGTTTAATCAATCATGAAAATATAAGGGCATTTGTGGCTCTATTGTTTTGAGGGCAGATTGCCCTGCAAAGGGCTTTTTCAGAGAACAGAGACAAATCTCCATTCTATGGCATGGGGTGGAAACCTGACTATGATATATGATACACCACATAGCACACCTGGTTGGTTGGAAGCTTGGACTGTACCTGACTATGTAGTGAACTCCTGATTACCTCTGTGTTGTGCTACTACTTAAACTCCAGTTGCGGATGCTAAAACCAAACAAAACAAAAGCAGTAGGAAGAGATGTATATATCCTAGTGGTGAGTGCGTGGCACTATCTCAACCTTGCTGGCACACTGGCCATAAAGTTGGCTACCATATTATTACAAAATATTTTGATACAAAAAAAAAACGTTCCCAGGATTTGCACTCTACACAATTTTAACTTAGAGAAGGGAAACTATTACCGGTACTTTTGTACTAGTAGCAGCAGCAACAATCAATGCTGATAAAGGATAAAACTTGAAAGATGAGAAATTTGTACCTCATCATGAACTCCTCCAGAATACACAGACAAAAAACACAAGGCACCAAACCCGGGCTGGCTGAAGATATTTGGCTGTCTGAGGCAGCCCAACAGCACTGCCACAGCACCTGCACCCCTTACCTTGTTCCTTCCTCCTTGAATCAATACAGGAAATGCAGAGCACACTGGGATTTGCACAGAGGAAAGAGCAATCTCGCCCTCCACTAGGCTCTTGAATCAAAGCAGGAAATGGAGAGCACACTGGGAATGATTCCAGCGCGCTTGTCATTTCCTGTTTAGCTTCAATAGCCTGCGCGGAGGAAGGAACCCAGTAAGCAGGCAGGTTCGCTGCATTCCAATCATCTGAACACAGCCATATAACCCCCCGTCTACTTCTCACATCGCTTTTTCCTCTGGCCCTTGAGCCCAGTGGAGGGAGCAAGGTGAAGGAACCAGATTATTGCACTCCGAGGATTGGAATACAGCAATCTCACTCCTTCCTCCACACAGGCTCTTGACAGGAAGCAGGGAATGTGGAGTGTGCTGGGAGCAATCCCATTGCACCCCACATTTTGTGCTTTTATTAAAGAGCTGTGTGGAGGAAGGGGATGGCAAGAAGGACGTCTCTGTCGGTGGCAACGGAGTGGGGTGGAAGTAGCAGGTATCTGTTCGCTGCCTCCTCAGCTCTCGCCCTGATCCGCCCCCCAATGCAAACGGACCTGTTCACCTCATGGACAGGCCAGCCCTGCACCAAACCTAGGTAAAGGTAAAGGTTTCCCTTGACAATTAAGTCCAGTCGTGTCCGACTCTAGGGAGCGGTGCTCATCTCCGTTTTGAAGCCGAAGAGCCAGCGCTGTCCAAAGACGTTTCCATGGTCATGTGGCCGGCAGGACTCAACACCAAGGCGCATGGAATGCTGTTAACGTCCTGCTGACGCGGTACCTATTAATCTACTTGCAATTTCTTGCTTTCAAACTGCTAGGTTGGCAGGAGCCGTCGCACGGATTCAAACTGCTGACCTTTCGATCAACAGCTCATGGTTCAGTGGTTTAACCCACTACACCACCCGCTGGCTTCACCAAACCTACTACACATTTACTCCAGATTAAAGAAGCCCTAAAAGGCTAGGTTAGACTTCTCCCATGTTTGTTTCCCAAGACTCTATGACTAATCTAAGCTAAAGTGACATGAATTTCTTCAAAGTGTTTCACCCTTTTAAAAAAAAAAAAAAAGAGGCCACATTCTGTAATCTCTTGTTCATTCCCATGTAAATTTACTCTCCAAACATTGATCATTCCTGATTCTTTAAAGAATACATTTTAAATCCTACAGAGATAGGAAGTGCTGTCTCCTTCAAACAGCTCTCATCAAATAAATATCGTATTAATTCACATCAAATTAAGCCACAACGATCTCTTCTATCAGCATATGCTTCAGAGAACAAGGCAGATTAATAGTTGAGCTTCTGGAATAGGGGATAAATTAGACTTAAGAGAGTAGATTTCAAATACGAGGCACAAGACTAATTTCAGCTGATTGTAGACCTCTCAATTTTAAACAATCATCTGGAATAAAATAAAGAGGAGATATTTTAAGGGTAGAAATTGCACAACTGGAACCGATGATGCTTTCAAAACAGTGTTATAGGTGTTACACTATAGCTACACCGAATACCACATTAACTGTTTGTAAATATAAGAAAAAAGTCTTCTAGTTTGCTACCATGTTGTTGTATCCAGTACAGAAGCTAACTTGCTGTACTCATGTAAATTGGTAAACTGGGAATTATCCCTATCAACAGTCCATAGGATTCTCTCTAATTTAGAAACAGTGCTTAACAATTCTTCCCTCATTTATCCTAACAACTACCCTACGATGTGTAAGACTGAGAGACTAGCAGCACAATCCTGTGCACATCTACTCAGAAGTAAGTTCCATTATGTTCAATGGGGCTTACTCCCAGCAAAGTGTGTATAGGATTGCAGCCTGGCTCCTTCAAGGCCACCCAACGTGCTTTGTGGCTGAGATGGGATATTTATTTATTTGTTTATTAAAAAAAATTATATCCCACCTTATCCCATGCCAAAGCAAATGCCCAAGGCAGCTTACAACATCAAGATAAAAATACACATACTTTAAACAATACATAAAATACGTTAAAAGCAATAAAATCCACGGGGGGGGGGGGGGTTGCAATATAAAGCAGAGAAGCAGCGGAGCAAAACATCTATGTTTTGCAGCAGAGCAAAACATAAAGCCTGTTTATGTGCTCTGTGTACAAATCTACCACTCCATCTCTAGCAGACTACTTTCTTTACTGACCTTAATTTGCAAAGCATTCAGAAACACTAAAAAACAACCTTCTCTCTATAAATCAGAAGATCCTTTGGTTCAGCTTAGTCAATCATGTTGAGTCATTTTGCACATGAATGTCAGTGACAATGTGGGGGCCAGAACTCCGGCCACTTCCTTGCTCCATCCCCAGTGTTCTCTTTGTATACAAGGAAGTTTAACGTGACACTGGCAAAAGACCAAAAGTCTTTTTCTTTAATAGAACAAGATTCTGGGGAAAAGCCTATTGGTCAAGTGTGAGATGACAATTATGGAATAAAATGAAATTTTATTTCTATGCCAATCAGCATAATCCAAAAGCATAACAAGGTCAAATTTTTGGAGATTTATCTCTCTGCTTGATTGTTTACGTCTAAAATCAGCTTTATATCATGAAGGCCCTTCAGCCAGTGTGCAGAGTGATACTGCTTCCCAGCATGCTCCCCAATCTGTTATTTTTGCTGCAGAGAAAAATCTGAAATGATTGCACACTGCAGTGAAATAACTACCTCCTAATAGCCCTTGGCTCTTCCATTAACAGGCACAACCTAGCCATTCCCATGGTGCATGCTGTTTCTCATATTTATTTCGCATAATGGAGAGCCGTGTAATAGGATTTGTAATATTGGCTCACACTGGTCAACCATCTCGTCTATTACTTTGTCATCAAAAGTGGTCTCAGAAAGATTTTTGCAAATCATCAATAATTCACAGTGACTAATGATTCCAACTATCTATGCACATAACAACAAGCTTGCTGGATCAGGTCCAAGGTCCATCTAGTCCAGATCCTGCTGCACGCAGTGACCAATCAGATGCCATTGGGAAGCCCACAAGCAGTAGATAGGGCATAACCCTCTCCTGCTGTTGCTTCCCTGCAACTGGTATTGAGAAGCACCAGGATCAGTGCTGCCTTCCGGTCCTCTAGCACAGAGGCTGATTGTAGGGATAAGCTACATTTTTTTAGAAGATCAATAATTTCACATTTGAACTGAGACACTATCAATCATATGCATAAAATAGGAAAATAACTCAGTCCTCAAAGAATTTGCAATAGCCACAGCCTCAAAACCTGGAATAACTATCCTTCCACGGGTGACTATCCATGCTGTAATACATTTTTGAATCGCTAGATACTGATGCGATACAAACAGGAGGAGGATATAAAAAATGCAGAACTCAACATTACCGGGCCATTTTCTTTATAAAAGATTCCCCACTTTGCCACTGTGCTAATTTCTAATCTGTTCCAGGGAACTTTAAGGGTCCTTGGAAGCTTATTGGGGACTGACGCTTCAATCCTAAAGGACAGCTTGCCTCTCCCAAACTTATCTTAAGGGCAGTCAGAGGACATTAAGTGATTTGCACAGCATATGCCCAATTCCTGCATAGTGAGAATGAAGATCCAAATGGGTCAGTGTCTAGTGTGAGCATATTGTGCTCCCTGGCATATTACATACCTTAGTATCTTTTGTGATGTTCAAGGGGTGTGTAGCACATGGCAAAGGGTTCCTCAGCAACCAAGCTGATGTAGAAACTGTTGTCTGAAGGTTGAAAGTTGAACAGTATATTTCTATGCTCTACAGCAGGCGTTCCCAACCTGTGGTACACAGACCACAAGTCGGGGGTACACAAGAGGCTGTCCATTATCAGCTGCTGCGATCAGCAGCTGATAGTCAGCAAAGAAGAAAAGAAGCTTCCGACGAGCCGCGGATTTAGTGGTGGAACAAAGAAGCTTTCTTTGCTAAAAGTGCCAGGAAGTCACGCAACCCCCCCCCCCAGGCATCCCCCAAGAACCCCCAGCACTTTCCTTTAGCGAAGAAAGCTTCTTTGTTCCACCCCCGAATCCGCGGCTCGTCAGAAGCTTCTTTTCTGTGCAGTCTCAGCCTCCTTGCAGGCCATCTAGGTGCTAGAGAGGCTGTTCAACCTTGCAGAGCCTCTCTAGCACCTAGTCTCTCTGGCTGTAGGATTCTTCCTTAGCTAATTATTCGGATTAATTGGCTAATTAATGTTTTTCCTTCAGGGGTGCAAGACCACGACAGGGAGTACACCGGGTAACAAAGGTTGGAAATCCCTGCACTACAGCAATGCAGCAATAGAAACTGTCAGTCAGATTGAGGGGAAGCAGTGATATGCTCAGATATACATTAGAAGGTGAAATCATTGCATGGTAAAATTCTCCTCGATGAGGTTGCCTGAAAGGGTCAGAAGATTTTCTAGCCACTCTGCACTACTCAAATCATACACAACTTGCTGAAAAAATGCAATAGATGTGAAGATAATAGTTTAAGGAGCAGGCGGAGGAAGAGGGACAGATAATTCGTTACTACAGACAGTTGCCAACACTTCCAGTTCAAAGGACCTTTCACAGACCATCTGCCGAAGAGCTTGAAGAGCTGCTGCCAATCAGAGCATATGATACTGGGCCAATACAGTATAAGGCAGCTTCATATGTTCAAGACTTTAGCAATATGTCACATTCATACCATCAGAAAGTGGTACCGTACTTCACATAAACCAGCCTTGCAAATATGTCTACAAACATGAGCAGCCAACCTAAAGGTTTACTGTCTGCGTGGTCTACACATACATATGTTTGGCATTTGGGGCCCATCAATTACCTAATAGGAGGGAAGGGGAGAAGAGGGCACACACTCTTACCGTTTCCAAAAGTTTTCCTCCCTGACTAGAGTATTCTTACAAGAGTAGCTTTTTTACAGTTCTGCTCCATACGCAAACTTAGACTTCTGAAGACACTTCCTCTAAGGTCGCAGTGAAATTGATTGTAACTAGTACTACCACACATACCTATTATACCAGATTCACTAGTGCAAACTCTTTTTTGCCTGATAAAATAAGGGCAGCAGTATAAGCAACTGTGGATAAGCATGGTGGATTCACAAAAATCGCTTTTCTTTTGCCATTGGAAACCACCCAACGGAGCTCTCCAACACAATTCAGATAGCTTTACTATTTGGGATCCTTTTAAGTGGACATGCAATCAACTACACCTGGGACCTTTTACATAATTTAACATGTGCTCTACCACTAAGCTGCAACCCCTTCCCTTCTAGAGGAATTTTACAGAGTTGGAGTCCAGGTACCCTCGCTAGCTGAGATAAAAGTAGGTAGCGACGGGGGAAGAGGACCGTCTTGGTCATGGTAGACCATTTCTGGATCTCCTTCCCCAAGGAGGTTTGCCTGGTGCCTACACTGTTTGTCGAGCATGGAATTATTGGTCAGCCAGGTTGGGCACTGCCTGAGGGCCCATACCCACCAGAGGGCCAACCTGGCCAGGTAGTGGGCCTATACCAATGCAGTGCCCAGTGCACCTTCAAAGTGCCATGGGGGACACTCCTATACTGAAAACAATAAAAATATCACAAATACAAAATACAACAAAGTATAAAAGTGCAAGCATAAAATAAATCATAGTTTCACTGGTCTGATAAAATTACATTTCAAAGGCCTCAAATATTTCAACAGTTTTCATATACACGCATTTATTGAATTGCCCGGTTACTAATTGATACTTGACTGCAAAAGAGTCAGCACAGTACCGGTAATAAGAATTTGTGATGCAAGATAGGAAAACCTTCCATCACAATAGTGTACACTTGTATATATACTGCCTGAAGGTTGATTTCTAATTCTGAGACTCCGCTACACACAAATGCCCCCGCTCACGCTTGAGAGAATGGACATCAGCAGCAGAAGAGGGGATTGTGTATTTTCTACACAAATTGCACCTATACAAACGAATTTGGACACTAGTCAGAAACTGGAGTGCTCTTCTTAAATCCTAGAATGAACTTTGGCTAACCACTGGGTTAAGGGAAAGGATTCACAAAAGCGATTGAAAGGGGATTTGAAGAGCGAGGAAAAATGGCTTTCAACGCTGTAAAGGTTGTGATACAGTCCAATATTCTCAAGAAAACATAAAAAGGGTCTTGTTAAATTATATCATTTACTGGAGGTCAGCCTCACATTTTCAACAGTGGAAGGTTCACTTCCAACATGGAGGTTCAATTAAGCTATTGTAACTATTAGCCATATAACCTATCCTTTTTAAAGGCCATTTAAACCAGTGGTCATCACCATGGCTTGTGGAAGTAAATGCCATAATTTAATAAGATCTGTTGTCACTGATCTACAATGCAGATTTTCAACTGTCTGTCTATTTGGGGTTCTTGATTCATTACATCACTCTGCAAAGAATCACTTGTGAGAAAAGAAGCACTTGCAGTACGTTCCAAAGGTTAAAAATATTTGTACTTGCTATGGAAAAGTTTAGAATCATTTGAAAGCCAGCGTACTCTTCCATCAGCAGAAGCTGGCCCACCTAACACACCCACCTCCCTCAGTTTGCATCTCTTATTTTCCCAAACCAATAACTGCCCATCCATCACAAGCATTATTCTCCGACACTCTGATCATACAGATGTTGAGAGAGCAATAATTGTCAGTATTTCCACTATGGCATCTTCTATAAACCTCAGTGGGCATATCCATTCTCTAGTATCCTATTAGAATGTTAGAGCAAATCAATAACACTGGTCAACACACTTTTTCTGGCATAAGGTATTCCAATGGTTTTAAGATAATTTTGGGGTGCTGATTTCAAATCTGGCATCAGTTTTTGTCTATCACATCAGGTTTTTAAGATATCAAATACTGCATTTGATAAAATCAATGAAAAACAGCAAATTTATGTTCATCATATCATTGATGTCGTACATTAAAGTAGGCAAGATAAACCTTCTTGACAAAGGTATTGATGTTGCGCCTTTAATCCTGCAAAGTGCACAGATGTAGCAGAAGGTATCTGGGTCATTCCTGCATTTCCTTCTTTCAGATGTTGTAGCCCAGGGGTTCTCAACCATTGGAGGTCCGGGTACCCCCGATCATGGTCCAACTATCTGAAGTACCCCGTGCTAATTAACCTAATTAATTGGATTCATCAATTAGGTAATTAATCGTTAAGTAAAAAAGTACTAAAACAATTTTAAATGTGAAAAAAATGTCTTATTTAACTCTGTGAGTGTGAGTGTGAGTGTGAGTGTGAGTGTGAGTGTGAGTGTGAGTGTGAGTGTGAGTGTGAGTGTGAGTGTGAGTGTGAGTGTGAGTGTGAGTGTGAGTGTGAGTGTGAGTGTGAGTGTGAGTGTGAGTGTGAGTGTGAGTGTGAGTGTGAGTGTGAGTGTGAGTGTGAGTGTGAGTGTGAGTGTGAGTGTGAGTGTGAGTGTGAGTGTGAGTGTGAGTGTGAGTGTGAGTGTGAGAGAGACATATGCAAGGATCTCTTTTTTCTCCAAGTCACACTTCCCAAAATCAGCTCCTCCCTCCCCCACCAAAGTACATTTTCCAAAGTACCAAAATAAGACCAAAACAAAAATCAGAGAGACAGAAGGGCTCCGAAAATAATTACAATTTAAAATCCATGTTAACACTTAATTAGCTGCTGATGGGGCAGATAAGGGGCAGGGCTTGGTGTACCCCCAGCAAGAGGTCCGCGTACACCTAGGGGTACCCGCACCACAGGTTGAGAACCCCTGTTGTAGCCATTGTTAGATCACAGAAGGAAAATATTAAATAAATGCAGAAGGAAAATATGCAGAAGGAAAATATTAAATAAATGTGGATATCTACATAAAATGATATTATAAACACACTATCCTAAAATACAGCACCATATTTTAACACTAAAGCAGTCACTGACTCGCAACAACTTGCAATCGTAAGTGACAAAGAGTTAATTTCGGGTAAAATCAATGAAAATGGGGTATGCCGATAGCATAAACATGAGATGTGAGAGCAAATCTGAGATCAGATTTGGAATCAGCACCCTGAAATTAGTCTAAAATAGCTGCAAAAGTCCAGGCCAGAAAAAAAAATTGTAGACCAGTGTAATACACCTAGAAAACAGGTTGAGCTTGCCCCACAATTGCCAAAGGCCTGTGCAGCATGTCCAGTCTTGCCTTTCTTCTACTCCATCTTCAACCATATCAGTGCTGCTGTGTAAGGGCTTTGAACATGGCTACCATGCCACCTCTGGCTTTGGGGAGTAGAAGCACCCACAGCCAGGATTCGGAACTGCCAAAAAGCTCTGGGACAGGTTTATTACTACTTATGTAATGTTATGACAACACAGCAGTCCTTGTGCCAGAGTCTGTTCGTCTATTTACTAATTTTCTCACATAACTCTGAATTGGTTTACAATGAAAATAAAAACCAGCATTACAATAAAAATAAAAAGTGCAAATATAAACAAAAATAAAGTTTCATCCTACAACCTAAGAATTAGGAAACACATGAGAAACACTCCAAAATAGGAAGTTTTTAACCAAATTTCAATAGGGTAACAATGTTATCTATGAGTTTCACTGGGACCCACGAAAAGGCGTGTAATAGACAAAGTTCCACCAGATGACAGCTCTCACTCACACAAAAGAGAGGGCCCAATCAATCTCATCGAACTATGTGGGGAGAGGGGGGTAATTGTACACTTAATTGGAAAGCAAAATGTAAAGTCCACAAAACGTAGAAGTTAATTCAGATGTACCAACACAAAGTTGATAGGCAAAAACGGAAAGTTTAGCAAGCTACGTCTATCTCCTTCATTAACTTTCCATGGGAAACTCTCAATGTCCGCATAACTGGGTTTTATAAAAATTTCCTATTAGTTCTTAAGAGATATTTCTTACTGTCTTGGCTTTTTACAATGCATAAAATTTTATATATATAAAGAGCTAATATATAAGAGCTGGTGTACACACACACACACACACACACACACACACACACACACACACACACACACCAATACAATACATAGTAGGGCTTATTATAGTACGCTCTTATTATAGAAATACTATAATACATAGTGGAACAATGCCAAAATCCTCCCATCAGCCTCTACCATTCACATCAGAACTTTAATTTAAACCCTGAGAATCTGCCAAAATTCATAAAACTCATAGAAAGATATTTCTAAACCTGGGTTTTTGCAGGAGTTTAATACATTTTCACCTAAATGCTAAGAAACTACAAAGAGCAGAATTATCAAATGGAAGGGAGCATACATAGCCACATACATAATACCCACAAATCAAATGAACTGAAAGCTAGAACAGAACAGAAAACTGTGGTCCCATAAGAGATACATGAACAATTCAGTCTCATTGCTGCAAGAAAGCATCTGCAGCCATGATCAAGCATTCAATATCTCTAAAATATCTGTAATATTTAACACTGTTCAAAAGTGGAAAACCTCAATCCTACTTGTTCAGTCTCAAAGTCAAAACGTCCCATTCCAACCCACTTGCTGCTACCTTCCCTCCTAATGCAATATCACCGATTTACAGCAATGCTCTCTGATGAGTTCAGTTGTTCTGATCCCTCCCCCCCAAAAAAAAAAAAATTAAAAAAATCCAGAAAGCTTTTCGTGAACTACATCTTCTCAAAAGCAAATGGAGAAAGCTCCTTTAAGTTCTCTGGCACAAAGTAATCTTTGAAAAAGGACACAAATTATGTGCAGAACCTAAATGCAAGGTCCTTTGAAGTAATGTTGCAACTTATGCAGAAGGAATCTGGGGTGTCCTGGAGATCTAAAGACACAGGTTATGCATTATTCAGCCAATTAAGTGAAGAAGCTGAGAGTCCAGGAGAGATGAGGGCAAGATAAACAAAAAGCTAGCTAAGCACATCCCAGTTGATTGAGGTTAAGTCACGCTATCCTGCACTGAATGTTGCTTAGCCAATCAACAGTCATTTGTAGCCTACACTCTCGCCTGCAGTGACGTCCCATTTTCTAACTTTATACAGAACATTGGCTACTACTTTTAAAATGATTCAAGCAATTAATTTTCTCCCTAGCACATCACATTTGGCTGGAAATTACATTAATCATCAGGACACAAGGAGCAATAATTAGCTCTCTGATGAGTTTTTACTATGAAACCTAAATAACTGAAACTAGAAATTGCAGTCACTATATGCAAGACAAAGAGTAAACCAAATAATATGCCTGTTGCATGATCAGGGACTATCTGCTTGATTTTACTAATTTAAATTGCTGGGGGCGGGGGTTGAATTAGGACCACCATGGGAGAAGGGGTCTTAATTGGAACATCGCTGTTCCAATCCAGATTTGACTCCCTGCAGCTGCTACTCACCCTGGGGAAAAATTCCCATCGTGGCCAATAAGAGTTTTTCTCCTGGGGCAAATAGCAACCGGGGGGGGGGATCCAAACTGGGACTACTGGAAGGCAGACACTTAAAGCCCACTCCCCCACCATGGTCCTGATCCAGATCAAGGCCATTGCATGCTCTATCTACATTAGAAAAAGCAAGCACTCTGGTCCCATACAAACAATAGACATATTTGGCCTCAAGTGGCACTATGAGAACTCAGATTTCTGTATAGAATGTTGGCATCTGTATGGGAATGCTCCACATTTTCTTTCATTTGAACTTCTCACCAACACCTCTGTCCTCAAAAAAAAATTATTAGTTCCAAATAAAAACACTATTTTTTAAGAAAACTCAAGTAAAGTCTCATATAGACAAACACGTTATGCAAAGGAATTTGAGACGATTTTTATAATTGAGTTGTGGCTTCTCCTTGTACGAATAATGCAAAACGGTCTAAACAAATATTGATAAAATCTTAGTGCTACAAAATACTTGTGTGGACTAATACGCATATAGATTAAGAGTGTGCAAGCATGCATATTTGATGTTTCAAAGATTAGGTCTGAAAACATATGCTGCATTCCCAAATAATGTAGAAATGTCATATGTATGCACATATTCTTGTGTGCATGTATTCAGAATTTCACTTGACAGCCTGTTCTCACAGAAGCAGTCCCTGCTTTATTTTAAAACCTCTTCCTCTAACAACATTAACAAATTCCATGGGTTGATGCGCAATATAAAAACAGATCTTGATGCACAACATAAAAAAACCCTCGTCCAAAAAACATCAGCGTTGTTCTAAGGTAATCTGAATATATTTGAGAAACTGTTCAGCAAAATGCTGGTGTTCTCATCTATTAACTATACTTGGTGATCTTTAGGTTTAAGGGTTCTTAACATTTCATCGTATGATGCCAAGAAACCAGATCTCGGCACGTCTGCTGGAAGCAAGCTTATACTCGCAAGAGCAGCAGTGCGCTACTCCCATTATACCTGCTCGCAAGGTGGCATGCTCGCTTCACTGAGTATCCATCGCTTCAACTTACCGTATTGTCCCGAGTATAAGACGCACCTGATTATAAGACGCACCCTTAAAGGTTGATGCTATTAAAAAAAATTAATTAAATCACTGGCATTAAATTGCAACAGCCTGATTATAAGACGCACCCCTAGTTTAAAAACTTAAATTAGGAGAAAAAAGTGAGTCTTATACTCAGACCAATACAGTATTTTTCACTACAGAGCACTTCTTGCCATCTCTGCTGTGGGACATTTGGCAGGTGCTGCCTTCCTGCAGTCTAGAGTCTCACAATACAGAGAAACCTAACCATCACTGTTGTCAGTTTCGCAGTTAAAGTGCCTTGGAAAGCAGAGACAGATTGATGTACTGTAGAATAGAGAACATTAACGTACCGAACTGTAAGAAGTCTTCAGGAGTCCAAGCTTTTTAAAGATAAAGATGGTATGGCAACAAGGCCTTCAGTGCAAGCAGGACTAAGGGCAAAACTGCTAAACGTGTATTTCTTGACCAACATAAAGCTCACACTTTCCCTCCATTAGGCTCTGTGCCACTTCCACGTCAATTTCAAGCTTCTAGCATTATCTTTCCACTGGTGATTGTGCGAATACAGATGTATTCATCTGTGCAAAAGAATTGCTTAGTATGCCAGGAATTTTTAGAGGGGTAAGGGGAGAGTTTCCGTTTGTTTATCCTCATAACAGATGAACAAGAGGCAGGGTACAAACATGTTCTCTAACTTGACAACTAGAATTAAGAATGAGGATAGACATATCAATGACCATCAGCCATAAGAGCTAATGAAAACTTCCAGTTTAGAAGCAGTTAGCTATCCCTAATCACCAGATACTAGAGGCAAACAACAGGAGATGGCCATTTCCATCATGCCTTGTTTGTAAACCTCCCAGGGGTATCTGACAGGTATTCAGAATGATGGACTATTGAAACCATGTCTGTTCTAACAAGACTTGAAACTATATGACAGGACACGTAAGTAGATCCAGGTAAGGAAGATCCAGGTTCAAATCTCACTTTGGTCCCAATACACACATTGGAAAGCTCAGGACGACATTTCATCTAGCAGTGTCCATTCTTGCCCCATCCGAAGAAAGATGAGCTTAAAAAAAAAAGCAGAATAAAGGCCAGAAAAGTCCAAGGGATTACTTAGACCTGGAAGATCCAGGTTCAAATCTCCATCAGCCATGAAACTTCCTGAGTGACCTTGGGCCAGTCACTATTTCTCACCCTAACCTACCTCACAGGGTTGTTGTGAGGACAAAAATGGAAGGAAAGAACCATGTACACCACCCTTGAGCTCCTTGGAGGAAGGGTGGTATAAAAATAATTAATACTAACATATTTAAGGAAGGGAGGTATAAAAATGTGAAAAACAGACTCCCAATAGGAGGAAATCCAGAGAGCAAAGATCTATGGGGGAAGGGAAAAGTGCAATTACCAACTGGTCCCGAGAATTGTCATCCGTTAGTAGAAAGTCACACACCCAACTCACTATTCCCATTGCATCCGTAAGTGAACCAGCACACTTGTCTAAGTAAGAGTACAAAAAATGCGTGCCCAAAACCATACAAGGGAAGCAGAGGCCACAGAAAAGGATGATCAAGGAAGCAATTACATCTCTCCTGACAACTGTCCCAGTTTTACAGGGAGGCCTACTCCACATTCTGTAAAATGTGGTTGTGTGGGGTATGGGTTGGGATACTTCCCAAGAAGTCTCTGCAAGAACAATAATTAAACGGAAAGCCGTGCACATGGAGGGTCCCACACAAGCCTCTACATCTGGCCCGATTCTGAGTGACACTAATAGAATGCAGATACGCTTTTATTTTCGCCACAGTCTTGTTATGGTGAGGGTGTGCGTGAGGTCTAGAAATTGTATCTGTGTTTCAACTAAGGATGCTTAATTGTATTTCAGTGTCTACAAAGTGCTGCTAGGCCTTGACTACAAACATGTGTGATCCTGCTTTACAAGCAACCTGCTCTTAATCAGCTCCCAAATGTCCCCACAAGTCCTCTTTCCCTGCCACCCCTGCACGTAAACCCTGCACAATCTGAGACAGTGGGCGGGTGTATTATCAATTTTGCTGTGATAGACCCTGCATTTGTAGGTTGCTTATTTATTAGGACTAACCAAATGGAAGCTGGCTGGTTCAACACTCAAAGCGTCTTAAACCAGGGCCTAGTCATGTGACTACAGAGGAAGGATGAACAAAACACATGCAGAGAATTGACAGAGAGATCCAGGCTTCCCTTCACCTCTACTAAACTCCTTTCTACAACAGACTTATAAGTATGCAAGGGTTAACAAAGTAAGAAAGTGGTGAAAACTAGAAAACCAGTTTGGAGGGATCCGTCAACAATCCTGTATAAAGCTTGGGTGTGTGCTCCACTCGCATCACAGTTAAACGGTGCTTTCCAGAAGTTTCATGTCAACCTTTCAATCAGTTTGGAGTTTGCGCAAGAGTTCCAGTGTGGGATGCAACATACATTTTATCTCTTGCCTAGTCTTCATCAAAACAATCTGGATTTTAATTAAATAAATTGCACGGATTTGGTTTGGAGAATTCTTATGTCAATGCTCATGTAAAACGTAACAATTTTTTCAAAGGGTTTCCAAACTACAAACATATGGTGCAGGGATACGTGCAAAGATCCATTCGGCCATATGGCATTTTACACTTCCATTTGGCTGTTGCCAACAGATGTGATGGAAAGTCAGTGTCTTGAACGTTGATCATCAGGATCTCTCAAGCAATCAGGATGATCTTCCCACTGCTACCCGACCCCAAATCATGTGAGACTATATGACGATGTTTATGCCAAGGACCACTGATCTATCCAGCTTAGTATTGTTTTCACAGACTGGAAGCAACTCTCCAAAGTTTCAGAGAGCTGACCTTTCCAGCTCAACCTGGAGATGCCAGGGATTGAACATAGCCTTTCTTCATGCCAAGAATGCACTCTTTCACTGTCAGCGTAATCCAGAGCACCAATCCGGCGGTGGAGCAAGCACTCCGCTGCCGGAGGCCGTCGCAAATGTGTCGTAAAGCACATTCGCGACGACCAAAGAGTAAGGGCGGCCAGTGTGGAGGCCAGCCATTCTCACTCCGCCGGCGGCTCACCCATGCAGCCGCAGGAGGTGGTAAGTGATCCCCTTGCAGTCGCGGGGATGGTCCAGGCGGCGAGGGAGGCTGGGGGGGTGGATGCGGCCCAGGGGGGCGAGGATGGCGGACGCCATATCCCCACCCCCTTCCTGGGCCAGATCCGCCATTACACAGCCTCCTTGGACTTGTGCCAGCTAAATAACTGGCAGAAATCCGAGGAGGCCCATTGGGCCCCTGCGTTACACTGGGGAAGGGGACAAATGTCCCCTTCCTCCAAGGTGACCAAGTAGACCCCGGAAAACGGGGATAGGATCGGCCGGCCGCCGGATAGTCAGGATTGGGCTGTGACAGATCCTTTTCCCTGTATCAATGCCTCCCCCGCAATCAGTGTCAATGTAGCTATACCAAGACAATACTCTCACCTGTATATTGTCCAAACACTTTGGAGGTCACTCAGAAATAAAAGTTGCACTGCTCTGACCACCGCCGTTGATAAAATACTACTCAAGGTGTTGACCTTTAAGGCTTTAACCTCAACTCACGTGAAGCTTGAAAAATGTACATTAGCAAAATAGCAAAACAAGAGGCAATATTTCAGCAGGCAAGGATGGCTCATGACCAGGTGTAGTCAGCTCCAGTACTTCTCCAAAAGTATTGATGTCATGAGCAGGAATGCTCAGCTGCTACCTTAGAAAGGTTTTTTTTTTCTCCCAAAAAACAACCTTAGTTGAGAAGAAATCAGGCACAGCAAGAGTCAAGCTAAGAATTTTTTCTAGAGGAATAAGCACCAGTCTGTCCTGGCCTCGGATACAATGGATGATGGACAGGCACAGGAGGGCAGCTGACGGATAGAAGGAGGGGAGAAGGTAAAATTGGATCATGCCCCCCAAGAAAGGGTTTGTTTACTTCATTTCCTTGGATGAAGGGTCCCAGAAGACGGAGTTGCACTCTTATTTACTTTTCATAATTAGTATATTTTTATCCACATTTAATTATTTCACATTTGTTTTAATCTATTGCAACCCACTCCAAGAATGTAGAATAAAATGAGCTATATCCAGGGCTGGCTCATCCATGAGATGAGTTGAAAACTCGGTCTCAAGTGGCGAGTTGGGAGAGGTGGTGAGTTGGCGAGGTTACCCATACCCAGCACCTCCACCATTCCCTCCACTGTCTAGTAGAGGAGGTGGTGGCGGCGGCAGAGACAACAGCACTGGACTCCGAGGGGGGGGGAGCACATTAGGGCCACATATGGGCCTCCCAGCACATACCACTGACGGTGCACACGGGGGGAGGGGGTACATGTGCACACTGGAGAGTATGGTTGGCAGAATTTGGGAGGCATTCAGGGAGTGATTCAGCACAGAACTTCCCTGGCTATTAGTAGCAGTTTCAAAGCAGAAAAAAACTGGCAGAGAAGAAAAAGACATAAACTTGTCTTTTGTTGTATAGTCACTGAGATCTGGCTCTGGGAGGGTCATAATGAGTTTTTGCACTACAAAACTGACCACTACACCACTGCTCACAACTCACCTCTCAATAACTAAGGCCTGATATAGCCCAAGCCTGCACAACGTTTAACACACCAGTCCCAAAGCAGGGCAGCAGCAATGACTAGCCAGCTGACCTTCCTGTTTTGCAAATTTAATAGGCAGCACAGAGGAGGCTTATCAAGCACCTGGTGGGCTGCTGCAATACATGGTTGATTACTTGTGTCAGGTCTGATGAATCACAACATATACAGCTGTGAGTGGACATAGCTCAGTGACAGAGCATGTAGCAGGCATGCCGGGGGTACCTACTGCAAGCCTGGCATGTCCAAGTAGGTCAGGAGCCCTACTCTAGCCCTGAAGTTAGAATCACTGTTTGTTAGTGTAGAGGATACTGAATGAGACAGACCAATAGTCTGATTTAGAATAAGGCAGCTTTGTATACGTTTAACCAGGAGGATGTTCCCTGGATTTCACCTCCCTTCTGTAGCTTCCTGGAAGCAGCATTACAAGATATTGGAGAATCTGGGCTCTCCATACAAGTCCTTTAGCATCCCCATGCAAAAGTACTCAGAGTTCAGACTTGCTCAGTGCAACGCTAACAGCCCAATCCTATTGTAAGATCTGCCAGGCGGCCGAGGCCTCCCGCCAGATCCTGTGCTCCGCCGCAGGTAGCCTCCCCCGCGGCAGAAATTCTACTCGGGGAAGGGGACGCTTGTCCCCTTCCCCGAGTGTAACTGGGGCTGGGGTCGATGGGCCTCCTTGGAATTCCGCCAGCTATTTAGCTCAGCTGCTATGGCGGGAGCCATTCCCCGCCCAGGATGGCTGGACCTATGGCCGCCCTCCCTGCTCCGCCGATCCTCCTCCCGTCCGCCGGATCCTATCTTACCTGGGTCCGGCAGCTGGGCGAGGGCTGCGGCGGCAGAGCAGGGAAGGTCGGCCTTGCACCAGCCTTCCCTGCTCGAAAGTAGTCGGAAATGTGCCTTACAGCACGTTTGCAACATCCTCGGCCAGTGGAATGCTCGTTCTACCAGCCACGTTTGAAGAGGATTGCGCTATAATTTTGATACCAATTGCTTTTTGCAAAGGCAGCGCAGTAACAATTCCCAACTTGAGTGATAATCTCAACGAAAAGCATGACACTGTGCTAGATGGCTGGAAAGCAGAAAAGGATTATTTTATTAAAAAAAAGTCTAGTGTTGTTGCTGCCCCAACTAGCAGAAGGATGAATCTGGTGTGTGCCCACTCTCCCTACAGCTGCACAGGAGCATCTACAGCAACAACAGGGTATGGAGGAAAAGGACTGCCTTCCCACTAGGTTTTATTGGTGAATCATGAGCCGATTCCCTTCTTTCAGTGCTGCTGGGAAGACGGAGTGGAAAAAATGGAGGGTGTTTTGCAAGACAGCAGAAAATGGGGATTGCTGCAGTCCCTTAAAGTTAACTTGAGTGTATAGGTCAGCCGATAGATCTGGAATTATTGCTGCCTGAGGTGAGAAATTGCTGAGAAACAACAGCTCTCTTTTTTTTCCCCCAAGGCATTTCCTTGGAGTAAATTAGTTTATGGAGTTGCTGGGAGAGAAAGAGGAGCCGCACAGGAGGTAGTCAATCCCCTTCTCACTTCTGTTCTAAACAAAACCCAAGAGTTGTGATGCTCTACTACAAGGACTGCAAACTAATAATCCAGCAGCAACACTACTTGGAGGTTTCAAGCAGAGTAAAGTAGGCCCAGTAGTCTGATAGGTAACAGTTTATTGAGAATAAATCTTATTCACTGTGCAGTTGGGAAAAAGCAAGACAGAATGGCAAATTAAGGTGCACCAATTCTCTTTCAAGATAAAGATTAGAACACATAACTTATGACTACCAACCTTGTACTCATTCCTGATAACCATACGTATGAATCAATAAAAACCAGGTACACTTGCTTTCTTGACGGCCTTTATTTCCACCTGATTTTTAAATATAGGCTCCTGGGAGCCACAAACTAATATTTATTTTTGTTATTTGGTAGTTTGTTGCAGATATGCAGATTATGCTCAATGGTTATAGAAACCATAAATCTTATAAATGATTTTGTGCTGCTATTTTAATGATTCACCACCCCACCCACCCAAAGCCTTTGCCAAATTGCATCTGTGAAATGACAACTTTGTATGATGCTAAGTTGTTAGTGTGTATGTTACACACTACCCATAATTTCCACCAAAGTTCAAGGCAGAATAGACGCCCATCCTTATCGCCCCAAGTTCACAACCACCCAGTCTATCCTAATATTCTATATGACAACAATTTTAAGTGCTGGTTGGCAAAGAGTCAGCTATCATTTCACCTGGGTAAGAAGGACCAGCAACATGAGCTCTGCCCATGGACTCACTCCACATGTATGCAAAAGACTCCGGAACCAGCACAAACTGTGCCTTTAACAGACTTCTTCCTTTGGGAACCTCAGCTGTTTCTATGTTCCTTGGTACAGACTGAGCAGCTGAGATGCATAATAAGCAAAGACAGCTTTGCTAAACTCTCTCATGCTGTTCACCTGGCAGAAGCAGTGGTGATTTTTTTTTCCCTCTATGTCACAAATTGAACAAAAGAGTCTGAGATAGAAGAGGTTTTTGGAATCAGGGACTATGCTGGGGGTCAGTGAGAAACCTTTGGGGGTTGGATTTGGCTCCTGGTCTTGCAATTGCCTATCTCCTGTAGATGCATTTCTTTTTTCTACCCAAAGAAAGAAAAAAAGTGAGGGGGGGAACAACCCACTGAGTCACTTTCTGCATCTTCAGACAAGCCTTCAGAGATCATTATTTCCACTGCAGTAAAGAAAACAAAATGACATATTTAAAAGATGGGACAAATCAATTACATCTACATATCTGTATGCACTTTATGGAGAAAGGTTTTTAAAAGGGAAACTATCAAGAACAATGGACAGAGATTTCTACCTGCCAGGATTGATAGTATTGGGAATTTGAATGTGTTTGTATGGGAGACACACTCCCCTGTGCTTGCAAACTCCAGTTTCATTAGAAGGCAGTTTTACTGCTCATGAGGGAGATAGAGAATATAACTATTTACTCAAGAACAGAACAAAAAAAGAAGAAGCAACAATGCACTATTCCCTTTGTAGTTCCTTGCCAAAGCAAATCACATCAGAACAGTCTAAACTTTGGGCTTGAAGTCTTCTTGATTATTTTTCAGCTAATATTATTGGATCATTGCTAACTTTATCCATGACACAAACTAGTCACTTCCAGAAACAGGAGAGTAATTACAGATGAAAATCCTGTTTCTCATAGTTTACTTAACATCAAGTGTTATTCACTATTGCTCATCAACAACTAAGCTTGCTTTCAGACTAAAATAACTGACCTGATCAACTGCAGCCGGTAGAAAATTATCCCATTGATGATGGGATGTGGGCCCTCTTGTCAGTGGCTAGACCGGGGCGCAAACACGCAACCCTTACTTTCAAGATTTAATAGCAAGGCTTAATAACTCAACCTAAGAACATTTAACCACAGAACAAGTCTATGCAGGTAGCAGCTTCTTCCACTACCATCCACCTGCCCAAGGTATTAATGCTGAAAGGGACCAGCATTGCCATTTTCCTCCTCCTTTATACTCTTCTACCAGCTCCAAGCCAGGATTATGGCTGCATCAAAACATCACCTGAGCAACATGCTGTTCCCTACAGGTTCAAGTCTGACAAGGAAGCAACACTTGAGAGGTTACTACATCCACTCGTATAATTTCTCTAGTCCTTATCAACGCTCGTACATCTTGGGCTTTTAGCCTCAAAGAGCAGTGAGATGAAGCAGTCAGCAAAGAGCCCACTTGGGTGTCTATCCGAGGGCCATCACTGGCAAATATGGGTCCCTTCTCAGTAGTTAGACCTGTGCCTTAACATGGAATCTCTAACTTTCAAGATAATCAGGAAAAGTTAGTAACAAACTAGTAAACCTAGCAAGGCACAGGCGGCTGATTCGTCTACATCCAAACAATCCATAAATGGGTATGTATCATCCAAATGAAATATATTATCAAGGTACACAATGCCAGACGTACCTGTATGGCTCGTTCAAATTTAATTTGCAGGTAAACAGTGCTCAATAAACATCACTTCAAAAACTGAAAAGTACGAGGGTGCATGCTTACCTGGGGACTAGACTCTCTGAAACGGAGCGCTGCTTCCTTAAGCCATGATAAGTGAGGGTGGTTAATGTTACTCAATGTGGAGGGGAAACTGTACAAGCCCATAGTTAGATTGTGAGCCCTTTGGGGACAGGGAGCCATTTCATCATTTGATTTTGTCTGTAAACCGCTTTGGGAACTTTTTGTTGAAAAGCGGTATATAAATACTGTTAATAATAATAATAATAATAGTTACTATTTTAGTAAGTACTTAGCATTTCCAGGACTGAGCTCTGCTATGGAAGTAGATTCCAGGACTAAGCCCTGGTTAGACCTTGGTGCAAATAAACCCTGTCTGGAGACAAAGGAGAAAGGTTCCCTGGTTGTTCTGCGTCTAACAAAGCTGAGGATGTGTATGGTTAAGAAGAACTATCAGTCTACACAGAGCCCATCTTCTAAGTGTTATCTAAATAGTGCGGTGTTTCTCAAACTGTGGGTCGGGACCCACTTTGTGAGTCGCAACCTAATTTCTGGTAGTTCCTCAGTGATGGAAATATCAGATAAGTAACTGCCTCAAGCACTGAGGCTATTCAAAAATCAGATAGCTGCTAATTGTCCTGCAAAGAGCTGAGCTCCTGTAGTTTGCAAGTTTGTGTAAATATAGGGAGATAAATGTTTGAGCATCTTGTTTCTGGTGGGTGTGTTTTTCCCCAAGTCTGTCAATGAGAGGTAGTTGGGGCAGGTGAACGGTGAGTCACTCAGGTGAAGGCTGGGTCACATAACTAAGCCCCTCAAGCCTTGAGGCTATTCATTAGGGTTACCTCATTACAAGAAATGGATTGAGCGAAGTCTTGTAAAGCTAGGTGGGTCCCGATAGAGTGTCATTTTAAAATGTGGGTCCCGGTGCTAAAACGTTTGAGAACCACTGAAATAGTGTATTGTTATGTATTATTTAAATTCAAATAAGTAACAGTCCAGTTCACCAGACAAAGCACTTGGGGTTTAAGCTAATTTTGTGGCACTAATGTGAGCTGGAGAAAAATTTAAATACATCATCTTAAATCCAAAAAACTGAGTTATAGACTCGGCCATAGAAAAGCATGCTCAAAGTCAGTCTCAGACACTTGACAATTTGATGAAATGGGATGCCTTTAGCTAACCAAGCTGACTCATCCAATTATTATTGCACAGGCCAGGCAAACTAAAATTTAATCATAGGCCCACACCCAGATCTACACAAACTTAAAGCTCATTTTTAATTATGATTTTGTTTTTTTCCCAATTCATTACTCTAACAGCACGCTGGTGACTTTGGACAAATAAATACTTCAATTCTCCATCAATAAAATAGATAGAGGCCTAGCCTGCCAGGCTATGCCGAGGCCAACAATACAATAAAGATTGTGAAGGAAATTATTTGATCTGTTAACGTGCTCTATAAATGCTCACTTTCTAAATGCATGGAAAAATTCAAGGAAAGTCAAAATTGGTGTTAAAAGCTCACCAATGCTTGAACAAGGGTGAATCATTCCGCATTATCGTAACCCATCCTACTGCGTGTGTGCGCGCATGCACGCGCACACAAGTTAGAAGATTTCATTAGGATGGCATAAAGAGAGAACAGGGGTAAATGAGATGCTGCCTATCCTAGTGACTTGAAGGAATGGGGTCTAGAGGACCCCAACCTGCAAATATATATATTTAGCAACACAAAACATTGCTCTATGCCACAAAAGCAGTTAATATAAGGGGTTGTTAATGATTCACTATTTTGTTTTATCCATATTTCCAGAAGATTTGAAAAACTTAAAGGAAAAAAAATCATTAATAAGGGCAAAACTGGATGTGCCATGAGAGATGCGTGACTAGGATCTCGGGGGTGGGGGGTTATTTGTTTAAGAACTTGCATTTCCACACTTCAAGATGGAAGAAATCTTTTAGCCTTTCCTTTCTTTCCCCTTTCCCAGGTTTAATCCACTGCCCCTCTTCCAAAAACATACCGCTATTAGCCCTGGGAGGGGCTGAGGGAGGGGCTGGTGGTCCACGCCTTAGTGACTTCAAGACTGGATTACTGTAACGCGCTCTACGTGGGGCTGCCCTTGAAGACGGTTCGGAAGCTGCAATTAGTGCAGAATGCGGCAGCCCGGGTGGTCACTGGAGCTAGGCGGTTTGACTCTGTTGAGCCGCTGCTTCGGCGGCTGCACTGGCTGCCCATTCATTTCCGGGCCCAATTCAAGGTGCTGGTAATGACCTTTAAAGCCCTTCACGGTTCGGGTCCAGGATATCTGAGGGACCACCTTCTCCCATACATTCCGGCCCGCTCTCTTAGGTCATCTGAGGGGGCTCTCCTGCGAGTGCCACCCCTGTCACAAGTTAGGGGAGTGGCAACACGTGGGCGAGCCTTCTCTGTGGTGTGGTGCCACAACTGTGGAAATTCCTGCCAGGGGATCTGAGAACCACCCCCTCCCTCATGACTTTTCGGCGAGGGCTCAAAACGTTTTTGTTTCGTCTAGCGTTTGGGTGATGGGTTGTAGTCTGCCTCCTGTGCCTATAGATGCTCTGCCATGCTGCTTCTCTGCTCCATACTGTCGCTCCCCAGTGGATTTTATTGTTTTTTAAATTTGTTTATATATCGTTATGTATTGTTTAAATTTATTTTATGTATTTTAAATTATGTATTTTAATCTGTTGTAAGCCACCTTGGGCATATGCCTTTGGCATAGGAATAGGCGGGATATAATTTTTTTAAATAAATAAAATAAAAACATGTGCTGTATCCATATTTTCCCCCTCTATAAATAATAGAGGCATAAGGCTGCTAATTTGTAACACACAAAAGAAGAAATGACATACAAACTGCCCATATCACATCCAGTTTACTCCAAAAGTGTCACAGTCTCTTAGATCCTATAAGAATGTACATTATATAGCAGGGGTGGCAAAACTTGCTTCATGTAAGAGCCACATACGATAAACTTCAGATGTTTGAGAGCCGCAATACTTAAGCAGCATTTAAATTCTGAAATATATTTACTCACTATGAACATTAAACTTATGTTTTAATCCAGTGGACTCTCAGTTTATACCTGGTCAATAATTATAAGGCTTGATAATTTCTTATTTACCTTTTATATTAGTTGTGTTGCAAAACAGGAGCTCAGCCAACGTATTTCCAAGAGCCGCACATTATACGTCAAAGAGCCACATGGGGCTCAGGAGCCGCAGTTTGGCCACCCCTGTTATATAGCTGTTTATAAACAATGCTGAATACAATTGGGTGTTCTACATTAAATCTGAGTTAAATACATCACAATAAAAAAAAGAAATAAAAATCTATAACTAACAGCTCAATCCAGCATAATTTAGGACGGCTCAGTGCTGGCCTAAAGAGTCGCAAACGGCGCAGAGGCCGGTACCGTTTACTAGGCCGCAGAAACAACTCCACGGCGGCTGTGGCAGGTAAGTCCCACGCTGGTTGGTGCAGGAGCGGGCAGGGGTGGTGAGGTAGGGGGCCGTTGGCTGGTCCAGGCTGGGAGGGGGCAGGGATATCAGTGGTGATACCTAAAGTCTAATCGCAGCCCTGGCCAGCCTTACGCGGCCTCCCTGGACGCACGCCAGCTCCTCTTCAGCAAGCAGCAAGCGCAGGCCTCGGTGTCACCTACTCACCGAGTTCCGCAAATGTGCTTTACAGCATGTTTGCGACACACTAGGCCAGTGCTGAGGCCGCAACACTGGCACTGGCCAAGCAGAGGATTGCGCAGGAAATTTGTAGCAGGAAATTTGTTATCTTGTGCTTTGCAAAGCATCAAGCAAACTGATTGTATCATCATCCCCTTTATCATAAATGCTACAATCGGTGCGGAAAACGCTGCCTTCTGAAGCCCCTTGTCATTCCAAATTACCATTGATCACAACAGAAACAGCACATGCGTCCCTACGTAAAATCCAGCACTGCTGGAATAAAACTGTAATACAGTAAAAGCCTAATCCGGGGGGGGGGGGGGACGCTATCTGCGGATTCACTTATCCACGGATAGCAGATGGCCCCATGCGAACCCCCCCCCAAGGCTCTTACGTTTAGTTCAGCAAAGTTCGTTTCTTAAATAAACACGATGAGCAACGTCCTGGTGCTTATTGCAGGCAAGTAGAGCGAGACTACCGGTAAGTGCTAGAGAGGCTCAGCAAGGTTAAAAGAAGCACTTCCTGTTAACCTTGCAGTGCCTAATCTAGCACTTAGTCTCGCTCTACTTGCCTGCAATAAGCACCAGGAGGCTGCTTATCGCGTTTCAGGAAGAAACAAACTTTGCTGAGCTAAACGTAAGAGCCTTGGAGATTGCATGCACGCGGGGGCCCTCAGAAAACCATGGAGGGAGTGTTTTCATGTATCCGCAGGGGGGCCTGGAACATATCCCCCGCGGATACGGGAGTCCTACTGCATAATAAAATTCTGCCTAAATTAAGAAATTAACTTGGGTAGAATTATTATATTAGGCTTTTATTTTATTAGAGATGTTCTAATTTTATTAGAAATTAACAAATTTTAACCTTCTCAACTGTAGTTGAAACAAATGCAGGTCACAAAAGTGTAAAACTCCAGAGCATTCTTTAAGAATCTCCTGGAGAACCTTCAATAAAGCAAAAAACCTGGGGAGAACAGGGTTGTTCTACTGGCCTCAATTCTGACAATCAGCTCAAAAGGTAGGGCATACTGTTTTCTGGATGGAGGGAATGGCTCTTCTTTTAACAGATCGTCTCCCTGTGGAAACACTCTGTTCTACAAATAATGGGCCATGCATTATGTCCTGTTCAGTTGCAACATTCCAATACTGGGAACACTCCTTTAAAGTCAGCAACATCCTTTATAGTAAGGGACATCTGGTAGACACAATGAAACTCTCAGCTCTTTTAATACCTTTTGGGATGTGTACTAAACGAAGTGTTGACCTCACCATTTGCCATAGCATAAAACGTAAGAAGGTATCTACTTAGTCAGTAGGAAACACAAGTTCCATAAATGAGTTAAGGTACCAGGTGCAAACCATCTAAATGCCCAAGCATGAAAATGCAAAACTGAGCCACCTCTAAGCACGAAAATGCAAAACTGAGCCATTCCTGACCACAACAGCCATAACTGGGTTGTATCTGACAAAATTAGAGACACCCATCTTTGTGACTACGGTAACTTAAGACCCATTCATTTCTATGGGACTTAGGAGGATACAGCCCACTGTATTCTCAAAACCTTGCTGCATCATGACGTAGTGAAAAGAACACAAGTCTCCACAGCTAGCCTCTTACACCCGTTGGACACTACATTTCATATAAGGTTTTCAAAAATCATGGTGCAGTACAGTATATACAATCACTTTTCTAACACACACACACACAAAATCTGGTGAACATAGCCTTATCAGATTCAAACCAGGACAGAGTACCTAGATCTTTAGGAGACGGAATGTAGGCATGTGTGTAGCTTGTTAAACCCCTTAGAGCACATAGGCATGCCTATTCAGAAACAAGCCTCAATGAGGTTTACTTCTGAGTAGACATGCCTAGGATTGTGCTCTAAGGGTTTAACAAGCTACACCTGCCCACATTCCTTCTCCTAAAGGTCTAGGCACTCTGTCCCGGTTTGGATCTGGTAAGGCTAGGTAAACATATCTTCATTTCACTGATATTAGGCAACTGTCCTCTCCACATTTTGCAAAGGTCATGATTCTTTGAACCACCTCACACTGCAAAACTGGATTAAAGTTCTCCTCAGGCCTTGTCTCCCATATCTGTATATGTGCCCAGCTCACAGCAATAATATTCAGTCTGTCAATTATATAAACACATTAGTTTTGAAGACCCGAAGGTGGCTATATAAATTTCAAGCAACGTATTTATTTTCAACATAATGCGCTCTACAAGAAAGTTAGCAGAAACTACCAAGTTCCTAGTCCACAGTATCTTCTGATTACGCTCCACACTGGTCTACAAAACCTCAGCAATATGGAATTTTTACAAGTGAACACAAATATTCTATGTGGCTTTAGACTATCCAGCAATTGCCAATAATAAACAATATTATTTATATTCCTCTTCTCAACAACCGTAGTTCACAAAGTGGTTTACATAGTAAAATAAATTAATAAATGGTTCCCTGTCCCAGAGGGCTTATAATCTAATAAAAGAGTTACGGAAGGGTCACCAGCAACAGCCACTGGAAAAGACACCATGCTGGGGTGGAGAGGGACGTTTCTCTCCCCCTGCTAAACATAAGACGCCATTTTAAAAAATGCCTCTTTGCCCAATATGATGCCAAACTGCCCAAATGGGGGCAAAATGCTTTCAGTTTGCAACGACTGACTGGTGGGAAGGCAACAAATTATCAGGCCACTATGCTGAAGTGATTAACAGAGTGATTTTCTACTTTTGTTCCTATTTTTCCTGTCAATGGTAGTATTGAAGGAGGCCTTAGAATAAGTAAGCAGTAATTCATATGCCTCTTGTAAAGCAACGAAGAACATTTTGCCTTGCACAATGAAAATGTTACTTCAGTGTCAGCTCCGTGTTCACACACTTCTACAATTTAGAGATACTGGTTACATATCTGGGATCCATATCCCAGATATTGTCTGCACTTCTTTTATCTTTCAAAAGCCATGCAAGTATACAAACACTTTCAGCAAAACAGCCTTCTGCACTTCAAAATCAAAAGAACTGCATCCAGGTGTCACTAAACTTCAGGAGAGGATTTTTAATACTACATTTTAAAATACTGCCTCAAAAACGTACCCTGTACTTCTGTTTGTCAACCGTTGTTCGCACTGTACAGTGAAATCTGTCTGCTACACACCCAGAAAAAAAGCAACGTGATGATCATCTCCCTATTTTGACACCACTAACATTACTTTTTCAGGCTACAGCTTGAGTCATTCTACCACAGGGATGGAGTCCTATCTTGACCCAACAAGTACTGTAATTCTTTAGATCGTGTATTGATTTTGACATACTGCTTCTCTCCATTGACCAAACACCATTGACCACTCCACTGACCAAACACATTTGAAATGTTTTACATCTGCCTAACACTTTACAAATAGCTATTTCTCTTATATTTTTAAACATTATAGGACAAACAGATTCAACCAGACAATCAAGAAGAATTTCAGTCAACTGGTGAGTAGGAAAAGACAAGCAAACAAAAAGTCTTAGTGGGGGTTACTCAAGCCAGTTGCGAAGAGAGGACTCTCTGGAGAAGACTCTGATACTGGGAAAAATTGAAGGCAAAAGGAGAAGGGGAAGGCCAAGGATGAGATGGTTAGACAGCATCACCGATGCAACGAACATGAAAATGAGCGAACTCAGGAAGATAGTGGAGGACAGGAAGGCCTGGCGGGATATGGTTCATGGGATCATGGAGGGTCGGACACGACTTAACGACTGAACAACAACAACAACACTCAAGCCAGTAAAGAAGGTGGAATTGGGGGTTATATAACTACTGTACTAGCTTTCTTCAAAGGAACACTGTGCTGCGCTTCAAAGACTAACGCTTTCACCCCAAACATATGTAATTGGAAGCAGTTGCCACTGTGCTGTAGTGGTAAGAGTGTCAGATAAGGACTAGGAAGACTCAGTTCCAAATTTCCACTCACCCATGAAATTTACTGAGTGACCCTGAATTCATTGCTTCTGAGACAAACCTACCCCACAAGATTGTTGGAGAAAGAATTTTGCACTGAGCTCCTTTAAAAGAATGAAATAAACCCTACTAACAGGAGTAAACAGAAGCATGTTTGCTCAGAAGTAAGTTCCACTGTATTCAATGGGACTTACTCCCAGGTACATGTTAAGGATTGCAGGCTAAGTATTTTAAATTAGAAACGATACCCGATAGGGCTTTTACAGAACTAAAGTTCTCGTTTTATTATCTGAATGACACAGAAAGGAAACCAGCATCTTCTAGAAAACTGAACAAGGAGAAAGCAGCAGCAAAACTGCTTTTTGCCAAACTTTCTGTGCTAGAGCAAGCAAACTCAGTTACATACAAGAACATACTGAGCTTCACCGGGCTTAACGGTTCATGTGAATACAAGACTCATCTGTACGCAGATCACAAGAAGAGAAATAGTTTCAGCCGCTGAACCAAGCTGAAGTGGGGATGGGGGAGAAGAGAAAAGAGACCTGCTTTTCTTCATACTTCTGGTAAAAGGCACAGCTCCCACAAATTAGTTACAGGAGAAATGATTCACAGTCTAATACGCTTGAGGGGAAGGAGTTCTCCAAAATTAGGTCGATTTTTTTCCCCCTTTTGCTTTGGTCCAACAGCAAACCAACCCACAAAATCACACACAAAGTTTATGTTAATGGCTTTAAAACTCAAATAGTGAACAAAAAGACAGCAGATGGATGAACTTCAATTTGTCTTAAGCCCTATCCAAGCAAAAGTTCTTTGCTACGTCTCCGAAACATACATACCAACACGATGTTTCCCTCCCCTCCCAAGCCTCTGCAAAGTTTCAAAAGGCTTGCTAAGCAGTGTAAATAGGATAGGAAAAAAAAAAAGAGATAGAGGGAGGGAGAACCACAAGGATTAACTCTAACATGTCCCTGTATCATCTCAGAACTTCCCCATTCAACGTGTGTACAAAAGTGTTCGCTGATCAAACAACTTTTTTCTACTGTACCAGAGCCAAGTGCAGTCAATTACTTACTCTCATGTAGACTTTTATAAGAGATAACAGTTATCTGTAGTGAAAAGACACATGTCCTTTTTATGACTAAATTGGTTGGAAAAGAAAGAGATACAAAAGCGTTCTTGTATCGAGTACAGCTTCTCCAGCCCCTCCACAGACCGACAAGACAAAACGAAAAAGAAAAGGGGAAAAGCAGACAGCCTCTTCAGACAACTGAGCAGCTCTGAAGTTCAGTTCAGGCCTGGAAAAACCTAGCCTTTGAGAAACCGCTGTTACTAGGAGGCGCATGCTGAAGATTGCAAACAGACAGCCCCCACAGTCACCACCAACAGGGACACCCGCCTGCTTTCTAGTGCCTGTTCCTCGTACATCTTTGTCCCTTTGGGATGGTTTTAAGGAAGACTTTTATAAAGCTATGTGCACTGGTTTCCCTTCCACCCACGTCTTCCCCACATCTATCTATCCTGTAGGTATACAGAGAGTTACTGCAGCATAGCGGCTAACAAATCGAGCTACAAATCAGGAAGTCCCCAGTGGACTGGCAGAAAGTTATGCAGAAGGAAAAAGGAAAAAAGCTAGAAGAGGGAAAAGGTGCTTTCGCCAGGTGAGGATCCTCAGCTGGTCAGAACTGGAACAGAAAAGAGGCAGAAAGAGGCAGTTGAGCAAGATGACAAAGACTTTGGTCCATATTACTTCAGACTGGAGGTATGAGGGTTGTATTTCTGAAAATTCCCTGCATGCAGAAAACAAGCACATTAAGGCCAAACACTTAGTGTTTAATCCCTGCTTGCTGGGTAACATTTTTAAAGTGCTCCTCTTATATTTAGCAAGGGGACAACAACTATCCCTCTTCATACCAGAATAGAGTCTTTTCTACTGGCTGTTTGCTGGCATTTCTTCTGCATCCTTTTATATTGTGAGTCCTTTGGGGACATGGAACTATTTACTTATTTATTTCGCTATGTATACTACTTCGTGAACGTTTTTTTGTTGAAAAGCAGTATATAATTATTTTAATATGTAATATATATTAATATAATACATAATGTATTTAATATAATAATGTATATAATAATTATATATAATATATATAAATACATTATTATATTAAAGTGCAGCTCTCTTCCTGAGGGATTCATTTGCTACATGGAAAGAACGTTTCTATGGGGACATGTATTCAAAAATAGGGCTCCCACCCCCACCCCACACACACACCCCTGAACCTGGAGCAGCATACTCTACAATGCTGACACCTCATTTTGCAGTCATCCTTAAATGAGCAGGGAGAGAAAGTAACAGAGTAGATGCTCAAGCAAGTCATGAGCAAAGCAGAATGAAACATGTGCTTTTAGATTTTTTTCCTTTCCCCCTCTCCATGGGTTCTTCCTACTCAGCTCCTCTTCACCTTAAGAGCTCCTAAAAATCCAAGCCACTCTCAAACTTTCTGCCAGTTCCTTGCATCCCAAAGATGGAAACAGATTATTTGAACTTCCCTTAATATACAGTACCGTACCTTCTTTCATTTGCATCACTGCAGCTATCAAGGAACGAAAAAAATGGCTAAATGGAATCTTGGGGTTGAAGCTAACTCAGTTCACAGTTCTACAGGATGGCATCAGCCTTTTCTCTAGTACAGGGGTTCTCAACCCTTTCCTGGCCGAGTACCACCTCCGGCTCTACTCTCCTGCTACATACCACCAGAAGTAATTGGAGATGACAACATCGCCAGTTACTTCCGGGTTTCGGAGGCCAGAAAACGTAGCTAGGAGGCTCTGGGTGGGTGGGAGGCTCCTTCTCAGCATTCCTGAGAGGCTCGGCCAAAGGCAGGAGCCTCTCGGAAGCGAAAATGCTCTGCCAAAAGCTCCGCATCAGAGCTGGGTTCTGGTGGGCCAGCAGTCCGAGTACCACCAGCAGTCGACCGAAGTACCACTGGTGGTACTAGAACCACTGGTTGAGAACCTCTGGTCTAATATTTAGCCCCTTCACAATTACCTGAGCTTTGGATAAATCTCTTTTTTGGTCTTAATTTATATCTTGCTTTCCCCCCACAATTTGTAGCATAAAGCGGCTTAACTATCTCAGAAGCATAAAGCAAATCAACATAGTAAAAGCAACACACAACAAAGAATCAACTAAACCACAGATCAGAACAAAACCCAACATTTAAAATACAGTAATCACATGTCAAAACAAACACAGCAATAACCCTACACAGGTGAATATACAAGTCTCCCTTACACTGAGGCAGACCATTGTTACATCTACCTCAGAAAAGTCTTTTCTTGAGTGTCAACGGCTTTCCGCGGCCTCAGGCAGTGGTTTTGCCCATCAGCTGTTACATGATCATTTTCTTCTGGAGATGCCAAGAATTGAACATGGAATCTTGTGCACACAAAGCATGTACCTTACCACTAATCGATAGCTCCCTCTGAAGCCTTGTTGTTGTTGTTATATTTTTTTATTATTATTATTATTAATGTACCAAAAATTTATGCATTGCAGGGAGTGGTCAGACAGTAAATCAGGATGTACTCGTAAATCTCTATAATTTGGGGTAGATCAGTAAGAGTTTCCGATTCCCGATAGTCCAACAATAGCCAACAATAGCCATCAGAATGAAGAAAAACTTTGCCACTGGCTGCCCTTGAACTTGTTCCTCTCTCGGCTTCCAGACGTTCTTCAACTGTAAAACAGGGAGTATTAACTGGTTGCCTTTGACCAAATCTGAGTGGCGTTGCTGGCCAGTTTCAGAGTTTTGTATTAGAATCCCTGATCTGTAGTCATTCAGTTATGCCCATGAATGGTTCTTGGGGTATAGGTAATTGGTCTCACCTCTATGCCACCATATTGGATCTGGCTCCGATTGGTAGAGCACCAGGTTTCAATGAAAAGCAAGGTAGATCCAACCCAGGTTCAGCCTCTGGTAATTAAAATTTCTCATCCAGGAGAGCAATACCGTCAGAGAAGACTATATTGGGCCAGTCGTCTGACAGTACAGGTATATGAAGTATGAGGCAGCTTCATGTAGAGAAACATAAGTAAAGGAGGAGGAAAGGCCCCTCCTCACAATCTAAATTGACTTGCATTTGTTCAGTTACTCAATCCTGCCACAAAAAGGCCACTGAACATATTTAGCAGCCAGGAAAACTGAAGTTTCATCAGCAAACACAGACCAGATGGCAACTGCCAGTCTCTTCAGCAGTGCCCACTATTTCTATCAAGTGTGTTCCTTATTTAGCCAAAACATTCAATCCCTTCCTCTTCTTTTTTTTCCCTTCTTCAGATTACAACACTAAACAATTGTTGCTCAAGGATGGTGGCTTTAATGGAAGGCAAGAATATACAGCAGGCCTTTTCAGAACTAAGCAGCATTACCGAGTTTCACTGCCATCGTTTCTCTCCTTTCACGTTATTAACCAAAAGTATGTTTCTGTACATATTTGTGGGAAAGGATAGCTGTATAGACAGGCTAAATGTATTTATAAAACAGGGGCATATTACGCGCTACATATGCTTTACAGGATGCTACGCAGAAAAGGACTTCTATCGTCGTACAAATGTGTAGAAAAGTACACATTAACCGACAAACACTGCAGCGAAAGAAAAACCATTAGCGAGCAGTTAAAACATGCTGATATCCAAAAAATCCCAATCCACAAAACCCAGTGAAGCTAGACTAGGAGTTACAGTACCAGCCTGAATCAGGGAAAGCTGTTTTGTGTCCGTCCGTCCCCAAGAACTGAAAAAAGTAAACATGAACGATAGCACGAAATCAAAGGGCAGCACGCAGCTACCTGTGCTATACCGTAGTAACAGGTAGCAAGAGAGCACTGGAAATCTGTGTTGTGACTCACCAGGATCAGACCCAAGGTCCATCCAGACCACCATCTTGCTTCCAACAGTGAACAGTCAGATGCCTCTAGAAAGCTCACAAGGAAGAGCCCTCTACTGATTTCTGTCCCCCACCTGATAGTCACACTCTCTCTTAACATGGGCATGACTAAAGGCTGTGATATGGTGCGTCCAGCAGCGTCCGCATTCGTCAGCAAAATGTTGGTGTGTCTGATCTCCGGCCAGAACGCACAGGGACGCTGGAAGGCAGATGGAAGGTGTGTTCCAACCTGAACCATATTCGGCTTTTGGCACACGTTTGGCGTGTTCAGCCAATAAGAGCCCGAATTTGAAAGTCTGGGGGCGGGATGCAGAGCAGTTAAAAAAAACCTCATTGTCTTCAACAATCACAAGTTCTCCTCCGTGCTTACTCAGTGCTCCTCCCCCACTAGTGACCAATCGCAGGGGACCAGCAACTGACCAACCCAGGGAGACCACAAGCCACAGCTCGCCTTCGGTGTGCTTAGGGTGTGTCGCGTGCATCGGTCGCTTCCGCGACACCACTGGACGAGACGAACGCGGACGTGCTTGGTGTGTCACAGTCTTAATGGCAGTGGGTAAATGAAAGTAATATGCTCCATGAATTTCTCTAATACGATTTGAAAACCATTTAAGGAAATAGCCAAGAACATATCTGGTGGCAGTGAATTCCATGCTAATTCTGTGTTGAATGAAGAAGCCCTTTCTTTTGCCATCCAAAACCTGCTGACAATGAGAGATTCAGAGTTCCGATACCAGAGGGGACGTATAATGATTCTCTATATCAGCGGTGGGGACTGATCCGGCCTGCGCGAAACTGGACCGAAGGCTCCGCCACCGCCGCGAATCAGCTCCTTCTAAAAGCGGCCTTCCTGTACCGAGGCGCCTCCTTCTGAAAGCAGCCTTCCTGTACCTGCGCAGAGCGCTGCTGAAGCCGAGAGGGCAATCTCTCGGCCTCAGCGGCGATCCGCGCAGGTACAGGAAGGCCGCTATCAAAAGGATGAGGTGTGGGAAGGTGGCGGCGGTGGCCCGGAGCCGAGGAGCCTGAGGTAAGGAGAGCGAGTGGGTGGGGGTTCGGAAAGCGGTAAATTCGCGGGGGGTCAGATTTGCAGGGGGGTCAAATTTGCAGGGGGGTCAAATTTTCCCCATGGGAAAATGGCCCTCCACCGCAAATAGGTTCTCCACCCTTGCTCTATATGTTGTTTCCAGTAGTGATAGCTTGGAAGACTTAGTAGTTGGTAGATACTTGGTAAATACATGCACAAAGATAACTATTGTAACTGCAAAATACAGTTCATTCCACTGGAAACAACTCGTTTTGTCCAGTTTAAGAGCAAGCCACAGCCATCACCACACAGAAAATATGATTGCCCATTCTCGAAACCATCAGCTTCCAATAGTAAACATGGATGCAAGCATGCATCTGATGAAGTAGGTTCTTGTCCAAAAACAAACTTATGCCATAATAAATGTGCTAGTCCAGGGGTTCTCAACCAGTGGTACTAGTACCACCAGTGGTACTTCAGCCGACTGCTGGTGGTACTCAGACCGCTGGAACCCTGCTCCAACACAGTGCTTTCAGCAGTGCGTTTTTGCTCCAGAGGCTCCTGCCTTTGGCCAAGCCTGTCAGGAACGCTGAGAAGGGCCCTCCCACCCGCCCACAGCCTCCTACCTGCGTTTTCTGACCTCCAAAAATCTGAAAACCCGGAAGTAACTGGCGATTATGTCATCGCCAGTCACTTTCGGAGGTACGGAGCAGGAGAGTGGCACCAGAGGTGGTACTCAGCCGGGAAGGGGTTGAGAACCCCTGTGCTAGTCTTTAATATGCCAAAAGACTCTTTGTTGCTTTTGCTGTAGCAGTCTAACACAACAATGTGCCCCAACTGATTTGGACATTTACCCAAGACAAATGGATAAATTCCATACCGGGTCCATTCCATAGCCAGACCAGCGAAGCATTAAGAATTACCAATAATTAATAAGAGATAAGTGACTGCCCACTTATGATCAAATAAGCTTAGCTCAGTGTTTCAGAAGGCTTTGAAATTTTATTAGTTGCTACTCTGTGTGCACAGTGATTAGTGGCAAGCTGCCTCTTCCTTAGATACTTCTCACATACATTAGGCCAATCTAATTAAAACAAATGCTGACTGCGTCAACACTGCCACACCAGAAACTACTTTGGGGTGTCTGTGTGTGTATTCGTTGTCTCAACTCACCCATGGGAATGGGGAGAGGGACTTCTGCAATGGGATGAGATTATTCGTACTGAAAATTAGATGTGCCAATAAAGGATTGGGAATGTTTGAGAAAGCTGACCTACAAATAAAGAACAGGTAAGGTATCTATTACAGAAGTCTCTCCTTCCCTAAATTTCAGATGCAAAATGAAAGGAGCTGCAAGTCCTACACACACACAAAAAGTTGTGCTGTACACTCATCTGATAGACTTTGCAGTGGCAGAAGATGAAATACTGCATCTTTAGCCAAATTCATACATTATCAGACCATCATAAGACCCATTCCTGTATACTGCTGGATTCCGTACCACTTCTGTAAGGGGGGCAGAACACATGGCGTGATTTCTTTTCATGCCAGTGTCACTTTCCGCAGGAACCGAGCAACTCTGAGGGCAGAAGGAACTTGACTCGTGTGGTTCCTTCCTGCAGACAAAGTCAGAGCAGCACCGGATTCCACAGTCCTTTCACACCACTTTAATCTGGACTAAGGTTCTCTAGGAAGTAGAAGTTCAAGTGTCATCAACTGAAATTACTTCCATGTACAGTATTATGTCTAAAGATAGGGTGTCAGAAAACAAGCCCCTACGTACAATGCATTCTTCTTATACCAAAAGCCATTTTGTCCAGTATCAATATATCAAAAGAATGACTTTTCTCTATAAACATCATAAGAACATAAGAAGAGCCTTGCTGGATCAGGCTAAAGGCCCATCTAGTCCAGCTTCCTGTATCTCACAGTGGCCCCACCAGATGCCTCAGGAAGCACACAGCCAATAAGATAACCTGTTTCCCGTTGACACTCCCCTGCACCTGGCACAGAGAAAACCTACTTCTAAAACCAGGAGGTTGCTTATGGCTTGTAACCTGCGATGGTCTTTTCCTCCATGAATCTATCCAAACCCGTTTTAAAGGCATCTAGGCCAGGTGCCATCACCACATCCTGTGGCAAGGAGTTCCACAGATTAATTACACACTGGGTAAAGAAATATTTCCTTTTGTCCGTTCTAACTCTCCATCCAATGCCACTCTTCAGCCCTTGAACGAACTGTTCAAGGCTTAGGTTCTCAAACCTGAACAACCTTTCCCCAAACAAGTGAGTACTTTTAACAATTCTAATATTAACATACTTGTAAAACCATCACAATCCATTAGGGAAATTCACGCATTCATCTTTGATTAAGATAAGACAAAGCTGTTGGCATCATCATGCATAAATGCAACTTATAGGTGCCCAACATAAATTCAGGTTTAAGATCAGAGTACTGAAATGGAGACAAGTTGCCTACATTTGCCTTGATGAATCCTTTGTAGAAGATATGATGCACACTTATGATAATTTAAACAGACACACGGCATAAACAGACACACGGCATAAGTTATAAAGGAACTATTAGCTACGTGACCTGCATATAATGATATCAACTAGTTCAATCGGGGACTACGAGTCTGATCTTTTGCACATTATTTCCAGGGTGTCCCTTATTTGCCATGGAACATACAATTAGACCTCAATTAGGTCTCTCAATATTGGCATGAAAGAGAAGGCGGTGCCAGTCCCTTTATACCCATCAAGTTTTCTGTACACTTTGACTGGATCAGGATATGATTCTCAGTCCCTTTTTCCATAATACCATCACTGCGAAGATTGGCAGCACAATCCTATGCAGGTCTACTCAGAAGCCGGTTCTCCCCTACTACACCAATTCCTCTGCTCTACCTCGTCTTGCTTCCTCTTTTTCTCCCTCTATCTTCCAAAACCGTGTGCACGTAGTTGCCATGCCACTCTATACCCCTCCTCTCCCTGCAGTTAGCCTGGAAGAATAGAAAAGGCAGCAGCAATGCACAGAGGTTGGCTGCCACCAGGCAGGAAAACCCAAGAAGAGGAACCATGGCAGTTTACTTGCCCACCCTCTCACACATGGGCATGTGATAGCAGACCCCACGTTGCATATTAGGGCGCGAAATGGGTCCCAGCACTTTGAAAAGTTGAAGACCACTTGAAGGCCACTAACCTTCACTATCATCTGTAAGACTGCAATAATAAGTGATGTCCTCATGGAGTTGGTACCCTATGAAGGTAAAACTCTAGGCCTCGAGTTAAGGAAAGATTGAACACCCTGACGAGTCCCACCGATACTGGGTTTTCCTGTTCTCATTTATGTTCTGCATAAACAATGGGAAATGCCCACACACACTCAAGCATCTGGAACTATGTCATTACAGAGAAACAAATCCCATTAAAATCAGATGGAAATTACTTCCAAATCAATCAATCAAAACACACACACACACACACACACACACACACACACACACACACACACAGAGAGAGAGAGAGAGAGAGAGAGAGAGAGAGAGAGAGATGGTGTGCTAG
Source organism: Plestiodon gilberti rubricaudatus (assembly GCA_026170595.1). Taxonomy (NCBI): domain Eukaryota; kingdom Metazoa; phylum Chordata; class Lepidosauria; order Squamata; family Scincidae; genus Plestiodon; species Plestiodon gilberti. The sequence goes on along the minus strand of JANXHW010000004.1, from coordinate 16,589,412 downwards.
ACTAGGTAACAGAGTTCAAAATACCACATAAATGCACTAACATTTATTGTTATTTAGAACGGGGTTCTCAATCAGTGGTACGCGTACCACCAGTGGTACTCCGGCTGACCGGACGAGGTGTATGGATCGCCAGTCTGCCGGAACCCCGCTCCAACACGGGGTTTATGCCCAGGTTTTCACTCCCAAGAGGCTCCTACCTTTAGCCAAGCCTCTCGGGAGTGCTAGGAAGGGCCCTCCCGCCAGCTGTGACCATGCTACCTGCTCCGAAAACCAAGAACTAACTGGCACTTCCATCATCACCAGTCACTTCCAGTGGAACATAAAGGACAAGCGGCACCGGAGGTGGTACGCGGCCGATCAGGGGTTGAGAACCCCTGATTTAGAATATTTACTGTATATACCAACAACAACAACTTCAAACCAGTTCACATAGCAAAAGAAATTAAAAAAAATGATTTCATTCCAAAGAGACTCATAAAAAAAGAGGAGAGATAAGCAAACAGCCCCTGGAAAAGTATTATGTTGAAATGAACAGGGACAGTTCCTATCAACCTGTGAAATAAAAGTTGCCTCTTTTCTGAGGTAGCAGAGCACCCTTGCATGTACACCTACCAGGTCCATAGTTATCTTCTGATATCTATGAGATGTTATCCACAAGTATATCTATGTGTTATGTCTGTTTAAGAGCACGACCATGTGGCTGCAATGCTTTCTGCTGGGTGGCACCATCCCTGTGGAACTCCATATCTACACTGACAAGCAGCTGACGTCTAATATATTTAGACAACATATTTAGACTACTGTATTGCTGTTTGTTTCCTTCCAATATCATTATAGTCATGTTTGATGTTTCCAATATAGATGGTGTTAGGTGCCACAAGAGCCAACAAGCATGCTGGTTGGAGAGAGAAATATTAAGGATAGAGAAACATCTATGTTGATTGGTGTGAAGAAAAACATATCAAAGATGAGATTCATTTTTTATTATGGCCATAGATTTAAGAAATCACAATTTCTGTCGTGATCCTAGGACTCTTCCTTGGATATTATTATTCAAAGCACCCCAGAATTTAGTGATTCAGGACTTGCTTCACTGATTTGCTCAGAGGTCTTCATACTGGTTTATATTGGTTAACACTAACACCTGTACAGACTCTGTCTATGGACAAAAAAAATCCTATATATATATATATATATATATATATATATATATATATATATATATATATATATATATATATATATATATATGGATCATAATTCCAAATGATACAGTCGATTCCCAGATTTGTGTGTGAAATTCAAATTTTTCGCACACAGTCACTATTCAAACATGAGACCTTTGCATGTACTTCTGGCAGCCCCAAAGGCAAGAGAGGTATTCTCAGTGGTAAAGGCAGCCACAATCCAACTCCCCCACCACACCTAGCCAGTGAGATTGACAGAAGCAAAGCAATGAGGTATGAAACATTCCCCCCCATTGACTTTTTTTGTTAAGTTGGACTTTGATTAGAAAACCCTTACTATAGCTATTACCACAGGTAACAGCACTGTTTTTAAGGATCTGAATGTCTCAGAACCACTTTTCTAATTCTAATTATTTCAGCAATTTATGGTAAGAACGCAAGAAAATCTCTATAGTATTGGACCACAGGTCCATCTAGTCCCATCATACTACATCCAAGAAGCACATCAAGTTAACGCTCTCCAATTCTTGTTCCGCAACCAATGGTATTCAATGGTATATTGCCAATGGAGGCTTTAATAGTAATTATGTCTTGATCATGAAGCCATAAATCTACAGACATACTGCTAAAACGTAGGATTTTTTTAAAAGCTGTGTTTAATCGCTGGAAGACACCGGGGGGGGGGGGGGGAAGAGCCAGATCCATTTGTGTAAGGGAACCATGCTGAGAATATGTTTCTTGCGTCTATTTTTCAGCATCTGTTTTTGGGAATTTTTTTCCTGGTTCTTATTGATCTGTACACTATTCTTTATATATCATTTCATTACCGCTTCGATAACAACAAGATAATTATATACAAGACGGGGCATGTATCATGCTGGGGAGTCTTTCAGCTAATGAATTGTTGAGCCACGCAATAGAAGCAGAATATATTCGATCACACAGGGAGCAGCAATATATCATTACTGCGTCGCAGGGTCCTCAACAACTATTACAAATCCTTTGAACACTTTCACACAGCCCAAAAAGAGCCTCAGAATGATAAGAGTACACAAAGCTTACAGGCAGGGTGAATAAAGGGGAATTGGTCTAGGCAATGACTGGATGGTGGGCAGGAGATTTTTTTTTTTTTTAAATGTATTATTCCAAATCACCCCTTCTACATTTACTACATGGTAACTTAGCCCAAGAAATTCCAGGCCTCAGCTTTTCCAGGATGTTCCAAAGCAACCATGTTTTGCAGGACTGAGAAAGGCCTTGTGCCAAGGGCTGGCTGACATGACCCATATTTGGGCTTGTATTCAATTCATGCTTATTTTGTTGTGACAGCCTGGATTGAATACAGTATACGTGTGAGCAAGATGAAGTGATTATCTGAGAACTCTACCATGCTCACAATGCCCAGTTTAAATATTTCCAAAAGATCATTTGCATAGGTTTGCATCCTTTCGCAAGTAGAAATGTAGCTCAGTTCATGGTAGTACTTCCAATTTTCAGTTTCCCCCTGCCACCAAAGCTTCCTGTGCCTACCCTACACTGCTTTGGAGGATTCCCTCGGAAGAGAATTTTCAAGGGAGAAAGGGAGAGAAAGGGGCAGGAAAGCCCCACTGCATGAGTGGAATTCAGTTTATGCTTCTTTGGATCCAAGTGAATGTTTTGCAAGTGGGGTGTGCAGTGATCTTTTCAGATGACTGCTTCACAACATACACTTTCAATTCAAGCTGCCAAAACAAGTCACCACAATTAGATGCAAGCCTGAAAATTGATTCAAGTCTAAGTATCACTACAGGCTTCTGAATTATTTACTAACAGAACACACTAAACATTTTTCTTTGAGATACACCTCTTGGTGCAGCATCTCATGTTCCACAGAGGATGTATGAATGACTCAAAAATCCATGTTCCGCATTTCCAGAATAATAATAACCTGGAGTGCTCCACTACCCTATAACTTCTCTGTGTGCTCCCTGCCAAGGCTATGGACATCTGTTCAGCATGCCTTTGCTGAAATCTCTATCTGCTTTCTGAAGAAATCCCTGGAGTGGGAAGAAACGTAAAAGCAAATTGAAGATTTAAAGCTTTCATCTCTGACTGCCCTGGATAGTCCGCTCCTGTGCATCCAATCTCGTCAACGCAATTGAAACAGGAAAGGAAGTGTCTTCAGTCAATTGTAAGATACAACTTTATTTCTTCTCTCAAAAAAATCAAAAAAATGGCTGGAAATCCCATAAATATTCAAACTGTGTATTTAATTACAAGCCATGAAAATCTGCATGCTTTCTATCATTATATTGTCGTTGTTGGCCCGTCTGCATAGATTCTCTGTCTGTAAAATGGGTATAATTACAGTATACACTTTATTTTGACAACTTTGTGCTATCAAGTAAAATTCAGGCCTATGGACTAACCTTAGAGCGCTGAATAAAACTTCCCCACAGAAGCACAGGATATTCATCATGAATCGTAATAAGATATTCAAAACATGTTAGGAGTCAGGTATGTTGCATTTTATCTGACATGAATAATAAGAGTCAAAAATCTCTCTTTTTAAAAAAACTTACTAACCCAAACAGGAACAATTTGATGAGAAACAAGATACACGGTTCAAATACGCAGGTTTCAGGCAACACATATCACAAATGCTTGATCTGAAGCAGTGGTTTCCAGGCAATGGAATTAGTATAATGGTTGGAAATTTGAGAAAAATCATATAACTCTAGCTGTGTCCTTCCTTTCACACCACTAGCAATGCTTCCTGCTTTCCCATTTCAATCTTCCTGCAGTCAATCCCAGAATTCTCCCCAAAGTTTTACAGCATTCATTCATTACCCATTCCTCTCTCAGCAACAAAGGAAGGAAGGAAGGAAGGAAGGAAGGAAGGAAGGAAGGAAGGAAGGAAGGAAGGAAGGAAGGAAGGTGATGATGGACGGTACTAGCTAGGAAAGGATAATGGTGGGAAGTTGTGGCTGAAATAGAGATGACTAATGCACATGACTGTAGGACTCAGAAGTATGCAGTACATCAGAAGGGACACATTTCTAAGCCTAAGGGCCATATACCGAAATCTCCATATGGCCTGAAGCCTCAAGAAGCCAGTCCCTTCTCCCTCCCAACAACACACGTACGCCCACATTTTGGGTTTTGTCAAGGACATAGTAGGGCTGCAGTCTACCATGCCTAAAACTAGCCTTGGACTTGTGCTTTCCAACCTGTCATCTCTGAGGTTTGGTAGCTCACTAGTTGCCTTAAAAAATGTCTGGTACCTGGTTCTTGTTCCGAAGCCCATGACATCCCTTTTATTCCAATTCCTATTCTCCACTTACAAAACTTCTATTTTTCCTTCCCACTCATGCAAAACTGCTTAACTTTTTTATTTTTGCTTGGTCCACAGTTCCCAAGGAAAACTTACTTTGGGACTTGCAAACTATCAAAATCTATCCCTAGCTACCAAAATCTATCCCTTGTGCCTTTTCTTCCTTTTGGGTTTCTTCAGTATCACTATGAAAAGAATGGAGGATAGGAAGTCTCCTTATATAGGAGTCTCTACTGCTCAAAGACTAAGGCTGCAATCCTGTGCACACTTTCCTAGGAGTAAGCCCTACTGAACACAATGGAACTTACTTCTAAGACGAAGTGCATAGGATTGTGCTATAGGTCCTTAACATAAAGAAGAGACTGCGGATCAGAGCAAAGGTCCACCTAGGCTAGCTCAGCATCCTGCTCCACTCAGTAGACAGCCAGATGCTTTTGGGAAGCGCACAAGCAGGCTTTGAAGGCGCCAGCACTTCAAAGCACTTCCCACTGTTGTTCCTCAGCAAACTGGCATTCAGTGGCACCCTACCACTGAACATGGAAGTTACACACAGACCTCAGGATTAAAAGACATTGACAGACCTATCCTATATGAGTCGGTTTAATCCCTTTGATCACGAAGGGTCGTACACGACAACAACTGAACAACAACAAAAGTCATCTAAGCTAGTGTCTATCACTACGTCCTGTGGCAGTGAATTTCATAAGTTAATTACGTGTTGCGGTAAGATGTACTTGCTTTGGTTGTTTCGGAATTTACTGCTGATCCATTTCAATTTTTTTTCCTCTCATTACCTTAAAACTTCAGCAGAGAGTGGAAGAGAATGTGAGCTGCCGATGCGGTCGTCAGTCTTCACAGATTCCAAAGAATTTCGATACAGGAATTAGTTTCATTAGCTATGCAGCATTACATCTTAAATATCACCTCTCTGCATCAGGTAGTGGCGGTCCATAACATTCTCCACACCCGAGTCACTATGCCACACACTATCCCAAGATCTCCCTGCAATACACAACCACGCACAATCCAAGAGGTGAACCTGCAGCATTCTCTGTAACATTACAGTATTTTTATGCTCACTCCTTGGCATCTCTAAATATATTGCCACCGTAAGCCATTGCGTAGGTTGGTTCAACAGCCAACCTAGCCCAACTGCAACCTCTATAAAACAAACAAAAACAGCAGTTCTCCCATGTGTAACACAGAAAACATTCACCAAACTCCTGTGATCCAGCAACCACCTTTTCCCCAAGATAGGGCCTTAAAAACAGTGGCAGTTACATACACCCAATTCACTTTTTTTAAAAATAAGATTCAGTTATGACATACTGCTGCATATTATGCCAATATAGTACAGCCCTGAAATATCATTTTGCAATATATCATTATGGACACAAATTACCAAGAAAAGAAGTGTAGTAAGCCTCACGAGTTATTAAAATAGGCTTCAATATGTGCTTATCTTAGGGCAGGGAGACATTGCCATGTGTCACTCGCACTATAACATAGTATTTTAAATATTATTTATACGGATCTCAGAAGTATACAGCATATGTGTTTCATTATACAGTAAGCACAATTTCTGTCTACCTACAAATACATCCCTTGCTGTAGCTTCTCTACCCTACATACCCTTGTTAGCCACACATTTTCTTGGGAGGGCTATTGTAAAAATAGAAGCAGCAGCAAAGGGCAGAGACTCCAACATCTACCCTTTACAGCGGGGTACTGCCAAGGCCAATTGCCACCAAACGCCACGCCCTCCACAGCCCCCAGGGACCAGGTGGTATCTCCTCAAGGGCATCCAGGTGCTGATACTTAGTCTAGCGAATAATTTTTTGTTACATATACTATGTAACCATAAGTGGTAATTATTTATTCATTAAAAATTCCCTCGTCAAGAAAAGCACATAAGAGGTTGAATGTGCCCCTGGGTTTAAAAACTGAATGAAGCCATAGGACAAAATCAGGTTTCGAAAACAAGCAAACAAAAAGTAGGGCATAAACATCTTCTAAGCATAACATCAAACCTTTAAAAATATTTAATAATTATAATAAATGTGCAAGTCAATTGCTGTATTATAGTTTAATTGACACATGTATGTATATGGAAAAACCGACATGAAGATGTAATTTATTTCTCCATGCAATTTATTTCTCAAAAGACCCACTTGAGCATTTTAAACTGATTGAATTCCGACTCTTAAAGGACCTGGATGCTACGTAATTTGTTCCACTGAAGATCCATGTAAGAACGGTGATTTTGTTGTTGTTACTACAGTAAGGCCCCCGTATCCGCGGGGGATACGTTCCAGGCCCTCCCATGGATACATGAAAACCACGGATAGAGACGAATGCCCACTCCGTGGTTTTGAGAGCCCCCCCGCACGCATGCAACACCCCCCAGGTTCTTACTTTTAGCTCAGCAACGTTTCTTCCTTAAACAAATGCAATAAGCAGCCTTCTGTTAACCTTGTTGAGTCTCTCTAGCACTTAGTCTCGCTCTACTTGCCTGCAATAAGCAGGAGGACGCTGCTTATCACGTTTAAGGAAGAAGCTAACCTTACTGAGCTAAAAGTAAGAGCCTGGAGGAGTCGCACGGGGGGCTATCCGTGGATAAGTGAATCCACAGATAGCAGGGACCCCCGTATAACAAAAACAACAACAGCAACAACAACAACCACATTTTGTACTCCATAGTAAAGTTCAATAGAATACTGTCTGCAAGAAGCTAGAGCTTTTTAATATATGTGCACATGCTAACAAAAGTGAAATGGTCTGCAATTCCCCTGATCAGGTTGCATGAACAGATTAAAAAACGAGAATCCTTCCTCACATTAAGTGCTGTTTTTGAGTTTGCTATTAGCTTGAGGTGTGTTTTTTTAACTAGCTGGAATTTCCATCTTAAATCAAAGCTCCTAAACTATAACAGGGTAGAAGGGGGACCGTCGCTACGCTACCAACCAACACGTAATTTAAAAGCAGAAATGTTTGGACAGGAATACAAAGAAGGACAAACTAGTGACATGTTAGGGTGAAGAATAAGGCTTTAACAAGAAAAGAAAACTGCATCACAAATAAGTGTATGGTTTTTTTAAAAAAAAAATAGGGTAAACAGCAAAGAAAAGACATTCAACAGATTCCACTACTTGCAAAGCTAAAAAACACTATAAGAAATTATGAAAGTTTTGTACTCCTTCCACAGCGCTGAAGTATACACGAAAAAGCATTTAAATACTGAGTCGACTCAGTACTGACACCAGGATTTCAGTATGAAACAAAATGAAGTTACTTCCAAAAAAATTCATGCCATGGACATTTGAAATAACGTTTAAGTCAAGTAACAGCTCAAGTCCATTAACTATCATAAGGAACTTAAATTATCAGGAGAACAAAAGAGTGACATTTCCTCACCATGGAGGCAAAAATCTTAACTTGATCACTGAAGCCAGTGAATTCAAACACAGAATTTACATCAGGGCCAGTCAGAATTTTACCTCACAGAGCCATAACAGCAGGCCCCAAATCTTCACGGCAAAGCATTGCTTCTAATAAACAGAACCAGATTTTCACCCTTTTCCCCCCTAAATGTACTGTATAGTAACCGATATTAATTAAAAGGACTTTAGCTTTGATTCTAAACAATTTATCTTCATGGAGAAACATAAAAGATGGCACGAGGAACACATAATGGAGGATCCGATATATTATCCGTTTCCTGATGCAGAATGAGGACAGTTTTAAAAAATGATTTTAAGTGTAAACATGCTGAGCAGCATTTGCTCTTACATGCAATCCGGATGAAAACAGTAATACGGGTCTGGAGTCAACATATCCAAGGCAAATATCTATTTGCAGCACTCTGTCACAACTAACACGTACAATATGTGCGGGTGTGCATACAGTTTGGTTTACCTCAGTTAATTAGGAGCTTGCTCAAAGAAACAGCATCTCCTTGACAGCAAAAGGGGGGGAAATCATTACACTTATGTAAAATCATTATGAGATATATGCTTCAGTGTCTTGTTCCCTACGTCGTGCTCAGGCCGCAAATCCAAAAACAAACAAAATCTGTGAAATATTAGGGAATAATAAGCACAGAAATCCTATAGCTTGCTAGGCTGTTTGAACAGGAAATGGTTTACTTGTTTGGATACAGGAGGATTTGATTTTAACAAGGAAGATACAAAACTATTATGGGAAACTGATCACAGACACCTCACTTTTTCTAATAATTCTAATATTCTCTGGAGTTATAACTTCTAGGATAACGTTCCTCCCTTCCAACTCTAAACAGATTTATCTGCTTTTAATCAGGCAAATGTTACTTGGGATTGCAGCCTCTCTCTCCGACAATGAATGCTAAGACAAAAACCCAGGTTAATTTTTAATACCAAAAAGTCTCACAGCTCTAGCCCTGACCGAAAGCATTTCAGTAGCAGGCTGAAAACTACTGAACTGCTTACTCTCTCTGCTGCATGGAGCAAAAGCTTGGCATTTCCACTGAGGTAAGATTCAATATGAAATTTCTTTTGATAAAAAAAAGGAAATCACAGTTTGCTGTATGGAAGAAACAAACAAATTCCTATATAGTAAAAGTTATTTGAATGCTAAAGTGGTTTACTATATCCTTCTCCCTTAGTCTTCAGATGCATATCAGTATATGAGGCAATACATTCCCAAAATCTTACGAAGGCTGAAGCTTCTTTAACCACAAGTCTCCTTTTGCCCACTAAAATAAAATTCCACAGCTGCCCCTTTCTTACTACTTTTTTTGACTTCGGCATTTGAAAACTTCCCCTTCACATGGACAATGAGGACTTCCAAATAAAAGTTGTTTTAATTACCAATGGTTTCAGTTACATTTGAGTACAGCTCAGGAAAAACTCTCACTCACTCACTCTCTCACTCTCTCTCTCTCTCTCACACTCACACACACACACACACACACACACACAGGAGCTTTACTGAACTCAAAGAAGAACAGGTTGTTTGGAAAAGTGAGGGGGGGGTAGAGATTCACAAATGCAACACTTATTTTACTGCCTTCAAGGCTAACTCTGAGAAATAACTACGGTAGTAATGAATTATAAAGGATTCACTTTATACCAAACCATTCACTCTAAGTGGTTCTTAGCTGAAGGAGTATTACAATGATTTCTGGAAGTTTCTAAAAGATCATAATGACCACAAAATGCACCTATAGCCATAGGACACCCGAAACACCTGTATGTCATTTGCACATAAAGTTACAAAAAAGTGTTGTTTGCTTCAGGTGCCATACGTCAGTGGTTCTCAAACGTTTTAGCACCTGGACCCACTTTTTAAAATGACACTCTATCGGGACCCACCTAGCTTTACGAGACACACAAACATTTATCTCCCTATATTTACACAAGCTTGCAAACTGCAGGAACTCAACTCTTTGAAGGGCAATCAGCAGCTATATGATTTTTGAATAGCCTCAGGCTTGAGGCAATTACTTATTTGATCTTTCCATCACCTGGGACCCACCAGAAATCAGGTCGCGACCCACCAAGTGGATCCCAACCCACAGTTTGAGAAACACTGCCATACGTCATATCTAGTCCACCTAATAGCCAAACAGCTGTCAACTGATCTACTGTAAAAAAAATTCCTAATATTAAAGACTTTAATTTATTTTTCACAATTTTACAACGCTCTTCCTCCAAGGAGCTCAGGGTGGCGATACATTATTCCCTCCCTCCTTTTGTCCTCACAACAACCCTGTGAGGTAGGTGAGGCTGAGAGATAGTGACTGGCCCAAGATCAGCCAGGAAACTTTGTGGCGAAGAGGGGATTTGAATCTAGATCTTCCAGATCGACTCCCAAACCACTACACCATCCTGGCTTTCTACACCTGAAATATCTGAAATTCTGACTTCTGAAATATCAACTTCCAAAAATGTTTTATACACAAAAACAAGTTTCTTTTTTATATAAGAAAAAAGAGTTTCCACCAACATTTCATAATATCAATGCTTTGTGTTTAAAAAACATTCCACTATTCCTTTCTGAAAGGAAAGGAATAGTTATCCCTTCATGATTCCTCTCGTCCTGCTGCCTCAACAGTCACCTATATTATTGGGGTGGGGTGCTTGGTGGCAATCCATTCCTTGTTGCCTTGGCTGAAACTCTCCAGGTATGCTTCAGCTAGGCATCATGTTCACTTCAATAAAACAAAGCCAGAGGTGCAACAGTAAAGAGAAACATTTAACCTTTTCTGAACTATGGGGTATGAACTGACAACACCGCATCTCTACAGAACATGAAATTTCATTTTTGCCCTTAATTATGTCTGTGCCACTCCAGTAACTTCCTTAACATCACAGCCACATACAGTCCAGAATGTTTGGCAATAGTAACATAGATTTATTAAAAATAATTAGATTTTACATTGAAGGTGGCCACAGTGAGATGGTAACTAGATTGAACCTACATATTAAAATGGAGAGCTGAAGTGCTGGGTTCCTTGGAACTAGATTCCCAGATTTCTAGCACCAGATACCACCAGGAGTAAATACAACATCTAAGATTCATCCAGGAAATAATCTAACCAGCAGTACTGACAAGTCCTAACAGCAGTTCCAAAAGTGACAAGAAACGGACAAAAACCCAGTACTATAAAATCATAACAGGAATCCTAGCAAATTACATCAAGTATTTCCATCACTGTTTACCAAATGGTCAGCAGATGAGGTGGTGGAGGGAGGAGTCACAGAAAGATCCTTGTCTGTTATGCATTCACAGGTTGTTTTTCCCCCCACACCAGCCGAGCCATGGTTGCTTCTTGCAAGTCAAGTAGTCTTTCTGATCCATTCTGACCACATCTACTGGAAAATTCACTACTTTCCTGTGGCTTTGGTTAGTGCAAAATCAGTTTCCGATCTTCAACAGAAAAGGCTGAGTTGTTGGATCCTCTTAAATTAAATAAAAGTCAAATACCGTAGCCACTACTACCTTAGATCACCACGTTTTCGCTACACAAAACTATTTTCACTGCAGTTTACATTCACTTTCATAAAAAAAGAACTCTGGCAGCCAAATCAAATCCAAACACCATTGTCGTAAGCAACTTTAAAATTATGAGGCAAACTGAATATTCAACTGGATTTCTAAACTTTTCAGAGCCGACAAAATCCTAGTGTTAATGACCTTACAAAACTAGCCACAAGTATAAGTGAGATGTGGGGGAAATCCAGTTCCTTCTTTGCCCATTAGTATCTGTGTCAAAATTCTCATTACATCACAGTAAATACTTTAAACTCATTAAAGTCTCAGAAAGAACAAAACAAATACTGATGTTTTCTATTTAAAAAAACCTACTTATGCAACACTTAGGGAGCTGAATTTGCATGTATTTTTAGAAGGGACGTGTCCTGTGTATATATACACACAGCATAAAAAAACATGGACATGGGAGAGGAGAAGAGATAAAAATGGAAAAGCAACAAGTGACTGCAAAGGATATGGTATGCTTTGCAGACGAGAGTGTGGGTACCTATATAAAAGCAGAAGACAACAGATCAATTCTTCCTAATGGAAATAAAATGGCTACTGTGTTTCGTTCTTCCACAGTAACATAAGCGAACAGGACTCTTCACTTACATTGCAGACAAAAGACTTTCCTGATGTTTAATAAAAATAATATTTTACTAATACTTATAGGTACTGAAAAGAACAGATATGGACCATCTTTCAGACTATAAAACATTCTTGCAGAACACTGTGCTTAAATTATACAACTTGACCTCTGCCGATTTGGTGTGAAGGGAAAAAAATAGACATGAAAATACCTATCAAGTAATTGGTGTCGTTACCCAATTACCTCATTCATCTCAGATTTAAACATCGGGATCATAATAAGATTGTCACTGAAACCAGCCCATGCTGAACACCAAAAGGTTGTTTAAAATAGCGCCTTAGTACCACATAATCGATGTAAACAGCCCAATTCAAGCAACGCATCATAGGACGGTTTTCCAAACAACGGGTTACCGGTAGTTTTCAGTGTTGTTGCATTGAAAGCAAGACTGATCTTTAACTACCTTTAAAAAATTGTATTTGTATATACTAGAGACACAAACAAAACTTTAACTGAAAATTGGTCTCAACCAAAGGACACTGTGCAGTGCACAGTACAACTTAGATGTAAGTTGTTAGCATCTTTTGGTCTAATTTATTTTCATAAGTGGGAAACAAGATTTGCTATACAAAAGTAATAACATTTCCACAGTGTGTTTAGCCGACATCCATGGGATTAAATTACACCAAATTATTGGAAAAGTACACAATATGCAAGTCCCCCCAGCATAATGCGAACTAGTCACCATGCTTATCGTGCAACATTTAAACTTTACATAGAGTTGTCACAGACTATACCTCTCGCATTTTGTGGCTATATTTTTACGGTTTACATTTTTTCCCTCTATGCCAATATATCTGCCATTTGAGGAGAACCTGCATCTGATACATGATCTGATGTACCTGAAATCTTCTGCCACGATAAACTTGTTAATATTTCAGATGCCACAAAGCTCTTTGTTGTTTCTGTTCCAAACGATTAACACAGCAACCCCTCTGGAATATATTGCTGTATTGTCAACACAACTCAAACAGCAATTGGATGCCATCAAAGTTGGATCTTTGGAGTGCTCCATTTGTGATCTTTGGTCTGAGGGTGCTGCATCTTTCCCCTACCATTTATTAGAAACTATTGGGAGTCTTTGTTAAAAAGTTCAGACATTTGAACATCTGGAGTTCTGGTGGCAGAAATTGCTCAGTGGAGAGCGATCTGTTCAGAAATTCACATCTCCTATTTGTCCAATGGAGCAAGAGTTATCTGACCTTTAGGGCAAAGGGAAAAACTAATCTCTTTTCACAGATTTTTGCCTGAAGGGGTCAGAGAGGGGGAATTTGTTTATCTATTTTAAGAGGTGAAGGGTTGAGTCTATTTAGGTCTAAACAATGGTCTACAGGTTAAACCAGTCTGTTTTGTACATTAGGCGAATGACCCAAATAATTGCAAAAAAAATTCAAAATGCAAAAAAAAATCCCTACTTTTAAAATATATTTGCAGAGACAAAGCTTTGTCTTACTTAGAAGATGTGTGTCATCTTCTGTAACTCTCTGGATTATTTTTCCATAACCAATATCTGTGTATGGATTTCCCTATGTGCCTCTGTGGGGCTGTTGTGGTGTGAAAAAGGATACACTTCAAAAGCCATATTAAACAATATCAGATGGAGAATGACAACCTGCCACTGTTCCTAAGAAAAGCTGTTTTATATCAGGACAACGTAAGCTCTAAAGCCAAATACAGTCAAGTGTATTTGCTCCGAGTGTTAAAAAAAAAAAGTTACATCTAGTTTCTCTGCAACGTTAATCAAGGCCACAATCCTGTTCAATGAAAACCAATCAACTGCATGCCACAGATTTCCATGGGATGTTGATGGAATTTACAGATTTAGACTCTGTAATAAAAGGTATAAAAGGCAAATGATATAAATCTGTGTAGCTGGCGATACATTATTAATTTCAGTAACGAAGGAGCAATTGGAAAAGAGTCTTGCGTTTTAATAAGCATGCATTTTATACTTGCAAAACTACTTAAAAGTAGGTCACAAAAATCCAAATAATATAGAATTTAAAGCCAAAGATCCCCAAAAGCACTATCATATATGAACCAAAGGTCACAACTATGTGTCTATGTCTGTGAGCAAGTGCAGACATGCACATAAGAAAGTGGGAGAAATTGACAATATAGGCTGCACAAATCAATACATCCAAGGTTTCAGAACACGAGAACCCTGCACTATATGTTTCAAGCCTATTCAGATATTTACACTGTTAGATCATTTTAGAGCGATGCTACTGCCAACTGCCAGGGAAAAATAAAGTACACAACTCAAAAATATGTTACCTTTGTTCAAACAATACTGCTGTTCATTATATAATGGGAACTGTCATACTTAATCTCTCAGGAGCCCAGAAATGGTAGATTCTTGGGCCAAAGGTGGTTTGAAATGGTTTGAGGCAAAACTGAAGCATAGTAGTTAAGTAAATCTTCTACAGGAAAATAAGTAAAATTGATGAACTTTTTGCATCATTTCCACAAATAGGAAACTGAGCCACACACAGCACAATCCTATCACAATCCGTGTAACCAACGGTGCAGCGAGAACGGGAGGCCCCAGAACGGAAAGGGGATTCAAATCCCCTCCAAAGGGGGATTCAAAGGAGATTTAAATCTCCCCTCCCCTCCAAAGCCTCCCACCCTGCCCTCCCCCGTTGGTTACACCAGTGGTGTAAGTTGGATAGGATTGCGCTGACAGAGTAACAGGAAATAAGGCAAGCACTCTGCTTTCTAACATTTTGCACAAAATGGGTTTTCCATTCATTTTCTACTTTTATTTCTCCCTTGTAATGAAAATTATGAGTTTACACTATATATAAAAAGGGAATCAGTGACCCTCAAAAAGTCTGTAAGATGTTTTGACAAAGTATTTCAAGAATACAACATAAAATTGGTATTATCCTCAACTGTGCAATAGGGACCCAGCTGAAAATGGGATCATTTCCAAATTTTAATGGGTAAAAAGAGATACAAAATCAAACTCCTGATGGAGATGCAAACTCCTGCAGATGTGTGAAAAATTCAGATTTAAATACTATTAAGTGCTAGATACCAGTCAATATTTTATTGGTGTAAATCACGTTCTTTATTTCAACAATGTCACAGATGCTGTTATTGTACAGAATACAAATTAAAGTACTGAATGTCTACCCCTTTATACCCTCGGAGATGGTGAGCAAAGATTCATAGCTATCTAATTTTATTTTCTGGCCTAAAATATAGCAGGATCAGCCTTAAAAAAACTTCATGCCAATTCTAAGACCAATATAAAGTCCTACTCACATCAAAGTGAGTTTTCCCCCCCCCCAAGCAAGAATTGCAGAAGGAGCCCAACAATGAGCTTCTACAGATGAAAAAGTCCTTGAACAGAACAACATTGAAATGAAAGTTAAAGATCGAGACAAGTTAAGTCTAGGGTTTGAACTCCAGGGAGAGCTGACATTTTAAAAAGTGGTGCCACTGAATTATAGTTCTCTGCTTTGGGTGGGGTAACCTCCGACTGGGTGGAGCACCTCCCCTAAAGGAAGGAAAAACTGGCACAAGTTTACTTGGCCTTTGAGAGATCCTCAAGTTTGCCAACCAACTTGTGAAGTCGCACCATCGTCAACTTCACCGAGATGTCTCTTGTCTAATTCAATTACAGACAAATAGTTCTGCTTGTATGAAAATCTCAGCTTGGGAATGGAAAAAGGAGAGTTAAAGGAGAAAGAGGATCAAAAAAATAACGATGTACAAACTCTGAAAAAACTTAATTATAACTACCATCATATACAGCAAGCCTTTAATCGTTAACTGATTTCAGTATTGTCAGAGCAAGTATAAAATAAGTAGCAACCAACATGAAGAAAGAATGTAGTATTTTAAATTTTATTTGATTGATTGGAAATAATTGATCATTCTTCTTTGTCATGCCATTTTCTCACTGTTCTTTTCACTTGGTTTTTTGCCTTACATTAACAGGTGTAAATTATTCCTTGTCATTATTTCAAAAAAGGGTACTAACTAGTCTAGCAGTAACAGTTTACTAATTATCCAAGAAAACAAATTGATTCTGCAAATTAAAGACGAGAAGGAAAGAGAGCATTTCAAAACTCCATGGGGAAAATTTCCTTATTTTTAAGTAAAGTTTTCATAACCTGAAATGCACCAGTATTCAGAAAATACTGAATACATTTGGAGAAAATGCATTTGGAGAAATCTAGCAGACCTCAGCGGGAAAGTTGTTTTTTTTTTTTTAATAACCGATTGAAAAACAAGAATAAAAATAACTGCATCAACAGGGTCTTTCTTCCTTATGCCACAGGCTGGGTTTTACTTGAGTTCTTTTAAAAAATGGCAGTTAGGCCACTAAAACCAATCCAGAACATTATTAAAAGTTAAAAGCTACCAATTACTTCTGTCTGTTCTTTTAAAGAAAAGTTTGGCATTACGTCAGTCGGTTTAAAGAAAACAAGAAAGAGAGCGAGCGCAAGAAAGAGAGGGAGAGAAAGTTTCCTTCTTGTATAAATAAAACCACCAGGGGAAGGTGTCTAGCCTCTTGTAAAGGGTTTATTGCAAGTTTTTAAAAGGGCTACGTACATTTTGAAAAATTAAATATTTTTATTAAATAAATTTCAGGGGGGAAAAAACCCAATCAGCCAATCGGGGGTGGGGGTGGTGAAGATTTCTCATATAGGAAATCCCATGTATTGCCTACAGCTTAGACTAGGAAAGTGTCTGGGAAATCAGAACTTGCTGAGTGAAAAACTAAGTAAAGATCGCTCCAACATAAGACACCGTCTCTCAAACATGGAAAGTGGGTTTTAGAATTTAGCAATGGACACCACCCAAGCTCCACAGATGTGCCTGGGGGGGGGGGGGTTGCCAATAATATTCTTCAGATAGAGTATTTTAATAGGATGATTCACATCCTACAACATGTACAAGTTTGATAGGAAGGTTATGGAATGCTATAAAGCAGGCTAGTAGAGACAGCAGAACTTTTGCATGTGCATTGTTATAACAACAAAATAAAACATTGCTGAACTGAAGACAGATTATAAGGAAAGATCTCTAATATGAGATTTCAGAAAACTCTTAGTAGAAGAGCACAGAAATCTGCCTTGTACCAAATCAGAAACTTGGTTCATCAAGCTCAGTATTGTCCACCCTAGCTAACAATGGCTCTCCAGGGTTTCAGACAGAAAAACAGAAACCTTTTCTATTAATCTCTTCTAGTCCTACCTGAAGATGCCAGAGGATCTGGAACTTTCTGCAAGTAAACCAAGTGCTCTACGACTGACCTACAGCCATCCCTCAGTAAGCAAAGCCACATCTCAAACAACCTGCAATTCATCCACGCATAAAGAGAATAGGTTACCGTACTAATAGAAGTGTACAAATCATAAGCAGGCAATTAGGCTAAATCAGAGGAAGTTAAGATAAATGAGGTTTTCCCAACAATCCCAGGGTAGTCTCACCCTCCCTGAATCTCCATTACTGATTTTGTGGAGGGGCACCCAGCTGCCCCATATTTTTATAATACAACCACCAAAAGCTTTCTAAGGATCAGTGAAAGACGTATCCTTCTCTTTAATTTCTCCTGCATCAAAGTAAGGATTGGCCCATACAGTTGGACGCTAACGCAGGACACTATCATTTTAAATAATACAGGGTGGGCGGACTAACATACTGTAAACCAATGACACAGTAGTCTGCTTCAAAGTTTAAATTAGTTAATGCAAAAAGTAAATCTAAACTTAAAGTCTTGTTACACCTTTAATAAACATTACACAATAGTTTAAATGTTTGAATTGACTATAATATACTTGCTATAAACCTGATCCATGACACAGTTAGGCTAATTTAAACTGATCGAGACTTCTTGACGTCAATATCCTCTACTATCTTAAAAAAAGGCTGCAAGATGATGCAGAATTGTCAACAGAATTGGGATTAAACTGGGGTTCATTCCATCATTTAACATTTAGTGAGATTGTGGATTAGGCTCATAAATGATAACAAATTTCTTGGATTTAAACTGATCTAGTCCCACTGAAGTAAATGGGACAAACTGGCTTTAATTCAAAGACTATAGTTTCAATGGCTTGTGTGTCTTCTTGCCTATTGCACTTTAGTTGTCAAAAGCCAATATAACAGAACAACAACAATCCATTAAATTGAAAGTAACCATGCAACTATCAAAATAGACTATATTTGGGTGGAGGTTTTAACTGTCAAAGTTATGATTTAACTCTGTTGTAACTCTGTATAAGAAGGAAGTTCAAAAAGCATGACACTTTTTTTTAATAAATGCTCTCCTTTTTAAGTCACCACTGGGAAGAAAACTTGTATTTAAAGAGAGACAAAAATAATTCCACAATACATAGGCTTTAATTAACTTTTCCAAGGGTCAATAATCAGCAGTATTCATAAAGAAGCACACTTTATTAACTTTTAAAAGGGTAGCAAACCCTGATCAATGGATCAATCAATTGAAGGTTGTGGATTAATTGTTATAGCAAAAAAAATAATTCACGGGAGTAAGATTTAAGTGCTCACTTGTTTTATTTTGTATCCTAGTGTTGCACATTACTGACATAGGAAATGAAAGGCAAATATTAAAATAGTCTCTTTCTAACAATGACTTGAAGTATGCAAGTATAATGCAGTTAATAAATCAATCATTTAAAAGCAGATAATCAACTGAAAATTCTTTGATTGAAAGCAATATCAATAGCTCATAATCATAATCAATATCTGCATAAAGCTACAACAGGTCTTCCTTTTTTTGACCTGAGAACGTCAAAAAGGCAAAACAAGCCAACAAAGACTTTTCTGTACCTTTTACATTAAAAAAAAATTGTTTAAGCCTAATTTTAATCACCTACATTTTGAATTGTGAGGTGTAATACTTGGGACAGAAAACTCTGCATTTATGGTTACCCAAGACTGCCAAAAATACAAATCTAAACTACCTCACTAGTTGTCTTGAGGAAACTAAATTAAGGAAAGGCAAACACCAACTGGAAAGTTGTCAGTCTACTGGAATGAATGGCTTCATTTTACACACTAACCAAACAATCCGAATATCAAAATATATTGCTGTTTGAAGCCAATAATTTAACCAACAACCCTATCCCCCAAGCACATTATGAGAAAAGTGAGCCCCACTGATTTCAACGCAACTTAAATCTACCTATGTGTTCCTAGGATCATGGCCTACAAGTTCCTAATTTGTTTCAACAGAAAGCACATTGAAAATGTCACTAATTCCCTCTTGACTTTTCTGCAGAGAAAGAATAACTTTTTTCAGTCTCCCAACTGAACATGTTCAAAAATATTTTGGTAAACACTTTCTTAAATATTTAAACATTATCATAACGTTAAGTGTGGTGCTGCGTGCAAACTTTTATGACCATCAATGTAAGCAGTGTGGCTACAGGTAAAATCTGATAATGTTTCCATTAAACATATTACACTTCAGCATTTCAGGTATTATACATCAATATTCAAGCACACCCATATACACCCCTTAAAACATATACAAAATTGTTAGTAAAAGAACACGGATGGTTGGGGGAAAAAAAAATCAGAAAAGGCAATTTCTGGTGTACTAACTTCTACACAATCTAAGCTTTTAGAAATAAAGGGTTTGGGACGCTTTCAGATACTTCTCCATAAAGTGAGCCACCTTCATACCTTAACAGCAAGTAGCAATTAGTCAATGTGACCTTAATGATTTGAAAATGTTAAGGCACTCCCTATGAGCTTCAATCAGCGTGAAAAATAAGATAGGGTCTGAATGCTGAAATCTAATGAGCAGTCACTGTAAGAAGCTCTTCTACAAGGATAGCTGCTTTTACTGTCTTTATTAATAGAGCGGCAGTACGCAAATATGTATATACATCTTCATGCACACATTCACAGCATATGCTGTAATCATAGAGTGGGGTAGGACTTTAAGGTTGCAATCCTATGCACCTTCCTTTGGAATAAATTCAATGGAACTCAGTGGAACTTGCTTCCAAGTA
Source organism: Plestiodon gilberti rubricaudatus (assembly GCA_026170595.1). Taxonomy (NCBI): domain Eukaryota; kingdom Metazoa; phylum Chordata; class Lepidosauria; order Squamata; family Scincidae; genus Plestiodon; species Plestiodon gilberti. The sequence goes on along the minus strand of JANXHW010000004.1, from coordinate 16,569,243 downwards.
AACATATTTAGAATTATGCTGCACAAATGACACACTGGATATAATAGCTATCCATTTATATTAGGTTCGAATCTTCGTGTGTGCGTGTGTGTGTGTGTGTGTGTGTGTGTGTGTGTGTGTGTGTGTGTATGTACACACTATATAATGTACACTGTTATTTTATGAGTGTATATATTTTATAGCTATATATACATATTCATCTCCATAAAACAACACTGTGTGCTTTATTGCTAGAAAGTATACACAGTGTATTCCACAAAGACTGAAAAAGCAATTGTGTACTTTATGTGATGAATGCATATAAAAACTAATAAGGAAAATCTTGGCTACATTGGTCCATTGAGGCCTCAGATTGCACTTGGTTACACTTCAGAAAAGTTGCAGTGAACTCTATCTAACTACTCTAGTGTAAACAGTGGTCACAATTCAACCAATATTTTATATTCCACTTATGAAAATATACATGTTGAGGTCCAAGATTTTCAAAACACTACCCAAGATCGCAACCTAATCCAACAAATGCAGCCTAAAAGCTATTATAACTTTGTCGTGAGCCGATTTTAAGAAAGCAGATTGTATAAAAATTTAAATGTTTATATTATACAGTACTGTCACCCACAATATGCAGGAGTAGCATAATGGGTTGCAAAAACATTCCATATTCAGTGAGAGCACTAAATATAATCATATCAATTTAAGGTGTCAGTATGGCATTAAGACACTGGAAGATTTCTATGAACTTAGCAGCTGGACGACAGTGTAATATCAGTGACGTGTAATCTGCACTCTACAGTTTAACCAATCTTTAAAACTTTTTAAAAAGAAAGAAACAGATTGGGGCCCCATCCTTTTTTAAAGAAAAAAACAAAACAAAGAAGTGTCCCACTTGTTTAGTTTAGCCATATTTGTAACCAACTTTCACTACAGTCGTTAAAAAAGTCGTTTTTTCCTTGCAAAATGTTGATATCATTTCCAGACAGTTTTGTCAGCATCACGATTTACAGGAAATAGTTGGTGTTCTCATGAAAGCCTTGCATTTAATTGCAGAGCAAAAGGGACTTTAAAAAAAAAAACCTTCCTTTACAGTTTGCTTTTCCTACGATTTCTAAGATGTCACTCTCAAGAAATACTTGAAAAAGCTTTTTCACTTAATGGACATCTTGTGAACATGAGGACAAGCGCTAACTTCTGTTCAGAAAGGACTACTGTAAAAAATTTTTCTTGCTCTAGCACCATCAGGAACTAACTTTTACTACTAATTTACATATTACATTTGTAACTTTGGCTTTTTTCCTGCATAATAAACGTAACATTTTAATCTACAAATGTCAACAGAAAAATAGATGAACACTACCTGAACATCATCATGTTGGCTGCTCTGTTGTAGGTTTAAACCAAACAACATGAAAATGTAGGACTAGAAGGTTTGCCCCATACCATAGGTCTGTACGAAGTGCCCCAAGATCTGTATTTTCCTATTAACATTATTTACTATTATCATTAACTTGCAGTAGTGTTCACAACGTACTAGGCTCTGCATGCATTTGCAAAAGAAATAACCATGCATTTCAATGCTCCTTCCCAAATCATTACTTGCACTTTTTTCTCTAATTGCATTTTCTCCAACTTTGTTCCATTACTTCCTGCTTATTTGCAAGGGGATGAATGGAAGGCAGGTTCCTTATGAAGTCTCCTCATGTTTACTTCATCACTTGGCCTCTGACTTTGGAGGTTGTTGTTTTTTTTCTTCTTTTCAGTCAATGAAATTCAGGAGGTTTGACATTTGTGGATGGAAAAAATAGTAACTTGACTTTATATGTACTTATGACCTGGTTTTAGTTCTTCCCCTTTAGAAACAAAAAGTGCTAAAGAATCCTGAAACTTTAAATAAACACCTTGTTTACAACAACTAACTAAAACCTACCAAAATATCAGAGAGAAATTGTCCTGGACAAATGAGAACAGTAGGCCCTGAGAAGTGCTACTGAGGTCTAGCAAGTAGCTTTCCTCTAGGTAGGATCAAAGAGAGAGATCAGAAGGGGGGGGGAGACCCATGGGGTAGAAAGTGTCAAGTTTGCACAGCACCTCCCTCCCCCCCCTCAAAGAGAGCTCCTTCCGGGAGCTTTTACTAACAAACCAGAACACCACCCCCACCCCCTTCCCTTTCTATGTTTATCACAAGTAACTATCAGCACCACAGCAATATTCCCTCCTTAAAACATTCGGAAGTTTCCAAGTCTCCATTCATTCAGTTCTGGGGGGGGGGAGGGAATCTGTCACACAGATCCCAAGTGTAAGTAAGTGGGGGGGGTAGGCGGAGGAAGCTAGACAAAAGTAAGTTATAGCAACCCTGGGAGAGCTAAGCAGGGGGTCCTGGCCTTTAAGAGGGCAAAGTTAGAAGATGTAATCTCCACTAACATCATGTCACTTGGGGGGGGGGGCAGAAGAGTCCTCCTTCCCCCCTACACCTTCCCAATATTTTAAAGACTTGTATTATACAAATAAGCATCCCCTTCTCTACCTTTCTCCACTTGAAATCTCTCCCCAGCAGTTACATACATAACACAAAAAGTTTTCTCTTTCTCTTCAAACTTACTACTTTCCATGATGGTGTCCCTCTTCAGCTTGGCTTTTTGTCATGATTTCCATTTAATTAAAAAAAAAAGAAAATGAGATGAAAAAGAAAAGAAACTTCCTCCAGCAGCAAATCAAGACCTGCAAAACTCTGGGGCTTTGCAAGCTATTTGGATGCGAGGTTTGCAAAAATAATAGAAAATCTAAAAACCACTGGACTCCCCCCTTCTTTCCTATATGGAGGGGAATTAAATCAAAGCTATGCACATAGGAGGGGAGGGGAGCCAGGAAAGACACCAGCAGCTTCAGAAGTTCTTTTCTTGTTGGGGGGAGGAGGGGGGAGGGAGAGGGGGCAAAGGGGGAAGGGCTTCCCTTTTGCTTCTCCTCGGCTGCTGAACTTGACCCCTGCTGACTCCACCAACAGGGCTACTGCAAGTTTTTAAGTCGCCCATTTCCCAGGCATCAACACATGGGATTTTTGAGCCACAAAAAACAGAAGAGAGGGGAGGAGGATTTTAAAACACACACATAAAAAGAAACCCTATGAAAGCTGAGACGCTCTTAATTCTCCCTCTTTTACAGCCACCCTTTAAAAAAAATACATTAACTCAGTCGTCCCCCTCTCTTTCCAATCAGTCCTTATACATATATTTTCCTCGCTTTCTGATTTCCCATTGCGCGCACATTCACACACATACACAAACACACAATATACATTTGCAAGATACATAAACCCACAATCAGCATACGCAGTGCTCATCAGATTGAAGCAGGAAAAGGATTTACACCCAACCCCCAGGATCTCCACCTATAACCCACGCACCCCCACGACACCGACACACAACAGTCTTTGATCTTGCTCCTTCTAACACCCCCCTTTAATCTCTCCTTTCACCCCCTTTCACCAGCACCACTGCTTACCTGTTGATTAATCAGCAATAATAATAATAATCTCGGCAGCTTGAAAGATGGTGGAGCTGTCGCTTGAGCCATGAACCGTCTTTCTGTTGTTTGCAACAGAGTTGATCTTGGATTATTTTGGAAGAGGTGGAAAGGGGGGGGGGAGGGAAGGAAGGAGGAGGAAAAGCAAGAGAAAGGAGGAGGGAGAGAGAAAGAGAGAGAAGGAGGGAGGAGGGGGTTAAGGGAAGGAGGGGAAAAAATCTGCCTTTACAACCCCCCCCCCTTCTCACCCCCTCTGCTGATGGGGAGAGAGAAAAGGGGGACGCGCAAAGGACCTGGATGTGCCCGGCTGTGTTTATAGAAGAGAAGAAGCGAGAGAAAACGAGCGAGCCAGGGGAGAGAGAGAGGGAGAGAGAGAGAGACTGGCTTCTAGTGGAACAACAAGCCCCAAAAAAGGAGGAGGAGAGGAGAGGAGGCTTTAGAGATTGCAAGGAGATCAGCTCTTTATCAGAAATGTTATCGCTTGTCAGGACCTCAGTCTCCGAGCATTACGTCAGTTTCAAGACACCAACACTATTAATATCAAAGGGAGCCTTAGCAAGAGAAAAGCGCCACCCCAGACGGAGAGCCCTTAAAGAGACAGTACAGGCGTCCCCTGTTGCCGCTTGCCGGCCTTAGCCCGGCCTCCTTCGGCGGCGGCGGCGGCTCCTCCTCCTCCCGCGCTCTCTCTTGCTCTTTCAATTCGCGGCAGCGGCAGCAGCAAACTCAGTAGGCAAAGGCGGCTGGGGAGAATCAAATCATTCACACATCTTTTCGGGGGGGGGGGGGAATTATGAAGATCAACCGAGCAAGCCTTTCTTTGGCGGGTTCTCCAGTTTTGCAGAGGCGGGAGGCTTTTCCTCCAAAGAACCAATTTCTACAAATATATATCTTACAGAGGAAGTTTAAGAGAAGTTGTTTTGACATGATTAAATTGTTCATTGGACGTTATGATTATTGATGGCTGCTGGGGTCTTGTGTCAGCGCTTCCAAAAGCTCTGAGTTGGTTCCAACCACAAAAAGTGGAATAACAGCAGCATTTTCAGATGCACTCCTTTGGCTGGGGTGGGTGGTCACTCGTCAGCGTTGGAGTTGAAGAGTACTGGAACTTTTTTATCAGTTCAAACAGAATTACTTTTTAAATGGCGAGGGGGTAATATCCCACATGTAGTGGGATATTATTAGGGAACAGCCTTTTTGGTTTGTGAAAAGAGGGAGCCTGCTCAAGGAGATAAGCTCAGAGGCTCTGTGAAATGGCTAACACCCAAACGTAAAAACTAGTCATTGTTGTTATTGGTTATTTGGGATTTTCCCCCTAATATTATTAGGTCATTATTTTTAAGGCAACACTAAGCATGATACGATATGAAAGTCAACTGAACAGTACTCTCAAGAGTTGATCATATACTGTACACATATGTTCTCTTGACAGAAAAGTGTTCGATAAAGTCTACTCTCAGCGCAATCCTAACCAACTTTCCAGCGCTGGTGTAGCCGTGCCAACAGGGCAAACACTGCAGTTTGCAGTGCAGGGACAGTCATGGAGGCCTCTTCAAGGTGACAGGACATTTGTGCTCTTACCTCAGGGCTGCATTGCGTCTGCACCGGCGCTGGAAAGTTGGTTAGGATTGTGCTGTCAACAGTGGCGTAACTCCGCCCCACGTGATGGGAGCCGCCGACGCAACGGCACCCACATGACGCAAGGCGTGACGTCACCACGCACCTCCAATCACACACACACACCGCCGTTAGGCTTCCTTTTTGGAGCCAGACGGCAGCCCGGGCAGGCAGAAGGGCCGGAACGCAGCCATCTCGGCTGCAAAGAGCCACCAGCACACGTGAGTCGCCCTCACGATTGTGCCCTCCTACAGCCGTGACTGCGCCCTCCTGGGGTCGGCACCTGGTGCCCAGGGCCCTCCACTGAACGATGCTACTGGCTGTCAAGCTTTTTTCCTTTATGAGAACATAAGAAAAGCCAGCATCCTATTACCCACAGTGGTCCATAGCAGAGGCCTCTGGGAAGCCCCCAAGCAGGAGGTGAAGGCATACCCCTCTCTGTCCATTGCTCACTTGCAACTGGTATTCATAGCCATACTACCTCTAAACCTGGAGGCAGCATATGATATAGCCATTTATAGACTTTGCCCAATCCTCTTTTAAAGCCACTCTTGCTCGTGGCCATCCTCGTATTTTGTGGCAATGAATTCCACAGGCTAATTATGTTCTGTGTGAAGAAGTACTTCCTGGTGTCCACCCTAAATCTCCCACCAATCAATTTCACTAGAATGATAACCCCTGGTTCTAGCATTGAGAGAGAGGGGTCTCCATGGTCTCCACACCATGCATAATTTTATAAACCTCACAACCCAATCCTATGGTGCCGTACCACTTTCAAAACTAGTGTTCTGGCAGCAGTTAATGTTTTGTGGCAGGGATGGCCAACCTTTCAATATGAATGCTCCTGGCCCTTTAATGGTTGTAGCGGTAAGGGCATTTCAGCAGGTGCAGCTGCTTTAGCAGCACCATCAACCCTTGCAGCTGCCAAGTTTCTGCCTTCTAAACAACTCTTAAGATCACAGAGGCCCTAATAGAAAGTTGGCCACCCCTGTTTTATGGCATCATAGCACTCCAGAAGCACATGGAGCCACACACTTCCGTTCCGCTGCCACAGATGGTGGGGAAGACACCGCATGCAGTGGTAGAGGAGCCCTACCAACACCCATAAGTTGGTAGAACAGGGCAGGGGGTGTGGGAGGATTGGGGTGGAAGGGGGAGGGGCAGGGGAGTGTCAGAGTCAGGAGGGGGTGGCACTCAGTGCGAGTGACTTGTGCTGGATGCTAACCCATTTGGAGCGAGCCGACACCCCCTTTGTCTCCTCAGATTTGCACCAGCTAAAGAACTGGCACAGGTCTGAGACCACCCATTGGCGGTCAAGGGGCTTATGGAGAGGTAAGGGAAAATATTTACCCTTTCCCCTCCCAATTCCCCCCCCCCCAGCACACAGCACGTTTGGGCACAGCTGCTTCTATTTCGGGTAAAAGGATAGGATTGGATTGTAAATCATGCATCCTCCTTTAGTTTTTCAAACTAAAATGGCCCAGACATTTGGAGCTTTTCCTTATAAGCTGCTGCCCTTTCACTGAGCTATTCACCATGACCCCAATCTCTTTCCTGGTTCCTTACCTATAAGTATACAGAGTGAGCACAAAAACATTCCTTGATTTCCAACAGTTATGGAACAAAATCAATGAGTGTTTTTGTGCTCACCCTGTGTATATGAAGGAAATTGAAATTGTTTTTGCCCTGGTATGCATCATCTTGTACTGTACTTATTGACACTGACCTGCATTTCCATTTGGGTGAATGAGCAGCTGATCTGAAGAGGTCCTTTTGGAGAACTTAACAGTCTGCTTTGGTTTTGACCACCCTGAATAGTTTGGTGTCATCTGCAAACTTTACCAGCAAACTTGCTGTTTATTCCTAACTCCAGATCAATTAGGAACAAGTTAACACAGTGGTCTCAATACAGATCCTTGGAGATCCCCACTGCTTACTTTCCTCCACTGTGAAAACTGTCCATTTATTTCTGCTCTCTGCTTCCTGTTCTTTAACTAGTTACTAATCCATAGAAGGACCTGTCTTCTTATTTAATGATTGCTAAGTAAAAGCTTTCTGAAAATCCAAATATACAACATCAACTGGATTGCCTCTACAGGATACTTGACACTCTAGAAGGTTAGTGAGGCAGGACTTAGCTTTGCAGAAAACATGCTGATTCTCTATTAGCAAACCTTATTCTTCAATATGCTTCATAATTTATCTTTATGCTTTCCATCAGTTTACCTGGAACACACATGGGCAACCCAATCCTGCCTAAGTATCCAGCGGGTGGCCCAGGCCACCTGCCAGATCCTTTCCTCGTTCCCCGGAGTCTACTTGGGAAAAGGAGACATTTGTCTCCTATTTAGCTGGCGGAAGTCAGAGGAGGTCGTGTAAAGGCTGCGCTGACCCGGGAAGAGGATGGGGGTATGGTGGCCACCATCCCCGACCCCCCAGGCTGGCGCGGCCAATGGCCCCCCTCCCTCACCGCCTGGACTGCCCCTGCGCCCGCCGGGGGATCGCTTACTTCCTCTGGCGGCCGCATGAGCGATCCAGCGGCAGAGCGAGGACAGGCTCCGCGCCGGTCGCCCTTACTCCAGTCATTGCGAACGTGCTTTACGGCACGTTCGCGACAGCTTGGAACGGCAGAGTGCTTGCTCCACCGTTCCAACCTTAGACAGGATTGCGCCCTAATCCTAATTTTAAATTTTAAACATTGATACTTCCAGTCCTCTGACATGAACACTAATTTAAAAGGATGAGATTATATACTTTCTGAGAAAGAATTTTCAATTTCAGATATAGTAAGTATTAAAAATAATATTTAAATATGCACAATTAACTTGGATACCTTTTTTCAGAAGCTAGATAACTTGGTATGGTATATTTCCGTGTGTAATGAATTGTAAACACACTTCAAACAGTCAGAATCTGGTTTCATCTTGCACCATGTAAGAGCTAATCCAACCAAAATGCACAAAAAAAGGTAATTATTAGTTAGACATGAGGTCATTTCTCCCAAAATATGTTGTACTTCATTCAAGATATTTTACCAGGTACAGATAAAAGTGAAATGTTCAGAATAAAAAGTGCACTATGCAACCAAGATACCGTATTTCAATTCAGAAAACCTGCAAAAAATAAAATCTACAACAAAGTTAGTACCGGTATTCGCTTGCTAGATTATCTTCATTTATCTTTTGCATAATATACTGGAAGATGTGTAAACTCACTCATTAATTCGCATTCCACTACCACCCAATCCCCTCGCATGCTTATGTTCTTTTGTAGGGTTTGTCTGATAAGTACTTCGTGAATACAAAAGCAATAATTCACATGCAAGGAGTGGACTTGTAAGGTAAGTAAAATATAGTTGCTTCATCAGACATAGAGCATGTTGCTTTAAAGAGGGAGAAGAGAGAACGATTAATAACATACGATGTGGAGGACTGATTATACACTCCATCATCAGAAATTCATGCGGGAAAGCAAAGAAAAGTAATACTCATATGATATCTATGGTAGAATTTAGAGTCTGTTGCTAAGGTCTATTTGCATTTTTAATAGCAGAATAATTTACTGTACCACATCACTAATATGTACTATAAGCACTCTTTTGGGAAGCAAGATCACCACATTTTATTTTATTAAGTTGTAAATCCAGTTGCTGAATTTTTTTTTTTATACAGAGGCAATGTCTGGAATAATTTAGACAAACAAGGACTGAAGTTCATTTTTCCACCAAGGTTTTAAAACAGCCTCAAATACTTAATTTGAACTAAACCAAGTTTTGTCTCTAGATGACTTATGACTCAATGTGCAACTCAGTTAATCTGATAACATGCTGTTGGCTTCAGTGGGTTGAAATGGGGTGAAATGGACGTCCTTGGCTTAACTGGGTCATGGCTGTGAGAGAGCTACTTCAATATGTCAAAGTAAGCTTGTCAACTGACATTGCATGTGGAAGGTTAAAACAAACAAAAAGTGATGACTTGATACATGCCCCTGACAGTAGTAGAAGCAGACTTTTCAAAGATATTCAGTTCTCTGTTTTACAGCGTTCAACATTTTCACTTGCTGTTTTTGAACAGAAGAATGATAACCTCAAACACCTTAATACGCGGAATGCCCCCCCCACCTACATTCCTCAGAGGTAATTTGCTTTGAATTATCATGTACTCACTGATAACCAGGGAATGAATGATACAACCTATGACAAATGTTTCAAAAAGACACATCTTTTCCAACTCTAAAATGAATTGCTAGAACACTAAGCCATTTACCTATTAACTCACAAGAAATTACATAGCCAGGTTAAGAGGGAAGTAGTAAAAAGGAAATTGTTTTTTTTTGCAGTTCCCTTCATAACTGGAAAGGCAAGGCTGGCTTGCCTTATTTTCCGACAGGAAAATCTTAGGAAAGCTACATTATTTAGAAAAGCGTCTCTACGATAGGTTGCCTTATGTATGTTGTATTTTGAGTTAAAATAAATCAGATCGCAAAGATGTTAATAACAAGTGGTTTACATTAATCATAAAAGACCTGCAAAGAATTTAATAAAAGCAAAAATATAAAAAATGCAGTAATGTTTTTTCCAGCTATTTATTTATGAAATAATTTACAGAGAAAATTTTTACCTCATGCTCAAGTCTTTGGCACATGCTTCTGATTGGCACAATATGCTGAGACATAAAGGAACTTATAGTGTTCTTTTTCATTCTAACAGGAATGTTTCCAAGTTGTTCATGTGATCACGCAATAATTGCTTGACTAACTTTTAATACATGGAGTAAATAATGATATTGTTTTCTCCAAAAACTTGTCAATTTGTTTGAGACCCCAGATATTTCCATGGTAAATAGCATTAGGAGATATATAAAAGTATTTTTTTCCACCCAATACTGCCTCCTGTCAAGCACATGTATTTTTTTAAAGTATAAAAACATTTGCTTTCTTTGAAACCAAATTATTCACAAAGTAAGACACTTCTTGCAACAGGAACTCCAAGACTTAGGTGACTGATGTTGAAAATCATCGTAAATCATGTACTGAGACCAAAGATAACTAAAGAAAGTACGTATACTTCCACAGGGAAAAAGGCAGGAAGAGATTAAACTGAGATTCAGTGCAACAAGAATTAGGGACCTTTCAATTCCATTAATTTCGATGGGGAGGTGAGTTTCTGCACGTGTTTAATTTTCTCCCATTGAAATAAAGGATTTTCCCCATTTTTTTAAAAAAACTCAAATATATTGTCCACTGAGAGAATAGAAAGCCTAATCATGACGGTTATATCTTGAAAGAAAACAGTACAGCAGTCTTTGCTTATCAAGATAAAACAACGTGCCATTTATGCCTTTATTGTTGAATACTGAGAGTTTTTTCTCATCTTCTTGTAGTTTATTCAACTTAGATACAGAGTAGGATTAGCAGTTAAGCACAAGCATACGTGTTTTACAATGTCAACCTTTTAGCGCATAACTTTCTTACTTAAACTGCTAGAGCCTATAATCACAATGATTTTACCTGATGGAACATGTTTTTCAGAAATATAATCCAACTGTTTATCCTAGCATGTCATAAATTGCAATTCTCCCCAAAAGCCTGTAAGACTGACATCCATCACTCTTAAAACTCCTATTGTATTTGCAGACACATCATCAAAAAAGCATTTCTGCATTACTGTATTATTCTCTTAGTGTGATACGAGTTCTAAAGGTGCCTTTGCCCAACACACAATTGCCCTGGAGGCCATTTTGAGGTCATGTGCATTCATTACCCACATGACAACCACAGAGCACATTGACTGCTGGGTGGCAGACAATAAAACTGGAACCTCTCCAAGCCCAGTTTTATCTGTGTGAAAGTTCTGTAAAAACCATTTTCTTTTATTGTCTTCCTTAATAAAGATTTATGAGGAGCATTTCTTTAAGTCTCTTAGATGTCTCTTTACAGCCTTCTTGGGAATTTGAACACCATCATTGTCAGGACGACAATAGGGCTGTTCACATGTTATGTACTTGATACAGATGTTCTGTGTCCAGGGATGGCTGTCTGTATACAGGTATACCTTTCCATGTGAATGACTGCGCCTGGGTTCATTTCCATAGATCAACAATCTGTGTACAGTGTACACAGATTGCACCTGCAGTGAATGAAATGTGTGAATAAATAGATCCAGGTACAGATAAACAATCATTGTCCTCTGCTACACAGATGTACCCAGATACAGTTTAATGTGCGAACAGCCCTAATGTGCAGTTGAGCCACTTGATTGCACTACAGTCCTGTGGGGCCATGGATTTCCAGTGCCTAATCCCATTTTAAATCCCACTGGTTTAAAGGTGCTCCTGTTCCTCTAATTGGCTTCCCTGGAGAAAGCCAGCATGATTATTTCTCCAGCCACTACAGGACTAAGAAGCTTCATCTGACTGCCATAAAACTGAACTGGAATTCTCTCTAGATCAGGGACTAGAAAATCCATTGTATGCATCCATTGCACATAACTATTCTGTTAAACCCAAATTAGCAAAACTGAATTGCAATATAGACGCCACCACTGTAAGGCTCAACACTCCTTTAATTTAAAAAGAAACAAAAATCTCTCGACTTCAACTTTGAAATGCATGGGCTGTGCCTGCTTGCAACTTTAGAAACCAAAGCACTTCCATTGGTTAGGGGATATGATATCTGTGCCCTGCACGGCTTTGTGCTTGTCCTTCGTGGCAACTTTATTCAGGCTCTTTTCTCCAGGCACATATCTTGCACTAGATTATTTTCCCTGTCTTCCTGCTCCATTTTGAGCACACTTCTGGAATACTTCCATAAGATACTTCAAAAGACACCAGTACTTAAAATTCTGAGCCAGGCTTAAAGAGTGATTGTAAGTTGGTAATGAAAACAGAGGGGGAGACCATAGAACATCAGGGGCCTGCTAAAATTATAGCTGTCTCATCATTTCCATCTGTCCCTGCAAATCTGTTTTGACCTAATAGCAGGGCCAGCCCAAGATTTTCTAACACCTGAGGCGGTATGCCAAATGCTGCCCCCCTTGCCCATTGATGGGCAGCCTCTGCTCCTCTCACTCTTCAATCTACCTCAGCACTCTCCTCCCCTCCTTATTTCCTCTTCATCTCTGTCCCCCTCTTCCTTTTCCATTCCAGGGAGTGGAAAGAGGAGGAGGAGGAGGAGCAGCAGTAGATGCAGTAGGGAGACAGAGATGGTTGCCCCCACCAACCTGCTGCCTAAAGCAATTGCTTCAGTTGGCTTCATGGATGGGCCACCCCTGCCTATTAATAGTGTCTCAAAAAAACACTTCCTGGCCTAGGTAGCCCCACTAACTACACTCAGTAAGGATAACTTTATTGTAATGTCTTCTACAGACAAACCAGCGGTACTTCAAAAGACTGAGTTGATGGCTACCTGTCAACTTCAGCATTCCCTTCATGGGGCAGTCAACGGAATCCTAACGCTGATTAGGACAGAAAGTTATTTAGTGAACATCTTAGATCCAGGACACATGCCAAATGGTCTCTTCTTTTAATCCATCTAAGACTAACAGCCCAATCCTGTGTAACAATCCGTGGCCGGCAGGATCCTATGCTCATCCTGGGCCGCACTGGCGCGGCCCTGGGTCTCCTTCCCCCGGTGTAGGGTCGCCCAGCCCCAAAGGGCCTCCTCGGATATACGTTGGCTCTCAAGTCAACATACATCCGGGACAGTGGGGAAAGGGCCGCTGCCGATATCCTTGCCCCCTCCTGGGCTGGCTCACCCAAAAGCCGCCCTCCCTCGCCGCCCAGCCCGCCCTCCTGGGGGAGGTGGAGTAAGGGCATCCCTTACGCCAAGGCTGCTGAAAAAACACGCCTTACGATGGAAAGTTAGGCACAATCGGGCTGTTAGTTCACACATTAGTTATGAAAAGTACGTCTTAAACAACTTTAATCAGAGACTTGACAAGAAGAATTCATGGAAGCCATTATGGGCTTCCCAGAAGCATCCAGCTGGTCACTTTTGCAAACAGAATACTAGACAGGTTTGACCCAGTAGGTCTCTTCTTGTATACTTATTGTTTGATTACAGCAACAGAAAGTGACAAACTTACCGTACATGTGTGAAGAGCCATCAAGAATCTACCATCACAGACAGAATTTTCACAACCCTCCATGTCATATCAAACACAAGGTCTATGTTCAGACATAATGTGAAACCATGGTTAGTTTACCTAAACTGTGATTTGTTTGGGACTGACAAACCAAGGTTTGAAGCTGCAGTAGCATAGTTGGTGTGGGGGGGGCAGTGGTGCGGTCCGCGCCCTCATGGCGTTGTGATGTTTTTCCACGGTCTCTGCGGGGAGGTACAACACTTACCGGTAGAAGCCGTGAGCGCTGCAAAATGGAACCTCTCGCCCACCCTCAGCTTTACTTGGCTCCAAATGGAACCATTCCAGAAGTGAAGGGTGATGTGCAGGCACGGGTGGACACACAGGTGCCGTGACATCATTCCGTCCCCGGGCTGGCAACGCCTCCCTGAAGCTGATCTGCAAAATAGTTTGTGCTAATTGTAATTTGCTGTTATGTCTGAATTCACAAACTATTGAGAAACCAATGGCCCACGTCAAAAGCACTGCTGCACCCTGTGGATGGGCATGAATTTATGAATTTATGAAGCTGAGTCTTGAGCCGATGCTAAACAAAAGCAGACAAGCAGCTCTGTACCATAATTTTTCTATTGCTTGTCTGGAAACTCAAACCATGATGTGGGTTCTTAACTACGGCTTGCAGAAGCCATGGTTCCATGTTATGTGTAGCTTTACCAGCGTCCCGGAATCGAGGCTGGCTTCGGCCTAGAGCAGACCCAAGCCGCTCCCAAGTGTGCAACACGGCTGCCCAACGGCAGTCGCATCATTGCCTGGAAGTTCCGGAAGCCGGAACCCCATTGAACAGCCGCAGCGCACACTTGGGAGCAGCTCGGGTCCACTCTAGGCCGAAGCCAGCCTCGATTCCGGGACACTGGTAAGGCTAGTTATGTGGGAACCCAGCCATCGGGTCAGTTCACATTTAACGCCATACTATGGTTTGATGCTCTGTGACCAAGTTCTGTGCTCACATGCTCTTTCCTCCTGTCTCTCCCTTTGCTTTCATGCACTCCATCTTAATGAATTACCATTATATTCCAAGCCAACGAACTGTAGTTTGTGCGAGCCTATAAATCAGAATTGCAAGCCAGGATCAAGTCAACCAGAATCACCAAAAAAAGAAACGAAACATGCAATTGAAACAGAAGGAAATGGCATGATCCCAGTTTCAAAATGTGTTTTAGTGGACCTAATAAGAAATGGATTTTCCCCCTAGACCTTTGTAACAATGAACAACCTAGAAATTATTTGAAATCATTAACAAATGAGAGAGGTTAGGTGCATTGCCCAATACAACCCATTTTCTTGTAGGCATTCTCAGTACAGTAGTCAAGAATTAAAAGGCCAATGTGATTTATACACTCCACAGATGCAGAAAACTACTCATGCAAAGTAGTTTTCTTCCCAGGCTGCAAACATATCTTCGAATAAAAAGAGAACCTTCAAAGCCAAGTCTGTTAATCAGTAACTTTTTCCACAAGTGAAAACCCTACTCCATAATTACAACCAACTTCAATAATGCTTTACATCAATGATGGAACAAAGCATCTTTCCAATTTTCTTTAGGGTTCAATGATGCACTCAGTTCTGTGTGAGCAATTCTCATTGTTTTCAGTAAGAGTCATGGCCTTGTAATAACATACAGAACTGTAGTTTTAAATAAAGATGTCACATGGTCTCAAAGTGCAGAATGGGAAATGTAGTTCTGATAATCTCCATTTGCTATCATAGGGAAAACTTGCCAAATGTATCCAAAACTAACAAAATCTGTTTTTAAATTAGTTAGCCTTTAAATTTCCTATTAAAAATTACTGAGAATTGGCCATAGCTTTGGAAGTTTTGTTTTGCTTTAAATTCTTGAAAATTAGATGAGTTGCCAACTTTTTACTGGTAAGGCTCCTGTGCTTGACATGCAGAAATAAAACAAGAGAAACTATTTTCTAGCTTGGCGATAAAGTGCCATGAAAAGATTTGCCAGTTTAAAAATCTCTGTATGCCAGGCTTCTGTTAAAGACATAGGAACAGTTTAAAAAAAACAACCAAAAACACACCTGGTATCCCTAGATTGGACTGAATGTTTATTAAACATCTCATAGCACAAGCCTATGCATGTCTACTCAGAAGTAAGTCCCATTGCACTCAATGGGACTTACTCCCAGTACGTGTGTATTGGATTGCAACCCTAGTCAATTTTATTACTTGCACACTTTCACCACGTTCGTTCGTTCGTTCGTTCTCTCTCTCTCTCTCTCTCTCTCTCTCTCTCTCTCTCTCTCTCTCTCTCTCACACACACACACACACACCATGTTTTCTCTTCATACTAATTAATTCAGTATAAATAACACTCCCTGGTTCTATACTTTCAGTCTCTTATTGCAAATTAATATCTCCACATCATCAATAGCCCTGTATCAAACGGATAGCAGACACTTCCTTCTCTGTTATCTCAAAGCACTTTCACCAATATGCTTTACTAGAACTGTCCTTTAATAAATGATGTCAGAACTGTGGTCTTACACTGCTATCCATAAACTATTAAACCTAATTGAAGTATGTGGGCTTACACTAGCTGTGACCCACTGGCTTAATTACAAATATGCTGGCTAAGTATGTTCTGAGTCACAGGCTTAGGTATAAGAGTTCAGAAGCCTACATCTCTTAAAGATGCACTTGTTTATTGGCTAAGTCATCTTCAGGCAGATAAGTGTTTTCAGCCACATTAGATAGTATAGCTACTCTTTCTAACAAAGCAAAAACACAAACCAACCTCTAGAAGGCATGCCCAGTAGTCTTAAAGGTATCAGCATGATCTTCTGTATATGCAACACAATACGTAGCATTTACACAGTGCATTTTTGAGTATCTGTTTCACATACAATATATTGGTAATAATTACAATAACTCTGTAAAGTCAGTATTGTTATCTCAATACTGTAGGAAGGGGGAAAACAAAAGTTATGGAATAGTAGCTTACCTATGGTCACCTACTGAGTCGAGTTTGTGGCTGAGATTTGAAAAAAAATAGGAGGATTTAGTTGCCCATTTGTTTGTCTGTTTATACTGTGGCATCCATGTCCAAGGTGCATGAGGACAGGTCCTCACCCCAAGGACCATACAATCTAAAATCAATGAGGAGACAACAGAAGAAGGGAAGGTAAATGATAGCAGGGATAAACAGGAGAAATCCAATTAGCATGTAGCAGCCCCTACATCTTAGTCGTATGACTCTTCTTCAGGGGTAACTATAAAAAGTGTGTGTGCGTGTGTGTGTGTGTGTGTGTGTGTAAAAGTAATAGATGTTAAACTACAATTCTCTCAATAAATTATTAAAGAATTGTAGTCACGTTTTGCTTTTATAGTAGCCCCTGGATAAGAGTCCTAAGATTCACTGGCGTCACTGCAGGGGGGGGCGGAGCTCCAAGTTCCGTCGGACTCTGACCCTCCGTTACACGATGGGAGAAAGCGGCCCCGCCCCCTCGCCTTTGGAGCCATTCCGGCCACTTGCTTTCGTTGGCCGGAATGGCTCCAAAGGCAAGGGGGCGGAGCCGCTTTATCCCATCGTGTAACGGAGGGTCAGAGCCCGACGGAACTTGGAGCTCCGTTCCCCCTGCAGTGACGCTAGTGCTAAGATTTGAAATGCATTCAGTTAATAAATCATCCTCTATGCATTGAGGACTCCTCTCAAATTTTGCATCTCATTTCCCCCCCCTCCACTATTACTTAGGAAGTAAGGTGTGAACCACCTCACAGTTCACACTCAGCCACCACACCAGCTCACGAATGATCTACAGGATACCCAGGCATGGCATAACCTGATTTTTTGCTAGTCAGTGCAATCCTGGATAGTTTACATGAATCTCTTTTACAGGTACCCCCCGCTTAACGTCGTTCCGATCAACGACCAACCAGATATACAACGGCAGTTATCCTCCCCACCTTTGGAAATCCTATGCACCTTTTAAAGATCTTTTAGAAGTCCTGCGGCGCACAAAACCCGTCACCCCAAGGCTGCTGCCAAATCGCACTGGGCCAGCAACCTCCTTCATAGGGCTCCGCGGGCCTCAGAATGCTTCTCCGAAGTGACAGGAAGTGGCAGACGCAAAGCCAGAAGTAAACCATGAGTCGCTTCCTGTTGCTTCGGAGAAGTGTTCTGAGGCCCGTGAATACCGCAGCCACATTCTGAGGCCTGTGGAGGGGATTGCTGGCTCAGCGCAAAGCAGCAGCGGCTTCTGGGGGCTGAATTCACATAACGACAACATTGCTTTACAACGGGGGTTGAGGAACATATCCCCGTCGTTAAGAGTAAGTAATACCTGTACTTAGATACTGGCCCTCCATCTAATTCAGTATTATGCACCGTGACTGGAGGCGACAGCTCTCCCGGGAGTCAAGCAGAGACGTTTCAAGACCAGCTGCCTAGCCTATGATCCTTTTAGTGGAGATATGTGGATGAGCCATAGCTAAGTCATAGAGCACATGCTTTGCATGCAGGAGGTCCCAGGTTCAATCCCTAGCGTTTCCAGTTAGAGCTGGGAAGACCCTTGTCAGAAACCCTGGAAAGTCATTGCCAATCAGTGTAGACAATTGGCTACACTGATTAGACAGACCACTGACCACTGTTGAGCTAGACAGACCACTGGCCTGACTCAACAGAAGGCAGCTCCGTATGTTCATACAAATTGAGGACATTACATGCAAACCATGTGCTCCACAGCTGAACTACCGCCCCTCCCCAAGTGACAAAACTGCAAGTGCATTCGATGTGGGAATGTGAAGCTTTCTAAGGCTGGATTCACACTACACGAATCCCGGCGCGTTACGGAGATGCGCGGAGCTCATTGACAACATTTCTGAAGCAAGTGGAGCAGCTGTGAGCTCCGCAATGCAGAAGCTGGAAAAATGGTTTCCCCTCATCTTTTGAGGGGACGGGCTTCGCGGAGCTGGGGCGGGTTCGCGGAGCTACTGCAGCCTACCAATCAGATGAGAGGGGGGAGAGTGGCTGCATGCCAATCAAAACTACCTCCAATCACCTTCATAAAAAGACGGGACAGCAGGAGGGACAACAGGCGGGAAGACACTCCTTCTGGCCAGCTCTGTGCGCTGGGGCAGGGGCATCCGCGCCTGGATTCATGTAGTGTGAATCAGCCCTAACACCACACCATATCTTCCTTGCCTGGAGCGGCTTCTCTCCCTTTCAGCTGTGCACCAAAGCCGATGCGCATCCCCACTCACCTGAGTAAATCTCCATTATCTATTCACTTGCCTTCATGTGCCCCTTAACCCCTGCTCAGCAGGTGGGGCTGACCAGATGCAGGATGTTTCACATTGCAAGGCAACCCGCAAACAACATTGGAATCACACTGTAGCTGTGCTGCTCCAAAGAGTCCAGCTATCCAAATACCATGCAGTCATAAGTAAGGAGGGGAGGCAGAGAACATTCTTACCAGACTGTCACTTAATTTTATTTCTTGTAAATATGTTTTCACAAAAGGCCACTCGCCGTGCCAAGCTCTTCCTGTATTCCGCAATGCAACGAAGCAGAGTGGCAGCCTCCAAGCTGTCTGTTTTCACTGAAGCCCAGATTTATTTACATAGCTTGTGGTGTAAGGTCTAAGTTTAAGTTCAGAGAAAAGGAAACATCTTTCAAATACATGTGTTTCACCTTGCTTTAAAAGTGCACCCTCCATTGTAGCAATAATGTCTTCTGTCAACATACATTATCTGACATACAATACACAGTCACTACCGTTAAAAATTGGATGTACACTCCATGCATTAGTTAAATTCACCATGATCGTTCCACTCTTGCCAATTTTAAGAACGGGAAATAATGAAAGTAGCAACATAACAAAGCAAATATATCTGTGCAATAAAGGCCCGTTTTTTTTAAAAAAAGTCATCTGTAAGTACAATCCTAGAAGTTTTGTTTTCATACATGATCCCAGTGTTAATGCAAGGGCTTTGAACTGCAGAAGACCTTCAGTGGGTATTCTCTTCAATTGCATTTTCCAAGCTTATTCTTGGGGGCAGTGCTCCTCATGTTGTGAGAGAAGGAGACTCAGACAGTTGCAGAGGAATGCTTGAAACCTTCCCAGGATACGTGTTGATTGGATCACAAATTAGAGTCGAGTTATGTAGTTATCGGAATCATGTGGTGCAAGCAGCTCTTGTTAGATAAACCTAACTGCTATAGGAGACTTCAGATAAGCATTCAAGTACAGTACCTGAACTGATAAGCATTCAAGTACCTGCATTTGGTATTCATATATAAACAGATGCACAAAACTGGTTCTGGAAAAAGGAACTGATACCCTGTACAGAGTACTGCCTTTGACAGCAACATGTAATGATTTAGGGCCCAATCTTATCCTTCTGCCTCCCTCCACCAATGCAGCCACACCAAGGAGGCTTGTGCTGTAGTATCCTGTGTGTGTGTGGGGGGGGGTGCCATGACATGACAGGAGAGGGAAGTAAGGCAAAGTTCTACTTATCCTACTCCGCTACACCATAGAAGCATGCCAGTTGCTATCATAGGGGATTGCATCCAGTGCAAGTCACCTGCACCAGGAGCCACCTCTCCCACCTCTGTCACACACCCAGCCCTCCCCTATTCCCCCCCCCACTGACCTGAGTTGGTGGGTGTTCCTCAATTCACCTCTGCCACACATGGCTTCACATACTGCCAGAGCACGTTTTGTGACTGCCATAATAAGACACTAGTTCCAGCAGCAGTGAAGCCCAATATGATTCGGCTATTAATCTTATATACATTATCTCCTTTGGCCTACAGCGGTGTTTCCCAAACTTTTTTGACCCGCGGCTCCCTTGACCATTGGCTCCCCGTTGCATTAAGTTGATGTCTGCCAATTGGCATTGCACTGTTTTCTAAGAGGATTCCATGGCACTCCGCAGCTCCCCTGGCTGGTATAATCCGCGGCTCCCAGTTTGGGAGCCACTGGCCTACAGAGTTTTCACCACAAAGTGCTGTATATAGTGGCAATTGTATATAGTGGCATATAGTATAGTGGCCACCTTGTATATAGTGGCAATTGAGGGAATCAGACAAGGCTAATGTCAATGAAACCATATTAACTTATAACTAAGTTCACATAACAAAGGACTATAAAACACAACAGATAGACATGGTCTTTTCAAAGTACAACAGTGAGGGGCTCTGCACCATGGCATTGTATATAGGGGGCTGTTGGTGGCCCCAAGAAGGGGGGGTCTTCAGATCCTGCCTGCCACTGGGGTTCCTGCCAGTATAGGGTCCATAGCTTACATAGGGCTTCCTGGGCCACACCCACCTGGCTTGTCTCCCACTTCCTCCCCTGGGCCTCAGAGCAAAGGCAGAGAGGGGGTTACAGTTCCCACTTTCTCCAGCCTCTCTGGAGTCTCTTTTCCAGTCAGCCTCCCACCCTAAGCCACCACCTCTTCATCCCTGGTTCGCTCCTTATAATTCTCCTGGCCATGGATGGTCCCGCCCCCCTTCCTAGTTTCACCCTCTCAGCCTAGTCACCCTCTGGGTCCTCTGCCTCCTCTTCCAGAGAAGGCTCCTGGCAGGTACTTGCCACAGGACGGGAAGACTGCAGGTACTTGCAATGGGACATGTAGGCTCCTGCAGATACCTGCTGCGTGGGTAGGCAGCCAACAGCCCATACTCTGTTCTGCTGAGGCCTTCCCAGCCCCTTCCAACCTGCATCTGGACCTGGGCTCGCCAGGCAGGCTGCTCCCTAAGTTGGGTAAGTCCGGCCCCAGACGACTCTGGCTGAAAACATGTCTAGCCACCATCACTGAATGGCTACTGAGGGAGAGAAAAATATACTGTTCATACCAGGGAAGTCCCTTGATAACATCTGTTCATGCTAAGGGCTCTTAGGCAGAAGTGTCGGGTCACCTGGGACAGGGGCGGTTTGCCCCAGGAGACAAGCCGGGGGGGGGCCACAACTGTGAGGTATCGACAGCGGGAACAGCGGGCGGGTGGCGGCAAAGAAGAAGAAACAGGCGAGCAGTTTGGCCCGCCCTCCCGACCTGCGCCTTGGAAGACTTTTGCAGCGGCGGCAACGGCACGTCAGTCGGTGACATCACGGGGGATGGCACTTTGTATGCTGCCCCCCCCCCGCACACAGGTGCTGCGACATTGCTCCTCTTAGCCATTCTCTTGGAGCAGAGCCTGTAACCCTAGCCTGCCATCTGTTATTGCCACTGCCGAGTGACACCCTCTAAAAAGGGTGGGGGCTTTCCTCTCACTCTTGCTCACCATTCACCATCCCAATAGTGCATTCAGCCACTAACATGTATTAGCCCTGCATCTGCAAGGTTGGCCAACCCTTCAACACTGTATACGTGCTGTTCACCCGCACAGCCCTTCCTATCGTCTAATTGTCGTCAAGCCCAGGAATGCTTGGCCTGTAGTTGCCTATCATATCTTAAAATATTTAGATGCTAAATGGCTTATTTACCAAAGACCTGAAATGCCCTTTACTCACTGACAGAAGAATTGGATTATTCAGACCATCTGCCACCCGCAATGATCAGACGAAGAATTTAAACAGACAGAAGAACTAGGTTGCTTAGCCAGCATCAATATTATTTGTCACTGTCATAAACACTAAACTGAGCATCATAAGCTAGTTTGGATTAAAGATATTGTATTAAAATTAAAATGCTAGAATGTACATAATAGGTTTACATGGGACTCACAATGGCAAAGTAACAATGTAGTCGATGAGATCACATCCTAACAAGTGCTCCATATCCCCCCATCTGGACATCAAACACATCATGCATTTCTCCTGCCTCTGTAATGTAGATTTTCCAACATATACCACATCTAAAGAAGGCAGCATAATGCTCAAGAAAGAGAGTCCAGCAAGACAGAAACACCACAAAGATGGAAGTGAAAAGAGAGCT
Organism: Plestiodon gilberti rubricaudatus; assembly: GCA_026170595.1. NCBI lineage: Eukaryota > Metazoa > Chordata > Lepidosauria > Squamata > Scincidae > Plestiodon > Plestiodon gilberti. The sequence continues at coordinate 16,547,083 of JANXHW010000004.1, read as the reverse complement.
GACAACAGAAGGGCTTGGTCAGATAGAGGGTGAGAAGGAGTGAACGGGGATATAATGGAAAGATACTGTAATCAGGAACAGAGAAGATCGTGAATTTATTTATTTTTATTTATTTATTTTTCACATTTTTATACCACCCTTCCTCCAAGGAGCTCAGAGTGGTGTACATATTTCCTCCCCTCCTTTTTGTCCTCACAACAACCCTGTGAGGTAGGTGGGGCTGAGAGATAGTGATTGGCCCAAGGTCACCCAGGAAGCTTCGTGGCTGAGCGGGGATTTGAACCTGGATCTTCCAGGTCTAAGTCCAACTCCCAAACCAGTACACCATCCTGGCTCCTGGCTTAGAATTATGTTGGGAAAGGTAGGGGGCCCTTAATGAAACTCACAAGCTCCACTTCCTGATCCCACCAATTTTTGTCAAATCCCCCCAAAAAACCTTCCAAAAACAGTCACTAAGGGTCCATCACCAACATCAGGGGGCAGCCGCTGTGTAATCCATGCACTGGTAGAAAGACAGCTTCAGATGTAATGACTAGAGACGTTTGAAGTCATTCATTCTCTCAGCGGAGAGACTCAGTCTTAGAGAGCAGAAAGAAATATGAATTTATCAGAGATGTTCTGAATCAACTAGAGAAGAAATATTTGTTTAATATACAAATTAAATAATAATGTTTATGTTTATAATGTTTATTATAAACGTTACTAAAATAATGTTTAATAAACATTGGTATTTACCATGAAGGTTTCTTCTTCTTGGTAGAAAGAGGGATCTGGGTGGTGTGTGTGAAATGGCCCGGGGAGCCCCCTCCCTCCATGGGGGAAAGGGGGCCTCTTTACCTTGAGACATTTGTGGGTTGTCTTTATGATTCTTGATAAACCAGACATGATACCTGCAGATGCTGATCTCAGGAAACTGATTTATTTACATGGGGAATCTGTTACAGTTGCACAGTTGCAATCCATCCAGTCAGCCTATTCCCAATAAAGCTCAGTTTCAGGGCAAAGTCTTACATCCCTGCTTGGTTGCCTGCTAGCCGGGGAATCCCCCTCAGACTGCCTTCCTCTTTTGGGGTCCAAGTGTCGCGGCTGCTGAGCCACTGAAGTCCCAGTGGGGCGCCTCACCCAGTGGTTTCCCCTCGCCTTGCTGGGGGCTTTCTTCAGCTCCCCTTGCCTCTACCCCTTCTCCCCCGTGGGCCTCATCTCCCCGCCTCTCGCCTGATCCCTCCTCCATCCAGCGTCCCTGGCTCCTTCCTCCTTTCTCCTGCCCACTTCCATTCGCCCCACTGCCCCTTTTATCTCTCCCAATCCCCCATCTGACACAGGCTGCTGGTGGCCGCCATTTTGCCCCACTTAAACTCTCGTTAGACTATCCGAGATTTCGGGATCTTGCACCTTACGAGATCTTGGTGTGGCACTCTCTGGTGGCTCATCATGGCCACGGCCGGCTTCCCAGCCACAGGATGTCACCTGCATAATGGTGACAGCCAACTCCAAATCTCCAGATGATATCTCCCAGCAGGTTCTTGTAGATATGAAAAAACATAGGGGACAAGACTGAATCCTGTGGTATGCCACTAGACAGAGATGAAGCCACTTGGTTGTCAGATTCAGAGGCTGAGCAAGGGTGGGTGACACGTGACTCGGTTTCAGCTTGGAGGCGGACCCGTGGTGCCGAGAACAGCCAAGCTAGCTGCAGAGAAGAGGGGTGATACTTACTCCTTTGGCTCGACGACTCCACCTCTGAGCCAAAAGCTGCAGAACACTTCATTCACCCAACTTTGCCCACCGGAATTACTTCCAGTTCGGCGAGTTCCCACACACCAGGTATCCGAAAGGTAAGTGATGTCTCTGAGAGTCTGGCCATATTTGGTGAGTTTTTTGACTACCCGATCTTAGTTCTGTTTGAGGGCATTTTAGAATTACCATGAGGAGATGTTGGGATAACACACATAACAACCCCCTAAAAAAAAAAAGATGTAATTTGTGTCTGGAATGTCTCACACAAGCAACGTTGGAAACTATTTTGTTTTCTTTATGACTGAAAATGAGGGCAACATTTTAATTACACCTTGATACGATTTGGAAGGGCTACCACAGGCTAGATAAAATTGATTCATGGGCCAGATTCAGTCAGTCTGCAGGCTCCAAGCTAGCCATCCTTGCCTTAATAAACACCACAACTGCCTTGCTGGGTCATGCCATAAGGTCCATCTAGTCCAGCATTCTGTTTCCAATTATGACCAGCCAGATGTCTCTGGAAGCTCACAAGCATGTTGTGAGCCATGTCACATCTGGTACCAGCATACTGCCCCTGAACATGTATGTCCTATTCCCATTAGGATATGATCCTCCAGTATTGATTCCTTGGAGTCCTGAAGAAACTTGACTGTTTCAGATTGACAGCTCCTCTTGTTTTCAAATGAGTGCTGCCATGCGGCAAGCAATTGTCAAAGTGAAGCAAAGGGCAATATCTAGAGGACCTGTCATTCCAGTCTAGCAAGAGTAAACATGCTGATTTATTTATGACTGAGCACAACTTCCGTCTTAAAAAAAGGTGGGGGGAGTGAGAGAATTGTTCCCAGAGGGAGTGTGTATTCTAATTCTATTGCTTCAGTTAACATTAGTGTATTGTCTTACACACAACAGTAATTTACTATATTTATTGCCTACATTGTTTGCAAGGAGTTGCAATCATGGCTTTTTTGTTTTACATTTAAGTAGGTTGTGAAACCAAATATGCCCTTTGCCTTTCTTAATGGGAAGGAGTTGGTTAAGAAGGGACGTGAGCTGTTTGTACGAGACCATTGTTGCATTACAACAATGGAGTATGTCATTCATAAACTGGTTTAATTAAAACAGAACAACAGAGCAGCAAGGAAATGAATGTGCCGCGATATATACAATGATTTCTGAATGAGTCTTTCTGTGCTGTTGCTTTATATTTAACCACTTCAAACAAAAAATTATCTATCTATAGCCCATGAGATTGTGTGTGGTACCACAGAAAGAATATTATACTTGAGCCAGGCAAATGTGGGTTCAAATGTGTGCTCAGTCATGTGGTTGTTTTTGGTCATGCGCATCAAAAGTGTTATTTATCTGCCTATGTACAGTAAAACAGCCAGTTCTGAACATTTGGTCACACTGCAGCATGACAAAGTAACAGAAGCCAAGATGGAACTGTGCCGATGAGGGGGCAAAGCAATGCAGATAGGGACAGGTTTTGTTCTCCATCTCTAGAGACACCAGTGGCAGGGAGCAGGTTTGGCCCCCATCGCAATGGTATCCCTCAGTGCACCCTTTACTTTCTCAGATGTAAATGAATATTTGCCAGTGAGGGCAATGTTTGAATTGGCTCTGATTGAATATTCTATGGAATCCTGCTTCTACCTTTAAATGTATGTCTCCAATAGCCCAAACCTCACATTCTGCCATTGTAAATGCCCCTGTGGCTCTGTTAATGGCGCACTGCTGCCAAGTGCATCAAAGCCGCCTGCACAAATAGCCAACACCTCCGCACACCCACCACCACCAGACCCAGCCTGAATCAGAGCAGGTAAGGTGGCAGTGGGGGCGGGTCATCATGGGCAGTTTGGAGGATGTTTAGGGTGGGAAGAGAGAGTGCAGGGGGTGAAAAGGGACGGGAGGGGGAGAATCTTGGCATCAGTCATGCACAGTCGCGTCGCTAGGATGCGCGTCACCCCAGAGCGGGGGTGCGCGTCACCTTTAAGTAAGCGGCTCCGCCCCCGCGCGTGACGTCACGCGCAGGAGCAGAGCACACACACCCCGCTCCGTTTTCGGCTCATTTTGGAGCCTAACGGACACAGGGGAGGGCGGGAGGGCCGAAAGGAGATCGACGGCACTTTGTGAAATGTAAGTTTCGGCCCTCCCCGCTCTCCCCAGGGGGTCACGGGTCACCCCCGGCGGCCCGCCCTCCCCGCCGTGGGCCAGCGACGCACCTGGTCATGCATGCTGGATCCTATCTCCTGTTCTAGACTTGGATCTGCTCCTTCTCTTCAGACATAGTCCTTCAAAAAGGCTGGCATGGGTCTGAAGAGACCCACTGGGGATCAGGTGGTCTACCAGGAGGTAAGTAACTTACTTCTGTCTGGCTGTCTGATTGCCCCCACCACCACCACCATAGAATGTATCACATGCTCCGTTGGCATGGCTGCATGCTAGACAGTTGGGGGATAGGATTGGGCTGCTAGAACACTACATGTCATTTCACAGAAGGCAGCCCATTGTAGGTTTCACATGTGAAGCGAACATACAGGAGAAGCGAACCTTGGACTCCTGTGTAGAACATTCAGTGGGAACTGTGGGGCCTCTTTGTAAATGCTCACACAAGTAGACTACACTCATACAATCTATCTTCCCTGTTTTCATGGGTGGCAGGTCAGAAAGAGCAGTGGGCAGGTGTGGGATGCAAGGCACTCCTCATCAGTTTTCCACTGCCCCTCAAACTGCCACTTGAAGAGCGATTGCTTCAGTCAGCCTCATGGGTGGGTTAGCCCTCTTCACACTCAAGGTTTTATGCCTCAGGGCGGGGGAGCCACATGCATGTAAACCTGTCAAAACCTATATGCTATGAAGCAGACATTCGCAGGCAGGAATAATGGAAGTCAGTGCTAGTTCAATCATTGCATTAAGAGTCTTGCAGAAAACCATGGGGCCAGTGGTCAGCCCTTGACCAAATGATGCCCTAGGCAAAGAGAGTCATTTGATCCCCGTCCCCCTCCATGTGTTCAACTTTTAAATTCGGTACTCTGTAGTGCATTTGTAGGCTCTTTACAACGTTGATGCATGTTCTGCATGTATGATTAACATCCTGCTGTATAAGATGATACAATGGCATCCCTGCATGCATGGATCTATCAAAATAAGATATATATGAAGCTTTGTAGATGTAAAGATAACCGAAATGTCTGGCACGCCTCCAAACTTGGGTCACTTGACGCTAAATCCAGCTCTAGGCAGTATATGGAGAAATGTCATCAAGGTTAGATCAAGGACTAAATTATAGTCCCTTGCAGAAATGGGAGAGGCCTGTAGACTTCATGTATGTTTCCTAGCAGTCATAGATAAGCTTTCATGTTGTGGCATGTGGCTCTGACAGCATGCACTATGTAGGTGGACAAGAGCTGATGGGTGTGCCAGATGGATCTCTGTGGGTTCTCTTCTCTTAGGCTTTTGTATCACTTGCATCCAATCTTTTGTTAGACAAATACAGTACATTGCTAGTGCAGGCAATTCACACAGGAAGCATGGCAAGCAGCCAATATTCATATAGGACAGATTAATTAGATGTCTTACATATAAGGAAAGAAAAGGAACTGCTCTTAATCTAAAGGTGCCTTTGTTGCTTTTTGTTCCTTTCCCATTTTCCAGCTCTCTTTCATTTAAAGGAATTCTTAGTAGCTCACAGTGCAATCCTGTCTAGCCCGAGACCGACAGATCGACTGCTCCACTGATGTAGGGTGTTGCGAACATGCCGTAAGGCACGTTTGCAGCACCCAGAGTAAACAGTGCTGGTGGAGAGGCTTGCGCCGCCCCTCCAGCACCTCAGAACAGAGCAGCGCCGCAGCAGAGAGGTAAGGCCCCGCCAGGCCGTGGGTTGGGAGGGAGGAGTGGAATGGGGCGTTCTGGAGGAGTGGGATTGGAGGAGCGGGCCCAAGAAGGTGGAAGGATCATCGGAGACCTCCTACATATCCTATCCCCCATCCCAAGCCTGTTGGGCCATATACGGGCCTGTCAAATGTGCGCCAGCAAAATTGCTGACGTGCATTCGAGGAGGCCCATTGGGGGCGGCTGGCGCATTACTCGGGGTAAGGTGACAAACGTCCCTTTACCCCCAGGAGCCCTTCAGCTGTGCTGGGGCAGGCCCAATCCTGCATAGGATGTGGCGGACGCCTTATGTGTGCTGCTGTATCCTGCTAGACAGGATTGGGCTGTCAGTCCTATAAGCTATTGCCTTAAAAACAATGGATATTAAGATCCTGTGTGCATACCATAGCACAAGGAGTAAATGATGCCTCCCTAGAACATAACACCAGAGTTGCACCATCACCCTTCCCCTGTGTTGGACAGCTGTGCCACACAAGAACACTTTGGAGGCTTGGGTGCAGGCTAGGATATAGATGAATGTTTGGAGTGAAGCCAAATCCTTAGGCTGGCTTAGGCTGGCCATAGCTGAGTGGTTGAGCACATGTTTTGCATGCAGAAGAGCTCATCTTCAATCCCTGGCATCTCTAGGTGAGGTTGGGAAAGCCTGTCTATAACCTCAGAAAGCTGCTGGTGGTCAGTGTAGACAGTACTGATCTAAATAGACCAATGGCCTGATTCAGCATAAGACAGCTTCAAACAAATATAAGTTTAGGCTGCAATCCCATGCACGTTTACTGGGGCTGAGAGTAAGCTCAAGTGAAGGCAGTAGGGCAGTAGGGCACTATTTTTTTAAAAAAAAATGCACTGGATTGCATTTTACAGCTGTCATTACTTCATAACAAAGGTTTTGGGGGCTTGTTAAAAGCAAATGAAAGAGAGCATGATGGTCTAGCCTCTCACAGGTCTATGTGCTCATTTTTGCACTAAGGGAGGTAAAACTGATACCTTGGCCTGGGTGGCCAGATTTTGTTATGGGTCTGTAGAGAACAAATGTCTCACTTCTTCTGTAATCAATTTTAGCGGAACTATCTACAGACGTTATTACAATGTTAGCAAGAGTGGCATGGTTAGCTATCGACATTATATTGCAAATATGGCAGCCAAGCCTCTCAGCTTGGAAGCTCAGAATGTATTGCTTGGAGTGCCAAACTATTTGCAGTCCAGTTTCAGTGACAAAGGCTGCAGAGGGGCACACACTCTCAGGAGAGTAAGTACCACTTACTTACTAGGTCTTACTAGGACTCACTTCTGAGTAAATATGTATAGGATTTCTCTGAAAAGGGACACTTGGTTGGGATTAAAACCTCACAACGGGTGGACTGAGAAAGAGGCCTCAGGATGTAGAAAAACACAGAGAACCCAAAGACAAGAAGGCTGAAGGAAGAATAGGCAAAGTAGACAATGGATTCAGAAAGCTGAACAAGAAGGAAGGCTAGAAGGAAAATGAGTTGCGAAGGAAAGAACCAAAGCGACATGGAATTGAGGATATGAAGGGCTGAGAGTACAGAAAATACACAGTTAAGGTGGGGCTGTACACAGGGTAGGAAGAGAAAGGACCATTAAGGAGTTTAGTCAAGAGACAATGTGGCAGAAAGGAGTAGGTAATGGATCCGGGGAAACAATGCATAGTGGAGGCATGTAGTCGAAGAAAGCAAGAGCCAAGGGAAAATTTAGGATTGGGAAAAAACGAAACAGAAAACAGGAAGAACTCTGCGCTATTGGCAGCCCATGGAAGTGAGCCGGTGGGCAAGGGATGTTTGAAGGACTGGGAACTGAGGGCCAAAGAGACAAGAGGGCACAGTGTTAAAAGGGTCCAAGCACCTTCTCTTCCTACACAGCCTTGTGACGCTGTCTCTGGATGCTCTGTGATGAGGTCAGCGGAGCTAGGATTTGAGCTGCGAGGCTGCACAGCTTAGGGAGAACACTGGTCATAGGGGGGCTGTTAGGATTGTTAGACTTTAGACCAGGGGCGGTGAACCTTTTCCCTGGCGAGGGCCGTTTTAAATATTAGAAATTTGCTTGAGGGCCAGCCGTAACGCCGGCCGCCATTTTTATTTATTTAATTAATTTTTGCCCCCGCCCCCCATCGGCCTCCGGAGGCTCCGTGCTCACCGTCCGAAGCCGCCACCGGGTCCACGCGTCACCTCCGGCATACCATGCTGATGAGGGCAAGAGGGCAAGAGCTTGCCCTCATCGGCGTGGTACGCATCTGCGAAATGGCCAACGGCCTGGTGAGAAGGGGTCGAGGCGGCGGCCGGGGAAGACATACAAAGGCCCTCTCCTGGCCTCCGGAGGTGACGCGTGGACCCAGCGGAGCGTCCAGGGGCCGGTTGGGCGGCCTCCCGGCAATCTCTCCAGGGGCCGGACCGGATGGCCTCGGAGGCCTGATCCGGCCCTGGGGCCAGAGGTTCCCCACCGCTGCTTTAGACCCTGCCAGGAGAATTGTGCCATTTGTGGCTTCTAATTTCTGTGTAGCTCTGTATTGTAACCTGACAAACCTACAGGACAACCAGGGCCTAAAAGCACTGCAGAAAAGAGGGAAAGCGACGTTTCAAATATTGATTGGAATTATCCAGCCACTTATTTGACTGCAGGCTTCTTGTCTCCAATAATAGCAGAAGTAATGTAGTGCACTTATTATGTCCTTAGTATATTTTGCTAAATAGAAACCAGCAGCTGTTCCCTGTATCTGGTGAGCAAATTGTTCTTTTCAGACTGCAGTTTGGTAACCTTTGCTGCATACAAAGCACTACACCAGGATGGTGTAGTGGTTTGGGAGTCGGACTTAGACCTGGAAGATCCAGGTTCAAATCCCCGCTCAGCCACGAAGCTTCCTGGGTGACCTTGGGCCAGTCACTATCTCTCAGCCCCACCTACCTCACAGGCTTGTTGTGAGGACAAAAAAAGGAGGGGAGGAAATATGTACACCACTCTGAGCTCCTTGGAGGAAGGGTGGTATAAAAATGTGAAAAATAAATAAATAAATAATAAATACAAACCCAAATCACCTGGAATAACAACCACAAAAGATTGCCAAAGTCAAACGCCAGTCCTGCTACACATAATTAGCTATGGCACTAGGTCCTGTTTCCAAAACACAAGGCAGAAAAAGAAAAAGTCTAAGATCTCAGCAATATCTATGCTTACTTGAGAGTATCTATGCTTACTTGAGAGGGGGACATGATTGAGACGTATAAAATTATGCATGGGATGGAGAGAGTGGATAGAGGGAAATTCTTCTCCCTCTCGCACAACACCAGAACCAGGGGACATGCACTAAAATTGAGTGGAGGGAGAGTTAGAAAACACACACAAAAATATGTCTTTACCCAGCGTGTAATTCATCTGTGAAACTCCTTGCCACAGGATGTGGAGATGGCACCTGGCCTAGATGCCTTTAAAAGGGGTTTGGACAGATTCATGGAGGAAACGACCATCACAGATTACAAGCCATAAGCAATCTCCTGGTTTTTGTTGTTGTTCAGTCGTTAAGTCGTGTCCGACCCTTCGTGATCCCATGAACCATATCCCGCCAGGCCTTCCTGTCCTCCACTATCTTCCTGAGTTCGCTCATTTTCATGTTCGTTCCATCGGTGATGCTGTCTAGCCATCTCATCCTTTGCCTTCCCCTTCTCCTTTTGCCTTCAATTTTTCCCAGCATCAGAGTCTTCTCCAGAGAGTCCTCTCTTCGCATTAGGTGGCCAAAATATTTGAGTTTCAGCCTTAGTATCTGTCCTTCCAGGGAACAGTCAGGGTTGATTTCATTTAGGATTGACTGATTTGATCTCCTAGCAGTCCAAGGGACTCTCAGGAGTCTTCTCCAGCATCACAGTTCAAAAGCATCTATTCTTCAGCGCTCAGCCTTCCTTATGGTCCAACTCTCGCAACCATACATTGCTACTGGGAACACCATCGCCCTGACTATGCGAACTTTTGTTGGCATGGTGATATCTCTGCTTTTTATTATGCTGTCTAAGTTTGCCATAGCTTTCCTTCCAAGGAGTAAGCGTCTTTTAATTTCATGGCTGCTGTCTCCGTCTGCAGTGATCTTGGAGCCCAGAAAAGTAAAATCTGTTACTGCTTCCATTTCTGCCCCTTCTATGTGCCAGGAATTGATGGGACCAGATGCCATGATCTTAGTTTTATTAATGTTGAGTTTCAAGCCAACTTTTGCACTCTCCTCTTTCACTCTCATCAAGAGGCTCTTTAGTTCTTCTTCACTTTCTGCCATTAGGGTGGTATCGTCTGCATATCTGAGGTTGTTGATATTTCTCCCGGCAATCTTGATTCCGGCTTGCGATTCATTCAGCCCTGCATTTCTCATAATGTACTCTGCATATAAGTTAAATAGGCAGGGTGACAATATACAGTCTTGCAGTACTCCCTTCCCAATTTTGAACCAATCAGTTGTTCCATGGCCGGTTCGAACTGTTGCTTCTTGACCCGCATACAGGTTTCTCAGGAGACAGGTAAGGTGGTCTGGTACCCCCATCTCTTTAAGAATTTGCCACAGTTTGTTGTGATCCACACAATCAAAGGCTTTTGCGTAGTCAATGAAGCAGAAGTAGGTGGTTTTTTGGAACTCTCGGGCTTTCTCCATGATCCAGCGCATGTTGGCAATTTGATCTCTAGTTCCTCTGCCTCTTCGAAACCCAGCTTGTACGTCCGGTAGTTCTCGGTCCACGTACTGGTGAAGCCTAGCTTGTAGGATTTTGAGCATAACCTTGCTAGCATGTGAAATGAGTGCAATTGTGCGATAGTTTGAGCACTCTTTGGCACTGCCCTTCTTTGGAATTGGAACGTAAACTGACCTTTTCCAATCCTTTGGCCACTGCTGAGTTTTCCAAATTTGTTGGCATATTGAGTGCAGCACTTTCACAGCATCATCATTTAGGATTTTAAGTAGCTCAGCTGGGATATTATCATCTCCACTAGCTTTGTTGTTAGTAATGCTACCTAAGGCCCACTTGACTTCACTCTCTAGGATGTCCGGCTCTGGGTCAGTGACCACACCAGCGTGGTCATCAGGAACATTAAGATCTTTCTTGTATAGTTCTTCTGTGTATTCTTGCCATCTCTTCTTAATCTCTTCTGCTTCTGTTAGGTCTCTGCCTTTTTTTGTCCTTTATCATGCCCATCTTTGCACAAAACGTTCCCTTGATATCTCCAATTTTCTTGAAGAGATCTCTAGTCCTCCCCATTCTGTTGTTTTCCTCGATTTCCTTGCATTGTTCATTTAAGAAGGCCTTCTTATCTCTCCTTGCTATTCTCTGGAAATCTGCATTCAGTTGGTTATATCTTTCCCTTTCACCCTTGCTTTTCGCATTCCTTCTTTCCACAGCTATTTGTAAAGCCTCATCTGACAGCCACTTTCTTGCATTTCTTTTTCTTTGGGATGGTTTTCGTTGCTGCCTCCTGTACAATGTTACGAACTTCCGTCCATAGTTTTTCAGGCACTCTGTCTACCGGGTCTAATGCCCTAAATCTATTCTTCACCTCCACTGTATACTCATAAGGGATATGGTTTAGGTCATATCTGACTGGTCTAGTGGTGTTCCCTACATTCTTCAGTTTAAGCCTGAATTTTGCAATAAGAAGCTCATGATCTGAGCCACAGTCAGCTCCAGGTCTTGTTTTTACTGACTGTATAGAGCTTCTCCATCTTTGGCTGCAAAGCACATAATCTATCTGGTTTCGGTATTGACCATCTGGTGATGTCCATGTGTAGAGTCGCCTCTTGTGTTGTTGGAAAAGAGTGTTTGCTATGACCAGCGTGTTCTCTTGACAGAACTCCGTTAGCCTTTGCCCTGCTTCATTTTGCGCTCCAAGGCCAAACTTGCCTGTTGTTCCGTTTATTTCTTGATTTCCTGCTTTAGCATTCCAGTCTCCTATGATGTAAAGGACATCTTTTTTGGGTGCTAGTTCTAGAAGGTGTTGTAGGTCTTCATAGAACTGGTCAACTTCATCTTCTTCGGCATCAGTGGTTGGGGCATACACTTGGATTACTGTAATGTTGAATGGTTTGCCTTGGATTCGAACTGAAATCATTCTATCGTTTTTGAGGTTGCACCCCAGTACTGCCTTTCCCACTCTTTTATTGACTATGAGGGCTACTCCATTTCTTCTAAGGGATTCATGCCCACAGTAGTAGATATGATGGTCACCTGACTTAAATTCGCCCATGCCCGTCCATTTTAGTTCGCTGATTCCCAAGATGTCAATGTTCAATCTTATCATCTCATTTTTGACCACATCCAGCTTGCCTTGATTCATAGACCTCACATTCCATGTTCCTAAGCAGTATTGCTCCTTGCAGCATTGGATTTTCCTTTCAACCTCAGACACATCCACAGCTGGACGTCCTATTGGCTTTGGCCCAACCGCTTCACTCTTTCTGGGTCTACTTGGAATAGTCCTCCGCTCTTCCTCAGTAGCATATTGGACACCTTCCAACCTGAGGGTCTCATCTTCCGGCATCATATCTTTTAGCCTTTTGGTACTGTTCATGGGATTTTCTTGGCAAGGTTACTGGAGTGGGTTGCCATTTCCTTCTCCAGTGGATCACTTTTAGTCAGAACTCTCTGCTACGACCTGTCCGTCTTGGGTGTCCCTGCACGGCATAGCTCATGGCTTCATTGAGTTACGCAAGCCCCTTCGCCACGACAAGGCAATGATCCATGCAGGAGGATCCTGCCATCCTGGTTTTAGAAGTGGGTTTTATCTGTGCCAGGTGCAAGGGAGTTTCAACGGGAAACAGGTTATCTTGTTATCTTGTGCTCCCTGAGACATCTGGTGGGGCCACTGTGTGATACAGGAAGCTGGACTAGATGGGCTTTTGGCCTGATCCAGCAGGGCTCTTCTTATGTAACCCCATTGAACTCAGTGGGACTTTTGTTTAAATACGTATGCATAGGAGTGTGTGTTGTAAGTCACCCCACAAATGAATGCTATCTCTCTTCCAGTGCAATTCTATACCCAAGTTGCTCTGCTGTTGCTGCTACATTGACAAGACTTCACACATCAGGGCAGTGTCTGTCAGATCCTAAGCCCATTCAGAACAAAGTGAGAGAGGGAAGCAAGAGCCCAGGCCCAGGCAACTCCTCTCTGGCGCAGTCCTCGAGGAACAGAGCCCCACCAGTCATGGGGTGGCGGCTTGACGTCAGCCTGATGTTGACCTAATATGCAAACAGCCAATCACCACCACCTATCCAGCCCCAACTCCTGTTTATTTTTTGTATTAGGAGAAGCATGCACTCAAATTCTTACGGAACAAAATGGCCATCTGTGTGTGTTTGAATATGTTTAAAATATATATTTCCTTGTGATGCAAAAACCATGTCACAGATACGTGTCCTGAATATTATAAGCAGTAAGTCTGAGAATATTATCATCAAATTTATAAAGTTACAAACAGAAAAACTCTAATTTTCCATACTTGTTTGTTTATATCCCACTGTTCTACCTCTGAAGAGGCCCCCAAGGCGGCTTATAACATTTTAAAAAGTACAATATAGTAATAAGACTCTCTGGTCAGGGCTGGTCTCTACAGGAGACAATGTTATAAGCTCTCTCTTACAGTTGGCCTGGCAACTCTTTTCCCTTCCCTTCAGGGTATATCTCAGTTGGGTAACTTGAAAAAATCAATATGCATCTAGTTTAAAGATATAAAATAACTTTTTTTGCTCTCCCCTTTTCTCTCTCTTTTCCTCCTGAAGCAACACAATTGCTCTAAAAGAGTCTATTCTTGGAAAGGAACTGAAATAATTTTAAATGGTCCAATTTACATATTTCTAAAATAACATGCTTTCTTCACAACAGATCTTTAGCTGTCAGGGTGGTTTCAAATTGCAGCAAAATTATATCAGAGAGATTAAATTCTCACAGCTGATACATTTGTAACAATAATACTTACTGTCTTTAGCTCTTAAATAAAAATACAGAACATGGGGACAGAGCAAAAAGAACACGTAATGTTGGGATCACATTAACACCTTCCGAATGAGATATTTAGAACCAACATAGACAAAACACTAATTAGTATGAAATGGTGCAAAGGTAGAAAGAGACAGCAGGGAGCATTAGGAGGTCTTTTTGCTTTCTAATCTTGCTTTATTCTGAACTCTCTAATCCTACGAACCTATTTTGTATAGCTAATTAGGCCAAATATATGCTTGAATACTTTAAACTGAGTAATGGTGATTACTAATAGTAATAGTATTAGTACTAATACACACAGCCCAATCCTATTGGGCTCTACCGTTGCTGGAACTAGTGCCCCAGCAATGGTAGCTGCATTACAGCTGTTGCAAACAGTGTCCTGGCAGCTCATGAAACCGCGTGCTTCCAGAACGCCAGTGGACAAGCTGGAACAGCCTGAGCGCAGTGGTGGGAAAAGGAGTACCCACCGATGACAGTGAGTCAGTGGGGAGGGTGAAAGGGGGCAAGGGGAGAGCGGAAAGGGGCAGAACAGGGGGAGGGTGGGAGGCGCGTCGGAGATGGGAGGGGTGGCACCCAGTGTGGGCGACTTGCCCTGGATGCTATCCCCTCCAGGAGCAGCTGACATGCTCCCTTTGTCTCCTCAGACTTGTGCCAGCTAAGGAATTGGCGATTGGGAGGCTCACAGAAGGGTAAGGGAAAATGTTTTCCGTTTCTCCTTACAAGCCTCCTGATCTCTCTCTCTCTCTCTCTCTCTCTCTCTCTCTCTCTCTCTCTCTCTCTCTCTCTCTCTCTCTCTCTCTCACACACACACACACACACACACACACACACACACACACACAGGATAGGATTGACTCTAACAGCCCACTCCTATCCTTTCCCTCCTGCTGGTGCAGCCACGCCGAAAACGGGCGCACTGTATCCAGTGTGGGGGGGGGGGGAGATTAGGAAGCTTCAGAGGGAAAAGTGGATTTAAAAGTGGATTTAAATTACGCCTCCATAAGCCTCCTGTTCCAAAATGGGTCTCCTCAGACCTGCGCCATCGATTTTGCTGGTTCAAGTCCAAAAAAAGGGCGGGGAGGCTGTCCACAGAGGGGATAGGATCTGGCACATACCATCACCACCAGATCCATCCCCTCCAGCAGCCTCCCCACCCCTCATTTTGCCCTCTCTTGCCCCCGTTCTGCCATCCACCTCCCGCCTCCCCCGCTTGCTTACCTGATCTGGCGGGTGGCCAGCAATACCCCCCCCCCCGATGCATGTGAGAAGGCTCTGGCCTTCCTGCTGGTGCTCAGGCAGTGCGCTACTGTGTGCGCTGCCAGAGCACACTTTACGGGCGCTTTGCAGCAGTCACCACCAGTGGAACATGCATTCTGCTGGTGGTGGAGCCCAATAGGATTGGGCCGTAGGGCTACTAGTGATTGGATAGTAGACTGTCTTTCTAGCTGCAATGATTAGTTCATCATCACTTTCTTTCTAATCTAAACTGTAATCAAACATAGCTCCAAATCCATTTCACCTGGCCACGGAAGAAAACACTGGTGAACTAGTGCTCCAGCAATGGTACCTGTTATACAGCTATCACAAAAGATGCACAATATCATGGCTACATGCTACAATATGGTGAGGTATAGGATTGAGCAGTAAATGAAGTAAGTAAATAATCAATAGTAACTTCCTCAAAAAAGGTCTTCCATTGCTTCCTTGCTTGCTTGCACTATCAACTACGTGGACATACCAAATGAGATTTAAAGGTAGGTTGCCCTCAACAGAAGTTCATTGATACAAACTGTATCTATTAATTATATAAATCTATTAATGATTCTATTTATTCATAACACTCAAAATAAATACAGTGCTGTTCCATGTTTTTATAAGAATGCCAGGAGAAACCCCCCTTTTCCACTTCAATGTCTGCTTCCCTTGTGATAGAAAGCCTTGAAATTTGAAATGTTGTTTTGACATTTTTGACATATCCTTTTCATCAATGTCAAAATAAAATGTCAACATTTTGCAATTGCATCCCCCTGCGAGGAAGGATTATGACGTCCATTCAGTGAATAGACCACAGACTATTAGAGGAACTTTTACCCAGCTAGTTATTGATAATTATTTATTTTGCAGTTTTGAACATGCTTTATCTTGCTTGGTTTTACACATACCTGGAAAATACATTTTTCTTTTCAGAACAGGCAGCCCAATCCTGCCTAAGATGCAGCAGCTGGCCTAAACAGCCAGCCGCTGCATCCAAGTCGAGATGCAGGCTGCACCGGGGGCTCAACTCGGGGGAAGGAGACATTCGTCCCCTTCCCCAATGGGTCTCCTTGGATGCGCACCAGCTCTGGAGCTGGTGCATGTCCAGGGAGGCCGTGTAAGGCCAGCCCGGCCTGGGAGCGGGACAAGGATATGGTGGAGTGCACCGCTGATATTACAGACATGAGGAGCCACAAACATGCTTTCTGGAACATTTGCAACTCCTTAAGCCAGCAGAGCACTTGCTCCCCCGGCCTAATGGTAGGCAGGATTGCACCGTCAATTAAGTCAGTGGCGTTGTCAGCGGTGGGGGCCTTGGGGCAATGGGCCCCCAGGCGTCGGGATCAGGCCCTAGACAGCAGGCAGGTGGGGGGTTGCAACGGTGGCCAGCAGCAGCGCGGATCGTCCCATTCACCGGGGTGAGCAAGGAGAGCCATCGGTGTGTTTGGCCCTCCCACCCGCCCTGCGCCTCTGAGTGAGAGATAATGGCAGCTGCCGTTACGTCACTTCCGGCGCGGGGGGCCAGTCATAGAAACGCTACTGAATTAAGTCACCATCTCTCAGGCTCAAGTCCCTATTTGTAAGATACAATAAATAAATTACCTACCATAACATTGTTATGAAGGGAAAAAAATACTGTAAAGCACCTTGCAAACTTGAAAAAGCCTCCATTACTTAATAGTTGTTCTAGCCTAAATCCTTGTCCCACCCATATCAACATTGGTGGAGAAAGCTGAATAGAAATCCCTATTTCTTACCATTCTTGTGAAGCCTCTCTTATTGACTGAGAATTTTAGGATCTGACCCAACAATAACAACACTATTGAATCTTGAAGGGGAAATGTTGACACAGTATTTAATGTGTTATTTATTGGATTGACAAATAAATCATAGAACACAAGGTGTCAAGCCCCCAGGGTCCTTTATTCAGGTGTTACAAATTCTCTCTTTCTATTCTTTTTCATTCTTTCTTTTTTTAACAAAAAAGAAAAAAATAATTTATATTAGGCAGGCTATGTAGAACAGACAGGAAAGTATTTTTAGAAGACAGCAGAACAAGTGTATATTTAGCATTCATGAGATTGGGAGAATAATTTATGTATTCAAGAAGGAGGGGAAAAAGGGGAAGACAAGTAAGCTTAAAAACAAAACCAAGTCAAATTGAAAGTTTTTTAGACTGCCATACAAGTGACAACTGCCTACTCTAAGACCCACAGGCTCATGGGGTGCTGATGGACAGGTCGATGAAAGTGTCGACCCAGTGTGCGGCGGGTGTGTAGAAGGCCAGTTCCATGCTCGGGATCATTAAAAAAGGGATTGAGAATAAAACGGCCAGTATCATTCTGCCTTTGTACAAATCGATGGTAAGGCCACATCTGGAGTATTGTGTCCAGTTCCAGAGGCGTCGCTCCGGTAGGGGCGGGGCTGTAAGTTTTGCTCGGTCGGAGTCCCGTTTACCGAACGAGCAGGAGGCGGCCCCGCCCCCTCACTGTCAGAGCCATTCCCCTGCGGAGAAAGCAGCAGGCCTGCTGCTTTCTCCGCAGGGGAATGGCTCTGACAGTGAGGGGGCGGGGCCGCCTCCTGCTCGTTCGGTAAACGGGACTCCGACCGAGCAAAACTTACAGCCCCGCCCCTACCGGAGCGACGCCTCTGTCCAGTTCTGGTCACCACACCTCAAAAAGGATATAGTTGAATTGGAAAAGGTGCAGAAAAGAGCGACCAGAATGATTCGTGAGCTGGAGCATCTCCCTTATGAGGAAAGGCTACAGCGTTTGGGGCTCTTCCATCTAGGAAAAAGGCAGCTGAGGGGGTACATGATTGAGACGTATAAAATTATGCATGGGATGGAGAGAGTGGATAGAGGGAAATTCTTCTCCCTCTTGCACAACACCAGAACCAGGGGACATGCACTAAAATTGAGTGGAGGGAGAGTTAGAACGGACAAAAGAAAATATTTCTTTACCCAGCATGTAATTCATCTGTGGAACTCCTTGCCACAGGATGTGGTGATGGCACCTGGCCTAGATGCCTTTAAAAGGGGGTTTGGACAGATTCATGGAGGAAAAGACCATCACAGGTTACAAGCCATAAGCAACCTCCTGGTTTTAGAAGTAGGTTTTCTCTGTGCCAGGTGCAAGGGAGTGGCAGCAGGAAACAGGTTATCTTGTTGGCTGTGTGCTCCCTGAGGCATCTGGTGGGGCCATTGCGTGATACAGGAGGCTGGACTAGATGGGCCTTTGGCCTGATCCAGCAAGGCTCTTCTTATGTTCTTATGTTTATATAAGATATCATTTAACAGAGTTACAGCGCAATCTGACTTAACTTTTTTGCTAGTGTAACCTGCGGCGCAGCGAGAACGGGAGGCCCCAAAACGGAAAAGGGATTCAAATCCCCTTTGAATTTTTCTTTTGGAGGGGATTTCAATCCCTTTTCCATTCTGGGGCCTCCCGTTCTCGCTGCGCCGCTGGTTACACCGGCAAAAAAGTTAAGTCAGATTGTGCTGTTAGATCCTAAGCACTAGATGAGCATCCTGAATTTATGCTGAATATACAGTGGCAGCATCAGAAAGAAAGAAAAAACCTGGAGGAAGACAGAAGGGGCAAAGTGTATTTCAGGGGCTGTAGCCCATCTTAAACATAAGGGGTAATGAGCCCATGGGGAAATTATCTTTATATAGAGAGAGTTATACTCTGTGTGTGTGTGTGTGTGTGTGTGTGTGTGTGTGTGTGTGTGTGTGTGTGTACACACAGAGAGACTGAGAGAGAGACTGAGAGAGAAAGATGGGCAGCCCAACCCTAACTAACCCCCTGGCGCCGGAACGCTCATTCGCAACTACTTTAGAGCAGAAAAGGCTGGTGCAGAGGCCAGCCTTCCCCGCTCCGACGACGACAGATCTGTGTGTGTGTGTGTGTTTGTGTGTGTGTGTGTGTGTGTGAATTCTAACTAACCCCCTGGCGCCGGAACACTCATTCACGACTACTTTAGAGCAGGAAAGGCCAATGCAGAGGCCAGCCTTCCCCGCTCCGATGACAGATCTCCTGCTAGCCGCTGGACCCAGGTAAGACAGGATCCGGTGGGCGGGGGGGGGGGCGGATTGCCGGAGCTGGGAGGGTGGCCATTGGCCCCGGCGGCCCAGGAGGGGACTGGGGATGGCCTTCGGCCAAATCCTGACCCCCGCCAGGCACCGGAGCCTTTACACAGCCTCCTCTAGTTCCGCAAGCAAAATAGCTGGCGGAAATCCAAGGAGGCCGATAGGGCCTGGCCCCGGTTACACTTGGGGAAAAGGACGAGCGACCCCATGTACCTCTTTCCAACTTTTTCACCTCTTAATCATGAGTTCAGAGTCTTCCATGTGAGTTTTTGAACAAATGGTTGCAAACCCCGTATCAATCTCAATATCCATGAGTTTAGCAGGTGATGGGCAGCCTGATCCTGCCTAAGATGCAGCGGCCGGCCTAGTCAGGATGCAGGCAATGCCAGCGCGGCCAGGGCTCACCTCAGGGGAAGGGGACATTCGTCCCCTTCCGCCAGTGTAAATGCCGTGTCTTTTGAGTGCCATGTCTTTCGAGGTCCTAGCACAGGTGTCAGACTCTCCGGTCGGGCCTGTGGGCTGCAATATTGGCTCTCTGTCTGGTTTTGACTTGCCATAGCATTTCAGCCTCTACTATTTTTTTAAAGGATATATAAAAGTTCCTCTTACTGAGTTTAGAAATTAATAGTCTGGCAACCATTAAACAAATTGTACTCTGCCCCTAACTTTAAAACAAAAATACAATGTAAAGTTCCAGGTACTGTACTTGCAGTCCTCAATAGAAAGCTCACCTCAGTCAGCTCAAATGAAAAAACAGCCCTGCCAGTTCCCTTCACTCCCTGCAGGGGCTATTTACTGTCTCTGAGACTTAGTTATCATTCTGTTTTGTTTGTAATATCTGTTTTAATTTTACATTATAATCCTAAATGGTAATGTCCATATCTAATGTTTGTGGACCTCCAGCTTTGCCTACTCATAATCTTGACTCATGTGAGCATGGCTTTTTCTTGCACATGTAGTTAAATCTGTTTTCCAAATTTCAAATGCTAAGATGATCAGAATTAAAAATAATCTTACCACACAGAGAAGTTTTATAAATACTTTTCCTGTAAACATGTCGTCAAGTAAGACAGAACACTCATTACTAAATTTCTGAGTGGAAAAAAGTTTTACAGTTCAGGAGCAGAGAGAAAACACTAATATTGTTTGCATCACATTTTTTTTCCTTCAACAGTCCTAAGAGAAGCTCAGAAGAACAGAGCAATGAATGGGTTTTTTTTTTCAGCAATGCATTTATCAAGGCTTTTTCAAAGCTACTTGCCTACTTGAAACGATGCCCATCTCCCTTAGAACATCTTGCAGCAATAGCTTCAGTCATGCTCGCTAGTTAAGGTTTTGGCTAGGATATTATTAATTTATATAAGATGTATATACTGACAAAATTAAGGCTATGATCAATCTCTTTTGGAGAGACAGATGATGACTTGAAAATGTAGATAAACAACACTAGAATGCTTCATACCAAGCCAAGCACTTGATAGAAAACAAGAGAATCTCAATTACTGCTGGCAAATTAGAAGCAGTTCTCAACTGCAGAATTACCTCTTTCCAACTTTGGAAGAGGCACTTCCAAGTGCCTCTTCCAACAAGAAGAGGCACTTGGAAATGGAAAATTTGATATTTTGCTTGCTCTGTTAAAAGGTTAGCCCACTGTGAAGACTTCTCCATGCTGCAGTTCTCCTGGTATCACTTTCTTCGTCTTCCAGAAGAGAGAACAACTGTCTGGCTCTTTGGACTTGGACCTCAAAGTCACCTTTGACACAAGTGTGATTTGACCACGGTTTCCATTCTGCTTCCAAAGCTTTCTTAAAACCGAAATGAACACATTCCCCGGTGGATGCAAACACCTTTGTTGCTTTGATAGCTTGCAGACTGCCAAGTTGCCCTCTTCCCCAACCATTTTAAAAGTGAAATGATACATTGTAATTTGGATGATAATGTTGTTTTGATGATTTTAATTGATAACAGACAAAGGGACAAAAACTCTTGCTGGTGGTGTTTTTCTTCTTCCAGTACCTAGGATATAGACCCCAGCTTTGGTAAACATCTGCACATAATTAAAGGATGTTGCACATGAAACTGCATTTCCTTTGCCTTCACTCAGGACTTTCTTGCACGACAATCCTAGTTCAAAAAACAACAACACTTCCTCTCCTCACTCAGAGATGCTTGCATTTTACCTTTGATACTTAATTATAAACCTATACGCCCACTTTAATTTTAATGATGTCAGAGAATATTCTACGACACCCTTTAGTTTTACCACTGCAACCTTCTCAGCCTAAGTATTTCACATCACAATTCATCGCTTTCACTTTGGGAGGCAGAGAGATACTCTCAGAAAGGTACTTGGCACAGAAAATTCCATAATACGATGAATATTCCCTCTTACACTGAAGAATATACTTGCTTCTTTGTTTTTATTTTATATGAAGAACATTTTCTTCTAATTGCTCGATTCTGCACAAAAGTACTGCGTTAAACTGCTGCACAACTTTGCAAGGGCATGTAAATAAAAAGAGACCAAGCATTGTTCAGACCTGCCCCACCTATGTTACACTGAGGTAGTTATTCATGCAGTTTATCAGTTACCAAAACAATTGCATTGTACTGTAGTCTCCTATTCTTAAGAGAATTGTTAACACTATCAGCTCTTAAAAGCACTTAAAAAAACCATGAGACACACCATACCATAATAGGAATTTCAATCACTATGAGATTGCTGCTGTAAATGTTCGTAAGGAGGAGGGCATGCTTCCTCCTCCTCTTCCTTTCAAATAAGTTAACTCCAAACTTTGAATCTTTTTGCATTTAAGACGTAAAAGGCTAGTGATGCGAATCAGAATCAAGGGCAGGAAAAGATACTTTCAGGGATTAGAAAGGACTTCTCTTTGTCAGTTGAATAGCCAACTGAAAGGACTGCTGGATATCTAGACCAGGGGTGTCAAACATAAGGCGTGTGGGCCAGATATAGCCGATGGAAGCTCTTTACCCGCCCCCTGGGATAATTAGCTCTCCCAGGACCACCATCAGCTTCTCTCAGCTGCTGAGTTTCGAAACGACGCATTGGCAGAAGGTCTCCCCGAAGCCCCACAAGCCCCGGTAAGTACAGAAAGCTGTTTCGGGGTATTTTTCGGCAGCGGCGCTGCTGGCCATGCCCCTGCAAACACTCAGGGTTCTCCCCACCTCGTGGGGAGAACTTTGAGAAACACTGGTCTATACTAACCAGCAGCAGCTCTGCAAGCTTTCAGGCAGAAACCTTTTTCAGTCCTATCTGGAGACGCCAGGGCTGAATTTGGGATCTTCTGCATATAAAGTACATGCTCTATATGTCTGAGCTGCAGCCTTCCCCCACCCCCAGACTTCTTTTTACCCATCGGTTGCCGAAAGTAGAAACTCACACATCTCCCCCACCCTAACCTCCAGTGAGATGTGTGGGGTCAAAAAGTACAAAGAGCTCATTAGGAATGATATGCAAATCATGCTTGGCTCTGAGGTGTTAAACCAGAAGCATGAAAACAGCAAGTGTGAATCACTGATGATTTCTTCCCTGTTCTCTCCCCTCCTTCATTGTAAAGTCTGGGATAGCCTGGAATCCTTTAATGCTACGAGGGACTGAACATATACATTAAAAGCACACACTGTACTCTAAAGGCTGATCTACACGACAGCGTCGCGGCTCCGCCGTCGCCTCTGCCTGGCGCCTCCGCGCTGGAAGCGGGGGGAGTGTCTTCAAGCCTGTTACCCCTCATGTTGTCCCGCCTTCCTAAGAAAGCGCAGTTGTGATTGGTTAAACTCTTCCCCCCCCTCTCTGTTTTTGGTAGGCTGCAGCAGCTCCGCGAGCCACCTCCAAGCTCTGCCGTCACGCCCCCTAAAAAATAGAGCACTCGACTTGGAGTACGCGGCAGTGGGGCGGAGGTCCGGCGGCTCTGCCGGATTACAAAAACGCTCCGCGACGCTGTCGTGTAGATCAGCCTTAACCCTAAACTTCAGTGCCATTCAGTTATTTCCTTAAAGGCCTGTGTTTTCCATCACCTACAGCATCTTAGATGGATACAGGGCAATCTAGAGAAAGTTGGGTGTGAGTAATTCCCAATGAAATCATTAGGATTCAAGGACATAACTACATATTTAATTCCCATTGATTTTGATGTGAATGAAACTTGATTGCCATTCTCTGGATTCTCCCCTTAATGGCAACAATCCAGGCACGAATATTCACCATATGCATCAGCTGGGCTTTTGCAATTTGTTTTGGCACGGAACCCTGCCCATCCTCCCCTGCACTATACCCAAAGTTTGGGAAAGCAGCTGAAGGTATAGTGTGATATTGTATAGTCTACCAATGCCAAACAGATACAGAAAGTCCAGCCAGGCCTTTCCAGGCAGGTAACCCAGTTCATTGAATCACAGCCATAAATAGCATGCAACAGTGTATTCTCTCAGTTCCTTCCCAGTCCTGTTCCACAAGACTGGATGGAAAGTTCTTCTGGGTAAGCCCCGTTGAAATAAATAGAATCTATGCAAAAGCACACCCAAGAGCCACAAAATGGCTTGAAAACAAGAAAGATTTCTCCCGATACATGCTCATAATTAGGGTTGCAATGTTTAGTCAATCACAATTAAAACAACTTTGTTTTAATTAATTAAAAATGAGCCCCTGATCAACTGGTCAGCAGACAGACAGATAGAAAGAAAAGCACTGCATGTGGCAAGCACCATCTTAAAAGCAGAAGTACCTCCTTTGTGAGATCAAATTAGACATGAAGTGGTAGTTCTATGTTATGTAGGCACTTCCAATATCATTTTCTTTTTCAGAAAGCAGACTTGGGGATAATGGGGGAGAGGATTTGAATCTGGGCTGGAGTAGGATACGAGGGTATCTAATCTTTTTTTTGCTATACCATGGTTCCAATCTAAATTACTTCCTGAAAGCCACAGTGGGGAAAACTAACAGGCACAATTGGTCCCATAAGTTTTTCACTCTGTGAGGCCGAAATCCTACATAAATTTCCAGTGCCAGAGTGTGTGCTTCAGCGCCGGAAGCAGTCGCAAACGTGCCATAAGGCACGTTTGTACCTACTTTGGAGTAAGGGAGGCGGGCGCAAGGCTGACCTCCCTCCCTCTGCTGCCGGGACGAGCATGCGGCCACCGGAGGTAGGTAAGGCTCCCGCCGGTGGCAGCATGGGCAGTCCGGACAGCGAGGGAGGGGGCCATTGGGTGATCCGGCCCGGGAGGGGTGGGGATGGTGTTGGCCATATCACCGTCCCAGCCGGGGTGGCTCGACTATTACACGGCCTCTTCCTACTTCCGCCAGCTATTTAGCTAAATAGGCCAATAGGGCCTACCCTGGTTTACACACAGGGAAGGGGACGAACGTCCCCTTCCTCTAGTAGACCTCCATCCTGCTGCATGGCGGTCCGGAATGGGAATGGGATCCGAAGGGTCAAGATGGGGGCGGGGGGCCCAGGGCCCCCGGGCGGGGGGCGCAGAGGCGGGGCGTGGGGGCGCTGGCCCCTTAACTTTAATTTTTACTTACCTTTTTCCTGGGGGTTTTCCCGGGCCGCCGACTGGATCCTTACACAGGATTTTGGCCTGATTTAGGTATTTCAGGAAGTGATGTAAGTCTGGGAATAGGCATGGAACTAAAGCTTAAGCCACTTTCCCCTGCACTATGAGCCAAACCAAATCTGAGGCGCTCATGGCTGCCTTTTGAAAAAGAAAAAGACTTTGGCAGATGCTTCAGCATAGGACTCCCATATCACATCTAGTTAGCCCTGAGAAGGAAGAGGAAATGTCTTTTCTAGAGTGCTGACAGCTATGATAGATGCACACATACATCACCTAAAATATCTGTTTTTCAGAACTGTTATTTCTTATATGCAAATGAGAAGCAAAATGAACCTACACTACTTCATAGTGTTGTTGTGAGAATAAAATGGTAAGGGGTGAGAATGATGTATGATGTATACCTCCCTGAGCTGCTTACAGGACAAAAAATGTAATGATAAAAAAAAAACTGAATTGACGAAGCTTGCTTTATATTGGTGAAAGCCTTGCTCATAATTAATATTTTTAAGATTTCAGTGATCATTTCAGTTTAAGCATTTGTGTCTTCTAATTTACCAGTTGCTTTAGCCATTAATTTTATTCCATGAATTTATTTTGATATATATTCTGATGGTATTTCAGTTTTTCATTACATATGGGTTTGTCTTCCTGAAATAGTTCCTAACAACTGAGAAGTAGGGAGGAATCTTATTATGCAGAACCACAATCATGTCAAGGATTCCATGCTGCAAGCATGAGGGATGGAGAAGATGATCAGAGAATCTCTATTAACTTAATTGCTTCCATGATGGAAATCAAGATGATGTCAATGGGGTTCTCAAGTATTCCTTATCCGGGCTTGTGAGAGCCACATCTTGGGTGCATGTGCAGGGATGCTGCTTCATGGAGTTAAACTGATCTATACAGGTGTTCATTCATTTTGGAACAAATAGAAATTGAACTGAATAGGGCCCATTCAGTACAGCTTCCATGTTTTCCAACACAAAAGGTGATGTGCAATGAATGTGTATGAATGAGGTCCATTTTTGGAACCCAATTCATTATCCACTTATTTGTGTAATGTTTAGGTTAAAAAAAATTCTTACATTTACTGGATTTTTACTGCCACTTATGTTGGCCATGGCTAAACACCATTAAAAGTCAGTTTTGTAGTTAAAAAAAAAAGTTAAACAAACATAGGAAAGTGAATAAGATGTCCAAAAACAATCAGGAGCCATCAAATGGGTCCCAAAATGAATGGCACAGGACCCATATGGTCTCAAATTGAATTTAAATGTAAGTTATGAAAATTAATGGAGTTCTGAAATGATTTTTAATATGCTTTATATGTGGGTGCGTGCAAATCCACACTCTCCAGTATATTTGCATAATGCAGATACATAGTCTGTTACTCAATATGAATCTTTATCATATGCTATCTGGAATCACTGGGCTTGGTGTTACTCATGCCTTCTTAGGTAAGTGCAACACCAACCCTGGATTAAAGTTTTGGGCTGTACAGGAACACCACTTATCATATTTGCAACTCATCTTTCCTCCAAGAAGTTCAGGGCAGGACATATGGGCCTTCCTTCTTTTATGCTTACCACATGTAGTGCAGTGAGGTCATTCATTCCCAGATAAAGTGGCTGGCCTCAGGTCATTCAGTAAGCTTTCTACCTGATAGTTCAATCCTGACATTCCTGATTCAAATCTAAACCTTTTCCCAGTAAACCATACTGACTTATGGCACAATCCTGTGGAATTTTTGGGCAGCAGAGTGAGCGCTCTGCCGGCCAAAGCCATCACAAACGTGCCATAAAACACGTTTGCGATGACTCGTGAGTAAGGGCTGCCGGCGCTAGGCCGGCAGCCTACTCTGGCGCCGGAACTCCCATGTAGCCACCAGAGGAAGGTAAGGGATCCTCCGGAAGCCGCATGGGCGGTCTGGGCAGCGGGGGAGGGGTGCCATTGGCTATGCCGACCTGGGAGGGGGCAGGGATGGTGTCCACCATATCCCTTTATCCCACTGGCTCGGCCGTTACATGGCCTCCTCTTACTTCTGCCAGCTAATTAGCTGGCGGAAATCTGAAGAGGTCCCAGCTCTACACCGGGGGAAGGGGACAAATGTCCCCTTTCCCTGAGTAGATCTCTGGGCCACTCTAGAGCGGCCTGGAGCAAACATGGGATCTGGTGGGTGGGCCTAGGCCGCCTGTCGGATAATTAGTTAGGATTGGGCTGCCCCCTGCACAACCGCTAGACCCCCTTCTCAGTTTTACAATAAGCTGTAGAATGACATACCATTGGAATTATTCCTAAGTGACAATACATTTTCTCATAAATTTTCTAAGACTCATCTAACCCCTTTGTGAAACCAAAACAAGCCATGTTGCACATGTTGGTCATCACCTGTGTTCGGAAGATAATGCTGGAACAGATGGA
Source organism: Plestiodon gilberti rubricaudatus (assembly GCA_026170595.1). Taxonomy (NCBI): domain Eukaryota; kingdom Metazoa; phylum Chordata; class Lepidosauria; order Squamata; family Scincidae; genus Plestiodon; species Plestiodon gilberti. The sequence continues at coordinate 16,520,142 of JANXHW010000004.1, read as the reverse complement.
CCTTTGGCCTGATCCAGCAGGCAACTTCTCCACCCCTGTGAGAAGGATCAGGTCCAGTTGTAGAAACAAACAAGAAGAAAATCAGGATCTGACTTTTGCAAAGTACTGGAAATGTAGTTCTCAAAATCTTCTGATAGATAAGGATACCCAATGACTTTGAATGATTTGCCTCCTTTAAATTTCCCTCTTTATGAGTAGACTTCATGAAGGAGCAAAAGACACAGTAGAAGGCAAAACGTCTGTAGTAATACTGTAAATAAGTCCTCCAGCTGAAAAAAGGAGCGGTCCCCGTTATTCCTCGCAAGTGCTTTTTCAGTACTCTATTTCTCTTGGCAAAGTTTACACACGTCTTTCTAGTTAACAAATGTATTCTGCTGTCAGCTCATTTTAAGAATTATGCTCTCTGTCTGATGCCAAAAACCTCTTTAAATATTAATAAATAACTCAAAGGTATCTTAGATAGTCTGCACTTGAGGAATTATGCTAATGTTTTTTATGACGAAGATATGGGAAATCCCCCCACACACACTCCCTTCTGGCTTTCTACATTATGCTTTTATACTTTTCTGTACATCACCATTGAAAAAAATGTCTCTGCGGTACAAAAACAATCAAGTTTTTTTTCAATTTGTTAGGGTTTTTTTCACAGCAGCAGCAGCAGCAACAACAAAAGGCAATGAAATGACTTCAAAAGGAAAGTCCAACACAACTTTGCTGTTGTGCACCTAAGCACTTGTTATAAATGGCACTTTCCAAGGATAACACTAGATGAGGTGTAGACAGGAGGCCAGTCCATCACGGCCTGTATCAGAGACTCAAGTGGAAGATAGTTCTCTCAGTGGAAATGAGCCCCTTGGAACAGTTAGAGGCAGGGTGGTGCCATTTGCTGGAGGGCTACTTGCTTTCATGCCCAGTCTGTGGTCTTCACCGAGTGGCCGCTGTAGGAAACAAAATGGATCTTTGATCTGATCCTTTATGCTAAGATCAGGAAGAAGAGAAGAATAGCTGCAGGGAAGCAAAAGTGATTTGGAAGAGATGGAGCAAGCCATGCTTCTCTCCCCCCTGGAGTTCCTGAGCTGTTATGCAGAGGGAATTCCTGCATAGAAACTCCTTCTTCCCCACTTCTCACGAATACTTTACTACAGTCTTCTGCGTTACTCCGGGTCAGTGGCATCAAGGTAGATTCAATCTACACATTATGTAGACTGAGGTGGCAGAATTCTAGACTGTTCCGTTTCAGAATGCAGGTGTGAGGTCATATTTTAGAATGCATATTTTGAATGGGAATATTTTGAATGGGAATATTTGAATGAATATTCAAAACAACAACACACACAGGCACAAACCCCACTTGTCATTGCATATAACAAACATGAGCATTTGGGAGGAAAGCTTTAGCACAAACCTCTCCCTTGCTTCCTGGTTTACTACATAAAAATATGAGGATCCATTCCCTCCCCCCAGTCTGAAATGGAGCAGTCCAGAATTCTACCACCTCAGTTTATCTTTTCGTTTTCATATGATATGTAGACTGGGTCTGACTGATGTTCAATACTTTGCCTAATGCTATTCGCCAGTGAATAGAATAGCTGGTTGTTGTACTTTGCTTCTAACATACACACTACTTACAAACAAATAAAATGTTTTAGGAGCTATCAAATCCCAAACATTTGCCACTACGATTTTTCATGCAGAGTTTGTGAGCAAATGATGCTAACCTAGAAGATGTGTCATGGGTCCTTCAGAAGAACGTATCTTTCGATCATCTTTATCTGAGTCAACTGATTCTATTTTCAAGCCTGCTTTGTTGACACCATGGAAGTGCATTTGTTTCATGTGTCTCAGTACCTAAATAATATATAATTATGAGTAGCAATAGTCACTCTATAGTTAACATTAAAAAAAACAGGGTTGGACCAAAATGACTTACCTAATTTTGTGTTCAGTTTTGTCAGTGTCAGGAAGCACTTCCAGTTTTCTGTAATTTTCGGCACTCATTGCAAACTCCGTCTGTGCCCCTTCAAGTTGCCTGAACTGCCATTTAATTCTTTTGATTGTAGTGACACACATGTTTTTGTCAATAATGTCTAACTGTGTGTCTGGTATGATGACAGGCATATACTGAAGAAGACGGTCCCTCATATACTCTGGTCCCTAACCATAAAGGGGTTTGTATCCACAATCACACTCTTGGAAAGAGGACTCTGAGAAATGATAGGCTGTGAGAGGTATTGTAAAGAAATGTTTACCAGCTATATGAGTCAACACATAATGCAAAAGACAGGCTCAAAAAGCTGGGCAAAACACTTGACCCAGCCGTTCAGCACATGCCATTCTGCACGCTGAATTGCACCAGAGATAACTCTATGCTGAATGGCCTGAGGTCATCACAGTGGACTAGGAAAATGTTAGGTCAGCACAGCAAGCATATTTTGTCCTACAGAAATGTGTACGAAACGTTCCATGCACATGGTACCTTTTTTTCTAGTTCTGCTTGTTGTGTTTTTAGGGCCAAACAACACATTATGAGAAATAAGTAACAGGACCCATTTAATTTTTTTTTCTTTTTTAAAAACAATAACACAGGGCGAGGAATGGGACAAAACCATGGTTGGGGGTAAGGAGACTTAGCACCATCTCCCTGCTGTTGTTCCAATCCTGATTGTACGCCCATGTACTATTATAAGTAGGGAAAAAAGCTTCCATTGAATGCCAAACGAAGCTTTTTTTCCCCTAATTAAAATGGTGTGGGGGGGGGGAGGTTGCCATCAGGAGAAAAACATGATGGGGGCAGATTAATACATCCAAGTAGCACCAACAAACGTTCCCTTCCCCCGAGGTGACTTCCCAGGCAGACTTTTTGTGCCCTGGATGCATCGCAGGCTGCACCAGCCTCGCTGCATCGCAGGGCACAAAGTTAGATAGGACTGCGCTGTCAATCTTATAATTTAATTATGACTAAAACTTACTAAAACTAAAATTAAGACCAAAGAAACATGCTTATGAATGGGCAAGAGGCACTTTTTCAATTGGTGCCCCTCTTATATTTAGCAGGGGGAGAGCAACTGCTCCCCTTTCACCCCAGCACAGTGTCTTTTCTGGTGGCTGTTCGCTGGTGGTCTTCTGCATCTTTTTTAGATCCCTGTCCCACTTTTTGGGACAGGGAGTCATTTAATCATTTGATTTTGTCTGTAAACCGCTTGTGAACTTTTTGTTGAAAAGCGGTATATAAATACTGCTAATAATAATAATAATAATAATAATAATAATAATAATAATAATAAATCCCCCCTACCCTCTGCCACATCTGGGCACATCCACCCACTACTGCAACAGAAAAAGAACATTAAGCAGACCATGCTATGTGTATCTCATGATGTGTAGCTGAACCCTGTGTTCTGAGATCAGATACCAAATCTGAGTGCAGGAGGCTCACAGGTTGATAGGTCTGGGAGAAAGGTTCACCAGCCCACACGTGTGAGAGGCTGAGCTCTTAATGAATGGTAAGGTCTCTCATATGCATTCTCAGCCTCGCACTGCACAGTACATGCTGTTCTGTGATTCTTTCCTTTGCAAAGCAGTCAGGGACAGGCTGTGGCTGAGCAGAAGAAGGTCGGACTGGAAAGTGCTGTTTCACCTTTTCCTGCCAGTTGTCATTCAGTTTGAAATTGTACTCCTTGTGCTGCTATTTCACCTGTGTGTGTGGTGGTGGTGGTGGTAGGGAATAAAGAGAAACTATAGAAATGGTGTAAGCTTTCCCTGCAGGTGAAGAAGCGGATTGGGGAAGGAGACCTTAGGCTGAAAATTGACCAGAGAGAAAGAGTTAAATAGCCCCTCCTGTGGACTGAAAAAAAAAAGTGGAGGAAAGAATCATGGAACTCTGTATACAGAATTCTAGCTATCTGCAGTCTGGCTCACTGAAATTATGGACAGCAGTGGAGACAGAGAGGCGTAGACAAGGAGGGCATTTTATTGCTGACAAAGTTTGTTCAGACACATCCCCGCATTGGCATTTGGCACTTACATTAACTTTGAATGAAAGCAGTAGTTCTAGAACAGCCATAGCCCTGATGTAGGGACTTGCTAATTTTCTTCCTGGGGTTAAAAAAAAAAAAGCAGCTTGGAAAGTGCAATTTTGAGCTGAGAAACACGAGTGGATAAGGTTCAATGGTTTCTGAGTGCTCTGTTTTGTTTTGCTCACACACAGCCTGCCCTGGCCACTTTCGACTGAAAAAACATGCAAATGAAAGGATTACAGAACTCCATGAAGACCGGACTCTCGTATACATCCTGGTGGTACCATCGGTCCAGGGGAGGAGGCAACTTGATTGCTTACTTGATGGCAGTAGAGCGATTAAGTCATCACTGCCCCCCCCTCCTTCCACCTGCCCTTTGAAAAGGCAGAGAGGGCAGAACAGCCACTCTAGGCAGGCAGTCTCCACTCCTCTTCCAGGTCTACCCTCCCTTCTCTACTCTCTTTGCCTTTTCAAATGGAAGAAGTAGCAGTGAGGAGAAGAGGAGGAAGTGGAAAGTAGGCGGATCTGGGGGTGTGACCTGGAGCAGGAGACAGCTGGGGGGGGCAATGTGGGGAGGAGAAGGTTTCGGGGATGTTCCTGGGAGGAGAAAAGTCTGAGGGGCTCATCTAGAAGTGAGAAGAAGGCAACTACAGGACAACACTGGGGTGGGAGGAAAATATATGCCAGTACACCAAGTGACCCATGTGGGACACCAGGCAGTGGGGTGGGGTTGGGCCAGGCCTGACTCCATGTAATGTATAGTTTGTACCTGAGGTTATTGAACAGACACCTGTCCAGTAACTGAGAGCACATCTTCTCACCTGTGAGCTATGGGACCTTATTAAGGGTAAATCACCTGCCCGCACTGAGATTTGGTGTCAGAAGTCACAGCAAACTGAAATACATGAACAACAAAAGGTACTATGTTGTCTGGGACAGAGAAATGTTGAAGTGGGTTTTAAGTAGTGCGTACGTGGGTGGTGCTGCCTTGGTGGAAGATGTGGTCCACAATCTCCTTCATCACACTTTCTGTAAAGGTGCAAAGGGAAGAGATTTGCTTCCCATCATGTTCTTATTCGCTAACTTATCCAGAAATGTTAGCTTTTTGTAGAGTGGCAAGGGATGGGCTCACAGGAATGGCTGTGCCAAGGACGCTCCTAGACCCGGCGGCCGATCCCGCTGCATCTGCAGGGAGGAATGACCATTTCCCCCAAGGTGAGGGAGGGGTGACAAGGATGGTGTGATCCCTGCAGAGGATTGGCCACTACAGGAAGAACGCCACTAACGGTGACTTCATCAGCAGTCTCAAGTGGAGCGGAGTTCTCACACCTGCATGCCCTGAGCAGACCTAGTTAGGCTCTCCAGGGTGCACACTGAGGAGGGGTGGGGTGGGTGATGATTTCGTTCCTGTGGAGGAAAAGGACCCCTCTCCTCTTTAGTCTGAGGCATTGTGTAGGAGAAAGCAAGGGAAACCCTGCCACTGGCAGCCCAAGCAGAGGGGAACGTCTGTTCCAGGCTCTTTGCAGACAGGTGCCTTAGTAGATAGAATGAGTAAAAGCGTCCCAGACTTCAGTGTTTCTTCTAATTTAACGTTGCATTTTTGTCATCCATTGAGTCCTATATCAATTCACAGCAAGATGAGGGCGAGACTCTCCCCGAGTCACTCCTATAAGGCTGTCTTCATCCATGCAGTCATAGAGAGGGCTTAGTTATGATAACCAGCTACTTACCTGATTCAAGTACATGTTGTACCTCGACAATAGCCTTCTTACAGCGTGGGACTAGGACTCCTCCCTCGGAACAAATTCATCACTGATTAGACCTGCTCTCACTTTTCATTGTGTTCTAATTGTTTGTTTGGCTGTGTTTGGCTGAAATCTCTCTTAAGGGTGGCAACAGATGTCCTAGAAAAACAGAAGTCACAGGAGGTCCTTCACCTGCTGACTGAGCCTGTCTCAGTTATCTCTCAGCGTTGCAATTTGCAGGATAGATGGAGATAGTAATGATCCAACACTGGTGGTCATTACCAGTCTTGTCCCATCCTCAAGCTTCCTCTTATTAAAAAAAAAAAAAAAACAGGAAATATTTCTTAAAAGGTTCAAAACTGCTCTGGGGAGGGTGGGGGGTTAGACGGATTTGTAATGACTCAGAGACTGTGCTAGCTAATAGGTGTCCTTCACAGGTGATCTTCATTCTCTACTGTATTAAAAACTGCACAATCATTTTCTTAAGAGCTCACCTTGGAACAGAAGATGTACGTCAGTTTACAAAGCTGAGAAACTGCCTACTCTGTTCTCCTCCCCATTCATTCATACACAACCTAATGGCCTAATCCTATAGGCCAGAGGTTCTCAACCTGTGGTACGGGTACCCCTAGGGGTACACGGACCTCTTGCTGGGGGTACGCCAAGCACTGCCCCTTATCTGCCCCATAAGCAGCTTGTTGTTGTTGTTGTTCAGTCGTTAAGTCGTGTCCGACCCTTCGTGATCCCATGAACCACATCCCACCAGGCCTTCCTGTCCTCCACTATCTTCCTGAGTTCGCTCATTTTCATGTTCGTTGCAGCTAATTAAGTGTTAATTAACATGGATTTTAAGTTTTAATTGTTTTCGGAGCCCTTTTGTCTCTCTGATTTTGAATTTTGGGCTTATTTTTGTACTTTGTACATATGTGTGTATAAATAAGACAAACAGAGAGAGAGAGAGAGAGTTAAATAAGACATTTTTTTCACATTTAAAATTGTTTTAGTACTTTTTATTTAATGATTAATCACCTAATTAATTGATTGATTAATCCAATTAATTAGCAGTTAATTAGCAGGGGGTACTTCAGAAAATTGGACTGTGATAGGGGGTACCCAGGTCTCCAAAGGTTGAGAACCCCTGCTATAGGCCTTTTATGGCAACATATCTCCTGATAGGCTGTCGTAAAAGGCCCAGTGACGGTACAAACATCATGCCACTGCTAGGCCATTCAGGACTGCCACCACAAAGCAGTAGCAGCTCAACAGGCTCCCCGTCATGTTGCTTGGGCTGTGCTGACTCCCATAAGGCAGTGGCATGTCATGGATGAGGAGGAGGAATTTCAGGGTGGAGAGGGGGAGGGAAGGGGGAGTTAAGGGGTGGGAGGGGGTGGATCCCAGTGGCAGTGACTTGAGCCAGGATTCTAACCCCTCTTTCCCAGTTCATCTCGCCCCTTCCCTGTGCTTGGAGCTACGCCAGCTACAAAGCTGGCTTGGGTCCAAGGAGGCCCATATGCAGCCAGGAGGCCTACCAAGAGTTTAAAATAAACACCTCTGGTTGGTCTTCTGGTCACCTCCTCATAGCATGAAGTGCATGCTCCATTGGCACAGCTGCATGCTATAATGTGGTGAGGGATAGAACTGGGCTGTAAGTTGCATTTGATTCTTCTCATCAAACATGCAATGACTTTGCAGCACATTATTCATCCTGGTCCCTTACACTGCTGCCATGTCCTCCAGATGTCCCTTTCTCTTTTTCCCAAAGTCCCACCTTTGCTCAATTGAGAATGCGCCTATTGTGCTTCTTTGTACATGGAGATTTCTACCCCTTTGAACTGAGCTGCACTCTCCCCCCCCCCCATCATAAAAAGTAAGACTGAGGCTTACCCTTTTCTAAACAGTTGCTTTGAAGAGAGTTCTTGTATAATCATTTCACATCTTATGGTGCCCAGGGAGGTTTGCCTAATAAACATCCTTAAGAAATGAGAATGCATTGTATTCTAATATTTGCAAATTAGATACAGGCTCACCTTTTGAAGTTGGCAAATTCCTTACAGAATTAGGAAGTAATAGAAATGGAAGGCAGAACTCAGAGGAACTAAAATTTTGTGATCTTTTTCTAACACTCAAGTTATGCTCTCTTTTATTAAATAAATGAAAGTAAGTCTGAGAGGCCAGTTTAGACTTTCCATCCCCAAGACACTTTAAAGAAGCCAGGTGTCTAGAAGAGTGTTTCTCTTTTATTCTGTTTGACTAATACATTCTGGGAAGCAGTTTGATTTCCAAGTGCTTAGTCTTTTTTCCAAGGACTGATAATTCAGGTTAATATTTGTAAGATATGTTTCAAATGGAAAGAGACCAAAAGAGACTTATCCGATGATTGTAATTGCCTGCTTCTGTAATAATATTTTAGGGATGCTAAGGTACACTGTTTAGGCCGTGGGGTGGCGCAGGGAGAGTCATGCCAGCCACATGACCATGGAAGCGTCTTTGGATAGCGTTGGCTTCAGCTTCATAACGGAGATGAGTACCGCACCCTAGAGCTGGACACGACTGGACTTAAATATGAGATAAAAGGTAAAGGTATCCCCTGACAATTAAGTCCAGATACCTTTACCTTAAAGTAAAGGTCGGCAGTTCGATTCCCGCGACAGGGTGAGCGCTCGTTGCTTGGCTAGCTCCTGCCAACCTAGCAGTTCCAAAGCATGTCAATGCGAGTAGATAAATAGGTACCACTTGCGGGGGAAGGTAAACAGCGCTCCGTGTTCCAGCTGCATGCTACGCGCTGCAGCAAGGAGAGTCATGCCGGCCACATGACCACGGAGGCGTCTTCGGACAACGCTGGCTCTTTGGCTTTGAAATGGGGATGAGCACCACACCCTAGAGTCGGACACGACTGGACTTAATTGTCAAGGGATACCTTTACCTTACACTGTGAAGTACACTAAAGTGTAAGTACACTGGTAGTGCTAGTTCCACAATTAATGTTATTCCGGCTCTTCCCATAACCCAACAAGCTATAATCAAAGAAACAAACTTATTCTGCAGAACTCTCTTAAAGAGCTCCTTCAGTGTGGAGTGGACAAACATCGAAGTAAAGAGTGAACATCCAGTCTAATGAACAATTCTAGATGAGTCAAAAGCCACATTTATTTTTCTATCCTTAGGTTTTGGATATCGGTTGTACCATGCAAAAGATCATAAGAATGTGAAAGTAGCCATGATGAGTCACTACACTAGTTCATCTCACATTAAGTCAGTGCTTCTCAATTATTTTCTGTCATGCCCCCCCTAGGAAGAAGAAAAAATTTCGCGCTCCCCCGCGCGACTGTAAATAGTATCATTTGGCCAATCAGGATAGAGCATCATGTCTATCCAATTGGGTCCTTTGCATGTGTCACGTGCGTTGGCGGTCACGTGGTCCTCCGCGTCGGGCTGCTACTGGGGCTGCGCTGGGACAATCTCCAGTGTTCGCGCCGCGCTGCTCCCTCTCTCCAGCCGTAGAGTTGCTAGGCAACCAACGCCGCTTGCGAGTGAGTCGGATGATCCGATCTAGAAATCCAATATGACACTATTTGCCGAGGTCAAACGAGCCCCCCTTTACGGAGCCTCGCGCCCCCCCTGGGGGGCGCGCCCCACTATTTGAGAAGCTATAGACTTAATGTAAACATTAAGTAGACTTAATGCTACCTGCAATGGCCAGGCAGATCATGCATGGAGGTCAGCAACCAGGTCATGATGTCAGTGATGTAGCTAGCCGCTGCTGCACCCCTGTAATGTTGCTAGCTCCGCCCCCACTAGTGATGTCACCCTGGCAGCGTTATAGCCGCGAAAATGCCCCCAGGTGGGAACGATGCCGAGAAATGATCGGTATGAGCCCGGGCAGGTGGGTGGGCAAAACGTTTGCGGCGCCACAAGCCAAGCGGCTGCTTTTCAGCCATCAAATTGCCTCCGCCGCGTGCTGCCCAGGGACCGCACCCCACCCCATAGCTTCCTCCGCTACTGCATGATGTTGGAAATTAGGTATATCTGATTCAGGTGATAAACCTGAATAAACAAGAAGGCTGGGAGCCATGTGTAAGCTACTCTGAGCTCCTAGAAGAAGAAATGTGTGGGGTGCTTCGAATCCCTTCTTAGACCCACTTTGAATCCCTTCTTAGACCCACCTTAGACTATTTTGAATCCCTTCTTAGATCCACCTTTTCTGTGAAACCTTTGGCACCACAGCTACATCCATATTCGCTACTGGAGCTTATGTACGTGTAACTGAGACAATTGCACATGTCACGCGTTTATCCCGCCTCCATCTTCCTTCCCTTCTTCTGTCTCCCTTGTGTCAATATATGGGCAGAGACCTGCCTTTTTGATCTATGTAAAGTGCCATGTACATGGATGCCACGGTATAAATAAAGTATAATAAATATAAGTTGCCTCTCAAGTTGTGAATCCCCAGCCCCTGGTAGTTACAGATGGTATTATAATACTATAGATAACAGTCATCATCATCATAGCAAAATGTTAAGTACTGGTTCGTAACACCACCATGGTCCTTCAAACTACAATATTATTCATAATCTTCACATTTACCCAAGTAGAAGAATATCTCCAGTAGCATAGAGGATATGTTCCCCTAAGGTCGAACACTGCAAGAAACAGTGCTACAGAGTTCTACAATGTCCACGAGGCTGGAAACTGGCACTGATTGGCCCCATGCTACCCAGAATGTGCCACTCCCATTGGCTAGAATACTCATGGACAAAGGGCAAAGTCAGGACAAAGGGCGCAAAACAACACTAAAGGAAGCAGCATTGTATTTTAGCTTAATTATCACTGCTTAGATGCTTCGTCACAGAGTAGTTCCTATCATGAAAATCACACATTTGTTGGTGTCAGCTCATGTTTACTCATGCACCCTCAAAGAACTCTGTCCACAGACCAAGAGCTATGAATTATTATGCTCCAGACGTTTCACAGATTTACTCCCCCGATAAAGACAGTGTGTTTCCTGTTTCTGAGAGGAAGCAGGTTATGTCACTGTATGTTGTCTCAGCCAGGGGCTCACTATTTATAGCTGTGCTGAGCAGGTGGTTCCTTTCCAAGGTGTGTGTGTGTGTGTGTGTGTGTGTGTGTGTGTGTGTGTGTGTGTGTGTGTGTGTGTGTGCCACTGGGTCAACTCAACCAAAGCAGGCTTCCTCATGATACAATACTGGCATAATACAAGCCAGCATTTATTTATCGCGCACTGCATATATCACATATCGGCCTTATTCTGACCTGGATCCCTGAGGCAAGATTCTACCCACATAATACCATTGGACCTTGCTGAGGAATAGTATGGTTCTTGTTCCTGCAAATGTTCTAGCGTCTGGTGGGCAACCTACTTTATCATAAGTAGGTCAAATGTTATGTGTTTGACGTTTGCTAGATGAGCCAGGCGGGAAGGACCGAACCCTTCATTGTAAACTGTATGTAATTATTGTTTTGGGAGAGTGTATACCTTTAGCCAACTCACTGGTTCTTGGGGGGAAACCGCAGCTCAGGGGTAGAATGTGTGTTTTCATGCAGAAAGCCCTAGGGTCAGTCCCTGGCATCTGGCCTGAAGCTGTAGAGAGCTGCTGCCCATCAGTCCTCAATGATCTGATTCAGTATAATGCAGCTTCATATACTTCTTGTGCAATTGAATTTTGAATATATCCAACCTTTGCAAACTTTTGAACTTAGCTGAGAATCTCGCCATGCTCCCGGAACTACCGGAACTAGTGTCCCCCTGGTATCACCTGGAACTTGAATGAGTACAGTTAATACCAAATCATTCCACCTGATTCAGATTTACTTTTAAGACAATATCGTGTTCCTCTTTGTTGTTGACTGTGTCCCACACAATGTGTTCCTCTTTGTTGTTGACTGGACTCCCACACAATGACTTTACCAAAGAATGAAAGTACTAGCTAGCAGCACAATTCTATGCATGTCTACTCAGAAGTACCCGGTAAGTCCCATTGTGTTGAATGAGACATAGTCCTATGAAAGTGTGTATAGGATTGCAGCCCGAGTTTAATGGTGTTTCTGTCTTGTCAGGGTAAGGAGACAAATTATTGCGAGGTTAGAAGATGGATCAGTGAAAAGAAAATGGGTATATGGGAAAAATTGAAATTTATAACTTAAATATAAACTGTTAATTTTTGTTGTATATATATTTTTTTGTATTGTACTTTGTACTTTTCAAAATGAGTTTGTTACACTGTTGGCAAAACTCAACCAGATTTCAGTGAGGTATGCATGAAGCGGGCTTTGGAATCTCATGAGGATCTCTACCATCCATATTTTTTACAGAGATGATCCAGTCTCCCACTATATATTCCTCTTCTGGAAGTCCCTTACTGATCCCCTTGGCAACTTTTTTCCTACATGCAGAAAGCTGCACTTGTTGTGGAAGAACTACAGATGCTCAGCAGCACACATAGGGGAAGTACTGCATCATATCCCAAGTGCCCTCACATTTCCAGAGTTGGTTTTACTATTATGATGGCACATAATAGTACAAACTACAAACTACAGCAGTAGGTTCATCAGGCATTTATCAAGGCTTCCTCCATGAGACGACCATAGCAGACACTTCCCTGAAATATAGCTTGACTACTGTCCACTACTATAGATAATACACAGGTGCAGGAGAGTATTGGACACAGTTTAAGGTGCATTCTCAATTCAGTGCCCCATATAAACTCAGATAAACACCATACCTACAGCATGACCCAGAGTCTTCTGCAATGTTGGTAGCCCTCAGCAAACACACTGTTATGGAAAAGGATCCCGGAGAGTAGAAAGCTTGAAAAGCACACTGTGCTAAGAAGACTGGAAATAATAAAACAATTTTTAAAAAGTAGCTCTAAATTCATCATGTTTCCAGCTCCATTCATTTCAGGGCCATACAACAAGAACTTTTTGTTTTATTCGAGATGAAACTGTCATGCAATAAACAGGAGAAGTCAGATACAAGAAGAGAATAAAAATATAATTGTAGCATCATGTACATTTGGAAATTAGCGGTTTCTTTGCAAACATTTATCAAAGGGATCATAGCAAGAACTTTCAGGACTGACGTTGATACACTTGATGCCAATTAGGACAATGTTGTTGTACTTGGCAAAATACATGGGGAGTCTTCTGCACCAGGCCCGTGGAAATGAATGGAAACAGCACACAAGAATCTGTGAGGCTTCCACTGTAGAAATTCCTAGCTCAGTGGTTCTCAAACCTTTTAGTTTGAGAACCCACTTTTTAAAATGACACTCTATCGGGACCCACCTAGCTTTACGAGACGCTCAAGCATTTATCTCCCTATAAATGCAAGCTTTACACAAGCTTTACACAAGTTTGCAAGCTTTTCACAAACTTGCAAACTGCAGGAGCTCAGCTCCTTGCAGAGCAATTAGCAGCTATCTTGCAAGCTACAGGAGCTTAGCTCTTTGAAGGGCAATTAGCAGCTATCTGATTTTTGAATAGCCTCAGAGCTTGTGGCAATTACTTATCTGATCTTTCCATCACTTGGGACCCACCAGAAATCAGGTCGCAACCCACCAAGTGGGTCCCAACCCACAGTTTGAGAAACACTGTCCTAGCTGATTGTGCCCCTGCAGATTACATGGAGACCAAAGTAGACCAAATTAATGAGCCATGTTCCTCTGGCTCATGATGTTTGTGATGTAGCCTGCAGTGCTGAATCAGATATCCATCCTGGCACTCAAATAAAAATGACATGTTCCTTAGTGATGCCCTAGGAATCACTGCTTCCTGGGAAGGAAAAGGTAAATTAATGTGTTCCTGTAACACTACGTAAGGAAAACATGTTTTAAAAGAGTCATTAAGAACAAGCAGACATGGATGAAGGTCAAACAATTGCTTGCTTTAAAACTTGTATGGGAAACTGTTGGTCAGGAATTCATAAATATCATTGGGTTTGGCTTTCCTTTTAGTCTCACCATGTTTCTCAACATGTAAATTTGTGAGTTCCAGCACTGATTAGTCATTCAAGAACATAGCTCGTATTGTTGCATACTTCCCATTTCCCTGAGTAGCGAGCAGTTCAAGGGACAGACTCCGACAGAGCAACCCAGGTTTGGTCGCTTGGATTAGAGATTCAGACCCTTCCACTGTCCTGCAAATTGATAATTCAGCCATGATCTGAATGTAGCTGTTTCTGCATAACCCCAGCTCTGGATGTGATATGGGAAGTGTAACAGCCTACAACTACACGCATGCATGGTTAGGTCCACTTTAATCTCAAGTGTTTTTAATTATTTTAATGTGTTTAATTGTTTTAAAGTTGTTTATATGTATTTTAATATGTTGTAAGCCGCCTTGAGTGCCTTCGGGAGAAAGGCGGGCTACAAATTCTTTAAATAAATAAATAAATTAGGTTGGAGCAATGAGCTGAGGGCTCTTATTCTTCATTAGGAGTACAAGCATGTCCAGAACTTCCTCAGACATGTGTGAAGCTGCCATACAGAGTCAAACCTTTGTCCATCTAGCTCAGTGTTGTCTAGATCAGGGGTTCTCAACCCCTTCCAGGCCAAGTACCACCTCCGGTGCCACTCTCATAAGAACATAAGAAGAGCCTTGCTGGATCAGGCCAAAGGCGCATATAGTCCAGCTTCGTGTATCTCACAGTGGCCCAACCACATGCCTCAGGGAGCACACAAGACAACATGATACCTGTATCCTGTTGCCACTCCCTTGCACCTGGCATACAGAAAAAACCTACTTCTAAAACCAGGAGGTTACTTATGGCTTGTAACTTGTGATGGACTTTTCCTCCATAAATCTATCCAATCCCCTTTTAAAGGCATCTAGGCCAGGTGTAATCACCACATCCTGCTGCAAGGAGTTCCACAGATTAATTACACACTTTTGCTCAGAGTCCTCCCCCCCCCCTTTGGTCTTCATGGCTGCTTGAGTCCCATGTTCTTAGTACATGGTAGAGTGGAGCAAACATGCTAAGTGGAGCTAATGTGCTTTATCAGAGAGGCCAGTGGCCAGCATGATATGCTATATAGCAGGATTGGAGGAGCAGGGCTATAGGCTACATACCACAACACACATCCATTTGCCCTTGCTTTGAACTCTGTACTTATACCCATATGGTGATGTAGTTTCACAATCAGTCATGCTTTGTTTGTACCCATTTGCCTTGTCACAAAGTATGCTGGGAAAACTCACAACACCATGTACTTCATTTGATATTTGATACTTCTTTGTTCATGGAACATCAAAGCTTCATTAACTTATGAACCTACCTTATACAAAGCTAGACCACCATTGGACCATTCTAGCCTAGTACAGTAAGTCCTCACCGTCATTTTGCTAACTGTTGTTTCGCTTTAATGTCGTCCTCTGAGGCTGCAGCTACTTCCAGGTTGCGCCAGGCCTATTCATGCCCCAGAATGCCTTGCAGGTAGCTTCTGCAAAGCATTCTGAGATGTGAAAAAAGCTAAGGAAGTGGGTCATGGTCCACGCAACCCAGAAGCAACTTTGCAGCACTCAGCAAACCTGGTTCGTTCTACATTATTTCACTTAACGTCACAGTTTCCAGGAACCTTTCTACAATGTTAAGTGAGGACTTGTTGTACTGTCCATTGTGACCAGCACTGGCTCTTCAGTGTAGCAGTCACAGGTCTTTCCCAATCCTGATCCCTGAGAACCTTTGCATTAGAAATGGCTGGGACTGAGCGTGAAATCTTCTGCATGCAAAATATGTATTTTGCATACATGTTCAGCAAGTCTGCCGTAGGTACTAGATTTCCCCCCCCCCCCAGAAATCTTGGCCCATCCAGCTTATATGTGTTTAGGATTTTTTTCTCTCCTTTATTATCATTGTGCATTAGTTTGTCTTTTTGTCCTCATCCTCAAGTGAAACAAAGCCTAACAATATTTAATTTCATTTGATCACCTTCATTTCTCACATTCCTTTTCTGCTATGTCCTTCCAGTGTCTTTCTTCCTCCCTACACTGTCCTGATTTAGACTGTAAACTCCATGGGGCAGGGATCTTGCTTTTCTTGCTTATGTTATGCTTCAAAGTGCCACGGGCAGTGATGACGTTAAATACGTATGCTAATTATTATTATTGTTGATATTATTACAAACATAAGAAGAGCAAAAGCCCATCCGGTCCAGGAACCTGTTTCCAACAGTTAATCACAGATAGATCACCAGAGGCGTAGGAAGGGGAGTGGGGGGAGGTATGCCCCCGGGCAGTGGGCAGGAGGCCCCTGCCCCAGGCAGCAAACGTGGGAGTGCGCAGCGAAAATGGCCGCTGCGGTGGCTTTTTTCTGGCTGGAGGGGGTGGGGCAAGTGACGTCACCAGGAGGTACGTCACAGACTCCTGCCCCCGGCAGCACGCGATGCTGCCCCAGCCCCCTAGTGGCTAGCTATGCCACGGTAGGTCACAAGATTGTTTTAGGGCCAAACTGCACATTATGGGGCATGTGTGTGCTGACCCACTTGCTTTTCTTCTTTTCTTCTTTCTTCTTTTCTTCTTTCTGACAAAAAAATAGCACTGGGGAATGCCTAAAATGGGTTGAAACCACAGCAGGAGGTAGGGGGGCTTTAATATAATATTAATATTTTAATATTTCACTGTTATGGCTGAGAGACGGGCGGCCCAATCCTGTCTAGCTAGACTGCACCACAGGCGTAGGGCCCACACTGTATCCTATCTAGATAGGACCCAGCACTGGTGTGGCTGGAGCACTCCTTGGGGGAAGGGAACATTCATCCCCTTACCCCGAGTAGAGCTCCAGTCGCCCCGATGGGTCTACTCGAATGTATGCCAGCTATTTTGCTGGAGCACTTTTGAGAGTGGCGTGTAATGGCGGCCAGGCCTGGGAAGGGGGATAGGATTTTGGTAGAGCTGCCGCCACCAATCCCTCCCCCTTACCAAGCCCAGCTGACCAATCCCCCCTCCTGGAATGCCCCATTCTGCCCTCCTGCTCACCACCGCCCAGTGGGGAACTTACCTTCCCCAGCAGGTGCTCCATGGGATCTGTGGCAAGTAGAGGGGCACCGGACTCAGCACCAGCGCTGCCTACTCATGGGGTGCCTTACAACACTTTTGCAACACCCTAGACTGGCAGAGCACCACTCCGTCAGTCTCAAAGTTAGATTGGATTGAGCCGTAAACCTCCGTAAAGTTTTTCAAGCACCCTTTAAAGCCATTTTAGCTAATGGCCGCCACCACTTGTTGTGGCAGAACGTTCCATAAGTAAGTTGTGTACTGTGTGCAGAATTCCTTTCTTTTGCCTGCCCTGAATCTATTGTGAATCCATTTCTAATTCTAGTGTTATGAAAGAGAAAGAACAATTATTCTATTCACTTTCTCTACATCATCCCTAAGCTGATAAGCTTCTATCATAGCCCAACTTAGAATGCAACCCTAGGCATGTCTTACTCAACAGTAACAGCCCACAGCCACAAAAGGGCTCACATTGGCAGGTTGACCCCTGAACCCTCAATACTGAGGGTAGTGGTAGACCCAGTGCACAGTCAGGAGCTGAGGGGGAGGACTAGGCAGTAGGGGAGGACAAGGGGGAGGACTAGGCAGTAGGGCACTAGGTGGTAGGGCTTCACCCCAGGCCCCCAACAACCTGACATCAACACTGTCCAAGATTTTCTTCCTTGTTAGCACCAGCCTGTAATTCGGCAGGGTGGGTGGGTGTAATATGGGACGGGGTGGTGGTGAGTTGGTGTAACATGGTGGGGTGGTGGGTGTAACAAGGTGGGGCTGTGGGCCTTACAAGGTGAAATGGGGGAGGGCCGGGGCCCTGTTGGAGACGGGAGAGGTGGCACCTGACGCAGGCAACGTGTGCTGGATGCTATCCTCTCCATAGCGAGCCGACATTTACAACACACATATGGTCTCACCTAGTTCCATCTTGGTTCCTTAGCTCACAGTCCTGAGAGTCAGCCAGAATGTCACCCTGGAGGGGGTGAAGGATGGCTCCCTCTAATCAAGATCATGCTAATAAAGGGCCGTTGCTCTGAACGGAAAGCTGTAGCACTGTAGGGCATCTGTGTGTCATCTTCCTCTAAAGTTCCAATTCAGGCTCTCCACCTTGGCATAATCTCGACTGCAAGTGCAAGTCTTCCTGAATAATACATCAAGCCCTGAACAGTCTTTTTTGCCTCCTTCTCCAGGAAGTCTCTCCCACCAACAACCAAAGCATGGGTGCGCGCACGCACACGCACACACACACACACACACACACACACACACACACACACACACACACACACACCTTCTCTTAATCCATGCCATTCACAAGTATTCACAAGATTTAACATGGGTGCAGCCCACACCCTGCCATACCTTTTGTCCTTCAGGAACCTCTACGATTGGGGTGCAATTAAGCCTTCTTTGTGCCCTCCTGGAAAGATACACCCTAACACAATCAAGCCTAGGAAATTCCTGGCTAAACACCCAGGAGACGTTCCAGGTACCAGGAGTTTCTTTGTATTCTTTATCTGAAGTCCTATAACTGGACTGGAAGCAGAACGTTGGCATTTTGTTTCCCACTGAAGGCGTTCACACTGACTTTTTTCTGGCAGTCTCTCCCTCCAACAGAGAGTTCCACTCTGTCCAATTTCATGAGGTTTTTCCCACTTGGAGATCCTCTTGCCTCGGTAGCAGCCCTCAACTCTGGAGGAGCTACTTTTCCTGCTCACCAAGAGGCATCTTTTGAGCTGTGTTTTTCCATTTTCCATTGGATCTGAAGCTATACTTGCTGCCTTGCCTCACTTCACAGAAGGCCATTGTATCCCAGTCTACCCGGCAGACTAAGGATAGGTAATGGTTCTTCTCTCTTCCTCTAACCCTTAAAACAACTCCTCCATTCTAAAATCCTCCAGCTGGCAACCCTACTCCTCTCTCTCTCTCTCTCTCTCTCTCTCTCTCTCTCTCTCTCTCACACACACACACACACACACACACACACACACACACACACACACACACACTCCTTCGCTTAACCCATGCCTGTCCAAACGGAGCCATTCACATGTACTCTTTCTCCCACAACTACTTACATCACTGTGCAAATTATCTTAAAACATTGCCTTTCCTTGTTCTATCGTTCTCAATAAATCTTTATTCTTTTGGAAAAACTCTGCCTTGTAGTTACTGCAAACCTAATTAGAGGCACTTTGAATTTGTTTGTTCTGCTGTCCAGTTCTGCTATCCAGTCTGTGGTTCCAAAAACCCCTTCCAGGGCTTGATCTGTTTGCACAAATCAACACGGACTTGCGCCAGCGATATCGCTGGTGCAGGTCTGAGTTGACCCATTGCGGGTGCTGAGGTTTACCCAGGGGCAAGGGGAAAATGTTGCCTTACCGCAAAGAGATCGCCAGCAACTAAAAACACCCCACAGGATGCAGCGCAGCCCATGCTGGCGCCCCTGCATCGCCGCACGGAGATTTGCGCTGGATTGGGCTGTTAATGTCAGTTACATTGTCCCGCTGACTGAGAATCTTTCTCCAGCATCAGAAAGTGATACTTCGTTCGTAGCTGGCAGTTTGAAATTAGAGACAGGCAGTCCGAGAGTAAAGTTTTCACTGGAGTTACCTAGAACTGAGGTGCAGACTTGGAGCCTGCTAAAATACTTGCTGTCTGTCAAACAGAGACAAACTCAGATGCTGCTACCTGCTTCAGGAGCCTGTTTGCTTCCACCATGCTGTGCATGTGTATGTGTAAATAAAGCAGATGTTACATAAGTATTCAAGGCTCTCTCATTCAAAGGAAAACGTTCAGTGTTGTTCCTGGACATTTTTTTCACTTGGGGAAGGGGGAAGCTTGTAACTCTACGCTCTTCCCCTTCTCTTTTACTCAGCTCCTGTTCTCCATTCTGTAGATGCGAAACAGGCCAACATCTTTTAGGAAAGACATTTTCGTTGGCAGAGAACGAACGTACATTGGAATAATTACTTTTTGCCTTAAGACTTTGGCATGCCATCTACCAGAAATGCCTATTTCAATTAACACCAACCACACCTTCATATGAGAAGTGGCATCGCAAAACATGCTTGCTTCTTTCTAGATTATCATTTGATAAGCAGCCGAAATTGTTACCGAGATAATGGAGCACCCTTTGATCTTAGATTGGAAAAGAATTGTAGAGGAAAGCATTGACGTATCTGGTTTCCACCCTTTTAAACAGCTTATACGGTCCCGAGACAGAAGACAAAATAGTTACAATTAGGATTTTTTTTTCCAGCCTACCATAAAATGGATGTGCATATTGAAAATAATGGTGACCTTTAAGAAAGGAAGTTATGAAAAAGTTTTAACTACCTAAACATCTCCCACTGGATAGAACTGGGAAGCATCCAACACAAACCTTTTCATTCTTTCAAATAATTCCTAGCTAAGCAGAATGGAACCGCTGGAAGCAAATACAACAGGTTCTCCCAGCAAAGGAAAAAAAGGCACGTGATAGTTGTTTGAAAAGAGATGTTGCTCTGTTTTCTCCATATCAGCTTGAAGTCTACTGTGCATCATGACCAAAAAACAAAACAAAAAGCCTCCAGGATTTTCCATTTGATGTTGGGTTGAAATAATTAATCTTCATTAAAACATACGATGTAGAATGTTTGCTGTTTTCTAAAACACTTAGGAGGCTATTCATTTGTTTATGCTGGGATCCACAGAACCATGCGCCCAAGGGGGACTTGGGCTTATGTTCTTCAAACACCATCAGCTCCTGATGTGGTAAAACCATTTTCAAAATAGAGACTTTCAAAAGCATTCTGTAAAATGGAATCAGGATCCGCTCTTTTTTAAAGAAAAGTATGGAACTCTACTGAGTACACCGTTGGGCATTGCTCAGCTAGCTTCCCTGAACCTGACCTTATTCTCTTTTCCTTGGAAATCTCAGAATGGCTTGTGGTCTTTTCAGTGATGCCCTGGCATGAATGTTGGACTATGGCTGGCGTTGGCTGGACTATGGCTGTGATTGTGTCCCAGTGGTGTTTCTACACCCCTGGGGGGGGGGCACTGACGCGACATCCTCCATGTGACACCTCAAGCCCCGCTCCAGGGGTGTGTGACATCACTTTCACCACACCACCGTCGAATTTTGGCGCCGCTGCGGTGTGAAAGCACCCCCCAGCGTTTTTGTGGCCTTTTCTGGGATGTACGGAGCCAGGGAGGGTGGGAGGGCCAATCCTCCTGCCCTCCCAGGTTCTGTGTGGCCTAAAAAAGGCCGCAAAAACGTGCGGGTGTGTGTGTGGAAGTGCACCCCTCGCCGCTCAACACCCCTGCTGCCTGGGCCCCCCCGCCCCCCTAACAACGCCTCTGGTGTGCCCTGGATGAAAATCCCCAATTAGCCATGCAGCTCTCAGCCTAGCCTACCTCACAGGGTTCTTATGAGGGTAAAAGGGTGATGCAGAACCGTGTGCCAATCCAAGATTCTTAGAGAAATACAAATGTTCTTGTGTGTCACTATTTTTGAGCGCAACAACCCAATCCCCATGCGGTTCCGAAATGGGAAGGATAGTAGCTTATGCCAAGATAGCTGCAGCAGCCTTTGGGAAAGTCCACCCTGTCATGCTAACTTTCCACTGGTTGTTCGTGTTTGTTGTTCGGTTCCAATTCCGGTTGGTCGTGTTTGTGGCTGTACATTAGGTATGCAGGGCTGTTTTAATGTGTTAACATAGACAAAAGGTCTTTAGGCTGGCCTATAGGAGTGCGTCCAGAGTGAAAGGGTTTCACAGGACCTGCTAGCAAAATGCACAAAGTCCCACAAAGGCTGTATTGTGTGCTTTTTCTGAGCATATAGCTCAGCCCTCAAGTGTGCACAGTCCAGGATTTAAGCGCTTGAGGACTGTTGGTTAAACTAAAGTGACTCTTTATGTGGCCATGGCTGCAATGCAACAAGGCTTCTCTTGGCCCTTGAGAGTGTGTGTGTCTGCATTCAAATGCTCATGTTTGCCACATGCCTGATTTATTAGACTTAAATCTCACTTTTCCTTTTGAAAGCTCTGACAAACTCACATAACAACAACCATCACCACCAGTATTTATATACCACCTTTTCTTTGGTCATCGGATTTCTCCTCTGACTTTAATTCAAAGGCAATTTACACAGGCAGACTTTCTAAACCCCAAGGGGTTTTTGCAATACAATATGTTCTAGTCCTGCAAAGAGCCCTTCATTCTAGGTGGTTTCCTTCACAGTCCAGCCTCTTCTCTGGCATTCGCCTCCCACGCATCAACTGACAGGCGACCTTGACTCCCACTCAGAGTGTCAGCTGTAGCTTCCCTCCCTCACAGAGGCTCTGCAGCTTATCAGAGGCGTGCCGACAGCTCTCCGACAGACATGGCGTCCTGCACCACTGCTGTCCTTCAGATCATAGAAACATAGGAAGCTGCTTTATACTGAGTTGGACCATTGGTCCATCCAGCTCAGTGTTGTCAACTTTGACTGGCAGCGGCTGTCCAGGTTTCAGACCGGATTTTGCAGGTTTCAGGGTTGGACCTGGGACCATCCGTATGCAGGGCAGAGACTCTTTCACTGAGTTTTGGGCTCCTACCTACTCATATGGTGGGGTTCCCAGTGCTTGGTTTAAAGAGGGGCTAGGGGTGTTCCCTTATTTGTGACATCCCCCTAGCTCCTTTTGCAATGTTTACAGGAAGGATGTAATTCTACTAAAAGTTGGGTGGTGGGCTGGGCTTGTGGATTTCATGAAGAGTTTCCTTTCCTTTATAATTTGGCACTGCCAGTGGTCTCCCATTCAGTGGTCTTCCATGACTCATTGAGTCAACACCCACTTAGTTTCGCTGTAAGTTCATTCAAGATCTCAGCAATCATTTGGTTTCACCCACATACTAATGGAACATTTAAAACACTGTGTTAAGTTTCTTTCTTGACACACATCTACGCATTGTCAGTTTTAAACAATGGGACTTTTATGTATGAAGTTCATGCTTTGAAGTGAGGGAGCACACACCCATTGTCCTGATGTGCTCCGTGTCTCTTATGAACAAATAAAAAATCCTCGGCAGTCAGACAATGCGATTACAGAGCCACGGCACTTGTGTCCTCACAAAGCTATTTCAAGGTCTTATTTCAGAATGTCAGAATTCTCAAAGAGGGAAACAGCAGGACGCCCTAGGGAGGCATGAATGGTAGCGACAGGAGCTTTTCCATGACTATTGCAACCTAGGGCAGTCTTTCTATATATTTTACGTGCTTTCTCCTAGTCCTCATCCATGAAGTCAGATAGGTGCTATTCATGCATCCTGTCCCTATGTTTCTATTTAGGAAATTGTTTTTGATATTTTTATTAAAAAAGACAGAGAGGTACTTCCCTAGAGATAACTTGAGCATGCCTTGGTCCCATGTGGTTCCAGTACACACACACACACACACACACACACACACACACACACACACACACACACACACACACCCCACCTACCTGGGTTCGGCAGATTTCTCTACAATCCACATGTTCCTTCCCCAGTGATCAGTTCTTATTACAAAGAAACCCAGTTATTTAAACGCATGTGTGCCATTCACAACTATAATAATAATAATAATAATAATAATAATAATAATAATAATAATAATAATAATAATAATAAAATCCCCCCTACTCTCTGCCACATCTGGGCACATCTACCCACTACTGCTACAGAAAAAGAACATTAAGCAGAACATTAATACCTATATACTGCTTTTCAACCAAAGTAGTTCACAAAGCAGTTTACATAATAAAATCAATCAATCAACGGTTCCCTGTCCCCAAAGGGCTCACATTCTTTAAAAAAAAAGATACAGAAGAGGCACCAGCAACAGCCGCTGGAAAAGACTGAGGTGAAGAGGGCCAGTTGCTCTTTCTCTCAGCTAAATATAAGAGGACATCACTTTAAAAGGTGCCTCTTTGCCCAGTTCTCAGTGGTCCTTTTATTTGTGTTTTACTATTTAAATGTGGATCTGTAGTGCAGGGGAGCCCTGTTGAGCGGGATGCCAGGGGGACTGACTCCCTGACAGCTGGGGGGGGGGGGGGTTTACTGCACCTGGCTCCCTCCTCCACTGGCTTTGGTTGGGTCCATCCCTCTGCAGGAAGTCCTATGTCTGCCGTAGATCAGGCAGGCTGCAGGTCCCAGGTGCCCTCTGGAGCCCAAGTCCTCATTAGCTCCATACAACCTATAGGCTCACCTTCAGACGTCACCCCTTCCAGGGTCCCTCTTCCAGGCCCTCTCCCAAGTATTCAATTCCCCCTAGCTCTGCGTTGGTGCCTTCTTCATTCGTCGTTGCACCGCGGCCCATCTCTGGCCCTTCCTGCCCCAGCCTGGGTATTGACACAACATTAGGGGAAGGGTCATAACTCAGTGACAAAGCTCCAGCTTTAGTCAGGAGCATCTCTACTTAGATTATAGAATTGGGACAGAACTCAACCTCAGAGACCTGCTAATCATCAAAGTAGACAATACTGACCTTGATGGACTGGTGATGGCTCTGTTTGGTGTATGTTAGCTCTATATTGTTTGGTGTTTGGTATGCTCCAAACATTACACATTGCCTACACAATGAACAAGTCATTCATAGTGAACCCCCCCCCCCCCAAGGTAACTTCTCCTGCACTGAAATGGTTGAATGTGGAATACCAGAAAGTATTTGAACATACCTAATGCAACTTGGCATAGTCACCCTGAAGACTTGGAAACACAAAAAAATCTACTTAAATGTTTCTTGTAAAAGTGACTTTGGTTACACACGGAAAGGCTGAAAATATTCATTTATTGGTTTTGGGAGGATTCCCATGAAAAAGACCAAGAACTACCCCTTCAAAGAAATCCACATACCAATATGTTTTAAGTTGGGATGGTAGTTAATCTAATATGCACCTTTTAAATTCAATAATGCTTCTGACTATTTATGGATACTATTTGGCCAAATGAACCAAATGTATTGGTGTAGCAACGGCAAAACATCCATGCAAATTAAGTCATGTGGGGTTTTCCATGGCTACATAAGGCAGAAACTACAGTTACTAAAGGTCACTTCATCAAACAAAAATTACGTGTTTAATTTCAGATAAAAAATATGGAACATAGACACAAAATTGTGTAAATTTGATCTTGTTTATTTATCATTTGAAAACTAAGACTCCAGTTACAAAACTGGATACATTATTCTGATCTCCTGTCCTAATACAGAGGGGGGGGGGAACAGAGCACACAAGTCTGGAGGACAGGAAGCCAAGAGAGAAGGAGCGGCTGGGGACAGGGGAAGAAGGGGAGATAATTTCCGTCACAGAAAATGTCTTTGCTGTCAGTAAAGGAAATGGAAGCAAGAAAGTGATAGACAGGCAGAGAACAATGGCGGGAGGTGAACGTCAGAGGTGAGTCAAATAAGCAAGGCCTAGATTGGCTAACTAGAGTTTCCCTGACGAAGATCCAGGATTGACCTGGAAGCATTGATAGCTAGGCCACGTCAGGGGGAATACCAATGCATCCAGGTTACTATATTGCAGCCAGTCTAGGTCTATTGAATAGCTGTGCATCGGAGGCACGTATTAGAGATCTTCTGAATGACAAACCATTTTTGTGCTTAACAATCTTGCATTCTAAGGGCCCAATCCTCTCCTCACCCTCTCCGCGATGCAGCTGTGCCAAAAACGGGTGCACTGTATCCAGCAGGGGGGGGGCAGATTGAGAGGCTTCGTAGGGGTAAGGGGAATTATTTCCCTTTACCCCTCCGTAAGCCTCCTACTCCGCAATGGATCTCCTTGGAGCTGCGCCGGCTCTGTAGCTGGCACAAGTCTGAGGAGAAGAACAGGATGGGGAGGCTGCAAAATGAGGAGATAGGATCCGGCGTATGTCATTGCCACTGGATCCAACCCTCCCGCAGCCTCCCCACTGCCTGTTCTCCCTCCTCACCCAGTTTCACCTCCTCCCTGCCCTTACCTGCTCCAGCGGGCACAGTGGGGTCCATTGGTGGACGTGGAGCGCTGTGGCAGTGCTCCCAAAATGGCCGCTGATGGAGCACTATCAGCAGCCATTTTTGCAAACACTGTCACAAACACTTCCATGCGACAGCCCAATCCTGCATAGGATTGGGCTGTGAGTAACTTTATAGAGAAACATACACCACACCATTAACATTTTCAACTTCCCTTGTGTTGATGTTGATTTACGTTTTAGAACAGCGAATGTTGTAGAAAACGCAAACTGAACATGACTGACATGTCTCTCATCCCCATCAGAACATTTTATGCAAATATACTTCCTGGGAATATGTGACATTTTAGAGTAGAGCAATTTGATTTTTTGTTTTAACTATTTCTTTTTTTTCTGGCTGAAACTCAAATCTCAGGATCAACATTTCTGAATCACACACAGGTTTGCCAAAGGCTTGAATCTGCCATGTTACAAACAGAAAATCCACTCATCACTCCGAAGTTCTCAAGCTGGTTTTGGAATCTTCTGTTATTTTCAGGCACGTACAGTACAATATTGGCAGATTTGCATGGGAAACCCCGTCTCCAATCCTCCCCTGTCCAGATGTCTGCCATATAGCCTTCCAAGTACCAAGATGCACTTTATAAGGCTGCCCATCATGATAGGTGTTTATTATTTTGTTGGAGTATCCAATAAAAACCAATCATTTCCCCTACTTCTTTTAGTTTGTTGAAGTGCGGTCTTCTCTTTTCTTCATTTTCTGCTAGTTAATGGTTTCCCCTGCTCCATGGCCCTAACGAAAATCACACACACACACACACACACACACACACACACACACACTTTGCACTAGAGGGGAAACTGGATCACCATGATCGAGATCCACCATGACTACTATTGGAAAACAAAAGGTGGAAAGGCAAGGATGGATCAAATGTCTTATCTAGTTCAACTGTATTCAATACCTAATGGGCGTTTGACCTGCAGTGACTCATTTGCATATGCAAGCTAACCATTTGACTTTGAAGTCATCCAGTGATGAGCTTGCCTAAGAGCATGCATACTCATCACTGGATAACTTCAAAATCAAGTGCTTACTTGCATATGTAAATGAGCCATCACAGATCAAACACCCACTGCATATACCTCAAGCTCAGTGTCTTTAGTTCATTCATGCTTGCACCTGTGAGTAATCAAATGACAGTAATCAGGCACAGATACATCCAGTGTCATCATGCATGTACAGTATGTGTGAACGAGTCCTGAGCAGTTTGGGAATTGTAAGTAGCTTGTAAGTGGGGTAGGAATTTCACTTGTCAACTCCAGGCTTCCATAGCAATTGAAGATAATATGCAAGAATTTATATTCTTAAATTCTCCAATGTTGTCACTGGACAACACCTCTTTTCTTGAAAGGATGACATCATTTTTTTATCCAATAAATGAGCACTGTGATCATATCCTCAAACCTGGCAGACATTTCAGCTCTACTACATATCTAGATCCAAGTCTGAGGCGTATGCAGCTATGAACGTGATAGGAAGCTATATTGAAATTAAACTGATTCGCTCACATTCCAGGTGACTCGTAAGAAATGGCTTAGTCTCTTGCTTCAATCACTTTGGTAACACCAATTGCCTAGAGCGTGCAATGAAAGTTCTTTAATTCCTTTTCAAAAGGTCATGAAAACATGTGTGCCTAGTGAATTAAATAGAGATGCGTTGTGCTTCCTAGTTCCTTTTAGAAGTCTTCACGTGCCAGCTTGCATCTGATAGTAGAATACAGACTTTTCACTTAAAATGATTGTCATAATTAAGCACAAGGGTAAAAAATGGTACTGGAAAAAGACAGGCATAAGCGTATAAGTTGTGCCATTAAAGGAGAGACCACCCACTCTTTCTGGGTACTTGTAGTGTATCTATTAATTCCTTCACTGAATTTTGACATAGAGCATCAAAAAAGACAATAAAACAAGCAAAAATGATAACCCCTCATCTTCCTGTCTCATTGAAAAATACTCCTATTGCTAGCAAATATAACAACCATTAATAGCTTCTATATCTCTATCAGCACAATCCTATCCAACTTACAGCACCGGTGTAACCAGCGGTGCAGCGAGAACGGGAGACCCCAGAACAGAAAGGGGATTCAAATCCTCTTTGAATTCCCCTTTGGAGGGGATTTGAATTCCCTTTCCGTTCTGGGGCGTCCCGTTCTCGCTGCACCACTGGTTACACCAGTGGTGTAAGTTGGATAGGATTGCGCTGTATGTCATCTATCTTGTTGAGATGAGATCATTGTTGGAATTGTCAAGTAAGGCTCTACTGTTATGTCCCATCACCATCAGAAGCTAGATTGCTGGGTGCATGGGATAGGGCCTTCTCAAGAGTGGGCAGATGTGGATGATTATCATCCATCTGGCCGCCCAACACACAATAAGGGACAAGTGTGTACACCCACACCATACTGTTCCCATGTAATCATGAGAGGGCAGAATGTCCAAACTGCCCCATATCATGTGGTAAAATGTTACTTTAAAGTTGTAGTTTAACTACGTGGTTTGGGTGGTTCAGGTGTTCCGTCTTCCATGTGACAGCATAGGGATGTAACAGCATCTGGGAGAAGGCATGCATGCTGGCCTAGTGATGCTTAAGTTCTGGAACGTCTTCCCCGGGGCGGGGGGGGGGAAACTTTTCAAAGTTACTGCTTCTGCTTCTGCAAACTGATTCTGCTTAAGGACTCAGTATTGTCTGCCCATTTCCCTACTATCTTTCCACTTCTTTTACATGTATATTTGATATTACAAAAAACAGTATACAAAAATGTCCAGTATTCGCTCTTCACAAGGACGGTTGACACAATAATGTAGGAGTACCCAACAATGTTGATGCAAAGAAACAGATTCATGGTTTGAACATTCATTTGCAAAGACTTACTTGTGAGTAAGCCTTATGCATTTCCTTCCGCATAAACATGCTTTGGATTGGGCTGCATAATATTTTCCAGCGTGACTCCTCGCTGGTTTTATTTTTAACCGATATTTTGTGTCATCGTCGTATCCTATAACGTTTCCTTTGACCCAGAGAGCAGAAAGTGGCTGAAATGTATTTTTTTTTAATTGAATTGAATACAGAAGCTGACTTCAGAGTGCCCCTCCTTGCTAAGGAGGATAATATAACAAAACAAGGCATGGAATTAATGAATTGAAATTTAAAAATAAGCTGGATCAAAGGACTGACTCAACCTGAATCATGTCCATTAAAAATCCTGCCATCTCTGTGTCAACAAACATAAGACTGTGAGCCCATTTTGTGTTGTTACTAGTTGCATGTGCTGATATACAGTGGTTGAATATGCATTCCTTTGTGACTAAGCGCCTTTCCGCGGAATATTTTTTTCTTCTTCGAGCAGTTAATGCTCTGCTGTTACTCACTTTTGGCTCCAATGAAGAAATAGTCCAAACAACGTAGTCAAACTTGGCTATGGTCACAGATCCCTTAGCAACATCTCAGCTGGATTACTGTAACATGCTCTACTTGGGGCTTCCTTTGAAGAGTATCCAGAAACTTCAGCTAGTGCAGAATGCAGCAGCAAAGGCAGCGCCAATTATTGCATTCCTGTGAACTCTTTGTTGTGCCACCTCCACTGGCTGCCAGTTTGTTTCCGGGCCCAATGTAAATTCCTGACGATTACCTTTAAAACCCTAAATGGCTTTGGACCAGGGACAGACTCCTTCCACATGTACCTGCCCTTCCCTGACATCATTGGGAGAGGCTCTGCAGCATTCCCTGCCAATGCCTGAGACTTGTTTAGCAAAGCCTTCTCCATTGCTGTGCCCTGGCTATAGAATGCCCTGCCCTAGGACATGTGGTTAGCCTCCATCCCTGTTGACATTTCAGTCCAGCTTCAAGAACTTATTATTCTGGCAAGGCTGATGGGCTAGGTGTCTGAATTTGTGCTCCTGGACCACTGACATTTTTATTTTGACTCCAGTTGGTGACTCTCTCTCTCTCTCTCTCTCTCTCTCTCTCTCTCTCTCTCTCTCTCTCTCTCTCTCTCTCTCTCTCTCTCTCTCTCTCTCCCCTATGCTTGTTTCATAGTATTTGG
Organism: Plestiodon gilberti rubricaudatus; assembly: GCA_026170595.1. Lineage (NCBI taxonomy): Eukaryota > Metazoa > Chordata > Lepidosauria > Squamata > Scincidae > Plestiodon > Plestiodon gilberti. Next base: position 16,490,319 of record JANXHW010000004.1, on the reverse strand, counting down.
ATTTTTGGAGTTGGTTTTATCGCTAGGTCTAAGGTTGCCAGTGTTCTACTGTACCTTGATCACAGTGAGGAACGAAACTCATTCCACCTTCCACTATTGTAAAGGTAAAGGTATCCCCTGACAATTAAGTCCAGTCGTGTCCGACTCTAGGGTGTGGTGCTCATCTCCATTTCAAAGCCGAAGAGCCAGCGTTGTCCGAAGACGCCTCCATGGTCATGTGGCCGGCATGACTCTCCTTGCCGCAGCGCGTAGCATACAGCTGGAACTCGGAGCGCTGTTTACCTTCCCGCAAGCGGTACCTATTTATCTACTCGCATTAACATGCTTTGGAACTGCTAGGTCCACTATTGTAGTCAGTAGAAAATCACAGCTAAGACTGATATGTGAAGCAATAATAGCCATAGAGATAAGAAAAGGATACAGTCATTGTTCAGTGTTTGGAGAACTTGCAACTTGGGCTGTTTTTCTTTTTGTTTTTCTTTTTTGTCTTATAGGTTCGGGGATGGAGGAGACAAGTGAGAGCAGCCCATAGGAAATAATGAAGAACATAAGATAATAATATACAGTATTTATATACCTTTCTTGGTCATTGGATTTCTCTGCTGACTTTAATCCAAGGTGGTGTACATGGGCAGGATTTCCTAACCCCCCTAATATATATTTTTTACAATATATAAATGTCCAATCTATCATGAACAGCTACATTCCAGGTGGTATCCTTTTGCGTCTGGCTTTTTTCCACTGGCTGTCGCCTCCCACACTCGACCGATGCAGTTGGGAGCTTTTATCTCTCCTCACGGAGGCTTTCACAGCTTTTTGTTGGCAGCATGTCTTGAACTTGCCTTTCGCCGATCTTCGGGCTTGCAAGGCGGCGCCTGCGGCTCTACCGACTGAGCCAGACCCCTCTGCCAAGATGGTTGGGAGTAGGTAGCTACCCAACAAAAGATAGCAGTAAGGATAGGCGTTGTGGATGCTGTGTTCGTTCATTCATGCCCAGAAGACTCAGGGCCTATTTTGTGTGGATAGTGTGAGGAATTTTTTTGAGTTTTAAACTTTTAAAACTTGCCCCAACAGTGCCAGGTCCACATTGTTCATTATCCCACATTGCAGGTTGGGGAAAGGGGCTGTGGCTTAGGAAAGCCCTGCCATGTTGTCTGCTGTTTGTATTGCAAGCAAGGATTCTGCTAGGGTTGGTTTGAGTTTCCAGCCCCAAATCCGCCATGTAAAACATGCATCCACTGCAGCAAATGCCGGACTTGTTCTGTTTTGTCCCCCCCCCCAATCCTGCCCCCCAATGAAACCCAGGTCAGATTGCATGCAGCAGCACTAAACTCTGGAGTTTTCTATTGAGTTCTATGGCATCACTTTCTTCTGCCCTGCAGAGACTGAAACAAGTACAGGTGGGCCCCCATATCCACGGATTCGCTATCCACTATTTCAGTTATCCACGGATTGTGGGGACCCCCCCCCCCAGGCTTTTACTTTTTTCCCAGTAAGCTTTATTTCTTCCTCAAACAAACAGGAGAAGCAGCCTCTGGCTGCTTATTGCAGGCAAGTAGAATGAGACTAAGTCCTAGAGAGGCTCTGCAAGGTTAACAGAAACCTTGCAGAGCCTCTCTAGGTCTTAGTCTCGTTCTACTTGCCTGTAATGGAGGCTGCTTCTCTGTTTGTTTTAAGGAAGAAACAAAGCGTGCTGAAAGAAAAATAAGAGCTAGGGGGGCACGCATGCCTGCCTGCAGGGGAGGTAGGGTGGGGGCCCCTCAGGAAACCATGGAGGGGGTGTTCGCTCTTATCCACGGTTTCAAGTATCCATGGAGGGGCCTGGAACATATCCCCAGCGGATACGGGGGTCCACCTGTACTTCAGATATGAATTCAGAAGACTGGAAGTGTCTGAGTCTAGCAGCCCAATCCTGTGTAAAGAGGGCCGGTCGCAGAATCCTAGGCCCTTCCCGTGCTGCTCCGGAGTTTCTAGGGGTCTCATCGGGTAAGGGGATGTTCGTCCCCTTCCCTCGATATAGGGCTGCCTGGGGCCTACAGCCCTCCTCGAATGTACACACATTCAGGGACATACATTCAGGGTGGCAGAGCAAGGGCCACCGAGCCCAGGAATGGGGACAGGGTCAGGGATATCACGGACGACATCCCCGCCCCCTCCTGGGCTAGCTTGGCCAGCGGCCGCCCTCCCCCACCGCCTGGCCCGCCCTCCTCCCGCCCCTGCTCCCACCAGAGTAACACTTACCTTGCTCCGGTGACTGCAAGATGGTTCCACTGCGGAGTGAGGCCTGTTGGCCTGCGTGCCGGCGGGCCTTACTCTGAGGGTGCCGAAAACGCGCTTTACGCCTGCTGCACTCTCCACAGGTGTTACTTTACGCAGGATTGCACCATAGATGGCATCCTGATGTTTCCCTCCTGCATGTATTACCAAGAAGAAAAATGCATCATTTTATAACGTTTAGGATCCTCTCCATGTTTTCCTAGTAGCTGTAACATGTCTGGATCTGGAGCAGCTGCACCCCATGATTTCTTTCGGATTCAAACTCACTCTATACAAACTAAACCTGGTCTGGCAGCCATGAGAGATTCAGGTAGGTCTCATTCTAAAGACTTGTTGCTACCCAAATTTATATGTAGGGAGGAGGATTTATACCAAAGATTGCCTCCATTGCTCTCCCCATGTGTCCCCATGATTCCTAGAGTTCACTCTAATACGCTTTCACTTCCCCCCCCCCCAAAAAAACAGGAATTTCTGAACGTCTACTTTGACCCTAAGAATTGGCAACACAGAGGGCCTCACTCAGGTTCAATCATGTTTGTCTTGTTGTGCATCTGCGTAGCAATCCCCATTTGATCCAAATTTGCCATCAAATAGCTTAAGTAAAATACAAGTCTTCTTCCAAATTGGTACTTCTTCCTTGTCCAGGTAGTATTTCATAAAAAGATCTGTCTCACTCGTAGAAATATGCACATGCATGCAGAAAAGTCTTATATTGATCCACCTAGGTCAGCATTGTCTATGCTGACTGGTGGTAGCTCTCCAGATGGGGGTGGGGGGGTCCTTACCTGGAGATTGACCCTGGGGTCTTATGTGCCCAAAGTGTGGGCTCTACCACTGAGCTGTGGTCTCTTCTCCACTTAAAAGGGTCTCAGATAGTGAGGCTGGAAACATGTGCGCTGGTAGACAATATTGGGCTTGATGGCCCAGTTGTCTGACTCACCTTCACAACACCTCAATCTATCTGCCATGCTGTCGTAAAACTGCGTCTGGAAATTTCTCACATTTTATGCAGCTAAATGTAAAAGCTTTTTGTTCGTAGCCAAATGCACGGAAAGCACAGCCTTAATATAAAGGCAGCGATTACCAGTGATGTCTAGACATGGAGAAACTATGACCTCACTTACAACAATCCAGTATTTATTTTTCCTTTTTATTAAAGAGAGGTGTACAAGGCTTCAAGATCTCGCAGCGCTAGGCAGCAGAGACAGGTAGTAAGTGTGAATTATTCTGTGTGACTGAAAAAGATTGGTTTGCGGCATCTTAGAATAAAAACTACTTTTTCCTTGGACCCAGTTGTACTGTTGTTTGCTGTTCACAGCTTCCCTGTATATTGAATGCCAAAAGTCAGCTGCAAGTTGGTGTGTTAAAAAAAAAAGTACTTGTGCAGTACGAAGGCTAAGGCCCAAATGACACGTTATCTCTGATATCATAACCTTCTGTGATACCATATTCTCAGCAAATAGCCAGAGCTTTCCCTGCCCTCTACAAGCAGGAGCAGGGAACTGATGGTACAATTATGTCAGTCAGGTCAAGCAGTGTTTCGAGTGCACATTGTTGGGGAGATGTAGCTGATCAGGAGGGGAGAAAGAACCAGGTAAATCGTGCCCGCACATATGTCTGAACATTCCTAATGTACAGCTTGAGCCTAAGAGTGTGAGCTATGAAACAGGGAAGTCCTTGACTTGAACGTTTATCTCACCTACGAACCCATTCAGGCAAACCTCAGCAAATCACTGACTTTCAGCCTCAACTTCCTTCTACACCATGAGGATCAAAGGTGAAACAAGGGTGGAGCGGAGGCAAGTAGTTCTGCAAGACTCCATTACACTGGAGTCAGCGGTGCCTCCCCCTTGCTGTTGGAGCCATTCTGGCAGCAAAGGCAACACGCAGGACACTCCCCTGTTGCTGCCAGAATAGCTCCAACAGCAAGGGGGAGGGGCCGCTGACTCCAGTGTAACGGAGTCTTGCAGAACTACTTGCCTTCGCTCCACCCTTGTTACGCCTCTGATGAGGATAATAACAGTGGCCCACTTTACAAGGCTGTTGATGAACTTTGAGCAATCTAAAGTATAGTCGGACCTTGCTATTAGCGGATCCGGTATCTGCGGATTTGTTTCACCGTGGATCCCAGAAAAAATGCTTTAATAAGAGGTTAAAAATAGCATTCCTTACCTTTTGGCTGGCAAACTGCTCCATTTGCAGGTCTGTAGAGAGTGAAATCGCACTTCCGGATTGCTGGACTTCTCCCTCCCTTCCCCAAGGTTGCCCCAGAATGCATTGGGGCAAGCCTGGGGAACAGAGGGGGGAAGTCCAGTGACCTGGAAGAGGCTGTAGGAGTGCGATTTCACTCTTTACAGTCTTGCAAACAGAGCGGTTTGGTAAGGAACACTATTTTTAACCTTTTTTCTTTGTTAAAGCATTTTTAAAGTGACCCCCCCGTATCTGTGCCAAAGCGATTTCGCTTTAAGTGGATTTCAGTATCTGGGGGGGGGGAGGAGTCCGGAGCGGAATCCCTGCGGATACGGAGGTCCAACTGTACTATATAATTCTGAAATATCATTGACATCATCACTTCCTAAGGGGCCCTGCCCTCTTTTCCTTGCAAATTGTAGGTGTTGAGACTTTAAGGTGCAGGCCAGCAGGTGGCGCAGTGGGTTAAACCACTGAACCATGAGCTGTCGATCGAAAGGTCGGCAGTTCGAATCCGCGATGGGGTGAGCTCTCGTTGCTTGGCCAGCTCCTGCCAACCTAGCAGTTCCAAAGCATGTTAATGCGAGTAGAAAAATAGGTACCGCTTGCGGGAAGGTAAACAGCACTCCGTGTTCCAGCTGCATGCTACGTGCTGCGGCAAGGAGAGTCATGCCGGCCACATGACCACGGAGGCGTCTTTAGACAACGCTGGCTCTTCGGCTTTGAAATGGGGCTGAGCACCACATCCTAGAGTCGGACACGACTGGACATAATTGTCAGGGGTCACCTTTACCTTAGACTTTAAGGTGGACATGTGGAACACTTCCTTTCAGGGCTGGCTTCAAGATTCAGGAAGCCCTTCGCAAACCCCTTCCCACTTATGTGGTCCCCAAAAGAGTCACTCTGCCACCTCCACCCGAGGGCTATCAGCACAGAGGTGATTTCAGAGATTCGTATCGGAGCCTACGGAGGACTCTGGGCCCTTGGCAGATGCCCAACAATGCCGAGCACTGAATGCTGGCCCTGCTTTTATCCTTCCCACATCAGAAATTGCATTCAGGGTGGAGGTAGGGAAAGAATAAAGGCAATTGTGGTTTCTGGAAGTAACATGATAAAACTCCCATTCCATTAAGGTAAAGGTAAAGGTGACCCCTGACAATGAAGTCCAGTCGTGTCCGACTCTAGAGTGTGGTGCTCATCTCCACTTCAAAGCCGAAGAGCCAGCGTTGTCCGAAGACGCCTCCGTGGTCATGTGGCCGGCATGTCTCTCCTTGCCGCAGTGCGTAGCATGCAGCTGGAACACGGAGCGCTGTTTACCTTCCCGCAAGCGGTATCTATTTATCTACTCGCATTGACATGCTTTGGAACTGCTAGGTTGGCAGGAGCTGGCCAAACAACGAGCGCTCACCCCGTCGCGGGAATCGAACTGCCAACCTTTCGATCGACAGCTTATGGTTCAGCGGTTTAACCCGCTGCGCCACCCGCTGGCTGTTCCCATACCATTACAGAAGCCCTAGTACAGCCCCTCCATATTCCAAGTCTATGTAGACTAGGTTAGCATCTACAGTTGCAAGATCCCAAGGGAGGAAGGAGGTTCAATCGACAATTAGCAAAACAGCAGCAGAGCAATGGCCTTGAGTCTTGGCACTAATGTTTGATCTTGCCAAGAAGTACCTTTCTGAGACTGAGATCTGGCAGGATTTGAATGCTCTTTTCTTTACATTTCTGCCTTCTAAGTTCCAGTGAAACGGAAATTACTCAGACTAAGTAAGCCATCTTTCAGAGCTTTGTCAATAATGAAGACATTTCCTAATATATATTCTGGGGCATTGTAAATGGCTAGGGGTGGCTACCGGAGGCAAGAAATATATATATATATATACATTTAGTTGGAGCAATGGCTTCTTTACAGTGGTCAAAACTACTAGCTGCAACATTTTGGCTCAAATCTTGAGCTCAAATCATTTTGCCCTTTTTAAACTTCAAATGTTATACTCATCAATTTCTAAAGCGGTCTTGGGAAAAACTCCAACTCATTTTATTGCGATATGTCATAAGTTGGTAGGTGACATTTATGACTAACCCTGTGTCGTACTAATAAAATCAATTACCAATATGGTGTATTTTACTCAACCTTATACATACACACAGACAGATGCACAAAACCTTTTTAAAAGAATTGTAACCTATAATTTTTATAGAAAACCACCTCAATTCTAAGGTATAATAAAGTAGAAAATTCAAATTGTATCTTTCTTGGGTATCTTATCAATAACCTCGAACTATGCAGAGTGTTATAAGATATACTTCTAAGATACATTGTATCTGTATCTCCATGTTTCTTTGGTCTTTAAAAGAAAGGAATCTTCTGTTTTATTTTACTCCTACTGTTTAATATTTTATTATTTGTTCCATGGTTGAAAATACATCATAAATGAAAGGAAGTATTGACAATAAAATGATAAGTGATCATTAAAAGCAGAAACAGATAACTTCCAGCATTTTAAAATATTTGCAGTAATTTATGCCGTGCAATATTTAACAAAGGAAATGGATTTTTTAAAACTTACGTCCCAACTGGCTTTAGGCCTTATTTCCTATTTTATCATATCTAAAAAATCTGGAAGCTCATGTGCTATTCCAAGAAAGTAAGAGACATGAAAGGTAATATCTTTTATGAGATCAATCTCTTTCAGTGACAAAGTATGTAAATCTGCATAAGTCTTGTCTTTTTGAAATCATGCATACCTTGTTGGCAAATGAAGATGTCCTGCTAGAATGGATTATATCTGACTTATTCCATCTCTCTTTTTCTTTTCACACAGTGCATAAAAGCAGATGATCATTTCCGGAGAAGTATATCACCACAGCATGCTTATGATCACTTGGTAGGCTGGCCATCTGGATGATTACAAATTATCGTGTAATATCTGTATGCATGTTATATATCACATTGTTGTTGTTGTTGTTCAGTCGTTAAGTCGTGTCCGACCCTTCGTGATCCCATGAACCATATCCCGCCAGGCCTTCCTATCCTCCACTATCTTCTTGAGTTCGCTCATTTTCATGTTCGTTGCATCGGTGATGCTGTCTAACCATCTCATCCTTTGCCTTCCCCTTCTCCTTTTGCCTTCAATTTTTCCCAGCATCAGAGTCTTCTCCAGAGAGTCCTCTCTTCGCATTAGGTGGCCAAAATATTTGAGTTTCAGCCTTAGTACCTGTCCTTCCAGGGAACAGTCAGGGTTGATTTCATTTAGGATTGACTGATTTGATCTCCTAGCAGTCCAAGGGACTCTCAGGAGTCTTCTCCAGCACCACAGTTCGAAAGCATCTATTCTTCGGTGCTCAGCCTTCCTTATGGTCCAACTCTCACAACCATACATTGCTACTGGGAACACCATCGCCCTGACTATACGAACTTTTGTTGGCATATATATCACATGCATATATATAAATATTTGTATTTATAGGTGCTGTTCTTCCTGTCTCATAGCTGGAAAGCTGGAGAAGAGTCACACCCTAATCCTATCTACCACCCCCACCCAGCTGATGCAGCCGCACCACTAGAGCACGTGCTGCATACCGCAAGGGGGGGAGCAGTCACTTCCCTCGGGGTAAGCCTCCACTGCCCCAGTGGGTCTGCTTGGACATCGCCATCAATCATTCTGGAGCAAGTCCAAGTGACCCCAGGTAGATGTATCAAGGCCAGGAAAGGGGATAGGATATCGACAGAGTTGCTGCCACTGATAACTGCCTCTTCCTACCCTCAACACACCCCATCCCTGCCCCATTCTGCTTACCCCGCCCCGTGCACCAACTTACCAGCACAGAGGAACTGCAATACTACATTAAAAAAAGACTTCTGTTTGTAAAAATCCCGTCACCATCAACCCTTTAACATTCAGACAGATTTTTAAGGAAGGAAGTGATTTTGCAGCCAGTGCCTCTCCTGCTCTGCTGTCAGAGGAAACCAGTGAAATGAAAATGAAGTGATAATATACTGTAGGATATTTAAGAGACAGAAATGCAGAGGAAAATGGCAGCCTGGGACTCTCCAACAGAGCCCCAAAATAGACACAGACACTGGAGCCAAAGCAGCTGCCAAGAACAGGGGATTGTGAAATTACCTAATACCGACGTCATGTTGACTTTACATTTGCAGTGGGGATCGGGGCCTGATGGTTCCAATCTTTAATAACCTTTTGGATTCTCATCCACTTATATCTTGCCAACTAGGCTTCCTGTTTGTTTTCCTGTGTATTCTTCATCAGAACAGTGTTTAAACAACCTTAATGCCTGCAGCATATTGCTTCTGGATTAATAGTGTATGTGTATCCTGTGAAACTGCTGGCTTGTGGATTCTGATAGTTCTGCAGAGCAGCAAGCTAAGAGAGCTGGCAGGTTTTTAATGCAAAAATCACTTTCCTGTGTTAAAAGAGAGAAAGAAAGGGGGGACCCAGTGTTAGTAGAAAAGTCCAACTTTGATTGGGTGACTCTCAGTTTTATTTCTATTTACTTGGACACTCTTATCCAGGGTTAACAAAACCAGGATTACACCGAAAAGAAAATCTACAAGGCCTGAATAAATAAAAACATCTTTACCTGGAGCAAAAAGACGTCAATATCATGCCAGGTGAGTGTCTCTGGGGATGGGATTCCAGAGAAGGGGAAGACACCCCTGAAAAAGTCCTATCTCAGGTCACTACCCACCACCTTTGCTGGCAGTGGGACCTTCAGAGAAAGATCTTCAATCCATGCAAGCTCATGCGGGAGCAAGCAGTCTTTAAGGTGCACTGTTTCCAAGGCATTTAATGGTTAAAACAACGACTTTGAACCATGTCCAGAAACGATGGAGGTATAAAGTGAGATAAAGTTATATTGCAGCCCAACCCTGAATCTTTGGGTTGATGGAAAATTTGTATTCATAACTGCTTCTAAGGGTGTGCTCTCCCCTGCCCCTGCCTTTTAATTAGGTTTTTAGGTAATTAGATATTAGGTAATTTCACAATCCCCTGTTCTTGGCAGATGCTTTGGCTCCAGTGTCTGCGTCTATTTTGGGGCTCCGTTGGAGAATCCCAGGCTGCCATTTTCCTCTACATTTCTGTCTCTTAAATATCCTACAGTATATTATCACTTCATTTTCATTTCACTGGTTTCCTCTGACAGCAGAGCAGGAGAGGCACTGGCTGCAAAATCACTTCCTTCCTTAAAAATTTGGCTGAATATTTGGGGGTCGTTGGAGAGGAAGGACAGAGAGCTACTATCCAAGCGTCTAAGTTAGGGCTGAGCTTCAGACCCCAAGTTTCCCCGATTAAGTCCCAAATTCTCTTTTAGGCAGAATATATTTAAATGGAGAAAATCAGATGATTAGCAAACCTTTTAGATCCACATGTAGATGAAAGCATTTTTGTCTTTCTACGGTCAGCGGCTATTCCAAGTCCAGCACATTTTATTTATGCTTTGCCTGGATCAGTCGGAAAGTTAGGTTTCCAAAATTTATCTCACTGTTTCACTGTTCCTTTTGTACTAAGCAGCCCCTTCTTCCCCATAAGAGCAATCAAGCATAACTGGCACCATTTTTTAAAAGAACTCCCCACCCCAAACCTTTTAACATCTTACATTGAGGAAATAGAAAAGTAAATCCAGCTAAAGCAATAGTCAAGGAAAAAATGATGGCATGAAAAAGCCAAAGGAAATTTGGATAAGAGAAGTTTTCTGGGATTATTGGAGTATAAAACTGTACAACTACATATACACACATGTACATATGAAATATATATTATGGAAAGTTTCCTACTTTAAAAACATATTTAGAAACAATTACATTTGTACTGCAAGCAGAGGGGGAAAATTTGAAATGTCCAGAAACTTCAGAGATTCCAGGGTGGAGCTATGCCAGGATGCTTGAGTGGGATCAGGACTGATCAAAATGCCAATATATTGTGATTTCAGCAGAAACAGTCGATATCCTCATAGTGTGAGGATGCAATGGCACTGGAAACTACAGCCTGTTTATATAGGAATGTGAGATTCAAAACAGGAAATTCCATTGGAATGGCATCTCTTGTTCGAGAAGCAGGCAGGATTTGTGCTCAAGGGTGCTCAAGGGGCTGGGCATTTCTCTTGGCAACAGTGCATGGTTCAGTTCTCAGCTTAGTTGTTTTCTCCCTAAATTTCCCCCCGGCATCAGATTTACCTGGGGCAACCAAAGGAGAAAAGGCTAGAAACACTCAATGTGTCATCAGTTTGACTGCACATGAAACAGACAAGATAGAAAGGGAACTTGTGAGTTAGTGGCACACACTACATCCAATGGTGGGGGAAGTGATCAGGAGGCCTGAGAGGGGTAAGGAATTTTTTCCCCCTTACCTGTCTATAGGCTTACTGATGGCCTATGGGTCCCCTCGGACCTATGCCAGCTATATGTATGTTCAGGTATATGTTCAGGGAGCAAAAAAGGGAGGGATGGGTGGAAAAAGAATGTATAGGATCCTGGCGCATGCCAGTGCCACCAAGATCCACCCCCTCCCCTGATCCACCCCCTGCCCTCCCTACCTCCAAACTCCACTAGTCTGCTAGTCCTCCCCCTCCCTGCCCCCACCAACAACTTCCAGGAGTGGCAGAGCCTCTAGGAGCCACTGCTGCAGGTGACTTGCCTGTGTTGATTTGCAGCAGAATTGTGACATGTGACAGTGGCCCGGCTTTTACATGGCTGCAAAGTGCCTTGCACTGCCAGATCGCGTGTCCCAGCTGCATAAGGCTCAGAATAGGATTGGGCTGTAAAGTTCAGTATGAGTACAAGAACGTAAGAAGAGACCTGCTGGATCAAACCCAAGGTCCATTTTGTCCATGAGTAAGGTGATGCCTCTGGGAAGCTCACAGACAGCCCACAGGCAGGGCAAGAAGGCAATTGCTCACTCCCACTGCTGCTTCCAAGCTACTGGTACTCAGTGGTCTACTGCCTTGACTACTGGAGCCTCCATTATGACTAACAGCCCAATCGTACTTAAGGATCTGCTGGGCAGCCGAGGCCATCCGCCAGATCCAGTGCTCCGCCGCGGGCAGCCTGCAGCAGGCAGCCCGCAGTGGAAAGTCTACTCGGGGAAGGGGACGCTCGTCCCCTTCTCCGAGTGTAACGGCGGCTTGGGCCGGTAGGCCTTGTCGGATTTCCACCAGCTATTTCCGCCCAGCCTCCCTGCGGAGACCGATGGAAATTGAGATATGGCAAACACCATGTCCCAGCCCCCGCCTGGGGCGGCTGGGCCTATGGCCGCCCTCCCAGCTCCGCCGTTCCTCCCCCCGTCCACCAAGCCTCCCAGCAGTCCGCCTGATCCTACCTTGCTTGGGTCCGGCGGTGGGCCGAGTCCTAGGCTGGAGGAGCTGGGAAGACCGGCTTTGCACCAGCCTTGCACCGGCCTTCCCGGCTCTAAAGTAGTCCGACTATTCCGGGCGGCGGAATGCTAGGTCCACCACCTGTAACTTGCATAGGATTGTGCAGTAAGAGTCATTGATAGCCTGGTCTGCATACATTTGTCCAGCCCCCCTTTAAACTGGTGGTCATCACCACATCTTGTGGCAGGACGGTCCACCAATAATGCATTTTGGCAACAACTACTTCCTGCGCTCTGCCTCTTGCTAGTACAGGAAGTCCTCACTTAACATTATCGATAGTTTCTTCTTGTAAACTGCAACTTTAAGTGAACTGACTTATAATGGAACCAATTTTACCATAGGCTAATTGATAAATGTAAACACTTCCATGGCATTTTCCCATCAACTTTAAACGAGATGACTTTAAACGAAACGACTTTAAGTGAGGACTTACTGTATTATGAGAGAGGAAATGTTCTCCATCTTTCACCACACTATGCATAATCTCTGGAATACATTCTACAAAACAAGGTCTTCGGATATCTTCCACTGAGGAAATGCAATAGTAAATCCAGCTAAGGAAATCCAGTTAAGCATGTGCAGCATCTGTCTATCTGTCCTCCTTTTCCTCCTGAACTGCTTTTCCAGAGCAGGAAAGAGAAATACTGCCAAATAGCTCAGACAGAGAAGGAGGCTGTGGTCAGGGAACCTGCAATCTTCCACCTAAAAGAACCCATCAAATGTCCCTTCATTCTTTCTAGGAACAGCAGAGGAGAAAACCCCAAGAAGACAGGGTGGGATAATCAGGTTTCTGTGGCTTTGTGGCATCATCAGCCAATTCACAAAGTCCACGACTCTTCTCATACCTATTTGCTTAGAATGGCAAAGATGGAAGTCATAGGAAGAATGGCTTAGGTATTCAGCCTTCAGTGGCTTTATAATATCACCACTCAATGCACACCCAATAAGGAGGGGATATCCAGGGTAAAAATATTTAGGAAGGAGTAAGGGAAAGAAAGGTCGTGTACCACCAGCTGGAAAGAGACAGGGCAAATTGAGACTGGCCCTCACTGAACACTAAGCTACCACCTAGTTTTGCAGCTACATCTCCCAGTGCATGTCCACCATTTGGTAGACATCTCACTAATGCACAATAATGAACCAACATGTAAAGCACACTGGTTTTTGCACTACTTCTTGCTTTATCTTTCCATCCTCAAGTTGCCTGTTGGATCACTTCTTCTGGCACAGGATTCAGCAAATCCCAAGGCCAACACCATGATAAAGTACAGCCTATGACTTATATAGCTGATTCTTGCTCGCTGAATAAGCTGAAAGGGAAGCTGCCAGCACTTAAATTTGAACAAATGAACACTTATTGATTATCCTGTCTTAGCAGAAGAGGAGCCGTGTTGGTCCGTCGCTGCAAAAGGATGACGAGTGCTGGCACCTTCAAAATGAAGGCTGTGCTTACGTTAGTCGATAGCTTTCTTGGGCAAGGAGAAGTTAACTTCTCTGATTCTTCTATCTGTGCTCTGTGATGATTTTGGGTTGTGTGCAGCTCAAAGAGGAGCAAAGCAATTACTGTTCTTATTTTGGTGGTGTTGGCTTGGAAGATTCACTGGGGACAGAGGCCTCCAGCCTGGCCTTTGGCATGGCAGGCTGGAGATGTTCCTTCAGATTCCCTGATGATGTGGGGTGGGAGGAACAGGAGGATGTACTCCTGGCATGCAGCCTGAAATGACAAGCAGAGCAAGTCCATTCATTGGCAGGAGGGCAGGTTGGGGCCTTTCCTCACAAGGAGAGCCTTCCGTGCAAGGAAGAGTTGCATGGAGCCAATCTGGCGGTGAAGGCAACGCGCAGAGTTAACCGGTTTGCAAGGCATGGTGCAGCACTTTGCACCACCTCCAGCAATGCCATTGGATCCACTTGCAACGTTGCACTATAGCTTGCTGCAGCTGATGCGCCCAGTTGCCAGAAGACCTACTCATGAAATACAGGTGGAGCATATGCACAGACAGGGATAAGGAAGCGCTTAAGTCACCAGTGGACCTGGATGGTGAGGGGCAAAGGTACACCAAATGAGGATCAGTTCCCTTCCAAGACATTTATGGAAAGATCTTTGATGTGTGCAGATTGCACATTTATGTGCCTCCAGTGGAAAACCATTGAGTTTGGAAAATCTTCAAAAGAACTCTTGCAAAGGAAGAATACTGGTCTTCTACTACTGGCCGAGCACAACACCATAGCCATGGAAAATGGAATAAAGTGTGCTAGTAGGAGAAGGTTTAAAAACTAAGAGCAGAGGCTGATATACAACAGACTGTACAACAGAGTGGCTGAATGAGCAGGCAATGTGGCAGGACTGAAAAAGGGCAGAGGAGGCGGAAGCTACTACAGGGAGGACAGTAGCAGTGCAAGCTTCCTTTGCCCCCCCCCCCTTCAGCCTGGCCCTGCTCCTCCCTTGCCTTGCACGTTTGTCTGCTCTTGAAGGTCAGGGATCCCTGCAATAAACCAGACTCTCAAGTACTCTCAGCAACTACTTTTACGGGAAGACTACTCTGAGAAGGGGGTGGAAGGTAGGGGAGCGAGCTTTCCCTGCAAAGTATGAAACCACCAATCCCTTTTCCTCAAGAGGTGGATTTGGCCATAGAGTTGCTGATCCTTCACCTAGTGCAGTGTTTCCCAAACTTTTTCGACCTGCGGCTCCCTTGACCATTGGCGACCATTGGCGACCACTGACTGCGGCTCCCCACTACATTATGTTGATACCTGCCAATTAGCATTGCACTGTTTTCTGAGAGGATTCAGAGGCACTCTGGGCTCCCCTGGCTGGTTTCTGTGGCTCCTATGGGAGCTGCGCCTCCCAGTTTGGGAACCACTGACCTAGTGTATAACTGTTCGACCATGGAGGCTAGATGCCAGAATAGACAGAGACTCCAATAGAACAAGTGATTTCTGTGCAGAAATACCAAATACCAAGACAAGAATGAAAAGAGGCAGTTTTAGATATTATCAGGTCCCTTCACATTAAGGTCTTTGGAAGTAGCAGCAGGAGCTTAAACTAAATCCTCTGCTGTATAGACAGTAAATGTTAAGGACTCAGGGAGCTATGATATGGTTATGGCCACACAATCCTGTGAGACACCTGGAGGCTGAATTTTCTGTTGTCTTGATGGCTTCCTTGGCTAAGGACAGAAGGGGCAATTCAGTCTTTCCAGAGATAGGAGATAAATTAGAATTCTTCGCCAGTGTTCAGCAGCAACAAACGGCTGCAAAGCAAGCTAAATGGAAAGGGCATCTTCACTGAGCAAGAGGGAATGAGTTCTGCACAGTTGACGTTCAGTCCCCTTAAAGGCCCTTAATATCCAGCCAAAAGCATACACTCGAAATGACCATGATGATGGCAATGTAATAGCAGCAGCAGCAGCAGCAGCAGCATACAGTATAATAGTACAGCAGCAGCACAGAGCTAATGTGGTTGCTGGTTAGTGTATTTGGCTAGACTCTAGAGCCTGGGTGATCCAGGTTTAACTCATATCTCAGCCATGAAACTCCCTGGATGAGTTAGGGCAGGGGTTCTCAACCTTTGGAGGCCCGGGTACCCCCTATCATGGTCCAATTTTCTGAAGTACCCCCTGCTAATTAACTGCTGATTAATTGGATTAATCAATCAATTAATTAGGTGATTAATCGTTAAATAAAAAAGTACTAAAACAATTTTAAATGTGAAAAATGTCTTATTTAAATCAGCCGGTTCCCGCGCTTTAGGCAATTTAAACGGATCAGTGGTGAGGTTGGATAACTTCACCTACAATCTATATGATTGTTAACCCCCTGGAAGATGTTCTAAGGATAGAACGAAACGTTGGGCAATTCTTTGTGATCCTCGGACTTTGGAGATTTTACCGCGCATGCGACTGCCTGTTGGAAACCCGCGGCGCGTTTGAAATTACTAAAGATTTTGAGCTGACTACATGGCGTCAAAACCCGTATTTGTGAAGCATTGGTATGTAATGTCTTATTTAAGTCTCTCTCTGTTTGTGTGTGTGTGACACACACACACACACACACACACACACACACACACACACACACACACACACATGTACAAAGTACAAAAATAAGCCCAAAACCAAAATCAGAGAGACAGAAGGGCTTCGAAAACAATTAAAACTTAAAATCCATGTTAATTAACACTTAATTAGCTGCTGATGGGGCAGATAAGGAGCAGGGCTTGGCGTACCCCCAGCAAAAGGTCCATGTACACCTAGGGGTACCTGTACCACAGGTTGAGAACCTCTGAGTTAGGGCCAGTCGCTAGCCTGCCTTGCAGGGTTGTTGTGAGGATAAAAGGGGTGAATAGCAATATGTGCTGCTCTGAGCAATTTGGAAGAAGGGTAGGATATATATGCACTTAAAACAAACAAATACAAACACTATAGAGCAGGGGTTCCCAACCCCTTCCCAGCCAAATACCATCTCCGGTGCCACTTTTCTGCTGCATACCACCAGAAGTGATTGGCAATTACATCATCACCAGTTACTTTCAGGTTTTCAGGTTTTCAGAGGCCAGAAATCACAGGTAGGAGGCTCTGGGTGGGTGGGAGAGCTCTTCTCAGCATTCCGAGAGGCCAAAGGCAGGAGCCTCTCAGGAGTGAAAATGCGCCGCCAAAAGTGTTGTGTCGGAGTGGGGTTCCGGTGGTCCAGCAGTCCAAGTACCACAAGCAGACGGCCAAAGTACCAGTGGTGGTACTAGTACCATAGGTTGAGAAACCCTGCTATAGAGGATCCATGGAACAGATATGGTTGTTGCAAAACTACACCATCTACATATTTTAGGATTGTCAACCAATTAGCTGATTCATTGTACGGGTGTTAATTTATTACAACACAACCCTATGTATGTCTACTCAGAAGTAATTCCCACTGTATTTAATGGGACTTTCTCTCAGGAAAGTGTGCATAGAATTGCAGTCTCACTCACAGCCCGATTCTATCTGGAGCTTACACTGACGGATCTCATGATCCCTCAGCATAAGTCCCAGCCTGATGACAGGAAAGCCAATCTGCCATTCAGCGGGCTGTGGCCACCAGGACAAAAGGCCAGAGGCTGCACGTGGGTGACAGCAGCCTGCTGAACCTCTTCCATCGTTGCTGGTGAGGAAGCAGTGGGGGAGGATCGGGGAGGATTGGGGAGGAACGGGGCAAGGGAGGATTGGGGTGGTTCAGAATGGGGACCGGGCTGGGCCAGGTGTGGGTCAGGGGTGGGATGGAGAGGATCTTGGTGGCAGCTGCACATGCTGAGATCCTAGTCTCCCTTCCCAGCCCAGACTCAGACTTACGCCAGGTAAATTGCAGGCTTAGGTCTGAGGACACCGATTGGAGGCCAGGTAGCCTACAGAGAGGTAAGTGAAAACGATGTTTACTGACCTCTCCTGGGCTGTCTAGTCCCCCCCCCACACACACACACATAGCATGTAGCATGCGTTCTGTCGGCTGCGCTGCATGGTCTAGGCTGGCAGAGAATAGGATTGGGTCCCTTTATGTATATTTGCATAGGTACAAAACAGTATTCGCTCTTGAATTTTAAACAGTGGCCACACATGCCACAAGAAGTTCATCTTAGAAGAGTCTAAGAGAGTGAACAGATAATGCCTCTTGTAAGGTGACACCTGCCATCTGCGTTGGCTGTAAGTACTTATATTTAAAATAATTATTTTCAAAAAAATATTTTCCCTGATCAATTAGAAGCACATGCTTAATTAATTAATCAATCAATCTAACAGACTCATTAAGCAATTAATCATGACCCTAGTATATCTGGGAAATCAAAGTGAGCTTTGGATAATATGGACACATTGTGGTCATAGTGAGATGGATGAGGTATCAAATTAGAAAACAAAACGTCTTGGTTTGCTGAAAAATAGTGATGTTACCAATCTGACTGCCAAATCAGATTAATTTAATAAAAATAAATGCAGGCTGGCTGCAGTTTATGAAACCTTTGTAGCTACTGATATAAGAGTTCTGGCATCAGTACATTAAAATGAGACCTCCCCTCGCCATAAGCTCAGCTGCTCAGTTGTTGTATGAATGTTTATGAACATTCCAGATGCTCAGAAGTGTTTTTTTTTTTTTAAAGTTAGTACATAAAGCCGAGAGACAGATGGAGTAATGTGAAGTGATGGAGGAGGCAGCATTTGCAAAGTTAGTCAGCTGTTAGACTGAGCATGTGTGTGAATAATCTGGTGCATGAGAATGGTATGTGAATGGCAAGAGTATGTTGTGTATGGATATGAGCACTGTGTGTGAGAATTGTGAATGTTGTGTGTGACTAGGGGAGTATGTCTGCCTCAGTTGGTAGAGCGTTCGTCTCACAAATGCCTGAAGATCTGAAGGATCTGAAGATCTTCAGTTCAAGACGGCCGGATGTCTGTCGGAGAGCTGCTGGCACGCCGAGCTGATAAGCTGCAGAGCCGCTGTGGGGGAGTGAGCACTTGAGTGGCAGTCAAGGTTGCCCTATCAGCTGAAGCGTGGTGAGGCGAACGTCAAAGAGAGAGAGAGAGAGAGAGAGAGAGAGAGAGAGAGAGAGAGAGAGAGAGAGAGCTGGACTGTGAAAGCAACATCTCGAATTAAGGGTTCTATGAAAGATTGAGTATACAGTGGAGGTGAAGAATAGATTTAGGGCATTAGACCTGGTAGACAGAGTGCCTGAAGAACTATGGACGGAAGTTCGTAACATTGTACAGGAGGCAGCAACTAAAACCATCCCAAAGAAAAAGAAATGCAAGAAAGCAAAGTGGCTGTCAGATGAGGCTTTACAAATAGCTGTGGAAAGAAGGAATGCAAAAAGCAAGGATGAAAGGGAAAGATATAAACAACTGAATGCAGAGTTCCAGAGAATAGCAAGGAGAGATAAGAAGGCCTTCTTAAATGAACAATGCAAGGAAATCGAGGAAAACAACAGAATGGGGAGGACTAGAGATCTCTTCAAGAAAATTGGAGATATCAAGGGAACGTTTTGTGCAAAGATGGGCATGATAAAGGACAAAAAAGGCAAGGACCTAACAGAAGCAGAAGAGATTAAGAAGAGATGGCAAGAATACACAGAAGAACTATACAAGAAAGATCTGAATGTTCCTGATGACCACGCTGGTGTGGTCACTGACCCAGAGCCGGACATCCTAGAGAGTGAAGTCAAGTGGGCCTTAGGTAGCATTACTAATAACAAAGCTAGTGGAGATGATAATATCCCAGCTGAGCTACTTAAAATCCTAAATGATGATGCTGTGAAAGTACTGCACTCATTATGCCAACAAATTTGGAAAACTCAGCAGTGGCCAAAGGATTGGAAAAGGTCAGTTTACGTTCCAATTCCAAAGAAGGGCAGTGCCAAAGAGTGTTCAAACTACCGTACAATTGCACTCATTTCACATGCTAGCAAGGTTATGCTCAAAATCCTACAAGCTAGGCTTCAGCAGTACGTGGACCGAGAACTACCGGACGTACAAGCTGGGTTTCGAAGAGGCAGAGGAACTAGAGATCAAATTGCCAACATGCGGTGGATCATGGAGAAAGCACGAGAGTTCCAAAAAAATACCTACTTCTGCTTCATTGACTACGCAAAAGCCTTGGATTGTGTGGATCACAACAAACTGTGGCAAATTCTTAAAGAGATGGGGGTACCAGACCACCTTACCTGTCTCCTGAGAAACCTGTATGCGGGTCAAGAAGCAACAGTTCGAACCGGCCATGGAACAACTGATTGGTTCAAAATTGGGAAGGGAGTACGGCAAGGCTGTATATTGTCACCCTGCTTATTTAACTTATATGCAGAGTACATTATGAGAAATGCAGGGCTGAATGAATCACAAGCCGGAATCAAGATTGCCGGGAGAAATATCAACAACCTCAGATATGCAGACGATACCACCCTAATGGCAGAAAGTGAAGAAGAACTAAAGAGCCTCTTGATGAGAGTGAAAGAGGAGAGTGCAAAAGTTGGCTTGAAACTCAACATTAATAAAACTAAGATCATGGCATCGGGGCCCATCAATTCCTGGCAAATAGAAGGGGCAGAAATGGAAGCAGTAACAGATTTTACTTTTCTGGGCTCCAAGATCACTGCAGACGGAGACAGCAGCCATGAAATTAAAAGACGCTTACTCCTTGGAAGGAAAGCTATGGCAAACTTAGACAGCATAATAAAAAGCAGAGATATCACCATGCCAACAAAAGTTCGCATAGTCAGGGCGATGGTGTTCCCAGTAGCAATGTATGGTTGCGAGAGTTGGACCATAAGGAAGGCTGAGCGCCGAAGAATAGATGCTTTTGAACTGTGGTGCTGGAGAAGACTCCTGAGAGTCCCTTGGACTGCTAGGAGATCAAATCAGTCAATTCTAAATGAAATCAAGCCTGACTGTTCCCTGGAAGGACAGGTACTAAGGCTGAAACTCAAATATTTTGGCCACCTAATGCGAAGAGAGGACTCTCTGGAGAAGACTCTGATGCTGGGAAAGATTGAAGGCAAAAGGAGAAGGGGAAGGCCAAGGATGAGATGGTTAGACAGCATCACCGATGCAACAAACATGAAAATGAGCGAACTCAGGAAGATAGTGGAGGACAGGAAGGCCTGGCGGGATATGGTTCATGGGATCACGAAGGGTCGGACACGACTTAACGACTGAACAACAACAACAACATGAAAGATTAGAACATTATTATATTGTAAAAACCCCTCGGGGTTTAGAACAGCCTTCCCATGTACACCGCCTTGAATTAAAATCGGAGGAGAAATCCAATGACCAGAAAATATAAATACTGTATATTATTATATTATTATTATGTGAAAGAGCAAAAAGAGATTTCTGCCTCCTTTTTATGTTGGGGGAAGGAACGAAGTTTGCCTGGCTGGGGGTCAGATGGAGCTGTTTTGTTTGATGATACTTTGTATACTGAGCCTAGTGCCTCTGACACTTGTGTGCTTGATGGAAGGAAGCCCCATGTTTAATGTGGGGACTTTCAACAAAGAGACTGAAACAAGTGAAGAAGTGATCGTTTGCAAGAAAAAATTACGGGAAACTGACTCTGCAAGGTGCAGGAAGGACATATTCTTTCTCCTTCCCTACTACTTGGGCTCCTATACATACGTTCCTGGGAGTAAGCCCCACTGAACACAATAGGACTTACTTCTGAGTAAGCATGCATAAAGGTAAAGGTGTCTCCTGCTCGAAAGCCAGTTGTGTCTGACTCTAGGGTGCAGTGCTCATCTCCGTTTTAAGACCGGAGAGCCAGTGCTGTCTGAAGACACTTCCGTGGTCATGTGGCCGACATGACTAATGGAACACTTTTACCTTCCTGCTGCAGCGGTACCTATTTATCTACTTGCAGTTTCTTGCTTTCGAACTGCTAGGTTGGCAGCTAGTAGCTGGGACAGGAGACGGCAGCTCACTCCGTCACGTGGCACTCGGGTCTCGAACTGCTGTCCTACCAACCTTCCAGTCTGCAGTTCAGCGTCTTAACTGCTAAGCCACCACGGCCCCTTGCATAGGGTAATATAAATTGCAGCACCCCCAGAAATGTCCCCCTTCTCTCTCCAGAGGGAAGGGGACTGAAGTGCTAACAAGAGGGGCTCAGTTGTCTTCCTCTCCAACAAAACATCATGCAAAGGCTGCTTTTGCTGCAATCTCTCCTATGGGGACACCTGCCCTTGAAAGCTGAAAACAAGGAGAGGAGGAGCTGTGGCAAAGGAGCACCCAACTGGGAGACAGTCTAGGGTGCCGTCTCACTTCTTCCAAGGACTCAAAACCCATGGATATTGACATGAGTTCCGATCATACATTCAAAACCCATGTTGAAGAATTGGAACTCATGGAATAAACGATAAAAAGGGTTGGATATGCAAAAAACAAAAACAAAAAAACCAAATCACAGATGTCTCACTGATAAGGGAACCCACGTTTCTTGCACCATCATGGTCCTTTCTGTGATACTTTGATGTTCATAGAGTTCTTTGTAATTGTGTTGAAAAGCATATCAAGGGATAAGCGAGAATCCACAGATTCCCTCCATGCTTTCATATTGTTTCTGGGTGCTGGTTCATTTTCCTCTTCTTGACTTCCTGGTTCTTCTGTATTAAGGGACATGAAGCTCTGTTTGCCAACTGAGCAAACTTCCACTTACTTACCTGGTTTTCCCAGGTTTGTCTGGCCCAGCCAGTAAAACCAACCAAACAACTCACAGAACAAAGGCCAAATTAGTAGGTTCAACAAAAAGTCTATCATATGCATCATGATAAGCCCAACGGTATATCATAAGCATAATAACAATTATAATTTTCAGCCCCACAATTAAGAATCATTGCAACTTGGCACCATTATATATGGATATTGATATAGACCTTGATATATAGTAGCACACAAAATGAAGACTTTCTAAGTGCATAGCCAGCCTTGATCTCCACCTACCTTTTGCAACAATTCCTAGTGATGATATAAGAGGATTTCTTGATACATCAGCAGTGAGTTTATCCACCAGCTGCCCAAATGCCAACCCTCAATGGTCCAAAATGCACACAAGTGGAAGAACTGAGAAGCTACCAAACAGACCTCAGTGTTGATTTCTGACTATTCCACACTTTTCGAGGAACTCTGGATGTTGTGCAACACTGTGGAGGGCAACTAAGAAGGCAAGCAATTATTCCCTGTCCAAGAGTCTTTGTAATGCCCAAAGTTAATGTTCACAACACATTTTCCTCTGTGAAAGACACACAAGCTACTCCTCTTGGACTGCTGGAGGATATACATAAGATGAATTTTGGACATTACAAAGAGAAATGAACCCTATTCTCATTAAATATTTAGGGCAAGTGCATGCATGTATGGGGGGGGGACGACAGAATCCATGACAGCAGCCCCCCCCAGTCTATACACCTGCAGTGAAATGTCTCCATGATATGTACATGTGTATAACTCTATGTGCCTAAGTTTCACTCCACACAAACTAGAATCCTGGGAAATCTGGGATCCCAGTTGTAGTGAAAGACTGCCACATGCATACAGTTGTACATTTGTTCACACCATACAGACATTCAACTGTGTGTAGAGCCCTCTTCGGGCATTCAAATAAAAGTATGAAGAAGGGGGGGGGATAAATGTGAGCCAGTTAGCCATGCCACTTGATGCCAATGTGCTTCTTGGCCATGCTCCCCTCTCACCATGATTCAGCCCCCCCCCCCGGTTCATGTGTGGACTGACCCTAAATACATCTGTCAAAGAGGAAAATGTAAAAATTGCATTAACTTTGGGCAGTACGGGCAGTCCAATCCTACCAAAACTTCCCCGTGCCAATGCAGTGGTGGTGCCGGCACAGGCTATGCTGCATCCTGTGGGGGAATTTAGCAGGCAGAAAGTCTCCTCGGGGTAACAGAACATTTGTCCCCTTGCCCTGGGGAAAGCCCCAGCCGCCTCTATAGGTCAACTTGACCTTGTGCCAGTGATATAGCTGGCGCAAGTCTTCGTTGATCCGTGTTGGCGGATCAGGTCCCAAAAGTGGAATACGGCATGTGCCAGCACCACTGAGCCCCCCTCCCGGGTCTGATCCGCCCACCCAGCCTCCATTACCTACTTACCAGTATCAGGTCTCTGCAGTGCATCTGGCAAGATTGCTGCAACGGGATCAATATGTGTGAAACTAGTTCCTCTCACAGATACATGCCTTCATGGTAGAGACTATGTTGCTAAGAAGCCAAAACGATGTTTTAGGTTAAAAAAAAAAAGGGGCCCTTGCCAGTTAAGATGCATCAAGAATCTGTTATATCAATAATACTTTGACTGATACACAGGAGTAAGGTCAGGAGATCTCAGTAATAATAATTGGTTGTGAGCACTTTGACCACTGCACATATGATAGTGTCTTGAATTGTGTCAGACCATTTGTCCACCCAGCCCAATATTGGTCCAGTATGGGGTATTACTCAGAGTGGCAGTATCTCTCCAGGGTCTCACGTCGCCTATCCCATCAGACGTCCTCCTTGCAAATAATGTGCTTCACAATTGAATTCTGGCCCTTTCACTGACTTGAGCGCAATCCTATCCTACCTTATACCACCGGTGTAACCAGCGGTGCAGCGAGAACGGGAGGCCCCAGAACGGAAAGGGGATTCAAATCCCCTCCAAAGGGGAGTTCAAAGGGGATTTGAATCCCCTTTCCGTTCTGGGGCTTCCTGTTCTCGCTGCACCACTGGTTACACCGGCGGTGTAAGTAGGATAGGATTGCGCTGTAGGTCAATGCATCCCACTCTAACATGGTTCTTTGTGCTCACAGGCTCTACCCTTCAAGAGTTTCTTCGTGCCCAAAAGCTTCAGCCTCGAGGAAGGCACTCGTTCTGCCCCATTCCTGATCGAAAGAGATTGTAGCTGCAAGGAACGGTATCAATTAAGTACTTGGATTCAACCGTGCTATGAGAATAAAGGGTTAATGGCTTACAAGGAAAACATGTTTGTTTAGTGCTTTTTCAAATGAAAACCAAAAAGCATTAGTGTAAATAAAAGGCTCTTGTAGAAATTTTAATTAATTGGTCCATTAGCCTAATTACATTAGGATCTTAGGACTCAAGTGCATAAAAGGATGGGCACACACTTAAAAAAAAAAAAAGAATAATAGGTTCCATTACCGTGCTCTAAAATGCCTGTTTTTGTGGCTTGCCTGTTAAAGTGTTGTTTGGAGTTGCTCCTGTTCATTCACATTTACATAATCGTGCCATGCGCTCCATGCCTGTGAACAGAGGACAATGTGTTTGCTCATAGCTGACACAGGAAGCTGCTTTATGCTGAGTCAGGCCATTGGTATTTTCCCGTAACTGGCAGTGACTCTCTGGGGATTCAAACAGGGGTCCTTCTGAGCCCAGCCTAGAGTTGCCAAGGATTTAATCTAGGACCCTCTGCATGCAAAGCAAATACGTATTCTGCAGTGGAAAAGGAACATGGGCTTGATGACAAGAGGAGCTGGATTGTCCTGGACATGTAGAGCTCAGCCAAAACAGTCTTCCCTTTTGACCACTTCAGTTGCAGACTGTGAAAATGTGGGACCATTTTGGTGGTTTCTCAGAGTGGCTGAAGTGTGAAATTAGCAGGGCATGAAACACATGGATGGTGGTTCGCCTCTCTAGGGCGAATGTCTTGTTGGTCTTGCTGGTCGGTCCTCCAGAGCCCTCCAGAGGCCTGGAGGACCGATGGACCAGCAAGACTGGAGAGAACGTCCTAGAGAGTCCCGCACATTCAAGATGGATGCCGGAGCAGCCGGAACGAAAAATGCTGCCTGCCTGTGCCCTGAAAACACAAGTTAAGTACCCGCAAACACACACACACACACACACACACACACACACACACACACACACACACACCCTGGGGGGCACACGATGCAGCTGCCGCTGTGGGAAGCAGCGGGGGGGGCAGCTGCCTGTGAAATAGTAAAAAATGGTTAAAAAATGATGAAAACACGAAAACTAAAATGAAACCTAAGGAGGCCTACGCCCCTTCCCCAGCCTCAGCGCCCTACACCCTGGGGCCCAACGCACCACCGCACCCCTCTTTGCGACGCCTCTGGCAGCAGTGGCACTTCTCTTGGTAACTTGGGATTGCTATTTTAATGTTGGAAACCTCCCTCCCTAGATGCCTTTAAAAGGGGTTTGGATAAATTCATGGAGGAAAAGACCATCACAGGTTATAAGACATAAGCAACCTCCTGGCTTTAGAAGTAGGTTTTCTCTGTGCCAGGTGCAAGGGAGTGACTACAGGAAACAGGCTATCTTGTTGGCTATGTGCTCTCGGAGGCATCTGGTGGGGCCACTGTGAGATACAGGAAGTGGACTGAATGGGCCTTTGGCCTGATCCAGCAAGGCTCTTCTTATGTTCTTATGTTCTCTGAGCAACCGTACATCATTATGTAGCTTTGGTCCAAAGGCGACTCTGGAACAAAATGGTGGCTACCAGACTCCAGGAAGAGTGTCACTGCAATCTGTGCAAAAGAGGGACCAGTGGTGAGTATTCCATCCCTCCCGCAAATTTCAGGGGACAGCCCAAGTATAAACTATCATCATCATCATCATTAACATGCTTTGGAACTGCTAGGTTGGCAGGAGATGGCCAAGCAACAAGAGCTCACCCCGTCGCGGATTCGAACTGCCAACCTTTCGATCGACAGCTCATGGTTCAGCGGTTTAACCCACTGTGCCACCCGCTGGCATAGACTATGTATAGTAACAGATATATTTCAGTTGTTATAGGAACCAGTCAGAATGCATATTTGTTCAATAAATATATGAAATTGAAAGTTGGACATTTTTTTAAACAAATGGTTTAAATTGGCCCTTTTGTTGATGATTTGAGTCAATCCACTCTGCCATCAAGTCACTGTGTGGATCTCACCCAGAATTATGTCAAATATTATGTCAACACTGAATATAGAGATGGATGGGCAGCTCCCCTCTACAATTTGTAATTGCTCTGGGGAATAAATATAGACCAAGGGGATATGTGCTAAATCTCTCCCCCTTTTCTGTGTTCTTGTTTTGCAGATCACAATTTAGCTCACCCCGTAGGCCCCTTTGCATGCTCAAAGCCATCATCTGGATCTAGGGCATGGGTGTTAAACATAAGGCCCGTGGGTCAGATGCGGCCCGTGGAAGCAAATTCCAGATTCTAGTGGGTTCCACCCCTACACTCAATAGATTTTGCCAGGCTCTTCCCATAATCTGCCAGGTTTTCCTCTAGCTCTACCACTGAGGGTGGGGATATCGCTCGGTGACAGAGCATATGCTTTGGATACAGAAGACCGCAGATTTTGTTTCTGGCATCTCCTGATAGGTTGGGGAATGACCCCTGTCTGAAATTCTGGACTAGTGATCTGCCTCAGTGTAAGGCGTCTTTGTGCATAGATTCCTACAGGCCCTGCTTTTTATCCTCCGGATTCCACCCTGGTACGGCTTAGAGAGTAAGTCTTTTCTATAACCAAAAGATGGTCCGCCCTTATGCATCCTACTTCGATACAAATCTGTTATCACATAGGTGTTACCTTCCATTATCTGAGCTCATCTCAAGAGTTCAGAAATCACAACACTTTTTTTTTAAATTCTTCATTTTGTTTTGAGGAACGGATTAGTTTCGGGTTGTGGTGGTGACCTATTGTATATATGAGAGCATATGATTGGGTGTAGTCTCATGTCTCTCTGCACACTGAACACTTCAGAGACTATAACCATTTAGTGAACATTGTTTGGCTCTGAATAGTGATTGGAAGGTCTCCAGGCTGTGAGAATTCACCCAGAGGGCTATACGTACCTTTAAAATTGACTTCAGGCCCTTTCTCATCCCCTCACTTTAGGCAATTGGTTCTCTACAGTAACTTGCTGTCCTCCATTTTAGGTGTAACCCGGCTGCCTCAGCCTTTGGCCTTAAAGGGCCAGGCTCCCCCTTTTTGCTAGCTTCAGCACAAACAGCACTTTTCCTCGGCCTACAGGCTGTGTTTTAGGACGGGGGCTTTCAGCCTCACGATAGAGAACATTGTTGGGCCCCACCTTGCGCATCATTATCTATAAGTGGATCGCAGGGGGGGGGCGTCACTGGGCAGCTGCTCCCTGCTACACTGCCTTATTATTTTAAATCTAGTCATGAGGGGTTGTCTTTAGGCAGATGATCCCATTCATGGATCCTTTCATCTGCACACACCCCCACGTCCCCTTTTTGTTTAGGTCTCTGTACTCACATACCTTTTCACGGCCTACTAGCTGTGTGAATGGAAGGGGGTGCTTTTCAGTTGCATGGTGGAGAGTGATCCCTCCATACATATCCTTATCCACACGTTGAGCATGGGGGTGCCTAGGGGCAGCTTCCATGCTTTGATGCCAACTCTTTAAATTTAGTCATGAGGTCTGGGCAGCCGCCCTTCATTTCAACCCCCCCCTTTTCTCTGGTACTCCCCAGCTACGTGCATGGCCGCTTCGTTTAGGTTCCGCTGTCACTTCCTTTTTCACTGCCTCCAGTTGGTGCAGCCTGTTCAGCTCACCTCTGGTTTTATCAGGCATGTTTTCTCTCTCCCACTACTGTGGTGGATTCCTGCCATAGGTGGGGCACTTGTAACCTTCTCTGACTTAAGGTTTTCACAGGGTTCCCTTGTCTGTCTGTGCTTTTGTTGCTGCCCTGTAACCGCCCCCCCCCTTTTACTGGTTGTGGCTGATATTAGTTGGGGGGAATTATTATTATTTTATTTATTGTTCCTATGTTTATTTTAAGTGCCCTCCCTTTTATTAACCCTTAGCTTGTATTTTCCCTATACTTTCTCTTCTAGTCAAGTAGCTCCGCTTCCCAGCCCGTGATGATTCCAATCTGCCAGGGGCTCCTCTGGTGTTTCATGTGGAAGGGGCTAGCCTATGTATTTACGGCCAGCGACATACTTGTATCGATTTGGCCGCCCCTGTAGCTTATCTCATGGGTTGCAGGAATGTTCAGGAACTTAGCACTCTCCTTGATATGAGGGGAAAAGGTCTTCATGGCCTGTTCAGTACGCGTAATTTAGGGTTAAGGTTGACACTTCCGGGCATTCCATCAAGTGGTCTTCACCATCTTGCTGGCCAGAAGTCTTAATTGTGTATTTGGACCCCCTGTGAAATGCACTCGCTCCCAGCATGACTGCTGGGTTGGGACTGCAGGATGTCAGCCCTATGACTTTACGACACTCGTGTGCCCATAAGTCCTGGAGGAGGGTTCTGGCTTCCACCTGTATGTCCTTTGGGCTTTTGAGTCCATGAGGTTATGGGCTTGCCCGAGCATAGGCTGGTACTTTGCCAGTTAGGTTACTGGGGTTTTGCCCCTTTCTTGACTGCTTAGGACTTGGGTTGTATGTGCCCAATGTTTATTGTGAGTTCCTTTGGGGGTTGCTGCCACTTCCTTACCCTGGGGTCAGTTATTGTTCTTCACATCCTCGACAATTGAGAGGATGTGAAGCTGGATTTTAAGGGGTTCATACTGTTACTAGGATCATTCCCTCACCTATGCAGCTTGAACAGCTAGCGAGGGGGGAGCGCCCCTTAAATCAGGATTCGGAAGTCTAGGGGAAGGGCATGCTGCCCATCTGGAAGATTGAGTATCGACGTCCACAGTGGTGGGTCAGCTTGGGCACCGGATTTAATGGTTTGGGTTCCCTCACAGCTTAGATGATCGTCCCTTAAATAATACTAAGAATCATACAATAACTGAATAAAATAAACGAAATAGGACACAAAATAATAGTAAACTTTAGACTTATTATTATAGCTATGAGCGGGCCTTACCACTCGGCGACGTGCAGCCCTCTACTGAGGGTGTACAGCTGGCTGTGTCGGCCGCAGGCTGACCAGCGGAGACATGGGTAGGTAGTCTCCTTAAACAGGGTGCTTCAGGATCGGTGCAGCCTCGGCCGCCGCTGCTCTTAGGCTGGCGGCGGAAGCAATCCGAGGGGCCAATCGCTGGGGTCCCGGAGCCTTTCGGGGGATCTGTTTGTAAGTATCTGGTCGGGCAGTGTGGCCCTCTGTGACCATCTTGCCGCTCCTCCCCCCAGCCGTGTGGCCTGGATGCTCAGTGAGGAGCGCGAAGCCCAGAGTGGGGGAGGCGGCTGTGGCCTGTTGGCATGCTGGTCGGGCAGAGAGGCCCTCTATGACCACCTTGCCGTTACTCCCTACAGCCGAGGGGCCTGGGTGCTCAGAAGGAGCGCTGAGCCCAGAGGGGGGGAGGCGGCTGTTGCCTGTTGGCATGATGTCGTGGCCCACGGGGCCCGTCTTTTTAGTTCACAGTGGGTAGGTTCAGAGGGTAATTCTGTCCTGTTTTCCTCTCTTTCAGAGTGCCACTGTCCTGTGCCCGTGAGGGTCCTTATGCAGGCAATCAATCCTGTTCTGGGCCAGGAAGAAGGCGACTGCCTCCGGTTGCGGCGACTAACTGGGGCTCTGCAGTTCCGCTAGCGTGAGTGGGGCAGCCCGGGGAGGCATGCCCAGCAGCCAGCGCCTATTCCCTTTGCAGCGCCTATTCCCTCACCCATTCACCGCCCCAGGTTAGTTATGCATCCGGGGAAGGACAATCTGTGCCAGAGGACTTTGATGTCCTTGAGGCTTCGGATCCGCAAGGCTGTAGTAGTCATCGCCCCTTTTGGTGCCTGGGATTTGATTCCTGTGGTCCCACATGCTTCCCTGTCAATAGGGGGGGGGGCTCTAGTCCTAGGGCCACAGATCTCACCAGGAGGAAGGTAAATGCTTACCTGGGGTGGTCAATGCTTTGGAATGGTGGGGCACTCGTGACTCATCCTCACTTCAGGCTCAATGTGGTGGAGCTGTTTTGGGGGATGGTACACACCTCCCGGATCCGGGAGCTGCGCTGCTCTTACAAGACCTGCAGAGTGCTTTGCTTATTTTGATCCTGTGGGGCTGGGCGATCAAGCGCTAGGCTAATTGCCCAATGTGGCAGGTAGCGTGCGGGTTTGGGTAGGTAAGGCTTGATAGGGATCGGCATGCACCTTGAGTTCGGCAAGGTCAGGAGGTGAGCCAAGACCGCTCATTACGACACTTAACCCTTAACCCGGGTCGGTGAGGCTGAGTTGGCAAGCCTCCTGGCTGGAGCAGGTGAGGCCCATCAATGGCTTTGCTAGTATGGGTCTCAAAACCTGCTCCGCTGTCTCAGCCCTTCGGGGTTGGCTGTGATTGACTCCCCTGGGCTGTGTCCGGGGGGGCCTGGAGTCAGGGTGTCTGATGCCAAAACAAGCAGGGGGAGGAAGATGGCTAGGCCCATTTCCCCCGACCAGTGCCCGCACGCCTTTGGGGGTGGGTTAGTTTACCCCCAGTGTTTGCCTCTGCAGGTTTCTTTGATATGTTTAAATAAAGTGACCATATTTCCATAAGTGGCTTATCTCGTGTCTTCATTGGGGGGTGTAAGGATAACGTTTCTTTATTTCATCACACCGACTTTCAACGACAAAGAAAGCCATATTTGTGCATTAAGCATTCACTGAATGTATGTAGGGGGAGTGCGGCATTGCAGCGGCAGGTTCCAGTTTACACTGAAGAACGGCTAACAAAACTGCTAAGTAAAGCAAACAGCAGTGTTCGTGATCATGCACAGTAAGCCATCCATGTAGACACCTGCCCATTCAGGAGCTGTCTAGAGCAGGGGTTCCCCAACCTGTGGCACTAGTACCACCAGTGGAACTTTGGCCGACTGCTGGTGATGCTTGGAGCGCTGGACCAGCGAAACTCCACTCCGACGCGGTGCTTTTGGTGGCACGTTTTTGCTCCCAAGAAGCTCCTGCCTTTGGCCAAGCCTCTCCAGAACACTGAGAAAGGCCTTCCCACTTGCCCAGAGTCTCCTCCCTGTGTTTTCTTGACGTCTGAAAACCTGAAACCAGGAAGTAACTGGTGATGATGTCATCGCCAGTCACGTCCAGTGGTACTCAGAAGGAGGGTGGCACCAGAGGTGCTACTTGGCCGGGAAGGAGTTGGGAACCCCTGGTCTAGAGACATTCTAATGAATGCACATAGGTTTGAGACAGCACTGCTACATCAATGCTGCAACCCCTCCATACATCTTCATTGAACACATGAAGAATGTGTGTGTAGCATAGCATTCAGATCAGTGTCTGAAAATGAGAACTATGAGAACTACAATACATGTGCAAACCTTAAAAGGGGGAAACTGTGACCTCTGCAGTCTCTTCCTAGGTACCCTCTGAGATAAATGCACACTTTGAACTCGCATTGCATTTTTCAGGTGTCTTCAGACATCACTGTGATTGTCTCTATGTCTTTGCAAAGCTAACATAGTACATCACTCTCAAGCTTGCATTAATACAGGTTGTGTTCTAGCTAGGCCATTATGCTACTATGTGTATATTTCTTAAATTTCTACCCTGCTTCTTAACCAGAGTTCTCAGAGTGTCTTGCAGTTATAAAAATAAAACAATGCAATGCAATGCAAAAGCCAATAAATAACTTTAGAATGACTTTAAAGGTTTGTCATCGATCACGCTTGGGAACAAAAAGCAACAACAACAACGAGGACAGTACATTATAATTGCAGTAATTAAAAATATCAGCCTTCTTAAGGCCCTCTTAAGTAAAAAAAAAAAAGCCTTTAATGTCCTCCTAAATGCCAAAAGAGAGTTGGCTTGATGAGTTCCGGAGGGGGGGGGCAAGGAGCCACCAACAAAAAGGCACTCAATCTTGTGACTACCCCAAGGGCAGCCAAAACAGGGACTACCTGGAAGATGTGAATCATTGTTCCCTTTCAGCTATGTGGCCGCGTGGCCAAGCTCCGAGTAGCCGAGCTCTGAGTTGGATTGAAGTTGAGAGCTGTTTTCTATGCATCATCGGTTGCTCCAAGCTGCATATAGTTTTCACCGAGAAGCACTGAGTTGGGGCCAGCCAGCCCATCTATTGATGCCATCAGAGACATATTCATCATGAGAATAAACCACAATGTTACACACACAACCACAGCATAAATAATGGGGACTAAGCAGTAGCCAGCCAAATATGCTTTGGGCTCATCTTGAATAATATTCATGATGAATTCAAGAGGCGTACGGGACAATCTGTGCAGGAAGGAGGGAAAAGCCAAGGACCATGGGCACAGTTGTCATGTGAGTTGGCCCCAAGTGACTGGTTGCACAAAAGGAAGAAAGATCTTAGTTATGCTAGTTCATAAGAATTATGTATACAGAAGTAGTGCTATGACATTTGGTTGGGGAAGAAGGGATTAAGATGTTAGAAATGGAAACCTGGGTTTCCATGAACAAAGATCTATAACCATTCTGATGGAATAAACTGTGCATTTGGATGTGAATGCATTTGGATGCCATTGAACGATGGGTGCCCCCCCTACATTCCGGCCCGCTCTCTTAGGTCATCTGAGGGGGCTCTCCTGCGGGTACCACCTCTATCGCAAGTTAGGGGAGTGGCAACACGTGGGCGAGCCTTCTCTGCCGTGGCACCACAACTGTGGAACTCCCTGCCAGGGGATCTGAGAACCACCCCCTCCCTCATGACTTTTCGACGAGGGCTCAAAACGTTTTTGTTTTGTCTAGCATTTGGGTGATGGGTCGTGGTCTGCTTCCTGTGTCTCAAGATGCTCTGCCATGCTGCTTCTCTGCTCCATACTGTCATCCGTCCCCCCAATGAAGTGGATTTTATTGTTTTTAAATTTAGTTATGTATTGTTTAAACTTATTTTATGTATTATTTTAACTTATGTATTTTAATTTTTGCTGTAAGCCGCCTTGGGCATTTGCCTTCGGCATAGGATAAGGTGGGGTATATTTTTTAAAATAAATAAATAAATAAATAAATAAATAAAGGACACAGAGCCCTGATCTACAGAAACAGAAGATGTGGTAGTAAAAGTGTTTCTGGAGCAGACCACTTCAGACTGTAGATAAGGAATTGTGTGTCTGAATGCTTCCTTATGTGGTGGTGGTGGTGGGGATTTCCTGCACTTAGAAAACTGGCTTACTCCCAGGAAAGTGTGTATAGGATTGCAGCCGAAATGTCTGGGGAAAGTTAAAACTCCCCACCACCACCACCACCACCAACGCAGCCAACAGGGAGAGCGCTGCCTCCTGTGGAGGTCTCATTGAAAATGGAGCGAAAACTCTCTGCGGCTGCAAATGCAACCACTCCAGCTCAGAGGTGAAACTAGACTGGAGCGGAGGCAAGTAGTTCTGCAAGACTCCATTACACCGGAGTCAGCGACCCCTCCCCCTTTGCTGTTGGAGCCATTCCGGCAGCGACAGGGGAGTGTCCTGCGTGTTGCCATTGCTGCCAGAATGGCTCCAACAGCAAGGGGGAGGGGCCGTTGACTCCGGTGTAACGGAATCTTGCAGAACTACTTGCCTCCACTCCAGTCTAGCTACGCCGCTCCAGCTGCAAAAAAGCAGCCGCGGAACACTCCTCCTCATGAGGAGACCGCAGCTGTCATCCAGGACACAGCACACACACCCCGGCTCCAGCCTGGCTATGCTACTGTTTTTAATTTCCATTTCCCCCCCAGAAAGCAGAACATTTTGAACACGTAGCCCCATTTATTCCACGTACTGTACCTGTTACTTGCATCGTCTCTTAACACATGTATTCATTTTTCTTATTTGTGTCCTTTGAGCACCAGGACTCATTTCCGGACTTTCAGTCCTCCCCCTGTTGCATATAGGAATGCAAAACAAGCAGATTCACAGCTTAGTTGCTAACAGTTTATATTTAGCTATCTATTAAGATAAACGGGGTAGACAGGAGCTAATTTGCTACAGTTTCAAAGAGGTTAATTAAGCTGCTTAGTATCTTTCCGACATGCAATCCACATCAGCAACCAAACCTTGTCTGTTCTTTTGGATGTCAGCTTTGGGCCGTCTGAAGATGTCACTGGGGCCAGTACTAAAAACGACCGAGCGTAGCACAAGAGTGAGCAATATCTCTTAGTAGACAAAGGTTAAAGACACTGATATTTCCGCTGAGAGAAGCTTTGCAATCTGCATTCTCCTCAAGTAGCAGTGATGGAACTTCATTATAATTAAGGATGAAGTGCCAAAGTATGATCCGCAAAGAAGAAAAGCCAAAGAAACCAAAGATTACATCACAAATGACAGACTAAAATTCGAGAAGAGAAATGCTGACATTGTTTATATATGTGAGGTTCTTCCCAGTGTAAGAGGCTGCAAGCCTTCAAGCTGGGGCACATAATTACAGGTGGGCCCCCATATCCGCTGGGGATATGTTCCAGGCCCCTCTGTGGATACTTGAAACCGTGGATAAGAGCGAACACCCCCTCCGTGGTTTCCTGAGGGGCCCCCCACCCTGCCTCCCCTGCAGGCAGGCATGCTTGCTCCCCCAGCTCTTATTTTTCTTTCAGTAAGCTTTGTTTCTTCCTTAAAACAAACAGAGAAGCAGCCTCCATTGCAGGCAAGTAGAACGAGACTAAGTCCTAGAGAGGCTCTGCAAGGTTTCTGTTAACCTTGCAGACAGTGGCGTCACTAGGACGTGCGTCACCCTGAGGTGGGTAGGACGCGCGTCACCTCCAGGATAGGCTCCTCCCATGCGGTGATGTCATCGCCCCGCCCCATGAGACCCCTCCCATGCGGTGATGTCATCACCCCGTCCCCATGAGACCCCTCCCATGCTGTGATGTCATCGCCCCACCCCCTGCATCAACACCCCGCCCCCTGCCATCAAAATTATACCTTTGAAATAAAATATGCACACAGGCCAAATGCATGTACTTACAACATATTTATTTTAACAGGAACAGAGGTAGAATTTAAAACAAAGCCAGGCCCTGGGATCCCCCACATGGAAACACACAGGTACACTGGACTGCATTGAACCAGGAGGTAGAATTTAAAACAAAGCCAGCCAGGGCCCCCCGCATGGAAACACATGTAGACTATCACTGCATGCGTGCACCAGGAGGTATTGAAACACAGGCTGGAATGGATCATTCCCCCCCCCCCCACATGGAAAGTTTGGATACACAGGTAGAATGCATCATGCATTGGATTGAAACAAGTAAGACAAGCTGCCCTGGAAAATCCCCCTCCCCACATGGAAACACAGGTAGACTATCACTGTATGCATGCACCAATTTGAAACAAAGGCTGGAAATGGATCCTTCCCCCCCCCCACTTGGAAACACTTTACACAGACTGCATCAAACAAACAGTAAAAGCAAGGCAAGCTGCCCCTGCCTGGAGGATCCCCCTCCCCACATGGAAACAACACACACTGCAATTGAACAACCAACCAACCAGGAGGACAACAAAGTAAATAAAGCAGGCAGGCCCTGGTGGCCCCCCCAACTTAGGCAAGCTGCCCCTGGCTGGAGGAATGGATCACCCTCCCCACATGGAAACCAACACAACACACACTGCAATTCAACAACCAACCAACCAACCAAGACAACAAAGTAAATAAAGCAGGCAGGCCCTGGTGGCCCCAACCCCCCCAACCCCGTTCGCCCCCCCCCCAATTGTCTAGTCTGACCTTTTTGCTGCTGCTGCGGAGTCGACGACGACTGCTGGTGGGCTCAGTGGGCTGCTGCTGGCTCGGCTCTCTCGGCTCTCTCTCTGCTGGCTGCTGCTGGCTCGGCTCTGCTGGCTCGGCGGGCGAAAAAGGAAGGAGAGAGGCGGCGGGGACGATGACGAGGAGGGCAGTAGGCCCAGGGTGGGCTCCGACTGGCTGGCGAGGCCGCAGGGCGCGAAAAGAAGAGGCGTGGCGAGTGCGACGACGGCGAGCCAACAGCTGAGCGACAGGCTGAGCGGCGACTCAGCTTGTCTCTCCTCCTGCTCTGGTGCAGCCTGGGATGGCTGGAGGCTGGAGCCAGGCCTGGCTGGCTGGCACGAGGGCTGGCAAGTGGTGTGGCATTGATGGCGGCGCGGCTCAGGCTGCTTTGTGCTGCGGCTGCTGCTGCTCCGGCAGCTGCTGCTGCTCACGCTGCAAGTCCCGGCTTCATCTCTGCCTTCAGGATTTTCGCACATGCTCAGAACGTCGCTAAGGGCAAAAGGGCTCCCTTTCGCCCTCAACGACCGTTCTGAGCATGTGCGAACTTGCAAACAGCCGGGGCTATGATCATTTTTGAAGAGGCCGAGCCGCTGGCCGGCCGAAGACATCGTGGAGCTGGAGCCTGCAGCGAGTGCGGCAGCCCGACCTTGAGGGTGACGCGTGTCACCCTTTGACACGTGTCATGCGCGCGTCACCCCCAGCGGGCCACCTCCCTCGCTTCACGAAAGTGACGTCAGTGCTTGCAGAGCCTCTCTAGTACTTAGTCTCGTTCTACTTGCCTGTTTCTTTAAGGAAGAAACGAAGCTTACTGGGAAAAAAGTAAAAGCCTGGGGGGGGTCCCCATGATCCGTGGATAACTGAAACCGTGGATAGCGAATCAGTGGATATGGGGGCCCACCTGTACTGTATTTTATTTTAAAAATATTGAGGCTTTTCCTTTTCTTCACCTGAAAAAGGGATCTCTGAACAAGGAAAGCTGAACTATGTACAGAGGGGGCTTTTTGGGTTAGGGGAAAAAAGATGACCAAGGAACACATGATAGAGGTTTCTAAAATTATGAATGGCATGTGTGTCCCGCCTCCCCTGCCATCCTACTTGTGTTGACGGGTCTTCACAAATCCACCAGTTTGTGGGGGAAGGCTCCTGCTTCTACACACTTCTGGAGAGCTATTTGCAACTGCCATAAGGCAGTCAACACTGACAGAACACTCATTCCCAGAGTTGTAGGAACGGCTGGGGCGGGGGGCAGCAGGCGGGGGGCAGTGGGCAGCAGGTGGGGGCATCATACCACCAGTGGGGGTGACAAATGGCGGTGGCGGAGAATGCAGTGGAGAACCAGGTGGGAAAGGCAGTGGAACGGCTTGGAGGAGCCTGCAGAAGCCTCCTGCTGCCTCTGAGCCGCGTTTGCTGTGGTCTCCGCGCTCCCGCCCAGCCCCCCCGAGGGAAGTTTGGCTCCGGCTGACGTCACTCGGGGGCGGGGCTACTTAAACAAATTTAAGCACAATTAAAGCAGATGAGCAAACAAGACATTGCGACACAGCAATCCATCAATGGCAGTAAAACTCAGAAACTATTTTCTACTTGAAAGGCCTGTCTAAGAACAAAAGTCTTAACCGGCCTCTGGAAACATGTTAGTGAACAGGGCTGCTTCTGATGATCTCAGAGGACAGGGTGGGGCACGTATGGGAGGAGGCATTCCTTTCATTTGTCCAAATTGAAATGCCATGTGACCTCTGAAACAGATCTGGTGTCACCTTCTATAACACTAACCCTTTTTTTTTATATTTCAGATTTAGTATGTGAAAGGGCCTCTAAGAGTAAGCCCTCGCATATAGAACTCCCAATCCCACTGTATTGCAGCTGAATAGTAAAAACCAGGGAGTCATTTGTGTTAAATGCTGGGGGAAAAAAGTGTCTTATGCCTTATAGACTTAAGAAGGAGATGGAAGAGAGCCGGAAGCCAACTAATTGATCACACCGGATTTTTGTGGAAATGGATGCAAGATGAACAGGTAACATATGGAATGGAATTTGTAGCGCTGTACAAGGATCAATAAGATGTGAACTAAAGGCTGGTTCACATTACACGAATCCCGGCACGTCACGGAGATGCGCAAAGCTCTTTGACAGCATTTCGGAAGCAAGCGGAGCAGCTGCGCTCTCCCTTGTACAAGATGGTGAAAGCCATCTTTTGAGGGGGTGGGCTTTGCGGAGCTGGGGCGGGTTCGCGGAGCTACTGCAGCCTACCAATTGGATTAGAGGGGGGGGAGAGTGGCTGCATGCCAATCAGAACTACCTCCAATCACCTTCATAAGAAGGGGGGACAGCAGGAGGGACAACAGGCGGGAAGACACTCCTTCCGGCCAGCTCTGCACGCGGGGGCAGGGGCATCCGCGCCTGGATTCGTGTAGTGTGAATCAGCCCTAATATTTATCTATGTTAAAACTGTTTGTACGGCACCTGGCAAAAAGGCCCACAAGGTAGGTCATATTCGTAAATACTGTACAACCAATTGTTGCACTTACCAACCGACTGTATACAATCACATCAATCAAAAACTGACAAACTGAAAGAACAGCCAAACAGGGCCGCAGACAGATGGGCTGGGGGCTGCTCTGTTTGCCGCCCCTCCAAGGGTGCCACTCTCCATGTGACCATTTCATAGCAAGACTGCCCCTGCTGCCCATGGAAAACTAGCTCCTCAGGGAGTGGCCCCAACCTAGTCACTAGTTTTGTACGCTCATGAAGGTTTTCCTTTTTACCCAAGAGAACATTCAGACCCATCCACTCCCTGACTTGCACTCTAAAATGGTAACATCGCAGGAAGTTGGCACCACACGATTTATCTGCATACACAGATGGGCTCTTAGATCTTGAGACAGTGTGGACCCCAAGTGAGTGTAGAATACTTTGCTATTGCAGGAAAGACTGAATAGCTGGCTATTGTGAGTGGAATAACCATCATGTTTATTCAAAATCAAAGCCTTGTTCAGACTCCAGGGGCTTCACACTCAATTTTCTTTTCTTTCCTTTTTTTCCCTATTTCTGTATAATTCTGTTATGTGTGATCTTTGTGCTTCTTCCTATGTAATTTTCATTTGCTTTATTGAGCTCTTTTCCAATATAATGGGCCTGATTCATCAGCTGATGGGTAAAGGGTGGCGTAGATGCAATGACACAGAGGTAGGCAGAAAACCAAAATGAAACAAAAATAGTAAATGCCTGGCTGAATGTTTTAAGAGATGGGAAATGCAATTAGCGCTACATTGACAATGGGGTGTTTTCTGGACTGAAAACCAGAAGTGGGGAACAGGGGAAATTCAGATTGGAAAGTAGTTTGTGCCTGGCATGATTACAGCTCGCACTGCACAGATCCAAATGAATAATTTTGTATTGCCACTATAGAATCCTTCAAATTTATCTAGCAGTGTCGAGTTTTCAAAGTATTTCACATACATTATTGTCATGCAATCCTTACAATACCCCTATAAGACGAATTTTATTATTTTCCCGGTTTTGCAAGGAAGGGGAACTTAGGCTGACAGAGGACAGCTTGCTTAAGATCACCCTAGAGGGTTTAATGTCCATAGGAACATTCAAATGAGGGATTTGATTTGTAACACTCCATCTCTTAGCTCCTACTCTACACCAGCTTCTGTAGGGGCAACCTAATATATGAATTAATGTAACATTATTTGGTGACAGAAAGGAATAGTTTAGAAAGAAGGCAACTGAAGGGAACGTGAGTGACAGCTCAATCCTTTCTTTTCTCTTCCCCACTGATGCAGCCATGCCACCAGAGCAGGGGTGGGGGGAGTCTTGGAGACGTCCGGGTAAGACTCAGGCGCTGGAATGGACTTGGGCCTGTGCCAATAATTTTGCTGACGCACGTTTGTGTAGACCCAGGAATGCAGATTGAGGCCTGGAAGGGGGATAGGATATTGGTGGTACCATTGCCACAAATACCGTACCCTCTCAGGCTGCAATTCACCACCCATTCAGCCCTCATCTTTTCATCTCCACCCCATTCCCCCCTCCCCACCCTGTTCTGCCTCGTCCCCATCTACCTCCCCCCCCCCATGCTGAATTACCAGTGGGGACATCCAGGGACCACTGGTGTGTTGCCGCTGCTCCCTGCTTGCAGTGGAGGTCCAGCTGCTCTGAATGTCTTGTGACAGCTGTAACTTTATGCTGCCAGAATGCTAGTCCTGGCAGTGTAAGACCCACATAGGATTGGACTGCCAGGCTTATAAGATTATGCATGGTGTGCAAAAAGTGGATAGAGTGAAGTTTTTCTCTCTTACAACACTAGAAACAGGAGTCACCAATGAGCTGACTGGCAGGAGACTTGTGGCCTAATCCTATCCCCCTCCCCCGCTGGTGTAACTAGCATTGCACTAGCTGAGGCTGCTTTATGGCAGTCGCAAAGAGCCTCCGCTGACACATGCATCGGGCCTTCTGGTGGGGAGGCTGAAGTGGCCTCCCACACACTGCTGGATCCATGGAGACCCGCCAAAGCAGGTAATCCTGCACAGGGGGTTGGAAGTACGCAGGGAGGGGGTTGAATGGGGTGGGGGTGGGCGGAACGGTGGAAGGG
Source organism: Plestiodon gilberti rubricaudatus (assembly GCA_026170595.1). Lineage (NCBI taxonomy): Eukaryota > Metazoa > Chordata > Lepidosauria > Squamata > Scincidae > Plestiodon > Plestiodon gilberti. The sequence goes on along the minus strand of JANXHW010000004.1, from coordinate 16,449,821 downwards.
TTGGGAAGAATGCAACAGTGATGGGGTGGGAAGGAGGGCAGATCAGGCCCGGGAGGGGTGGGTAGGATCGTTGGCAGAGCAGACCAAATATCACCCCCCTTTTGGGGCCTGATCCGCCTTCCTGGGTCAACTTGCAAGCTGCCGCAGGTCCAAGTTGATCCATAGTGGCTGCTGGGGTTTATTCTGGGGCAAGGGGAGACATTTCCCCTTACCCCGAGGAGACCTCCAGCAGCCAAAAATCCCCTGTGGGATACAGCAGTAGCTGTGCTGCTGCATTTCCGCGTGGGGATTTGGATAGGATTGGCTGTTAGGATGGACAAACAGAAGTGCTTCTCCACACACTGTAGATTAATTAATCTACAGAATTGACTATTACAGGATACAGTGCTGGCCACTAGTACGGGTGGCTTTAAATTACAAGTTCATGGAGGACAGATCCGTCAATGGCTACGGGTTATGCTGCCTGCAGGTTTAGAGGTAGTATGGCTATGAATACCAGTTGCAAGGCAGCAATGGACAAAGAGGCGTATGCCTTCACCTTTTGCTTGTGGGCTTTCCAGAAGTATTGGTAGGTGGCTGTGAAATAGGGTGCTGGACTAGATGGGCCTTTGGCCTGATCTAGCAGGAGGGCTCTATTGTTCTTGTGAACATTATACCTGAAACAGAATTTTAATACAAAACGTGCTGAGCTTCTAATACTATTATGTACCAATAATACTATATACTAATATATAAAAGTAATATGTAAAATTATTCCTATTATTAATACATAATTTCTGTGCATTTCTGTGTATCTGTTGCAATACTCTCCTCTCTTGGTTTCTTTACTAGTTGGTACTGCTTCCCACTAGCTCCTAAGTCAAATATCCAGCATCCTTAGGTAAAGATATCCCTTGATATTTCAAGTCCAGTTGTGTTCGGTTCTTGGGTGCAGCGCTCATCCCTGTTTATGAGACCGAAGAGCCAGCGCTGTCCGAAGACACTTCCGTGGTCATGTGGCCGACATGACTCTCCTTGCTCCAGCGCATAGCATGCGGTTGGACATGGAATGCTGTTACCTTCCCGCAAGCGGTACCTATTTATCTACTCGCAATAGCATGCTTTTGAACTGCTAGGTTAGCAGGAGCTGGGCCGAGCGGTGAGAACTCACCCCGTCGTGCGCATTTGAACTGTCAACCTTTTGATCGACAGCTCATGGCTCATCGGTTTAACCCACTGCGCCACCCTGCAGCCTAGCATCCTTACACCCCAGCAAATTCAGAGATTAGAGTGCTCTTTCCCTTTTTAGAAGAAGCAGGCCTCTGTTGCCTTTCTATCAATAGTGGAATATCTACAGGAGCAAATCTCTAGCACCATCATAATTCAGCATTTGAAAGTCTGCCATTTTATCAGTGAATGATGCTCCGGATGGGCATGTTGTGCTATTGAAATTAAAGACCATAAACTAGAAGAAAAAAGAACTAATTTGCTTTTGGAACTTGGTAGCTTGCCGAGAGCATGAGTAGGAACCAATGGGCAGCAAAAGACTTTGATGTGCTTTTGTTACCATTTGCCATGTTTGCCGTTAATTACATGTTGTCTTACCTTTCGACACATAATTTTCTTATATTAAATGTAAAAATACGCTTGACGTGATGATTATCCCAGAGACAGGCTGCTTTATGACCATGTTTTCCAAGCTGTAAGGTGTTAAACATACCTGTGGAAGGCTGAAAATAGAATAAATCAAAGAGAAGCAGTTGCTCTGAATAGGAATTCATATGGTATAAAAAGAAACAATTACTAGCAGGGGGTGGGGGCAGAAAAACCCTACTGTCAAGTGTTTTGAGAAGGCTTTTAAAAAAGTACCAATGACTCTAACATGGCAATTCCAATAATAGATTCAACAACAATAAATGGATTTGCAATGAAGAAGAAAGATGGCTAGGTACAGGAGTCTCGATTTAAACTGATTGGGTTTTTTTATTTGCATTCTGGGGAATTATGGGCTTCTTCAGAAGCTCTTTGGGGGGTTATCAGTGAGTATCAGTAATGGCGAACAAATTTTCCTGGAGTAACTCTGTTTAGACCGAATGTTCAGGTGCAACAAACTATAATACTTGCTCCATCCTCCTCCCTTCTTTTTACCTTCCCCTTGCATGTTCAGGTGAATTCAATACTTCCTCATTTGTTCAACTACAGTTTCTTTGAACTTCTGATATAGGGCTAGTGTCAGATCTGTGCATTATTGGGCAGCTGCTGAAGATTCAGGACCCTCAGAATATGGTTTCCATCCTTCCAGGAATGTTCCCAGGTCTCCAGGAATCAGGATCAAACTCCAAGTGACTATCAAAAGCAATCTTATAAGAGTGAGTGGTGAAACTAGTAGGCCTGACCTATGAATTGAGTGCTTGCCCTGCCTAGATAATTTCCCAATTTTTTTTTTCTGTGCTATGATGTTCCACAGAAAAGTCACAAAAGTTACCTAGGAGATGAGTCCATGTAGAAAATTTCCTGAAGGTAAAAAGCTTGAAAACCACTGGATTAGATTCCTTATTGAAGTTCTACAAGTTAAAGAGAGAAAGTGCGGATACACTGGCTTCGTTCTAGGTGGGGCAGAACGCTAAGTTCCGCACCACACTGACCTCCGTTACTCACTGGCACGAGGTGGCCCCACCCCCTCGCCTTCAGAGTCATTCAGTGGGGTGAAGGCAATGCTCAGGAGACTCCCTGCACATTGCTTTCGCCGCCCTAAATGATTCCGAAGGCGAGGGGGCGGGGCCGCCTCGTGCCGGTGAATAACGGAGGGTCAGAGCGCTGTGGAACTTAGCGTTCTGCCCCACCTAGAGCGACACCACTGTGTGGATGCGTTGTTCTAAACATTGTAAACAAAGAACCCTCTGTTCTTTGTTACACACATTCTTGTTACACAAGAATTGGTCCTTGGAGGCAGATCTGGTCCACTTTGCCTAAATTTCATCAAGCCTGAAAGTCAGCACTGCCTAGAGCAGAGAACAATGGAAGAACAGAGGAATCCTTGCCTCTAAAACAAATGCCTTCTCTTTCTTTGAAAGTGCTTCTCCACCCATAATCCAATTAAGCACAGGAAATCCTCTGAATATTTGACCCCCTAAATTCAACCATTGGTGTGTGTGCACCAATTCTGGACCAGTCTGAGGACACTTTTCAGGAAGCCTCTGAATAGAAACCACAACTTTTGACCACTGATAGCCCAGTCCAGTGGCTTCTGTTTAATCAAGAAACGGCCCCTTGCCCCAATCAAACTTTTTGTCTTAGCTGGAGGCACCTTTGACTCAACCATCCTGGGTCATTCCTGTCCTGGCATCTTTTTGTTTTCTTTTGTCTTTGAGGGTATAATTGATCTACTGAAACCTCCAGATTTTGCACTAGGTTCCGCTTGTGTTTTGGCATAGTGCACTGCTGCTTGGCTTGAGGTTTTGTGGTGTCCACTTGGATTGCTACTAAGGCAGGTTTTTTTTTCCCCCTTGGATCTTTTTTTCCTCCCTGGATCACTGTGCCTTTTTGGCCCAGAACATCCAGTGGCTTTGCTTCATGCCTTAAATGTCCAACCAAGCTCTGCAGAACTCCAGCACCCAACTTCAGCTCAGCAGTTATGGAAAGGAATACTTGGTGTTAAGCCCCATCTATCTTCCTTTCCCACATGTGGCTCTAAAATGGAAGAACTTTGAAAGCATCGAGGTTAGAGGCATTTTGCACAGTGGCATTGCAGAGTGGGGGGGCAGGGGCCCCCAGGGCGTAGGGCGCTGAGGCTTTAGGGGGGCGGGAGCCTCCTCTGGTTTCATTTTTGTAACTTTTTTTGCTATGTTTTACTGTTTCGCGGACAGCTGCTGCCCCCTGCTGCATCCCCAGGGTGGCAGCTGCCTCGTGTTCGCCCCCTGGGTGTGTGTGTGTGCTTTCGGGTACTTGTGTTTTCGGGGCGCAGGGCAGGCAGCATTTTTCATTCCGACTGCTCTGGCATCCATCTTGAATGGGTGGGACTCTCTAGGACTAGTATTGTTGATCTCACGTCCTCTCTAGGGCGAACATGTCGTTGGTCTCGCTGGTCGGCCCTCCAGAGCCCTAGAGATGCCTGGAGGACCGACGGACCAGCGAGACTGGAGAGAGAGTCCTAGAGAGTCCTGCCCATTCAAGATGGATGCCGGAGCAGCTGGAATGAATAATGCTGGCTGCCCTGCGCCCCAAAAAATCCAGTTAAGTACCCACAAACACACACACCCTGCTAACTGGGCAACTGGGCAAGTAAAGGTTCCCTGCTAAAGGTTCCCTGTTAACTGGGCAACTGGGCAAGTAAAGGTTCCCTGCTAACTGGGCAAGAGGCTTCATCATGTGTGCTGCTGGAAATGGAGACAGGAGGTACAAAGTGGACAAGGAGGCTTCCAAACTGATTTTTGCACACACACCCCAAAAAAATTTGCGGCGCGGCCTTACAACTGCGCCAGAAGGTATTTTGGGGACATTAGTGGGGGTGTCAAAAATGGGTGGGGGGCGTAAAGGGTTGGGCCCCGAGTGTAAAATGGTCTGGTTCCTCCACTGATTTTGTGGAAGGAAAAGGAAAGCCCACCAAAAGCAGGGAAACACTGATTGGCCTGTTACTGCATTTATCCCAAGATTCAGAAACCGATCATTTGTCATTGCAGGTCAAGCCACAATTGCATCTCTGTACCTTGGCTTGAGTCCTCACTTCCTTCGCCCTTAGTCACAGAATTCCACTTTCTCTCTCTTGTTGACCCCAAAGCCATTGTTTCATCAACCCCCCCTCCCATTTGCATCCTGAGTAAACACAAATCTCCACTGAATACTAATGTACACAGCTGTATCATTTTAGCTTAATTGATTGAATTTCCATGATTATTTCCCCCTCCCCCTTTATCATTAATTTCTCTCTCCAATAAATAGTATTTTGTTTGTGAGAAATAGGATATACAGGTAAGGATGCCATGTAGTTTTTTCTTTAAGAAGCCAAGAATAATTAAAAACAATTTCCACAATACTGACACGCAGCTCTCAAAGTCCGTTCAAAGGGCTGCGATCAGGACTGAAAATTACATTAAAATCCGAAGCTGAAGTATTTTGTTTGCATTTTTCTCTCATTTTTTATGAAGGTCAGCTTCCATTGGGGTGTGCCACAAAGCTCCCTTAAATGCACATGTTTTGGTACACATGTAAGTGTGTATACACCTGCTAACTGGGCAAGAGGCACTTTTTCAATTGGTGCTCCTCTTATATTTAGCAGGGGGAGAGTAACTGCCCCCCTTTCACCCCAGCACAGTGTCTTTTCTGGTGGCTGTTGCTGGTGGTATTCTGCATCTTTTTAGATTGTGATCCCTTTTGGGACAGGGAGCCATTGAATCATCTGATTTCATCTGTAAACTGCTTTGTGAACTTTTGTTGAAAAGTGGTATATAAATACTGTTAATAATAATAATACACATGTCACTGAGCATGTGTGGTAAGAAGACATTTCAGCCCTCCTGTCTGTGATTAACAGCAGCATTAGGATAGTTTGTTGGTGGAGTGCGGATTCCCATCTTCACTGTGATGATGAAATACAACCAGTGATTAAGCTCATTCCTGGTTAATTAATCTGGAACAATAATGGAGGGAGCATGCTGGGCTAGATAGACCATGTGGACAAACCTAATAGTTGCTGACCTTGCTTCCATAATTATTTTATGAGTTGTAGAAAACCTTTGATCTCTTCAATTTTCCTGCAAGTTCAGCTCCTCTTTTGATTGGAGCCACTGGCAAACCATTGGGGCAGCCCTAATTGAGGCAAAGCTTGGCTGCCCACTTTCCGTGACAAGAGATTTAAGCACAAATCATCTTGTGGCTTGATGAAGAATACCGTGCAGAGACAGGGTGTCTGATTCTGGACATGTGATTATGTATAATCTGATGCACTAAAGGCTATAGACAGAATGAAGTGATGAAACAGCAGCATAACAAGCTTGAACTGGGTAACAGAGGAGAATTACTAGGATCACTGTCATGCAGAAATCTTTGGTTCTGACTCCATCTTGGATTTCCTGCTTCTTGGTTTGCTAAGTCTGCCTGCCGGCTGCAGAGCCTCAGTGATTGGCAGGTGTCCAAAGGCCTTGGGAGCAGTGGCTTGAGTGGCCCTGCTCGCTGCTTATCTGCATGGGAACAGCGATAGTGCTTCTCCTCCTAATTAAGTTCCCACACCTGCGCTAAACATCACGCGCTTCTTCAGTTGGGAGGGGGAGAGAGGAGTTCTGATGTCACCTTCTGGAATCTTCGTTGGGTGTCAGCATCTGATTGGTCACCTCGTTCATGTCAATCACCTGACCCCAAAACTCTATTTAACTGTCTCCCCTGGGGAACCATTTTGAGTCCTTTATTCTTTCTCTAACTTCTGTTGGAGTCAGTCTTCCTGTCTGTTGCTCCTGATGGCCTGGTTTTGGCCCTGACTTTGGCTGAGATGGCCGACAACCCTTATCATCTTGGTGAGTGCTAGGGAAATGTATTTAGCTATGAGGAGTTATCTCTTTATTATTTTTAGTCTGTTTCTTTTGTACCTGAAACATTATGCCAAATGTATTCAGCAGTTTTACTGCCTTGTAACTTTTATGTCTCTAACTATGATATTGCGTAGCCTAAACTAAATAAACCATTCTATTTTACCTTTGGAGTGTTTCTTTGGAACCTGAGGAGTCTTAAGTCCTGGAAGCCTTTGAGCTTCGCCACACGCTACCTGTGTGTGTGTGTGTCACGTTGTGCCTCTGACTGCCCTTGTTCAGGGAAGTTCAGTTTGCACCACGGCAGTGGTGGAACTATGGTGGAGCGCATGGAGCAGGAGCTCCAGGCGGGAGGGCGGGCGCGCTTGGGGAACTCACGGAAGCGAAGCTAGGCGGCGGATCGGCCCTCCCTCCCTCCCTGGAGCCCGTTCGGCTCCGAAATGAGAGCAAAACGGGCAAGGGGCGTTGACATCACGCAAGGGGCGTGTCGACGTGACGCGCGCAGGCCCCGCCCCCACGCGTCTGGGCGCTGGCAGGGTGCCTGTCGTCTCTGCACCACGGTTCACTCTGTGGCCCTCCAGAAGCTGGGAATCTGGAGGAGTCAAGAGGTTATCCCAGCCGGTGGTGGCATACCTGTTACCATCTCCTTGTTCGGGAGTGGTTGTTTGTGTCTCCTTGTTTAGGAGTGCCCTCCTTGTTCAGGAGTGGCTGTACTTTTCTCCTTGTTCAGGAGTGACTCCTTGGTCAGGAGTGGATTCAAAAACCCCATAAAGGACAACCACTGCCCGAGGTTGTGCGGCCTTGTCTTGTGCTGGCAACTGAGGGGTTGGGACACCCTTTATGACAATCACATTCTGAAGGCCAATCTTATATGACTCTTGGCCAACAAATTAGATTTTTCAATCTGAGCTCGGGATGTTTGTGGTGAAAGTGCTGCATCATCGATTCATACAGTACCAAATATCTCTCTAAAGTGGGTTGAATAGTGATGTGCAAAACCACAGGCTGTGTGCATGATGCTCATGCAAGTGGTTCACTAGCATGTTCTCAGACCAGATTGGAAAACAGCAACCGCCAAGCATGCTTGTCATGACCAAAAGAGGTTGTGAACTGGGCTTCATTTATTCCCATTGCCTTTGCTTTGAAACCACTAGTGCATTAAAGGAGAAATAGCTCTTTTCAACAGAGCTGAAGACACCCCATGAGTTCTAAGTACATAAAAGCAGTACATAAGTACTAAGTACATACTATAGAGCAGACGCCTTATACTGTATTTTTTAAAGTGATATCTGGTATCTTCCATGATGATAAAAAGGAGGTGCATACTACGTTAATTTCATCCCATATAAGTATATACATGCATGCATGCACACACATAAATTATTTGGAGTTTTCCAGTGTACAAACTATTTCTAATGTAGCCTCAATACAGTACTAAAGCAAACATGCATTTCCACTCATAAGATATTCCACCTCAGAAGATCCTGCAGAGGATGGTTAACTGTTGATTCTACATAGAGCAGGTTACTATGGTCTGTTATTTCAATATATTTTCCAGATTTGTCAAGTGTCCATTTTACTTTTTTCCTGTATTCCCATTTGTGTCATAATCACAACAACAGGACCAGTGTGCAGCTTTTTTCTGAAGTGATCCAATTCCCTTGGTGGAATAAACTCCTTGGCCTTTGACTCTGGGGTTTATCCACTCAGGAAACTAGTTTACTCCCATACAAAACAGCACACCCCTGTGATTAGCACCTAATTACCATGAGCCAGTAGCAGCTCTGCTAAAGTTGATTTGTTTGGGGTGGATTATTTTTTTTGGAGCAGATCACATACTATAAGGTTTCCATTCATAGAGGTTAAGGCCCCATCACCCTGAAAGAAAATGATCCAACAAAAATGTTTTGAATACAGGAGTTTTCAGAATCAATCTCTGGGACTCTATTTGAGAGAACCTCAGGGACCAGAGCTGGGAAAGGCCTTGGAAAGTCATGGCCAATTGGAGTAGACAGTACTGGCTTGCTGGCTGGACCAATGGTCTGACTCAAGTTGGAATGGGATGGGATAAGCTGGGATGCAATTTATGGGCACTATTTTGCGATATCTCCAGTTCTCCCTAGAGAGTAGATTTCACAGGGTGGTATTGGGAAATTGTGTTCAATACCCTAGCAGCGTTTCTCAAAGTCCTACAGGAGAGTTTACTCCCCTGTATGCCTTTGCAGGGGCGGGGTGATTTCAGAGGCAGCGCTCCAGAATCACAGCCGCCCCTACTCAAAAACGCTTTTTTCAACATACCTGGCTGTCCTGCCAGCTCCCCAGAGGTTCCGGGGAGGGGGCTGCTGTCGCCTCTGCAGGTCTCCCCAAGGCTCTAAATACCAGCAATTGCATTCCGAAGCCCACTTCCATTTTTCACCAAAAACCAGAAGTGGGCTTCGAAATGCAATCAGTGCCGATTGGAGTTGCGTTGGATTGGACTTCCCTTTACATAATTGTAAATGTTATGTAAATAACATGCTTTTTTGTTATTGCTTTTTAAAACATTTTTAACTGCTCCTGTATTGTTTTTAATTGTTATCTAATGATTTTATTTAACTATTTTTATTACCGGGTAATTGTATTTTTAAACAATTCTTATTGTTGTACAGAGATTAGTGGTATAGAAATCTTTTTAAATAAATAAATAGTTATTTATATAATAGTATTACTATGTGCATCGAGCACATGGCATTTGCAGAGAAACGTAACCACATTCCAAACCCCCATCGCGGGCTGGACACGTCCCCAGCAGTCTCGTCCGAGCTACACCTTTTGCTGGGGTAGATCTGAAGAGTCAAAAGCGGACCGTGCAGCAGCCAGGAAGATACGGAAAGTGTTTCACTTCTTCTTACCACTCCTGACTGGTCTGGCCCCCAGATGGTGTGTTGGATGCAGCAGGCGCCGCCCCAGTAGCCCTGCATCCAGTGCGCCATTGACGGCTAGGATTGGGCACTAAGTCTAGGTCTGATTAGTACCTGCACGAGAGACTGCTTGGGAATGCTATTCAGCTGTCATCATGGAAGAAAGGTGGCATACAAATGTGAGAAAGTACAGGAAGTTTGAGAAGCACCCCCGTTTGCTTTTACAAAGACACTCAAGACCCACCCATTCTGCCAAGGCTTTTGCTTGCAAGCTACTGTTGAATTTTTTTGTGTGCCTGTTCTAATTATTGTTTTAAATATTATTTTATTGTAATTGTTTTTTTTAAAAAAAATGTGTTTTAGACTTAGCTAGCCACCTTGGGACTAAGTGTGAAAGGCAGGATAAACATGAATGAATGAAAATTCAGGTGAGGGTGAGGCCAGCAGCAAGTATGGAAAAGGTGGAACTGGAGACCAGATTTGGGGGGAGAGAGAGAGAGAGAGAGAGAGAGAGAGAGAGAGAGAGAGAGAGAGAGAGAGAGAGAGAGAGAGAGATGAGGGGGGCAGCAGATGACATGGTTACGACAGCCTGGGGACAGGCATTTGATGAGGCAGTCCATGTGGCTATTCAGTAGGATGTTTCTCAGAGCTTGGAGCTGGCTTGGAATCTTGGATTCAAGCATTTTGTAAGGCCTGGTAAGCATGAATTGGCTTGTGTGGTCAGGTGACAGTATTCAGGCCACTACCATAGCCCATATGTCAACCATGACCCACAGAGCCTAATCTGTCCGGCTTTCTGAAGGTCCGAAGTGCTTGAAGCACTGGAGACTGGCCACCAGAGGTCCCAGGGTGAGACACATGGCACTTTGTGAAGTATAGAAAACAAATGGCTATATGGCGTGATTACCGGATATCTGGTAAGTCTGTGCCTGTGTTCCCCAAAGAGGTAGACTACTTCTTATGCCCTGAAGCATGGCAACTGTCTGATTCACATAGTCTTCTGTTTAATTTCGGTATACTCTAGCTATGTTTAATACATGTATATTTTGAAGCAGGAAGAGGGGAGAGTTTAGTCAGCACCATAAGAAGCTCTATAAGTACAACAAGCTACTTAATAAGATCACTGGTCTGGGGGTGGTTTTTTTTTTCTTTTTTGGTGCACTGCGTATATTTTAGATGGTTACAATAGCTCATTATCAAGGCATCTCTTGGCCGTGGCATCTCACAGAAGATCTGACCACTTATTGTAATTAAACGAAATAGCCACAAGCCTTTCACAAAGCATGGGTGGTTATCGCAAAATACTAACGAATATCCAACCAGTGTAATTACGTTCTACCTGTACATAATTGTATCTAATAATTATATTCCATCTACCTTCCTCCTAGCAGCATGAGTAAGTGACTCTTTGTTTCCTGGCTTGTCTGTTTTTCAGTGTAATATACTTAGACTGTGACCAACATGGGGCCACTCTTAAAGGATTAGGCCAGTGTTTCCCAACCTTTTTCGACCTGCGGCTCCCTTGACCATTGGCGACCATTGGCTGTGGCTCCCCATTACATTATGCTGATACCTGCCAATTGGCATTGCACTGTTTTCCAAGAGGATTTCGTAGCACTCGGCGGCTCCCCTGGCTTGTTTCCGTGGCTCCCCTGGGAGCCACGCCTCCCAGTTTGGGAACCACATGGAACCACAGGCTGAAGACAGAAGTGCCACGGTGGCACTGCCACCACAGCAGGTTCTTCACCCATGATGTGATTGTGAACCCAGGTTTCCATTTGTACGCCAAGTCAAATCTTTCAAGCCTGACCCTTCATGCTTCAGGCACAGTAAGTGCCTTTGTTTTCACGTATGAATATAAGTGCTCATCCATCGTCACCTTGCCCCCCAAAGCTCACAAATATTTTTAAAATGGTTGCAGAACTATTCCAGAGACTGTGAAAGGTGGTTATGGGACAAAGATGGTGAGGATTGGGCTGTTATAATGAATTATGATGCAGGATTGGGCTGTTATAATGAAACCAATTAACCATAGGCTGATAACTGTAAACGCTCTCATGGTATTTTTCAATCCACTTTAAATGAAACAACTGTAAACGAAACAACTTTAAGTGAGGACTTGCTGTATATATTCCTTTTGTACTAATGGTGTGCTGTAAGTTTTAATATTTTGTTTGCTTGTCAGCTTCTCTTTTCTTAACCTTGAGGGGCTGTGGCCTGATCTTATTTTTAGAAGTAAGTGAACAAACAGGCATGGAGAAAATATTGCTGAATCACAGATATAGTAATCACTTGGCTTCTGTATATGTGTTTTTCTTATCAACTTGTGCGCTCATTTCGGGCCTGAGTGTCTAGAGTCTAGACACAGAGAGAGCTCTATTCATTGCAGAACCACGTGTCAAAGGAGAATGGAAACTTGGTAAAATGAACTCTGCACATGCCTAAGAATTGGGAAAAACAAGTAACTGCGCAGTTGTAATTGTATGTAAAAAAAGGGAATGACCTGATGTTTAGGTACTGGAAATACATGTGTAAAACTGGTGTGCGGTGTGTATATGGCCTCACCGCTGTCTTAGATCAGAGGTGTTGTTCTATGTGCATCAAAGCAGTGTTTTTTAAATAAAATACAAGACTGTCTAGTTCTTGAGTGCCAGAGCTCTCCAGGGTAAACCTGGGAGAATCTTTTGCAATTTCTCCCAATTTCTCCCACACCATTTATTTATTTTTATTTATTTTTCACATTTTTATACCACCCTTCCTCCAAGGAGCTCAGAGTGGTGTACATATTTCCTCCCCTCCTTTTTGTCCTCACAACAACCTTGTGAGGTAGGTGGGGCTGAGAGACAGTGACTGGCCCAAGGTCACCCAGGGAGCTTCGTGGCTGAGCGGGGATTTGAACCTGGATCTTCCAGGTCTAAGTCCAACTCCCAAACCACTACACCATCCTGGCTCTCAGGATGCCTATTCCACCATCATAAAAGAGAAACGCAGCCCTAGTTAGGAGCACTGCCCACCACAAACAGTTAAGTAATTCCTGCATTATCTGAACAGTTTTCCATAATGGAATCAATTAGATAACTCTAAGGGCCACTTCACAAACACCAAGAGACAAATACTTATTTTAAAAGGAATTTACATGCAGAGGGGAATCGTGACCAATTCTGACTACCAAGCACATGTACCCATATAATACATGCATTGTTAAAAGATATTTTCGTGGCTTGCACATGTCTTGATTTTTATGAGCATATGTTGAAAACAAGGTATGAAATAGCCATTCTACTTGTTCCTAAAGAGCAACATACCAACCTTTGCCCACCAGGTTTAATTTGAATCTAATTATGGTGAGATTTAATGGAAAACAGAGTTTCTGCAATCTTGTGATTGTTCACAGGTTCAGGAGTGCTAATGTGCACATAGAGCTCCACCAACTATAAGGGCATTCTCATGCACTTCAATAGAGGCACAGCTCCACACCCCATACAAAGGGGTGTATGTACAGAAATGAATTGGGAAGACAATTCTATAGCAATTCTGCGCAGGCATTAGAGTGGCTCAGGAGTTCTTAATTGGAGCAGTTCTACATGGCATCTGTACATGAACTTACAGCCAATCCTATTGTCCCGTGTCCCCTGCCGATGCAGTTCTGCCAAAATGGCTACCGCTGCATCCTGCAGTGGGGAGGGGAGTTGCGGAGGTTTCCTCTGGATAAGGGAACAATCATTCCCTTACCAGGGGGTAAGCCTCCGTGGCATGGGGGGGGGGGTCTATTCAGACTTGTGCTAGCTAAATAGCTGACGCAGGTCTGCATTCACCCGCACCATGGGATTGGGTCCAGGAAGGGGGTTAGGATTCAGCACCCGCTAATCTCACCCCTTCCTGGAACTGATCCTCCCAGTCCCATCCCCTCCACCGCCCCATTCCACCCATCTCCTTCATCGTCTTGTTTTGCCCTTTCCCATGCCTATTCCACCCTCCTGCCACCCCTTTAACCTCACACACCATCTTACCTGATCTGGTGAGTAGCTGGGGATCAACTGGTGCCAGTGGGAAGATGCAGGCCTTCCCACTGGTGTCCCCAGAAGCGTGCTCAGTAGTGTACTGCTGAATAGCACTACTGAGTAGCACACTGCTGGCAGGGGTGTATTATCCATAAGACTGACTAGGCTTCAGCCTAGGAACCCTGCACAGACAGGGGCCAGTATCCCTGTAGTGGGGTGAAAGATGGAAGTGCTAGATAGCTCCTGAAATACCTGAAAGCCTAGGGGCCCGGCTATGGGTTATGCATGGGGTGGATAGAGAGAAGTTCTTTTCCCTCTCACACAACACTAGAACTAGGGAACATCCACTCAAATTGAGTGGAGGGAGTATTAAAACAGACAAAAGAAAATATTTCTTTACCCAGCGTGTAATTGGTTTGTGGAACTCCTTGCCACAGGAGGTGGTGATAGCACCTGGCCTGGATACCTTTAAAAGGGGATTGGACATATTTATGAAGGAAAAGTCCATCACAGCTTACAAGCCATGATGGGGATAAGCAACCTCCTGGTTGTAGGAGTAGGTTTTCTTTGTGCCAGGTGCAAGGGAGTGACGACAGGATACAGGTATCTTGTTGTCTTGTGTGCTCCCCGAGGCATCTGGTGGGGCCACTGTGTGATACAGGAAGCTGGACTAGATGGGCCTTTGGCCTGATCCAGCAGGGCTCTTCTGATGTTCTTATGGGTTAATACACCCCTGGCTGCTGGAGCACCTTTTATGACTGGCACTTACTGTTCTATGGCAATCAGCATCAGTGGACGAGGCGTGACAATGACAGAGGGTAAGTAAAGGATTGAGCCGTTAATCTTACGAACTCATAAGCTACTAGAATAGAACATTCGAGATATTGACTGAGAACATACTGTCATACAGTAATATATTTTTTAAAAAATACAAGCTGAATGTGTTTCAGTACCTTATATATATATATATAATTTTTCAAATACTGTGCTTTTTTTCTTTATACTCGTTTCTCAAGATCTAAATACCCACTGGTTTTTTTTTCTCTCTACTTAATCTTTCACAACTTGTCATAACAGTGTCCTTAATTAGGAGTATTTCAACCATCAAAGAATATCAATGCAAGGAGCCAGCCAAGTAAATTATCCCTTTATATAGATGACATTCTTAAAAGAACTAACTCACTCCAGTTAAGATATTTTCAAACTGATTACTGGTTATGAAACCATGGTAGGATATTGAATAAATTACAGCGAATTCACATCATTGATCTCCAATGAGCACTGATATGAACATCAGACATAGATAAATTAATGCATAAAACATAGATCTGAACCAAAGATCTATTGATTCTGCTTTTGCTGGTCTCTCCCCCCCCCCCCATACAGTAGATCAAATTTTGCAATAATCTTTGGATGTAATTCAGGACAAGTTACCTAAACCTTTAGGAATAAGCTCCTTTTAAAGCTTTATTCATTCCTCTTCTCTATAGAACAGCACTTCTCAAGCTGTGGGTCGGGACCCACTTGGTAGGTCGGGACCCGATTTCTGGTGGGTCCCACAAAGCCTCCAATGAAAACAGGGGTGATGGAAAGATCAGATTAGTAATTGCCTCAAGCCCTGAGGCTTTTCAAAAATCAGATAGCTGCTAATTGCCCTGCAAACAGCTGAGCTCCTGCAGTTTGCAAGCTTGTATAAATATAGGGAGATAAATGTTTGAGGTCGGACCAAGGGGGCCGTGAGGCAGTTTCTGGGGAGTCATGAGATGTTGGCTGGATGTCCCCTTCTCCTGAGGTATAGTCCAGCAGCACCGGCGTGTCTAGGAAAGGGCTTAGGATACAGCGGCAGGCTTAACGTTACACAGGATTGTGCTGCTTAAACGTGATTTTTTTAAAAAAGTGTGATTTATTTAAAAGCAATGACATCACTTCCTGCTTACTGACATCACTTCCGGCCCTAGGTCTTGGGGGAAGTCCCGACAGATTGTGATTCTACAAAAGGGGGTCCTGGTGCTAAAAAGGTTGGGAACCACTGATCTAGTCATTCTTGATATATTCCAGGTTTAAGCGTTGGCATTGAAAACAGGTGCTGGGGATGGACTCGATTTTGTCTGTAAACCACTTTGTGAACTTTTTGTTGAAAAGCGGTATAACAACAACAACAACAACAATTTATGAGTCTTGGCCAAGGCTAAGCCCTCAATTGTCTATAAAGTGCCACATGCACAAGCTTAGCTCCCAAGACCCATGGGTGAAGTCCCATACACAGAATAAGAAGTTTCCGTATTTCAGAACTGGATATGGAAATAAGAAATTTCTTTATTTCTAAGGAAAAGCAGGAATGGGAGAGACTACTAAGTGTTTAATATGTCCTCTGCTTTGACCCTGCCACCTGTTACTTTGAGGTCAGATGGCTTAAATCCGCCAGTAATATCATGACACCAAACCTGATTTCAGCCAGAGAGCAAAATTAAACATGATGGTGTAAACCCAGTTGCCTAGAACTGCCACACTCCTTAGAAAGTAAGGAGTGTAGATACAAAAAAGAGCAAATGGGGTGCAAAGGTGGGGGGAGTGGAGCCACCCCCTTCTTTCAGCTTCCTGTTCTCCATGTATTTGGACTCCGTGCCTTCTCTCTCTACATGAAGTGGGGAATGTGATAGGGTTTCCAATCTTTAATATCCACTAATTCAGTTCAAGTTAGTCAGGACTAGACCCCATTGAAACCTATGGAACAAATTAACTTTGACTAACAAGTCCCACCACTTTCTAACTGCTTGGTTGCAGTTCCAAATGTTTCTATTTAGCAGAGCATTCCGGGTTGTTTGTGTTCTAACTGAGCTTTCTGGGTGGTGTAGAATACCTTAAGCGTTCTGGTCCCCTGTTTTGGGAGACATACATAACTACATAAACATCCCATATTTAATTTTTTTCCTAGTCATCAGATTTACCACTACTCAGACTTAGATTGACTTCAGGCTTAGGTTGACTTCAATGGGATTAAGTGTGTCTTGTGCTGGGTTGTGTTGTGGCCAGGGTAGCATGGACTACACATGTGCCGAATTCATGTGCTTTCTAATCCATGCAGCGTATCCTAACAATTCTGATGCCTCAGTGAGCAAGAGAGCAAAGCAGTCAATCTGTGAAGCCTACTACGAATCTTTATGTATATATCAGCACACATGCATATTTTATATGTGTATGTACAGTATGTACAAACGGGGTGTTATACCATATTATGTTACTTTTTCTTAGGAAGGATGGCATATGTACATAAGCTAAATGTATATTTACCATGTTGCAAATAGTCTTAAACCATCTGAAACAACTGTGCCATCTGCATTTAGTTTTCTATGCTGAGTGTCTCTAAGATTTATTAATTCAGCTAATTACAGTAATTAGACAGAAAGACTCCATAACTAACTAAAATAAAACAAAAAATTAACTTCATCAGCTGTGTAATATAAACAAATAATTTAGTCATTCAGCGATTCAGTTTGTTTTACTGGCTTCTTAAAGACTCCAGGGGCATATCCTTGCTGCTTGGAGACCTGTTCCAGCTTCAGATGAGCAACAACAGAAAATTGTGTCCGAGACATTTCATTCTGTAAGACTGTAAACTTTCCATGTATGCTCTGCTAAGGAATAGCTTTATGTTTCAAACACTCTGGCACCAATGATGGTGAGAGAAAAATAAGGGGAAAAATCTTTTTCTTCATAAGAATTGGCTTTCAACCAAAACTGCTGCTGCTCTTTGTATCTGAAAAGACAGGCAGGCCAATCCAAAGCATAATTACTCAGCTCAGAAGGAAGTAAAACCTGTATTTCACAGAAGGCGTGATGAGCCCAATCCTATGTGCTGCCACAAATGTTAATAATAATAATAATAATAATAATAATAATAATAATAAATAAATAAATAAATAAATAAATAAATAAATAAAGCAACTGGAATCTGAACCTAGGCTCCTAGGACAGGCACAAGGGGCCATCTCATTTTCCTGCCCCTTTGTCTCAAGCTGATCCAAACCTTTGCACAGGGGGCAACAACAGCCCCTCAGGAGAAGTCTTGCAAGGTGATTTTGGATAAATAGTGGCATGATCCTGTCCTCCAGTTCTGCCAGCTGGGTGGGATAAGATCTTGGCCAAATGGTTTTGGATTGCTCGAATGTTGGGTTGTAGCAGCTCAGTTGACAATCATGGTAATTCAGCAATGCTAGCACAAGGACCAGTCCTGTCTTCCTGTTGTGCTCAAAAGTCTCGTGAACGAACCAGCACTGGCTTTCTCTTAATCATAATATTTTTGCCCATGAGTCAGAATCAAACCCACAACTTCTGGGGTTCCACTCAAATAACTCCCACATCAGGTCTAGTCTGGCCCTCATTCACTATGCTTCCTTCTCCAACTGCATCAACAAATTATTTTAATACCTGTTTGCTACTGTCTACAGTAATGTCTCCAATAATGCCATTTCCTTTGTGCTGCTTCACTACAGCACTTTTCATCCAGGCTTGATTGACAGATATTGTAACCCATGAGGTAAAGGTAACGGTCCCCTTGCTCGAAAGCTAGTCATTACCAACTCTAGCGGCAGTGCTCATCTCCGTTTCAAAGCAGAAGAGCCAGCGCTGTCCGGAGACGCTTCTGTGGTCATATGATTGGCATGACCCAACGCCGAGGCACACCCTCCCGACGAAGCGGTAACTACTTGCAATTTCTTGCTTTTGAACTGCTAGTTTGGCAGGAACTGGGGCCAAAGACGGTAGCTCACACTGTCATGTGGCACTTGGGTCTCGAACTGCTGTTCTGCCTACCTTCCAGTCTGCAGTTCAGCGTCTTAACGACTGAGCCACCGTAGCACCATGAGAGCAGCGTATTTTGACCAAACAGTGCCAATTTCCTTCAAGGATGTCTCCTATAGTGCTGTTACAGGGGATGCTTGACTTTTCAGGAACAGTCAACGTTAACGTATTAATGTATATGCCTTTTTGAGATTTGCTCTCTTGAAGGGAGTTGACGTCCAATTAAAAGTAACTCATCGAGGAAAATACAGATATAAAACTAATTGTGAACTTGGAAAAAGAAACAAAAACCAAGTATCTGTGCTGAAAATAAACGGAACTCCCGTTACCTGCATTAAAACAAAGACATGCATTTGAGGTACCAGAATAGCTAGTCATATTTTCAATACTTTCAGCAAAACACTCAGTCTACCAACCATGCATTATTCATAAATATTATTCATTCCGCAATATGGAAGGAAAACTTGTTTGTGATTCCAATTAATAAGCAGGTGGAAAACGGCTAAATTTATTTGGATAAATTATGCACAGCGAACTGTTTGATCAATGCAGGGAGGAGCAGTTCACAGCACACGTGTCTGGCAAGAAGGAAGCTAAAAGTAGATGCGCTTTGACATCCAAGCAGAATTTGCAATGCGGAATTAATCAGTCGAGCAGGAAGCATGAGAGCATAGTGCCCAAGGTGCCCAGGAGTAGTACAGTGCAATATGACATAAATACTTTATTAAGCATTATGGCCATATTACCATATTTATTTAATTTACTAAGTCTGAACTCCTAGGCACAAACATTTGGGAGTAAGCCCCACTGGATTCAGTGCTTGCACAGTAAGATATAGTGCAATGGCCTTTGCCCATAGTAGAGATGTGGTCTTACTGTAGGTTTTAAACTGATATAGTGTGACTGCTTTTTGTAAAGAACCACATTTAGGGTTGACCTTACATGCCATTCCATTTTGCTACTTCATTCACAGGTGCTAACATGGGGAGGGGCACTTTGGTAATTTTTCCGGGGTTTGTTTTTTTTTTTTTGAGATTTTGGGCTTTCCAAATCAACAGTGGTTTTCCTGGTAGCTGATGGCTGATAGCCATCACTCATCTGCAATGCCTCTGTCATTATGAAATTATGTTACATTGTTCTGAGAGGAATTATGAGTTTAAAAATGGACACAATTTCCCCCCATAATTTATTTATTCAATTATCCTCTTAAAAAATAAGATACCCAAAGCAGCTTGCAACAATTAAAGCATAACAAAATCCAAGAAAAACTAATACAATAAAATTATAACAAAGGGGCCATAACAAAAACCAAATTCAAATACTGTAGGACAGGAGAGACCAACCCAAAACACAATGAGAGGGAGAAAGCTTGACGAAATATAAGGTCTTCAGTCCCCGTCTGAAGGACAGCAGAAGGCCATCCTTAGTTCTATTGGGAGAGTGTTCCAGAGTTGTGGCACCACCACAGAGAAGACCATTCCCCTGGTTGTTGCCACCAACCTTGCTTCAGGTAGCAGCAGCATGTACAACAGGGGGAATGGGCAGGCTCATATGGGAGAAGGTACTACACTAATTGTGGTTTCTGAACAATCTACAGGGGCAGCCCCACATAGTGAGCATTGTAGTAATCCAGTCTGGATGCCACGAATAATGTATGGATCACTGTAGTCAATTCTGCCCTTTAGAATGTCATCCTAGGGCATACTAGGTGACCTGGTGACCTGGAGGCAACGACAAAGATCAGAGAAAAAGGTTTTAGGCGCAATCCAAACCTACTTAGGCCACCATTGTAACCAGTGGCCCAGCAAAAATGGGAGGCCCCAGAATGGAAAGTGGATTCAAATCCCCTTTGAATTCCCCTTTTGGAGGGATTTGAATCCCCTTTCCGTTCTGGGGCCTCCCGTTTTCACTGGACCGCTGGTTACAACGGCGGCCTAAGTAGGTTTGGATTGCGCCCTGCGTCTCCTTTCATTTCCAAACTCACCCTCCAAATTTGACCAAAACTTTGCACTGGAAAACTTTCAGTCCAGCTCCATCTAATATGCTTTTGTCACCAGCTGATATATATGTACAAGAGACTTTTGTCGCATATAAGCACGCAGAATGATATTAAAGGAACTCCGGTTTACCTACCTACTCCCTGCTTTTTCAAAGTAGCAATCAGAAAGGGGTGGGGGTTCTGCTCAGGCCTATGAAAAGGGACTTAGCCTATTCCCCACATGCCAATTTCCCCATAAAAATTACCCTCCCCCTAAGTAGCTATTTACCCCACAGTGGGGAACATAGAGGCAACTGGGTCAATCAGTAATTGCTTGGAGTACTTAGGTCAGTTGGACATGACAGGATGTTTTCTCACCCCAAAACTGCACCAAGCTCTAGATAGCCTGCAGAAGAGATGTGGTGATTCATAAGACATCACACACATAGCCTAGATGTTCTGATTTTCATGTGGCTAAGGCTGTTAGAGGCCATGGATTCATGCTGATAAATGGTCTCTGACCAGTTGCTTTTGGGCATGTGAACACATCGCACAACCACTTCCTGAGCACACATCACATAATCCTCTAGTGGGTGACTTCTAGCAGATTGATGAAGGGCTTAACGTATTACGACCAGATTATGTTGTGGTGCCCTGATGCATTTCCTCTGACTGATAGCGTAATCCTAACCAACGTTCTAGCGCTGGTGCAGTGGCCGCAATGCAGCCCAGAGGTAAGGGAACAAATGTTCCCTCACCTTGACGAGGCCTCCATGACTGTCCCTGCACTGCAAAATGCAGTGTGCGCCCTGTTGGCACGGCTACACCGGTGCTGGAAAGTTGGTTAGGATTGCGTTGTGAAGGTGGTTCTGGTCAACAATGTGCCTGTAGAGAAAAAGATACCTTCCCATTCTTTTTACACTTGCTGTAAGCATAAACAAAGATGATAGTGCATTTCAGTGTCCTTATCCTAATATTTAGTTTAGTGTCCTAATATTTAGTTCCACAATAGTTATAATTTAAAAATTATAAATTACTTTGCTCTATCACACACACACACACACACACACACACACACACACACACACAGACACACACACACACACACACACACACACACACATCAGTTGAGAACTTGCTATTTCTTTCTACATCAGTTAAAATCTACTAATCTTTCCCTTAAGCAAATGTTGTTTTTCCTTATCATTGACCTAACAACAGCTGAAGAGTACAATGAAAATTAGACTAATTGAGCATTTTCTCATCACCTCTGGTGAGTGCAATAAGGGATATTGCCATACCCTTTTTATATATCAGGCGACAGAATATCACAGGGAAGGTGTCCTTAGCTAGCAGAAAGCCTCTTCCAGAAAACTGAGCCCAAATCCTGACAAGTTCTTCTATTTGCAGAAGCTCTAGACCAGGGGTTCTCAACCAGTGGTACTAGTATCACCAGTGGTACTTTGGCCGACTGCTTATAGTACTTGGACCGCCGGACCATTGAATGTGGCGCTTTGGAAGTGAAAATTGTGGCCTAGCCTCTCGGGAATGCTGAAAAGGGGCCTTCCACCTGCCCAGAGCCTCTATCCGCTTTTTCTGGCCTCCAAAAACCTGAAAGTCAAAAACAATGATGTCATCGCCAGTCACTTCCAGTGGTACACTGCAGGAAAGTGGTGCCGGAGCTGGTACTCGGCCGGGAAAGGGTTGAGAACCCCTGCTCTAGACCTTTTTATGTCCCACTAAAGTTTATATGCCACAGTCTACATCTTCCTTATTCATCATGGTAGTCACACCACAATGCAATCTCCAATACACTGTGGTGCTGCACTGTGAAAAAAATCTTGGAACAGCACTAATACATTTTCTTCTGTTGCTCACGGTTCTTTGGCTCCAAGCCAGGGTCTTGAATGAAGCCAAACTGTTTCGCTCCGTAGGCTGGAGCAGACTCGAGGAACACCAACTGGAGTCCTACGGGAAGCCAATTGGCTCACAGAGCCTGGGATTGTGGATTCTCAATTAACTACACCTCTCTTCCAAACAGACCTCAAATGTAGCTTCTCATGGAGAGAATTACAGAAATCTAAAACTTAACTGAATGGACAGGTAGGAAAAGAGGCACTTTGGCCATTGTTGATCTCTTGGAATCCAAGGGCAAGGTGAGTAGTAATGCACTCAGGATGAACACCAGATATACACAAGGAAGTAACACATCTTTCAATGAGAGCTGCAGATGTCGGCTTCTCCAAGACCCCTCCCCATAACATAATCTTGCCTGCATTATGTCTGTGACAGTTGTCTCTCATGTAAGGGACATTCAAGAACAGATCAGGCAGTTTCTTGCAGTTTTGTAGAATTGTTTGGTGTGAGGCAAACATAGTAGTGGATACAACTGATGCAGTCATGCAGACAGACAATCAATCAATCAATCAATCAATCAATCAAATGCCAGCTTGGGCAATCTAAGCACTGGACTTTCAAAATACTTCCCTTGAACAGATTTTTAAGTCTTGATTTTCACATTATTCTTTGATATGATTACATCACTAGAGGATGATTTCACCACATTGATTTCATGTGGTGAATATTTCACATGATAAAAACTATTTGTCATCTCAGGGTAAGTTCAAGTTTTCATAGTGGTAAATACCAAAGTTCCGTAACTAAAAGAACCCTCAAATATTAACTATGCAAAACTGACTTACTTAATTGGTTTTGCTGCATATTGAAATTCATACCAACAAATCAGTATTTCAGATTTTGAAACAACCTGGTTTTTAACATACATGGAATTTTAAATTTGTAAGCCGCCTTGGTTGTCCTTGTGGGAGAAAGGCGGGGTATAAATTCTATAAATAAATAAATAAATAAATAAATTTCACCTCTACTAACAGTTTGTAAAACTCCCATTTTGAATTTGCTAGAGATGTGAATAACCTACCAATAGCTAAAAAAACCAGCCAATTCCCTTTGAAAGATTCAAATTTTGAGTGGATAGTCACATCAGAAAAAAAATCTGTTTTCTCTGTTGAAAATTCACTTGGTTTAGAATCTCTGGGACATGAATCTAGATTTCAGTTGTATAGAGAATTACAAAAAGTGGAATTGAAACCATAAAAATCCTCTTCAGCTGTCCACAAAATTCTGTTCTGCAAATGTAAAAGGTAAAGGTATCCCTTGACAATTAAGTCCAGTCGTGTCCGACTCTAGGGAGCGGTGCTCATCTCCGTTTCAAAGCCGAAGAGCCAGCGCTGTCCGAAGATGTTTCCATGGTCATGTGACCAGCATGACTCAACACCAAGGCGCATGGAACGCTGTTATCGTCCCGCTGACGCGGTACCTATTAATCTACTTGCAATTTCTTGCTTTTGAACTGCTAGGTTGGCAGGAGTCGTCGCACGGATTCGAACTGCCGACCTTTTGATTGACAGCTCATGGTTCAGTGGTTTAACCCACTGCGCCACCCGCTGGCTCTCTGCAAATGTTGATAGCCAATATTCTCCAAGCATTCTCAAATATTCGGCACAAAAAATCTGTCAGAGACAATACAGTACAGTGCTCAGACTTCTCCTACAGCAAGTGCAGTGATGTCATCAGCAGGAGAACTCAAGCACTATCTCTGAAACTTTTTTCAAAGGACCTGAGCTGAGAAGCATCAGGCTCATCAGAAGGCAAACTGAGCAATTTCCCTAGGGGCATATGTTACTGTGTAGGTCATTGTCTTTCTCAAGGGCTACCTGAGAGATGGTATGTAGCTCACATTACAGTAAGGCTGAAATTCTATGCATATTTACCTGGGACTCTGTGTGTCCTACTGCACACAGTGAGACTTCCGAGTAAACAAGCATGGCCTAGAACTCTAATATACATTTAATATTGATTTGGAATTTTTTTAATTTTTGTTCTAAACTCTTATAATGCACTTCCAGAATATGGGGGACTGAGCTACATCTGTAAATTAAATGTAACATGTTTCAAAATAGAAACAAATGTCTAATGCAGTGGTTCCCAAACTTTTTTGTACCAAGACCCACTTTTTAAAATGACACTCTATCAGGGACCACCTAGCTTTATGAGACTTAAAAAAAAGGTAAGAAATGTATTTATTTTATTTACAAGTAATATTTATTTATTTATTTGCAAAAACAACAACAAGAACCACAACAACACCTCGATCCATTTCTCCTAATGAGGTAGCCCTAATGAACAGCCTCAAGGCTTGAGGGGCTTAGTTATGTGACCCAGCCTTCACCTGCCCCTACTACCTGTCATTGACGAACTTGGGAAAAAAACCACACCAGAAAAAAGACACTCAAACGTTTATCTCCCTATATTTTCACAAGCTTGCAAACTGCAGGAGCTCTGCTGTTTGCAGGGCAATGAGCAGCTATCTGATTTTTGAATAGCCTCAGGGCTGGAGGCAATTAATTATCCGATCTTTCTATCACCCATGTTTTCATTGGAGGTTCTGCAGGACCCACCACAAATTGGGTCATGACCCACCAAGTGGGTCCCGACCCAGTTTGAGAAATACTGCTCTAATGAAGACATTTAAAGCTGATCTTGTTATTGTTGCATGGTCTTAGTGGGGTGTGGCTACGGGCTATGTTTGTCGTGACAAATTCCTGCACCTCAAAATTTACCACTCCACTACTGTTAACAAGAGTTGGGCATGACAGGAAGCTGAATTCATGTGAAGAGCGCATGCATGCCTCCTTCTGTTTTCCCTTCACATGAAACCCAGAAATACTTGTTCATCTTTAATGGCTGCTTCCTTGCAATTTTCAAAGCAGTTCTACATCTACTACTGTATAATGGCCATTGCTGGTCTGAGTACTCTCCATTATAACTAGTAGCATACATGGTTGCTTCATCACTTTGCTTGTACGCCCCATGCTTTATCTGTTTAAAGCAACCTTATTTAACTAGGACTGTGCCCTCACCATCTGACGATTATAAAGACCTTTTGCTTACCACAGCTTCAGAACCCTCAGTCTGGCATGTGGGATGATGTATGCAGCTTCTTTTTAACACATACAGCTCATTGACAAACTCCAGGGGCGGATCAAAGAATGTGAAACATTACGTTGAACTGTGTTAACCACCTCTATTCTGCAAGCATAGGAGAAGTCCATATCCTCCGACATTTGGTAACAGAAATATGTTACACTTGTTCTATGCTAATTGAGGCAGTTTATAGTTACAGTAGTAAACAAACAAACAGATGTCAATGAGGTACGGAAGCATGCTCTGCAAAAACGGTTTGGGAATACCAAATTCATGGAAGACAGCCATAGATAGACCTATTAGCCCTGATTTAAAAAATGAACTTTCATATATAGTGGCAGTACACATCTGAATAACAAATGCTGGGGTCAAGGAACAAAGGAAGCCTAATGGCCCAATCCTATCCTTCAGGTACAACAGTGGAACTCATGTCCCGCTGTTATAAACAGTGCAGTGCGGCCATAAATGGTACAGCACGGCCAAGCGCAAGGGAGCCCCCAGTGGAAGCAGCCGGTGGCTCCCTACACACGCCAACCCAGGCCAAGCCGAAGGAGATAAAGTGGTGGATGGAGTGGGTCATGGGCAGGGAAGGGGAGGCTTGGGTTGGAGAGAGGGGAGCGGGTGGATCTCAGCGACAAAGGTGCATGCTGGGTCCTATCCCCAGTTTTTCAACCTGCCCCACCCCCTTCCTCTCCTTGGACTTATGTCAGCAAAATAGCTGGCATAGAAACCCATAGGTGATCAGGCAGCGATCGGGCAAGTGTTTTACTTAACTCTTGCTGGCCATCTGATTCCCCACCACATAGCATGCAATGTATGCTCCAGCAGCGCAACTGTATGCTATGGAGAGACAGGAGATAGGATTCGGCTGTTACACAGGAGAAAATGATGGTAACATGATGATAAATGATGATAAATGATGAAGATCTAGGTTCAAATCCCCGCTTAGGCACGAAGTTTCCTGGCTGACCTTGGGCCAGTCACTATCTCTCAGCCTCACCTACCTCACAGGGTTGTTGTGAGGACAAAAGGAGGGAAGGAACCATGTATCACCACCCTGAGCTCCTTGGAGGAAGAGCGGTGTAAAAATGTGAAAAATAAATAAAAGAAGTCTTTAATATTAGGATTTTTTTTTTTTACAGTAGATCAGTTGACAGCTGTTTGGCTATTTGGTGGACTTGATATGACGTATGTCACCTGAAGCAAACAACACTTTTTTGTAACTTTATGGAGAAACCATGTACACCACCCTGAGCTCCCTGGAGGAAGGGTGGTATAACAATGTGAAAAATAAATAAAATAAAAATAAAATTAAAACACATAACACTGCTTTCTGTGGAAAAATCTGTGGGGGGAAAAATAAAACCATGTAATTTTGCATCATTTTTCATCTGCTGACACTGTACAACCCATACCACCTACCTAGTATACATCTAAAACAGTTACACTGGATACAAATAGGAAAAATGGAAAAAATGGGAACTTTTTGGAATAAAAACACTGCTTCCTGCTATTTCATTTTAAAACCAAAATCTGTGAAAAAATAAAACAATTTTCTACCACCTCTACCAATGGAACTGAAACAGCAATGGCATAGGGTTCCCCTATAGGGGGAAAAAGCAGGATATAAATTCAATAAATATTAATATTACTATTAATAATACTATTATTATTAATATTTATTTATTTGCAGTATTTTTACCCCGTCTTTCTCCCCGAAGGGACCCAAGGCGGCTTACAACATGGGAAAGGAATACAATACAATACAAAAAATAATCACATTTAAAACAATAAAAACAATTCACAAAAACTAGTAAAAAACATCATCATCATCATCATCATCATCATCATCATCATCATCATCATCATCATCATCAACATCATCATCATCATCATCAAAACATGATCAAATCATCCTGCACTGGTCAGCACCCAAGCCGTTGCATTTTGTATCAGCTGATACAAAAAAGGGCAGTCCCACATGGAGCATGTTGCAGTAGTCTAATCATGAGGTCACTGACAGCCCAATCCTATGGTCACCCTGCACTGCCAGAACTTGAATTCCGGCAGCACAGCATGCTTTCTGGTGGTGCAAAAGGCAGGCCACTGTCGCACACTGACAGGCTGCTGCCACAAATGGCAAGAGATGGAGAGGAGGAGAAATGGGGCAGAGACTGGGACAGGGAGTGGCAGATCAAGGCCAGAAAGGGGGCAGTATTGGCAGCACTGGTGCCGCCAATATCCTGCATTCCTGGGTCCACTCAGAATTGCGCCAGCAAACAGAGTAGACCCATTCAGGCAGCAGAAGCTTGCCCCCAAGCAAGGGAACAAATGTCCCCTTATTGGAGGAGACCTCCAGGATTGCCATCCTGCAGGAAACAGCATGCATTCTGGTGGCACGGCTGCATCAGCGGGGGGCAGTTTAGATAGGATTGGGCTAGACATGAGATAGAATATCTTAACTGTAAGAGCTGCCTGGCACTGCAACAGTCTGCCTTGTGCAGTAGTGAGTCCTCCCTCATTGGAGGTTTTCAAGCAGAAGTGGGATGACCACCTGTCAAGGATGCTGTAGCAGCTGACTATGCCGAGCAGGGGGTTTGATTACGGTACATTCTACATACCGTAATCTCTATGGAACAGTCTAGCTCTAACATCCTACGTTTTTGTCTGAAACTGGAAGTGGGTTGCAGTCGCTGCGGAGACCCAATCGGCAGCACGGGGAGGCCCACAGAGGGGGCCGCAGGCCTCCCCACACCCTCCAGAGGGCAGGCACAGCGATTGTATGTTAAAAATAACCCCTTTTGCCACTGGTGGCGGAGCAATCCCGGGAGCTCTGTCATCATTGCCCCGCCACCGCAGCTACTCACAGTTCTCCCCGACTCGCGGGAAGAATTTTGAGAACCGCTGTGGTAGACAGTCAACAGTTGCCTTTTACAGCTAAAATTATAAGGAGAAGCCCAGGACCATGGAGAAGGTGTAAACAGAAGAAAAGGCCTTTGCTTACATTACTGACTTGGGTTTGTGTTTCAAGTACCTCCGAAACAAAGTAGGTCAAGGAGGCCCTCCAGATCTATGTTTTCTCTTAACACACTCAGTAAGTCTCAGTAAGCTATTACACCATTTCTACTGTACACTGTGTTCCTCTTAATTATAAATGTATGTTTCCAATCACCACAAAGACTTCACATTGCTCAAAGGAAATTTTTCTTCAAAGGCTTCAGATTGTCAAAGGGAGAGCCCAGCCCCCTTCTGAGAGCAACCATTGCTTGGGGGGATTCCTTCCTTAATAACTCATCCACATAGTAGAAGCACCCGTCAGTTCAAGTGGCCACCCTCACACTACATCTGACTTGGCCTCAGGCTTGACTTTTTTTTCCCCCCAGACAGAAGAAATGCATTTTTTGTTAAGAAGACATATTTGCGAATATTGTTATAATCCGCTTGTCAGTGGAAGAGGCAAGAGCGCTTTGGACCAGTTAAAGAAAGCAATCCCATGGCCTTGCCACACAGAATTGTCATTCTGTGTACAGTTTGCACACAGACACATAAACACAAAGTTATTTCCGTGGTGTTCAGAAAACTGCCTTCCTGGCCAGAAATGAGGCTGCTATCTGTTCGGAATAGGGCTTCCGCTGCTGTGGCGCTGGTCGCTGGAATGCTTTACCTCAGGCAGTTCCCAGAGCTAGCTCACTCAAGGTTTGTTTTTTTGTAAAAAATGTCATCAGGCCCAATAGTTTGTATAGCTTTCGACCCTCAGAGCCAAACTAGATAATCTGCTTTCTGAGTGATTGAAGCCTTCATGTTATTTTTTTTTCAAATATAAATGGGAGCCAAGCAGAAAGTGTCGATGCCAGGTTGAGCTGGGGGGGCACAGGGGCACCTTTGTCCAAGGGTCCCCCATGAGTGCCCTTGCTGGGAGAAAGGCGGGATACAAATTCTTTAAATAAAAATAAATAAATGAGTGGTCACATGTTACCTCAGTTTCCTCTCCCTCCCCCCAAGCTTTCTTTCTGTCCATTGTCCACCTACCTACTTCCCGGTCCAAGTGGGAAGGCAGGAATCTCCCCATTGACTGGCAGGCAGATGGGGAAGCACAAAATACCCATGCGGGCACTTCCTCCCCCCCCTCTTTCTTGTCGACCAATTGGTTTGGAAATTCAGTGGTGGGCCCTTCCATGGGCACAGGTCTACGGTCCTTGTCATGGTAGGCTTGCTCACTGGCACTACCCCTGCACAGGATTGGGCAGACGTGATCCAGACTTTTCTCCAAATGTGATCCAGACTTTTCTCCAGGGCCACAGCAACCAGATGCCAGCTCAACCCCCATGCCTAACAGAAGGCTTAAACCCCACAGCCAGGTTTGGGATGCCTCCCTGGCTCAAGGCATTTTTTTTAACAGAATGTATTTATTTAACATATTTTATTCCCTGCACTTTAGGGCTAGACCTCCCAGGGCAGCCGACAACAAACAGAGAAAATGATACAGCCTGATAAAATCACAATACAAATAGAAACAGTAAAACAGCAGTCGATCAAAGACGTCATGTAAAATCAGCAATCAATGGAACAGGAGAGTTTTTTTACTGCCTACTAAAAGGGAGAGAGGGGAGGGGAGGGACTTGGAAGATATCCCAGAGGAGGGAGCTTCAAAGATGAGGCGCCACCACCCAAAATGTCCTGTAACTAGTACTCATGGAACAAATTTGCATCGAAGGTGGGCCAAAGTCGAAGATCAGGCCTGGAGAAGCAGATTGAAAGGCTTGGATAGGCTCATATGGGAGAAAGCAATCCTTAGGAATTTTGCCATTTACATCCATTATCCAACCCTACTCACTCCCGCCCCCATAATGCTTCCAAGGGTCTGTCCATTGAATCACATGAGGTCTGCCACGTGGATGTGGGATTGCAAATGTGGGACCTTTGCATACAAAGCATGTTCTCTGCCACTGAGCTACAGACCCTCCCCACTGATGACATGCAACTTTCTCATTCTTGTTCTGTAACTTTCATGGCCCGCAATTACTACACAATGAGACGCATATACGGGATTAGATGCCATGTAATAAAAGACTTGTCCTTTACCCGTTCTCCAATACCGCTGACGGATCTCCTTTTAGGTTAACCTCCTTAGAGGTTAATCAAGGACAATAACATCGCAATCTTCTTGATTTCGTTTCCCCCAGAAGAGGCTCCGAGGTCGGAGCGAAACGTTGGGGCTAAATAACCTTGGATTTTATGTGTTTTTTGTGCCTGTGACGGCTGCCTAGAAAAGGAGATCCGTCAGCGGTATTGGAGAACGGGTAAAGGACAAGTCTTTTATTACATGGCATCTAATCCCGTATATGCGTCTCATTGTGTAGTAACTTTCTCATTACGTCTTGAGTTCTGAAAGGGACTTATACAACCTACAATCTGGTGTCACCAGCCCCTGCCTGCCTGCCTGCCTGCCTGCCTGGCGCAGGACTTACTCAACAAGCCAGGCCCAGCTAATCCTTGGTGAAGTGAAGTTCTATTGCTATCAAACCCTTTGAAACAAATGTTGAATTTGCATGCGGTGTAAGGAAGGAAGGACAACATGCGAACATAATCTGTCAGCACGAGCTGAAAGAAAAAGGCTAATTGGAGTCTAGGTGTTGTCAATGTGGTAGAGTTGATCAAGATGACATCATCTTTTCTCATGAAAGATTGTTAATGTGGATGTAGAAAATGAAGCCTTTTCTACCAAACAGGTTCCAAAATTCTTATCCTTTGTACTGTTGGAATACGTTGGTCCATGAAATTGGAGAGTAAGTGACACAGAGCGCAATCCTACGTAACGCAGGAACGGCAGAGCAAGTGCTCCATGCTTGGGATCATTAAAAAAGGGATTGAGAATAAAACGGCCAATATTATTATACCGTTGTACAAATCGATGGTAAGGACGCATCTGGAGTATTGCGTCCAGTTCTGGTCGCCGCATCTCAAAAAGGATATAGTGGAACTGGAAAAGGTGCAGAAGAGAGTGACCAAAATGATTAGTGGGCTGGGGCATCTCCCTTATGAGGAAAGGCTACAGCGTTTGGGGCTCTTCAGTCTAGAAAAAAGGCGGTTGAGGGGGGACATGATTGAGACGTATAAAATTATATGGGATGGAGAGAGTGGATAGAGAGAAAAGTTCTTTTTCCTCTCACACAAACATAAGAACACGTTTGCGACAGCTTTGAACGGCGGAGTATAAGAACATAAGAACATAAGAAGAGCCCTGCTGGATCAGGCCAAAAGCCCATCTAGTCCAGCTTCCTGTATCCTGTTGACCCCCAAATCCATTCTCCAAAACCCGGGCATGTAGTGAAAAGCTCTTTGAAATCTTTATTCTCATTTTTGATTTGGTTTTCTGGTTCTTGGTTTGGCCTGTCAGCAATGGCGTTTGAAAGTTGGCTACATTCCAACTGCCATGATATGCAATTTTGGGCTGTCTGCTGACTATTCTTTATCAGCATGAGAGCTGGGAATGGCCTTGATTCTCCAATTAGTATTTGCACCTGCAAGGGCCATCACAAGATCATATTCTGGAGGGCGGGGAACGAGCACTTAATTTCAAATTCTATCCTTGTGGACCTATGATTGTTCAAAGCAATAGGTCACTCCCCTGACCCCCAAAAGTGTATTTAAATTATGCAAAGAACCAGTATTCTCTCTCTCGTCTTTCTTTCTTTTGTCTTCAACGTGTGAGTATCCTGTGCAACCTCTGTAGCATGGAGGAGTCCACCTGCAGGCCTACGTAGCCTAGAAATGGCTCTCAGTCTGTGCCAGGCTGAGAGCAGCCTTTATGTTAACTCTGGTGAGTCCCTTTAGGGAAAGTGTTTAGCTATAGAAGTTAGTTTTTTTGTTATTTTCTATGTCCTGTCCTGTGTGTATTGGATGTTATGCCTTTATTGCTGCAACTACAGTTGCTGACTCCTATGCTCTGCATAGCCTAAAACCAAAAGAATAAATGTTTCTATTTTTGTAAAATCAGAGTGTGTTTCTTTGAACCGAGCTACCTAAATCTACTGCCTTACGCTGGTCACACGCTACCCCCTTGATCTGTTCTGTTGTTCTGGGGTCACTGGCTGCCCTTGGTCAGGGAGCCCAGTCGATCCATTCCCCTTATGCACTCTGTACCCCTGTCGGCATCTGGGAGCTGGCTGGGGTAGGAGGATCTTACCCAGATGGTGGCAGTCTACCGTTGTTTAGAGCAACCCCTGTGGTCCAGGAGTTGTATCTAATGTTCTTTCTCTCACTCCTTGGCTAGGAGTTGTGTTCTGTAGAAGACTGAGTGGCTGAGGGGCTCATTCTCGGGGGTGCTGGCCTTGGCTTGTGCTAGACCTGGCTGGGGTGACCGCCTGAAGCCCTCTAAATCTTCACCCCCCCATAAATCTCTTTGTGACATGGGGACATCCACTCAAATTGAGTGGAGGGAGGATTAAAACAGACAAAAGAAAATATTTCTTTACCCAGCATGTAATTGGTTTGTGGAACTCCTTGCCACAAGAGGTGGTGATGGCACCTGGCCTGGATGCCTTTAAAAGGGGATTGGACAGATTTATGGAGGAAAAGTCCATCACAGCTTACAAGCCATGATGGAGATAAGAAACCTCCTGGTTGTAGGAGTAGGTTTTCTTTGTGCCAGGTGCAAGGGAGTGGCGACAGGATAAAAGTATCTTGTTGTCTTGTGCTCCCTGAGGCATCTGGTGGGGCCACTGTGTGATACAGGAAGCTGGACTAGATGGGCCTTTGGCCTGATCCAGCAGGGCTCTACTTATGTTCTTATGTTCTTATACTCCGCCGTTCAAAGCTGTCGCAAACGTGCCATAAAACACATTTGCGATGAGTCTAGAGTACGGGCGGGCGGCGCAGAGGCTGGCCGCCCTCACTCCGCCACCGTATCGTCACTGCCATTGAGGGCCATAGTAGGGGCTTATGTGCTTAGCTTTTGCCATCTAAATAGCAGCTGTAGGGGGGCACAATTAGGATCAGGATCACAATGTGGAGTGAATTTTAATTCTTTTCCCTTACCATGGTTCCAATTCAGTTCAGACCCCTCCCTTCATGGGCAACTGCGCAACTGCTATTTCCCCCAGGAGGAAGCTCCTCTTGGTGCCAGTTACATTGTAACTTGTCTTCCACATCAGTAGCAGATTTAAAGGGACAGGTTGCAATCTATGGGTTGCAATGCAGCCTGTCAATCTTACCTCCAGATAAACAGATTTAATTGATGGAATCTCCCACTGAATAGGATTAGAGCTGAAAATGGATGTTTAGGGGAAGGGAATGAATTCTGGGGCTTTAGAGCCTTAGAACATGAAGTCTAACCTTCAGCTGCAAAAATGCTTCCAATTATGCCTCTGCGGAGTACAGTCCTGCAAGGAGATAAATACAAACCAAGAGAGGAATTTCATCTTTAACTCATTAATTTTCTATGAAGAAACCACATGGCTAGACATTAAAAACAGAGCTTTATCATTCAGTACAGTCTGTCCTTTCATATAATTTTTTTTTCTGAATGAAAGCAGACAGCAAACTTGATTTTGTGTTTGCTCTGATTTTATTTAACTTAATAAAACTGAGCAAAAAATAAAAATAAAATTAATTTATATCAAGAGGAAAATGCAGAGACCAAAACTAGGTTCCCATAGAAGTTGTGATATATGCCATTTTTCATTTTCTTGCATGCAGATTTTCTCAACTCCTCTTACAGACAGAGATGTTTTCTGCACCACAACAAAGATAATAAAAAGAGAGAGAATCTTGGAGTCGGGAATGACAATCTGTAAACAATTGCATCTTTATATAATGCAAAGCGTAACAGGCAGAGAATGAAGATAGTGGCTCAAGTAGAAAATCCTCCAAACCATGGAGAGAGAGGGAGGGAGGGAGGGAGGGAGGGGGCGGGAGGAAGCAGGAAAGGTTTGCAGAGTCCCCCTCCCCTACTCTGCCACTCATGCAGTTCAGTGCTAAGCAGTTTGCCACGATTAGCACTTGCCCTCCAAACTAGAATTGGAAATCAGGCTTTGAATCTGAAGTATCTAATTCTGGGAAAACACTAAGCATGAGCCCTGCTGCATTAGACCTAAAAGGCCAGAATCCTACTTTTCACAGCGGCTAACCAGATGTCTCCCTTTCCTGCCCCCCCTTTCCCCACAACTTGTATACTTGTATACAGAGGCATAGTGCTATGAACCTGAGGGTAGCCTATATCTAATATAGTAGCCACTGGTAATAAATGTATCCTCCATGAATTTCTCTAATCCCCATTTTACAGACACCTAGGCTAGTGGTCATCACCACATCCTGGGTTCAATTTGGACATCATGGCAAACTATGGTAGTGCTAAACTGATATGAAGCCACACAGGAGGGGAGGGGAAGGGGAAGTGTGCAAATCCATGGCTTGTTTCTGCTAAATGCGTGAACTGGCACATGGGAAAGAATAGGACATTTCTATCTATGAACAGAGGTGAAACAGGGGTGGAGCGAAGGCAAGTAGTTCTGCAAGACTCCGTTACACTGGAGTCAGCGGCTCCTCCCCCTTGCTGTTGGAGCCATTCCAGCAGCAACAGGGGAGTGTCCTGCGTGTTGCCTTTGCTGCCAGAATGGCTCCTACAGCAAGGGGGAGGGGCCGCTGACTCCAGTGTAGCGGAGTCTTGCAGAACTACTTGCCTTCGCTCCACCCTTGTTACGCCTCTGTCTATGAAGGTGCAATGGACATGTGATAGTGAGAGCATGCATGTGCAAACTGGCCCAGTGAGGGCTGACATTTTGGGTCACATGGCAGAGATGGTGATTTTCTTCATCTCATCTAGGGATGCCTCACATTTTCAGATACATGTTTTTCTTTTGTTTTAAAATGGTAGTACAACCCCTCTCTACTGTAAGACAATTTCCTTGCTTCCACTTGTTCAAGATCTAAGGTAAAGGTGTGCTGTAGCTACAGTGATTTAACAAATTGCAAGAGAAAGACAGCCTTCAGCAACTCCCAGGTGTCTCGGCAGTATATATCTGCCTGCAGATCAAGAGTTGGATTAGTCATTTTTCATTATTGTATCACTCGAATGGTAGGGTGATCGTTTTTCTACATGGTAATCGCTTAGTGCAGTGGTTCCCAAACTGGGAGGCGCAGCTCCCAGCGGAGCCGCAGAAACCAGCCAGGGGAACCACGGAGTGCCACAGAATCCTCTCGGAAAACAGTGCAATACCAATTGGCAGGCATCAATCAACATAATGTAATGGGGAGCCGCGGCCAGTGGTCACCAATGGTCAAGGGAGCTGCAGGTAAAACATGTTTGGAAAACACTGACTTAGTGCTAGAAG
This sequence comes from Plestiodon gilberti rubricaudatus, assembly GCA_026170595.1. NCBI lineage: Eukaryota > Metazoa > Chordata > Lepidosauria > Squamata > Scincidae > Plestiodon > Plestiodon gilberti. The sequence goes on along the minus strand of JANXHW010000004.1, from coordinate 16,414,310 downwards.
TTGTAAGCAAAGTATTACATGTGAACATATGAAGCCATTGGATACCAAGACAGCCTAGATGGCCTACTCTGACTGACAGCAGTTCTCCAGGATCTCAGATGGGGTTCTCTTTCCCACTGCCCCCTAGTTTTCAGCTAGAGGTGGCAGGGGCGAAGCCCCTCTGCATGCAATGCATATACTCTGCCACTAAACTATGGCCCCTCCCTTCTGGGTAGGCTCTAGATTTGAGGAGGACCTGGTCAAAGTTTTTCTCCAGTGGGTTCCCACCTACAGTGTTGCCTCTCCCCATGTGGATGGGCCATAGTGCTCCCATGAGAGCACTAGAAATGTTTTCTGCACCACAACAAAGATAATAAAAAGAGAGAGAATCTTGGAGTCGGGATTGACAATCTGTAAACAATTACATCTTTATATAATGCAGCAGTGGCTGGAGCTACCATCTCCTACAATGTCCCCCCAAAAGCACCAGGGACACTGTGGGGAAATTAAAACCCCAGCTCCAGTGGTGTCTTTACTTGAATCACTGCATCTGGCCCTTGAGAACTTACTGGATTGTGGAAGAAGCAGTGGCAGCAACACTTTCATTGCCAGCATAGCTGGTACAGACATTTTTATTCCCTCACAGTGCCCTTGATGTAGCATCATTCTGGGGCAATGCGATCTTGAGAGCATTGTGGAGGTAGTTGGGGGTGGTGGTGGTGGCAGTTACAATGAATAGAGCAGGGCTTCTCAACCTGTGGTACGGGTACCCCTAGGGGTACGCGGACCTCTTGCTGGGGGTACGCCAAGCACTGCCCCTTATCTGCCCCATCAGCAGCTAATTAAGTGTTAATTAACATGGATTTTAAATTGTAATTATTTTCAGAGCCCTTCTGTCTCTCTGATTTTGGTTACGGGCTTATTTTTGTACATTGGAAAATGTACTTTGGTGGGGTGGGGGAGGAGCTGATTTTGGAAAGTGTGACTTGGAGAAAAAAAAAGATCCTTGCATGCATGCATGTCTGTCTCTCCCTCCCTCCCTCTCTCTCTATCACACACACAGATTTAAATAAGACATTTTTTCACATTTAAAATTGTTTTAGAACTTTTTTATTTAACAATTAATTACCTAATTAATTAATTGATTAATCCAATTAATTAGCAGTTAATTAGCAGGGGGTACTTCAGAAAATTGGACCGTGATAGGGGGTACCCGGGCCTCCAAAGGTTGAGAACCCCTGGAATCAGCGGCGTCACTAGGGCGTGTGCCGCCCTAATGACCCCCGTGCCACCCGACAGCCAGCCGACGAGGATGTCTCCAGAGCCGGCAGCAGCGAAGCCTCCGCTGCTGCCGGCTCCGGAGACATCCTCTCCGGCCGGCTGTCTTAGGCAGGAGGAGGCCTCAGAGCGTCCGCCCTTGGCGGAGCTCCAAGGCCTTCTGAGGGAGGCCCGATGCGACGTCATATTTAGAAGGTTTCGCACATGCGCAGTACGTTTCTGAGGGCAGATTTGCCCTCAAATGTTCTGCGCATGCGCTAAACCTTCTAAATATGACGTGTCGCATCGGGCTTCCCTCAGAAGGCCTTGGAGCTCCGCCGAGGGCAGACGCTCCGAGGCCTCCTCCGAGGCGTCGCTGGAGCGCGGCGGGAAGGCCGGACCGCCTGCGCGCAACGCGCGGGTGCAAGCGCGCGGCCGCGCGTCACCCATTGCGCACGTTGCCCCCAGGCGGTCCGCCCTTCCCGCCGCGCTCCAGCGAAGCCTCTGCCTGGAATAGAGCCTTCCACTTCGGAACAGTGTTGTAGTGGAGTAAAAACCTGCTCACTGCACTTGGCACTGCATGGTCCAGCCTCTCCCACAAGGGCTCTCCTAAGAATGGCTGCAATGAGTCTCTGCACACACAGAGACATATTGCATCTTGTGTAAAGAGCATTGCTCAATCCACTTTCCTCCACCCAACACACACTCTCATCTCAAGACCATAATAACAAGACATGTCTGCAGTCGTTTGAATATAGCACAGAGTTTTTTTTGGTTCTGCATGTACTGTACCGTAATGCTTACCGAATGCAAAATGCGACCTGCTTCTAATTTCAATTTGTTTAGACTTCCACTTCAGTAATTTCTCTGGTTCACCTCACTTATTTGTTGTGACTGCGGAAACCAGCCAAAATATCCCCATATGCAGATGAGACAAATAGGTGAAGTAAAACAGGAACATTCCCAAACAATGGGTGAAATTTTGACAAATGCAGAGATTAGTGTATTCATATCTTTAGGCGGATCTTACCTACAGGCTTTCCCAATCAGAAGCCTGTTCCCACAATTCACATTCATGGGGCTCAGGGAATGAAGATAAATGGAGTTCTGCTCCAGATCACTCTGAAATTGTTAAACCTGAGGCTGCTCGAGATGATCAGATAGCGATTTCAATAAGGCAAGTTTAAAAATAAAGATGATGACCATGCAAAACAGAGGAGAGAGAGAGAGAGAGAGAGAGAGAGAGAGAGAGAGAGAGAGAGAGAGAGGTTAGATAGGAGAGGATATGTCTAGTTAAAGGAAAGGAGTGTTTTGGCTTTACTGTAATCCGAAAAAAATCCACAGCAATTAGATGTTAAGGTCTTTGCTCTTTTTATTCTGTGTGCTTTCTGCTCTGATTGCTGTTGCTACTTTGCGGAGTTTTATGTTATGTTGTTTATTTATAGGGTTACCATATTTCGAGGTACCCAAACCAGGACCCTCCCCCCTATTTTTTTAAAAAAATTCTGGTCCTGTAGCTGCCTCCTTTTGTTGGGGTGTGTGTGTTTGCTTCAGGCTGTTAGGATGCCCGAAATTTTTAATTAATTGTTTATTTTTCAGTGCTATTTTCTTACATTTTAAAAGTACTTTAACGTATTTTCTTACTTTTTTAAAGCCGTCCGCCTCCGGTTTTCTGCTCACCCCCCATATCCTGCTACCGCTTGCCGGCCAACCCACTGAGTCTCAGGGCTGGCTGGGATTGAAATGCTGCCTGCCTTGCCTGAAATGCCGTGTGCCTGCACACCTGGAAACTTCAGACTGGCTCGGTTCCCTGCTGGGAATTGAGTGAATGTGAAGCTTCCAGCTGCACTGTGCGCCTGTGCAAGCATCATGAAGAGGCCCAATCGCGGCGCCAAGACTCCTGGGTTTGCCCCCCCAAGACTTGGGGGACAATCCCGGTATCCTGGGGCAGCCAGACCTGCCGGGTCAGGGGCCAGGATGCACCCAGGATACCAGGACAGTCCCAGAAAATCCAGGACATCTGGTAAGCCAATTTATTTATAATTATAAAGTACCATCTCTGCATATGGAAATTTACAGAGAATTACAGCACAATCCTATGCATGTCTACTCAGAAGTAAACCTCATTATGTTCAAAGGAGCTTATTCCTAGGTAAGTATGTATAGGATTGCAGCCTTAGGATTGTATAGGATTGCAGTCGATGTGGCACCCAGGGCTACCTGCCTGGTAGACCTAGCCTCCTGGTTCGCCTGCCCTCTGTCTTTCACTTTCCATGAGGCCAGCTGAGATCCCAGGAAATTTCTCCCCCCCCCGACTCCTGGTCCCCTTTTTGACCCTGGGTACAATTTATCCCCCTTTCATGGGCCCTGGGTAACAGCCCCTGGAAGCAGGCATTTCAGCAAAGGTGAAGCATCCTGTACGTTTCTCTTGTAGCTCAGCAGATCTTAGCCTTGTTTTCCTGAAATCAGTTGACTGCACTGTAAACATCCTGCCTTTTTTATGCAAAGATGACCTTTCTGCAGCCTGAGGACACAGAATTGCCCCTTTGGGACAACGGGGGGCAGGGGCCTCCCACACCTCCCTAGAAAGATAGTTTACACATTTAAAGTATAAACAAACAAAACAAATTTCTAATGTCATGAGGTCTAGAAACATGTACTTTAAAAAAAACCTGCAAGTTGAAGTTCCAAAGAATTCAAATTCCACACTTCTTGTAATTTCAAGAAGAATAGCAGAAGAAAAATGTGGCTTTTCACATCGGTCCTGATGGATGTGGAAGTTTTGATTTCCCTAGCTGGAACTAGAGAAGATTAATGTTTATTAGAGAGAGGAGGAAATAAATCAGTGTGTCCCCTACCAAAACAGTAAAACAATCGAAGGCAAGTTCCTACAATGCACTCAGCACTTCCCCTATCAGAAAGCCCCACATTCAGCTCAGAGTGAAATGCTACATAGGTGCACCAGGAGTGGTCTTTGGTTTTTGTAAGTCCTCACTGCTGAGGAACCAGGTCTTTTGCAGGACACAGTGCTGCAGTTCCACTGTTACCACTGTTTATCTAGAAAAATAAACCCCATATTCTGCCTTTCCATTACAAAGAACGTTCAAGGCAACTTACGGTGTTGAAGACCAATCAATACAAAAACCAGAAATCAATTTAAAGGCATAACAGTACAGTAAACAAGGCACAAGAGCAGACTAAACTATTGAGGGAAAGCATTAGCAGCAAAAGAGAGGGCAAGCCAAATGCTTACCTCAACAAAAGACCTCTTTATATGCTCCTACAGAATATTGTTGCAAGCCACCTTCAGCTCAGGAACCGTTGCTTATAAATGGCATCAATGAATAAATGGTGCCAAAAGACCATCAAAGAGGGGGCAAGGGAGTTCCACACTCTGGATGCTGCTACAGAGAAGACCCTGTCTCTCATACCCATCAACTGTGCCTTAGCTGATGGTGGAACCTGCAAAGGGCTCTGTGGATCGCAGCAGGCAGAAGAACCTTATGGGAGGAGGCACCTCATGGTGGAACCTATCATGGCTCAAATATGTGTAACATTTTCAAGTTAATAACCAACACCTTGAATTGTGCCTAGAAATGAACTGCAGGCCAGTGAAGTTGGTGTGAAAGTGGAATCACATGCTTCATAAATAGAGGACCTGGAGGTTTGGGAGTGTGCTTTTCCATTGAATGCTTTCTCTATGTCCATCCTCCTTCTGTTCTCTCACACACTCCCACATATACAAGACCCCTGGCCCACATATACATAATACACCCCCTCATTTACCCAACTCTTGTGTAATACATGCAGTGCCAATGCATGGTTCCTGGGGGTCCTGGGGCAAAAGCTTGAACTTCCCCCCTCGACACCCTCTGCCCACTCCCTGATGGCTCACTGGATGCTACCACTGCCACAGGTATTGAAAATGGAGGGCTTGGTCTGCCAGGTACCTCCTCTGATGGACCCTTGGCTACTGTCCAGCCTGGATGACTGCTGATGCCACCCCTGAATACAGGATACCGAAAATACACATAGTGCACAGTCTAGCAGTTGGTAGACTTCACTTCAATAGCACTGCCTGCTTCCTTATATTCTACATTCAAAACAACAGAAAGTACTAGCCTTGGATAGTGGCATTTGGGGGGGGGGAGAAAGAACTTATCATGAATTGGAATCTCTTATTCTGGAATTCCAGAACAGCTCAACAGTTGAATCAGAGGCTAGGGAGGTCTCCTTTTAACATACCGAAGACGGAGTATTCAAAGCCAGCAGGTATTACAGCTCAGAAACAGTTGCCTGAATTTGCCTTAGATTTTTTTTTTTGTCAAGTTCATCTGAGTTTGGGTGAAAAAAAATGCCAAAACCACTATTTTCTGCAAATCCACACGTCTTATGTTTTAATTTGACAACTCATTCAGCTCCCTGTGATCATAATAAGTACTCTGAAAGATTATCCAAAGTGGGCAAATAGATACTGTATACAGATTAAGCTGACAGTATGGACAGTCGGTCTTCATCTATAAAATCCTAAAAGGAAAGATCAAACATTGGCGATTTGTAATGTCTTCTGCCACAATATGAGGTTAGTAACATTAAGCACAGATATTTACTATATATCGATATTTGGTTTTTTACCTAGCAATACTGGACTCAAGATCAATAGAAATAGATTTACCCATCCTCTTCCTTGCATTCAAGTTCCTACAAGAAACTGTAGGGGCTGCAATCCATTGCATGAACAAATGTGAGTCAGAAAAAAAACACCCACTATAAAGAGATAGGAGGAGGAAAGCGAGCGAGAGTGAGACTCTGCTCCTAGCCATTTGATGTTCATTCAGATGTAATAACTAGGTCAAGTGTGACCTCTTTCAAAGAACCTGAACACCACATGCTGCATGAGAAAAAAAGAAAGAAGAAAAGGAAACGAAAACAAATGGTTGAGTCAGCAAACAAGCAGGGTGAAAACACAGCCCACCTGCAACGGGAAGATGAGAGACATGAAAGAGTGAACAAGTCGTTTAATAAAATCGTTCAGTATCTAACCATGCTTCAGGAACAAAATTATGCATGCAGTACACAGGGGGAAATATGTGCATGCCATTCTGGAACTCTAGAAGGCCATACTGGGTAAGGTCAGCAGGTCCTCAGCCCAAAGGGTAGTCTGTCGATGGCTAGAATACCCAGGGACAGAAGCGGTTCATTCACCCACATAGTAGATGCTAGAAGCACACAACTGAAGATGAGTGTCACCATCACACTCTCCTTCTGCACTTCTCAGAGACAACTGGCAGGTCACTGGTAGAGAAAGAATGCTGGGCTAGAGATACTTTTGAGTCTAGACATTTCGGGGACTTTTTTCTCTGTACCAACAAGCAGCCATATATACAGAGCATGGTATCTAACATCCTCTTTGGAACCAGAAGGCACCTGGTTGCAAGCTGAAGCAAGCTGGGCCAGAACATCTCACTCCGGCATGCTCAGTTTTACTTCCAAGGAGTTTCCTTTTGAATGTGCAGGAGATATTAAAAACTGTGACTCACTCCCCTGCAGTACACTTTACTCCCTTGTTCTGCAGCACACGTAGAGACCAGCCTGGGCCGAATCATAGTAGTACTGTATTAGCATGACAATTGTAAGTAACAGCCAAAGAAGATGGTGGGCTATAGTGGCCCAATAATAGGACTTCAGAGAGCGCTTTGCTGTTGTCTTCTGTAACGTGAGGATATAATTCCTAGCATTTACGGAGATTATCAACCAGTTTCAACTCATGTAGGTGTTACTGGACTGTGAAGAAACTCTTTGGTTGTAATAAGACTGATTTTATCCACCACGGAATATTTATTCTCTGTCTCTGGAAATAATAAGAATAGATGTATAATAACAACCTAATATTGATTTGCAAAACTTATGCAATACTGCAGACTACTTAGCTGAGATTCTGGCATTTAAATTACTGATTATATTATTGCAAGTACTTAGCTACTGCTTGGCTGAATATTTCTGTAATTATTGCCATATCTCTCTAGGCTATTTGCTTTAACAACACAGCCCAAAATTGGGGAGAGGTAGTAGAAAGGCCTGTTGTGATCTGCTTCGCAAGGGTGTCCAGTCATGTTCATACACCCAACAAGCAGGACCCAAGAAGGCCAATTTTTTTTCACACATAACATTGTTAGTTGTACACCTCAGATGGCAAAAGTGAGCGAGTAAAATATGAATGAGATCAGGTCATATCTGTGAAGATGTTTAACATGTATGTACTCCCATCATCAGGGGCTTGGAATTGGAGGCAGCTCCCTGTTTGAGCATAGATGGGCCAAATGACACTGTACAGACATGGGAGGTGGGGTGGGGGGTTGCAATCCGGAGCAGAAGGTTAACCTTCCCCTCTGCATCATTTTCCTGCTAAAAAATCTCTTCTGCTGCTGTAAGCAAAGATGGAGGGAAAAATGGGGTACAGCACCTAGCACCTCGTTACCTGCTCTCTGCTTTCTAGTTACACTGGGACTGGACTGGGAAAAGGTAGTCTTCGCTGCCACTATCCAAAACTTGAAAGCCCAGACAGAAGGAGGATGGCTTGAGAAACTCTCCCTCACAGGTTAACAGAGAACCCGAAGTTCTGGGGTGGGGTGTGTGTGTGTGATCCCCTTAAAAACCAACCAGAATGTGGTGGGTTGGTTTCACAACAATCTGCTCCCTACCAAGTGAACTGAACCAGGACAGGTAAATTGCAACAGTAAAAGATGTCTGAAAAACCACAACAATGGAGGGGGAAATGTAAGAAACTAAAAACAAGGCACTGCTCAGCTAGGAAAAGGGGACAAAGATGGTGGGTGGCAGATGCTGGCAAGGGTGCAAAAAGAGTAAAAGAAAAAGAAAACCCTTGTGCTAAAGATCTACTTGGGGCTTTTGTAAAAGAAAAACATGAGCTGCCCGAAGCGTGGAATTGCAGAGTTACTCCTAAGTTCCATCTTCTTTAGCCCTCAGGGGGAAAAACCTCTTATTTGCCTGTCTGAACTGTCCCTATCAGAGCTTTCCTTTTCTTTGCATGTTGTTCCATTTAGTTCATTCGTTCATGGATTGGTAGGGGACTGGTGATCCATGTGTCTTGTCTGATCCTGACAGCTTTTGAAAATCTGAATGAAGAGTGATCTAAGTTCCTCACCCCAATGGAGAAATCTCCATCCCTATAACCATACCTTCTCAAAGTAAAGCAAACAGGCACAGATTTTATTTATTTATTTTTCACATTTTTATACCGCCCTTCCTCCAAGGAGCTCAGAGTGGTGTACATATTTCCTCCCCTCTTTTTGTCCTCACAACAACCCTGTGAGGTAGGTGGGGCTGAGAGATAGTGACTGGCCCAAGGTCACCCAGGAAGCTTCGTGGCTGAGCGGGGATTTGAACCTGGATCTTCCAGGTCTAAGTCCGACTCCCAAACCACTACACCATCCTGGCTCTCTTGTAGTTTTAGTGTTTGCATGCATGATATCCTATTCTTAAAACAGCGTAGTTGCCAGCTTCCAAACTGGCCCTCGTTTCTATGTGTTGAAGCAGTTGGCTTTGCAAAGCCATTGTGGTGCAATGCATAAATTTGCTGGAGTTCAGAAAGCTGCTTTCTAACACCCACACAGTTAAGAAACTCACAGGGTGACTTTGGGTCAGTCACTATCTCTCATACTGCGCAATCCTGTGTAACTTTGCACCGGTGTAACAGCAGATGCACCGGTGTAAGTGCACTTACACCGGTGCATCTACTGTTACACCGGTGCAAAGTTACACAGGATTGCGCTGACAATAGAGTTGCTGTCAGGATGCAAAAAGAGGTGTACACACAGAGATATGTTTCCTGAATGCTGAGAACTGAAACAAATAAAAACACGCATTTTACAAAAGTTGGTTTCATGTTTGGGAATATTTTTAAAGTCAAATAATAGTAGCATAGGCAAAACATTTTGGCCACCTTTATCAGACCTACACAAACACACTAGGGTTGTGCATGGGGAATGATATTTGGTATTTGAATATGTATGGAATTGTATATGTATTCAGGGCACATTTATAGATTATAAATTCAACTGTGAGCCCTGAAGTACAGAAATCCACTATCCCGACAAGGCTGTATCTTAAACGAAGAAGATGTCTTGGAGGGGGAAAATGAAACAAAATCATTCAATGTGCATTATAAAATTTGGGGAAGGATCACAGGCAGTGGTGCTTGGCATACAGATGCTGGCATCTCCAGTAAAAGGAATGGGAAAGAACCTGACTTGCTCAGTGGTAGCTTACACGCTTTGCATGCAGAAGGTCCCAGGCTCAATCCAGATAGGGCTGGAAAATATCCCTGCCTTAAACCCTGGAGATTTTCTGCTAGTCAGTGTAGGCCAGGGGTCCCCAACCCATGGTCCGCAGCCCAGTACCGGTCTGTGGCCCGTTTGGGACCGGGCCGCCCGGCCAGAAGCATCATCAGGGTTGGGGCGGTGGGCCCCAGGGTGGGGGCCGGATGTGGCGGTGAAGGGGCGTATTTGCCTCCGCGATGCGTCGCCTCCACTTTGGCCGTCTTGCTGTTCAGCCCTCCCGCCCGCCCTGGAGCTCGAACGGCTCCAAAATAGCAACTAAACTGGTGTGTATGTGTGTGTGATTGGAGCCGCGTTGGGCGCGTGCAGCTGACGTCACGCCCGGGTCACGTGGGGGCGTGGCGTCAGCGGCCCCCCCGGTCCATGGAAAACAATTCCTCGTACCGGAGAGTAACGGTGGGGCGGAAAGCTGCAGAACTTAGCTTTCTGCCCCACCTCGAGCAACGCCAGTGGTTAGGGTTCTACTCAGGGCTTTCCCTGAGGGCGACTGAGGTGTTTGCCTCAGAGAGCAGATTGGCAAGGGGTGCCTGTGTCCATCTGCCTGGTCATCTTCCTCCCACTTTCGGGATGGAAAAGGAAGAGAGGGAGCTGAGTAGAAAGTATGAAGGAAAGGGGAGTATGGGCTAGACGAGTGTCTTCTCCACCCTTCCTTCTCTGCTCTGTGGACCTCTTCCTTTCCCATTCAGGGTGTGGGAAGAGCAGGAGCTGGAGTATCACCCATTAAAGGGGGAGGGGAAGCATGTTTTGACATGCTGCCTCAGGTGCCAGGAAGTCATGGCTGACCATGGCTCTACTTCCTGATTTTGTCATGCAAATGTTGAACAAGCTTTTATATGACGGATAGACATTAAACGTTGGCTTCTTGCCAGTGGCGTCGCTCCGGTAGGGGCGGGGCTGTAAGTTCTTTCCTGTTCTCACCCTTCCCTCCCTCCCTCCTTATCTGAATTTGCAGTAGTGAAATAGTGCACTTTCAGTGTTTATTAATGCATATTAATGTAATAATAGTAATAATCTTAATAATACCAGGGAGCAACGAAATTAGACAAGAGATGAGAAGACTGATAGTTCACCCACTGACTAAGTCTCTGATCTTTGTCTCAAGGCTTATCAGAAGCAAAGAGCCTAACCCAGTATCAAGTTGGCTTCACCAAAGCTTTCTTGGGTTAGGGTGTGAACCATTCAGATTGCTGTCAAATCCTTTCATCTTGAAATACACCTAGATTTCATTTGTAACCTTTGAAGTGCCTAGGAGATAAAAGGCTGCAATTCAGAGGAACATAAGCAAAGTTCTACTGACTTCAATGAGATTTCAATGCACGCAACCTTCTCTGGGTTAGGAATAAAGTTCTTAATTGAATTTCCTGCATGGAATGACTCAGCAGATAACCTCTGAGGTTATCACCAGCTCTTCCCAAGGCACATTGAGCAGATTAGATAAAGCATGTTCAACTCCCAGTTTATTGCATCAACCAAATTTATGTCCAAAGATTTGAACCACCAATGGATCAATCCAAATCAGATTAGCAGGAAGATTATGATTGAAAAACATCATTGTAATCTTCACAGAAAATTCATATTAGCAGATAGGTGGAAACACAGAGACCATGTGTCGGATCAAGCCCTATTCCTAGAAATGCAAGTGAGATAGATATCTTTAGGCTGCTGCAATACATGCATGTAGGGTTTGTTGCCCGATATGTTGCTTTTCCCACATGTCAGCATGGTACTGAGTGCATGCCAGGCAAGCATGACCCAGGCCAGTCCAATTGTGAAGAGCTGATGGCAGGGAAGCCTCATATCCCATAGGTCTCAGGGAAAAGGCCAAACTTTGGTTCATCAGAGCATCTTACCACCACCACTTCCTCCAGCTGGTTGGCTTAGGAGAAGCCCTGTTTTTCTTCTGCATTTTGGAAAATTCCATGGCTGGCCACATCTTGCTTTGGTTAGCAGATTCACAGCACAATCCTATCCAACTTACACCACCAGTGTAACCAGTGGGGGAGGGCAGGGTGGGACGCTTTGGAGGGGAGATTTAAATCCCCTTTGAATCCCCCTTTGGAGGGGATTTGAATCCCCTTTTCATTCTGGGGCCTCCCGTTCTCGCTGCACCGGTGGTGTAAGTTGGATAGGGTTGCGCTGTCAAACCTGTAAACAAGATGCATCCTGGAAGCTTCCTGACTATGGAGTAAATAAAAGACAGACTTGCAACCTGAACTTCCCTCACCAATCTCATGGCTCAATTCAATCAAGAGTTGCATGCTAATGGAGATCTGGGTCTCTGGAGCAATCAAGAAATCCGTTGCTCCATCCTTGACAGGACACTGGAGGGCCCCATCTCGAGCTGGGGATGGACCATGTAGGGCCATAAGGATACAAGTGAAAGGTCCTTGGCAAGTTCACCCCACAATAGGCAGGAGGAGGTGTGGTCTGGAGGTTGAACTGTTACTCTGTCTGAAGAAGCTAAGCAGGATCAGCCTGGGATCTCATCTTGGAAGGGGGACTGGAAGCTGCTGACGGGCCTCGCGAAGACACACTGTGAGAGTGTGTGGAATGTGTGGAATGCAGAGGAGTCAGCTCGCAAGAGATGGATACTGTCTTGAGAACAGCCCAAGGGTGATCTGTGGCTGCTGTGGAAGCTTGGAAGTATAGAGCACAGCCAGGATGATGGCTGCACTTTGAAAGGAAACATCTGTAGATACTGAGGATTCTGTATGTTCTGTCATAGAACAATTCTTGTAAAAAAAAGCATTTGAAAAAAAGCATAAAATAATATCCGCTAAAAAGTCCAATAGAGCAAACCAAATCATTGCAATAGAGCAATGATAATCAACAACAACAAAAAACAGCTAAGCCCGTGCATTAAAAAAATGAACCCCAAGTTCCAAGAATTGCCACCTCATAACAGCCTGTGGGTGTCAGAACACTTCTTCTATAAACCAATTGTGTCATTGGGACTGCGGGTCAGGTCAGTGGCGTCGCTCCGGTAGGGGCGGGGCCGTAAGTATCGCTCCGTCATAATCCCTTTACCGAGCGAACAGGAGGCGGCCCCGCCCCCTCACTGTCGGAGCCTTTCCCCTGCGGAGAAAGCAGCAGGCAGGGTCTCTTGCCTGCTGCTTTCTCCGCACGGGAATGGCTCCGACAGTGAGGGGGCGGGGCCGCTCCTGCTCGCTCAGTAAAGGGACTACGACGGAGCGATACTTACGGCCCCGCCCCTACTGGAGCGGCGCCACTGGGTCAGGTTGTTTAGAATGTAATTGTGCCATGGATTTCAATTGCTTTTCTTTCCCCAAAGAACTAGTTCTATGAGAGAGGGTGGTGTTCGAAATCTCTCAACACCCTCCCCAAATGGCAATTCCCAGAATCCTTTGGGGAAAATTATGACAGTTAATATGGTAGAAATTTACTATATATTTCTAATTAAGATATGCTCTGTTTATTCTTTTTAATATGTATAATGTTAAACAGGTGTTTGTTAAGCAGTATGTTCAACAGGTGTTTATCTGCCTTGTGCCTGGGACGAGAATTTTGTAAAGAAAGAAATATGTTGTTATGTGACCATTCCTGGTTAGTAGCGCAGAAAAGTCAGTTTATGGGAGTTTGGTATCAGGAGATAGTTGGAAATCTCTCTGTGAATTTGAATGTGATACCCATAGGAGCTTGGGGAAGGTGATATGCCCAGCCCTGTTGAGGGAAAAGGGCCCAGTGTGCATGTGAAGAAGCAGCAATGTGCAATTTAGAAGGAAGAAAGAAAGAAAGAAAGAAAGAAAGAAAGAAAGAAAGAAACCAACCAACCAACCAACCAACCAACCAACCAACCAACCAACCAACCAACCAACCAACCAACCAACCAACCAACCAACCAACCAACCAAGCTGTGAGCAGGCTGAATGTGGAGGGCACCTTGAGGATGCAAGCTATCTCATGTGAGGTACCAGAACTGCTTCTCTGTAGGAGGGCATATATGTGTATGTATGTATGTATGTATGTATGTATGTATGTATGTGTATGTATGTATGTATGTATGTATGTATGTATGTATGTATGTATGTGTATATATGCATATGTGTATATATATTTCAGCTTGTACAGCCTGAGGATGTGGACAGGCTCCTTTGGAGCGTGAGGCCGACTGCCTGCCTGCTTGACCCTTGCCCTGCTTGGCTAATCAGATCTGCCCGGGAGGGGCTGGCCGAGTGGACCGGGAGAGTGGTCAAATCTTCTTTGGCGGAGGGGGTGTTGCCGCTCGCTTTGAGGCAGGCGGTGGTTCGACCCCTTCTGAAGAAGCCCTCCCTTGATTCCACAATAATGGACAACTACCGGCCAGTTTCAAACCTCCCGTTTTTGGGCAAGGTAATTGAGCGGGTGGTGGCGTCTCAACTCCAGAGGGTCCTGGATGAAGCGGATTATCTATATCCCTTTCAATCTGGTTTCAGGCCGGGCTTTGGGACAGAAACGGCCTTGGTCGCCTTGGTGGATGACCTACGCCAAGGACTGGACAGGGGGAGTGCGTCCCTGTTGGTTCTGCTGGAACTTTCAGCGGCTTTCGACCCCATCGACCATGGTGTCCTTCTGGGCCGACTGGCCAAGTTGGGGGTCAGGGGCACCGTTCTGCAGTGGTTCCGCTCCTACTTGGCAGATAGGTCCCAGATGGTGGTGCTGGGGGACGCCTGTTTGGCATCCTGGCCCTTGAGGTGTGGGGTGCCACAGGGTTCCATCTTGTCCCCCATGCTATTTAACATCTACATGAAACCGCTGGGAGAGGTCATCCGGGGATTTAGAGTTGGGTGCTATCATAAGAACATAAGAAGAGCCTTGCTGGATCAGGCCAAAGGCCCATCTAGTCCAGCTTCCTGTTTCACACAGTGGTCCCACCAGATGCCTCCAAGAGCACACAACCAACAAGATAACCTGTTTCCTGTTGTCACTCCCTTGCACCTGGCACAGAGAAAGCCCACTTCTAAAACCAGGAAGTTGCTTATGGCTTGTAACCTGTGATGGTCTTTTCCTCCATGAATCTGTCCAAACCCCTTTTAAAGGCATCTAGGCCAGGTGCCATCACCACATCCTGTGGCAAGGAGTTCCACAGATGAATTACATGCTGGGTAAAGAAATATTTTCTTTTGTCTGTTCTAACTCTCCATCCACTCAATTTTAGTGCATGTCCCCTCGTTCTGGTGTTATGCGAGAGGGAGAAGAATTTCCCTCTATCAATATGCTGATGACACCCAGCTCCATCTCTCCTTTCCACCTGATTCCAGGGTGGCTGTTGAGGTTCTGGAGCGCTGCCTGGAGGCGGTTGGGACCTGGATGTGGGCTAATACCCTGTTTTCCCGAAAATAAGACCTACCCTGAAAATAAGACCTACTGTCATTTTTGCATGATTTTTGCTGGCACTTGTCAATATAAGTCCTCCCCGAAAGTAAGACCTAGCTAGGATCATCAGCCAGACGCGACACCCCCGGCACTTACTTTGACCGATTTAAGCTTTGTTCTTTCCCGAGGGTGCAAGGCTCTGCAAGGCCTGCACTTGAGTCCTCCACCATAGAGACGGCGTGCTAGAGAGGCCTGCAAGGAGGCTGCAATTTGCAGAGTCTCTCTAGCATGTAGTCTCCATGGTGGAGGACTCAAGTGCAGGCCTTGCAGAGCCTTGCACCCTTGGGAAAGAATGAAGCTTTAATTGGTCAAAGTAAGTGCCGGGGTGGTGGTGCCGGGGGGTCATGCCACAGGTTGGGAAAATAAGACCTCCCTGAAAATAAGACCTACTGCATTTTTTGGAGCCAAAATTAATATAACACTGTCTTATTTTCGGGGAAACACGATAAGCTGAAATTAAACCTGGACAAGTCAGAGGTTCTCCTGGTCCACGATGCAGGTACTAGAGTATTGTCCTGCTCTGAAGGGGGTTGCACTCCCTCTGAAGGAGCAGGTCCGCAGCTTGGGGGTCCGCCTGGATCCGCAGCTGCTCCTGGATTCCCAGGTGGTGGCTGTGGACAGGGGGGCCTTTGCCCAGCTTCGGCTGGTGCGCCAGCTGCAACCATACTTGAATTGTGCAGACCTGACCACAGTGATCCATGCCACGGTGACTTCACGATTAGATTATTGTAACGCGCTTTATGTGGGGCTGCTGTTGAAGACGGTTCAGAAACTGCAATTAGTGCAGAATGCGGCAGCTTGTGTGGTCACTGGAGGTAGGCCGTTCGACTCCATTGGGCCGCTCCTGCAATGGCTGCACTGGCTGCCGATTCGTTTCCAGGCCCAATTCAAAGTGCTGGTTTTGACCTTTAAAGCCCTATACGGCTTCGGGTCAGGGTATTTGAGAGACTGCCTACTTCTATATAGTTCGGCTCGTTACCTTAGGTCATCAGAGAAGGCCCTTTTGCGGGTACCATCGCCCAGGGAGGTGTGAGGGGTGGCGGCCAGAAATAGGGCCTTCTCAGTAGTGGCACCAACCTTATGGAACTTACTCCCTTTTGATTTACGAATTGCTCCCTCCTTGGACACTTTCCGGCAAGGCCTAAAAACGTTCCTGTTCAAAGAAGCCTTCTGAGTCCTGCCTCTTTTTTTTTTTTTTAACATCCTGCTGGTACAGGTGGGACGTTGCTGTTTTTTATGCTCTTGTTTTAATTGGAATAATGATCTTTTAAAATCCATTTTTAGATGTTGTTTTTATTAGTTTCGTCAACTGTTGTTGTTTTTTACTGTTTTAAAATGTGACTTTTGTATTGTACTTTTTTGTATTGTATTTTCTTTTCTGTTGTAAGCCGCCTTGGGTCCCTTCGGGGAGAAAGGCGGGGTAAAAATACTGTAAATAAATAAATAAAATAAATATGCTGGTAAAGAAAGTAAATATTACAGAAAGGCATCTTAAATCTCCAGTGTCCTCTTATCCAGGAGAAACCAAACTGGATAACTCTGCTCCTGAAACGTCTCACCACTTTGGGCAGTGGAGAGCATGCTTTAATGTCCACAAATCTCTTGAATTTAGGAAAATGTAGCTCTGTGTCGGATTTGAAATAGGATCACATTTCTGAACTAGAAGACAATATAGAAATGTTAATATTTCAGGAAACTGCCATGAGACCGACAGCTCAGAAACCATTTTGTTAATTTTCAACAAATTCTGCCAAAAGGGTTGCTCCCTCCCATTGGGTAGATCCATTATTTCTGCAAAAAAGAAATAGCTGTCCTTGAAGCCAAATATTCCGTTCAGTGGGAGACGAGGGTCCTCAAGACATTTGCAACAACACTGTCTGTAAGTGATCCAAAACATTACTTACTTTCAGCTGTGACCAAATGTTAGTCCAGCTTAGCTTGTCCTTTGGAACAAAACTCCCTCTTGGCTCACCTTGTATTAGTGGCTGGCTGACGGAAACAAAGCTCCCTGTCGGAGTCTCAGCTGTGTTCACGCGGAGTATCCAAGGCACAGCAAGTGGGGTACTCTGCTAATTAGGCACGTCCACTCAAGTGTCTGGCTGCCAGCTGGCAGACATGATACCTCCCTCTGTTAGTGTTAAACGATGTCAGGTTAATTCCCTGTGCACTGAGCAGGTGTTTGTCGAGTGATCCTGCCCAGTTGGGATTTCCTTTGCCTGGAGTGGGAGTCGCATGCTTTCAGACGGCAGTGTCTTGGGCTTCTTTGCAAAAGACCTGCCTTCACTTTCTCACACTCGAGAACAAGTGAAAAACGAAGGTTCAAATGCTGCCTTTTCCCTTTTTTCGAGGTAAGTGGGACAAGAGTCAGTGCAGTCATTGCATGTGTGTACTCCAGATATTACCAAGTTTTCCAGGGGCCCTTGCTCACCTTGGCCTATAAGGGCATCATAATTTAATCAGCGGGGAAGGCATGGCCAGGATCAAATGGCAGGCATGAACTTTGGGGGGTAGGGGGGGGAAGGTAGGCTACTTAATGGGCCAGAGCCTTGGCAATCATCCAAATGTGTCAGGTTCTGGTGTTGACCATGCTTGATGAGCTTGGGTATCCAAAGGAGTCAGTTTACCATCATATGCCCAGATCTGATTTTGTTTTTCCAGTGCATCCTCATATTTTGCTGGCCTATCATCAATGACCTAATGGACGTGTGTGTGATAAGATGAGTGAGTGTATGATCAAATGTGTGCATGTACTGAAAAACTGGGATGTTTATTTTTATTTTAGTTACAGTATTTATTTAAAATGTTTGTGCTCTGTTGTAAAATGTTTGGGACCCAGTCCCAGCAGGGTGGCTAAACACATTAACAACAGCATACAATAGCAATGCTATTGTTATGTTTCACAGTATATATAAACCTGACCCACATATATGTGTGTCTCAATCAGCCAATTCACATGAAGCTGTGAATTGTGATCACGTGAAGCAATTGTAAAGCTGTGATCATGGATACCCTACTCGTGCTCCTTTTCGATTAAGGCTACGCTCAAGATGAACTGACCCATTTTATAAGCACCAACTACAATTGTACACATCACAGAAAATCTGTACAGGTGATCAAACTACCACAACGGTTATGTTATTGGCTCTTAGAAAATGGTTTGGAAGCTCCAGGAAGTGCAGAACATGCCTGTGGCAGCCCTCCTATTGGCAGATGTGTGTGTCTCATACTTCACCTTTCTTGAAGTAGCTGCACTGTTGTTCAACAATTGCTTTGGAGTCCAACTTAAAGTGCTTGTTTTAATCTTTAGGGCTCTTAAATGGCTTGAGTCCTGCTCTCTCTCTCTCTCTCTCTCTCTCTCTCTCTCTCTCTCTCTCTCTCTCTCTCTCTCTCTCTCTCTGTGTGTGTGTGTGTGTGTGTGAGAGAGAGAGAGAGAGAGAGAGAGAGAGAGAGAGAGAGAGAGAGAGAGAGAGAGAGAGATGTATACTGTATTTTAAGGAGACTGAAGGGTGGTGAATAGCCTAAGGTGTTCCAATATGTTTTATGGCTGAACACAGATTTGAGTCCAGGTTTTCCTGGTTCAAGTCCAATATTACCACTGCACCAAGCTGGTTATCTCTTGGAACATCTCCTCCTGCATGAATCCCTTCTCCCTACCCTTTGGTGCCCTGTAAGAACGTCTGAGAGGGTTCTGCTGTCTGCAGGTCCCATCTCATGTAAGAGACTATTATACTCTGCAAGGACCAGGGCTTTATGTTGTTGACTTGAGTTGAGCCTTATAAACTCCCATTGAGTTTAGAAAGGCAGAATAAAAATGTATAAACAAATGCCCTCTCTGAAATGTCACTATTTGCTGCGAAAAATGAATCCTGCTGAGAATTTGGTGCAGGCCTAGACTAGTCATAATACACTGTCCAATTCTTCCAGTATTGTAACTGACCATACAGGGCAAGTGGAACAGAATGTCTTGCAACCTCATACACACCAATAAGAGGGGGTCTGGATAAGTGGGGTGGTATCCCTAGAAATGACTGACTTGTATGAGTCTTGTATCACTGTTCTGTGTCAGTGAGGATTCCTTGTCTCTCCTTCTCTTAAAAACCATAGTACAGGATTTGCATGTGACCACAGAAGTATCTTTCAGATCATGGGGAAGGTCTGGTGGGGCCAGCAGGTAATCTGAAGCAGGTAATCTGGACAGCAGGTAGCCCACAGGTGCACAAGGTTGCTGAACGAGTTCAACATGTGTATCCTGAGTCCCAGAACCTGAAATAAAAAAACCCACACAACATTTGATTCTTCAGCGTGGCAAGACTTTTGTGAGCGACTGCCGTACTTTCTAACATCTGAGCTCCCTTCCTTGCGGGCCGATGCAATCGCAGCTGCTTGTCAAACACCTGCGTTGACGTGTGGACTTGTATATATGCTGTTCAGTGGGTGGGACAAGCAGGAGTTAAGTGAGTGACGAAATGCCAGCAAGGGAAGACCTTTTTTTTCAGCTCTTCAGATGGCTAAGAGGTTCCGTCTGCTCTGATCCCAATATCCCAGCAGCGTAGCAAGGACTGTGTTCAAACGGCATTGCAGTGGCAAAATGAATATCTTCTGGTTAATAAATTTATTTTGTATGTACGTGTGAGTGTGTCAGTGTGTGTAAAAATTACATAGACACACACCTGCCAGCCAACCAAGGATCTCTTCATTCATCTGATGAAGTGGACTCTAATTCTAACTTGTAAATCTGATTTATAGTATTGCCATACTCATAGGTTTATTTGTTTTAAAAATCTATGCCCCAGCTCTCTTGCAACAGAACTCAAAGCCTTTCTTTCACCCCAGCACAGTGTCTTTCTGGTGGCTGTTTGCTGTTTGTAAAGCGCTTTGTGAACTTTTTGTTGAAAAGCGGTATATAAATACTGTTAATAATAATAATAATAAAGCAGCTTACAACACAAGCAAGTTTAAGATAGGAAAACATCAAACAGAAAAACAGCAGCTTCTTTAATCATCTAGGTGGGTGGGTGGTGGGTGAGTCACTAGCTGGGTGAGCATGAGTTGTGCATGTAAGTAGAAAAAAGGGGTGGGCCCCCAAAACTGGGGTGCCATTGCAGGCACTTAAACAGGGGTGCTTGTGGTGGTGAGGTGCGCACTGAAGAAGAAGCAGCTCCATGCTGTTTCGGGTGGCGGATCCACTTGGATCACCCCTGGGCATACGTAATATGAATGCAGTGCCATCAGTGTGCATGCTGCTCCACTAAGTACAAGAGGACATGTCTCTGCCCCAAAGAGCTTACAATCTAAAATTCAACATGAGGAGATAACACAGGCAGGGGAGAGAAATATTTAGTTATTTAGTTAGTTATTTACAGCGCAATCCAACTTAACTTTTGTGCCGGTTTAACCAGCGGCGCAGCGAGAACGGGAGGCCCCAGAACAGAAAAGGGATTCAAATCCCCTTTGAATTCCTCTTTTGGAGGGGATTTGAATCCCTTTTCCGTTCTGGGACCTCCTGTTTTCACTGCGCCGCTGGTTAAACCGGCACAAAAGTTAAGTCGGATTGCGCTGTCAGTTAGTTACAGCACAATCTTATACTAACTTCGGCCGCTGGAATGAGCGTTCCGCCGGCCGAAGATGTCGCAAAAGTGCCGTAAAGCACTTTCGCGATGACTCACGAGCAGGGAAGGCCGGTGCAAGGCCAGCCTGCCCTGCTCCGCTGCCCGGACTGGCTCCCGCCCGCTGCCAGACCCATGTAAGGATCCAGCGGAGGGGGGCGGTTTGGGAGCAAACGTGGGGGGGCGATAGGCCCAGTCGATTGGGGAGGGGCGGGGATCAACCTCGACCGTATCCTGACCCCCGCCAATTGTCTAAGCCGTTACATGGCCTCCTCCGACTTCCGCCAGCAAAATAGCTGGTGGAATTCCGAGGAGGCCTATCGGCCCCAGCTGCCGTTACACTTGGGGAAGGAGACGAGCAACCCCTTCCCCAAGTAGACTGGCCAAGCAACGAGAGCTCACCCCGTTGCGGATTCAAACTGCCGACCTTTCGATCAACAGCTCATGGTTCAGCGGTTTAACTCACTGCGTCACCCGCTGGCCTATATCCCTGATTAGTTCTTGCCAATTTCGAATAGGAAGACTTCATTTAAAGGAAGGGGATGTGACTCAGCTCAGTGGCACAGCTAGACCGGGGCGGAGGCAAGTAGTTCTGCAAGACTCCGTTACACCGGAGTCAGTGGCCAGAGCCACTCGCTGCCAGAGCCATTCCGGCAGTATGGGGAGTTTGTGGGGCAGCGCCATGGGTTAAGGAATGGTTGGATGACTGAACCCCATTGCACTCCCAATTATAGCACCAAGAGTATGATGGGGTCCAGTTGGCTCATAACTGGACTTGGAAATAACTTTTCAGGCTTTCAAACTTTTGGAGAAATAGCTGAATTAGCCAAATCCAATTACGATCTAAGGTTTGCCCATTGCTATTGTCTGCATTTGCTTCTTTAAGAAATTAATCCAAAATAGATAACGTCTATATCGGGGACAAACAGATGATCCAAGTGCACTGTTTCACAAAACTTGAGTTGTAAGGTGGAGGGGGAAAAGGAAAACAGAGTTACTCCATCACTAGTTCTTTTCTGACTCTGCTTCAATAAAATCATAATCTATACACAGAGATGGAGGTGCATAAACAGACCATCTGCACTACATTCAATTGAATAAACAGTTTGCATTCTCATATAAACTTCTCAGGTGATTCTGTAAGCCAGTGTTGCTTTGGATTCCCCTGGACCGACTTACATACTCAAAAATGGAGTTTGTATATTCAAGGCTTGCAATAAAAAAATAAACACTCTTGGCAGCTGAATGTTCATTCCCCCCCCCCCCCTGATCTCACAGGCTCATCCTTCAAGGATCTCAAACATCTACAGAAAGTGTATCGTTTGCCAATGTGTCTGCTTTTCTTTTAATCAAAATCTTGGAATTTTGGGCGATTTGGAAACAAAAATGTATCAGTTGGCTTCAAACAGGGAATGCTCCATAATCTGTAAACGATGCAATGATGGCATTCATTAAAATTACATTCTGCAATACGTTGGAATTAAATGAAGGGGAGATTAACTTTATTAGGGATCTATTCACAAGGGGTGCAATTTCAGTCTGGGAGGGAGGATTTTCAGGGGTTGGGATGGTCAAGATTCACATCAAGGTTCAAAGTCGTACTCTGGGATTCATCATTACATTTCAAAAAAGTGCTGTATTTTAGAGCATTTATTGTGGCTACTCCTCATACCTCATTATAAGGCACTTTAGTCCCCAGGAGTGTTTGTTCTCAGCTATTGGCCAATTCACAGTTGTGGCTCTACCTAGAAAGGGTGGACTTAGCCAGATTTACCCACGTATGAATTACCCACGTGGTCACATCCACGTTAGGAGGTTACCATAATGCACTGTATATATACAGCATTGCCTTCAGTGCCTTTGAAGCTAGTACAGGAAAGTCGATTGGCTCAAAACATAGCCACCAGAATGCTGATGGGTGTGAGGCAGTCTGGGCATATTGCGGCCTCTCTTGTACCAGTTGCCAATACATTTCTGGGTCTAGTTCAAAATACTGCCTATGATTTTAGTATCCTATATGGCACTGGTTACCAAACTGAGAAGCATGGCTCCCAGGGGAGCCGCGGTAATGCCACGGAATCCTCTCGGAAAACAGTGCAATGCCAATTGGCAGGCATCAACACAATGGGGAGCCGTGGCTAATGGTTGCCAATGGTCATGGGAGCTGCAGGTCAAAAATGTTTGGGAAATACTGCTATATGGCTTGGGACCAAGAACTGCCTGCATCCATCTGGGCCTGCTGGGCAGTATGATCTGCCTCACAGACTCTGCTTTCCAGCCCTCCACTTACTCACATCCTGTTTCTGTTGACAGACACCAGAAACAGGGTCTTTTTGGTAGTGGCATTGCAATTATTGAACTCAACCCACAGGGAGATGTGTTAGGCACTCACATTGGCTAGTTGCAAATAATTGGGGAGAGGTATTGACCAATCCAGCGGCCAGCGGGTGGCGCAGTGGGTTAAACCGCTGAACCATGAGCTGTCGATCGAAAGGTCGGCAGTTCAAATCCGCGACGGGGTGAGCTCTCGTTGCTTGGCCAGCTCCTGCCAACCTAGCAGTTCCAAAGCATGTTAATGCGAGTAGATAAATAGGTACCGCTTGCGGGAAGGTAAACAGCGCTCCGTGTTCTAGCCGCATGCTACGTGCTGCGGCAAGGAGAGTCATGCCGGCCACATGACCACGGAGGCGTCTTCGGACAACGCTGGCTCTTCGGCTTTGAAATGGGGATGAGCACCACACCCTAGAGTCGGACACGACTGGACTTAATTGTCAGGGGTCACTTTTACCTTTTATTGACCAATCCAGCCCAGTGCTATTATGCCCAGATTCCAGAAAGTGATGACAGTCTCACTCACCCCAGTATTAGAAAACAACTGTTTCTTGTTTCCTCCAGCCCTTCATGACAAACGTTTCAAAGTATTCTGCAGTCAGATAAAATCAGGCAGTGAAAATTGATTCTTATAGGAGCAATAGTAATTAAAGTGATGGGCTCTTTTAAGGAAGTATGAAAAATGCATTCTACATAGCTCAGTATCGCCAGCTGCAGTAACCACTAGAAGAGCTAACAGAGATAAGAGGGGAAATGTGGATCCGCAGTATTTATTTCTCTTCTAATTACAGGTGGCAATGTCGCTGCCATCTGGCCTGTCTCATGACAAAGTCTCACCAGCCAAGAAATGCAGAAATAAATAGATAATTAGCAAAATGCACTGAGTTCATGGGCTGCTGATTGTTGCCAGCACTAAAACAGTTTGCTCAGTCATAGATTCTACTCTAATTTCTGAAATTGCTCCATAAACTTGCAAGACAATGTCTCTTCTTTGTGCCATAGTGAAGATTCATTAAAAAAGAATGTTGGGGGCTTTAATTGTGTGCAGAAACCACAGCAAGCACCAGTGCCAGGCTGCTGGTGGGCCCTGGGGCAAAGGCCTCCCCATGGCTCCCGAAGGTGCTCACAACTGCCCCCTGGTGGCACTTTAGGTGGTCCAAATACCAATGGGAGTGAAGGTTTAGGCGTTCACCTGGCTCTGATGGGCATGGACCCTTTGCCAGTGCTAGACCTGGTGGATTTCTGATGCCACCCCTGCAAGATCTCAACCTAGCCCCAAAATAGTATTGAAGAGAGACACCACCTTCTCTCTGAACGAAGTGTCAAAACTAGATGTTAACACAAAAATGCGCTGGCCCCCCCTTGGAGGGCTCAGCGCCGATTGCTCGGCACCGCCCCCCCCAGCGCGAGGAGCAAGGTCCGCTGTTGCCACTCACAGGGGCGGGACCGGCAACAGCGAAGCATGCGCTTCGCCCGAAGCCGGTCAGTTGCGCCCCGGAGATCGAAGCCCTACCCGCCCTCCCTAGCTTTCAGTCCGAGATTAGCTGGTTGCCCTAGGGGGCCGGGTAGGAATTTTTCTCATAGCTTGATTGGCCTGTGGCTATGGGTTTTTCCGCCTACCCCGGACTGTTGGTTGAGGGGGGGCTATTAAATAGGTTCCCTTGGTCACTTTATTTGGTAGGTAGCATGCGGGGGGGGGGTAGCCAGGGATGCGTATGCTTGGCATACATCTGGAGGTAAGCAAAGCCATGGGGCGAGCCAGAACCGCTCACACGATACTGACCTGGATCGGTGAGGCTGACTGGCAAACCCCATGGCTGGAAGGGCAAGACCACCTATAGGCTTTCCTGGGGTGGGTCTGTCCTGTCCAGCTGCCTCAACCCTTCGGGGTTGGCAAGGATAGGCTGACTTGGTCAATGCCCAAGTCAGAATTGAGCCCGAATGTGATGCCCTTTATCTGGGGTAGGCAGACGACTAGGGCCGTTTCCCCCAAATCAGATCCCGCACACTTAGGGGGGGGGTAATTTAATTACGTTGTGATCAAAGGTTAGAGTTAAAATCAATAAGCCCCTCTTCCCTGCTGCAGTCTATTTTTCAATTAATAAAAGTGGCCCTTAATCCAAGACCTTGTCTCGCGTGTTTATTGGGGGGGATGCACGAGTAATGCGTGACGTCGCTTGGTGTGTGTGTGTATGTGTGTGTGTGTGATCATGAAGTGGTGTGGAACCATAGGGGGCTATAGTACTTTGCCCCCACTCCAGTTCCAATCCTAATTGGGGACCCGGGGCACTATTTTAACTCAGAAAGAAATCTTCCATAAAGTAAGTGTGTGTGTGTGGGGGGAGGGGATGCAATGAAGATCAGAACTGCACCACGAATAAAGTAGTAAAGTTCCCCTCCCCTTAACGTGGTTTCACCGTTTTGCACTCCTTGCTCATTATTTTGAATAAACAAAACATCATCGGGTCACATGATGCGTTCCATGTAACCAGTAGCGTCACTAGGACGTGCGTCACCCTGGGGCAGGGGGCGCGCATCACCCTAGTGAGGCTACGATATCGTGGCACGGGGGGGCGACCCGGCTCCCCCCCGCGTCGCCCTCCGGACGCTCCAAGGCCGGCCCGGGAGCCAGCCTCGGAGCGTCCGACCCCGTCGGCGCTCCAGGGCCTTCTGAAAGAAGGCCCAGGCAGCACGTCCATCCGGGTATTTCCCGGATTTCGCGCATGAGCAGACCCGTTTTGAGGGCAAAAACCCGGGGGCGCCCCGTTCACCCAGGGGCGCCCCGCTCACCCCGCCACGCTCCAGCGATGCCCCTGCATGTAACTAGTAGTTTGACCCTAAGCGTATCCTTCACATTTCAGCTCATCTAGACTTCAGCTTCCTTATCATCTGATCTCTCAATTAAAAGGAAACATTTTTCTAGTCTTCAAGGCTACAGACAAATGCTTGAAAACCAACAAGCAGCGATATCTGTTTAAATGTTGCATGAACTGCTGCAATCTCCACATCTTCAGAATGCCAGATATAGGTTCAAGATTCTTTATTAGGATAAAAACCCAAGTTTACCATTCCTTGCTCTGCGTCAGTCCCTCTGAGTGTCCCTTTCTCTGTTGGGTCAGAACTGTTCTGGATTACAACAGAAAGTTCGCCACACTGGCTGTCTTGTACAAGACTGACTCTAGGGCATGGACTGTACCATTAGGAACTGACAAAATGAAAGCTCTAATAAAACACGGGCGGGAGGAATACCATCAAAGACAACTGCATTGTCTTCTTTATTTGCTTTGGTTCTCCAAGTTAATATCTTACTCTTAAACTTAACTCAATAGTCAAGCAGGAGGTGATGGGGGAAAGTGCCTGTACAGTGAAGCACACAATAACTTAGTCTCTCTCTCTCTCTCTCTCTCTCTCTCTCTCTCTCTCTCTCTCTCTCTCTCTCTCTCTCTCTCTCTCTCTCTCTCTCAATCCAAGTAGTTTGCTGCTAGAATGCCAGCTGCCAACTGACTGCCTTATAGATCCTCTCCTTGTCCCCTGCAAAGGCAACTGTAGCTTCCTGGGCTAACAGATAACAGCCCAGCTCTCCGGCTCACTGGAACTGACTGTGTGGGAGGGCCTTGTTGCCTGCGGCAGTCCAGAGGAAGGCCAGGAATACTTGACTCATCCGAATGGTCCACTCATACTTACCTGCCTAAGCATATTCGCCCTAGTCTCAGGTTGGGCGCATTTTTTGATTCGGCGCCCCTGCCTTGTGTTGCATACTTCAGCAGCCCATCTCTCACTCCTACCTGGATGACGGGTATTGAGCTAATTTTCCAAACTGTAAGTGCTTGCGCCTTTCAATACATTCATCTTTGCTACTGAAATTGATGTTTTGGGAGGGAGAGTTCAACTTTCATTGAGATGGACCTTTTTTTGTGCAGTAGAAAAGTGTCTTTCCAGGATACTTAAAAATGTGAGGAAAAAGGGTATGAGACTGAGCTTTCTTCCACGCTGACCACTTAGTCTGGAGTAGACGTTCTTTGTTCATTCACTTCTTATAAAGAATTCAGACAATGTCATTGCCAGCACATTGCATTTCAACGTTTTTGTAGCCCTTCTGCTCAACATACATGGAGGCTAGAAGCAGAGCTGAAAGGTATAGAGTCACGCACACTGAATATTCTGGTAGGGGTTGTTTTGTTCTTCCGTCTATTTTCAGATTTGTTTTGTGCACTGGCGTCACTACAGGGGGGGCGGAGCTGTAAGTTCTTCCGTGATTGGAGCCTCCATTACACGGAAGAACGAAACGCCATGCCCCTGCGCCTTCCGACCCATTTTCACTGCTTTGAATGGGTCGGAAGGCGCGGGGGCGGGGCGCTTCGTTCTTCCGTGTAACAGAGGCTCCGATCACGGAAGAACTTACAGCTCCGCCCCCCCTGTAGTGACGCCAGTGGTTTTGTGGCATTTTTGAAAACTTAAAATGCAAACGCAGTGCCAGCCTATCCAGCATGTGCTAGCAAAGTGGTATTGAAACTTTGCAGGATTACTGTGCCTTTAATTAGAAGCTTCCTCCTTGCAACAGCTACCTCTATTACTGTCTTGTCAATACAGTTGCAGCGTGAGTGATGCATTGTCCCTAAATCAGCCAGTTCCTGTTCCCAGGAGAAGACTTTAATTACCAATTGTTGTTGTTCAGTCGTTAAGTCGTGTTCCCCCCCCCCATGTCATTCAACTAGGCATCTATGGGAAGGACTCTAGGGCTAGAGGAGCATCTATGAGTTGTTGTTTTTCCCGCACAGGCTTTTTCTATTACGTTTATGACAATGATATAGGAGGGCCATGTTACCCGCATCCTGTTCCACACTACACGTCCTGTATGTTTGATATCCACGCAAGCGCAACATGGTTATGAGGAAGTTTGGGTAAATGAGGGCAGATATAAATGCTGAAAGAACAAGTTGATTGTTACTTGGACCACATTTTGCGATTGGCTCAGTGAGTCATGGCCAGAGAAATTAATGCAATTCTAATTTGTTGCGATGTTGTTGATGTGTTCCCCTGTAAATGTGCATGGATTCAGGCAGGGCCCATGAGAGGGGGGTAAAGGGGGTAAACTGTACCCAGGCCCAGGGTCAAAAGGGGGCCCCAGGAGACAAAGGAAGGGCCCCAGAAATTTCCTGGGATCTCACCTAGCCTCATAGAGATTGAAAGATGAAGGCAGGGCCAACCAGGAGGCCAGGTCTACCAGGTAGGTAGACCTAGGTGCTGCATTGGGAAGCCTCGTAGATCTGGGATCCGGAGACTTTTTCGACCGTTGCTGCCCTCCCCCTGCCTTGTTTTGCCCCTCCCCCTTTGAGAAGGGTCCCATAAGAAACTTTGTACCCCCTGATAAAATTCCTCACATAGGCCCTGGATTCAGGAACATATGCCATATGGTATGCCTTAATTTCTAAATAAACATAAGAACATAAGAAGAGCCCTGCTGGATCAGGCCAAAGGCCCATCTAGTCCAGCTTCCTGTATCACACAGTGGCCCCAACAGATGCCTCAGGGAGCACACAGCCATCAAGATAACCTGTTTCCTGCTGCCACTCCCCTGCACCTGGCACGGAGAGAGCAGTTGGAGCTCAGTTTTCTGTAAGGCCTGCTCCTGCCTTCTTGCATGAAGCGATTCCCACTATTCATGGATGTATAGAGAATAGAGAATACTTCTCCGCGGGAGGCCAAGGCACTCTGCACCTGGTTAACAGTACTGTACTCTTGATAAGTGCTGTACAAATCCTAGCGTGTGAAAGGGAGAGGCTTTTGAAGACTGTTGCCTTGCCAAGTCAAAGTCATAAACTGAGCTCCTGTTAACTAATGAGGCCAGAGACTGAACTGGAACCTTGCAAACGCAAATCACGTCTTGCCGTTAATGGTCGTTTTGGCATTCAGTGTATCTGCATGGAATTATAAAGTTTTATGCATGGGATAGGGCTGTATTTCAGCTGCTGTGGTGCAAACCTCTTCGTGCATCTGCATGGGCGCATGACGAAACCTGTATAAGTGGTGACGATGAGCTGGATCACACGTACAAGTTAATCACTTGCTGATTGTAGTGTGCAGCGTTGACTCATGAGTCTGACTCATGTGTCTGAATGAGCAATTTCAGATTAATCACCAAAGCCTGAAAGTTCATATCAGCTGATGTCAACACAGATACAACATTTTTGGATGGAGACAATTTACGCATTCAGCTGAAATTGATCAGATGTTGAATCTGCCGGGATAGAGAGAGCTGGGAAGGCATGTGGGAACCAGCTATCTGTGTGGCTAGCTCCCACGGTATGTTTCCAGGCCAGCTCCAACAACCCCTACACAGGTGTGGTGTTATTGTGGGAACTTTCCCCACAATCCAGCCAACCTACACGGTAACTGCATCACAACTGTAGCACAGCGTTCCCACTGCACAGTAGTGGCTTTTCTGTAGCTGTATGTATAACACCTGAAGCCAGTCTGATAGTCCCTCATACTGTTGATTTTCTCCAGTTTACAGTTCCTCATGGAAAGTTGTGGACTCCTTCATTTCCTCATTGGTAGGCTTACCAGATCTCCAACCGGATAGAGAGTGCTAGACCTTTAGGAGAAGGAATGTGGGCAGGTGTAGCTTGTTAAACCTTAGAGCACAATCCTAGGCATGTCTACTCAGAAGCAAGCCCCATTGTGCCTAGGATTGTGCTCTAAGGTTTAACAAGGTGCACCTGCCCACATTCCTTCTCCAAAAGGTCTAGCACTCTGTCCCGGTTGGAGATCTGGTAAGCCTACTTTTTGATATGAAGGGTTCCAGCATCCTTGATAGATATGTTCATATCAAAAGCCCTTTGATTTCATTGTGATGCTCACTTGCATATCTAATACTAAGAGATCTATAGTTTTATGGCATCCCCAGTAGCGTAGCCAGAGGGGGCGGCACCATGGTAAGTGCTGCATGGCGTTACACGGAGGTGCAAAATGGCCTCTCTCACTCACCGATGTTGGAGCCAATCCGGCAGCAAAGGCAGCGTTGCCTTTCCTGCCGGACTAGCTATGCATGCACTTACTGCACTGTGGCACTTACCGCACTCCCCCCCCCCCGGTTACGCTACTGGACATCCCAAGATTTTATCTTATACTGTATTATTTTTACAGTTTTTCTCATGGTTATTGGTAGAGATATACCAACAGTATAATCTTGAGAAACCAGAAGTATTCATGAGGTGCCATCTAGTACAAATACAAGCGTCCTCAGGGCAACATACAAATACAGGTTGCTGATGCAACATTCATGCAGCCACTTACTAATACTGTATTTTTCTTAACACAGTGAGGCTGTGCAATGGTTTTTGCATTGCAAGGCATGGTTTTGATTCATGGAAACATGAAAAGTGGATGGAAATAATAATATAGTAAGAGAAGGGGAGGGAAAGGATGCAAATGGTCAAGCACCTTACTCTGAGGAGGCCTTTGTGGCCCCAACCTCCCCTGCAGGATGCAGTGCGCGTCCCAATGGCACAGCTGCATCACTGTGCGGGGAGTTACATAGGATTGGGATGTTTGTAAAATCAAAACAAATACATTTGAAAATACTTTGCATAGAGAAAACATCAAATTCAAGGACATTAGAAGAAAGAGAAAACTTCTGAATCTTTTAACTTAACATCTTAACACCTCATGGCCTCCATCTGGAAGGTAACACTTAATTAAAAACATGTGCACAAATTCTCTTGTCCTCAGCATTCTTAAAACTGTCAACTTAACTCCCAGTGTTCATTTAAATCACAACTGTGTTACTGAGGGAGGTAGAAGCCAAAGCATCTCAATAAAAAGCTATACTGTACATTGGTTTCTGGCTTCACTTCCTGATATCGTTTCACAACATTATGAAAGCACTCACTTCACCTGACTATGACCATACTATGACCATACTGACTACATTTCTCATCCCATTGGCCCTGTTGCAATGTACAGTATCAGTATTGGACTTGCTTTTCTTGGTGGCAGCACAGAAAGGGGAGGGGGATTTGGTGTCTGGGCGCTTTCACGCTAAAGCTAAAGTTGCTCACTGGTATAATTTCTGCAGACCAAGGGACCAATGGAGGTGACCTCACCAGCATCACTATGGTGGCACCAAACTCGACTGAGCATTGGTAACTTACGGCCCAGTCCTAACTAGGGCTTTACGACAGTGGAACACAGTTCCACTGCTGTAAATGGCCATATGGTGGCATGCTGTGTGCACCGCTGGTGGCCATTTTGGAACTGCCAGCACAAACCCCAGCAGTGTTGGTGGCCTGCTGCCACAACTACTGGCTACTTGTGGAATGCAGGTAAGCCAGCATGGGGGCAGGTAATGGGAGGAACAGGGAAGGGAGGGGAGAAATGGGGAAGTGTCGGGGGCGAGGGTGGAAGGTGGAATAGGGAGGGGTAGATCCTGATGTCACCAGCGCGCCCCTGGATCCTATTTCCGTTCCCTCTCCTCTTATTCTCGATGGAGGCTTGCCCCAGAGTAAGGAAATGAAAGTTCCCTTGCCTTGAGGGGACCACTACGACTTGTCCCCCCCTTTCAGGATGCAGTGTCTGCTCCATTGGTGCAGCTGCATCCTGCAGGGGGTTAGTTAGGATAGAGCTGTTAATGGTCCAAGCATAATGGAGGTGGGAGGATCATCTTTCAGAGGATAATTTCTGCTTGAAAGTGGGAAGGACTCCCATATCATTAGGATATTGACTGGGGAGAGAGTGGGCTTTCCAATGGATCAGAACAACATCAACAGAAGTAGCCTCCTTGGGGGTTGGGGATTCAAGGGGTTTCTTTGGGGCCACTTGCTAGAAAAACAAAGGGCAAGGTCTGTTTTCCCTCTCAGCCATTCATTTTCAGTGTTTGACCTGTACACAGTAGATGAAGTAGTAGATGCAGTTCTTGTAGCAGATGCACAATTGCTGAGAATAAGGGAGAGGGAAGAGGAGTGAGAACAGAGGTAGGATGCACACAGTAGATGAATTGGGCTCTACCCCCAGAGTTCTGCTGAAAGCCAATGGATTCTGCTCCCACACTCCACCACTGGACTTGCTTTGGGCTCTGGACCCAAGAGATGGAGAAGAGCATGTGAGTGGGGAGGCCAAAAGCAGGAACGAAGATCACCAAGGAGAACTGTTCCTTGTGAACAGGGCCAGTTGGGGCATGTGCTGTTTGAGCCCCTACTGACTGCAGCCGAAACTTTTCAGTCTGGTAACAACAGAAAAAATTGCACACATATTAATATTATCGTATATCTTGACAAGCCAGAATGTAAAAACCCAGGTTCTGATTTGTGTTCTGCTGCACTGAGCAAGGAACATCTTCCAAAATACTGCCAAGCTAGCTGCAAAATGCCACATTTAAATATTGCTGGTCTACGTGTAATTTAGCAAGCGCATCAGGAAAGAACCGGGTATGAGAAAGCTGGACAGAAAGAGTATAATTTTCACTGCATTTCCTGCTTGTGCACATGTCAACAAGGCTGTTTGGAGAAAGCAGTGTCAGCTAGAGATTATTTCTCTTTTTTTATTGCTGATAACACCGATGATGCATTAACAGCATTAATAAAAAGGTCCTGACTTCTGCATTTAAAGAGCTCATACTCCAAGAAGATGTAACAACAGACAGCATATGAAAAGGTAGGGATCCACTCCAGCTGGTTTTCCCAGACATGTCCCAGGCTGGCTTTACGTCATACCAAGCACACACACATAAAAGGAAAACATCAGTGTTTTCTAGATGGTGAAAACTTTTTTATAATATTACAAATGTAAAAAACTAAAAACATGCATTGTGTGGGGAGAACTCACAGCTCATTTGTGGAGTACGTGCTTTGCATGCAGAAAGATTGTATTAATCATTAGGCTGAATAGCATTGATGGTCAGTTTCCCAATGAGTACTTTGTAAGATGGATGTACTGTACAGTACAGAGGCTTAACTCAGGGGCTGGCCAGAAACAGAATTGCGTGGGACATCTGTTGAGATCAACTGCTCTCTAAACCAAATTCTGTGAAGACCAGGATCTCTGCAACACAACTGGAATCAGCAGGCTAGTAACAGTTTAGTAACAGTTTAGAAGGCTGGTAGTCGGGAGAACCAACCGAAATAAGTTCTGAAAATCTGTTGAGGTTTCAAATTCCACCATTTAACTTTTGAATGTGAAATGTGGGATTTACAATATAATTTAAAATTGCTTTTTGAATGCGAAACGTTTGTCTGGAATGCCTCAGGCTGGTTGGCGTCTCTTGACTACTTTAACCGTGGCAGACTTCAAAAATGAAAGAAATGTCAGATGCCACCAGGATTGTCCCATTCATGAGAGCGTCTGAGGTCGTTGCTTCAGGCAGCTGATTGGCTGGGGCACCTGTGTCTGCCCATCCACTTCCATCTCTTCTCCTAATCCAGTGTTTCCCAAACTTTTTTGACCTGCAGCTCCCTTGACCATTGGCGACCATTGGCCGCAGCTCCCCATTACATTGTGTTGAAGCCTGCCAATTAGCATTGCACTGTTTTCTGAGAGGATTCCGTGGCACTCTGTGGGTCCCCTGGCTGGTTTCCGTGGCTCCCCTGGGAGCCACACCTCCCAGTTTGGGAACCACTGTGACCTTATCCCACTTCCTACATCCATAAAGCAAGAGGGTAATGGATCAGAAGAGGAATTGTGGAGACGTGTGGGAGATAGAGGGTCTCTGACATTACTCCCACTCTCCCACTGAGTAAGGGGGAAGTGTTTGGCAACCCGCCTCGTGTACCAGGAAGTCATGGGCCTGCCCTGATTGCCAAATGCTCCTACACTTCCACGTTCGCTGTCAAATGCTAAATACCTTGGTACATTATCTATAAGATAAACTGTGATCTATAAGATAAAAGAGAAATATTAAGAGAAAGATAAAATGCCATGACATGCCAACCATCAAATATAGAAAAATACAATCTACCGACTGGCTTTGAAACACTGAAATAAAATATCTGCCTGTTCAATACAGCTATCCTATTTTGGGGAACACCCTGCAAATATTTGCGTATTCAAAGAATATTGGGAGAATACATGGACCAAAAACAACATGCCATAAATTTTGAAGAACGCAAGCAAATTTCAGCTCTAGCTAGAGGCAAGTAGATGGTCAAGCAAGTATGTCACTCTGTAAGAAGCCAGGCTAGAATCAGCAGTTATATAGAATGTGGTGGGACCCTATGGGTCCTTATTGCACTTGTTCCATAATGGCTTGGTAACTGCAATATCACCTTAGCCGCCCGCCATGATGGTGTTGCAGTATAGACAACTCCTTCCTCCTGCAAATTGCCCCTGTAGGCCAGAGACCAAAGTGCCCAGGCCTTTGTTCAAAGTCCCTGGCACCTGCTGACACTATACCAACTGCAAACTTATACAGACTTCTACCACTTTCATGTTTGCAAGAAAGAAAAGACACTCCCAGGCAATTATCACAGCATCACCTAGTGCAGTGTATGAAAGAGATGACTGGCTCGGTTATGGCCAAGATGCAAGACTACAGATGATCGTTACCATAAATGTGTGTTATAAATACAGATTAAAGGCAAAGATATTGTGCTGTGTTTATCTTGCAATAAAGAAGACTCTTCCCTTTACTTTGTTCTTCTTATAAAAGTCAATTAAAACTGCCCTCCTACTGAGAGATAATTTTCTTTGTTCATTTCCTCTTCTCTCTCATCATAAACCTTTTCTTGCACAACCAACTCTCACTTCAGGCTGTTCGGCTCTGAATTCACAACTTGAGTTTCATTACATGTTTTAGGGAGGCAGCAGAGCCAGAATGGAGGATATTTAATAAGAAGTTGAATATCTTCTGAGCTGGACTGTGGCGGAGGCCTGACAATCTCATCAACCTTATTTTGAACACACTTTGGTTTAATTTCTACATAAGACCTAATTGGGGATGGAGGGAGCCTAAATGGAGCCAGCTGTCATTTGGAACTGAGTAATAAGCTGCTGTTGGGTATACCTTTATTACAAACATATACCGGTATATATGAGTAAGGTCTATATATAAATCTATATACTCCCCACCCACCTGCTA
The DNA here is from genome assembly GCA_026170595.1 of Plestiodon gilberti rubricaudatus. NCBI lineage: Eukaryota > Metazoa > Chordata > Lepidosauria > Squamata > Scincidae > Plestiodon > Plestiodon gilberti. Next base: position 16,379,337 of record JANXHW010000004.1, on the reverse strand, counting down.
CAAATCCTGGGAATTGTCATTTAGCGAGGGTGCTAAGAATTCTGTATTAGACAAACTACCAGCCTCCCTCATGGCTCACAGGACTACATTTTGAAGGGCTCCTTCAAGAGAAGAAATGACTACAGCAAGTCCTCACTTAAGTCGTTTCGTTTTAAAGTTGATGGGAAAATGCCATAGGAACGTTTACGGTTATCAATTATTAGCCTATGGTAAACTGGGTTTCAGTATAAGTCGTTTCGCTTAAAGTTGCAGTTTCTAAGAAGAACCTAGCGACAACCTTAAGTGAGGACTTGCTGTATTACGTTAGTTCTAAAAGTTTGAAATCAATAGGATTTATGTGCTTCTGTGCATTTAATTTCCATTTTTGTCAATATGACACGGAGCCCAGTCCTATCTTTGTTTACTCAGAAACAAATTCCACTGACCTCAATGGGACTTAACTTGAGTAACAGCGCAATCCTATCCAACTTACACCACCGGTGTAACCCAGCGGTGCAGTGAGAACGGGAGGCCCCAGAACGGAAAGGGGATTCAAATCCTCTCCAAAGGGGGATTCAAAGGGGATTTGAATCCCCTTTCCGTTTTGGGGCCTCCCGTTCTCACTGCACCACTGGGTTACACCGATGGTGTAAGTTGGATAGGATTGCACTGAGTTACACCGGTGGTGTAAGTTGGATAGGATTGTGCTGTAAGTGTACCTAGGCTCGTATCATTGCTGCCTTTAGCATGCTTAACTTTCTCTTAGTTGTGCACATGGCCTTTCAACTGCATTGAAAAATTAGTGATATAATAGTGGCCTTCTTTAGGAGAAATTGATTCCATTTAGTGTAATTGAAACCAATGACTGCCAGGATTCCTTGCCAAACTGATAATTCCAAAGAATTATACCTTTGTAAGCTTCCAAGAAGGTTTTAAATCATTAGGTCCCTTTAATGGGACTATTGCTTGAGGCAATGATAATATTGGTAACTGCTTGTAGGGGCACAACCACATGCTCGCTTACAGACCAATCCTACCCCCTGCCAATCCATAGCATGCAGCACTGCCAACAGAGCACGTGTTCCATGCTATGGTGAGAGGGTGAGATGGCCTGGGAGAGGGAAGTAAAAATGTTTGACTTCCATCTATCAAGAAAGTAATTTCCTATTCCAAAGCCATTTTGTAACTAGCAGCCCAATCCTATTCCCTTTCACTCCGTAGCATGCAGTACCACTGATAGAGTGTGCACTGCATGCTATTGGGGGTGGGGGGGAGGCAACCAGACCATCAGTGATGAACTTTTTCTTCATAAATCTATCTAATCCCCTTTTAAAGACATCTAAGCTAGGTACCATCACAACATCCTGTGGCAAGGAGTTCCACAGGTTAGTTATGCACTGAGTAAAGACATATTTCCTTTTGTCTGTTCTAATTCTCCTGCCACTCCATTTTAGTGGATATCCCCTGGTTCTGGTGTTGCACGAGAGGGAAAACAACTTCCTTCTATCCACTCTATCCATCCCCATGCATAATTTTATGTGTCTCAAACATGTCCTCCCTCAGGCGCCTTCTTTCTAGAGTGAAGAGCCTCAAACGCTGTAGTCTTTCCTTGTAAGAGAGATGCCCCAGCCCACTAATCATTTTGGTTGCTCTCTTCTGCACCTTTTCCAGTTCCATGGCTATATCCTTTGTGAGAAGTGGCAACCAGAAGTGGACACAGTACTCCATATGTGGGCCTTACCGTTGATCTGTACAAGGGCATAATAACATTGGTTGTTTTATTCTCAATCCCTTTTTTAATGACCCTGAGCATGGAATTGGCCATTTTCATCAGATGCAAAACAACTAGTTGTAAGGTTATACTAAACAGAACTAGGGGAAACCTCTCCCCTACACAGGGATGTGGATCAAGTCTCTGACTCCAAGTCCCAAGTCTCTGGGTCCAAGTCTCGAGTCTTTGGCTGCGAGTTGTGAGTCCCTATCTATTTAATGGGGAAAACAGGTTTAAACCAGAAAAAAATTCGACTTGTTGTAAAAGGCTCCAAGTCTCGAGTCGAGTCTTTCGAGTCTTTTACAATCAACGAGTCAAGTCCGAGTCGAGTCATTGACGCGACTTGAGTCCGACTCGAGTCCGAGTCATTAGACTCAAGTCTACAGCACTGCCCCTACATATTTAGGTCCTGCTCTGGCAGCTACAGTTGGAGTTTCATTAAGCGTAGAAATTATGGAGTAGACTCTTCCAATCTCATTCCCAAGAATTCGATTAGCCTTGTTCCCTTCCCACACTCTTGTATTTTCCAAATACCACCACTCAGCAGCACAACATCCACATACTTCCTGTTCCACCATGCCTGTGAAATGTGCCCAGCTGCCTTTAGCCATGGATACTAGGTAGGGTTTCAAAAAGAAGACACACGCTGGTGTTTCCAACAAAAATAATTCACTATGTTCTGGGGCATGGCAGCCAACGTCTCTCTGGCGGCCCGATGGCACACTGCGGGCTACTGTTGCATAGGCTGATTGGTGTGTTGACGAATGAACAGTCCTACCTATAGAGGGCCTTTTCATTTCTTCCAATTAGCTGTTTCTGGAATAAGAACCACTGAAAATGCAGGGCTATTAGGACCCCTGATTTGGTTCAATCCTCACACAGTTAAATGGAGCAATGTGGGCTCCTTTGTGAAGACAAACAAGGTGAAGACTTTAGAGCACCCTGTACACTTAAGGCCCTCCACGAAACAGTAATGATAAAAAGTGAAAAATGTGCAAAAATGTCAATTCGTAATTGAGATTTTTGAAAAACAAAGGAGCCATTCAGCACTTTTCATCATATCAAGCAGACCTTTTAGCATTTATGACCTCCTGGGCTACAGCACTTTAAACATAAACACACTGCATGGCGCCATGGGATGCCATGTAGCCTGAAAGCAGCATGTTGAATCAGAAAATTAAAGACAGTAATTGCAGGTAGGAAAGGATAATTACCTCTGCATTGTGAATATTTTGACACCGCCTACAATAAACTGGGAATGTTGCTATTTCTCCGGTAGACTGTAGCTATTGTTAGAATCCTCTTTTGTTGCTTGTTGGTGGAAATATAGCAGTGAATGGATGCAAGTGAATGGATGCAATTACAGATTGATTACCCTTTATCCGGACATCTGAAATCCAGACTATTCTGAAATCCAGACATTTGGGGGGCTATGACTTTTTAAAAAAAAACTTCTTGCAGTACCTGGCTGGCATAGCGCAAGGCATGCTGGGGCACAAAATTATTTAAATTATTGCATAAAATTACCTTCAGGCTATTTGTATAAAGTGTATGTGTGTATGTGTATGAGATATAAATGAATTTAGTGTTTAGGCTTGGGTCCCATCTCAAAGATATCTCATTATATTTATGCAAATATTCCAAAATCCAAACAAATCTGAAATCCAGACAACTTCCTGTCCCAAGCAGTCCGGATAAGGGATACTCAACCTGTACCATCTTCCCAATAGAGGACCTAACTCTGGACTTCTAAAATCAAAGGGGTGTTATATTTTCATTTCAATGTGAGTAGAAGCAGGATGTGGGTATTTGTGTGCAGCTTTTACAGTATATCAGGAGAATTAACTGTATTAAACATAAAAACACGGAAGCATCTACTTCCGGATCTCATCTGCACTAGTTTTTAAAGTTTTCTCATGAGTACTATAGGGGATTTCTGATGATGCCACAAATGTTACGTGTGTGAAACGTCAAAGTATGTTTTAACATCTACAAAGTTTATTTTATTTTTTGAAATAAATTGACCTGTAACGATGGAGTTTCCCGGCAAAATGCAGATTTTTAATTCAAAGATATGGTCGCATCGTGAAAAACTTCAAAAATATCTAATTAACTGTATTATTTGCAGCTCCATCTTCCAGTTAGCCATTCATTCTGGATTCATTTGGTGCAAATTTTCCAGTCTTCTAAGGACCAGTACACTGTCTGTCTCTTCCACTCCACACAGGTGGGGGAGCTCAAGAGTTGCAGGTGCATAAGGGTTGGTCCCAAAGCCAGGAGGGACTGAAGCTGGATTCATGAGGTTTACTGAGGGGTGTCTTCAATCAGCTGTTGCACCACCACTGAGCAGAGACCATCTTCATAGTGACTCGCTGAGGCGTAACTTGGGCAGAGCGCGCAGAGCAGGTGCTCCGGGCGCGGGCGCGCACTCAACATTGGGGCATACTTACCCTCGCGATGTGTCGCCTCCGCTTCGGCCGTCTTCTTTTCGGCCCGCCCACCCTCCTTGGAGCCCGAACGACTCCAAAATGGTACCGAAACCAGCGGGGTGTGTGTTTGGAGCCGCGCTGGGCACTTCGACATCACGTCACTTAGGCCCCGCCCCCTTGGTCCGGGCGCCGAGAGGGCTACTGACATTACTGGCTGATGTCCTCAACTCACCCTTGATCTGCTCAGATCTGGAGGATTCATGGGGTTGCTTTCTCCTCCTGAGTAAGCCAGATGGATGAGATGGTCTTAGGCTGCCATATGAACCCTGCAAAACAGAGGCATTCCTACGGTGGGGGCGGTACTGTAAGTTGCGCCCCGTCCTAGTCCCCGTTTACAAGCCGGCACCAGGCGGCCCCACCCCCTCGCCATCTGAGCCATTCCGTGCGTACTGCCTCTGCTGCAGAACTTTGGTCCAGACTGCTTCAGTTAAAGATGACAAATATGGGGCCATTTGCTTAAAGGATAGAGGGATTTGGAAGAGGGGAGCATACCTTATCAGCTAAATGGTTTACATTTTGGAATTCATTATCTAATAACCCCTGTTTAATCTTCCTGTATGCTTCCATCTCGGAACACAATCCCAGCCTTTCCAGGAAGAAGCCCATTGTCTCCATTTTCTTATTAACCATCTTGGACCATTTGGAGTCCGCCTCAGTCAGCATTTGCCAAACTAGGCTATCCAGATCAGAATGGAAATGAAAGCGTAGTCAATATATAAGTGTCATTGTCCAAGCTTAGTACCAATCAAGGAGAGAGGCGGTATATAAATCCATAATAAATAAATAAAATAAATTTACATTCAATGGCCAATAAAAGGAACTGGAAAGCAATTGGATCAAGGATCCTGCCTTCATGTGCTTTCTCATTTAGTTCTATTAATAAAGGAGCTAGAGACTTCTTTCATTTATAGAATGAAAGTCAAACACTTTTGGTGATGGTCCTATTTTCTCGTAATGTTTCATTCCACAGCATGGGGACGAAGCTCAAGGGAAACAATAAAGTTGAAGTTGGCTCCAGGTCTGAGAGAGGTCCTTGGCAAAGTGCCCTCTGTGGACCCCTCTGACATCAATGGTGGACCCCCTGCCCCCATTCATGGATGGGGAAGTGGTGGCAACATTGCCGTATTCTCGTCTCCTGGCTGGCCCATCTGCAAATAGGAGCTCACTCTCAGACACCTCTGCAAAGACGCCAGAAGGAAGTGGTAGCAGAGTGATTCTTTTGGCTAAGAGTCGTTTTGATCCTGCAGGGCACTCAGGGATCCACAGCAGACCCCCTGAGGATCCCTTGGCAAAAGCTTGAGGGTGCCAGCCTTGATGAGGGTTGTCAACTCTGACAAGCCATACCTGGATTTTATTTTACTTTTCGCATATAATGAGATTATATGAAGAAGCCAAGAAGGCGGGGTTAAACTCTCTAGGGTTGCTTTCAGTAGTCACCTGGAGATTGATGCTGATTCCTGGAGACTCTAAGCCAATCCTGGCTAGTTTGACAACCCTGCCCTTGGTGGATGAAGTAATATAGAATGTGAGATCTGACAGGAGAAACATTCTGTCCCAGGTAATTCAGGTTCATGCTGAATTTTGTGACTATTGATTTATTATTACAGCATGACGCCGTTTCTTCTGATCTGCATATCTTGGCCATTAACAAGCTGAGCCCTCGGTAAAGAAAATCCATTAAAACACTTATTAAATAGATTTAGATGATATCAGATTTATTATGTGGCAAAAGCTAGAGGCCATAGCCCATAAATCTTAACCTTCACTTTAGTTATATATTAGAAGCAGCACTTTCCACCTTAGACACATTTATAAGAGCAGCCCAGCCTTCCATGTCACCAAAGCCTGGCCTGGATCCGATTTCCACCATTGGGAAAACAGTTCAGGCAGGTAGCAGTTTTTTTAGTCCAAACTCTTCTGGAAATGCAGGGGAGTATCCCACGGATATGTGCTTAGTGGCAGCCTTGTGGACAGTGCCATAAAGCAGGCTTGGGAAGATTTCAGGATGTGTTTGTTTTTACAGAACATCGAGTGGTAGAGGTATGAAACTGTCTGCGCAATCCTGTGCACGTCTAGGGCAGCGGAACGAGCGTTCTGCCACCATAAGCCATCATAAGGCACTTTTCTGATGACTCGAGAGCAGGGGAGACCGCCGCAAGGCTGGCCTTCCCTGCTCCATTGACTGAGCCCTTGCCCGACCCAGGTAAGTATCTGGTGGGTAGGGGGGTGTTTCAGCGGCAAATGGTGGGGGCTGATAGGCCCAGCCGGGCCGGGAGGGGGAAGGGGACGGTCTCTGCTGTATCCTGACCCCTGCTGCTCAGCTGGGCCATTACATGGTCTCCTCCGACTTCCGCCAGTGATTTCGCTGGCGGAAATCCGAGGAGGCTGATCAGCCCCAGCGCCATTTACACTTGGGAAAGGGGACAAACATCTCCTTCCCCAAGTAGACCTTCTGCTGGGTGGGAGCCTGCCCACGGCGGAGCACCAGAAGCGTCGCCGGGGTAGGGGCGGGTGGGCCGTGGGCCCCAAGGCGTCGGAGTTACCTCCGGGACGTGTTCGCTCTGCCCCAGCTTCCATTGTTATCCTGTCATCCTGGAGCTGTTACATCTTGGTTTTGGGCCCTCCCGCCTGCCCTGGTGCCATTTGGCACCAAAAAGGTAAGCAAAACGATGGGGGAGGGCGTGACTGGAGCTGCACCCGCGCACGAAACTGACGTCACGTGGGGGCGTCGTGTCGGCGACCCCCCACGTGGGGCCGTCACTTCGTTTTTGCGGAGCACAGGATCCGGCGGGTGGCCATAGGCAGAATTGGGCTGCCCAACTGTTAACTATCTGTCCCCAATGAGCCATACATTGAAATGAGCTGTATGTACAAACACAAATCTGCATCTGAGCAGTAACAGACGGGAATCCTAACCATCTGTGGGAAGCTTGTTTGGAAGCTGTTTGCAGCAGATCTCCTTCGCTTCCTCTCTGCTTTCGCTACCCTTTCATGTGTACCATGTGTACAGGTGAACCCATTATAAACCAACAAGAAGAAACCAACCCATTATACCAACAAGAAGAACAGCCCATGGAGCACAGCCCTTGCTCTCTCACGGTGGTCAGCTAAGGAAACTCACAAGGAAACTCACAAGAAACTCACAAGAATAATGGAAAGAGCCAGCGGGTGATATTTGCCCCTGTGTGTGATGCCTCTGAATATGTATTATTTGTATTAATGACATGTGGATCCTCCTTTCCACCAGGGAGCACAAGATGGCATAGATGAGGTTTCTATACAAACTGTCGCCCAAACAGACCAGACCCAGACCTGGTGCCGCGGTATCTTGTGCCCTCTGCTTGGGCTTCAAGATGGCACATTTCTTCCCTGCAGTGCAGGGTTGATCCTGGAAATGTGCTCCTGGTGCATTGTTTTAATAGGTGTTCTCTCTGTGGTAGCACAGCACCGGAGCAGTGAGGGTTGGAAGCGATTGGAACAATGTGTTTGAAGCAGGCCAGCTGTTCGTCACTCTCTCTGAAGACAGCACAGAGAGGACTTACACTGATATATCGAAAGCTCAGTGCATCCCCACGAACTGGAGCTGGGTCTGGTGAAAAAGAAAAAACCCGTGTCATTCTAACAGCTTTGTCTCTCTGATTAGTCACTCTTCTCTTGTAAATGCTCCTTTGAACTTAAAGACAAACTGTCCTTGGTTTGTTTGCTTCCAGCTTGTTGAGTGAGTACTGCATGCATTTGGGATGTAGCACACAATCTATATGTGTGATCACTCAGTCACCCGTCAAGGCTTGTAGTCCTACCTCCCTAGCAGTTTAACCGAAGTAGCATCAGGGCACCTACATTGAAGTCCAATACAATTTTCTATGCAGTCATGATACACACACAAGGAAATTCAGCCTTGTTTTGAGGCACATGCTGATTAGCCGTTGAACTAATTTGTCTTTGGAAAAAAAAAAACTTACTCTGCAGGTTTGATTAAAATACAGGGCACTTAGCGACTCAGTCTAATTGTTCCAGGGTGTTTAACTTTATGCTCGCTCTACCCAAAAAAAAAAAAAAAAAAAGCAAGAAATCTCTTTTGTTTAGGCACAACAGGTTTACATTTAATTAAATTTGTTGTTCAGTGAAGCATCTGTTTTAAACGTTAATGAATGACAGCTCCTTCGGGATTTCCATATGTAAGTATTTTCACTTCATCAGCCAAGCTCAAAGTGTGCTTGCTTTTAGAAGTGATGGATAATGCTGGAAAGATCAGCTTAACCTAGAATGAATGGGTACAGTTGAGTGTTAGGCAAAAATAGACATTTATTTATTTATTTATTTATTTATTATTTAAAAAATTACATTATGGAGATTGTCCACTGAATTCAGGAGTCCCGTGTCTCCTCCCCTTCTCTCTCTCATAACACATGGCAACCTGAAACATAATGCAACTTCATTATGGCACAAGTATCTCTTCATTCAACAATAGACAAATAATTAGTATGGACCATGCATTTTACATAGGAAGAATTGCACTATGGTGGTTCTATAAAAGCATGACATTTTGATGATACTGAATGTCCTGGTTTGCACGTTATGAGGTTGATTGTACAAGGCACCATACTCTTGGTTGGAGGGCAGAGAAACTTTTTAAAGAGAGTTGAACGTGGTTTCAAACGCTGGGGCAGGGCAGGCATGTATTCGTTCTGAGCCCCAACGTTTGGTATTGATAGTCAAGTGACTAGGGGAATTGCTGGAAATGTTCATTTCAAAATTCTTCCCTCTCCAACTGCCTGCATTTCTTAGGGAGGGGGGTGGAATTGTCCCAAATCTGATACTAATTCCTGCTCTAGAATGCTTAATAACAGGCAACATTCCCATGAAAGGGGGCACCGAGGATTAGAGGTCATTCAATTAAGAGCCCAATCCTATCCCCCGCCACTCTATAGCACGCAGTCATGCCAACAGACCACGTGATGCATGCTTGGGCCAACCAGAAGGCCAATGCGAGGTAAGTAAAAATGGTTTTTTCTTACCCCTCAATAGGTCTTCTGGCCGCCTATGGGTCTCCTTGAACCCACGCTAGCTATTTTGCTGGTGTGTGTCTTGAGAGTAGGGGGCGGGATGGATTGGAAAATGGGGGATAGGACCTGGCATGCTTCTTTACCAGCGCGATCTACCCTCTCCAGTCCCCTCCCCACCCCTTGCACTCCACCTCCTTGCCTTGAACCCCCCTTCCCACCCATGACCCATCCCCACCACTGACTTACCTCAATCAGTGCGAGCTGAGCTCTGCGGTGGTGACCCTTTACTAGCTGGCAACCCTTTACATCGGCAGCTCCAAAGCTCCCAACAGCAGCTCACCATTTGCCGCAGTGCCGCACTAAGGCAACTTCTGCTATTGTAATCGAAGGATTGTTGTTGTTGTTCAGTCGTTAAGTCGTGTCCGACCCTTCGTGATCCCATGAACCATATCCCGTCAGGCCTTCCTATCCTCCACTATCTTCCTGAGTTCGCTCATTTTCATGTTCGTTGCATCGGTGATGCTGTCTAACCATCTCATCGTTGGCCTTCCCCTTCTCCTTTTGCCTTCAATCTTTCCCAGCATCAGAGTCTTCTCCAGAGACTCCTCTCTTCGCATTAGGTGGCCAAAATATTTGAGCTTCAGCCTCAGTACCTGTCCTTCCAGGGAACAGTCAGGGTTGATTTCATTTAGGATTGACTGATTTGATCTCCTAGCAGTCCAAGGGACTCTCAGGAGTCTTCTCCAGCACCACAGTTCAAAAGCATCTATTCTTCGGCGCTCAGCCTTCCTTTATGGTCCAACTCTCGCAGCCATACATTGCTACTGGGAACACCATCGCCCTGACTATGCGAACTTTTGTTGGCATGGTGATATCTCTGCTTTTTATTATGCTATCTAAATTTGCCATAGCTTTCCTTCCAAGGAGTAAGCGTCTTTTAATTTCATGACTGCTGTCTCCGTCTGCAGTGATCTTGGAGCCCAGAAAAGTAAAATCTGTTACTGCTTCCATTTCTGCCCCTTCTATTTGCCAGGAATTGATGGGACCAGATGCCATGATCTTAGTTTTATTAATGTTGAGTTTCAAGCCAACTTTTGCACTCTCCTCTTTCACCCTCATCAAGAGGCTCTTTAGTTCTTCTTCACTTTCTGCCATTAGGGTAGTATCGTCTGCATATCTGAGGTTGTTGATGTTTCTCCCGGCAATCTTGATTCCGGCTTGCGATTCATTCAGCCCTGCATTTCTCATAATGTACTCTGCATATAAGTTAAATAAGCAGGGTGACAATATACAGCCTTGCCGTACTCCCTTCCCAATTTTAAACCAATCAGTTGTTCCATGGCCGGTTCGAACTGTTGCTTCTTGACCCGCATACAGGTTTCTCAGGAGACAGGTAAGGTGGTCTGGTACCCCCATCTCTTTAAGAATTTGCCACAGTTTGTTGTGATCCACACAATCAAAGGCTTTTGCGTAGTCAATGAAGCAGAAGTAGGTGTTTTTTTGGAACTCTCGGGCTTTCTCCATGATCCAGCGCATGTTGGCAATTTGATCTCTAGTTCCAATGCCTCTTCGAAACCCAGCTTGTACTTCCGGTAGTTCTTGGTCCACGTACTGCTGAAGCCTAGCTTGTAGGATTTTGAGCATAACCTTGCTAGCATGTGAAATGAGTGCAATTGTGCAGTAGTTTGAACACTCTTTGGCACTGCCCTTCTTTGGAATTGGAACGTAAACTGACCTTTTCCAATCCTTTGGCCACTGCTGAGTTTTCCAATTTGTTGGCATATTGAGTGTAGCACTTTCACAGCATCATCATTTAGGATTTTAAGTAGCTCAGCTGGGATATTATCATCTCCACTAGCTTTGTTGTTAGTAATGCTACCTAAGGCCCACTTGACTTCACTCTCTAGGATGTCCGGCTCTGGGTCAGTAACTACACCAGCGTGGTCATCAGGAACATTCAGATCTTTCTTGTATAGTTCTTCTGTGTATTCTTGCCATCTCTTCTTAATCTCTTCTGCTTCTGTCAGGTCTCTGCCTTTTTTGTCCTTTATCATGCCCATCTTTGCACAAAACGTTCCCTTGATATCTCCAATTTTCTTGAAGAGATCTCTAGTCCTCCCCATTCTGTTGTTTTCTTCTATTTCCTTGCATTGTTCATTTAAGAAGGCCTACTTATCTCTCCTTGCTATTCTCTGGAAATCTGCATTCAGTTGTTTATATCTTTCCCTTTCACTCTTGCTTTTCACATTCCTTCTTTCCACAGCTATTTGTAAAGCCTCATCTGACAGCCACTTTGCTTTCTTGCATTTCTTTTTCTTTGGGATGGTTTTAGTTGCTGCCTCCTGTACAATGTTACGAACTTCCATCCATAGTTCTTCAGGCACTCTGTCTACCAGGTCTAATGCTCTAAATCTATTCTTCACCTCCACTGTATACTCATAAGGGATATGGTTTAGGTCATATCTGACTGGTCTAGTGGTGTTCCCTACATTCTTCAATTTAAGCCTGAATTTTGCAATAAGAAGCTCATGATCTGAGCCACAGTCAGCTCCAGGTCTTGTTTTTACTGATTGTATAGAGCTTCTCCATCTTTGGCTGCAAAGCACATAATCTATCTGGTTTCGGTATTGACCATCTGGTGATGTCCATGTGTAGAGTCGCCTCTTGTGTTGTTGGAAAAGAGTGTTTGCTATGACCAGCGTGTTCTCTTGACAGAAGTCCGTTAGCCTTTGCCCTGCTTCATTTTGCGCTCCAAGGCCAAACTTGCCTGTTGTTCCGTTTATTTCTTGATTTCCTACTTTAGCATTCCAGTCTCCTATGATGTAAAGGACATCTTTCTTGGGTGCTAGTTCTAGAAGGTGTTGTAGGTCTTCATAGAACCTGTCAACTTCATCTTCTTTGGCATCAGTGGTTGGGGCATATACTTGGATTACTGTAATGTTGAATGGTTTGCCTTGGATTCGAACTGAAATCATTCTGTCGTTTTTGAGGTTGCACCCCAGTACTGCCTTTCCCACTCTTTTATTGACTATGAGGGCTACTCCATTTCTTCTAAGGGATTCATGCCCACAGTAGTAGATATGATGGTCACCTGACTTAAATTCGCCCATGCCCGTCCATTTTAGTTCGCTGATTCCCAAGATGTCAATGTTCAATCTTATCATCCCATTTTTGACCACATCCAGCTTGCCTTGATTCATAGACCTCACATTCCATGTTCCTAAGCAGTATTGCTCCTTGCAGCATTGGATTTTCCTTTCAACCTCAGACACATCCACAGCTGAACGTCCTATTGGCTTTGGCCCAACCGCTTCATTCTTTCTGGGTCTACTTGGAATAGTCGTCCGCTCTTCCTCAGTAGCATATTGGACACCTTCCGACCTGAGGGTCTCATCTTCCGGCGTCATATCTTTTTGCCTTTTGGTACTGTTCATGGGATTTTCTTGGCAAGGTTACTGGAGTGGGTTGCCATTTCCTTCTCCAGTGGATCACTTTTAGTCAGAACTCTCTGCTACGACCTGTCCGTCTTGGGTGTCCCTGCACGGCATAGCTCATGGCTTCATTGAGTTACTCAAGCCCCTTCGCCACGACAAGGCAATGATCCATGAAGGGGAATCGAAGGATAGGATTGGGCCATTAGTTTCCTTCTCTAAATAATGCAATCGGGATGAAATCAGCTCATCAACAGAGAGGTCTCTGATCCAACAGCTCTGGGTTCACGCAAGACCTCTGATCTTGCAAACATACAGAAAAATGCACAAAGACTTCCCTGTTCACTTCAATTGGAGGGAAAGCTCTGTTCATGCCTTCTGCTGTGCTCACACAGCTATCTCCAACATTGATGCGACTGGGAAGATCTGCATATAAGAAATATCAGAGTGCAAAATATCTTTATTATATTGTGGTTCTGTGATGGCAAAGCCTCTGACACTGGTTGGTGGGGCTGCTGTGAAGTCAGGGAAGATGGCTGCCAGAATGTTTGCAGTCCACCTTCTGTGAGAGAAGTTGTCTGATTACGATTATAACCTCATCCAACCCTAGTCATAAGTGTAGCTTTGTGGGGCCTGAGAAGTGGAACGAGATCCCAAGTAAAGGACTTGCGAAAAAGGGCAAGGGAGAGAGGGAACAGAGGCAACTTCTTGTATTAATCTATTTTTCAACAGCAGCTTCAAATTTTAAAGAATTTCTGGGAGGATGGGGATTTTACCCAAAAGAGATATTCTTGGTAATTTAATTGTCATACTCCTCAGGGTCTAGGTAAGAGATTCTTGAGTAAACTAAGTGTATTTTTTTTCTCTGTTTACTCATATGTCTCCCATTAGTGTTAGTGGGAACCAATTTTCCTCTCAATTAAAGTAATGAAACTGGTGTGAAAACAGTATGAAACAGGACTCAAGTATGCTAATGTGTGCAGTTTACATTCACTGCATAATATAAAAATAAAGGATATGGTGGTAGATGGATTTTATTGGATTAATATGAGAAGACATTTAGCTTTATGGAACGTGACCAAATCCAGTGAGGAAATCCTGAATGCTCTCTTTGTCTTTTGAGGGAACAGAATTTTTGTCCAAATGGAAAATGGATTTGCATGGCCATATATGAAGCTGCCTAAATCTGTTTCAAGTAAAGTTGGTCACAGTCATCTCCTCATTGGATTACACCTATGCGCTCCACATGGGGCTACCGCTGAAGAACCTTTGGAAACTTCAACGGGTATAGAATGCAGCTGTGAAGATTTGAACTGGTGCTATGGTCATGTCACATTGTCCCCCAGTCAGCTGCACTGGTGACCAGTATGTTTCTGAGTGCAACTCAAAGTGTTGGTAAAGCCCTAAAAACAGCTTCAGTCCAAGGTTCCTGAAGCAGGATCAGAGGACGTTGCCCTCTACTCAGTCGGACGATCTAGGTCAGGATTGTCAGCACAGACTCACAGTAGTTCTTCAGGGTTTCAGACAGGACATTTTCTCTGCCTTACCTAGAGGTCCCAGGGAGCTCTAGGTAAGGCAGGGGACCTTCTGCATGAAAAGCATGTGTTCTACCCAGGGATGTGGATCACGTCTCTGATTCCAAGTCTCAAGTCAAGTCTCAAGTCTCTGGGTCCCTCAACCTTGTCTATTTAACGGGGGAAATGGATTTAAACCTGAATAAGATTTGGCTCCAAGTCTTGAGTCGAGTCTTTCGAGTCTTTTACAATTGCCGAATCAAGTCTGAGTCACGTCATTGACATGACTTGAGTCCAACTCAAGTCCGAGACAATCGACTTGTCTCGGAGCTGTCTTGGAGTTGGGGATAAGCAGCGAGGTGGCCAAGTTTGTGAATGACACTAAACGTTTCCGGGTAGTGAAGACCAGCAGGGATTGTGAAGAGCTCCAGAAGGATCTCTCCAAACTGGGAGAATGGGCAGCAAAATGGCAGATGCGCTTCAATGTAAGTAAGTGCAAAGTGATGCACATTGGGACAAGAAACCAAAATTTCACATATACGCTAATGGGTTCTGAGTTGTCTGTGATGGATCAAGAGAGAGATCTTGGGGTGCTGGTGGACAGGTCGATGAAAGTGTCGACCCAGTGTGCGGCGGCTGTGAAGAAGGCCAATTCCATGCTCGGGATCATTAAAAAAGGGATTGAGAATAAAACGGCCAATATCATTATGCCTTTGTACAGTACAAATCGATGGTAAGGCCACATCTGGAGTATTGTGTCCAGTTCTGGTCACCACACCTCAAAAAGGATATAGTTGAATTGGAAAAGGTGCAGAAAAGAGCAACCAGAATGATTCGTGGGCTGGAGCACCTCCCTTATGAGGAAAGGCTACAGCGTTTGGGGCTTTTCAGTCTAGAAAAAAGGCGCCTGAGGGGGGACATGATTGAGACATATAAAATTATGCATGGGATGGAGAGGTGAAATTCTTCTCCCTCTCGCACAACACCAGAACCAGGGGACATGCACTAAACTTGAGTGAAGGGAGAGTTAGAACGGATAAAAGAAAATATTTCTTTACCCAGCGTGTAATTCATCTGTGGAACTCCTTGCCACAGGATGTGGTGATGGCACCTGGCCAAGATGCCTTTAAAAGGGGGTTGGACAGATTTATGGAGGAAAAGACCATCACAGGTTATAAGCCATAAGCAACCTCCTGGTTTAGAAGTAGGTTTTCTCTGTGCCAGGTGCAGGGGAGTGGCAGCAGGAAACAGGTTATCTTGTTGGCTGTGTGCTCCCTGAGGCATCTGGTGGGGCCACTGTGAGATACAGGAAGCTGGACTAGATGGGCCTTTGGCCTGATCCAGCAGGGCTCTTCTTATGTTCTTATGACTTGAGTCTACATCACTGGTTCTACCACTGTGTCATGGCCCTTCCGCAGTACTGCCTCTCCCCCCTATGAAAGTACCTACCCCTGAAGACTCGCAGGAGGCTCTCCTGCACATTGTTCTCCTTTCAAAGCTTAATTGATAGCACAGAAGGGGTTTTTCCACAGTAGCTATGTCTTGTGGAACTCCTTTCCATTTGAGATATGGCTCCTTCTTGGTTTTTGTTTCAACATGCATTTTCTGGTCATTGGCAAATTAGCAAGGCCCCCTCCGCCCATCCTGGTGCTGGCTCGAATGTCTCTCCTGTTGGTTTTATTGTTGTTGTTGTTCAGTCGTTAAGTCGTGTCCGACCGAACTGTGGTGCTGGAGAAGACTCCTGAGAGTCCCTTGGACTGCTAGGAGATTGAATCAGTCCATCCTAAATGAAATCAACCCTGACTGCTCCCTGGAAGGTCAGGTACTGAGGCTGAAGCTCAAATATTTTGGCCACCTAATGCGAAGAGAGGACTGTCTGGAGAAGACTCTGATGCTGGGAAAGATTGAAGGCAAAAGGAGAAGGGGAAGGCCAAGGATGAGATGGTTAGACAGCATCACCGATGCAACAAACATGAAAATGAGCGAACTCAGGAAGATAGTGGAGGACAGGAAGGCTGGCGGGACCACCTTGGCCAGTATTGTCTACTATTCAGGCTAGCAGTGGCTCTCCAGGGTTTCAGGCAGGGGTCGTCTTTCCCAGTCCTAACTGGAAATGCCAGAGATTGAAGCTGGGATATCTTGCATGCAAAGCATGTGGGCTACCAGTGAACTATGGCCCCTCCCTTAAATTCCTATGACCACCATATCAAAGAAATGTACTGAGAACTCTATTTTGGTATTATTGTTGATTTTTTTTGTACCACAGCATCTGTGTCCATTACAGAGTAACTTAGGCAACATAGACAGATTTCTGCTCCCAAGGAGCTTCAATCTAAAACAGACAGTGTGGATCGACAGAGAGAGGGAGAGAGAAGGGTAGGGAAGAATGTGCAAATAATCTGAAATTAGGCAGACTTCCATTTTAGATGTTCATAATCATACATATTTAGATTCATGATCAGGAGAGTTCCCTGAGAGTGGGCTTGTAAAGGAAGGTGGAGGGCAAAACAGGGCACAATGCCTAGCGGTTGTGGAGAGCACTAACCTCCCTGGTTTGTACTGGGGAAATGTAGTTTTACTGCCACCACCCAAAGCTAGACAGCCCAGATGGAGGGAGGGAGGCCAGCTTTAGGCCCATCCAGTTCAACAAAGAGCCCCCAAATCCAGGGGTCCCCTTAAAACCAAGCAGTAGTGGAATGTGGATTGTCTGGATGGCATGGCAACCTGCTCCTTCCTGAGTGAACTGAGACCTGGCCGGTAAACAGTAAAAGTTAAAGATGTTTATTAAAGGTTTTTTTTTGGGGGGGGGGCAATGCAGGGAAAGAGGCACAGGATAGAAACAAGGCACTAATGAACCACCAAAAGGGGGAAAGGGTGGGCAAAGTTTGGCAAAGATATTAAAATGCAACTTCTCTTGTTACTGTATTTCTTCAATTCTAAGACGCATGTTTTTTCCCAATTAAGCATTTCAAAAAATGGGGTGCGTCTTAGAATCGAAGGTCTCCAAAAAGCACCCCAAAATGCTATCTTCTTACTTACTGGGGCTTGCGGGAGCTTCAGGGAGGCCTGCGCAACCCTCTGCAGGCCTCCCTGATCTTCAGTTCAGCAAAAAAAAACGGTGATTTTCAGCCATTTCCGGTTTTTGCGAAAACCAGAAATGGCCAAAAATCGCTGTTTTTCGCTGAACTGAAGATCAGGGAGGCTTGCAGAGGGTTGCGCAGGCCTCCCTGAAGCTCCCCCAAGCCCAGGTAATGAAGGAAATGGCACTTTCTGACGGGGCCAGAAATACTATGCAAAGGCAGTGCACTCAGTCATCCTCAGCTGCAGGAGACATGCTAGGGAGAGTTTGTGCTGAGCAGGTAGATTTAATGAAGGGAGGCGAGTCTTACAATTGATGGATTTTTTTTCCCTGCTGGTGGTACTGAAAGTAAAGGTGCGCCTTAGAATCGATGGCGCCTTAGACTCGAAGAAATACGGTACTTTCCCTGCCCTGTTTATTCACATTTGTTCCTGAGACCTGGTGGACGGGCAAAACCCCCTGTGGAGTATGAGATGCTTCTGACATCAGACCTCGGCAAATGCACAAAGGGGTAGGGGTAGAGGTGTGTGTGTGTGTGTGTGTGTGTGTGTGTGTGTGTGTGTGTGTGTGTGAGAGAGAGAGAGAGAGAGAGAGAGAGAGAGAGAGAGAGAGAGAGAGAGAGATCCTGGTACTTATAACCTGTGGCCCTTGCACTTTTGACTAGCTAGAATAGGACAGAGAGATGCAAAAGTTTAAATTCAGACATTTATAGGACATGACCTTCTACGGACTACGACCATTGATTCATAGGTCAATATTGTCAACATGGACTGGCAGCAGCTCTCCCAGATTTCTAGCGGGAATTTTTCTGTGCCCTATCTAGTGATTTCAGGACTGAACCTGGGACCTTCTGCTCTTCCGCTGAGCCACAGAATAGAGAATGGGAAAGATGCACCACTTTTGCATCCGCTCGCCCCCCCCCCAATAATGTAATATCTGAAACCATTCTTGGTGATGGTTGCAGAAGTGTAGCTGGGGGGCAGTGGTGCGGTAAGTGCTGGACAGCATTACACGGAGGTGCAAAGAGGCTCCTCCCACTTGCTGTAGGAGCCAGTCTGGCAGTGAAGGCAGCATTGATGCCTTCACTGCCAGACTGGTTCCGATGGTGAGTGGGAGGGACCACTTTGCACCTCCATGTAATGCCGTGCAGCACTTACCGCGCCGTCCCCCCTCTGGCTATGCTATTGAATGGCTGCTGTTGTTGTTTTCAACAAAACCCAATCATAATTTCAAAAAATGATCTCTCCTATTCATGTTTACTATTTTGAAATTGTAATACAGCCTGATCCAAGGTGTGTTTCCTTGATGGTAAATCTTGCTTCATGCAGCAGAATAATAAACTCTGAATTAATTCACAGTTGGATTTGCTTTGCACTTCTGGGATAAAATATTGGGATAAGATCTCTTAGCCTCAGTTTCCACGTTCCAAATCTGTATCAGCTTCCTCTTTTCCCTTCTTCTAAAGATGTTGTCTCTTTTCTGTCTCTTGTAAGGTTTTTTACAAAAAGCAGATGGGGTTGCTGCCTGCATTCCTAGGATGGAAACCATTTGAGATTCTCATGTGCATTCTTGGGGAAGGGAGTTTGAGCTCAAGATCATTTACCCCATATAGGTTACAAACCAACACAAAGTTCCATGAATGCATGGATTTATTATGTTTTATTCTGCCCTTCCTCCAAGGTGCTCAAAGCAGTCTATATGGTGCATGTGCCCCCCCTTCCCTTTTCATGCTCACAACAACCGTATGGAGGTCAGTTAGGCTGCCTAACTAAACTATACCGCACTGACCCTGTTGAAATCCAATCCAAAAAGAGTGAAGGTAACAGTGAGCCAAATTATATTGTATTTTGTATTTGCATTGTGTGTATCTACAAGATGTTTTGCAATTGTAATTATTGAGAGTATACATGTCATGTGCATAATTTTTTTCTTATATGTCTGTCTGAGCCTGCTTCAATATTAGTTCCTATAGCGTGGATCCTGGCAGAAATAGAGAAAATGTTACATACACACTTCAGCAATCTTTACTCTGTAATGGATTATGGCCATAGACTTTAAGCCTCACCCTCCTGTTTGTGCCTTAAGGCAAGAACCATACTGCAGGTTATTTATTCTGGGTTCATGTCCAATTGCACTCACTCACTCACTCACTCACTCACTCACTCACTCACTCCTCCCTCCCTCCCTCCCTCCCTCCCTCAGAGAGAGAGAGAGAGAGAGAGAGAGAGAGAGAGAGAGAGAGAGAGAGAGAGAGAGAGAGAGAGAGAGAGAGAGAGAGATTAAAGGGCAGCTTTATCCCCTTCCAATTGCATGTTCAATTATCTGTGCAGTCTACAATAGATTCTCATCCTCATTAGTAAATAACTAAGTATAAACCAGAGTTTTATTCCAGATTCCATAACTCTAATTAAAAGGATAAAATCTTGTTTATGCTCAGTAAGAAGGACTGTTCACACACTACACTGTGCCCAGGTACAGAATGTAACTGACTGCTCCTGGGTTCATTTGTACAGATCAATAATTCATGTACACAACTGTACACCAATTGTACCTTCATTGAATGGAATGGGTGAATAGCTGTAGCCAGGTACTGACTAGGAATGATTATACCTGGGCACAGTTTAATGCCTTTCTGTCTATTCTTGAGCCACCCCTAAGTTATATTCTGCAAGAGCGTTTGAAAAGTGACAATGTCAACTAGCCAGGTTATACAGGTTATTACTTGTATTTTTAAGGGCTGTTTGCACATTATGCTGTACACATGTACCCATTATTGTGTACATGACTGTACATGCATTTATGTCAAAAGTCAGCTTGGAAACTGGAACTCTGGAAATTGTAGCCTGCAAATTACATATACCGCTGTTCATATGTTGACATAAGCTCAACATGAATGTTACCCTCAATGTGAAAAATGGCCCAATCCCATGGGTCCACTGCACTTATGGGCAAAGCATGTTTTATGGCAATCGCAAAGCGCGACCCGCCATTCCACATAGTCGCAAAGCGCGACCCGCCATTCCACACAGGCAGAACCTGACTGCAGCCATAAGAAGCAAGTAGCTGTGACCCACCGGCCTCCAGAACAGACCCAGCACTGGTAAGTCGGTGTGTGTGTGTGGGGGGGAGGCAGGGAGTAGATGGAATGAGGAGGAGAGGGGAGGAATGGGGCAGAGCTGGGGTGGGGGGTGTTGAGGCCAGGCAGCGCTGCCGATACCATATCCCCCTTCCTGGCCTTGATCCGTCTTCCCGGGTCCACTCAGACTTGCACCTGCAAAATTGCTGGTGCAGGTCCCAGTAGAGTCATAAGGGCAGCTGAGGCTCCCCCCCCCCCCCCCGGCAAGGTAACAAATGTTCCTATATAAATGTTCCTGCTAACCGATGTTACCTGGAGGAGACCTCTGAGATTGCAACACACACACACACACACACACACACACACACACACACACACACACACAGGATGCAGCATGCACACTGGTGGTGCAGCTGCATCGGCAGCGGGGGTGGGTTTAGATAGGATTGGGCTGTAAAATTCAGTTATGTATTTTTTTAAATCAGCCCTTGTAATGATAGTACAGTATTTGCTTTTCTAACTTAGCTATTCTGAAAGTACTAACATTTAGTTTGGGCAAAATCTCTTCCAATAATAATAATAATAATAATAATAATAATAATAATAATAATAATAATAATAATAATAATAATGGATATGATCAAGTTAAAACAAATCTGCAATCTTGTAATATATGTTATGTGTTATATAATATGAAGAGCGGTTTAATGCAGGGCAGAGTCCTGGTGGGGGAAGAATACAGATAGATGCTTTGGGGTTCTGCTCAGTGGTGGACAATAATTATGATTTAAAACCTCAGTATTGAAATACATGTTACCTGGCAAGTTTAAAAAAAATGTATGTAAACTCACACAAGGCAGCAAATTCCTGTGGGTGGCCCTGGCTGGCCTTTGAACACTGGAGCAAATTGTGGAGGTTGTATGCCTGTAGCGCAACATCTTGTGGTAAGGATGCCTAAGAATCCTTGAGGAACAGGCAGAACCTGAAGACAGGCGGTCTGATATGCAACATTGTTTCACTGTATTAAATACTAATACAATAAAATTTAATTTAATTGAAAACCCAAGTCCTGGTGCTTGTCAGTCATCCCAAGGACTTTGTATTCATTGGCCAGAACACTGGGAGGTGGCAGCAAGTTTACCGCTTGGTGAGCAATGGATATTGTACATTGTCCCTGAGCAATGGGTAGAATAGATATTGTCTGCATGCTTCATCTTGCATCTCCACAAGAAAAAGGGCTTAGGACTGAATTTGATCATGGACGTTGAACACTTAGGGAGGGGGCCTGTAATATCCCGAAGGAGGACTGGGACACCATATCCCCCTGTAGCTACAGCCCTGGGTGGTGGTGAGGCCAATAACAACCCCATGATGTAGGAGCCACTCTGTCTGAACTTGGGTTCTGTGGAACAAGATTGACACAACACCAGATGGCTTCAGGGGGTGACTGTAAGGCTGAGCTGATGCCTTGCAATGGCTCTACCACTGCTTGCCAGACACGGATTCTGTTGGTTGTGTTACAATGCTTGGATTATGTGGAAGCAGGAGGGCAGTCCCCTTAGCTTTTGTGATGGCCCCCTAAATTAACAGCCCAATCCTAACTCCCCACATGGCGATGCAGCAGCACCAACGCAGCACCCACTGTATCCTGTGGGGGGAGTTTTGGCTTCCAGAGGCCTCCTTGGGGTAAGGGAACATTTGTTCCCTTGCCCTGGGGTAAGCCCCTGCCAGGCTGTCTGCTCTACTTGGATCTGTGCCAGCTCTTTAGCTGTCGCAAGTCCATGTGGATCCGTTAAGGCAGATCAAAGCCGGGAAGGGAGTTTGGATCCTGCTGCCACCAAATGCACCCCTTCCTGGTCCTGATACACCCTCTGTCCCATTGCCACCCCATTCCACCCACTCCTGCTTTCCTCCTACATACTTACTGGGGTCGGCAGGCATCTGGAGTCTACTGGCGCGTGGAGAGAGCCACTTGCTGCTTGAGGCGATGGCTAGCCCATGTGCTCCATCATGTTTCCTTTTGCAACAGCCAGAAAGCGCCTAACGCCACCGGAATGCTTGTTCCAGCATTCCGGCACCAATATGATGATTAGGTCATCGTAACAGCGTATAGCGCCAATACGATTGGGCCATAATGCTTTTACAAGGCTATAGGGGTAACATGATTTAACTGAGCGGATAGGTCTCACTTGTGGATTACATGAAGGATCCCTCACCCCACTTTTCCCTAATAGTTTGCATATGACTGTGTTGCTTGCACAAGCCACTGTTTGCATCACGGTGGCTAAAGCAAATGATTCCAGATAATTGACAAATAATGGATCTAGATTAATGAATGGATAGCAGGAAATGAATCCAGATTTTAAAAAAACATACACACATGGATTTGGGAAAATAAAGACTTGTGTGCAAGTACTTAACAGGTTTTGTGCAAAATTCATGGAGAAAAGAGTGGTTTTTTCCCTCTCTCCAAAATAGGTTTTCCGTTAAAGGACAGTTGAAAACAATCAAAGTTATCCCCCTATCCTACCCTGACCTCAACTCCCACCCCTCCATTCCTTCATTTAATGTTCACAACAAAATTCTACATGAAACGGACACCCCACAAATGTAACAAATTATTGTTTTAGATTTCCTTTTGCTCTTTGCAAGCTACCTTTGAAGTTTTCTTCCAGAAACCCCAGCATTCTGCTTTAAATATTTTCCCCTACTATTTGGACCATTGCAGACATTCCCGTGATATTAAAACAAATAAGAATCAGGAGGTATCTAATTGTTCTGGTTTTGATTTCCATAATAAAAAGTGAAAGTTAAAAGGAAAGCAAGGAACTCTTAAAGCTGCAGTGGAGTCACACAAAGATGAACGGAAAACGAAGGGAAACTGAGCAGGAAGAAAATATTCAAGTTTAACACAATTAATATGGGCAGGGCTGAATTTAAGGGCAGGAAACCTAGACAATCACCTAGGGCAGTGAGCTGGGGTAAGAACATTGAAAGAGCCAAAGGTCCCTCTAGTCCAGCTTCCTGTATCTCACAGTGGCCCACCAGATGCCTCAGGGTGATCAGGGAGCACACAAGATACCTGTATCCTGTTGCCACTCCTTGCATCTGGCACTGAGATAGCCTACAATATGTGTGCATGTGGGTGTGCTCTCTGCAATTAACAGCGCAATCCCGCGCAGGATGCGGCCATGCTGGCACAGCCAGGGCTCACCTTGGGAGAAGGAGACATCTGTCCCTTTCCCCCAGTGTAAGCCCCAGAGGTCCCAATGGGCCTCTTCGGATGCACGCCAGTTCTTTAGCTGGCACACAACCGGGGAGTCCATGTATGGCCAACCTGGCCCGGGAAGGGGGACAGGGATATGATGGAGTGTGCCGCCGTTCTCCCGGGCCTAGCCGACCAATGGCCCCATCCCCTACCACCCCGGCCCAACCTCCCACCACCTAGAGCAAACCTTACCTACGGCGGCCGGCACAGCATGTGGAGGCCGTCAGAATGAGCGGTGCTGCACCACTTACTTCAAGGGTGTAAAAAATGCCTTATGGCATGTTTACGATGCCCTAGGCTGGCGGAGCGAGAACTCCTCTGGCCTAAAGTTGGGCAGGATCAGGCTGTAAGTTATTCTTAATGTTTCAAGCCTCCTGCAAAAGTAGAGGAAACAAATGTGTTTTTATTTGCTTATACACGACATGGCTAAATGCAGATTTACAGATCTGTGCATGCAAAAGTATTGTCTTCTATGACAGGGATAAATAATGCATGCAGAGCATGCACTAGAGTCATCGAAGGACGGAGATACAATGTAATGCAAAATAGGGTCTTCAGAAAGTGAACATGTGGAGGAGGCATTGAAGATGCTCCTCATCTGGGATGCCATTTGGTCTAGAAGTGGTCCTAAGTAAGGGGGTAGTTAAATATTCTTGGCAGGGACGTGCAGAGCTCCTAAGAAATGTTGTTTCAATTCTGCCAAACATGTTCATGAAAGCTGTGAGCAGTGTTGGCTCAGCCTTAGCGGAAGAAAACAGTCCTCCAGCTCCAGTAGCATTCTTGACAGAGCGCGTGACACTTATCATCAAGAGCAAAGTCCCTTAAGAAAGCAGCAAGGCACTTGTGACAACAAAGTGATTGGCAGCCCAATCTTATCCCTCACCAATCCATAGCATACAGCACTGTCGATGGAGTGTGTGCTGCATGCTATGGTGGGGAGTGACCAGACAGCCCAGGAGAGGTAAGTAAATATTTTTTACTTACCTCCCAGTAGGCCACCTATTCTCCAATGAGTCTCCTTGAACCCACACCAGCTATTTTGTTGGCATAAGTCCAAGGAGAGGCAGGGGGCATGTTGGACTAAAAAATAAATATGGGGATAGCATCCCAGCATGCACTGCTGCTACCAGGAATCACCCACTCCTGCCCTTGAAAAGCGCCCTTCCTGCCCTGCTCCCTACCCCCCTTGAACCACCCCCATCCCCATCTTACCTGCAGTGGCACACCTTTTATGATGTCTCAATGGCACTTATGGTGGCGGATCAGGAGTTCTGCTACCATAACTGGCTCACAGAATTGGGCTGTAAGTGACAGCAATTGTCCCGGGGCAACACATAGCTCTTTTGACACTTTTCTTTTTAATTCGACAGCATGCTGCTGTGTAAACAAAGTGGTAGTTCCTCGGAGGTCAGTTTTTTGAACGCAGGAGAAAATGTCCCAAGCTGGCCTCAGATGAGTGTCGTATATGGTTTCTGATGTGATTTTGAAAATGTACGAGGGAGCTTTACTGGCGCTGGAGGCAGAGAACGCGGCAGTGATCCAAGCGGTAGAACGGCTCGGAGGAGCCTGCAGAAGGCTCCTGCCGCCTCCGCGCCGCGTTTGGTTTGGCCCCCTCCCTCCAGCTCAACCCCCAAGGCGCGTTTGGCTCCAGCTGACATCACTCGTGGGTGGGGTGAGTGACGTCAGCAGTGACGAGAGGGGCGGCGTTCCTACGCCACTTCTCGCACCAGGTGATACAAATCCTAGTGATGCCTCTGGTCCCAGTTGCCTTGGCCACCGAGAGATGCTTCAGGATGTTTGGGAGCTGTGTTAGTGGGAACAACTCATGTGGCTCCCAAACATCCTGAAGCACATCCTGGTTGCCAAGGAAACTGGGACACTTCATTTGAGAATATTGGGAGGATGTTGGGAGGATGTTGGTTTCCATAGCGACACCCGGCTGTGTTCATCGTCTATCAGCCTGGGTTGGAGTTGGAAGCAGAATGATTAGTGGGCTGGAGCACCTCCCTTACGAGGAAAGGCTACAGCGTCTGGGGCTTTTCAGCCTAGAAAAAAGGCGCCTGAGGGGGGACATGATTGAGACTTATAAAATTATGCATGGGATGGAGAGAGTGGATAGAGGGAAATTCTTCTCCCTCTCGCACAACACCAGAACCAGGGGACACGCACTAAAATTGAGTGGAGGGAGAGTTAGAACAGACAAAAGAAAATATTTCTTTACCCAGCGTGTGATTCATCTGTGGAACTCCTTGCCACAGGATGTGGTGATGGCACCTGGCCTAGATGCCTTTAAAAGGGGTTTGGACAAATTCATGGAGGAAAAGACCATCACAGGTTACAAGCCATAAGCAACCTCCTGGTTTTAGAAGTGGGTTTTCTCTGTGCCAGGTGCAAGGGAGTGGCGACTGGACACAGGTATCTTGTTGTCTCGTGTGCTCCCTGAGGCATCTGGTGGGGCCACTGTGTGACACAGGAAGCTGGACTAGATGGGCTTTTGGCCTGATCCAGCAGGGCTCTTCTTATGTTCTTATGTTCTTATGTTCTTAAGCAGCCGCCACAGTAAAACCAGGTAACTCCAACACTAGACACTGGCTGGCAGCCCTACTTGGTGCCCCATTTACGTGGGGGCCTGGAGAATTGTCATAGATACCTGTCAGCTCTTTAGTTGGCTGGTCCCCTCAGACCTATGTTAGCTCTGAGTAGGCTTACCATATCGCCAACCGGGACGCTCCGTCTTGCCCTTAAGGGGCGGGGAGGGTTGAGGGAGTCAGAGAGTGCACACTCTGGCTCCCTCCCCCTGCCCCGCCCCTTAAGGACAAGACGGAGCGTCCCGGTCGGCGATATGGTAAGCCTAGCTCTGAGGAGACTCCTGGGAGCAGGTCCAGGCAGGAAGGGGGGGGGGTGATAGAACCTCGACGTGGATGGCTGCCACTGAGATGGCCTCTCCCTCCTGGCCCTGAACCACCCCCAGCCCACTCCATGCCCTGATTGCCCACAATTTTCCCCTGAACTGCCTCCGCTGCTGAATTACCAGCAATGATGGGGGATGGAGGAGGTTCAACAGGTCGCTGTTGCTCACTCACGGCCTCCAGTCATTTGCCCTGACAGTCGCGGCCTGCTGAACAGTAATTTATTTATTTATTTTCTGTATTTATATACTGCCTTTTTCATCATCAGATTTCTCATCAGATTTATTCAAGGTGGTTTACACAGGCAGGCTATCCTAGACCCGATAAGGGTCTTTACAATATTGTTCCATTCATATAGAACCTTCCATACGCGAGATATTTTCCTTCCGAGTTCAGCCCTCCTTCTGGTTTGTGCTCTGCACTTCCAAAGCTTCACAGTTCACCACAGTTCACCCTCAGATGGTTGTCAAGATGTTCTCTCTCTAGCTGACTCCTCTGCATTCCACCCTCTCATGGTGCCTTCTCAGTATCTTCACGAGGTCCATCAGCAGCTGCCATCTCCCATCCAAGCGAAAACCAAGGTTGACCCTGCTTAGCTTCTTCAGGCAGGGCACTGGCTCAACCTCCAGGCCACACCTCCTGCCCATTGATTATTCAATCAAACAAGCAGGTTTGTGCAGAAGGATTGAACTTATGGTTATCACAAAGGTGTAAGAACGCAAAATACAGCATCCTGCCTGCCCACTCTGGTCTTCAATGGAGACCGTGCTCTGCATCCCACTGTCAATTGAGGCAAGGTCAGTAGGAACTTGGGACGGGGTCTTCTCAGTTGTGGCTCCCAGATGATGGAACTCTCTACCTCTCTAGTTCATTTGGCCCTCTCTATTGATTGTTTTATTTTGACAGGCCTATAACATGCAAAACAATTGAAATAGTCCCCTCTATTTTTCTGCTGGCTCTGTTACATTTCTTTTGTTTATTTTGTTTTAATTATTGCTGTATTCTAAACCGTGTCTGTTATCTGTTTGTGGGGTAACCACTTTGTGGGACAGCAAAGCAAGATAGCAACGAATACTATGAATAAAATAAATCCTGCCTTCTTACCTATACAGATCAAAGGCATGTAGGTTGCTAGACTCTATGCTCCATTAACTAACCAGAAAGTCATTTTGAGCCCTGTGGGAAGAAACAGAAAATCAGTAAAAACACTCTTAATCCAGTGATCTACCTGACAGGATGTCAGCCAAATTCTTCAGATCCTGTATTGGAATATAGACAGCTACTCATTGCAAGAGGTAATTAAGTGTCTAAGATGGTCCTGAGGCACAGGCACAGGCTTTTGGTAAAGCAGTCTGTTTAATCTTGCTGCATACTCTCTTGTATAGTAGTACTTGGGGTGTTTTTTCTCCTCAGGAGGCATATTTTAATTTTTGGAACACTACATATCACAAAGCCTTCATAAATAAATAGATAGACATCTTTGAAGAAGTGCAAGCTCAATGGAAAACCTGCGATGAGAATCCCCGATCACTCCCATGTGTTTCTGGAAAGGGCCGCAGGCTAGGCAAACAGGGATATCGCATCTCACCAGTACTTCAAGAACCACCCTGGCTGCCAATTTGTTTCTGGGCACATTGCAAAGTGCTGGGTTTGACATATAAAGCCTTGAACAGTCTGGGGCCAGGGGATCCGAGGAGTGCCTATTCCCGTATGACCTTGCCTGTGTTAGCAGAGCAGAGGGATTAAAAAGCAGCCCCACACACCGCAAACTGACTTTTGCTAAGAGCCTTACTGGGACAAAGAAGCAACCAGCAAGCTCTAACTGAGTAACGAGATAGATTACAACTTCTTCCCCTACTGGTGGAGGCCAACATTTACATGCTTTCTGATTATATACAGGGTTGCCACATGTTGTTACTCTTCCAACAGCCTGTTCCACAGAGGTTTTGCACCAGGTACTCCCGCCTTCTGACAAATGATAATGTGATGTGATGTTCTCTGACTGGAACTCCTGAGGGTTTTCGGGCCTACTGACATGTGATGCTCAACATGGGGAGAGAATGGCTGCAGCTGTCTCTCCCAAGGGACTCATTTACACAGAGGTGAAACTAGACTGGAGCGAAGGCAAGTAGTTCTGCAAGACTCTGTTACACCGGAGTCAGCGGCCCCTCCCCATTGCTGTTGGAGCCATTCCAACAGCGACAGGGGAGTGTCCTGCGTGTTGCCTTTGCTGCCAGAATGACTCCAACAGCAAGGGGGAGGGGCCATTGACTCCGGTGTAACGGAGTCTTGCAGAACTACTTGCCTCCGCTCCAGTCTAGCTACGCCACTGCATTTACATGTGAATGATTGTCCCTGGATTCAATTTCAAACTCACCCCCCAGGACTGGAAAGCTGAATCCAGGGACAGAGCTCCACAGCCAGGGAGAGTCTCCCCGAGGATGATCGTCTGTAGCATTCTTTTGTCTTCTTCCAAAAGCAGCCACAGGAACACTGGCGTCGACGGGGGGAAGCGGGGGGGGCGGGCCGCCGGGGGGCATCGTGCGTATAGGGGTGACGCGCGATCACCCCCCACTTACAGTTTGAGCTGGAGCTGGGCCCGCCCGCCCTCCCCTGTGTCCGTTTGGCTCCAAAATGAGCCGAAAACGGAGCGGGGAGGGCGCTCTGCTCCTGCGCGTGACGTCACGCGCGGGGGCGGAGCCTCCCCCTTAAGGGCGACGCGCGCCCCCGCTCTGGGGTGACGCGCGTCGTCGCGACGCGACTGCACAGGAAGGAGGCTGCTTTGGAGGAAGAGGGTTAACATTCCACTCCAGTAGAAATTGCTTTCTCAGAACCTGCACGGAGGGAAAAAACAAATAAGGGTATGTTAAGTTTTCTCCTCTGGGGCAAACTGGAGCTTCAGGGTGGGAGTGAGTTGGCTTGGTGCTGTGATGCTGAGGACAGGGCTAGACCCCCACCAAACCCTGGCATCACTGACCAATTCCAAATTGGGAGAGGGTCTCTGGGTGTTTTTTTGAAAACGATGTCCAGACGTGCAAATATATCTACTTTGGCCCTCACATGGACGGCAAGCAGGGACAGGTTTTGTAGCTTATTCCTACTAAGAAGAAGGACATAGTCGGGTCAACCTGTTCAAAAACAATCAACTTAGAACAAAATTTATTTACGGGTTTAAAAGCCATGGTTAAGTTAAAAGCACATTAAGCTAAAAAAAAAAAAAACCTTAAAAAGCATGACGTTTCATCCAGATTATACTGGATATTTTCAAGCTAGGGCGGCTCAGAAACCTGAAGCATGCTGAGATGGGAAGAGTCAGCTTGCACCACGCTGAACTAAATAGTAACCTACATGCTCAACGCAGCTGTTCAAGAACAGTTGTTAGGAAAAGTTGGTCTTTAATGTGATTGTACTGTGCGGTTCTTCTGGGCGCTGCTTTGACAGCCTCTGGGGGATACAGGGATACAACCAATACAGGGATATATGCTTTTAAAGACCATTTGGTCTGGGCTTCAGTTGCTGAATAGAGGCTTCTTGAGAGCAGGCGGCTGCGTGTCATGCTCTTCTCCACTCTCCTGCCGCCTCCCCATTAGCCCCAAAGACTGAACAAAGCAGGTAAGTCACTAGTATTTGTTGGAACAATGATGTAGCTAAATTGATTTCCTGGGGTAGAGAGTTCCACATATTAGGTGTCACTGCAGAAAAGGCCCTATCTTCCATCACTGCCAAATGCACCTCTCCCAGTGGTGGGAGACACAGGAAGGCCCTCTCGGTTGACCTCAGGGGATGGGCAGTTTTGTTTGAGAGGCGTGGAGGTGGCCTTTCAGGTACGCTGGTCCCAGCAGCTTCAAGGTCAAAACCAGGACCTTATATTGCACCTGAAAATGAACCAGCAGCCAATGCAGCTGATAAAGTCACGGTAGGATGCGTCGTCATGCGTTGTGCCAGGTAGCATTCATGTAGCAGAGTTCTGCACCAACTGGAGCTTGCAAGTGGTCTCCAAGGATAGCCCTGCATAAGGCACAGAACAGTAATCCAAATGTAATTCAACCAACGCATGGACAACAATAATTAGGTCTGACGGACACAAGACGAAAAGATGCAGCTGACACACCAACCTAAGCTGAGCAAAGGTGTCCTGGACCACAGCAGACACAGGGGCATCCAGATCAAACCTGGTCCTTCAAGACAAGTACAACCTCTCCAGAAGGAGCTGATAACCTTTATCCAGCATTGCAGGTCTCCTGAGGACCAGCATCTCTAACTTGTCCAGATTTGATTTCAACTTGCTATAAAAGGATAGTGCAGATGTACCCTGAAAAGTCTAGGGGTATTCTTAATACTGCTGTAAAGGAAATGAGCTGTAGAGAAGCATGATGGCAGTCAATCAAAATTTTAATAAAGACGCTTTAAATAAAAAAGCAAGAGGAAGGTCTGGAAGGATAATTATCTGAACAAGACACAGAGTATTAAAGAAAGGAAGAAAGCCTATCCAGGCAGCGAGGTCAATGAGGCAATGAAATGATTTACCTAGGGGATTCATTAAGGGTTCATCAGAAGAGGTATTAAAGCAAAAAATAGATTTAACACTTTAAGAAGAAAGCTAATGGTTAGTGTTGCATTTGCATGTGGGCTCAATGGCTGGGGCAGTGTCCTCTCCCAACAGAGAGCTCTAGAAGCGTCGCTTCTAAATTAGAAGCTAATGCGTAAACAGTATTCCTGGAGAAATACTGAACTCCTCTCTCTCTCTCTCTCTCTCTCTCTCTCTCTCTCTCTCTCTCTCTCTCTCTCTCTCTCTCTCTCTCTCTCTCTCTCTCATGCGCATGTGCACTCCCTCTCGCTCTCTCCTTGTTTCTTATCTGTGACCATCAGCAACTTCTTTTCTCACTCTTCTAGAACTGAGGTATTTTTTAAAAAAGTATTTAAAAAAGAGCACAAGAGAAAGAAAAGGTTTTATATGATCATACTTCAGAACAAGAGCCAATCTTTAAGAGCCAATCGCTCGATGGCAGAATACCTGCCTCCCCCCCCCCATGCCACTATCCCAATCCGGATCCTACCTTCCACCCCCATCCCCCCATGCCTGTTATATAACAAAACAGTTAAAAGAGCAAAGATGATTACACACATCTCTTTCATCACATCTAGTTTGACCCTAGGGTGCCTTTGATTAGTGTTCAGCTCTGTCTCTCCTAGCTTCTATGTTTTATCTCTCTCCTTTCTCATTGTGAGCTGCTCTGGGGATCATTTAGCAGGCAGGAAGGTGGCATCTAAATATGGATAAACAAAACAAATAAGTTGAAAAGCAAGCAAGGGCCAGCAGGCCAGTGACATTGGGTTATGCCAATGTCTCAATCCTATGCAAAGGCAGAATCACCTGCCTTCAGAGAAGGCATGCCCAGAACACTGACTAACACAGAAGCACGGGAGTTAGGCTCCTCCGTAGACAGATTGCTCGATGACCCTTACCCACTCTGAAAGTATACCTTTGGAGGATGCAAGGACTTTCAGGAAAAGATAGTTTGCCCAACTGAAAGAAGTTTGGGAACAACTGTATTAGATCCATTCTTCCTATGAGTTGATTCTTGCCCTTGTTTTCTCCATGTTTTGCTGCTTATATTAATCCAGCATCTACAAAACGCTGGCCCTACAAAATATGGCCCCGAGAACCAAACAATGTGAACTGCTGCACGCAGGAATTTGAAGTCTCAGAAGTTTGACACTAATATAACAATAATATTAAAGTCGCTAAACAGCTTCAGATGTTTATTAATGTGATTTACTATATAATGCTGTTTTCATTTAAAGGCAATCGGTTTTATTAAGACAAGCACTAATGCAACATTCACACAGAAGATGAAATTATGGTTCTACTCTGGCTGAAACACAGGACTTAATTATATCCTATTGGTTATTTTTTTTTCTTTTGCCATTTTAATTACGATTGTGTGCTATACTTCTGTAGTGTTGCCATTCAACAGGACAATAAAACATAATTAACACAATAAGTAACATAGAAACTAAAGATGAAAATACCTATTAGATCATGCAGTTAAGATCCCAAAACCAGCAAGAGGGTTGTTCCTTCCAGGAAATGCATCTAAATTAACATTTTTCCACAAACCAGCCACAACAGAGATCCACCAAAACTTTCAAGTGTGTTGCTTTTATCTTCAAAAAGACAGAATTTAGCTTTAATGTTCCTTCAGTTTTGTTTTCTGTATAAAAGTTGCTCTTAAATAAGAAATTCTTTCTCTGTAAGTATTAAGACAAAGTTTGCTATCAGAAAGTGATGAGTGAATACTTGAAAATTATGGACACTAGGACCTCTTGCTATACACAAATTATCACATGGCTGGCTTACTGTATATTACTGGCAATCCTGTGTAACAATGCCCCAGGGTAGGGTGCGCTGCCCCAGGGCAAGGTATCCTGAAAGTGCCAGAAAGCACTTCCGCGACACCCAGAGAGCAAGCAGCGCCAGTGCTGCCCCGCCGTCTCCCCTGCCCTGCGAACGCCGGACCGGGTAAGTATAGTGCTGGTCAGGGCAGGGGGACGGTGGACCGGGCGGTGAGGGAATGCGGCCATTGGTCGCCCAGGGCTTGGAGGGGGCGGGGATACTGGGGGCCGAGGTCGCCGATATCCTGCACTCCCTCCAGGCCCCAGGTACGCCGGGCCTCCATTGGGTCTGCTGCCACTTACATGGGGGAAGGGGGTGACCGTCCACTTCTCCCGAGTTGTTCCCGGGCTGCCCTGGGGCAGCCTGGGCACTGGATAGGATATGGCAGCCGGCCCTTTAGGCCGGCTGCCGTATCCTACATAAGATTGGGCTGTCAGTCAGTTATAGCCTCTACTTGCTGAATGCAGTCTGTAATTCGCAAATGATGTAAGAGTTCTTGGAACTGAGTCCATGTGGGCTTTGATTCAGATTCTTTCAAGATCTATGGAGAACCACATTCAATATTGTGTTTTATAATTTTATTAATGTATTGTGTTATTCACCAATAAAGGAATTTTAAAAATCTATGGAGAAATTCCCGTTTATGTTAGTGGCTGTAAGTTGCATTCTTACCGTATTTGGCCACAGTCAGAATCCATTACGATCTTCAGCATTGTCTGGGGAATTGGATGAAACCTCAGCATGGTGAGATAAAGTAAAATCCAGAATGAAGCCCATCACTCCCTGGAGTAAAGCTTAGTAAATCTGGAGTAAATCTCTGATCTCCTAGCTCAGATATATACAATTATTTTTTCCTGAAGACTAGAAACGTCACAGAGAGAGAGAGAGAGAGAGAGAGAGAGAGAGAGAGAGAGAGAGAGAGAGAGAGAGAGAGAGAGAGAGCATTCTCACTAGAACAGTATAGTGCAGTGGTTAGAGTGCCAGAGTAGGGCTGGATAGACACAGGTCCCAATCAGCCACATTCTTAGATATTCCTCCTTGAGTGAATTTCTCTTGAAATTGGAAATTGTCTCACTTGGAACTTTGCTTCTTTGGTGCTTCTTTGGTGCTGCTACCCCTACTAAAGGACAAGCTGTTAAACAAACAGCAGTCAACATTTGTGCTTTCTCTGTAGAGGAGGACTACTGTCTGGGTGCATTGTCCCCCAATAATCCCAAAAGCCTCATGCAGTGGTATATTTGTCTCTTCGCTTTCTGCATTACGAGTTTCTTTTTTAATGCTGCAAACCTGATTTATGGTTGGATCTCACAGAAGAGTAGGGTGAGACTTAGTGACTATGGCTCCCTCTGATCTTGGATCTCATGCAGCCTATTATGTTCTTTCTGCCAGTGGCAAGTAACATATGCTGCAAGATAAATGAACAATAAGGAAAAAAAGCCGCATATTCTACACACTGCAAGAAATATTTTCAAACATGCGAAATCATGTTTAAGATCTATTCCTACTAAATCCAAACAGATGAAACCAAGGTCATAATTTTCTGGGAATGGGGATCTGCTGTCAACATGTACTACAACTCAGCCCCCTTCATTTTAGAATTATGAAATGGCTCTTCCCATGGTAAAAACAGGAATATTTTGACAAAGAGTAATTATTCCTATATAGCAACCATCTGGAACCTTACTGTTAATGGGCTGCCTTAAATAATAAACTTATAGCCCAATCCTATGGGCTCTGGCCGGCAGCAGAACGCACGTTCCGCTGCCGGCTACTGCTGAAAAAGTGCTGGAAAGCATTTTCTGGCAGTGCACTCAGTAGGGCGCTGCCCGGATGCTGGTGGAAAGGCCGGGGCCTTCCCACCCACGTTGCCGAAGCTCCAGCCACCCGCAGGAGCAGGTAAGCCACTGCAGGAGGTGGGAGGGGTGAGGGAGGGCGGGGAGGGGCAAAACTGGGCAGGTAGGGGACATGATGGGGGCAGGGAAGCTGCAGGAGGGGGTAGATCAGTGCTGGATCCTACCCTCCATTTTTGCTGCCTCCTCACCCCCATTCTCTCCTCAGACATGCGCTAGCGAAATCTCTAGCTAGCGCAGGTCTGAGGAGACCCATTGCGGGTCGGGAGGCTTATGCAGGGGGTAAGGAGATTTAAATCCCCTGTCCCTGCTGAAGCCTCCTGATTCCCCCCCACCACTGGATACAGCATGCCCATTTTTGGCATGGCTGCACCAGCAGGGGGGAGGATAGGATTAGGCTCTTAACATCCTTCAGCTGAAATAAGACAGAAATTATAGCAGCCCTGCTGCCAGCTATCTGTGGGTTACTCCCTTTTGGTCTTGTGAGCAGTGGGGAATTGAGGCAGCTGGGCACTTATCTGATGGAAGTACTAAGGTGTGAAGGCTGGTGGTCACAAGGTGTCAACCAGGATGAATGCCAGAACACCTGGGGGTGCTTTCGTGCATTCAAGTCTATAGGCAGAGGTATAAGTCAGCAGAATTAGAGATTTTGGGTGGGTAAGCAAACTATAAATTGGACACTTGAGAGTCTAACTGTGCCTGCTCCTAGCTGCAATTGTAGGGAGACACTCTGCCCAACTGACCGACGACATCCCTGCATGGCAGGAACATAGAGCAGGCTCATGAAGTAAGTTAGCTGAGCAAGTTCACCTTTGTTATGTTCTTGTTTCCTTAAAAATGCTTTTACTGAGGTGTGTATGCTTACTTGACTTGGGAGCAAGACGTGCTCACCTAAAACTAGGCTTACCATATCCAAAGGGGGACAGGGTGCCTACACCTTTAACCATTGTAAAAAGAAGAAATTTGGGCAGGTGCAGCTTGTTGCACCCTTCCATTATGAGCTGCACCTGCCCAAATTCCTTCTTTTTACAATGGTTAAAGGTGTAGGCACCCTGTCCCCCTTTGGATATGGTACTAAGGCTGAAACTCAAATATTTTGGCCACCTAATGCGAAGAGAGGACTCTCTGGAGAAGACTCTGATGCTGGGAAAGATTGAAGGCAAAAGGAGAAGGGGAAGGCCAAGGATGAGATGGTTAGACAGCATCACCGATGCAACAAACATGAAAATGAGCGAACTCAGGAAGATAGTAGAGGACAGGAAGGCCTGGCGGGATATGGTTCATGGGATCACGAAGGGTCGGACACGACTTAACGACTGAACAACAACAACAAAGCCTACCTAAATCCATCTTTGGCTGCTTACCTGAGCTACTATACCAGGTCACCCAAGAGAGGCTTTGCCTTTTGCCCTTTCAGGATGGGAGCCTAGGGTGGTCTTGGGGGAGAACTATTGGAGGGGCTGTGGCAGGCTTTCGACTTGGGTGAACAGACCTCTGGAAGCCGAACTCCCCTTGGGGTTAGTTGAGGTGGGTGATCGTCTTCCCTTTCCCCCTTTGCCATCTGCAGGAACTCTTCAATTGCTTGGAGGTGCGGTGGCAGGAAGGGGTGTGTGTTGAGCTGGGTAACACATAGGAACCGGGTTGGGAGTGTGTGCAGCTAAGCAGACACGGTGGTTGGAAGGATGGGGTAGCTGGCCGAAGGGTCACAGTGATTGTCAGGGAAGCATCTCAAAGCCCTGATCCTCCATCATCATTGTCACAGATACACCATAGATCTCTCCTCCCAAGGAAACCAGGATCCAGGTATTGCTGCAGCCTTGATACTTCCTACTGCTTGGGGAAATGGGGAGACAATATGCAACGCTATTCTTGAATATCCAATATTGCGCCAGTTCCCAGTGTCCTAAAATTATTACATGTTTTAAACACCACTATAAAATACCAATAATACATCCACCTTCTGAGATGGCATCTCTCGCAATTGTCACTGAACAGTAATCCTTTATTGGGAAGCCTGGAT
Organism: Plestiodon gilberti rubricaudatus; assembly: GCA_026170595.1. Lineage (NCBI taxonomy): Eukaryota > Metazoa > Chordata > Lepidosauria > Squamata > Scincidae > Plestiodon > Plestiodon gilberti. The sequence goes on along the minus strand of JANXHW010000004.1, from coordinate 16,342,548 downwards.
GTAATTTAATGAAACCTATGTAAAAAATTTAAACTGTAATTATTTTAATCTTGCTTTCCTGGCAGATTAATGAGAAGCATTTAACTTCCTCGCTCACTGATCTTTTTTAATTTATTTCTTCAGTACTTATTCTCATTTCATTTAACATCAGACAACAGTGAGGCTAACTCAATGAATATGGAAGAAGTCAAGTGTTTTGAGTCTTTTTAGCTCTGAGTAAATTATATCACAAGCTGGTGATGACTCCTTGTCAACTATAACTAATTGGTACATCCATTAGTAACCTCCACTTTTAAAAAGACTACAGCACAGCCACATGTCCCTGAATGGCTTAGAACAGATATGGGCAGCCTGTGGTCTATTATTAGTAGTATTACTTGGGAGCAGGTGCGTCGCTACCGCGAAGCGCATGGGGCGGTCTGCCTGAGGGTGACTCACGTGGGTGGACCGCCGGAGGGTGACGTGCGCAGAGGGTGACACGCAAACCCCCGCGCACATCACCTCCCCTGCGCGCGTTGCCCTCCAGAGGCTCCGCTCCAAGGCCTTCTCCCGGCCTCGGAGGCTTCGAGGCCGGGAGAAGGCCTTGGAGCAACCTCCCCGGCCGACGCACCACGGCCTTCTGATGAAGGCCCACTGCGTCACAACGTTATTTATAACCTTTTTTGCGCATGTGCAGACCGTTCCTTTTCCCTCAGGAATGGTCTGCGCATGCGTAAAAAACGTTATAAATAACATTGTGACACAGTGGGCCTTTGTCAGAAGGCCCTGGCGCGTCGGCTGGGGAGGTCGCTCCAAGGCCTTCTCCCGACCTCGGAGCCTCCAAGGCCGGGAGAAGGCCTTGGAGCGGAGCCGGCTGCAACGGGGGGGGGGGGCGGAGCCGGGGGGCACCCGGGGCAGCGTCCCGTTGGGTCGCCCCCCCACTAGGCGCGCACCCTAGTGACTCCACTGCTTGGGAGTTGGTAGGTCATATCATGCACTGGCTTGAACTCTCATCATGCATCTCATACAAAAATAGCACATCTCAGGAGGACATCTTCTTCTATCCTCCTTGTCCTCTCCCAGGCTCCTTAAGAGAGGCCCCCTTGCCAGATGAACCAGGGAAATCTTCCCAATCCCCACCCATATATTGCCAAGGGCTTTGCCTCTATCTTCCTTGCTAATGTGACTGAGTAGAGCAGGGGTGGCCAACCTTCCACCATTAGGGCTTCTGTGTTCTTAAGAGTTGCGTAGAAGACAGAACCTTGGCAGCTGCAAGTGTTGATGGTGCTGCTAAAGCAGCTGCACCTGCTGAAATGTCCTCACCTGTACAACCATTTAAAGGGCCAGCATTCATGTTGAAAGATTGGCCACCACTGGACTAGAGGCTTCCCTCTAGCAAGGCAAAAAGGCATCTTTCTCAACATATGGGTGCTCAAGGCTTGTTTTCACATGCAGGTAAATAGCAGCCACACACTGTTTCCATTTCACTATCACCACCAGTTATTTATGTCCACTGCTCCATCTGTTTGTGGCTCTGGATTCTCTGCAGCTGCAAAGTCTCAGCTGGGGCTACTTGGGTTGCTCCAGCTTCACTGGCCCCAGCCTCCAGCAAGCCCCTGCAGGCCTGGGAGCATCCTACCTGTCTCAGGGCCTCTTCTGCCTCTACACACCTGGATGCTTTCCTTGGATTTGTGCCATTTGCCCTACCCTTTCCTTGAAACTGCTATCCAGGCAGGATTGGGCCATAATTCACAATACTATTGTTTTCAAATGGTGGCTAGATTACAAAATCCCCACAAAATGAATTATTGAGGACTATTTTGGGGGCCTATTGTGATTGCAATGAAAATCTTTTTGGTGAATATATTCAATCAATCAATCAATCGATGATGATGATGATGATGATGATGATGATGATGAAAAATATGCACAGCCCACCAGATGTTGGTGCCTGGATTTGGCCATTGACTATCAGGTCCTTCTCAAGGACCTATTCACAGATATTTTCATAATATATGTGCTGTTGTTGTTGTTGTTGTTGTTGTTATTTGCACATTTCAAATGTATTGAAGGAATCGCCCAAAGGTGCCTGATGCTGTTCCATCTTTCAAGCTAAACAAAATGGAGGCTAAGCAAATGGTGGGAAGGCCATGTACCCATGTACAGTTCTTCTAAATTTCTTATAAGAAAAATGGGATACGTACAAATGTGGCTAAAAAATAATCAAAGGTAGACTCCTCACTCTTTCTCAGGTTTGAGGATCACTCCCCCCCCCCCTAGAAATGTCATCTTTCCAGTCAAAAAGATCAGCATCCCGCAAGCGATCAAAGTACCTGTTCTGGTGAAGTTTATCCCACGCATTGACCTCAGAGAATGAATGGCTCCCCAAAATATAAAGGCTTTGGCTGTGTTAACTGGTTATTAAATGGTGTGGTTATTAATGCCTTAATGTCATTTACTGTCTGATGTTTTTCCATATGACTCTTTTAATTAAACTACCCATCATTGCCACTGTCTCATGCCTTTTATCTCCACTCCATTGATATTAATGCTCCTGTTCATTTTTATTATCCTTGCATGTGAGTCTCTTTCTCATAGAAGGCGAAGACATGCGTACAGCATAGCACTTATCTTAAGAATTTATGGTGCACCCATCACCCATGCCAATTATACCACTTTGAATGGAATCGCTGATCTGAAGGGAAATAATTGTGCTTCCACTGTCAAATTTGGACTTCTGCCACCTTGATCATGCCTATGCATATATCCGAGTTCCAGCAGCCAGCCAGGCACACACTCAGCTGCCAAATGTCTCCCCGTGCTTCCTGGTTTATTTATTTATTTATTTATTTATTTATTTATTTATAGAATGTATACCCCGCCTTTCTCCCACAAGGGCAACCAAGGCGGCTTACAATAAAAACATTAAAATACATATATACATTTAAAATCAAGTGTTAAAACAATTGAATTAAAACAATTAAAACAAACAGCCCCAGTGGGTCATCCACATTTACATTTGTTAAAAGCGATTTGTTAAAAAGCCAGCCCGCCATGTCAGACATCAAATGCTGATCTAAATAAAAATGTCTTAAGGCCCCGCCGAAAGGTCTCTAAGGAGGGAGCCGTTCTCAATTCCAAGGAAGTGTTTAGGCACTTCCCAATACCAGTTGCTGGGAAGCAGCGGTAAGCATGGATATATTTGCCTCCATGCTCTGCTTCTAGGTTTCCCAGAGGCAGCTGGTTGGCCATTGCGTGACAAAGATGCTTTAGTCTGATTCAGAAGCCTCTTATATTCTAGTGCTCTTATGCATGTGTGCTATTTATTATTATTATTATTATTATTATTATTATTTTGCCAAGTAATATCACAGGTAGTCAATGCACAAATATCACAGGTAGCCAATGTTGGTCCATTAGAAAAATATCCACAAGCCACAAAAGGGTACGGTGAACCCTTGATTTAATGGACCTCAATTCAACCGACTTTAGAAATAATGGACAACTTACGATGTCCATAGAGGTCCATTAAACCCTACCTTACTTGGAGCTCTGTAAGGTGATGAGCAGCCCAATCCGATCCCCCAGCAGCCCACAGCATGAAGCACCACTGTCATAACATGTGCTGCATGCTATAGGGAGTGAACAGGTGGCCCTGAAGAGGTAAGGAAAGCACTTGCTTTCGTTGGCCGGAATGGCTCCAAAGGCGAGGGGGCGGGGCCGCTTTCTCCCGTCGTGTAATGGAGGCTCAGAGCCCAGCGGAACCTGGAGCTCCGCCTCCCCTGCAGTGATGCTACTGCACACCAGCATCCTGGGATTTACGGTGGCATATCATGAGACCTGCCACTGTAAGACCCCTATAGGATTAGGCTGTGTTAGAAGGGGCTTGGGGGCAGGCTTACCTATGTTCCCGAACTCCCTTGGCACGTGCTGGAGCTGGTGTTGCCACTTTCCTTTCCTGCAGGGCACTTTAAAGATGGAGACATTTCTCCATTCCTGAGGCTGTTCAGGGAATATGTAGTTATGCAGGAAATGAGTTCCAGCAAGTTCCACTTTGCAAGGGACCTACTAAGCCTGTAGACAGGGCAGCCTTCAGGAACAGAGCAATGTCTTCATTCCTAGACCACCCTGCTTGGGAGTGGAAAGGAGAGCGGCAGTGCCAGGGCCATTGCCAAGAGAGTCCCAAAAGGTAGGTAAGCCTGTCCCTGAGCCTCCTCCCACACTTACCTACCACTCTTTTCTCTACTGGCTCACTCTAGGAATTGAGACTTGCTCCATTCCTAGAGAACCCTGCTAAAGAGCAGAGAAAAAAGCAGTGCAGAGAGAACTTTCTAAGGTTTAGATTTAACAAACTAATAGGGGAGAAGTGTCCAGTTTTAATGCATTTTCAGCATGAATGGACACCACCCCTTCTCCCACTAGTCAGTTAAATCGAGGGTTCACTGTAATATCTTTTATCAATTAAAACACCACAGAGTAGTCAGCAAACTTTCAAGTTCCTTGGAACTCTTCAGGCTGATTATTTATAAAAAATGGGGGGGGGGGAGGAGGATAGGGAAAGTGGGACATCCTGGGAAAGCCCGCAAAGTCTGCAGTTTCTTAACTGTCTTGAGATGGGATGCAGGAAGTTTTACACAGGCAGGCACAGCAATCCTTTGCATTTTTACTCGGAAGTAAGGCCCACTGGGACAAAGAGACAGAAATGGAAAATGCGTAGGTCCCTTGCAAAGGATGATTAAGCAATAGTGTTTGTCAGGTGGTCACATCAATTTTTGATAATGAAGAAATTAAAATTGAGCGTATCTGAAGAGGATTTCAGGAAGGGGGGATACATTTTTGGCTAATAAACAGGGGGGGTACATAGACCACCCACATACAGGGAGCAGATGAACATTGTATGGGAGGTATGATAATGCACAAACGTACCTGTCAGGTAAGGCAGTCAGAGAACCAAGAAAGCTCTGAGGAATTAATTAAACCCTGGTTTTCTTTTCCATGGGTTTAAGAATCTCCTGAGGAGAAAATATAAGGTGGATACAATAACAGTTCTTTTCTTTGTGCTGAAAGGTAGGAAAAAATTGTTAATTTTTTTGTACTGTGTCCTGTTATGAATGTTGTGTCCAGACATTTTTCCTCACAGAGCAAGTAGCAGCTTTGTGGCCAGGGGTGGGGTGGATATTAATCAGGCAAACAGTTTAACCCACTTCCCCCATGCCGTGATCCTGATCCAATTTGGGAATCTTTGCAGCTGCAGTTTTTTTTTTAAGAAGTTCAAAAAGACAGAAATGCACTGACACATTTATCATCACAGCTGGCTTTGGGTTCTCTGGGGTGGTAAAGTAAATAAGGGGAAGAGATTTGGTCCTTCACCTATGCTCTGTCTTAGATTGGCCCCATATAACATATTTTTCGCTCCATAAGACGCACTTCCCCCCCCCAAAAAAATAGGGGGAAATGTCTGTGCGTCTTATGAACCAAATGTAACTTACCGGGGCTTGTGGGGGCTTCGGGAAGGCCTGCACGACCCTCTGCAGGCCTCCACGATCTTCAGTTCGGCGATAAATGGTGATTTTCGGGCATTTCCGGTTTTCGCAAAACCCAGAAATGGCCGAAAATAGACATTTATCGCTGAACTGAAGTTCGGGGAGGCCTGCAGAGGGTCGCGCAGGCCTCCCTGAAGCCCCCACAAGCCCCGGTAAGTAACAAATATTTGTCCCTATTTTCTCCCCTTTTCCCTATTTTTAGCTCTATACTACGCATGCGTCCTATGGTCCGATGCATCCTATGGAGCGAAAAATACGGTAGTCAACAAAGGCAGTTATACCCCGTGAATTTTAAGCCCCACAATATTCTAACCAGGAGCCTCATCATACATAATGCACTGGGAACCGTTGGTTGGAGGGAGAACTGAAGTTTGAGCTTTTGGTTGTAAGAATCCGGTGTGTTCTTAGAGAGCCAAGCCCATTCCACTGCTTGGTATAATACTGTGGGACTCACAGCCTAATCCTGTGTCACTCTTGCTGTGTAACACTAGATCCACCAATGTAAGTGCACTTATGCCAGTGTAACTTGCCGTACGCCAACAGACGCAGGATGGACACCGGCGTTACCCCCTCAGATGCCGCACATGCACTGTTTGGATGCAGGACGGATGCCAGCACAACTCCGCCGGCACAGGGGGTATTCCAGAATGCCCTGCACCAGCAGAGTTGCAGCGGCATCCGTCCTGCATTCAAACTGTGCATGCGCAGCGTCCGGTGTGTGTGTGTGTGTGTGTGTGTGTGTGTGTGTGTGTGTGTGTTTACGCCAGTGTCCATCCTGCATCCGTCAGTGTACGGCAACTTACACTGGTATAAGTGCACTTACACTGGTGGATCTACTGTTACACCAGTGCAAGAGTGACACAGTATTGGGCTGTTAGTCTGGGTAACTTGTTGCTGTGGAAGCCAATAGGCTTCCTCCCTTTGCATCTAGGCTACCTTCCTTCCTCCCCTGCTCCAGCTACATGCTGCCTCTCCAGCTGGACCGACCATCTCTTGGACCTGGGTGCCTGGCAATGGAACAATTCTCTTCTTTTAATTACAGTTTATGTCTCACAACCTATCCGCTATCTGTACATCTCTCCAGGTAGATCATGGTAACTTAAAACAACTCTGTTTTGGCATCAGCCTTTTTAATGTATGGTTCCATTCCCTGCCAGGATAATTAAGTTCATCATTCCACCTGATTGTAAGTAATCTATTTATTAGCAAAGCTGCCTTACAAAGATTTTATCTTCTGTCATCCCTTTTAGAGTTACAGTTGTAGGTTTAGCTAAAGGCAGTCTTTTCCCAAGCACATACTGCAAGGCGTATTCAACAATAATTTGAAATAAATCACAGAGGCATGCATCCAAGTGTTTTAATTTTTTTACGTATTTAAACAAGCATTTCATGGCAAAAGTCTTTCCTTTGACGGGATCTTAATAAGACGTCCCTAAATGTATTGTTGTTCCACCACCAGTCGTTATCCTAAACTGCTCCTACAGATTAGTGGAACACTTGGTTCTTGGTTTGTTCCCTTACCTTGGGGCTGCATTGCAGCTGCATCGGTGCTGGAAAGTTGGATAGGATTGGGGCCTAATAATGTTTTCTATTTCCAATCCTATCCTATGCTCTGCACAGCGATCCTGCTATGCCAGCACCGGCAAAGCTGCATACTGAGCAGAGTAGGCAGAGTTGGAAGCCTCCTTGGGATAAGGGAATATTTGTTCCCTTACCCCGGGTAAAGCCCCAATTCCCGCAATGGGCCTCCTTGGATCTGCACATGCAATTTGGGAAGCACAAATCAAGGCTGCCATTGTTGGACGAAATGGACCTGAAAGTGGGATAGTATATGGCATGTGCTGCTGCCGCCGATCCCGCCCTCTCACAGGCCTGATCCCCCCCACCCCAAAATGCCCCCGGAACATCCTCCCCCACACACTTACGCCATGCGGCCCGGGGCTGCACACCATCAGGATCTGGCCCACAGAGGCCAGCGCAGGTTTCTGCACCGGTCTGGAACCAGTGCAACTGCCTTACGGCAGCTTTTGCAACGGTCCTGGGCCAGCAACGTTGTCTAGCGGCAGGATAGGCTTGTGCCGCCACTTAACTTAATAATGCCTTAATATAAGATCAAAAGCTAAAATGTATTGCAAGTGTAGTGGGGGCGGGGGAGGAGCAAAGAATTCCAGGTAGTTGCTGAACAAGCAATAAAAATATATAGAAAACTAGCTGGCAATTTGTAAAAAGTCATGGCAAATCACACTCAATTGAAGATTTTGGGTGTTGTCAGGAAGTACCAGAGCAACATCTGTCTGATTTCTATCAGATGCAAAATTCCTAAAGTGCACATATACATTTAAATTGCTAAGTGTACTTGGCTTCTCTATTTTATGTACATTCAGTCCCCATCCAAATAAATTTACTGCCTTGGGATATGGCAAAGTTGCCCATTGCAGAAGATGCACAGATAGGAATCGACTATGTCATTTTTGCCCATTCAGTTGATTTTCTTCACATTCAAGTGTTTTATCATTGTATAACTATACAGCAGTCAGCAACTAGCATTATTCCCGGCCACTTGAAACTTATGGCCCAATCCTAATGGGCCTCTGCACCAGTGGAGCACTCCACTGGCATTAGCTGTTGCAAATGTGCCTTAAAGCTAGTTGCGACAGCGCACCTGGAAGCGGGAAGGGTTTAATGGGGCAGGGGAAGGGTGGTGACAGGGGTGGGTGGATTCGGTCTGGGAAGGGGTGGGATCAGCGGTGCCGGCATGTGCCACATCCTATCCCCCTTCCCAGGCTGATCCACTGAAACGGGGCAACGCGGACTTGCGCCATTAATGTAGCGGTGGCTGGGGCTTTCCCGGGGCAAGGAGACAAATGTCCCCTTACCCCAAGGCAACTTTCCACCTGCTAAACTCCCTCGCGGATGCAGTGTAGTCCATGCTGGTGTTGCTGCATCAGCACAGGAAAGTGTAGGTAGGATTGGGTTGTTAGAATTTGAAGGACACAGATCTTTCCTCTCCAGTGCCTGAAATGGTTTAAGAGGAAAAGTAACAAAGGCACAGTAGACAGAAGGGGAAAGGCAGGGTGGGAACAACAGTGAGTGGTGGGCAGTGATGAAAATAGAGCGCTCATTCTCATTGTCATCAATACATTTATTTATTGTCATCAATTTATTGTCATCAATAAATATTACAATAAAAAAGAAAGAAAAATAGATCTCTCCTTCTCAAGGCAACTTTCCCAGAGAAAGGCACAAGACAGGAATACATGTTTGTTTTTGAAACGAATGGAAAGTTAGAACTAAATGGTGCTGGTTCAGATTAATCCACCGCAAAACGAATATGGTACAAATGGGATTCAAGTGGACAAAGGACAAAAGAAGGGGAGGCAGCACCAATTCCAGGAGAGAAAAACAGAGGCTGCCTGCGAAGTGCAAGGAAGATTGCTTTTTAAATTGTCAACCACTGTGATGACCATGCTCATGGGTGCTTTGAGGATGGAGCAATCTCCTGCAATGAAAGTCAGAAGATACGAGATAAGCCCTTGATGCAGGGAAGGGCTCTCAATGCAATGGTCAAAGAAGAAGGCATTTGACCCAATGTGTTGAACTCAGCAACCTTTTGGGGCAACGGAGCCAGATGTTCAGCGATGACATCATCACGTCATTGCTGAACGTCCGGGTTGCTGAGCTCCCAGAAGCAGCTGTGCAAAGCTCAGCTTGGGGAGCAAAGCCCAATTTGGCCAGACGGCTTTGCGTGGCAGGCAGGATTCGGCCCATGGGCTATAGACTGCCAACCCCTGCTCTAGAGCATTGTGCTGAATGCTCATATCCACACCCAAACACTGTGATTTCTTTTTCTTTGCCAGTTTCAATTTGTCACTAGCATATTTCCTCTGATACAATCTTAAACATTCCAGAGACTTCAGGCTGCCTTATGTCTCTGCATAAATTGAAACAGTGAACTTCTGAGAAAATAGTAATTTTCTGGATTTATGGCATGACAGGAACATCAGGTGGTAACTTAAATAATGCAAGGCACCGAAGCTGAGAAAAAAAGCTTCGCTCCTTGCAGAAATAGGAGTCGCTTCTTCCACAGTGTGATTCCGATCACCTCTTAAGCCGCCCCAGTGGAAACGACTGGAAGTCTGATCACAGCCATGGACAGTCTGGCAAGATTTGGCAGGAGCCCTTTATGCATATGGGATGTGGAAAGGGAAACAGACACTTCATTTGGAGGAACTTGAAGCAGGTGCGGGATGTCCCCCAGCCTCACTTATAAAGTTATTTATAATCGTTGTGATTATTTGTTGTGAACCTGTTTCAAATTGGGCCCCGCAGCTCCTAAGGCCAGCCCTGTTTGGCATGCCAGGTCAGGTGGTCTTGAGCCAGCCCGGGGAGAGGGGGAGAAGAAATGATAACCTGGACACTAGGTGCATCCACGCCTCTTCCTCTGCTATGGTTGCCTACACGGTGCTACAGCGATAGCACTGGTTCATCAGCTATTTGGCATTAGATTAGCGCTTTGACGTTTAGCGCTATGCGTCTGTTTTCAAGGCACCTCTGCACAGCAGCGTAAGCAGGGCGGAGCAGCTGCTCCAGGCGCGGATGCGCGGCCCGTGCCCGATGGCCGCACGGAGCAGCTGCTCCAGACGCCCGCCGTGTCACTCACCGGTCGCTTCGGCCGTCTTCTGTTCGGCCCTCCCGCCCTCCCTGGAGCCCATTTGGCTCCAAAATGATAGCAAAACCGGCGGGGGGGGGGGATAGGAGACTGTTGTGCGCGCAGCTGCCTCCCTCCGCCCTCCTATTGGCTGCAGAGGGCGGACGCCCTGCCCCCTTGCCTGGGCGCCCCGTCGTGATCCTGTGCCTCTGCCTCTGCGTGAGTGACACAGCGAGTGAGAGAAGAGGTCTCAGGGGACAAACCAGCTGTGTACCACTGGTGGCCAAAGTACCACTGGTGGTATGTGTACCACAGGTTGGAAACTTCTGGTCTTTTCTAACCAACTAAACCATTACTTTAAATGTCGCGCAAGTGTCATAAAGCTGCGGCCTGCACTGTTCGCTCCACCATCTCCCCGGCCCTGCGCTGGCAGGAGCAGGTAAGACTTACACTGGTTGGGGCAGGGGTGGGGGGAGGGCAGACTGGGCGGCAAGCGAGGGTGGCCATTGGCCTCCTGGGGCCTGGAGGAGGCGGGGATACCGGGGGCCGAGATCCCCGGTATCCAAAACTCACTCCAGGCCCCAGGTACGCCGACACGGTCAGCATTACTGTGCACAATCTCTAGAGCTCACGCACATGCGAGTAGGCCCATTGGGCCTACCGCCGGTAACACCTGGGGAAGGGGATGATTGTCCCCTTCTCTGCCCCAGGGCAGCCCAAGAACTCGATAGGATACGGCGGCCAGTCGTAGGCTCACAGTACTTTAAAATCTGCAAAACCCATGCGGCATGACAGTAGGAGCCAAACCAAACTAGATTTACAACACAATCCTATGCCTTAGGCCTAAGGATACAATCCTATACATGCTTTCCTGGGAGTAAGCCCCACTGAATACAATGGGACTTACTTCTGAGTAGACAAGCATAGGGCTGTGCTGTTTATGTGGCAGTGGTCCACATCTCTGCCTCGTTCACTTATAACACAGAGGCAGGGTGGTGGTGGTCTATGAGGAAAGAAGCAGTCTATGTCTTTAAGAGATGTTCCATCCACCCAATAACAATACCAGAAGGGAGATAATATCAGGCTGGGAGACAATTGCTTAATCATGAAGCATCATGGAGTAAAGTAGGGGCGGGATGGGTTTCACTCCCCTTTCCAACATGTGCCTTTGCATGTACAAATATATCCCCACCTCCCATTGTATCTGACCAAAGATCCATCTACTGCAGCATTTTGCATCACACCTGGCCAACCAGAGCCAGAAAGTCCATAAGCACTGCACATCAAATTGGCACATCATGTGATGCAGCCATCTAGCCCAGCCCTGTTAATTCCAACTGGCAGCAGCAGCTGCTCAAGGTCTCAAGCCTTTACCAGACCAGCTACACTAGCTCCTATTCGCTGGTGGTCCTGGGGACAGAACCTAAGACCTCTGCATAGCAATAATATGCTCTACCACAGGGGTTCCCAACCATTGCAGGCCCGCGTACCCCCTATGCAGGCCTCCAGTTGCCCCGCGTACCCCTGGACTGGCTGCCCCGCGTATCCCTTGTTAAAGTGGTTTTTTCTGGGTTGCAGCATGGGTGGGTCCTCCCGCTTGCGCCGCAACCTGGAAAGAAAGACTACAGCCCTGCCGATGTCCCCGGTAGCTCCTCCTACCTGTTCTTCTGGGTGCCGCCATCTTGGATTTTGCAAAATCTCATGAGATCCAAGGTGGTGACGCCCATATCTCGTGAGAATTGGGTGCTGCCATCTTGGATCTCATGAGATTTCACGAGATCCAAGATGGTGGTGCCCAGGAGAACAGGTAGGAGGAGCTACCAGGGACATCGGCAGGGCAGTAGCCTTTTTTTCCAGGTTGCGGTGTGAGCGGGAGGACCCAGCTGCACCGCAACCCAGAAAAAAAACATTAATAGCTGCCCGTTACCAGCTGCTGATCTTTGCCTAGGGATATGCGTACCACAGGTTGGGAACGCCTGCTCTACCACCAAGTTTCTAGCCCTGCATTTTAGCAGTGCTGGAATCGTCATCTTTCCCAAAGGTTCTCTCCAGTGCATCCCTATTGGGACAGCCTATGCCCTCTCCACTCATGAAAAAATAGGTTAATACTTCCCCAAAATGTAAAAGTTGCAATAGTGTATAAGAGAGAAATGTCTTTTATTATGCTGCTCTGCACTCTGGGTAGTAAAACAATGCATGAACTATGAAACTTTTTTAAAAGTTTCATTAGTCTGGCATTAAAATTCATGAACGATTATGACCAATATTGGTGAAATGAAAAAGGGAAGTCTCCTATGCAACCATTTCAGCTTGAAAGCAATCCTTTGGGACTGGATTTTGCTGGCAGTTTGAAAAGGCTCAGTGGCTTCTGAACCAAACGATAGTGTGCCATAATTTATTGTGTGTCTGAGTGGCAAAGCACAACTGCAGTATTTAGAATAGTCTTTAATAGAGAGCATGAATCACTTTCATGTTCTCGCTTTTGCATAGCGGATAACACCACTCGAAGTACAATGGTCCTGGTGACATTGTTGAAGTGCCTCATGTTGGCATGTTGCTTAATGCATTTTCAAAAAATGCTGAAAATAAAATAGCAAAAGAAGAACAAAATAATGGATAATGTATACCAGGAAGTCAAGCATGACTGACACCTTGAACATTGTAAGAAGCGCCCTGCTGGATCAGACTGAAGTCCCATTTAGGTTAACAGCACCCTGCACCTCATGTGGCCAAATGGTTGCTTCCAGAAGACCACAAGCAGGGCTTGAAGTCAGTAGTCCCTTAGGGGAGAAAGGCGGGGTAAAAATACTGTAAATAAATGAATAAATAACATAGTCCTCTCACCCCATTCAGCAACAGGTATGATCTCATCATGGACTCCATTTAGCCGTCATGACTAATAGCCATTGATAGAGCTGTCCATCATGAATTTGTGTAGACCAGTGGTTCCTAACCTTTTCGGCGTGGCATGCCACCTCGTTGCCACTTACTTCTGGGGTTTCGTCCGTGACGGAGTCCTGAAAAAGACAGTAAGACGGGCAGACAGGCATTTCCTAGTACGGGAAACCCCCGCGCTCGAGCTCTGCTGGCCTCTCAGGACTGCTTACTGTCGTTTCAGGGCTTGATCACGGCACGGTGCAGCTGCAATGGTGGCCGCCATATTGCTACCCGAGTGCCAGCATACTACCAACTGGTAGTCCGCATACCACTAGTGGTACACATAACACAGGTTGGGAAACTCTGGTCTAAGACTCTGAGGCCCCTTAAGGGTCAAAGTACGTATTGTGAAGAATGTGGCCTGGTGTGTGGTCCGGGGGGGGGGGGGGCACCAAAAGCTGAAGTTTTTTCCCCAGTTAAAGTATTGCATGGGGGGGGGTGTATAGTTGGGATTGGAACCACAGCAATGCCAAAATGCTAAAGCGCACGGTTTTGTCACACAAAGTCAACATGAGTCATATTATGCATTCCTTGTAACATCTAGCTTGGCCATCAGCTAGTGGCCATCATCATTGTTATGCTACTCCTGTGGCAGTACACCCATACACCACTAACAGCTCAATCCTACCTAACTCCCCGCACCAACGGAATGCACGCTGCATCCCATGGGGGAATTTTGAGCCGTGAAGACCTCCCCTCCAGGTAAGAGAACATTTGTTCCCTTGCCCTGGGGTAAGCCCTCACAGTCCCACTGGGTCTACTCATTCCTGTTCCAGCTAAGCCAGTGACGGCAGCCCAGTTGAGCAAAATGGTGTGTCACATTTTGCAACAGCTGTAAAGGACCTTTTGCTGCTATAATGCTAATTCCTTCCAGCAGCGTAAGGCCCTCATAGGATTGGACCATAACGCATGATGGGAAGAAATACAGGTATACCCTTTTCCCATGGAATAGCCATTCATGGACTTGTCTCAATGCAGATTACTACCTCGGGGAATAAAGGGCTGACTGGGGGCCAGGTGCAGCATCATAGTACCTTAATTTAGCAGCCCACTGGCCCGTTGCCCACTCCTGGACTCCCATACAGCTTCCAAGCACTTCAAACAGCTGTAAAGAGTAAAAAAAAACACATGCATGATTCACAGTGACTTCTGGTTTCGCATCGCAACCGGAAGTCACTGTGAATCAGGGTTTTTTTTAAGTCTTTACAGGCATTTGAAGTATGTGGAAGCCGCGCAGAAGTCCAGGAGCAGGCGGCGGGCTGGCGGGCTGGCGGGCTGGCGGGCTGCTAAAATAAGGTATTGCGATACTTGCCGGCCCCTGCCTCAGCCTCCCCCACAGCGGATTTGTTTCAAGGTGGTTTTTTGTATCTGCTGGGGGTTCGGGAACCAGACCCCCATGATACAAAGGGCCAACTGTACTTTCTTTTGCTTGTCCTGATGGGACACATGATGCCAACCATGCTTCTTACGCCACCAATACATCTTTAGGGCTGTTTCACACATGTATGTTCTTCATCAGATGAAGGCAATATCATTTGGTGACTTGCAGGTGTGTAAGAGCCATCACAGATCAAACATTCCAGGTAGAACCTCCATATCACCTCATTAGCGATACTTTTTCAGTGGAGAGAGTTCTCATTTGCAGCTGTGAGCCCTTAAATGTTGAGTAATGAGGTGTTGAAAAATCAAGGGATACGCATGCATGTGTGAACCAGCCCTTAGGGCTAACTTACTATTCTTGTGGGGTTTCCATTTAACTGGTGTGGAACTGCTCTTGGGCTGACAAAGAACGCAGCCAAAGATTAGTTTAGATCGAGCGAAGGTTGCTTACCTTTCATGGCTGGGTAACAGCTTTTCCTAAGCTTTTCAATAAGCAAAAAGCAACAAGTGCCCTATTTAGTATTGTGGGATTGAGGAAAAGCTAATAGTCTACTCAAGATACAGCTATAGGCTGAAAGTAAATCAGCTGTTCTCCTCTGAAAACTCTAATACAGTCACTTCTGTGAAAAGCGTTCTTCAGTTTTTTCTGGTGCATCTTGCTCACAAAAGCAGTCATTACACTCTTCTGCGAATTCGTACTCTGAATTGCTCAGGCAAACAAACCACTCAAGAGGGCTGTTGTTTGTGCATATCAGTCAGTTTCGTCCATGAACCAGCTCTTGGCTTATGGAGCTAGAGAGGTTACTGTATGTGAATCAGCTATTAATCAGGAATCACCATAGTGTTACACTCAAGGCTACTTCATACTTTTCAAGATTGCCAAAGCAAAACAGGGAAGCAAATGGATCTGTCTTTCAGGGAGCCTACGAAAGTCTCTCTCTCTCTCTCTCTCTCTCTCTCTCTCTCTCTCACACACACACACACACACACACACACAAACACACACACACACACACACGCATGCACACACGCACACACATTTTTTCTTTTAGGGGAGAAATTGGGTAGCCAGACACATGTCAGGGTATAGAGAACTGGTGTAACCCTAACCCCACAATCCTGTGTAACTACTGCACCGGGGCAGCATGTGCCGCCCTGGCGCTGGGTGTAGTGAAAGTGCCGTAAAGCACTTGCGTGACACCCGGCGAGTAAGGGATGCTGGCACTGTGGCCAGCAGCCCTTACCCGGTCGTTCCCCCGGCCCTGCACCCACTGGAGCAAGTAAGCCCTACACAGGTTGGGGCAGGGGCGGGGGGAGGGCGGACCAGGTGGGTAGGGAGGGCAGCCATTGGCTGCCCCCGGGCCTGGAGAGGGCAGGGATATTGGTGACGAGTTCCGCCATATCTCCAGCTCTCTCCAGACCTGGCGACCTTACCAGAGCAGTGTGAATGTGCGCGAGCTCTAGAGCTCACGCACATTCAAGGAGGCCCATGGGCCTCCCACCGCTTGCACTGGGGGAAGGGGACAATCATTTTCTTTTCCCGAGTTGTTCCCAGGCTGCCCCAGGGCAGCCCAGGAACTGGATAGGATACAGCTTCTGGCCCTTTAGGCCGGCCACCGTATCCTACACAAGATTGGGCTGCCGGAGACTGACCTATGCATCAGGAGGACCTCACTTCATATCTCACATCTTCTGTGCACAAGGTGACCTTAGGCAAGCCTCAGCTTGCCACCTGCAACATGAAGACAATACTCCTTCCTTTCAGGGCTGTTGTACAGTATGTACTGTATTATTATTCATAGGGTAATCAAGCCCTGCTTCATGAGCCCACTGCATCTGAACTGCAGAATTTCTTGCCCAAGTTGGTTTAGTATATCTTTGCCTTGCTCCACTGTGATTGGCCACTACCCATTCTTGACCCAACATAACCTTCCCTTCCTGTTAAAAGACTTTTTTTTGTGCAACAAGCCGTCTCCACCATGCAGCTCACAGACCTGGGTCTCCATTTTGCCCAGTTGAATCTTGCTCTTCTACTTGAGCCTCTTTAGTTCATCTCAAGCTCCTGGCTCCTGCTAGTCTTGGTACCGGTTCTTCTCCCCATACTTGCTGTGTCCCCCGTCTGTGCTGTCTTTTAAGAAATGACCCAGGTTGTCTGTCCAGCTTTCAGTTTTGCCCCAGTCCAGTCTTGGACCCATACAGATCTTCTCTCTCTCAAATGGCACTTATATGGTTCCTTATATTTCTTCACTGCATGAACTTACTTGCATTGGTAGACGTTGTAATCCCCGAAGTAGCAGTGACATGCATTACGAGTCTCTATCAGTTCCACCCCATCCATAAGCAGCGTCTATACTGTCAGTTGAGATTTTACAGGGACTGGGACAGAATTATGGCGGAGCAGGAGCAAGAATAAATTTTGTGTCAATGCCCTAATATCTGGCAAGATTAAAACTCACCGTGCCCTTTGCAGGGTACATGGGAAGCAGTTTACTATAGTACAAATGTAAGCTATAAAAATATCCTTGCTAACGTGCTTCAGAGAACTAGGGTAGCATTAGTTATTCTAGGATACATGATCTGGTGCAAGCACGTTCATTTACTGAGCTAAATTCAATGAAATTGGTTTCAGTTCAAATATTCAAGCAGAACAGGCAGGTGGATCAGGTTATCTGAAAATGAGAGAGAAAGGAAAGAGTTTTAAATTTGTATTATTTCTACAGCTGTTCTCTCTCTCTCTCTCTCTCTCTCTCTCTCTCTCTCTCTCTAGATAGATAGATAGATAGATAGATAGATAGATAGATAGATAGATAGATAGATAGATAGATAGATAGAGGGTGTGCGTGCGTGCGTGCGTGTGTGCGTGCGTGCGTGCGCCCTTGGGTTTTACGAAATAGAAAACTAACAAACGTTTTATATATATATATTCAGTCCAAATCTGTGGCTTCTTGCGAAACAGCGACTTTGGACCGTTACAATTTGTAATGTGATAAAGTATGATGTAAATTTAATGGCTTTTGAGACTCAAGCTATTATGTAACATCCATCTCTGGAATATTCATTTAAAGGCCTCAGTTGCTAGGCTCCTTGATATTACTACAGTTTGGGTAACTGAAAGCTGAGTTTCCAGCTCTCCCAGATGGGAGTCAGAATTACAGCAAAAACAATGACTTTCTTCACGGCTGTACATACCAGCCAGGAGAGTCAGTATTCCAGGGGATTGCCAACATATACAGAGACAAATGCATACAAGCAGGGAAAGCCACATAGTGGGAAGGATGAAAGACCGTCTCAGTGCTGTACATCAGCACCGTATGTCAGTCTGCAGAGAGTCTCGCTGCAGCTGGAGCATTGCAAGAAAGCGGTGCTTGAAAAAAACGTGCAGTCATCGTCTGGACCAAGAATGAAATTAAGTGGGGCAGAAAATATGGCAATCAAGGGAAAGCATTCAATCTTTCCTCATTTAGAAGCAATATTCAAGCATTTATATTAGGAGACTGAATCATAAATACATGTTTCCTCGGCATGATAAAATTACATCCACCACAAGTTGTTATTGTATTTTTTTTTAACCTCAAGCAAACGTTATATGCACTGCCCAACGACCGCAGTAAAACAAGCTCTGAGCACCTGTCTGGTCCACTTGACTGCCGTTGAATATAATGCAGCGATTGTGTCCCCAAGCAAAAAACTTCACTTCACCTGCCAAATATTCTCTTACCCTAACTTGGACAAAAAAAATGGTGAGTTCAAGTCACTGCACTGAAATTCAGGAGTGTCGCGGTCATTCAAATCCATAAAGCCATCCATGTCACTTTCATACAGTAACTATAGAGGCCTCAGGTGCAGGGGTGTGTGTGGTTTCAACAAGCAAAACACAACTAGACCTGCAACTTGGCAGGGATCATCTGTACGGGAAGTTCATGCAAACCCAGTTAAGTTAGCACACCTATGAGAAAATATTGGAAACAACCTGGGGAAGAGAGGGGACAATGAATGACATAACACTTCTGGATATTTTGCATATCAGAGTAGAGTTCCAGCTGTCAGTGGGTATGAAAGTCACTGCATTGGATCCACAGATACAGATACTCACCAACAAGACATGACTCACTGCATAATATTGAGGAACAAGGAATGAACTGTGCATGATCCCTTGGGCTATGACAGACTCTGCAGCAAGCCTGCATTGCCGAAGGAGCTGACTAGAGCCCTTTTTAGTAAATGTGTGATGTCACCTGTGTAGAGCCTGAATCCTGCTTCAACACATTTCTGATGAGTTATAATACTAATTCGAACACTAGTTCTTTGCTTGGAGTGGCTTGTGTGTAGAAAAAAGTGAGCTTTCGCATTGGCTTTGCCATTGTGCCTCTTTTCCGCAGGTACAAAACCATACATATTAGAAAAGTCACCTACAGAGCCACTCTGCCAATCCATACAGGATTATTCTGTGATCACTCTGCAGCAAGTTCTGGGGTGGGCTTCCATGTAGGGAAGTCTCAGCAGTGAACCTCCGCTTGTTTCTCTTTGCAGCAGTTTCACACAGAGCATGCCCACACAACAAGAGGGTGAGAAGAAAGAAGAGCCCGCAAGGTGAAGTATCACCCATCACCACTGCCCCCTGCTGGTGCCTTAACAAGCTGACGGTAGCCCTTTCCCCTCTCAGACATTGTAGAACCACCAACTGCCCATGAGAAGGACACGGAGAAGAAGTCAGTGAAACATAACCAATCCCCTTTTCTGTTGTAATGATTTTGCATTGTTTGATTTCATGTAAGCCGCTCTGAGAGTCTGCTCAGTTAAAGGTTGTGGCACAAATGTTTTAAATAGATAAACTTGGCAATGGTCCTAACTAGATTTGTTAATTGTCTGTAAATGCAGGCATAACACGAAACCATGATAAGTACAAATTGTGGTTTGCAAACTAACTTCAGACTGCGGGTTCACATCCAGGTTCATTAGCCCCAAAGAAATCAACTTTTGTGAACAGGCTCAGGTTCACATGATTAAGCAAACCATGGTCTAGCTAAATCAACCATGGTTTTGCATTATGTCTGAACCCATTCACTGTCCACAGAGCTTCACTGTGATCTTAGCTAGGATACAATAGCCAATTCTGAAAGCACTGGGCCATTCAAATCAATATGTTTTATGACAGAACTGAGTTTTGATGCCCCCTGAGGCATCTGGTGGGGCCACTGTGTGATACAGGAAGCTGGACTAGATGGGCCTTTGGCCTGATCCAGCAGGGCTCTTCTTATGTTCTTATGATTCCCTGCAAAGCTATTGTAAGTACTAAGACCTGTGGGGAGGGGGGAATTAGGAGGTGGGAGGTCTCCTTGAGGTAAGGGAACATTTGTCCCCTTGCCCCGGGGAAATCCCCAGCCTGCGCAACGAATCTACTCGGGCTTGTGCCTGCCATATGGCTAACACATGCACATGCACCCATGTTGGTGGATTGGGTCCGAGAAGGGGGTTAGGATACGGCACACACCAGCATCACCAATCCTGCCTCCTGGGCCCAATCCGCCCATCGCCACTCCCATCGCTGTCCTCCCCCCTCCCCATTCTGCTCTCCCCTGCCGCCCCCATCCTCCTCTGCCCCCAACACTGCTCAGAGTGAACCTTACCTTCTCCGGCAGGCACCGCTCGTTGCACTGGTGCCAGCGGGAAAGTGCAGGCCTTCCCACCAGCGCTGCTGTCTGGTGCGCTGTTGCAAACTGCTTTATGACAGTTTCGCAACATATGCGCTCTGCCGGCGCTCAGGGGGAATAGGCTTGTGTCACCACAGATTGATTGTGGTTTAGTTTACAAAAGCTTGTACCACAAACAGTGTTAGTCATAAAGTTCCAAATACGTTTAGGGTTTTGTTTTGTTGGGGGGGGGGGGTTGCAACAAACTAATGTAGCAACCCTTTGGAACGTACAGTATATTTAAAAAAAACCCTGGATGAGTAACTTTTCTCCACATGACCCCCCCCCCCCCAGTATGAAAACACGAAGCCACGAAGCTTCCTGGGTGACCTTGGGCCAGTCACTATCTCTCAGCCCCACCTACCTCACAGGGTTGTTGTGAGGACAAAAAGGAGGGGAGGAAGTATGTACACCACTCTGAGCTCCTTGGAGGAAGGGTGGTATAAAAATGTGAACAATAAATAAATAAATAAATAAATAAATGAATGAATGAATAAATAAATAAATAGTGCCTAGAGAAATTTTAAAAGACAGTAAGTGAAAAAAAAGTGAAATGACTCTTCCAGTGATGAAAGGTAGGGAGGGAGGTGTATATTTAATGACCAAAGTAGATGAGATGATGTAGATATGCGATGGGTTCTCCTGCCTCCTTAAAAATTTTAAAAAGTCAACTCAAGGCAAATAGCTGCATTGGAGGGAGTCGTTGTCAGCAAGGAAATGGTGCCGGGGGGGGGAGGTTTTCAGCATCCCAAAGCGTCTCTTTCCTAATCCAAGCTGGAAGTATGAATACCGTATTTCTTCGAGTCTAAGGCGCCATCGATTCTAAGGCGCACCTTTACTTTCAGTACCACCAGCAGGGAAAAAAATCCATCAATTGTAAGACTCGCCTCCCTTCATTAAATCTACCTGCTCAGCACCAACTCTCCCCAGCATGTCTCCTGCAGCTGAGGATGACTGAGTGCACTGCCTTTGCATAGCATTTCTGGCCCCGTCAGAAAGTGCCATTTCCTTCATTACCTGGGCTTGGGGGAGCTTCAGGGAGGCCTGCGCAACCCTCTGCAGGCCTCCCTGATCTTCAGTTTGGTGAAAAACAGTGATTTTTGGGCATTTCTGGTTTTCGCGAAAACCGGAAATGGCTGAAAATCACCGGTTTTTTGCCGAACTGAAGATCAGGGAGGCCTGCAGAGGGTTGCGCAGGCCTCCCTGAAGCTCCCGCAAGCCCCAGTAAGTAAGAAGATAGCATTTTGGGGTGCTTGTTGGAGACCTTCGATTCTAAGACGCACCCCATTTTTTGAAATGCTTAATTGGGAAAAAAACATGCGTCTTAGAATTGAAGAAATACAGTAGCTGCTTTTTGCAAACTTTTAAAGGAACCTTTAGACAGCACAAGTCTATGAATATTTACTCAGAAGTATGTCCCATTGTGTTCAATGGGGTTCACTCCCAGGAAAGTGTGTGTAGGATTTCAGCCTCACAGCCCGATCCTGTCTAAGTTGCGGCGGCCGGCCAAAAGCAGGATGGAGCTCACCTCAGGGGAAGGGGAAACTTGTCTTCTTCCCCCGGTGTAAGCCCTGGAGGCCCCAATGGGCCTCCTTTGATGTGCGGCAGCTCTTTAGCTATAAGGTTGGTCTGGCCCGGGAAGAGGATGGGGATATGGCGGAGTGCACCGCTGATATCCCCACCCCCCACCTGGGCCTGGCCAGCCAGCCCCCTGTGCAGGACCTGTGTCTAGCAGCGCAGGTTGTGCAGGACGGCCTAGTAAGCGGTGCCGGCCTCCACACTGGTACCGCTTACTTGTTCGGTGCCACAAGAGTGCTTTACCCTAACTTTGGGCTGGATTGCACCCTTAATCACAAATCTCTGTCGACTGGTTGGGCTCAAGTCAGAACAATTATTAATTTATTTCATGACTACTATTCTTTGGACTTTTTCACAGACATGAATTCTGAATCTTGGCAGCAGAGTAAAATTTGCAAAATAAGCAGGATTTATTCTGGGATTGCAGAATTTGAGTTACTTTGGTGTATAGCTTTCATTTTTGAGACAGATACAGACCGGATATCAACTCACAGACAGTTTGTTTTCTATTATACCATATACCAAAGCCCCAGGTTACTGTGTGCATGAGTGATCTCATGGAAACAAGCAATATTGCTGGAAAAACCATTAAGAATATTTTAATCCTATTGGTTTCAATGGGAGAGTTAAGCATGTGATTAGCTCTGTCCTAGTAAATCAGCGAGACATGCCTGAATGTATTTTGCCAGAGTACACAATTTATAACATAGCCAGAGCTCAAACCTGCTTCTACTCCATCGGTGCATTTACTAATTCATGACTGAGTAGGGATTTGAATCCTCATTCTAGTCTAACGTTATGTCCACACACCACACTGACTCTGCAGTGTGGCTAACAGTTGCTTTTAAGAGCATTTGCATGTATGAAGAACAGGGGTTGCCGCTAAAAATAGCAATTCCATGTTGCAACCCCCTTCTGTACCATGAAACACGTGGAACAGAAACACAAGTCTTGACATCGCCACATAGCATCACCTCACTGCATATTATTGGCAACTACAGGTGGTGGTGGAATACACACAATATGATGATGTCTTGTCATGCGCTTCCATTACTACTTGTTGTGGGAAGATGAGTGAAGAATTCATTTATTTTTAAAGTGCCTACCACCTCCTTTGAAGGAGACTAACAACTCCGTTTAATACAATATAAAATCCACAGCCTACAAACTTTACAATAATATGACATACCAGTCTAAGCACATAAAACAGGAGAGATAAGCAACTGTTAACATTAATGTACAGCTCAGTATTTTTGACCACCAAATGCCTAGGTGAACAGGACAGGTTTAGCCCAGTGCCTAATGATGGCAGTGTTGACAGCAGGCAACTGTGTCTGGGAGGGAAATTTCTCAGTCAGGGTGCAACCACCAAAAAGGTCCCATCTCTAGTCAGGGTGCAACCACCAATAAGGCCCCATCTCTAATAACCCACTATCTAACTTACAAAACAGTGGACTAATGGGACAGAAGCAGTACCGGTTCATATGGGGGAATATATATAATCCTCTAGTCTCAGATTATTTAGAAACTTGACACAATGTAGGTGTAGGTGGTGGAGGCTCCACATTCTTCAGCATCTTGGTTTAATCCATGAACACTTCCCTAGTTTTTCTGAATTCCCAGGCAAGATAAATACCAAAATGATATTCTGTCTTGCTCACTGTGGAAGGAACTGAAGAAAGACCATAGTGACATATACTGTATATACTTTTAAAGAAACACTTTGTAAATCAACCATTTTAATACGTTATTCAGTTTCTATTCTTCCCATCCCCATTATTCCTTATATAGAATTCTGATATCACCACAATATCTTTTAATTATGTCCTTATACATCCAACCCATTTCCTGGAATTTATGCTGTGGGGCCTTTGCCCCCACTCCTGTCTGCATTTCAGTTCCAACTTGGTCCTCTTCCCAATTTTGAAAACAAAACAAACCCTATAGTGGTGTTTCTAACCATCGGAGAGAGAGGGAACTTCTCAAAGCTTCATTCTTCTGTCTCTGTTATCTATGCACAATATCACTATTGTCAAAAGGCTGACATTTAAAGCCAGACCTGAACGGGAAAGTCAGTTTTTAAATACCTCAATCTGGCCAGTAAAAACAGAAATCTGGAGTGAAAATGTGACTCTCCAAAAAGAAAAAAAAAACACCCAGAAAAAAATAATAATCCCTCGCTTAACTCTTGTCTCTTGAACTGAATCCAGTGGGGAGATTATTTGGATGGCTATGCCTAGCTACCAGACAACAGCACTTTCATTTGACCCAATATTCCTTCTTCCTGGAAGTGCACAGAGGGTGACGATGCCAAAGAAATAACAAAACCATCAGGTCCTGTCTATTTGCAAGGCTTTTAATTCAATTCTTCCAGCAGTACCACCAAGTAGCCGTTTCTGCACAGGAGGTAGGCTTCCAAATCTACGCCCTCATCCCTGGAAAATCAGGTGGATTGTGAATATTTAAAAGCACAGACATGGGCAGCCTGATCCTACCTAAATTTAGAGCGGCAGAGCGCATGCTCTGCCGCTGTAAAGCATTGCAAACATGCAGTAAAGCACATTTGCGACAACTCAGGTGTACGTGGCACTGGTGCGGAGGCCTGCACCACTCACCACCACCCCGCGCTGAACTGGACCTGCTCCGGACAACCTAGGTAAGGGAGGGGGCTATTAGCTGGCAAGGGCTGGGTGGGGAAGCGGGGATATCGGTGGCGTGCTCCGCCAATATCTAAGCCCCTTCTCAGCCTGGCTTGGTCTTACATGGCCTCCTCGAATGTATGTCAGGTCTGGACCTGGCGTACATCCGAGGAGGCCCATAGACCCCAGGCTTGCCTACACCCAGGGAAGGCGAGGTGCTCCCAGGCTGCACCGGGGCAGGCCGCAATGGCCATAAGATAAAGTGGCCGGCCCTTTAGGTCGGCCATGTATCTTTACACAGGATTGCACTGTAAGAGTTCTTGCTGCTTAAGCAAATAAGCAGTGATGTGAATGGAAGTTAAGAAATGAAGGCACATCTAAGCAACACTAAACCAGTTTCTTTTAGTGGTGCCTGGATCCTCCCCACTGTTCCTTTATTGTTTTGGAATTTCACTCCTCCTTAATTCAAGGAAGATGAGGATAATTTCTAAAACAAATTCTAGAATTGCTATTGCATTTCAGAGCAGTTTTCTGCTAATTCATAGCTTTCCCATCCCCTGCGTGTTCAATATGCTTCTGCACATTCACAAAATACTGCCAAAAAAAAAAAAAAAACCAATCTTGATATGCTCCTATGTATGACTGCATCAGGATTCTTTTGTGTGGTGTTTTACTGACATGCACTTAAGCACTGGCAAAGCACTATACAAACAGAATTTTAACAAGACCCATCAAAACTGATATATGCAGTGTCTTATCAATGCATATTTGTACATGATTAGCAATAAAAAGTCACAAATGAACTGAAGGAATTGAGAGCTATAGTAAACTACTCACGTACAGTGCTGTATATAAAATTTGAAATAAAAATAGAAAAATGTTGTATGTATTGGCTCCACTTAGGAAATAAGCCTGAATGACCCTGAATTCCCAAATGTGGAGAGATATTTGAATGATTTTTTTTCAAAACATACCTCATTTCAGTAACAGGAAGTCAAGTGTGAAGAGGCAAAATCCACCTTATGGACTGTTGCAGAATTACTGAGATCCCTCCATGAATAGATGGGACATTCTGCTTGAGCAAAGACCCCTAGTCAGGATGCCATACACTGCCAAATACAAAAATAAGGTTTAATGAATGAAATGTCTTTCTTCTACAGCACACACAATCTTCCACTCAGTAACCAATTCATAGAGGTGTTTGAAAATGGTGTAATTGTTTTTGAAATGTTGTTGAATTAAAATAGAAAATGTGGTGTTTTGTGTTTTTATTCACAGGTGTGAATTCTTAAGCATCAATATCAGATTTAATATCATTACATTGCAGTCTTCAATGCAAGAAAAACAAATTATTCAATTATTTCTAACTGGAAAAGTAATGTGTTTCAACCCGACGCATTCCACAACCAGTAGAGAGTTGGTAATTTGGTTCCAATTCTGTTTGATAAAGGTCTTCTTTATTTGCAAGTATTTGCAATTCTGTTTGCAAGTGCCATATTTTTCGCTCCATAGGACACATCGGACCATAGGACGCATGCATCCTATGGAGTAAAAAATAGGGGAAAATGTATTTGTACTTACCGGGGCTTGTGGGGGCTTCAGGGAGGCCTGCAGAGGGTCGCGCAGGCCTCCCCGATGTTCATTTTGGCGATAAATGGCTCTTTTCGGCCATTTCCGGTTTTCCGGAAAACCAGAAATGACCGAAAAGAGCCATTTATCGCCAAAATGAACATCGGGGAGGCCTGCGCGACCCTCTGCAGGCCTCCCCGAAGCCCCCACAAGCACCGGTAAGTACTTTTTAACCTTTTTTTAACTTCGCTCCATAAGACACACTAACATTTCCCCCTATTTTTGGGGGGGTGCGTCTTATGGAGCGAAAAATACGGTAGATAAAGGTACTGCTGCAGTGGGAAGGTAACAGCGTTCTGTTAGTCATGCCGGCCACATGACCATGGAAACGTCTTCGGACAGCGCTTGCTCTTCAGCCTTAGAAACGGAGATGAGCACCGCACCCTAGAGTCGAACATGACTGGCTTTCGAGCAGGGGATACCTTTTATAAGTGGAGAGAAAAAACACTCCTAACTAGATTATGATGCATTTAATATCCCGTCTAGTATGGCCTTAAATGAGGCCGCTGAGCCTCAGATCAGAGCCACTGTGTTTTCCTCCATTAAATATGAAGAGAGAGATCTATCCATCAGGTTCATTAAGGAATGTTGTTTTATAGACAGGCCAGCCAAAACACACATGCATGCACATACACACCCTCCTTCTTATGCAGATAAGGAGTGTACAGTTCACAAAGACCAACATACCATTAATATTGATATTTACATGGCATCTCTTCAAAGCCTCCTGCTTTTAATTTGAAAGATCTGATTTAACGTGAAGGCTTCAGTTGGGTGCCTAGATCAGATAAAGCAGGTTGCAAACATCCTTAAATGATGATCAAAATCTAGCGCATGGGGAAAAAATGCACCGGTAAGCTAAAATACATGGAGAAGTCTTTTTTTCTTCCCTCTGGCAGTCATTTTTCCTTCTATTCTCATAAATGGAGAGATCCTGGCCTGGGCGGCCACACAGAAGAAGATCAAAAGAGACAGATAACAAATATTATAGTAGGCTAAAGAGGCTGGTTTGATTAAAGTGTCTTTATAAACTGCAAGTAAATACTGTACCTGAGACACTTTAAAGAGCCAAAATTAAAGCAATCAGGACCACAGCACTCACCTAAAGAAGGCAAACAGAAGCTCCCTAGAAGAAGCTGTCTTGGAAGGACACAGTGACCTTGCGAGGACTTGCTCATGAATGGCATGAATTATTTTAAAATAATTAAGACTGTAGTAGTCCTACACACACTTCCCTGTAAGTGCCATAGAATTTAATGGGGCTTACGTCTGAGAAGACATGCATATGATTGTGTTGTAAATAAATGAAGATGACGTTTATGGTAGAACTTCGTTAAGAAGCAGCTACATCCCATCTTCCAAATTGTGTTGGATTACATGTTAAGTTCCCTTGTTCTCCACAGCTTCAGTCTTACATGACCATTCATGGATGAAAACTACGGTATATCCAGATGGCAGGTATACAGGCACAGACACACAAAAAAGACTCGGAATGGGGCCAAAACCTTACATAAATGAGAGGGGGGGGTCACAACCACACCAAGAAGGATTAGGATGAGCCCAGGAAGCCGGTAGTCACCTCATTTATTGGAGCTGCTATAAAATGGCCCATGTGATGTGTAGAGCCTAGTTCACACTAGTCTGTTTCCAAGCAGCCAGTGTATTTATTTTGTAGTGATCTATAAAATGTCTGAGTGGCTTTCTATCAATCAAGTGCTCAAAGCAATGTATAAACATTTAAAAGCCGTCACAGATAAAAGCCAATACTACAAATTAAATGGAGACACAGCAGCATAAACAAAAACCAATAAGCTCAGCATGATGAGCCTTGGCAAAGAGGAAGGTTATCAGTTGCCAGCGAAAACTATATAAGAAGGGGGGAGATCTGATCTCTTGGGGGAAAGGCATTCTAAAGAATGGGTGCCACACCATCGAAGACGCAGCCCCTGAGATCTAATCCAATGGAAGAATGCAATCCAATTGAACTTAATGAATGAACACACAAAGCCACCTTGAACTCAATCATTGGACCATCGTTGTCAATATTAATTGACTGTCAGGGTTTCAAACAGGTGCCTTTCAAATCCCTACCTGGAGATGGAGATTTATGCACAAAGCACATGCTTGCTACTCTGAGTTACCTGTACCTGTGATAGGCATTCAGAAGAATTTGGCACATGAACTCATTAGCCTGCACACCAAGTCATGCCAAGTCATAACACGCCTATATTTAATGGGCATGATCTAGTCAAAGCTGATCACATTTAAGTTCCATTGGTTTCAATGGGAGAGATGTACCGGTATGTGCATACTTGACTTGGTTCCGTTGAAATGAAAGGTACACAACAAATGTACTTAACATTGGCTGGATCCTACCCAGTGTTCCCTATATGGTGATGAATCTATGCATGAGAGTAAAGGCAATTAATCCACTGATGCATTTAATGATTTTCAATTTTGCTTTCTAAGAACTTGCGACAGGTTTCTTGTTTACTCAGGACAGGGTTGCAGAATTAATATGGGATCTTCTTTAATATTGGGAAGGAATGATTTCTCTACACTCCTAGTTGGAAGATGGAAAGGGATTGTTCAGGGAAACTTCACCCTCTCTTTCTTTTTCCAGTTTGTATCTTCTAGGTTGTATCCCTTTGCCCGTCAACAGTGATCTTCAAAGCACCATATGCATTTTTGCTAATTAACTTGTTTTTCTAACTGTTGAAAGCTCCAGTGTTTTAATTATTATGAAAACGCCCAGAGCAATGGGTGGACATTTTTCCTTTACTAATGGGACTATATAAATGGAATGAATTAAGCATGCATTCCATACCTGCTTGCCTTGTTCATGGAAATCCCCTTGACGTTAACTGAATTCAACTAGAGAATTGACTATAGAATGGGAGTGGGACCACTTCGTAGGTTCAGTGGGAAACTAACTGCATTTATCTTTTCCTAACTTTTATTTTTCATGGCATTTTCAAAGTTTTGTTTAGGTACAACAACTCAAAGACATTAATAAGCTCAGCAACAAGCCACCACTTGACGGATATCTCAAGGACTGCCTTCTCCCATACAATCCTGTTGTCCCCTAAGATCACCAGGGAGGGCCCTTCTTAGGATATCACCACCATCCAAAGCCAGAGGGATAGCGGTAAGGTGTAGAGCCTTCTCTGTTGTGGCACCATGCCTCTGGAATTAGTTGCCAGAGGAATTGAAGACAGCCCCCTCGCTACATGGTTTTCAGCGGGATTTAAAGACCTATTTGTTCCATAAAAGCTATCATGGCTTGGTATAATTTTCAAAGAAATAGGATATATGGGTTTTGTAGCCATGTAAAAAGATAAAAGTTTTAAAAAACTGCAGATACATTTTAAAATCCGTTTAAAAGCACCAGAATCCCGGTTAAAACACAATTAAAATATAAAACACAATTCTAAAGACTAAAAAATCCCGACGTTTCATCCCCTTCTGTGGACTTCTTCTAGGAGAAGCACAGCAGCAAGCTGTGCAGATGTAGTTACCTTCAAATAGCGCAGTTAGCGTTTAAAAAGATATTGAGCACTGAAAAGTGCGCGAAGAATTTGACAGGTAATTAGCGCCGGAAGAGCTGTCTGCGGAGATGACCTCCAAACTCCTGGCTGGAGACGCAGCAAGGAAACCTTACGCGCTCTTTGTCCTGCTTAAAATTGGAACCCATATCTTATCCACAAAGGACAATTCTTGCTGTCTATTCAGCAATCCTTGATGTTTCCTCTGAGTTATTGCAACCACTTCCAAATTAATTCTGTCTTTGATTAGCTTCATTAAGCTAATCTTGCTGCTGTGTTTTTCCTAGAAGAAGTCCACAGAAGGGGACGAAACATCGGGATTTTTAGTCTTTAGAATTGTGTTTTATGTTTTAATTGTGTTTTAACTGGGATTCTGGTGCTTTTAAACATATTTTAAAACGTATCTGCAGTTTTTTTAAAACTTTTATCTTTTTACATGGCTACAATACAATATATATCCTATTTCTTTGAAAACCTATTTGTTCCGTCTGGCATTTGAGGAGGGAGGAACTACCTAGAGCTACCTTGGAACCCCCTTTTTTTTAAACTTTTGCTGCTGCTATTTGTTTGTTTGTTTCTTTAATTTTAATTTGCTCTGTACACTCTTTTAATTGTAATTATATTTTGATATTTAATTTTAATTGTAGATTGTTTTAATGGGTTTTTAGTTATGTATTCGTTGTTTTGTTTGATATGTTTGTTGTACACCGCTTTGAATTTTAGAAAATCGGTATATAAATCTTTTAAATAAGTAAGTAAGAAAATAAATAAATAAATAAATAAGCCACGACAGCTCCATTCACTAAGCGCCAGTTCCATTAGGTTTATTAATAATGATAATAATGGAATGTACCTTGGTCTAGGTGGACAACCATAAAGAGCTTTTCATGGACTTCATCCCTTTTCACAAATGATGTTTCAACAAGTTTTTTGTTTCCTGCGGCTGTACAGCAAATGAAAACAACTCCTCTGGTAAGTTCTCTTCTGATTGTCTCTTCTCACGTTAACACTTTTTTTTTTTTTACACAAGTCACACATTTCAGATGAAAAGATATTTTTATCTTTTAAAGTAGTAGTCATCAACGTTTTCAGATGGTGAACTACCTTTAACCCCACCCTCCTACATGAGACCCGCTTTTAATTTTTTACTATATATGCATGTCTATATATTTCTCTCTCTCCCCTCCTTATACTTTCTTCTAGTCTCTCTCCATGCTCCCTTCCCATCTTTCTGCTTTATACTACAAATGAAGCAACTGAATAAGTAAAATAAACATATAGGACTTGAACACTCAGTAATCATTTACAACAGGCCTATAAGGTAGGTCAGTATTCTTACCTACACATTGCAGATGGAATGCTGAGGCGACACTGGTTCACCTAAGACCATATGCAGCGCAGTCCTGTGGATGTTTATTACGTCCCACTATCAGAAGTTCCCAAACTCCTGGGTAGAGCTTACCCTGCTATAACCCTCAGGATCACGCCACTGACGCCGCCATGGAAAAAAGTGCTGGTTTTTTTACATCCCTGAGGAGTGTACTGATCCTCCGGGGGGTCGGGGTGCGGGGAGCTTGTGGACCCCTCTGCAGGCCTCCCTGTGCCTCAGAACGGCTCTCCAACGCGATCATGACTCCTTAAGGGAGTAGCGACCCTGGTTGGGGCATCATGACGCCCCAGTTTGGGAACCTCTGCACTAAGTTCAATGTGGCTTACACCCTAATAAATGTACTTACAATTGTAGCCCTAGATAGCAAGTCCTTGGCTGAATTGGGGCCTTCCTGGTTCACACAGCTCACTTGCTTGCCAGTTAGACGACACCTAGGAATGGCAATCATCTGGAAAGGAAGTTCTATTTCTTCGGAAAGAACATTTCTTAATTACATAATCAGATCAATGTTGATTGCCATCTCTTGCTCTCACTTTCACTCTTGTTCTTTCTCTCCCTCCCCCCATTCTGAGGAGGAACAACGTTCTCAAATAGCCTAGGGCTACAATCCTATATATATATGTTTACCTGGAAGTAAGTCCAATTGAACTCAATGGGAGTTACATCTGAGTAGAAATGCATAGGATTGTGCAGTAAACGAGGGACGGTAAACTGTAGGACAATGAACCACATGTGGTTCCCGAAGCAATTTCTTCAGACCCCTGGTGATCCTACCTAAGCAAACTAACTTCAAGTTGTAAAGGAACAGAGATTCTATGTTTTAATATTAAATAACTTTTTGGGGTTTTGTATATAATATATACAAAATATACATAATATACAAAATGTACATTCATGTACAGTATATTCATTTGTAATGCTATGATGACTGATGAAATGGACCCAGGACTTCCCAGCACTTGAATGCTGCCCCTGCCCCCCCCCCCCATTACCTGGTGATGTGTCAGCCTCCGCTCCGTCCATGCTCAAGATTGCAAAAGAAAGCATGGGACAGACCAGAAAAGGAAATCTGGAGGAGAGAAGAGTGGTGGAATCTCCAGTGCACTAGCCCACCACCTTTCTCTTGACCACACACCCACTTCATTCCCCTCTTCCTTCCTTTTCCAGACCTGGGAGTGAGAGTGGGAGGACCAGTGGAGATGAGTGGTGGACACAGGTGGCCAACCAGCCAATCTTCTGCCTGAGATGACCCCATGGATGGGGCAGCCCTGATGACTTACATATGCCCTGACAGCGGTACATATACCCACGTGGGCGGGCACGTGACGTCACTCCCCGCCTCCAGACACCCCCCTCCATGATTTTCGGCTCATTTCGTAGTTGTACTGCCGCATGGGCGGGCGGGAGGGCCAAAACGCGGCCATCTCAGCCGCGCGGAAGGTAAGTTGTCACCCTCCAGCCCACGATTCCGCCCCTTCAGGGGTCCGCGCCCAGGGGCCCTGGGCACCCCTCCCCCCCCAGTCGACGCTGCTGTGCCCTGAGTCAGCTCAGGAGAACCATGTGCATAAGAAGGCTTCTACATGTTTCTCATTTACTGGATCCAATGCACTTCATAATGTGTATCCATCAATTCATACTAGAGCTGGATTGGGCCAAAACTCATCATCAGAACAGCTTGCTTGATCAGACCAAAGGTCCATCTAATCTAGCATCTTGCTGACCAGATCCAGCAAGCCCAGATGAAGTACAATAGCCCTTCCCTATTGTCACTCCCCAACAGACCTGTGGACCTAGAAGTTCCACAGAAGTTCCTGGCCGCCCGCCAGATCAGGTAAGATGGCAGGGGAGGTTGGCGGAAGGGTGGAGTGTGGGTGGGGGGGAGGGGGAAACAACTGAATTTGGTGATGGGGGAGGGGAGGGCAGAATGAAGTAGTTACTGGTTGGGGATAGTTGGATTGGATCCATGAGGGGGGTGGGTTTGGTAGCAGTGTCGGTTGCCGAATCCTAACACCCTCCCCAGACCCAATCACAGATGGGTCCATGTGGACCTGAACCAGCTGTTTAGCTAGCATAGATCTGAGTAGATCGCCCCACATCACGGAGGCTTACCCCTGGGTTGTTCCCTTACCCAGAGGAGACCTCGGCAACTACCCTCCCCCCACCTTAGGATGCAGTGGTAGCCATTTTGGCACCGCTGCGTCAACGGGGAGGGAAACAATAGGATTGGGCTGTTATTCTCTTTTTCAAGTCATCTGAGCTAGTTGCCACCACCACCTCTTGTGGCAACCAATTTCATAAATTAATTATGCAGCATGTGACAGAGAACTTTCTTTTATGCACTCTGAATCTAATGCTAATCAGCATCACTGGAGTACCACTGAGTACCTGAGAGGTTGCGAGAGAGGTAGATCCAGCAGCAATGGCACATGCCGGATCCTATCCCCTGTGGCAGCAGCATCCCTGCACCCTTTATCTCCTCGGGAGGCTTATGAAGGGGAAAAGGATTTCTCCTTCGAACTCTACGCCCCCGTCCCCCGCTGGATACAACACGTGCCTTTTTGGCGCAGCTGCACCAGAGGGGGAAGGAATATAGGATTGGGCTGATAATGTTAATCACCATTTTTTTAAAACTAAAAGTCCTAAATGTGAGTGATATAACTGTATGACCAACTTGTTTGTGTCTGGTCAAAATATGCCTTAGACTAGAGAAAAGCAAACAAAAACAAAAACAAAGGAAAAGGGCTTAGTGGTTCATGCCCCTTGTTAATTTCTTATTGAAAAGCATCACCTCCAACACCTGGGGGTAAAATAACTCAGACTTGTGTCTTAAAGTTAATCTAATTATTAAGGTAGCAAAGAATTTGGCAAGAGTTTAATAGATCATTTCTTCTTTGCATTGTTACCAAGGAGGGTGCAGAAAGCAGCCAACAAACCCATGAAAATCAATCTGTCAAGGATTGGAGTGAATTATTGTACAAACAGGGTACATTTCCTAACTGCTCCTCAAGCTGTTCAAGTCTCAAGTCGTAAAAATGCTGACTTTGGTAGTACATTTCAACCTAGAACAGTGTCAGTATGCCCAACTTAAGGGCAAGTTATTTATACAGTGGAAACGAGGCCATACATTTGTGTCCATATATCAAACAAGAACAAACTGAGGCTGATCAAATATTTGATATTAGGGGAGATCATTCACACCCTAAGCAGCAAGTGTCGTCTGCCTATTTCCAACTAAACACTCAAAACTGCTGAACTGAGAATGTGCCACAACATAACACATTCCTTCTCTCCTGTGGCTACAAAGGAAGATCAGAAGTGGTGGTCAAGCAAGCGGATCTCCCCATTGGGGAACTCCTGATAAGCTTTCAAAGAACTCAGGGTTCCCAAAAGGACAGGATAAGAGCCAATGGCACACCCTGTTTGACAGCATTTGATGGCTTCCAATAAGCAGAATTTAATATTTGCCAGTATTTGATAGTAAACATGTAATGGTAATTAGTTTTTGACAGTTGACATGCTTATTATGAGATATTTTTGAAGCCTGCCCAAATCAAAACTATCATCAAGATATGCCAACAATCCAAGTTAATGTTTCCCTTTCAAAATGCAGGTGCAAAATCTGAATTTGAAATTTCAGATTCAAAATCAGAATGGCAAAATTGGAAAAGTTGGTAAAAGTTGAATATTTGTACAAATCCATTTCAGAGCTAGTTTTTTTAAATTGTTTTTTAATAACAAGAACATAAGAAAACAAACTGGACCCTGAATCTAATAATGAATTCAGAGAAATGTTTTCAGTGAAACGAAAATCTATTGAAACTTTGTTGGACTCAAACCCCTAGACCAGTGTTTCTCAAAGTTCTTCCTGCAATCCTGCCTAAGGATCCGGCAGGCGGCCCAGGCCCCTTCCCCAGGTGAAAATGGTGCCCAGGCCGATCACAAGCGAAATCGCTGGTGGAAGTTGGAGGAGGCCATGTAACAGTCCAGCTGAACGGCGGTGGACAGGATATGGCCGAAGTCATCCCCCACCCCTCCCAGACTGGCTGGGCCAATGGCCCCTCCCTTTACCTTCAATCCACCACCTCCACCCGCTGGATCCTTACCTGAGTCTGGCGGCGGTCCCTCGGGTGCTCCGGCGGCGGAGCAGGGGAAGACGGCCTTGTGCCGGCCTTCCCTGCTCTCGAGTTGTCGCAAAAGTGCCTTATGTTCCGCCACCCATGAATTCATTAGGATTGCGCATTGAATCTTTGCGGGGCTGGGGACAGCAGCGGCAGCGAGTACACGCAAGGTTGTCAGCCATTTATGCTGGCAGCCCCATTGACCACATCACTGCTGTGTCTGCAGTGCCAATGGAAAGGGCCTTCCGCTGACGGAAGTAGCGTTCCATCAGTGGAAGGTGCCTATAGAACTGGGCTCTTACTGTCTGACTCAGAACTGAACTGGAGAGTTAAAAAATGCTGAGAAACCTGAACTGAAACTGAACACATATTTGTAATGGTTCAACTCTTGATTTTTAGATACCTTCGAGCTAAAATGTATCTAGCAACACTGGCCATCATCTATCTAGTTCGACACGGTTTCCTTTTGCTATGTAGTCACTGGGTCAAAAAGATCATTCAAAGAACCATGGCATGTCCACAACTCAGCACAAATGCTGTGCCTGCAAGTCATCACGTTACGTTCCGAAGGGAGCCAAGCCCCCATTTCCTCATGTGTGCCACAAATCAGTAATGCATCCCCAGCTAAAATGCAAATAGGTCCTACATAAAGGGATGGCTTCAATACTTTGGACCTTCTTGCATGAAGAAAGGTAGGTTATAAATTTAAACAAGTCTTAACGTAAGTGCTACGAATTGTTGTCACCAGAGGGCAATGACCTTCCGCGACACAACATGGCTATAAGAGTGTCTTTCTGCTGAATTATACATTACAATATTTATGTTCCAATTTAAATATTATTTAATATTTAACTTGCTGTGAAACCTTCATAGCATTACAGCCCCCTGGTGTTTATTATTGCTGCGGCATCTAGGGCACAGTGAGGCTTTCTGGAGTCCTGTTATAAACACGTTTTGCCTTGAATCTAGTGGCAGTTTAATCTGCTTCTGTTCCTTTGAAAAGGACCGTCATGATCAAGATAATGATACAGGAGTATCATTTCCTGAGTGCTTTGGTAGCAACAAGAGGTAAAGTTTCCTGTTCTTCCTTTCCTTTCATTTCTCTCTCCTTCTCACTTCTCCCAGTAACTAATCAAAGATTCAAAACCAAAACACAAACATAAAAGAACCTATATAAGTAGGCTTACCATCCGTCCCGGAATGCCTGGGATCATCCCGGGTTCTGGGCTCCGGTCCCAGGTCGGTCCTGGGTGTTCCGGGTCCGGTGGAAGTCGCCGCCACTTCCAAAGTGCCAAAAGGCACCTTTTTTTTCCTGGCGGCGGCCATCTTGGATCTCATGAAATTTTGCGAGATCCAAGATGAAGGCTCCCAAATCTCATGAGGGCATGAGGCAAAAAGTGCCTTTTGGCACTTTGCAAGCGGCGGAGGAGGCTGTGGGGGCACGACGGGCAGTGAAATCGGTGGCAATGGCGGCTGCTGCAGAGGCACAACAGGCAGCAAAATCAGCAGCGGCACGACGGGTGGCGAAATCGGTGGCAATCATGGCGGCGGAGGCTGAGGGGCACGACAGGTGGCAAAATTGGCGGTGGCATGACAGGTGGTGAAATCGGCAGCAATGGCGGCAGCGGAGGCTGCGGGGCACAACGGGAATAGCAATGGTGGCGGCAATGACGATGACGACGGACGGCAATGGCGGCATGATGGGTGGCAATGGCAGCGGCAGAATGGCGGCAGCGGGATAGGCAAGGCAATTTAATTAATTGATTCTTGGCTAAAATTAAATAAATAATTAAAAAAATTCGACAGGTGGCAGAGTGGCAGAGACTCCCCGCTGGTTTCGGTACATCCTGTCCCACCTGGAACCCCATTTGTTTGATCGAGCGCCCTGCCTGGTTTCTCTACCTGCAGATCTTCCTTATGAACTTGGAAATGCAGCCACCTGACTGTTGCCCTCAGTTGTCAAGGTTTTTCTCAAAGCACTCTTTCATCGCATCATAACCATGCGCTCTGTTTACGCTATCACCCTAACCTAGAGTCTCCCCTTTCCTCCGAAGTGACCCTTTTATTTTCAAAATTAATTACCTCTGCAAGACTGCACAAACAAAACATGCAAAGTGCTCATCCATATTTTGTCAGGACTGGAAAAACAATTACATTTGGTAGCTTTTAATTAAATATTAAAGGAAAAGCCTCTCCTTTATCTTTTTTTATTTTAATTAGCTATTATGCAAGTGCCAGGAGGTACATTATGTCATTTTTGGAAACCAACTTTGGATTGTGGTTCTGGGAGCTCTAATGAGTTTGCAGGAATGATGTTGTGGACCACATTTAATGGTGATGGTTTTATCCTTTGCTTCCTATGGTAGCCAATCAGATGCCTCTAGGAAGCCCAGAAGCAAGGCTTGAAGGCAGTAGTTGTTCCTCACTCTTGCCTATGTAGAACTATGGACATTCTACATAGCCACCATGACTAGTAGCCACTGATTGACTTTTAAAGCCATCTAAACATCCTGTGGCAGTGAGTTCCATACATGAATGATGTGCTCTGAGAAGTATTTCCTTTTGTTTGTCCTCAATCAACTGACAAGCAATTTCATTGTGGTTTAGAACCATCACAAGTTCTACTCTTCTCATTCCAGGAATAGGGAGGGAAAACAATTCTACTCACTTTCTCCATTCTGTCCATAGTTTATTAACCTCTATCTTGTGTCCCCTTAGTTGTCTCCTTTGGAAACAGAAAAATCCCAGATACTTCATCCCCCGCAGGGCAGGTGGCAGCGATAATGATGATCATCTGACCATCAGTGTACTGTATGTGCTGCATTAACAAAAGCAAATATAAGACAGGTCAGCTAGTGCAGTTTGCATTTATAAAGAGAATTGTGTAAGAGGGTTAAGCAGGACTGCATCTACCAGCCCCACCCCACACTGGCATGCAGGCTGGCCATGCTCCTGGTGTCTCCAGGTTCCATGCTATTGTAGAGACAAGATGCGGAATGCAAGGAGACAAGTGCAGAATGCAAGGAGACAAGTGCGGAATGCAAGGAGAGCTCCTCCCACAATTGGGCACCTTGGTCACAGGGAGGAGCTCTCACCATTCCACCAGAGGGGCTTGGTCCATGCCTGACTGCTGATCCCTGAGACCACGTCTCTGCCCGTAGCTTTTGAGTGGTGGTGGTGGTGGTGGTGGCAGAACAACTCTCTTGGGGCCTACTGAAGAGGTGGCCCATGGAGGGCAGTTCACTGAAGCCCCCTGAAACTTGGAGCTGGATGATGTGCTTCATTTTGTGCTTTTCCTTTTTTGAGATTTTCCAGTCTCTTCTCCTGACCCCTCCTGCACCCATGTCCATGCTCCCTCATATCTTTTGCAACACACACACACACACACACACACACACACGCACGCACACGCACGGGTTTTTCAGGAAGTCCACTAAAGACCCAGTCCTATGGGTACACTGTGCCACAGGAACTTGTGTTCTGGCCATGCAGTGTGCTTTATGGCTGTCGTGAAAGGCAACACACCATAGAGCGCAGCCAGGCTGCCGCCACAAGTGACAAGTAGCATGCTGGTATGTCAGCACAGGGTGGTGGGGCGGGGGTGGTGGTGGAACAGAACAGTGAGAGGTGGAACAGGAAGATAGAGGGAGGGGGCAGGGAGGGGTGGATCAAGGCCAGAAAGGGGGTGGAATCAGCAGAAGCAGCATTACCAATATCTTATCCCCCTTCCCGGCCTTGATCCACCTTTCGGGGTCCACTCAGATTTGCGTCAGCAAAATCACTTGGGCAGATCTGAGTAGATTCATTTGGGCAGCAGAGGCTTATCCCCAAGCAAGATAACAAATGTTCCCTTACCCACAGGAAACCTCTGCCCCTTCCCCCCGCAGGATGCAATGTGCACTCCAGTAGTGTGGCTGCATCGGCGGGGGGTTGTTAGATACGGTTGGGCTGCAAGTCGAAGACAAAAGGAATGGAACAAAAAATATGCATGCTAAAGAAATGCTGCTAAAGAAATGCATTAACATTGACTTTGGGTCAGAAGATGAAAGTGATCATCCCCAAAATGGGGTTAAATTTCAAAGTCAGACTAATTTTAATAGGACTCTCAACTCAACCATGCCTAGAAGCCATGAAAAGTGCAAGAATGTTCAAGTTAAAAAGGCCTCCGTGATCTGATGAAGTAATTATAACATTATGGAGGACTAGCCCGTTAAAACTTCTTCAGCAAAGAGATAAGTTGAAGCGCCTCTCCAGATGCAGGTCAATACAAGTCTCCCCACCTACCTCCTTAGGAGCCGGGTTGCAAAGCTGCCTGTATGAACTGAACTGACTTGCTCTACTGAGGCCATTGCAAGAGGCAGCTGCAGGACTTCAGAAGAATCAAAGCAGCGAGTGTGTGAGATCTGAAATGAAAGATCGCTGCCTGGTTCACCACAGAAAACAGAATGCCTGCTGTGCCAAGGTGGCATTCTGCCCCTCCGTTCCCTTACAGGAGGCTCAACAGGCAGTTCTCCAAGACGATAGGAAGAGATAAATGCTCTTAGTTATGACTCACTAATCTCCAGGGTTTCAATGACACTCAAGGCAGGAACAAAAAGGCTGCCTTGGAAAAGACCCTCTCCACTCCAGGCAAAGCAGGAAAGGACTGCGCTGATCTGAGCTTGTTTGCTGTCCAGGTAGGGGCTGCTATACAGGAGTGGAAGTAGTCTGGCTTTTCTGAACATGTACCCCAGGCTGATTGGGGGGGGGGGAGGGTTTGCTTGTGCCAGCAGTGACTGTGTATCCGATTCCATAGTCCATTGGTTCCCAAACTGGGTGGTGTGGCTCCCATGGGAGCCGCGGAAACTAGCCAGGGGAACCGCGGAGTGCCACGGAATCCTCTCGGAAAACAGTGCAATGCTAATTGGCAGGCAACAACATAAGGTAATGGGGAGCCGCGGCCAATGGTCGCCTATGGTCAAGGGAGCCCAAGTCGAAAACGTTTGGGAAACTCTGCTTCTGATCCAGCAGCTGGAGCTTCATTCACATAGCTGAGTAAAAGAAACTAGATTCCCACCAACCCACTGTTTGGGAAGGAAACAATTCAGTTCCCTGCTTCCTTTTCTTTGCCAAACTACTTACCGCTGGGAATGGATACCAGTTTCTTCCATAGCATTCTCTGCTATGTGCAGCTTCAGAAGCGGAGCACGCACTTTGTCACATCAAGTTCCCCCAGTTCTGAAACTTTTCCTTTTTAAGATTTATAGTGCAAAGCATGTTTACTCAGAAATAAATACTATTGAGTCTTACAGCCCAGTCCTAACAAGGATTGTGCTCCCCTTTAGGACAGTGGAACAGAGTTCCGCTGTTGTGAATGGCACACCACCGTGCAGGCCATTTTAGGTCTGCCGCTGCAAATGTCGACAGTGCAGCAAAGGTAAGCTGGTGGGGGGGGTGGAACAGGAAGGGGAGGAATGGGGGAGTCTCTGGGTCAGGAGGGGGGCAGGCAGGAGGCGGAACAGGAATGCCATATCCTAAGTCCGTTCCCTGTCCCCTTCCCTCTCCCTTATTTTCCTTGGACTTGCAGCAGCAAAATAGCTGGCGCAGATTTGAGGAGACCCATTGAGGCAGCAGAAGCTTGCCCTGGAAAAAGGGAACAAATGTTCCCTTACCTGGATGAGGCCTCCAGACAGCCTCCCCCCCCTCCCGAACACAGTGCATGCCCTATTGGAGCAGCTGCATTGGCATGGAAGATTTAGTTAGGATTGGACTCTTAGTTCCTAAAAATGTTTAAGATTGTATACTAAGGTTTCATACTTTTTTAATGCTTTAAAGATTCAGCTAGAAAACTGAACACAAACAGAAAGAATCAGGAAGGAAGCATGCGAGCAAAAGGGCAGAGTGAAAAGGAAAAAGTGAGGGCAGAGAATACCATTTTGCAGTACAATCAAATTGTAACTTCTGAGGAAACAGACAGTAAGATTGTACAAGGAATACTATAAATCATTTCCAACTTCAAATAAAAGATGCCAATGTGGTATAGTGGTTAAAGTGTTGGAAGTTGGCCCAGGTTTAATTCCTGCTCCCCGGGTTACCTGGGCTCAGTTACTATCTCTCAGCCTAACCTACCTTAAAAAGCTGTTGTGAAAATAAAAGGGGGAGCCAGATATACATGGCCCTGAGGTTCTCGGAGAAAAAGCAGGATATAAACGTGAATAAATAAATAATATGAATGGGATTCAGCCATGCTGGTGTCCCACAGCATGCTTTAGAGGAGTCTGTAAGCAGAATGAGAGGTAATGATTTCCCCAGAAAATAGGTCTTCATGCCAAGGGATAGCCATGTCCTTCAGCTTGTCTAACTTCAGGCAGTTTAGAGAAGCATCCTGTTTGCTCCTAAAATGGGACTGAAAGGCAAGTTTGAAAAGTTATTTTGAAATCAGGAAGTGTTTTTTTTCCCCAGTTCCAACATCTGTAATTCAACGTCTGTATTGGTTGGTTACAAATCGGTTACAAAGGATATTCACTTTAAAATGGCTCTTTGTCTTCAATCCTGTTTTAACGGCATTCACAACAGACACATTCCAGAATAAGTGGTCTTAATAAGGTTGGTCTTAAAGCCAAACAAGCATGTTCTGTTACATGTGAAGTTTGGCCTTGCTTTTCAAAACTTTAAATAGCACCTACAGGGGAAGTCAATCAGGATTGGGATCATGGAGAGAGGATAGAGTTTCTAACATATTTCACCCATGCCATGATATCATGGAAGCTGTGTGTGGGAGTGGGAATTATTTTCGTAGGGTTAAAAATCCTCCCCTCTCACCACAGCCCCATTCCTGATCCAGGCCCTCTGTTGCTGCTATTTAAATTTTAAAAAATGTAAATGCAAAGCCAAACTATACATTTAATATAAGTAAAAGTGTATTATGTAAGTGTAGCCTGGCCCTTAACATCAGCTGTAAAAGACCCCTAGTATTTATTCCAGTTCATCACATTCATATCCCACCTTTTACTTCCATGGACTTTAAGAAAGAGCTAGATTGGTGCTCATTTGTCGAACTTGCCTTGCTCACATACATTCTTTTCATGCAATCTGAACAAAACTGCCCCTCTGATACTCTGAAGTATCTCACAAACCTAGTTGAGAATGGGGGGGTTGTTTGGAGCATGCACAGAACTGTTTGTCAGCAGCCAGTTTGGCACATGCACTGTAGTCAGTGGAGTGAGGCTGGTTGTCCCACCTACTTGTCTCCTGCCCTGCCACCGCCCCTCTGCACCACCCCAACTCTGCCTCCTCCCAGTCCCACCACCTGTTTCAGCCTGCATTGTGCCTTTTTTTATTGCACCAGCCACATGGGTTCCCCCCCCCCCAACATACAGATTTTCTATTAAGTTCATGGCAAATGCCGTAAGATGGCATTATGTTCTTCCATTAACATCCACACTACATGTCCCAAGCGGCTATGTGATACCAGGCATGCACAACACAATGACATGGAATTTGGGGTAAATGAGGGTGGATATAGAACGAACTAAAGACAATCATTACTTGGATCACAGTTTACAACTGGCTATACCGTATTCCAGCTGCATGCTACGCACTGCGACAAGGAGAGTCATGCCGGCCACATGACCACGGAGGCGTCTTCAGACAACGCTGGCTCTTCGGCTTTGAAATGGGGATGAGCACCACACCCTAGAGTTGGACACGACTGGACTTAATTGTCAGGGGTCACCTTTACCTTTTTTATATGGGTTGAGCATGGAAATGTTCATGCAATTCTAGACATAACACATGAGGCCAGTAGAACTAAAATGGCAATGTTCTCAGGATGAAGGTTCATATCATACACTCAAACTCCCCCATGCAGAGTGACCCTGTCACTGGAACTATATCAGGCAAGTCACATTTGAACTGGCCGTTCCACTCCAGCGTTGCCGGGAGAATATGAATAGACAAGCTGCGTTGATGGGTTTCTCCTTCTGTTTTTGCTCTTAAATTCTCCATTGTTGATTTCCCCACCCTTTTTCATTTTTCTCATTTTTGTCTGATATTCAGACTTTGAGCTGCACTCAAGTTCAGAAAAAAAACACTTTCTGAATGACAATATATGCATGATCTCATTCTGAAGGGATCTAATGAATCTAGCAGCTCCATGGCCTTCAGTGCTTATGAGGAGCTTGAGTTTCTCACTGGCTTCACTTAAAGAGAGGAGTGGTAGTAAATGCACAAGATTAGAAAAGCTTATTTTTCAGTGTCCACATCTTTGGGAAACTTCTTCAAACATTTTCATTTCAAAAATATTTCTTCAGCTACTGGAGATCTCAAAGTGACTGCAGAGATCTTAAAGTTGTTTATATTATAATAATTAGTTATTAACTAGAGACCTGTGGCCAAAAATTTTGGCTAGCTTGATCAAATAAATATGGGAAATTCAGATTTTTTTTTTCACCCCGTCCACTACTTTGGCTCCAAGGTTTCTAGTCTCAATCTCAAAAGCTCCCTTGCCATCATTCATAGAACGAGCCATGTTTGTCAGTTATCACTGAGAGCTTTCCCTGAGCAGTTGGAGTAGTTGTGAACATTCCCTGGCATTGCAGAAGTCCTGTGCATCCTTACAGCCCAATTCTATCCTTCCCCCCTCACTACTGATGCAGCTGCGGCAAAATGGCATGCACTGTATCCAGCAAAGGGGGAGGGGGGGAAATCAGGAGGCTTCAGAGTAGAAAGGGAATTTAAATACCCTTATCCCTCCGTAAGCCTCCAG
Source organism: Plestiodon gilberti rubricaudatus (assembly GCA_026170595.1). Lineage (NCBI taxonomy): Eukaryota > Metazoa > Chordata > Lepidosauria > Squamata > Scincidae > Plestiodon > Plestiodon gilberti. Next base: position 16,298,726 of record JANXHW010000004.1, on the reverse strand, counting down.
CTCTGCAATGAGTCTCCTCAGACCTGCACCAGCTCTTTAGCTGATGCAATTCCGAGGAGAGAAAGTCCGAGGAGGTGCAAGCCAGGAACGGGAGACTGCGAAAAGGATAGGATCCAGCTCATGCCATCGTCATCAGATCCACCCCCACAGCCTCCTCACCCCCCTTTCCTCCCCTCCCTGCCCTATTTTGTCCTCTCTTGCTGCTGCCTTACCTGCTCTGGTGGGTCCAGGGAGATCTGCCGACGTCCGGGGAGCACTGGTGTCTCTTGTGGCAGCACTTCCAAAATGGCCAACGGCCACCAATGTATCATGGAATTTAATAATCTTCCTAGGTTTTTCTGCCTGCTTGGGACTGCAAAAACATAGCTGAAGGGAAGAGTTAAGCACCTAGCAGGCCACATGATACCTACATTCAACCTGGTGCAGTCATGCAGGCCTGAACTAGTCACCAAGTCTTCGTTTTGTATTTGCATGCATGCTTTTCTTTCTTTTCATGTTTGATTTGTCATCCCTATGACTCAAGGGATGTGAAGATAAACAGTATATTTCATTTTACAGTACCTCCAAGATATGATCTCTGCCCTCTGTGAACATTATCAGGACTCTTATCTAGGTCAACTCAAGTGTTCATTGTTGAAACATCTCCTGTCTGGCTCAACTGCCAACAGCTTAATATCCTTCAAATATCCTCTTCAAATGCTTCTGCCAAGATCACCTATCTGAATAATCACTAGTTAATCTGAAAAAGCATTTTCACATTTTCTCCTTCATGAAAAGCAACATGGTATAAATGGGATTCCCCCATTCACACACTGACCAAGCCCAGCCTGGCTTAACTTCAGTAAAGTGGTTGTAACATATGTGTTCAAGCCATACCCAATTAAAATCCAATAATGGTTAGGTGGTAAAAAGATATAATGTATTAAGGTAAAGGTAAAGGTGACCCCTGACAATTAAGTCCAGTCGTGTCCGACTCTAGGGTGTGGTGCTCATCCCCATTTCAAAGCCGAAGAGCCAGCGTTGTCTGAAGATGCCTCCGTGGTCATGTGGCCGGCATGACTCTCCTTGCTGCAGCGCGTAGCATGCAGCTGGAACACGGAGCGCTGTTTACCTTCCCGCAAGCGGTACCTATTTATCTACTCGCATGCTTTGGAACTGCTAGGTTGGCAGGAGCTGGCCAAGCAACGAGAGCTCACCCCGTCACGGATTCGAACTGCCGACCTTTCGATCGACAGCTCATGGTTCAGCAGTTTAACCCACTGTGCCACCCGCTGTATTACTTCACAAAAAATATCTGCAAGATTGGGTGGGGAATCAGTATTAGATCAGCAATTAGGATGTTACATAAGAACATAAGAACACAAGAACATAAGAACATAAGAAGAGCCCTGCTGGATCAGGCCAAAGGCCCATCTAGTCCAGCTTCCTGTATCACACAGTGGCTCCACCAGATGCCTCAGGGAGCAGACAAGACAACAAGATACCTGTATCCTGTCGCCACTCCCTTGTACCTGGAACAGAGAAAACCTACTCCTACAACCAGGAGGTTGCTTTTCCCCATCATGGCTTGTAACCTGTGATGGATGTTTCCTCCATAAATCTGTCCAATCCCATTTTAAAAGGCATCCAGGCCAGGTGCCATCACCACATCCTGTGGCAAGGAGTTCCACAGATGAATTACAAGCTGGGTATTTTCTTTTGTCTGTTTTAATACTCCCTCTACTCAATTTTAGTGGACGTCCCCTAGTTCTAGCGTTGTGTGACAGGGAAAAGAACTTCTCTCTATCCACGCTCTCCATCCCATGCATAATTTTATATGTCTCAATCATGTCCCCCCTCAGCCGCCTTTTTTCTAGACTGAAGAGCCACAAACGCTGTAGCCTTTCCTCATAAGGGAGATGCCCCAGCCCACTAATTATTTTGGTCGCTCTCCTCTGTACCTTTTCCAGTTCTACTATATCCTTTTTGAGATGTTTGCTGAGACTTTTACTAATACCTGCATTAACAAAGCAGTACTGTAGTCATATTATCTAAACAGTATGTTGCACAACACACTCTGTCTGTACAAGGTCTCTTAGAAGGCACTGTAGCAGCATCAGTGGAGACAAACTGGAACAGCAAACAAACATGTCTGATTACTGTGAATGAATCCTATCAGTAAAAGTTTGTCTAAAGTGACTTTGGATGGGATTTAACACAACATTTACATGGGTCTACCCTTGAAGACCATTCACTACACTTTGTGTAGAATTCTGCCGCACAACTTTGGACTGGTACTAAGCATGTCAATCCACTATTACGTCAACTACACTGGCTGTCAGTCTGTTTCCAGGTGAAAATCAAGGTGGTGGTCATTACTTGTGAAACCCTCAGTGGCTTAAGACCAGGTTACCTAAAGGACCTCATCCTATGAAACAGCCCATCCCTTGCAGTCTTCTAGAGGGACCCTCTTCTGCATTCCACTACCAGTGGAAATTCAGCTGGCCATGACAAGGGAGAAGGCCTTCCTGGTGAAGGCACCTGCTACATGGTCAATGGTTTATTTTATTTTAGAGGCATGCAGGAGACATGCATCTACTATACACATGTACTTGGTGCTGAGTGCCTACCAGAAGAGCATGGACAATCCCAGTAACATGGCTATTTACCCACCTTGCCGGTGCAGGCAGAGGCCTCCTTGGAGTAAAGGGACGAATGTCCCTTTACCCCAAGTAATGGCCCAGCCGCCCCAATGGGTCTCCTCAGATGTGCGTTGGCAAAATGGCTGGTACAAATCCAGGAGGCCTGCGTAACACCGGCCAGCAGAGGCGTAGCTAGACTGGAGCGGAGGCAAGTAGTTCTGCAAGAGTCCGTTACACTGGAGTCAGCGGCCCCTCCCCCTTGGAGCCATTCTGGCAGCAAAGGCAACACGCAGGACACTCCACTGTCGCTGCCGGAATGGGTCCAACAGCAAAGGGGAGGGGCCACTGACTCTGGTGTAACGGAGTCATGCAGAACTACTTGCCTCCGCTCCAGTCTAGCTACGCCTCTGCCAGCCAGGCCCGGAAGGAGGATAGAATTTGGTGGAGGACGTCGCTGATGATCCCTCCTCCTTCTCAGACCTGGTCATCCAATCCCCCTCATTCCGTCCTCCCCACCCCGTTCCACACCGTTCCATCCTCCCCACCCACCCCGCTTCGGTGCAGTCCTTACCTGCATCCGGCAGCAGCCTGCATCTGGCGGACAGCGAGTAGCACCGGCCTCGGTGCCAGCACCGCTAACTCTCCCGGTGTCAAAAAAGTTTGCAACAGCTGGCTTCGATGGAACGATAGTTCCGCTGGGCCCGGCCTACACAGGATTGCGCTGTAAAATGCTATGTTGTAGCAACTCAGTCCAACCATTTTCATTTAGCATTAAGCATCTCCAAAAGCACAGGGCACTGCTGTCCTCAGGACCACCATCTCCACTGTGATTATTCTTATCCATACAACTCCTCTGAGCTGACAAACATCTCTGCTTCTCCAACCTATTAGGTCACTTGGTGTCTGCAGTGTCCCTGCAATGGCTAAGATGGTGGTGTTCTCAAAATGTATTTTCTTGAGTACAGACCAATCACCATATCTGCATACTCCATTCCCATGCAAACTTCGGTCCAGGTTGTCTGCCTTACCATTTTTTAAAGATCACAATGCAAAGTTTCCTGGGGTTGTGGATTCACTTTCACTGAACTGTTTGTCAACTTGTAGGTCACTAAAACATGTTAGGCTCTAGTGTTTAAGAAATTAAGAATCGACTTGTTTAGTAAAATTAGAGTTCCACCTATCAGTATTCCAGCAATAATAGTCTCTTGAAAATAGTCTGCTAGATGCCACAAGAATATTCACAAGCAGGGCACAATGGTGCCGATATCCATTAGAAACATGAAAGGTGTTTTGTTTTTTTCCCCCAGTTTGGCATTCCACTTGTTTTTATTATTTAAGTCCATTCATTTGCCATTCATTCATTAAAACCAATAATTTGTTTCAGACAAAAATCTTTTCTCCCATTTTCATTGCTCCATCCATTTTCATAGCAAGGAGAGGAAGGGGGAAGCTTTTTTTTTTTTTAGCATGGAGAGCAATGGGATTTTTTAACTTCTTAAAACCTGTTTTTAAGGTGTAAAATTAGTGTCAGAGCTCCTCCTAGTAGCTGCTTCCTGGCAGCCACCATTTACCCCCCCCACAATGCGCTGGATAGTTACAACACCTGGAGGGGGGGAACATGGCGGGTGCCTAGAGAAATTTGGGCACCTTTTTTACAATTTTAAAACAATTTTAAAACAAGAAAAATATCAGCCACTCTGCTAAACTAACAGGTAAGCCTTCCCCCCACACCTTCACTATGAAAAAGAATAGGACTAAATGAATCAAGTGGCTCATTTGTTATTTGACTCATTTGAGCCCCAAAGGCATCCATCCAATTGACAAATGAAAATTGGACTGAATGGGCCCAATTTGGTTTAATTTTTCATTCAGTTCAAACAAGTGCACACTCCTAGTATCCATTGCCCTTTATTATCTCCCGGATCTGATAGTCATACTTATGTTGCCCAAACACAAGGGTTGCATTGCTTGAAATCATATCTACCACTATGATCCGCCATGTATCTGCCATGAATTGATCTAATCCTTTTCAAAACTGGTATGCACCTTACAACATCTCATCAGCAATACATTGGGTATGCTAGTTCTATTGTTAATAAACACACACAGTGACCAAGAGCAAATCCACATCTAACTAGTAAATGCACATGTTGTTCCTCTTCACAGCTCAAATTAATCTCATAATAATACATATGCTTTTATGGATTACAGCCCACTTCATCAGATGCATTTATATACATCGTGTAACATGATGTAGCTGCCAAATGAGGATATCACTTTAGGCATCTGGTGAGGTGGGCTCTAGTCCACAAAGGTTTATCCTACAAAAAACAATAACCTGTTGTCGCAACTCACCTCTTGCAGTACAGCATGACCCTTGGTGGGCTGTGGAGGGGACAAGTGCAATGTAATTAGGTAAGCGTAATGCTGACATTTATTTATTTATTTATAGAATTTATACCCCGCCTTTCTCCCACAAGGGCAACCAAGGCAGTTTACAATAAAAACATTAAAATACATATATACATTTAAAATCAAGAATTAAAACAATTAAAACAATTAAAACAATTAAAACAAACAGCCCCAGTGGGTCATCCACATTTACATTTGTTAAAAGCGATTTGTTAAAAAGCCAGCCCGCCATGTCAGACATCAAATGCTGATCTAAATAAAAATGTCTTAAGGCCCCGCCGAAAGGTCTCTAAGGAGGGAGCCGTTCTCAATTCCAGGGGGAGAGAATTCCACAATTGGGGCGCCACTGCCAAGAAGGCCCTATTCCGCGCCGCCATCCCCCTCACCTCCGTCAGTGGCGGCACGGTTAACAGGGCCCCCTCTGATGACCTCAGAGTATGGGTCGGATTATAAGGAAGGAGGCGGTCCCTCAAATACCCTGGACCCGAGCCGTATAGGGCTTTAAAAGCACATTAAGCACATATGGCTTTTTCCGCACATTACCTGGCAACAAACCCAGGTTTGTCTTTGAGTGCATACTCAACATTATACCACAACCACAGTCAATCCTGATTCCTGGGCTGGTGTCCCTATACGATATAGATGTTTTCAAGCACCTGTTTGTAGCAATGCATATTATTAGGTCAAACACTACATAAAATGGAAATGTGTCAAAAGGCCCACAGTTTACACTGATACTTGTTCATTCTTTTTCATTCACATGAGAATTTCCTTCTTTCTTATGGAGTAATTTCTATGGTAAAAGCTGTTCTTTTCCTTTTTAAAAAAAGTTTTCATGACTCTGAAACAGAAGTTTTTGAGTTATGGAAAAAGCCATGCTGGCAGATTTTGGGGGCTTAATTTCCTCATAACAATAGATTTAACAGAAAACACATTTTCACTGTAATAGAAGACATAAAAGAAGCTATATGCATTTGGAAAATCATGCCCCAAAAGGCAATGTTTGTTTATATGAACAACTAATATCATTTGCTTATATGGCAGGAGAGTTTTTTTTAAGTATAAATTAAAGTAATTTAGCTTGCTAAGATGCTATATAACGTCTAGTACATATAACCAAAAACAATGCACATTTTGAAGCTTGGGGGATGCTCTGTGAAAGACACGCCAAATAATTGCACATCACAAATTCGGCTCCAAATATGCCTGGGGCCATTATTGTGATATTTAAATATAGAGAAACATCTATTACGCGTTACCAACATGAGTGAAGGATTGTTCTGAAGAAAAGGCGCCCCGTTGTCATTAATGCAGATTGGTGTGTGAGTGTGCTTTCGCAAAAACATGAGACTAAAGGATGGTTTGGATGCTATATGTATATGCAGTTACACAAGCCAAGGCTAAATACCCCACATACTTCAGCCCACCCAGCCTCTGGACTTGATCTGAGAGCCATTGCCATGCACAATTGCTGTAGGGAAATCTTGTTCGCCTGCCAAAGCCCAAGCATTTCCTTAAAATGGGGTACCTGGCCTATTATGTAGGCACCATAACAACAAGCAAGATATGCTAGGGAACTAGACATCTGCAAGTAAGCAATGTCTTCCTGTTGGGGAATACCCATGACTCCAACTAGCCAACTGAGAGTGCCACAGGCACACACAACATATCACATTGGCCCCAGATGCCCAACCTGCAGTACTGCTCTGAAATAAAATGTGTGTGTTATTTGTTGAGTTGAGGTTAATGTCCAAGATTTGGAGAGAGAGAAAAATAGATAAGATGTTAAACCAATTAAACCTATCCACACATTACATTCTACGCATGTACAATCTACCAAGTGCACAGTAAGGCTATTCACATGTTATATTGTGTGCACATACAGATGTTTGTGTGTGTGTGTGAATGCATTTTAAACAACAAAGGAAGTTGACTCCTTTAAAATGTAGAGTACAGCTTGCATGCATGTTGTATACACATTAAACATAATGTGTGGATAACTGTACTTGCATACAGATCAACAATTCAACATACAATATCAGTCACAAGATCAATGTACAACAGCATTGTTAGGGTTGCCAATTCTGACTGAAGCTATTCCTGGAATGTTTTTTTTTCCCAGCCTGATGTATTTTTGGAACTTCTGGGAAGTCCTATTCAAATCTCCAGAATTGCTTCTAGCAGTCTCATGGGGATTGATGCTGATTCCTGGAGACTCCCGGTGAATCCTGGAGGGTTGGCAACCCTAATAATTACATTATTCATGTAATTTTTTGAATAGTGTTATGATTGTTGGTCAGTGTGTACAGTTATTCACATGTTACATTCAAGCGCATACAGCCGTACATGTGATCTGTACTCAACATTTTTCAGCTGTTCAGTCTCTGTTGATTTTTGAAATGAACACATGTATTTCACATGAAAATGTGCACATATATACAGTGAAATGTGCGAACAGTCCTTATAGCACAACCAACATGACAAGTCAATTTAGAACGCCCAGGGAAGAAGCAAGGGTTTGGCCGCCCGAGAGTTCTCTTACAATATTAATAATTGGTAACCCTTTTTTAATTCAAATCAGACATAGGGAGGTTGCCCGTCACTAGTTTGAATTGTACATGCAAGTGTTTTTTCACCTTGTGAATGAGGCTACCACTTAAAAAAAATAACAAAGAAAGGTCCTTTGGGGAAAATGTTGTCTCAACTGTTGATAGATTACAGCTGAAAACCATCAGGGATGGGGTTATATGCTTGATAACAAGGCTCTCTCCCCATCATTTCCAAAAAGCTGGTCGCATGAGTTGCATCCTGATGAAATGAAAAAAATAATTCTATTTTACATGGGATAATTTTGTTAAAGCAACTTACGTCACTGCCTTGCTAATTTGCCATTAGTAAGTGGCTGAAAATGTGTCCAATCTTTTTTGAGTAACGGTTGCTCTTCTTAAATGGGACAGTTGTGCATTCAGTCTAAATATGTTTTGCTTTATTAGTCTTTAACCATATTGCAGCTAAAATAACCATAATGCAGCTGAAATTGCAGATAACTAAAATAAGCACATTTTGAACAGTGGTCTTTATTTAACTTTTTCACAACTATCATACACTATTTAAGGGGAATATTGTCAGTGGAAAGGCTGTTGTACAGGGAACTGAAGAGAAAAGGAGGTCATTTTGAAACTGGATCCGTTCAGATGTCCTCCAGACTATGGTTTGGAGATTTGGGAATATACCTTGACCTCACATGCTACCTCCTCTTCTTTCCTCCTGCCCTCTCACAGGGATTCCCTTCTCTATTTCCCAATTTCTCTAATCATAGTTTGCCATTATGCCAAGATTGAGAAATGACAGTTGGGCCTTCCTTCCCTTCAAGCAATGACTTGAAACCATAGTCTCAAGTGACAGCACAGATTAGAGTTTCCAAATCAGACATCATGGCAAACCATGTTTGGAAGAGGACAGCAACTGAGAGAGGGAATCTGTGGGGGCAGGGGAAGGTAAGGAAGGAAGCATGTTCTGAAATCACCAAACTGTGATTGAAAAGGTTTATTTATTTGGGCATTTCTAGCCTACCTTTTAGCCCTGTCCCCCCACAATACCCAAGGTGACCTACAAAGCCCATTAAAACACAACCATATGAGAATCAAGGCAATTAAAACTACAAGCACAATCACTAAAAATGGCTCCGAACTGAGATAAATAGAACCTGGATAAATAGAACAATTTTCATGGGAAGCTCTAGAACATCACCAACAAGGGGGACTGGATGGGTGTGACAGGGTGGGGAGTACCATAAACTGGGTGCCACTCCTGAAAAGGCCCTAGCATGTGCTCTCACCAATTGGGCCTTCAAAGACAAGGGAATGAGAAGCAGGACCTCTGCTGAAGAGGATGTTTGTGACATCTGAATTTGTCCAATGACAATAAATCTGACAATTCAATGACATTAAAAATGGGAAAAGAAGTGGAAAGACCACCAGACTCCTCCCTTCAACTCACTGTGGGGGCAGCAGTACCCATCACTCAGGAAAAACTCCACATGGGTGTGCCATGCTGTTGGAGATGGGAAGGATGGAAAGTGTGTGCATAAATCCATGAACACACAAAAAAACTAGGATGGACAGGATGGATTCCCACAGGCCTGCACAACTTGTGAACCACCCAGTTGAATGAAGCCCATCGACTGGATATGGAGGCCATAATTTTGCTACCTGCCTGGGAACTCCAAAAACAGGATGGTTATATCAAGCACCTGGCCTGACATCAACAATGTGCATTTCTCTTAGTGAATCACAAATTGTCCTGGCCTTGCCTAGTTCAGTAGAATTCGCTGCACAAGAGTGCCTTGATTAGACTATCATATGCAAGAACTCTCTTCTCCAATTTCCACAAATATCTGATTTGCTGTGCAGTAAACAGTTCCAAGGAAGTTTGCATTTGCACCTGGGGTTTCTTGTGGTTAAACATAAGTGAGGAGGGAGGCGGTTGAAAGTGGCAAGGATGCTATGGGTCATGGCAGGGTGTAGACTTTGAGGTGAGTGAAATGCTTGGCATAGCATAGGCAATGTCTAACCCCAAATCTGTCATAAGGAAGAGATGCCTTCCAAACGTGAGAGTTTGCTGCTCCACCTGGATGTAAAACATTGGTTTGGGAGCCTTCTTGGGTGTGAACCAAACTCCAGGATAGAATTGTCCTTTATTCAGGACTCGATGAGCAGGTCGCCTATAATCCAGTCTGATGTCATCTCTTGGGAAAGTGTGGAGGTGCCCGGGTGGCATGAAAGGGATTCATAAAAGCAGGAAGGAGATCCATGGGGAGATTACAGATTTCTGCAGCCGTCCAAAGAGAGCAGGAGGTGAATCTGGAAGAGGCCTTGTCCCTGCTTGACTTCCCCAAATGCTGCCCTCCCAGGAAAGGAAAAATTGGGTGAGGTCGCAACTTGCCCTAGCTTGTGCAGCGAGTCCGTTGTGTTTCTCCTCATTAGCCAATTTGCAGCCTAACACTTGTTTGTTGGCAAGGCCTAATGGTTTACAGTTGTGTCTTTGAAATGTGTTTTGAATAAAGCTGGAGCCAAGTATGGTTGTCTGTGTCATCGAGGGGAAAGGTGAAGCCTGTCGGAGTCTGCATGGTTATGTAACACACTTGAGGGGATTTTCCCCCCTTCTGTTTATTCTCACTTTTATTCAGGGCGGTATAATGGATAGGGTGCGAAACCTGGATCTTGGTCAAGAACACATGGGAACTTTCTCTAGGACATCCTGCACATCTCTGTGACTATTCCTGGCATCTGCTGGTAATCACTAAGAGCACCACACACCAGACAAGGGCACTGCTTTGATGGATGGGTACCCCAAGGGCTAGCCCAAGACATCCTGAGGTGGTACGGTATGCCAAATGCTTCCCCCCCCCCCATCTGATAACGTGCCAGCATCTCCTCTTTGTGCTCCCTGGCCTGAAAAAGGGGACAGAGCAGGAAACATTGTTTGGAGAAGAGAGTGATGAGCTCACTAGACCATCTCGGACGTGTCCTCTTGTACTGGGCCTGCTCCCCACCCACGCCAGGCAGCAAAGTTGCCCATTGATACATTGGTTCTCAGGCATCTGAGAATCCTGTTAAAATGCTCCATTCATAATTAAGGTAATGCAGTTCCTGGAACGTGTTTCCCAGACTGAAGTATGGCATTGTGTTTTTAATTTTCCACACCCACTCCAAAGAGGCACATGCACATTGGCACAATGACACGCCTGTGAGACAAAAAAAAATTGTACCTTTGAATGAAATTATGAAAGAACAATAGCAACAAGGTGGCACTTGCCCTCTGAAGACAGCATGGTGATTATCTGGAGACGACTGCGCTCATTAGAGCACTTTCCGGCCCATTGCTGCTCAAGTCAGAGGCACCCAGACTTGGCACAAGAGTGGGCCATGCTGGAGATCTGCCAGGTGCCTGAGGATGTCATCTCATTCCACCAGTACGGAGTGGATAGGAGCTGCTGCAATGCCTCAGGTGGAGATGTGACCCGTAGATACCATCACTTTGAATAGTATTGAACAAATTCATGGAAGGGTTGCTAATTCCTCATTGGCCCCACTGTTCACTGTGTTGATCTGAGGCACCTTTAATTGGCATGATTCATTTATTATCCATTGCAGCTAGGCTTTCATACTAGGATCTTCACAAACAGTTCTTTGAAATGAATGAGAGAGTGAGAGTTATGTCCTTTCAAACTAACCCTTCCCAATATTCAGTGAACAAAAGGAAAGAGAAAGAGGTCCACACCCATTGACCATGCTCCTGATATCAGGACATCTTCAGGCTACATACCTAGATGTCCATTGCTCAAGCTGAACTCGTAGGAGCCCTTTCACATTCATATACAGTAGTTGCACATGTGAAATGGTTTCCATGTCATCTGAGGTCCTGATAGCAGAGGGCTCCAGATCTCATGGACTCTTCTAGGCATGTACACACATAGCAGCCCTTTCCATCCATTCACCTGAACGTGCAGACATCAGGGAGGTGTGGTCAGATAGCGTGCTGATGTCAAGGGCATGGCCAGCAGTCACAGCCCTGCTCCCTCCTCCACATGCTCTGTGAACAAGAACATGTACCGCAATTGTTTGTAGGTGGCTTAGTGGTTAAGACGCTGAACTGCAGACCGGAAGGTAGGCAGGACAGCAGTTCGAGACCCGAGTGCCACGTGACGGTGTGAGCTACCATCTTCGGCCCCAGTTCCTGCCAAACTAGCAGTTCGAAAGCAAGAAATTGCAAGGTACCGCCTCGGCGGGAAGGTAAAAGCATTCTGTGCGCATCGGCATTGAGTCATGCGAGCCACATGACCACGGAAGCATCTTCGGACAGCGTTGGCTCCTCAGCTTTGAAATGGAGATGAGCACCACCCCTAGAGTCAGTAAGGACTAACTTTCAAGCGACGGGAACCTTTACCTTATTTTATTTTTTATTCCACCCTTCCTACAAGAAGCTTAGGAAGGTTTCTCTGTCCCACCCCATTTTATCCTCACAGCAACCCTGTGAAGTAAGAGAAAATAACCAATGCCACCAAATACGTTTCATGGTCGAACAGGGTCTCAAACCCAAGTTTCCCTCCTTCAGGCAAGTCTAGCACACTGGATTTATCTAAAAAGGACTTCAGTTGTCCGCATACCTCCATATCCTCAGCTAACCTCTTATTTAGTTAAGAAAAGCACGCTTGGGCTTTCAACTTTTAAAAACCCTCAAGGTGGCTTACAAACCCATTTAGAACAACAGACATCATTGAAATCATAAAAACGCAAGAAAACAATGAAACAAATAACCGTAATAAAACAGCATCTACGATTTAAAAAATAATAACTGCCTCCAAAATACTATTAGAAGCCTGACTGAACAGGACAGACTTCAGCCAGCACCTGAAAATTAACAATGAGGGTGCCATGTGCAAATATCCAGGTGGCGCCACCCCAAGCCCCCCCTGCGCACCCAAGGCAGCACATCATCACCTTGCCAGCTGCTCTTTGTTGGCTTACGTACACACACACCCTACTTTCCTCCTTCTCCACCACTGCCAGTCCATGCTGCTCACTCCCCAGATTAAAAAGTCTTGCAGAGAGCCTGGGGACTGAGAAGGAGAGAGGAAGTCTATGGCGGAGAGGAGAGTGGGATGGGGTGGCTCAGGAGATGCTCTAGGCCACTCCACCCCACTCTCCTCTCCATATTTCCTCTTCCACTCATTCTCAAGGCTCCATGCCAGTCTTTTTAAAATTGGGGAGTGAGTGGGATGGACTGGCAATGGTAGTATTATTATTAACCGGATGTACAAATGGGCCCTAAGTGCATACAACTGTATATATGTATGGGGATGGTATGTGCAATTAAGAACCATATTTGCATCACAAATGCTTTTCCTGATCACTGGTAGAGGCTCAACATGCACACTGTGGTACACCTATAGGTCCCATAAAGCGGTATTTATATACCGCTTTTCAACGGGTGGCGCAATGGGTTAAACCGCTGAACCATGAGCTGTCGATCGAAAGGTCGGCAGTTCGAATCCGTGACGGGGTGAGCTCTCGTTGCTTGGCCAGCTCCTGCCAACCTAGCAGTTCCAAAGCATGTTAATGCGAGTAAATAAATAGGTACCTCTTGCGGGAAGGTAAACAGCGCTCCATGTTCCAGCCGCATGCTACGCGATGCGGCAAGGAGAGTCATGCCGGCCACATGACCACGGAAGTGTCTTCCGACAATGCTGGCTCTTCGGCTTTGAAATAGGTATGAGCACCACACCCTAGAGTCGGACACGACTGGACTTAATTGTTAGGGGTCACCTTTACCTTTACCTTTCAACAAAAAGTTCACAAAGCGGTTTACAGACAAAAATCAAATGATTAAATGGCTCCCTGTCCCAAAAGGGCTCACAATCTAAAAAAGATGTAGAACACCACCAGCAACAGCCACCAGAAAGACACTGTGCTGGGGTAAAAGGGGGACAGTTATTCTCCCCCTGGTAAATATAAGAGGAGCACTAATTGAAAAAGTGTCTCTTGCCCAGTTAGCAGGGATAGTACTGGGCTGGGCTGGGCTGGAAGGAGAGAGAGGTCGAGTGAGCGGCCGATGCAACCTAGAGGGAGAGTGGGTGACCGGACGTACAAATGGGCCCTAAGTGCATACAACTGTATATGTATGGGGATGGCATGTCCAGTTAAGAACCGTATTTGCATCACATTTCCTAATCACTGGTAGAGGTTCAGCATGCACACTGTGGCACACCCATAGGTCCCATTATTACGATAACCTTACACACAGAGGACAGGGGGCAAGGCAGATGGCCAGGCACTGGGTAGGGTCAGCAGTGGTAGGGTCAGCCTACCTTGGGTAGGGTCAGCAGGCACAATCCTGCTGCCCTCTCTGTTGCCAAAGACCTCACTTTCCAAATAGGCAGTCTCTCCTAACTCCATCTTGGTTCCTTATCGGACGGTCCTGAGAGGCAGCCAGGACTTCAGCCCGCAGGGGGTGCGGCATGGCTCCCTCTAGTCAAGATCATGCTAACAAGGGCCACTGACCAGAATGGAAAGCTATAGCATTGTGGTGCATCTGTGTTTCACCTTCCTCTACGGTCTCACAACTTTGGGCTATCTGCCTTGGCATAATCTCTCTTGCAAGTACAAGTCTTCCTGAATGATAAATTACATTTAATAGCCCAGTGGCCAGGCCACCTGATCAGCCTTTTTAGCCTCCTTCTCCAGGAAGCCTCTCCCACCAACAACCTAAGCATGGGTGCAGCCCACACCCTGTCATACCTTTTGTCCCTCACCCTCAGGAACCTCTGCAATTGGGGCACAATTAAGCCTTTGTGCCCTCCTGGAAGGTCACACCTTAACTCAAAGCCCAGGAAACTCCTGGCTGCACGCCCAGGAGATGTTCCAGATACCATTATTCGCCCAGGAATGTCTTTGTATTCTTTGTCTGCAGTCCTATAACTACCCCTGCTCTGGGAACAGAATTTTGGCATTTTCTTCCCCACTGAAGGTGTTCACGCTGTCCATTCTGGACTGGTAGTCCCCCCCCCTATTTTGGTAAGGGCCCCCTCCCCCGCAACCCCAGTCCAACCTCCCCATGCCCTCCCGCCAACTGGCCTAGGACTTACCTGGGTTGGCTAGCACAGATCCTGGGTGACGGTGGTGTGAGTGGTGCGGGCCTCCATGCTGGCACCACTTACACTAGAGGAGCCACAAAAGTGCCTTACAACACCTTTTGCAACACCTTAGCCCGGCGGAGCGTGTGCTCAGCCGGCCTATATTTAAGTAGGATTGAATTGGGCCCTATGTGCTTCCTGAAAAATGCCCCCAAGAGGCAAACTGACAGTGGCACTTTGCTTTCCCAGAATGCAAATAATAAATGCACATGGAGACACCCTGTCTTTCAAATGAAATCTCCTCATACCACACTTTGATTAAAACCTAGTAGGGCTGCTGAGGCCAGATAAAATTTCACTAGGCCCAGATTTGACCCAGACCAGAGATCACTAGTTGATCATCATCATCATCATCATCATGGCCCTAATCTATTAGTCAACCTTGAACAAGACACAGATTACACCAGGTGTTTCCAGGACATCCTGCAACATATTACAGGAAAGAAAGGACACTGGCGTAGCTGCTGGGGGGGGCGGAGCTCTAGGTTCTGCCGCGGTTCGACTCTCCATTACACCGGTGCACGAAGTGGCGTGGCCCCGCCCCCTCGCCTTCTGAGCCATTCAAGGCGGTGAAAACAACGCGCAGGGCGCATTGCTTTCACCGCCTTGAATGGATCCGAAGGCGAGGGGGCGGGGCCGCTTCGTGCACCAGTGTAACGGAGGGTCGAACCGTGGCGGAACTTAGAGCTCTGCCCCCCTGCAGCGACGCCAGTGAGAAAGGAGCTATGTAGAGATTCACCCTCAGTGACTTAAAACAAAAAAACAAAAACTTCTTATGTATGTCGTGATTCTATAAGCACTTTGATGGTTTCAGGATTGAAGATAAGAGTTCATTAATTAGTTCTTTCTTTCTTGGTAAAGCACTGACAGAGGGCATTGTTGACAGACCATACATAATTAGTAAGTAATAAAGCATATTCCGAAACGGTCAAGATCGAGATAACAACTTGGGAGTACAAAGATGGTAATCACAGCTATACAGTTGGGATTATGTAATATTAGGATTAGCATTTCCAATCACATGCGAAAATCATTTTCAGTCACAGGAAGGATATTCCTACTGTACTCTAGTTCAGATCCTCTCCCCTTCCCAGATTACATCTGTTATCTGCAGTGCATGGGGTTCACTCCCTAGTTCCTTGTATTAACTATCACACAGGGCATATGTAAATTACAACTGCTTAAATATTGCAGCTGTACATCAAATGGAGAAAATATATAATAAGGTGTTCTCCATGGGATAATGCCTTTAAACTTAATTAGCCTCTTGTCTGAAAAGCTAAAAGGGGTGTCATTACCATAATTGTAGGCTTAATTATGTTTGAGAAGGGAGGGTTTGCATGCACAGACATTCAGCAGCACCCCCTACTGGATTGAATTGGAGCGGATCAGCCTCATATCATAAATCCTGTATTTCAAAGCAACCTGCATTATCATGGGAAAAAGGACTATTTGTTAGATTTCAAGTACTTCAATATCTTGCATCAAGACATAGCCAGTGCCAAGAAAAATTAAACCTGTGTAACCCTATGTACCTTTATTTGGGAGTAAGAGCTGTTAAGAACATAAGAGCCCTGCTGGATCAGGCCAAAGGCCCATCTAGTCCAGCTTCCTGTATCACACAGTAGCCCCACCAGATGCCTCAGGGAGCACACAAGACAAGAAGATACCTGAATCCTGTCGCCACTCCCTTGCACCTGGCACAGAGAAAACCTACTCCTCCAACCAGGAGGTTGCTTATCCCCACTATGGCTTATAAGCTGTGATGGACTATTCCTCCATGAATCTGTCCAATTCCCTTTTAAAGGCATCCAGGCCAGGTGCCATCACTACATCCTGTGGCAAGAAGTTCCACAAACTAACTACACGCTGGGTAAAGAAATATTTTCTTTTGTCTGTTTTAATACTCCCTCCACTCAATTTGAGTGGATGTCCCCTAGTTCTAGTGTTGTGTGAGAGGGAAAAGAACTTATCTCTATCCACTCTCTCCATCCCATGCATAATTTTATATGTCTCAATCATGTCCCCCTTCAGCAGCCTTTTTTCTAGACTGAAGAGCCCCAAACACTGTAGCCTTTCCTCATAGGTGCTCCAGCCCACGAATCATTCTGGTCACTCTCTTCTGCACCTTTTCCAGTTGCACTATATCCTTTTTGAGATGTGGCGACCAGAACTGGACGCAATACTCCAGATGCGGCCTTACCATCGATTTGTACAGCGGCATAATAATATTGGCCGTTTCATTCTCAATCCCTTTTTTAATGATCCCAAGCATGGAATTGGCCTTCTTCACAGCCGCCGCACACTGGGGTCGACACTTTCATCGACCTGTCCACCAGTACCCCAAGATCTCTCTCCTGATCCGTCACAGACAGATTCAGAGGGACTCACTTCCGGGTGAAACATATCCACAGGACCAAGTTGCAGAGGGGAGCAGCTTCTTCCCACTAGTGATAGTGGAAATTTTGGAATGGGGGGGGGAGCAGTTAGGAGATCCTTCCCTGAATACGAGCCAAGCCATAGTCCCCTCTGATGTCTGGGCTGAGCTCATATTGAGTTTACCACCAGCAGCCAACCCTTCCTGCCACTCCTCTCACCCCCAATTGCCAAGCTAATTTACTACTGAAAAGGATGAGAATCAGCAGTGGGGAGAAATCACTGACAACAGGGAAGCGTTATAGTAACAAGATCATTGAAAAGGTATATGTGAGAACCTCTATTATGTGCTGGAGTCAAACCCCATCCTTAGACTTTTCTTTCTGGTTTATTTCAGTTCCTAAGTACAGTAATGTGTTCTGCACAGCAATAAAGAAGGGTATTTGTCTGACTACAGTAAAAAGGATGAGGTTTTTTTTTTCTTCTGGAACACAGGGTCCTATAAAAAAGAGAAACTGGGCTCGGGGGGGGGGGCAGATGAAACTACAAATCCCATGCATTCCGGCGGGATATAGTTTATTGTTTAGTTACTTTTATTTATTTAGGAATTTCTATCTCGCCTTTTGGCCCCTAGACCCACTGGCGTCACTGCAGGGGGAGAGGGTGAATGAAGTGGACCCGCCCCCTCGCGTTCGGAGCCATTCAAGTTGGTGAAAGCAACGCTCTGAAAGCGAGGGGCAGGGGCGCTTTGTTCTCCCGTGTAACGGAGGGTCGGACCATGGCGGAACTTAGAGCTCCGCCCCCCTGCAGTGACGCCAGTGCCTAGATCATTCCCCCAAGGTGTCCCAGCAACGCAAAGCAAAACAGCAGTTATTAATTATTATTATTATTATTAACAGTATTTATATACCGCTTTTCAACAAAAAGTTCACAAAGCGGTTTACAGACAAAATCAAATGATTAAATGGCTCCCTGTCCCCAAAGGGCTCACAATCTAAAAAAGATGCAGAAGACCACCAGCAAACAGCCACCAGAAAAGACACTGTGCTGGGGTGAAAGGGGGGTCAGTTACTCTCCCCCTGCTAAATACAAGAGGAGCACCAATTGAAAAAGTGCCTCTTGCCCAGTTAGCAGGGGTTATGTTGCCCAGTTATGTACCAATACAAAAAATGAACTGTTAAATAAGCAATTAAAACTATTAAGAAATCCTAACAGTAATAATCAAAACAAGGAGGAAAAGAGCAACTGGGAAATATAAACTCGATAATGCACCTGAGCGTGCCCAGGTGTAGCTCACCTGTCGCTACCTTTAGCAACTTTTTCCCACCACTGGAACCTCCCCAGTGCACAAACACACTTCTGAATAAATGTTATTGGGAAAAGGGGAACTGGCAGAGATGGCTGGGATAAGTTCCCTAACTCTTGCTTGTCCAACACTTTCTTGGAAAAAGCTTGGAAAGATCCAAGGTTTTTTGTGGGTTTGCTTGTTTTTAGAATTCTCCAATAACGCTTGGAAAAAGCAAAATGAATTCATTGCAATGCCCATCATCAATCCCCATTCCATGAGCTAAGGCTAAGGGTCACATCTATTTTCATCACTAGATGGCTGCAATATTTGATGATGACTTGCAGGGGTGAAACCAAACCTCACAGCTCAAAGAGACCAGACAGAGCAGTTCTGTCTCCACCTCAAACAGATCTGTCTCTCCCCTCAAACCAGGGATGTATCTAAGTAACTAGGTCGCGAGTGCGAGTGCAAGTACAAGTCATTTTTGCACGAGTGCTAGTCCGAGTGCGAGTCAGTGCCAAATTTTTTTGGCAAGTACGAGTCAAGTGCGAGTCATTTTTGCACGAGTGCGAGTCGAGTATGAGTAAGGCCAGAAACCACGAGTCACAAGTCACGAGTCGAGTCACTTTGGGGAAAATGGCTTTTTCCCCTGAAAATGGGGTGTGTGTGTGGGGTGTGTGTGTGTGTGTGTGTGGACCTCTGAGGCTTTTAAAGCACCCACTTGGCTTCCCCTATGACTTGGAAAATGACTTGGAAATGGCAAGTCGTTACCCCCCACGAGTGCGAGTCAAGTGCGAGTCCCGTGGGTCACGAGTACAAGTGCGAGTGCGAGTCAGTAGGTCACGAGTATGAGTACGAGTACGAGTCAGGGAAAAAGTGGCTACGTCACACTTGTGAGTCGAGTCATTTGACTCGAGTCCCCATCCCTGCCTCAAACATAACACTTTCCCAATGGAAGCAGTTTGCTTGGATAGTCTGAAACAAAAGAAGACTGGTCTCCCTGCCCGTGGTGGACAGGGGGATTGGGCATTTTCACCTGGGGGGGGGAGATTTTCAGCAAAATTTAGAAACCTGCCCTCCTTAGATGTAATTCAAGGTTAAATTGCCAAAAAGCAGTGTACTTTGCACTTACTATTTTTATCTCACAATAACAATAGTGACATTATTGACATGGGTCAAACACTACGCTTTTTCCCAAGGGAATTTTTCCTTTGGCATGCATATCTAGTACATAAGCCTATTTAATTGTTTATAACAATAGTCACTCAGCATGCAGAACCTGTGGTGATGCAAATGTGTGCATGAATCATCCCTCTTCTCCGCACTGGCAAAAGTACATCGATTTTGCTTTCCTAAGAACAGCACATAACAGCAACTAAGTCAGGACACTCACGCCTTGAACCAGCTTCCAAATAGTCTAAAGCAGCATTATGATGAATTGAAGTCTGTGATTTAAATTAGTGTTTTGATAACAAGATTTGCTGCCTTACCATCAAGACCAGGGTAGACAACAAGGGAGGCATCACACAATCCTGAGACCACTGTTAAGACTGTAGCCACTAAATTCATATTCACAATGTCCTCTGAGCAGTGTTACAGAATGCAACAGTAAAGAACCATTGCTTAAATTTGAAAGGCAAGGCAAGTATCTTTTACAGCTGTATACAGCATGCCAATCTGTGCTAATGGACAAACATCCAATACTACCAAGTCAAAAACAAGCTGCCCTCGTTTATTGTTGTTGTTGTTGTTATTATTAACTCCCTTTTTGAGATACAGTTAGATTTATTAATTTGTTAACAAACACATTTGGGGTTGAGACCTCCAAGCTTACCATAGGTAAAGGTAAAGGTGACCCCTGACAATTAAGTCCAGTCGTGTCTGACTCTAGGGTGTGGTGCTCATCCCCATTTCAAAGCCGAAGAGCCAGCGTTGTCCGAAGACGCCTCCGTGGTCATGTGGCCGGCGTGACTCTCCTTGCCGCAGCGCGTAGCATGCAGCTGGAACACGGAGCGCTGTTTACCTTCCCGCAAGCGGTACCTATTTATCTACTCGCATTGCAAACGGTCCATGACAACCCCCATGGGCCATGTCAACACAAATGGAATGCAAACAATCCATGCTCTTTTATGACATAACAGATTGGATGATACTGGAGTTTTGATTGGACTTTAACAAGGAAATTGACAGTGTGCTTTTGGCCTACACGTGTTGTCTTTGAAACAGGATGCTGTAATGGCACCTGGCCTTGTTGTTGTTGTTCAGTCGTTAAGTCGTGTCCACATTGATTATGGTATCTTTTGTTAGACTTAAAAAAAAAGCAAACAAACAAACAAACACCACAAGATTTCTCCAGGTGTGTGTATCGGCTTTGGTATGAAACCTGGGGTCGGGAGCCCTCGGCACAGGGGAGAGGCACGTGACGTCAAAGCTAACCCTACCTACAGCTGGCGCGAGGGCTAATCCCTCTTCTCCCCAGTACACAATTCAGTACACTCCGACCTCAGAGTGTAACCCTCGTGTAAGATGCGGGACAACTGTGTGTGTGAGTGTGTGTTCATGTGTGCGTGTGCGTGTGTGTGCGTGTTTAAATCCAGGCATTTAATGATGTTTTGAAACATCATTATTGAAACATTATTTTGAAACTTGACCTTTGGGTGCCCTTGTTTTCAAAAAGGGAATAAAAAGGCAAAGTCCTTATACAATTGAAGCTTTGATTCATAAAGGTTTTCAGATAAACAGGCGTGTGTTCTACACCTCCCATGCTGAAACCCATGTTTGATCACCGAGCTGAGACGGATATGCTGAAATCGGCTGCCACACAACACCCACGAATTTTCATGAAAATTAAGGAGGGAGTGGAAGGGGGGCACACAATACAAGCCCTAATCAACTTTCAAAAATCACAACCGATTGCTCAACAAGCCAAAAGGAAAAGTGTTGATCCTTTTAGATATTGGGTGGGGAAAAGGAGTGACAAGACTGATGTTATAATAATAGGTTAGTCAAACATGCCTGTATCTTGATGCTCAGTAGATTTTTTGCTGAATTACTAAGCGTTGATTCAACATGGGTAGGACACTTGACAGTGAAGAATGTATTACAAACTTAAAATTTACAAAAACGGCATTTCTGAGGACAGCATCACCGATGCAATGAACATGAAAATGAGCGAACTCAGGAAGATAGTGGAGGACAGGAAAGCCTGGCGGGATATGGTTCATGGGATCACGAAGGGTCGGACACGACTTAACGACTGAACAACAACAACAACAACAACTGACCTAAGCAGTTTGCCTTGGCTTGGAGAGCAACCCTTGTTTCTAGCAGCCAGTGAGGTGCTGCTTCTTATTTCACAAAGGCAACATGCAAGTGTCCTCTTTATACCCAGCGCCAGGTGACGATTTTTTACAGGTAGCAAACAAAGTATGTTTATTAGAGGATACAATGAACTTTCATCCTAGTTTCATTGGCTACTGACTGAAAGATGCAGTCTGCTTTTCGTGGTGATGACACATTGGCACTACTCACTTACAAATAAGACCTGGATCTGGGAGGAGAGGTATTACTAATGTGAGGCATCTGGTATACCCATGTTCTATCTGTAGCACAGAAGGGGAGAGGTAGGTGATTTGCTGGAAAGGTGTGGTAAGTTTACATTCATAAAAAGAAACTTTGGGGTAGTTGAGCTAATCAAGTAAGGGGGGGGGTCTGACTTTTTTTTAAAATTAAGATATTTGTATCCTGCCATTCTGTAGAAGAACACATTGAGGGGGTTCACAATCAAGCAGCAAAAACATTGGCACCAACAGCAGCTTCCCTCCCAGAGAAAAGATCAGCTCAGGGTGAGCCGTTTTCATTAGGGCAGTGCAAAAATACAAAGGGTTAAAGCCTCCCACATCCCTGATCTGGATTCCTCCCCCCCCCCCATGACTGATATTTAAGAAAAAGTCAAAAATGGAGGGTCGAGATGTACATTTAATACAATGTGTAGTTTAAAACAACTATAAGCCGAAGACTACAGTACGAGCAATCGCAAGAGTAAAAGCAATAAAAGAGCAGAAAAGAGAGCATCAAATATCATCCATCAAAAGCTTAGGAGAAGATACCTAGGTACCAGCTAAAGACGAACAGGGTAGAGCCGGTCACATAACCTTGTGGAGAGAATCCCACAAATTGGGCACCACAACAGAAGAGACTTCATCTCCTGTCGCCACCCACCCATGAAGGCAGCATTTCCTGGAAGGGGGCCTTCAAAGAAGATGCTAAGGAACACACAGGTTCATATGGAAGCAGGTGATCTTTCAGATGTGCTTAAGATCTTGGTTTGGGAGGATCTTCTGTCTCTCTTCAAATCAGTTTCGGTTATGGCTGCTGCCTTTTCATTAATTTATTGTTTACAAGCTAGACAGCAAATCAGATAATCTTGTTTATTAATCATATTTCTATCCCTCCTTTCCTCCAAGGAGTTTATAGTGACATACATACGGTTATCCCATTTTAGCCACATGACCACTCTGGTTAGGATGACAAACAATCGTTTGCTGAAGGCCACTCATGAAGGCAAAGTGGGGATTTGAACGAAGGTTTCCCAGTCCACAACCAATATTCTCTGGCTACTACATCGCACTGCTTGGCTAGGGTCAGGTCTATTTATGCATTGGAAGACCTCAGTGCAGTTTGTACTTGTGCTGGACAATTCCAAAGATAAACTCTGTCAATTCAAATATTAAGGAATAGTTAAGCTTGCAATCCATGCAAAGCTGGATTCTTGCCTCTTTGTATATGGACGCATTTCAAGACATAAAATGTACAGAAACGTTAGGTTAAATTGTTTGTTTTCAAAGCTTTATTACTGAAAGTTAGCTTTGCCAAGTTTATTTCAAACATCGTGAAATAGAAAAAAAATTCCTTCTTCAATTCTCCTCATGACTTTTTTCCAGAGTCTTAATGTCATGCCAGTGGTTTCATCTAAACCATAATTCACTCAGAGTTCTAATTTAGTTTGATATCTTTATTTCAAAAAATTGGAATGGAAAAAGCAGATGACGGTATTATGGAAGCAGGACTCTAGCTTTGTAACCATGTTCTTTTCTATTAAGTTTAATTTAAAATCTAGCATCACTATTGAATGCACCCTCAGCTGATACAGTATATGAAATAAACTCATAGGTTCCTTCCATTCATAATGTCTACCTAATCTTTTAAACTCTATTATCTATCTGTGAGGTTTAACTGGTGAGAACGCAAGAACCTGCTGTGTAGGCTACAGAACTCCCTGTCCCAGGAGATCCACCAGGTTCCCTCTCTGGTGTCACCCTTTGAAGACATTCCTGCTTCATCCATTTTTTTGCCTGGCTCCTTGATGGTGTTTTCTGTGAAGGACGGTTTTCTACCTGCTGCCTTGTGCTCATTCTTGCGGCTGTTTTGAGCTTTTTATGCAGGTCACCTTGTATATCTGAAGCAGAAATAATAATAATAATAATAATAATAATAATAATAATGAGAAAGTACACTCGAACACAGTGGCTTCACTAGGGTTGGTGGCAACCCATAGAGTCACCCCCATGGACCTCCTTCCATACCAGCTGCGGCCAGAATAGACCTTATCGCCCGGTAGACCTGGCCTCGCGAAAGGTGAAAGGCGGAGGTTTGGCCGACCAGGAGGCTAGGTCTACCAGATGGGTAGACCTGGGCTCCACCTTGGGAAGCCCAATGGATGTGATTTTGGCCCGGAGCAGTGAAACCTGCAGTGCAGAAAAACCATAGGCTGTGCCACTGTGCCAATTCTGGCATGTGCTGGCCACCTGAGTTTCGTATGTCTTTTGAACTTGCCTTGACTGTCTCCTCTTTTGACATTTTGCTTTGGAGTCCATTTCATTCACTGCCTTGAATGGTTTCTGAACCTTCCTCAGGGTGATACTTGAGTAAGGACTTCAGCACTCCAAAGATGAAGAGACAAACCTTCCAGAAGCCAGGTCTGACTGCTAACCACGCTGCCAAGTGATTTTCCACAGGTAGGAAAACAACCGCAGAGACTGGCTTCTGAATAACTCCAAGTCCACAGCAATTTGCCCTGGAACCAGGACCCAAGTCCATTTCAGTCACTTTGCAGAGTCGGAGCCAAGCAAAAGAAAGGATGTAACCAATGATCATAAGACGAAGCGAGGGGGAACAGAGGACGAAGCCCTAGTCCTGGGAAAGCATCAGTGCTTAGAAAACAGTGCCCAGGGCTGACAGGCAGCATCGTTGAATGTCATGACCTGTATCTCATTAACGGCACAATCCTGTGTATCTTCGTACCGGCAGAGCAAGCGCTCCTCCAGCGCAGGATGCCGCAAAGTGCCATAAGGCACATTTGTGGCACCCGCGGAGTAAGCGGTGCCAAGGCCAGCACCGCTCACTCCACCGCTGGACGAAGCCCACACCGCTGGACACAGATACGTCCTGTGCCAGACAGCGGGAGGGCATGGGGAGGGCGGGCCAGGTTGGCAGGGAGGGGTGATTGGCAGGCCAGGGACAGGGGTGGGGATATCGACAGTGTGCTTACTGCATGGCCCTCTTTCTGTCTATAAGATCCCTCTTTGAATCAGGAAGGTTCACCACAGCCCCTGCAATGCTGTCAAACCTCACAGAATAAGGATGTTTAGCCTTGGCGTGCGGTGCAGCCCTGCCAAAGACCCACCAACTTCCACTATTCTCCTTGTCTCTGTCTTCTGTGACTCACATTGACTTGCATGCTTAGCGTTTATTATCTTTCCTCTCCGTCTGTGAGTGCTCTGTGAGTGTGAACTTTGTTCTATCTTTCAACCATTTTTAGGGGAGACCCGAAATTCTCGTCAGGCCTCCTTCCCCAAACAAACTTGATCAACTCCGCAAGTTCCCAGCCACAGTCTTTTCGCCACCATCTGACCTGTCTTACCTTCTCCCTTCCTCCTGACTAACCCCTCTAACTTAGTCCCCTCTTTCTTCTTTCTCTAGATCCCTAATCCTCTATGTCCTTCTCCCAGATTCCTCTGGGAACCCCATCTAATCTCCCGAGGTCCCTTCTCCCCCCCCCAGGTTTTCCCTCTTCACTCTGCCCCTTCTCCTTCAAAGGAGTTCCTCTCTCTTCCCCTCTCCTCATTTTACCTCTTTCTAACTGCTTTCCCCAGGGCTCCACAGTGCACAAATGTGAGCCATTGCATTCCTCTGTCTAAAGTAAAGTATGCATGATGAGTTGTTTTAGTTAGGGGCAGTTTGAATCCCCATTTTGGTTTTTGGGCACTAAGCAGAGATGTAGCTGGGGGGGGCAGTCCACCCCTGGCTGACAAGTGTGTGTGTGGGGTGTCATTGCCACTGCATTGGCAGCAATTTGGCACCAGTGGCGAGGTTTTTTGTGCCACTTTGGTGGAGGCATCACCGTGTTTAGCACCGCTTTGGAGGCTCCTGGAGGGTGGCCGGCAGTGAGAAAGGTCGCTCCAACCCGCCCACCCCCAGGCTTGTTTTTGGACATCACTTCCAGGATTGGGGCTTCTGGTTTGTGACATCACAGGGGTGTCCTCCACCGCCACCACCACCCTCGCAGGCCATAGCTACATAGCCTCTGGCACTAAGTAAATTCTCTTTGCACCTTTCACTCTCGTCTCCATTTTCCTTTCCCCACCAAACTTCATAGCTGTGCCATTGGCCACTACACAGGATCCTTGCACATGGTTGTCGTCGCCCCCCTCCCCCCGGTGTGTGAATGTTACACGCGTTATAAAAAGCACTGTCGGTAACGGTAACTTCGCCATCAGCCAGCCCCTGAGTTCATCTACAGCTCTCCTGCCTCATCACTCTGGACCAAGGAGCCTGAAACCTGGACCTTAGCACCTACTGCCATGTAGAGGGAAAAACTGCTTCCCCCATTCTTCTCATATCCCGAATTATATTGCATAACGTTCTGTGGATGTCAATCGTAAATCACTTTGGGAGCCAATATTGGCTAAAAAGTCGGGTATAAATATCATAAGTAAATCAGTGTAGGAGGGAGAACCAGGAGGCAGATGCAGTGGCCACTCCACCTCCTCCACCACCACCAAATAGCTGGTCAGCAGGAATCCAACTTCTCTTACCAGGCAGTGTGAATGCAACATCAGTTGCTGTGCGCTCACACTGTTGAATCAGGCCCATCTTCTTCACTTCTCAACTTGGCCAGAAATACCCTCCAGACTGCCACAGAGACGTTCGCAGTAACGCTGTCCCCCACTACAAAAAATAAAAATAAAATAAAAATCTGTTGCCAGCCTGGAATGCTTGGCGCATTGATGAACAGCCTGAGGTAAGTAGCAGGCAGTTAATACCCCAGCAAACCCACTGTGGTTTATAATATCAATAATTTCATGAAACGGTAGTGCTTTGGGTAACTACTGCAAGCATAAAATATTTGTAACAGCTTCTGCCAACAATGTCACATATTTTGAACATGAAGACGACTCTGGCTTAAGCGTTGACTGTTCCAGCATCATTAACAACCTTTCCCAGCTTGTCAAAATATACTGAACCTTTGGTTGTGTTTATATTTTTCGTTCTGAGATCAATGCAAACTGTATACGACATTTCTCTTCCTGCCTCTTTTACAGTATAAGCAGTGCCAACTTTGTCAATATTCTAGTCAATATGGAGAATGGCCTGGCTTGGCTCCAGAAAAGATAACTGTTAATCGAGGAAAATTTTGAACCAGTCCTTTCAAGGAGGACAACACTGCAGGTTAATGCAGCCATAACACTGTTCAGGCAACTGATCCATGCTGAGTGAATTTACAGGGGGAAAGGAGAATAGCATTGTGGTGGGTGGGAACTAGCTCCCTTATATTTGCACAGCTTAAACAGCATGGTACTATCGGAGAATGTTCTAGGGCTAATGCACATGACCATTCTGTATGTGGCTGGACACGCCTTTCTTTTCTTGGTTCCAGTTTCATCTGCTGTGAACTCAAGCTACTCTGAGAAGGTTTCTGGTGCCACGCCAAATCATCATTTGTGCTAATGGCAAATTATTCCCAGTGACTCATTCACCACAAGCGTGGACCAATCCAAATGAAAGAAAATTCCCCACCGTGAGTGGGCTGAGTGTAAACTGGGTCTCAACCTAGAGTTGTCATCTGATTAAAGGTTATTAGCCAATTAGTCACCCAGACGTCAACCCATTAATTCATTGGTTAGTTACATCTGAATTAGATATTCCTATTTGCTTTCTCTCTTTTATTTTTGTTGTGATCTTCCTCCAAGGAGTTCATGGCAGCACACAAAGTTTCACCCTATTTTATCATCACAGCAAGCCTGTGAGGTAGGTTTAATTGAAATTTGTTGACAGATATCTATATTGATACAGGGACATTTCTGTGGATGTCTCTGCATCTGTCAATACAGATTTCTTCTTACAGCACAATCCTATGCATGTCTACTCAGAACTAAGTCCCATTATATTCAATGATGCTTACTCCCAGGAAAGCATTAAAGGATTTCAGCCTTAATGAAGGGCTTCTCTGGAACTGAAATAACTTATATTAAACATAATCCACCATTCTCTCAAAAGGAAAGGCCAACTTTAATGTTTCTCTTCTGATCATGTTTGGAAATATAGAATATTAAAAATGGCAACGCAATGAGACATTTTAAAAATGGGGAATTGCTTTCGAGCAAAAAAATAGACCATGCCTTCTCTTAGCTACTGAGTAACACAATCCTTTTGCATGTAAGCTCCTCAGGGCAGGGGACTTGTATGTTATATTACACTGTAAAGCACCGTGTACATTGATGATGCTAATAATCAGTGCCAGAAGACTCCTGCCTTTAGAAGCTACCTAGAAGAGAGAATTCTAATAATATTAATGTTCGTATAACATCAGTGCTTTAAGAACATAAGAAGAGCCTTGCTGGATCAAGCCAAAGGCCCATTTAGTCCAGCTTCCTGTATCTCACAGTGGCCCCATCAGATGCTTCGGAGAGCACACAGCTAACAAGATAACCTGTTTCCTGTTGTCATTCCCTTGCACCTAGCACAGAGAAAACCTACTTCTAAAGCCAGGAGGTTGCTTATGGCTTGTAACCTGTGATGGTCTTTTCCTCCATGAATCTGTCCAAACCCCTTTTAAAGGCATCCAGGCCAGGTGCCATCACCACATTCTGTGGCAAGGAGTTCCACAGATGAATTATACGCTGGGTAAATAAATATTTTCTTTTGCGTTCTAACTCTCCCTCCACTCCATTTTAGTGCATGTCCCCTGGTTCTGGTGTTGTGCGAGAGAGAGAAGAATTTCCCTCTCTCCACTCTCTCCATCTGCACATGCAAAGTGCTTTACACGTATTATCTTGATATTGTCCTTACAGCCACCCTGCAAGGTTAATATTGTTATCTATATTAATTTGGGGAGTTAAGGCTGACTAGCTTGCCTAAGGCAACCTAGTGAATGTATGGCAGAGGTAAAGGAAGCCCTGATTCACGGCTCAGTCTCACTACAACAGCTCTCGTTCCACCTGGTTTCGCTTTTCCCACGACACAGCGACAGTGGTTGGAAAAGCTTGCCTCAACCGAGCCCTTTTTTTCCAACTGCAGAAAGAAGCCAAATGCTGCCACTATTCCCTTTGAGTCTGTTTACACTATTAATTTGAGTCTAACCAGTTCCTTTCCCGAACGTCTCTGAAAACAGTTGCGATGAATGGAAAGAAGACTACTCTTTAGCAGAAATGTGACTGGGAACACTCTGTGTAGTTACCGTTGCTGGGAAACCTGTACAAATCCTTTTCAGAGATTCAGAGATTTCCAACTGCTTAGGCAAGACAGATTTTGCCCTGGAAATAAGGAAGAAAATACAGATTGAAAAACCAATATGAGAATACGTTTCATTAGACCGGTGGAGGCAGAGGTGGTTACAGTGCAGAATATTGACGAGCTAGGACAGCTTCTCTGTCTATTGACCTTTCTGCAGAGATGCCAGTAGCTTCAAACTGAAATAAAAAGCTTGAATTTGTCTACGCCGAATGATGGGCCCGCTGTCGTATTAAAATATTATGTGCCTTTCATAAAGCTGTCTCGTAGGCCTGACTAATTCATTTCAAAAGCACCGTTTGGTTAAAATGATTACAAATCTCATTGCAGTCTCTGGCTATTTCAGGCTGAAATGGTGCTCTAGGTTCCAAGAGGACAATGGAATAATGGTCAGTAATGTAACTGAATAGTCTTATATTTTCTCTTCTGAACCTCCCTTTGCCCCAAGTATCAGTCTTAGTAGTTTCATTATTAAATACGATTGGCATTTTGTAACGACACAAAAGGGCAATTTGGTATCCAGTTTTGGTGTCCAATCCCTTTTAAAGTTATCCAAGCTGGTGGCCATCACCACATCTTGTGATGAAGAATTCGACAGATTATCTGCTGTGTGAAGTACTGTACCTCCTTTTGTTCATCTTAAATCTCCCACCAAGCACTGAACACAATGGAACTTGCTTCTGAGTAGACATGCCTAGGATTGTGCTCTAATGTTTAACAAGCTACACCTGCCCACATTCCTTCTCCTAAAGGTCTAGCACTCTGTCCCGGTTGGAGAACTTGTAAGCCTAGGGGAGCCCCACATTCTTGATGGATCTGGGGGTGAAGCATAACACAACAATTGTATATAACAAGCAGGATGATGGCTTGAAAGCAAGTGGCGGAAACTCAAGACAAAACTGACCAAACGCACGCTAAACCCACATAGGGCCTGTATTCTGTGGCATGGATGGTGGCAACGAAAAAAGCACGTACAGTATTTCTCCACCACAGTTGCAGCTGCTCAGTGTCAGCCAGTGAAGCATTTCTGGGTGGTTAAAGGCCTGTTATAATCTGGCTAGCAAGGAGAGTTGGCAAAGCCCTCAGTAGCCTGCTGTGATCAATTTACAAAACAGTTTGCGGGGGGGGGGGGGGGATGCTCAAATCCATTCTGTCTTGAAAACTGCATTTGTAGCAGAGTCCGTGATAGTCATAATGACAGCTAGTCGTGTCATATGGTAGATACCTTCTTTCAGCTTATTCACCCTTATTCACCATATTCACTCATGGACAGGTTCTTTGAAGAGGTTAGGCCAACTATTTGCATGCTTGACCATTGCCCTTCCTGGCCAATTAGCGCAGTTAGATTGGGCTTGTCTTTTGGGGTCTTGGAGGTGATCAATGCCTCACTCCTACACCCCTGAAAGAGCCCATGGTGAGACCCCCTCCTGAAAAACAACAACCAGGGTGATATAAACAACTGCTGCTCTGTTGTCAAGTCTGCTTTACCCAATAATTGGTTTCATCCAGGAATAGCTAGAGCTGAGACACCACAAAATCATGAGCATGTGGCGGTGTCTCAGCTCCAGGTATTCCTGGATAAAACCATTTCAGTCTGGCTCCTGGCCTGGTTTTGGAACAGAAATTATGTTGGCCAAGAGTATGATGCTCTTGATTCTCCTGCACTGCATCACGTTTTGATACTCATTGTGGGTTGCTTGCAAGGATGGGATTATGGGGTGCCATTTGCATGGTTCCAATCATTTCTGGAGAGTTGGTCCAGCCCACGGCCTCCATGTCAAGATGGAGCAAAGTTCCATCTTGTCATTCATGCTTTTTAACATCTACATGAAAATACTGGAAGAGGTGATCTGGAGGTTTAGGTTGACACACAGCTCTACCTCTCTTTTCCATCTTCTAATACCAAGGAAGCAATGGAGCAGGTGGGGGCAAACAAGCTAAAATTTAGCCCAGGCAAGCTGGAAGTACTGGAGTTCTGGTGATGTGGGAAACAATGCTCAATCTATTCTAGATGGTGGTGGTGCACACTCCCTCAAGGAACATATGCATATTAGGGCTGCGTTTATTTTTCAGCTTCCAGCACTAGGAGTGCTGGAGAGCTGGGTTTTTTCTCCTTCCAGCACGCTTGGGTCATGGGTTTTTTTTTCTCCCTCCAGCCCGCTCGCCATGCTAGAAGTTTCAACTGCGAGCTCGAAGCTAGAAAAGATGGCGACCTCATGCACCAATAGGAAGGTTCCTTGGCTGCAAAGGAGCTTAGGAGATGTAGTACGAGGGACAAGGAAATAAAGATGGCCGCCTCATGCACCAAATAGGAAGGCTTCTTGGCTGCAAAGGATCTTGGGAGATGTAGTGCGAGGGACGAGGAGCAACAGCAGCCATTTTGATTTTTGGCCATTTCCATTCTTTTTGGGAGCCCCGGTAGCAGCAATATTCAAGCATACTAAGAACATCACTTTCCTGCTATTTCGGAGTTGAAAAACGAATACAGCCTAAGAGTACTGGAATTTGCTCTTTCCCTGGAAAGTTGGCAGCAATGGCACTGGGTGCCTTTCACCAACTTCAGCTAGTTCACAAGCTGTGATCTTGCCTAGAAACACCAGATCCAAGATTCTTGCTCAACTTTCCTCCAGGCTACTGTAATACTCTCTGCATGAGGCGGTCTTCAAAAACAGTTCAGAAATCGTACTTGGTTCAAAACATTGCTGCTTGAGTGCCTTCTCAAGTTGAAAGAGCACATAACTCAGATCTTACCATCTAAACCTGTTGCCTGTTGGTTTCTGGGCTGGATTTAAATTGCTGGTGCTCGTCTTTAAAGCCCTTGATGGTCTGGTCTAGAACCAGGCTACCGCAAGAACAGTTTTCTCCCATGCAAACCTATCCAAGCATCAAGACTACACTCCTCCTTCTCCTGAGACATCGTGTAAGTTGCAATAAAGCCTTTTCCAGAAAAGTGGTATCGGTATCATCATCATCATCATCATCACCACCACCACCACCACCACCTAAAGTGAATAACCGTCTAAAAACTGGCTGGGGAGGAAAAAAAAAGATGGCTTTGCACTTTGCTTTTGCAACCGCTGGTTTAAAGGAAAAAATGGTTAATTGTTTTTTTCTGGTTGGTGGACACTCCTATCTGCTCCAGCATTTGTTTCCCCATGGTGCTTTGAAGAGGGGGGTTAGAAAGGAAAGGAAGTGTAAGTAAGGTCCAGGATAGGGCTGGTTTAAGTATCACCATCCATTCGTTTGGCCTGGTGCTCTAGTAGGCATCTTGCCAGCTGTTGTTACGCCAAAGTCCAGTCCATACCATTTAAAACTGCATTAGTGCTTTGCTTCTCTAATTAAGTCCACTGAGTAGAGAGGTGGTTTACATGGGTAAGATCAACAGCACAAATTCTCTCCCGGTTCCAAGACAGCTCTCCCAAAATCAGCCTTCAAAAGGCACCGTTTGACAGGCTATATAAACAACTCTATTTCAGATACCTTGTGTGTCACAGAGTAAAAATAAATACTCTTTCCAAATATACCTATCTATATCATTGAAGGAGAGATGATTCAGCACATAAGCATCTATGTGCTCTAGGGCCGGCAGAGATGGAGCCAGAGATGTTGGATCACTATGATTAAATGTGAAATTCACCCCTCCCTGTTCCCTGGGACTGAAGTCCACCACCCTGCTGCTTGTCTATCCCAACGGAACACATCCCCTCCTACATTCTGAGAAAGTTTTTTCTGCAGCTCAACTACCATCTGCTAGGGTGATGACTGACTCTTTCCCTATTTTTAAAAAATAGACATTTTAAGACACTTCCTCTTACAGAATTTTACATTAGCAGTTCCTCCCCATGTCAGCACCGGCCATTGGAGAGCTGCCTGAGCTGGTCAATGGAGGCATGGGAGAAGAAGCTGCAGCATGCATACCTCCCAGTTTCTCCCAGAGTGGTCCAGTTTCTTCCATTACCCTGGTGGTGCTTCTGTGGCTCACACACTATCAGGTAACAACATGCCTAATGGGTAGGCTTACCAGATCTCCAACCAGGACAGAGTGCTAGACCTTTAGGAGAAGGAATGTGGGCAGGTGTAGCTTGTTAAGTCCTAGAGCACAATCCTAGAGGCATGTCTACTCAAAAGTAAGCCCCATTGTGTTCAGTCGGGCTTGCTTCTGAGTAGACATGCCTAGGATTTTGCTCTAAGGTTTAACAAGCTACACCTGCCCACATTCCTTCTCCTAAAGGTCTAGCACTCTGTCCCGGTTGGAGATCTGGTAAGCCTACTACTGGGCCAAGGAAGAAGAATGCCATCAGTCTGGGTGACTGTCTCAACCCCATTGCTACTCCATCCTTACTTGATTTTGTTGACGGTTATATCAAGGCAACCACATTCCTTGCTTAGAATTGCACTACTTTTATTCCATAGTATAAGTTTTTATGCAACCCACATTTCAGGTTTCCATGGAAATCAGTTATGCGCCAGAGCAGTCCCACCGAGGCCTACAGAACTACTATTTTGGCCTTGTTAAATAGGCCGCCAGTATTTTATTTATTTCATATTTGTTGGGTTTTTTCTTTTAAAGGTGCACACAATTTATAGTTGCTAAATTTTTAATGGTTTTTTTTTTCAGTCTGGCTTTTGGGTGACAACCAAGGTGTAGCTGAGGGGGAGCATAGGTCTGGGATTTCTCTTACAGCAGGAGCAGCGATATAATCAGCAGACGTGCTCAGGTGCTGCCTGAACTTTTTTCAATGGACCTTAGTCAAGAAACAGCAGCAGGTTCCTCAGGAGTCAAACTGAGAAATTTGCCTAAGGACATATGTTCAGGTCTCCGCAATAATCTTTCCCAAGGACAAGCTATAATTCTGGCAAATGTGTTTGGGAGCATGTCCTACTGAACACTGCAGGACTTACTTCTGAGTAATCATGTATAGGCTAGCAGTCAACCATACCTTTTCTGTTCATCTGGGATATTTTTAAATTCCTATTTTATACAGTTGTTTTTAAACTACTGCAACCTACTGGTACTTCAAGACTCTGGGATGACATTAGCTAGATCTTTAAACTTGGCATAATAAGTTTCAAAGTAGGAATAAGTGGCAGAAAAAGAAAACACTAATAAAGAAATTAAAGATGCATTAAAGACTCCACTGCAGTTGTTGTTGTATAGTCTAAGTGGGGTGTGGAAATGGGGGGGGGGGTTTTGTCATGTCAAACTCCTATACTCAAAATGTACCACTACCCCACTGGTGAAAACAATCTAGAAAAACAAACAGGACTTATTATTTTGTTTCCTGGCTTTCGATTTGGCTGTCACAGACTGCAGAAAGGGAAATAGTAGCCTCAAGATGAAAAAAGCTGCCCACAGAGAATGATGAACAACAACCATTCGCGAAAGTCTGCCTATGCAATTAAAAGCAAAGATTGGATGATGTTTATTGAAGATGTCACTCAGGGCCTTGAACAAGATACGCCCTTGTGCATGGCACTTCCCATTTATTTGTCAGAGATTATGCAAGTTGGATGAAACTCAAAAGTGTACATGGCCTCTCATTTAATGATAGTGGAACAATAGTCCAGGCACTCTGAGCAAATGGCCTTTAACAACAGTTCCCAGTGGTGCTGTAATGACCTCTTTGGACAATACTTTCACAGCATGGAGCTGCTGCAGCAAGGTTCTTTCTTGTTCTACCAAAGTAGTACCAGAAGCCCATATGGACACTGGCGGCAAGGCATGGGGTGGCATGGGGTGCCTTTCTAGGGGCAAACAGAGACTCCACTGCAAATCCACTGGTGGATACATTTTGGTGAAGGAAAGGACATTTGTTAGGGTTTTCTTATGTCATTCTCTTATATTGAGTTTGGGAAGAAGGATTATTATTGTTATTAATACAGTGCCATCCTTAGGTTAGACACCAGAAGACATTTATTTATTTGGGGTGGGATTATTATTATTATTATTATTATTATTATTATTATTATTATTATTATTATTATTATTATTATTTTGCATTGTTGATATTTCTGTGTTGGTTTTAATTTGCCTTGAATGAATGTCCTCTGTGCAAAGAAGGCGAGAGATACATATCGTCATGAGCAAACAAAGGAATCATGTGGATCCAGCTTTTGTACCCTCTCTCTGCATACCTGGATGGCACACCTATCTCATTACAGTATCATTCCAAAAAGCAACAGGCCAAAGCATGTGTCTTGGCAGTTCCAGGCAGGCAGGAGCAAAGGTGGAGATGTGAGGTGGAGGCTGAATTAATTGTTAAAAGGTAGTTCTGGGCATGTATCTACATTTTTCCTGGGACATCTCGAGCTGACGACAACATGAAAGGAATTTTCTTTTCCTAAGTATGATGCTGGATCAGATCGGAACTTACTTCCACTGTGAGGAGGTTCAGCTTTGTTCCTTTACTAATTGCAAGAGCAATTATG
Organism: Plestiodon gilberti rubricaudatus; assembly: GCA_026170595.1. Taxonomy (NCBI): domain Eukaryota; kingdom Metazoa; phylum Chordata; class Lepidosauria; order Squamata; family Scincidae; genus Plestiodon; species Plestiodon gilberti. Next base: position 16,263,115 of record JANXHW010000004.1, on the reverse strand, counting down.
CCATTTTCAGAATATGTTTTAATAAGTAGGTCAAACACAAAAAGGGCACCGTGTCATCACACACTCATTTCAAATGTTTGCCTATTGTAATCTAAGTGGGCGAGGTTAGTCCCAAGAAAGGCGCTAGGAGCAGAAAGCAAGACACAGAGCTTCAAAAAGAAAAAAGAAAAAGAAAGGAAATTGGTATTCATTCCTTGGGGTTGCTGAATATTTTTTCCCAGTAGTTGGAGTGCAATTAACATTGCAGTTGTAGCAGTAATTGATCCGGACTGTCTCTAAAGTATGACTTAAAATTTAAAGCCACCCACCTTCCATATTTGTCAATCTATTAGATACCCTCAAGACTATGATTTGTTGTTGTTCAGTCGTTAAGTCGTGTCTGACCCTTCATGATCCCATGAACCATATCCCACCAGGCCTTCCTGTCCTCCACTATCTTCCTGAGTTCGCTCATTTTCATGTTCGTTGCATCGGTGATGCTGTCTAACCATCTCATCCTTTGCCTTCCCCTTCTCCTTTTGCCTTCAATCTTTCCCAGCATCAGAGTCTTCTCCAGAGAGTCCTCTCTTCGCATTAGGTGGCCAAAATATTTGAGTTTCAGCCTCAGTACCTGTCCTTCCAGGGAACAGTCAGGGTTGATTTCATTTAGGATTGACTGATTTGATCTCCTAGCAGTCCAAGGGACTCTCAGGAGTCTTCTCCAGCACCACAGTTCGAAAGCATCTATTCTTCGGCGCTCAGCCTTCCTTACGGTCCAACTCTCGCAACCATACATTGCTACCCTTCCATTTTTATCACCTGTAAGATATGATATTGCCCAAATTGGTCTTCTCTTGAATGCATCACACACAGCTTTAATACCAGTACTTTACTTGTCTGGGAGGAGACAGTTTGGACAACCCTCGCCCCCGTATGATTAGAAATTATTTTGTTAATTTTTTAGTTGGCCCTGATATTTATTTACCTAATGGCAACTGCAGGGAGCCCAATCTGGATTGTGACTGTAGAATTGAGGAGAGGCTGTAACCTTTTGCTCCCGCCATGGTCTCAATCTAGACTGGGGCTGCCTGAGGCTGCTACTGGTTCTTAAAGGAAAGCGCCACAGCAGAGACAAGGGTTTAAAGCCCTTTCCCCAGATGGGATGGGCCTAATACACAGTGGGGCCCCTGTGGCTACTATTCAGCAAACAAAAGGTAAGTGTGTCAGGGCCAATGACACATTTATCACAACTGTGAGTTATATTGTGGGTTAACGTGTCCTATGTGGCTTGTGTCTGAACTGGGAACAAGTATGACCATCTGTTTGACATTGGTGTCTCAAATCCAAAATAGAATTGGTGTCTCAAATCCAAAATAGTATAACCAGAGTGCATTTAGGGCGGCGGGGGGGGGGGGGGAAGCAGTGGAAATCAAAAGGGCTTCTTCTCTGTTACTGTTAAGTACATCTGTGACTCACTCCCTCTACTGGTCCATCTTATATTGCTTTAGAGCTGTGCAGAACGAAGAACCAACTTGAGACGTGCCTCTTTTCATGTGTCTTGTTGGGTCTGGCTAAAATCCCCTTAGTCCAGCATGCAACAGTAGCCCACAAGGTGCCTCAGGGACGCTCCACAGCAGACTGTGAAGGTGGGCCATTGTCCCTCTTTATCCTTGTAGGGGGTGCCCAATTGTGCAGAGAGATGTTTCCTGTTTAAGGAAGCCTTCTGAGTCCTTGCCTTTTTTTAACATCCTGCTGGTACAGGTGGAGTGCTGCTGCTTTTTTATGCTCTTGTTTTAATTGTAATTTGATCTGTATTAATTTTAGATGATGGTTTTTTATTAGTTTCTGTGGATTGTTTTTATTGTTTTAAATGTGATTATTGTTTGTATTATTGTATCCCTTTCCCATGTTGTAAGCCGCCTTGGGTCCCTTCGGGGAGAAAGGCGGGGTAAAAATATTGTAAATAAATAAATAAATAAATAAGATGCACCTGCAGCTGACTATGGAGGTTCTACTAAACTGATCCCTCATGAATGTATCTATTCAGTGTAGTAAGCTATTTACCGTGACTTCACCACATCTTGGATAGTCCCTGTGCACCCCTGTGGTGCGACCTCTCTTTTGCATGGAACACATGGAACACTTTTTTCATGGAACACTTTTTTCTCTGGAACACATGCGCAGTCCTGACGCCCTCCAGGCCTGGGCGTTTTGCTACACCGAAGTAACCCCACCGCTCATGACATTAGGTCCCATTAGGTCCCTTTTTGCCTTTGCATGGGAGACCTGAGGATTAGACCCGAAAGCACTTCACAACTAAAGCAGCTATAAAATGCAAAAGACAGCTGAGCAGTGCAGAGCCTCGGATTTCTCAGTGGAATTTTAAAAAGCATCTCTCGAGGCTCTCTCATTTCCACCGCACTTGAGTCTGAAGAGAAAAAGCAGCTTAATTTTCCCCCTTGACAGGAATGAAGTAACGTTGCTTGAGGCTAAATGTGTCTAACAACATTCAAACCTGTGTGTGGTCTTGTCTTGCGACTCTGATATCAGAAAGCGCGTCCAATGGATCTATCTGTATCCATCTATCTGTCTCCTTCTCTCACCAGCAGGACCCACATAAATCTTGCTCGTCAACAATGCATTAAGATTGAGCATCCTTGATTTATCAAAAGGTGAAGAAGCACACTTATCTCTGGCCTGTCAAATATTTCATTCGAAATATCTCCTTCAGAGTTACTGGCAAGAACAGAGAAATGCAAACAGCCTCCAAAATACCGACAACACCAGGCAGGGCTCCGATTCCATATCCCCCCCCCCTCCACCATCTGTGTCAAACAGAAGACTGCCTTTGATTGCGGCTGTCTCCTCTACAGCTTTGACGACAGCTGAAAATAGATGTGATTGATTTCTACCTACCAAGGGTGTGGTGAAATGGAAAAGCAGGCTGGTTGTCGTATTCTTACTCCGTGTGTTTGCCGGGAGCAGATGTGAGATCTATCTGTGCAGTTCCATTTTGTGAAAGTTGCATTTTGTTGAAAGTAGCGGGTATGGTAATCTCCATAGATGGCGTGTCTCTTTCCATAGCACGGAATGTGACCGTATGCCAAATGTGAAAGCTAATACACGAGAAGAGGGCAGAGGGATTGATTGTGATGGATAAAATGCTTTGCTGTCATCTAGGTTTGGTCAGAGTATTATCATTTACCTTAAAGAGCCAGTGTCTCTCTCTCTCTGTGTTCATAGCCAATGTTTTTCCACAGAAAGACTTCAGAACTGCTCAACCAATCCTTACTCACAAAATATCATTCAAAAGTCAGCACGCAGACAACATGCGCATGGTTCAGTCTGATACCAAGCATGTTTACTTGGAAGTTTATCTTACTGAGCTCAGGGAAGCTTACTCACAAGAAAGTGTGTATAAAACATGCAACTGTCATTTCACAAAAGTAATTCATGAGCCGCCTCAACATTAAAACCTTAAGGTCTCCCATCCTCCCTTAGTTCAAGCTACCTGGACTAAACCAGCCTCACAGCATCCAAGGCAGCCAAAGAGGACCATATTCGACACTGATTTTTTGTGGCATCAGAGAACAAATTGATGTTTCTAGTGCTGAACTGAAAATTCTCACTGAAGGATTTGGGGCCTTGAATTTGGGGTCAGACTCATGGGCAAAGTTCAGTGGGTCTGAAGCTTCTGCGAAAGTTTGAGGGGGCAGCGTGTTGCTGGCAGACAGATGTCCTTTTTTTCTTTATCATTTTCCTTCTGCCTCTCTGGCAGAGGTAGCAACAGCAGTAGAAGTGTGGAGATCCTGCTGTCTGCCAAGAATGCCCTCCCAGAACACCCTGTGCCTGAAGTTGTGTCATGACAGAATTCAATGGCGTTCCTATGACCCCCCCCACCCCCACCTCCCATGCAGGAAGTGACCTAACGGCAGCAGCCATTATCGAGCACTCATAGGCGCAGAGTGGGCCGCCAGCACTCCTAGGTCGCTCGCAGGACGATCCACCACGCCAACAGCTGCCGTTGCACCCCCCCCCCCGCCCGCCTACCGCCTGGGGCCTGATCCCACCGCCCAGGGGCCCAACACCCCAAGGCCCCCACCGCTGACGATGCCACTGACAGAATGTCATTCTGAGGGGACTTTTCTGGGGGGAAAGGGTGGTTTCCAGTGAGCAGAGAAGTTTTTCACCCACCACAAATGGCCAAAGTGAGCCTTCTTTTTCACAACCTGAGAATGCAGCAGAGATTTTGGATTTTGGATCAGATTTCTAGTAATTTGGATTTTGGATCAGATTTCTAGTAATTTCAAAAGTCACACCTTTAGTGCAAAATAAGAAACCACGTTATCACTGGTGTCGCTTGGAGAAGATATAGAATAAATGATTCAGCAATTGAGGATTTTCCCACTCTGGAAATGAAAATTAAATGATGGGAAGGCTTTTCACCTCTGAATTTCTGCTTGCCATGCAGCTCTATAGGGTACTGTATCATGGTAAATGTACCAAAATATTTAGGAAAGGTTTTAATGCTATGTCCTACACCTAGGTGCCTTCTGTGTAAGCTGTATGAAGCATGCAGTATCCCAGATCTGAGGTAAAAATCAGAGGAAAAGAAAAGGAGTAGGAATGGAAAAATGGCACGTGGGCCAGGAATATTCTTTTCATAATCCCTGCACCGACAGTCCAATGGGGTAGAAATATATGCCTGAACAGTGAGAAATATATCCCTCCTGGAGTCATCCCCACCAATAACCCTCACTCGTTCCCCTCAAACAGCAAAACAGGAAATAAGTGCATACGCCACAGACAATGGTGTCTCTATTATACCATTGTCAACTCTCTTTAAATACATAGGCAGCCCAGATGCTCAACTCTAACAAATGTAGGCTCTGAACAAACAATCTGTAGCTGTAGCCAACAAAAATGAAGGTATAAATCATGCATTCAAAGCCTACGTGCCTTGGGATGTGCCTAGATAGGCCCCATGCAGAGCCATGTGAAGTTGGGGGTCTGGGCAAGGAGGTGTGATCCTGATGCCCACCCCAGCACAGCACCTGCATTTCAAACAAGGTTGACTGTCTGTACAGGGCTACAGGGAAGACAAACAGAATTAGACCCAGGATTGCTCCCAGGACTTGTCAATCAACATAGCTTTTTGCTCTGATTGAAGGCGGCTGAAGAGTATATGTTGACACACCCTGTATCCAGCCCAGGACCAATCAAAATGCAGAAGAACTGACATGGGTGGGAGCCAGAGGAAATCCCAGCTTCCCAAGACATCTCAATCAGGAGTAAGATAATATTATTCCAGACTAGTACTGAAGTTAGTATGTGAGACTCCTTGCTGCCCTTGACGTACACACTCCTTCAGCTATTGTCTTCACTGAATACGTTTTGCTGGGTTTTGTAGTGCTTAAAAAACCTGCAGAACTTGTCTGCCCGAAAGCATCAATGAGACAAAAGAAGCGAGTCTCCACCGTGGGGCATGCCATCTCTAGCACCTTCAGTTCTTAAAGAATCACTGTCTGCCTCCAGCCTTCCAAAGGCACCTTATCAGAAACACAAACCCAATTTTGGGACAGTGCTGAGATTGTGTTTCCTTGTACAGCTATGTGTTGTGGTCAAACTATTTTTCCCCCTCATGTGGCTCTGAAGTCAGTTGATATCCTTTGCTCTTTATAACGGGGGATATTTGATGCAGGGACAGCGAAAAATGCTTTATTTTGCTTTCCTCATTTCCCAGGAATACGTTTGATGAAGATTTCTGCACACAAGAGGGGCGTGGGATTTAGTAAACAGACAAGAGGTGAAAATGTGAGTGATTTTTGGCACGCCTCCCTTTGCAAATGTTAGTTTTCTCCCTGCGCAGGGTGTGCAACCCTAAGTGAATCAGCCCTTTCGTATTTTATTTGGTCACAGACTTAATAGTATGTTGTACAGTGTCTAAAGGCTTAAGATTAAAATGATATATATCCGGTAGAAGGACTAAGTTAATCCCCACCAGCTGGAATACAGACCAGAGGGGCCCTTCCTTTCTGGAAGAGGTTTTGAATTAGTATTAAGACCTTCGCCTGAAAACAGAAATGCTTTGCAGAAGTGAAGACATGTGGCAGGGCCGCAAAAGGTACTTTCTGAAGTAATAACATTCAAAAAACCCTCTTTTTTCACTTGACTTTAACCTAGTTGAACACAGGAAGCAAAAAACCCAAACCAAGAAAAACGCACAGCTGACTTTGCCTGTTACAGAGTTATGGTAGACAGCTGTTCCCTACAACCACACAGACATCCCTCTTTAAAAAAAAAAAATAAGTCTTCTTCCAGATTTGGAAAGTAGTATTACTTTTGGATGAAAGAGCTTCCAGAAATACATGCAATGTTAAAAAAAAAAAATCCTCAGGTTGCCAAAAACACACTGAAGTTTTGCTTACATTACATTCTTTCCTTGTATATGTTTGAAAGAAAGAAAAAAAAAACCATCCAGGAGAATTACAGACAAAAACGTACACACCCTCCACTAAAAGGTCTTCCTCACAATGATAAGTTTTAAGTTAGAAGAACGAGAGCAGGAGGCAGCTCAGTCAACGCTGTCTTGAAATTCTCCTTTACACCTCTTTTCTGAAGCATAAATATGGACGCCATCCAGTTTTCCCATTCTGAACGGCTTTGGCTGGAGGAGCTCGGTATGGAAGTCATTTCCCTTGTAGGTGCAGTAGCTACTTTCCACAGACTCAACAAAGACATGAAATATCATTAACATCTGATTCCGAAAGGCTGACAACCACTTCTTTGTTTTAACACAGCCATCCGGGGAAAGCTGTTGCATATTACCATATCGCTAGCAAAATTGTACTTTACTTATTAGACTGCAGTAGAGGACCGTGGAAGTGTTTTGCTCATTTGTGCTGGCACAAGAGTCTCTGAATGTAGCGATTGTTTTCCGAGGCTGCAATCCTGCTCCATTGAAAACCAGAGGGAGCTTTGCTGTTGATTCCCGTTGGGACAGGATTGCATGCGCCTCAGGTGGGCATTTCTTATGATTTTCGGTGTTACAGAAAGCTGATCAGTGCAAACGTGGTTGGAGCTTTGGATACATGATGTTTAGCCAAAACGTGGGCCACAGTTTTATGCAAGGCTGGAGTCACAGATGTGGGTGTGTGGGAATTGAAGCCCTCTACACCCTCCAACATTTCACAGATGATAATAATAGGGACAATGTCGACACTCCTATTTGTACTTTCAACACCCCTGTTCTCTCACTAAGTATCACTCTGTATCACTAAGTATCACCCTTTCCCCTATTACAAAGCTACTCTGTGTGTCTGGTAAATAAGGTTACCAACTTTTTAACCAGCCCTTACTGCTGACCCTTTAACTGTGGTTTGATCATGACATACAAATTAATGTTACGGTGGTGGCACCAGAAAAAAAAAAATACTGGAGAAGCACTAAAGAGGGAAAAGGATTTCAGGAAGCGAGCTTTGTCTCATGATAGATTTCTGAAAGAGAAATAAAAGTGTACAGGTGGGCCCCCATATCCACTGATTCGCTATCCACGGTTTCAGTTATCCACGGATCGCTATCCACGGTTTCAGTTATCCCCCCCCAGGCTTTTACTTTTTTTTCAGTAAGCTTTTTTTTCTTCCTTAAAGAAACAGGAGAAGCAGCCCCTGGCTGCTTGTTACAGGCAAATAGAACGAGACTAAGTACTAGAGGGGCTCTGCAAGGTTAACAGAAACCTTGCAGAGCCTCTCTAGGACTTTGTCTCGTTCTACTTGCCTGCAATGGAGGCTGCTTCTCTGTTTGTTTTAAGGAAGAAACAAAGCTTGCTGAAAGAAAAATAAGAGCTGGGGGGGGCAGCATGCCTGCCTGCAGGGGAGGCAGGGTGGGGGGCCCCTCAGGAAACCATGGAGGGGGTGTTCGCTCTTATCCACGGTTTCAAGTATCCACGGAGGGACCTGGAACATATCCCCAGTGGATATGGGGGCCCACCTGTATTTCACGTGAAAGTTCCTATCCTAACCATATTTCAAATCTTCCAGTGGAAAACAACAACTCCATAAATCTGCAAAAGGATATTCCCACTCTCCACCCCTTTTCCCTGAATTCCTACACTGCTTCTCTCTTCCCCTTAATGCTTTTTTTTTTTAACCTGCCCTGAATTGTTCCATTTCCTGCAGACTCTTACTCTGGGTCTAGGTTAGGGTAGCAGCTGCAAGTGAGGAGTGGAGGCCATGCTGGAAGTCTCTTTTTTACTGGGAAAACTTTCTCCACCAAAAACGGAAGAGGAAGACGATGAGAGCCAAAGACAGAAGGTAGAGAGGGAGTGCTACAGATTGTCCCTCACAAGAGGACATGGACGAGGCGAGCTGAATGTCAGTGGGCTTGGAGACGGCAGCTCATTAACTACTTTCCAGCTTCAAAATTCTCTGGCTCACCATAGTCCTGGGGTGTTCAGAGACATTATATGGGGGAGGGAGAGCATGCCAGCAAGCCCCTCTCGCACATGATATACTCCCAAAGCCCCGTCTGCTCTGGATCCAGGGTGACAATCACTGCAAAATATCTCTCCTAGAGAGCAGCATTTGTCGCTGCAGGCAAACGCTCTATTTGTGGATTGGAGCGGGCAGGGCTTATTGGGAACATGTTAGCATGGAGGCTGGGTTTGCCTGCACACTCTCACTCTGTCCCATGGTGTGGACAGCATCTACAGTTATAATGCCTGAAAGGGTTCACATGCTATTATACCTAGGTACATTTGTGAGTAGGCCAGCGGGTGGTGCAGCGTGTTAAACCGCTGAACCATAAGCTGTCAATCGAAAGGTCGGCAGTTCGAATCCGCGACGGGGTGAGCTCTCGTTACTTGGCCAGCTTCTGCCAACCTAGCAGTTCCAAAGCATGTCAATGTGAGTAGATAAATAGGTACCGCTTGCGGGAAGGTAAACAGCGCTCCGTGTTCCAGCTGCATGCTATGCGCTGCGGCAAGGAGAGTCATGCGGCCACATGACCACGGAGGCGTCTTCGGACAACACTGGCTCTTCGGCTTTGAAATGGGGATGAGCACCACACCCTAGAGTCGGACACGACTGGACTTAATTGTCAGGGGATACCTTTACCTTTTTACATTTGTGAACCCAGATCATTGTTACTCTGTCCTGGGTGACATTTATTCACGTTTCATTCAATGCAGGTATAATCTGTGTACAGTTATGTACAGTACGTGGATCGCTGACCTGTAAAAATGGAACTCACATGAAAGTGTGTACCTGGGGATAGACATTCTGTACCTGCATGAAGCATAACATGCAAACAGCCCTTCTGTCACCAGCATATAGAAGTGAGTTGATGAAAAGGGAACTGATCTTCATGTAATGTACTGCATAGGTTGATGATAGTCCAGAAGAAGCACTCTGAACGTATGAAAAATGCCCTTTCTTCAAGTAATCACAGAGTCCAGTAATCGGGGAAGTGAGCTACTTCTCTGCGGGAATGCTTGTTCCCACGAGAACACGACGGGACTTAATTGTCAGGGGTCACCTTTACCTTTACTAGCTTCAGCATGCCCTTGTTAAAAGTATCATTCACGTACTCTGCAATAGCCAGTCACACACACTGGGTTCTGAAGTGGAGTGTGTTAATAAACTGAATGCAACAGTTTCCGTTTTATGATCAGCTTACAAACACCCTGGAAAGAAAGCGGATACCTGTACCTTAAATTGAAAGTGGTTTCACCCCAAAGGCAAAACAGGGGCAGTGATTTACTGAGGACACACACAGCTCCAAAACATATGGCCTGTCCCATATAGACAGCATGTTATTCCAGCACCCTTCCCTGAATTTTACACTTTTTATTTATTTATTTTAAAAGTACATCTCTAACCTTAGCATTTGGAGAGACATAAGGAAAAATGACGTGGAGCCAACATTCTACCCAATTTCTCAGGAAGAACTAAACCTACTCCAAACTGGTGGGCGCTTGGCACTCATGATTTAATTTTAATTTTTGGAATTAGAATTATTTAATAAATTAAGCAGCTTTGGGGGGGGGGGCGGGTGCTGCTTTCCATTAACGTATAATGCTTGGCCTTCGCTGTCCCCTTAGGCCTCACCACTGCTGTTGCAAAGTTTCTGGCTACAGAGCCCAAGAAAGGCCAAATAATCCGTCCATTGGGCATTTCTGAACGGAGCCAAACATTCGTCTCCACCTTTTCAGACAAGCCAAGAGGTTCTGCAGGCTTCAGTAACACTCTTGTGCTACACAGTGGAAGAAAGTAAGATGAAAGCCTGGCCTGGGGCACTTTTAATTCCAAAGCTTATTGGGAAAGAGAGAGAGAAATAAAGAAACAGAGAAATGACACTTTTTAAAAATGTGTTCCAGTTTCTAAAGCAATCAAGGTCTTTTTCTAAATGATTTTGAAAGAGAGAAAACCGTGTGTTTATTTTTACCTATTTCCTATAACTTTCTGTCTACTGGGATTAAATTGGTAACGTAGATAAATTATAACAGGTTATTCAACATCACGGACAGATGTAAAATGTGCTAAGGCCAGAGCACATTACATCTAATCCTATCAGAGGGCTTGTTTGGTTCTTGCCACCAAACAAACCTGCCCCATGCAATTAAATGCACATATCGTGGACCCTCCCCTCACTTTTGTATGAGTTTCTTCAATAGTGTGTTGGGGGGGTCATTCAAACCACCCCCTAACTCAAGTTGCTAAACCTAGAGGGGCAATTCAGGTGAATGGTTCCCCCATGCCAGTGGTTCTCAAACATTTTAGCACCAGGTCCCACTTTTTAAAATGACACTCTATCGGGACCCACCTAATTTTAGGAGATGCTCAAACATTTCTCTCCCTATATTTACACAAGCTTGCAAACTGCAGGAGCTCAGCTGTTTGCAGGGTTATTAGCAGCTATCTTGCAAACTGAAGGAGCTCAGCTCTTTGACGGGCAATTAGCAGCTATCTGATTTTTGAATAGCCTCAGAACTTGTAGCAATTACTTATCTGATCTTTCCATCACCTGGGACCCACCAGTAATCAGGACGCGACCCACCAAGTGTGTCCTGACCCACAGTTTGAGAAACACTGCTCAATGCAATTGAAGAAACTCATCAGAAAGTGAGGGAAGGAACCAGGACCTGCATTTTTCATTGAATAGGGTGGCTCAGCTTCAGCTGCAAGAGTATCATCTGATCCAGCCACAAATCAATGAGAGTTTAATTCTTATCTAAGAAATTATATCCTGCCTTTCAACCCCAAAAGGGCCCCAAGGTAGCCACAACAATAAAACACAACAGTTAAATCACAAAAACAATATGATGAATATATTATTACAAATCTAAAAATTGAACAAGAACAATAAATTAATCCAGACACTGAACAGACAAAACACATCAAGCTCAGCAGGGAAATAATCAAATCAACTGAAAAGCCTGGTGAAACAAAAACATTTTAGCCAGGCACTAAAAAGGCAGCAGTAAAAGGGACAAACAGACCTCTAGGGATAAGGGAGTTCCAGGGCCTGGGGGGGGTTTGCAACACACACACACACAAACACACACACAATGGCGTCACTCCCGTCAAGCGATGGGAGCGGGCCGCTACGGGGTGACGCGCACAAAGGGGTGACGCGCGCACCCCCAAACGCGTCACCTCCGTGACGCACGTCGCCCTCCGGACACACCGAGGCCGGCCTGAGAGCCGGCCTTGGAGCGTCCGGCCCGGCCGGTGCTCCAGGGCCTTCTGAAAGAAGGCCCAATGCGTCAATACAATACACAAACTTTTACTGTTTTCGCGCATGCGCAGACCGTTTTGAGGGCAAGAGGGCAGGCCCTTGCCCTCAGAAACAGTCTCTGTGCATGCGCGAAAACAGTAAAAGTTTGCGTATTGTATTGACGCATTGGGCCTTCTTTCAGAAGGCCCTGGAGCGTCCGGAGGGTGACGCGAAGGGGCGGGGGGCACCAGGGGCAGGGTGCAGTTCTATTGGGGAGGCATAGTCGGGGGGTCACTAGGGTGACGCGCGTCCTAGTGACGCCTCTGCACACACACACACACACACACACACACACACACACACACACACACACACACACACACACACACACCCTGAGAATCAGACGGATGAGGAACATTGAGCAAAGCCTTCAATGGCAAAGGAAAGCAGCAAGCGGATCCATAAGGGAAAAATTGTTACTTCAGATATCCGGGCCCCAAACCACTTGGGCTTTTAAGTCTAAACACCTTGGATTGCGCTTGGGAATAAAATGGCAGCCAATGTAGGTGGAACAACAGCCCAATCCAACGCAACTCCCTGCATGACAATGCAGCGGCACCAACATGGCACCGAATGTATCCCATGGGGGAATTTCAGCATCTGGAGGCCTCCTTGGGCTAAGGGCATTGAGAGGCCTCCTGGGGTAAGCCTGTGCCAGTCGCCGGGTCTACTCAGACCAGTACCAGCTACATCACTGGTGCCGGTCCGCATGGACCCAGGTCAGGGGATCGAGGATGGGAAGGGGGTTAGGATTCAGCAGACGCCACTGCCACAGAACCTGCCCCTTCCCATTCCTGATCCAACCTCCTCCCCTTCCGCTTCACTGCTCCAGTCCGCCCACCCCCTGCCTCCCTCCCACCCCCTGCACACACTTACTGGGCCCAGGGTGTCACCTTTTGTAACAGCTACAGGCTGTACACAGTGTTCCCTGTTAGGAGTCTGCAGCAGTGCATAAACTCCTTCTGGATCTGCACGGTGTGGCAACTGCATTGCAAGGCCACTTCCAGGCATTTGACAATGTCAATACCCTTCCAGGTTACCGAGCTCCGTGCTGCATGGAGCTCAGCTTGGAGGTGCATGGCCACTCAGCCACAGAACCATACAGCCAACTCCAGTTCAGCATTCTTACCAACAAACAACACCTTTATCTGTTCTGGATTAATTCTCAATTTGTTGGCCACATCCAGTCAATCACTGAGCTCAGACACTCGTTCAGGGCTTCCAGCACTTCCTGGGAATCAGATGAAAAGGAACGGTTGAGCTAGGAAAGTAAAGAATCTGTGCTAGCAACAAGGACTCGAACCAGAAACCTCCTAGACTGGGGCTGGGGCTAAGACTAGGAAGCTCATGTGTGTGCTCAGGTTTCAGAACCCCCTGCAGGCACAGAAGGAAAAAGTGTGCAATAGCCCCTGAGATAAAAGTGTGCAATAGCCCCTGAGATAAAAGTGTTCAATAGCCCCTGAGATAAAAGTGTGCAATAGTCCCTGAGATAAAAGTGTGCAATAGCCCCTGAGATAAAAGTGTGCAATAGCCCCTGAGATTGGCAGGTAGTAGGATGCCTCTGGATTGGCCAGACTTGATATAAATACTATGGTCAATAGAACAGTATATTCTGCTTTCCCCAGCTCCCATCTCAAGACATAGACCTCAGGGACCCCGAACTGAACTGAATAGACTGTCTCCTGGTCTATTTATTTTTAAACCATGTACCTCACTTTTTCCACAGGGTGCAGCACAAAGCAACCTACAGTATTAAAAGACAATATGTCACACAAATTAAAAGAAGGAAAATTAATAATTACAAAAACCAAACAATGAAGCAAAGAGCAATGTTCTTCTACCAGAAGAAGAAAAACAGACACAAACCACAAGATCCTCACTCCAGACCAAAAGCCCTGCAAAACAGCCAGGTCTTCACAAGCCTTAAAAAGGAGAGAAGGGGGGGGGGGGACTGAGCCTCCAATGGGAGAGAATTCCACAGTATCTGGATCAACATAGAGCAGGGTTTCCCAAAGTGGTGGGTCATGACCCACCACTCTGAGAAGGGGCAGGTCACTACGTGTGGGGTGGTGGTGGTGGCAACGTGTGGTGACATTGGCGACCTCCTGCTACCGCTGGGAAAAACAGGGTCTTTTTTAACTTACTGGGGCTTGCGCCACCCTCCAGAGGGGGGGCCGCAGCCATCCCCGCGAGCCTCCCCAAGCATCAGATTGGCTCCCTGAGGTGATTGACGCCCACTTCTATTTTATTTCCTGGTTTTGCTGAAATCCAGAAGTGGGCTTCACTCCCCTTGGGGAGCTGATCTGAGGCTTGGGAAGGCCCGTGGGGGGTGGCCATAGTCCCCCACACCCTCCAGAGGGCAGTGCGACCCCTGATAAGTATTAAAAAATCGTGGCGGCACGATTCCGGGAACACTGCCACCATCGCCTCGCCCCTGCAAACACTACTCTTGGTGAGAACTTTGAGAAATGCTGACATAGAGGAAACCCTGCCCACTTCACTAGGCAACAGCACTTGGAGAAGGGCCCCAGATGTGAAAAGAGTGTATGAGGAGGCACATATGAGGGAAGGTAGTCCTTCAAGTACCGGGTCTCAAGCCATTTAGGAGTTCCAAGATAAGAGCCAGCACCTTGAATTGAGCCTAGGCACACAGGTAACCAATGCAGCTCACATAATGTTGGGATATCTGCTCCCAACGAACAGTCTCAGACAACAGCCAAGCTACAGCACTTCGTGCCAATTGAAGCTTCCAAGCACTTTTTAATGGCAGTCCCATGCTGAGCATGTTACAGGGGGCTGGTTTGGAGGATACATCTGAGCTGTCCTGCCGACCGCACCATTAGGGCAATGCACAAGCATGGCTCCAACCCCCACCAAGCACGTTGTCCCGGTTCTTCTAATCATGTGGGTGGGGTTAATCCGAACCGCTTCCTCACACACAATCTGAATACTAATTTAAACTTATTGTAGCTCACATGTGAGTGGGAGGTTTGGATGACCTCCCCATACAGTCGTAAGAACTGGGAAGGCACACTGGAAGGGGGACATCATGAACTTGTGCATGTCATCATATGTGAGGGGGACAGCGCGGACATTATTATCCAAATGACCCGTGACCCAATCTGGAGGTGACCATGGCATGGTGAACTGTCTAGATCAGGGATCCCCAACCTGTGGTACTAGTACCACCAGTGGTACTTCAGCCGACTGCTGGTGGTACTCGGACCGCTGGACGACTGGAACCCCACTCCGATGCAGCGCTTTTGGTGGCATGGTTTTGCTCCCAGGAAGCTCCTGCCTTTGGCCGAGCCTCTCAGGAATGCTGAGAAGAGCCCTCCCATCTGCCCAGAGCCTCCTCCCTGCGTTTTCTGGCCTCTGAAAACCTGAAAACCCGGAAGTAACTGGTGATGATGTCATTGCCAGTCACTTCCGGTGGTACTCAGAAGGAGAATGAAGCTGGAGGTGGTACTTGGCCAGGAAGGAGTTGGGAACCCCTGGTCTAGATTCAGTACTGTAACAGGCCACAGCCCGGGTCCTGCCACTGTAGCCTCAAGCAGTCTGATCCTAGAGATCTGCATTGCACTGCAGCAGGTAAAGTAACAATACACAGTGATGGTCATGGTAAGTACTGTATAAGCATATGACTACTATAAATATTATTTTATGCTAGTTTACCTGTCATTGCTTCCCCCAAAGACTCTTGGGAATTGTAGTCTGGTAACGATGCTGAGACCCCTAGTTCCCCCACAGAACTAGAAATACAGTTCCCAGAGTTCCCTGGAGAGGATGACTGTCAGTATATGCTTTAACTGGTTGGATAGTCAGTCATCCTCTCCAGGGAACTACCTATGCCTATTGCACCCCTTTTCTGTATATCCTCAGTTGTCTCTGCAGTTCCACCTCAGTGTCTGAAGGAAATAGGAACTAGATAACCTTGAGACACTAGATATTTATTTATTTATTTTCTGTATTTATATACCGCCTTTCTTTTCCTCAGATTGTTCTTCAGATGTTATTCAAGGCGGTTTACATAGGCAGGCTTATCTAGATCCGATAAGGATCTTTACAATATTGTTCTGTATAGAACCCTACAATTCCAGCTGGTTTCCTCCATGATGTAGTCATCTTCACTAGCTGCTGAACACAAGCCTCGAGCTCTCCGCAGGACGCCACAGATCATGCTGAACAGGGAAACATTTTTCCAGTTGTCATCGCTCTATCACTGACATTCTCAGCATTCCAGTCTGGTCTCTCACCGCAGCACGCAACAGCGACTCCTCTCTGCCACCGAGGGTCATGACAGCTTATCAGTGACTTCCTGATCTCCCTTCCAGCATGAAAACGGGCTGTTCCTGCTTAGCTTCCGGCAGTCTTCAGGCAGTTCAACCTCAGGACATAAAGGGTCATCCCTGACCCCACTCCTCTTCCTCACAGTTTATTTGCACTAAAATTATAGGACCTCTTCTGAAGTTCAAGCAGAGAAGCACCAATAGCAGCTACTATTGTATCTATCAATTATTGGTGGAAAAATGTTCTTTGTAGACTTTTTTTTTTAAGCAGCAGCAGAATTCTTAGGAACCATGTCTTTTTGAGCATTTTAAGAGGAAGTTTTAGCTAATGCAAGTCTGGTAGAGTTTCATATAGCTGCAAGCGGGAGACAGAAGCTGTATATCACAAAGGAAGTTATAACAGTAAAGCTTGTCGTATAGGTAGAATATACATAGAAAGTTTATTTTTTCAGATTGAATATCCAAGTCCCTGCGGTGAAAGAGTAATGAATGACATCTCACTGACTGCCCAGACAGATCTCATTTTGCACTCCTAGATAATATACAGTAATCTGATCGCAGAAGTCATAAAACTATATTTCAAACAATGTTCACGGGGGCCAAAGGAAAAGAAACTGCTTTGCCCAAATTAGTTTTCAAGCTCAAAAGACGAATGTTAGTTTTTCTGCAATTCACAACTCATGTTTTACTCTCCGATGCATGCAATTCATTTTAGCATATGTCTCAGAGTTTCCCAAACTTTTGATTCCTGGGGCACCGATTTTTCTCTAGCTTGAAACTGGAGCCACAGTACAGTCTTACCTTCAAAAAGAAGCATGGGCTTGTTGTTCAACTCCTAGAACAGTATGCAGAAATCCTGCATACAACAGAAGGGCAGCTCAGTAACATTACCATGCTAGCTTCTTATCCTTCCCTTTGCCCAATCAGTTCAGGTTCAGGGGAGACGTCACGCAGGTCTTCTGGATGTGGCCTTGAGTTTTCCTATAAGCCAGTGTTTCTCAAACTGTGGGTCGGGACCCACTTAGTGGGTCGCGACCTGATTTCTGGTGGGTCCCAGGTGATGGAAAGATCAGATAAGTAATTGCCACAAGCGCTGAGGCTATTCCAAAATCAGATAGCTGCTAATTGCCCTTCAAAGAGCTAAGTTCCTGTAGCTTGCAAGATAGCTGCTAATTGCTCTGCAAGGAGCTGAGCTCCTGCAGTTTGCAAGCTTGTGTAAATATAGGGAGATAAATGTTTGAGCATCTCGTAAAGCTAGGTGGGTCCCGATAGAGTGTCATTGGAAAACGTGGGTCCCGGTGCTAAAATGTTTGAGAACCACTGCTATAAGCTATCCCTGTTGTACAGACATTTGATGTACCTTCACCAGTGCAAGCCCCTCCATGCAGCTACCTGATACAGACTACATCGGCAGCAGGTTGGGAGGAGTTTGAGGAGGCAGTGGAGTCAGGATGCTTTTCACCTTAACTCTTTCACTGCCACCACCTTCCACCAACCTGCTGCCCATGCAAGCCACACTCATCTGCTTCCTGCTCTCTCCAGTGAGAAGCAGGTCATTCCCCTCCTTACCACGCTCCTTGTGTGCTCCCGGAAGTGCAGGACTGTCCCTGTAAATGAAACTGGAAGTCCCACACTTCTGAGATTCATGGCACGAGCATGATAAGAGGGGTGTGTGTGTGTGTGGGGGGGGGGCACAGAGTCAGTGGGCCCAAGACAGCATCAGGCAGCATTCTGGCTTGTGCCACCCCTGGCCTTCACTTCAACCAATTTCAGAAGCACGGTCACAAAAGATATTCCAGGGCACAGCCTGGCTCTTCAGGTACATGATGCAGCAGCCTTTTGGATATTAAGTAGGCTTGGAACTGGTCAATGCCTGGATGGTAGACTGCCTAGAAGCCCTATTGATGTCACCTTGAGTTTTATCCCAGAAGCCACATAGGCTATAAATGTACACTAGAGAAATAATAGGACAAAATATCCCTGGGAAGCTGGTGACAAGCTGGCAGACAGACTGAGTCGCTACCCTAAGGTGGTGAGGGGTCCAGATTTGGTCTGTAAGCAGGAGGTCTGGCTCAGTTGGTAGAGTTGCCGCCTCCTCGTAAGCCTGAAGATTGATGGCCAGTTCGAGACACGCCGCTGACAAAAAGCTGTGAAAAAAGCTTCTGTGATGAGAGAGAAAGAGTGGCAGTGGATGAATCCTATGCCCCAATCCTGAGCCTGACATGCCCTCTATGGCAGTACAAATCTATGCCAGCAAAAGAGCTGGCATAGATCTGAGTAGACCCACAGGGGATCAGGCAATGATCAAAAATGTGGTATATAAACCACTTTGTGAACTACTTTTTGTTGAAAAGCAATATAGAAATATATCTACGTAGAAAATGTGTCATAACTGAAGCACGTCTGAGACGCCAACGACAGCCAATGTTGGCTAAGCACCCAGGATCCAGCCGAGAACAGCAAACCACTCCTCTGAAACGCTCCTCAAAGACAAATTCCAATAGTATTTACAATCACTTGAGTGTTCACAACCCTAATTTTCGATCCATGAGTAAATCTTTTGGGAAAGGGATGAAAGAGGAAACAAATCATAGGCCCTGGCAGTAAGAACAGCAGCTGCAGCTTCCGGCAGGTGGAAACCAGTCTCTCCCCCCCCCCTCTTGAAAGAGCTCTTTACTCTCCAGGTGTCTTTACTCACCAGGTATACTTCTGTCTCCTCTGGAGGCCTTGGGCTACCGCAGCCTCCATTTCTACCTTTCTTCTGATGGACTGCAAGCAAAACAGGGTCCCTGGAGCCCTCCATTCACCTTCCCCTTGTCTGCTTTCATACACAGCTGCATTTGATGAAGGGTGTGATTGTAACAGACACATAGTCCTGCATGAAACAGCTGTCTTAGCATTGCTGGTGTGCTTTGGTTATCCAGCATTCACCATTGATGGCTGGTTAACTTAGCCAACAGCTCGTCCAAGTGCCTGGAATGCAGCTCACACCGTTTGACTGGAGTTTCAGACCAGCATTCTGCTAGGGAAACGTCACCGCCGCTGCACCTCGCTTCAGAGACGCAGGGCGGGTGGGTGGGCCAAACATATCACCTTCTCCGCCACCCGCTCTTCCCACCACGGTTGTCACACTACCCCGCCACTTTGTTAACAAAACCCGCACTTGTCGCCCGGGACCCCGCTCCCCACCTGGCGACGCTTATGCTGCATTGTTCAGAGGAGAGAGATAAATACTCTGCCAAGTCTCTCCAGTGGCTCTCCTCCTCAAAAAGGAAAGCACGAGCCAGGCAGGAGTCGAACCTACAATCTTCTGATCCGTAGTCAGACGCGTTATCCATTGCGCCACTGGCCCTGCTTCCTAGATTTTTTACTGTCTGCTCTCTGTGGAAACCAGGCCAATGTGCTATTGATTGCACTGCAGAGATGGCCAAAGGCTTTTCGCAGAGAGAACTTTGCTGCTCACCTCATCTTACTTTTCAGAGGAGAGGGAGGGGAGTTAAACCCACAGCCTTCGGAAATCACAAGGGGAGGGAGTGGTAGCATCGCTGAGCAAGTAGAAGTCCAATGCACTCTCCACAGTGCCACAGAGCCTGTTAGCTATAGTGCACAGCAGCAGGGACGGCCCATCCATAAGGCCAGCTGAAGCTGTCACTTCAGGCAGCAGATTGAGGGGGGGCTCCCATCCACTGGCGTCACTGGAGGTGGGGCGGAAAGTTAAGTTCTGCAGCTTTCTGCCCCACCATTACTCTCTGGTACGAGGCACCCCACCCCCTCGTCATAGGAGCCCACCAGTGGAGAGAAAGCAACGCGCAGGAGAGTCCCTGCGCGTTGCTTTCTCTCCGCTGATGGGCTGCTACGACAAGGGGGCAGGGCGCCTCGTACCGGAGAGTAACGGTGGGGCGGAAAGCTGCAGAACTTAACTTTCCGCCCCACCTCCAGTGACGCCAGTGCTCCCATTGCTGCCCACCTACTTTCAGTCCTTGGATTGGAAAAGAGAGAGGGGGATAGAGAGGAAGAGGAAACGTGGAGGGGAGAGGAGTTTGCTCCCCTGCCCGCTCCCCTGCCTGCTCCCCTCCCATCTCGCTTGCTCCTCAGGCTGCTCACACATTTCCTGTTCTGGTTTTTTTTCCCCTTCATAGCGGCAATCCCAGCACGAGTCTTTCCTTTTTCCCAGCAAGAGATATCATGAGGATGAGGGTGCCATTTGTAGCTGCGCTCTTTGCACGTCCTTAGCGTCAGCTCCAAGGAGAGATGGAATATTGGGTATCATTTTGTCCAGGCCTGAATCTATAATTGAGAAGATGAGAGTTCATTACAGGCTTTGGCCTCCAAGTGCTTGACTTGGCAGGAGGCTTGGCTGAGTGTTAAAATCATTATGGGGTTGCCTAAATCTAAACAAACACCCACCTTTTCCATTTATTGCCGGGATGAAATGACTTGCCTTGTGTAATACCCTGAGTTGTCAACTTCTCATTCCTCTGTGGTGGTTAGAGTTTTCTCCCCCTCAGTCAGACATGATTGCCTTACATTACATTTACAACAAGAACTGCATTGTGGCTGGTGGGGTATCTATCATATCATTATAATGTCTTTTTTTTTTTTTTTGCACAATACAGCAGTTTCATTATTCAGTGCTAAGGCTCTTCTTGTCCCCTGTGAAATGTGGTAAAATAAAACAAAGGGGAAAGGAAGAGAGGGATTTGTCTAATGCCATGTCAGGTAAATTCCTTACAGAAAGCATTTCAATCCATGACTTGGGGTGCAGAGGCACACAACATACCAAGAGCAGGATTTTCTCTCCAAACATGGTACAAAGACAGATGAATCATTTGTAGAACAGTGGTGTTGGTTGGAAAGCACCCTCACCATTTTCAGTACATTTGTACCTTGGTGTCTCCAAAATGAAGTTACGAAAAAAAAACAGGTTCTACAAAACTGCTGCTGTGAGCTGCACCGATTGGCTAGTACCTGTGAAGTTACTAAGCTACCTTCCCCTTCTCCCAAAACCTCTGAGCAATTCTGCACATTTTTGTTAAATGTTTCCATTTTTTTGTTTATTGGAAGGAAACCCAGCCATTTAAACGTACAGGTACAGGTACCACTTAAAAATTAATTTAAAGAGTATACCCTACTTTCTTGCCATATGGAGACACAAAATGGCTTGCATTAAAATAAACAGAAATACATTAAAATACACCTAACGAAGTCGCTCAGAAAACAGTTGCAACCACCAATAAAAAGCCAAGTGCACATTAACAGAAAACCAATCATCCTAATTAGGCCACCCGTCACCAGTCAAACAGAACAAGACCAAGCACAAAAGATCACCGAATCCCAAAATGCCTTGAGAGTTGGCCAGGTCTTCACTTGGAGTCTGAAGATGTCTTCCCATCAAGCATAATAATCATTAATATGAATTGGGAAGCATCCTTCATTCTGTGCCTAGGAGGGTACTGCATTTTTTTTAATTACAGTGAACAGAGATGCTATATTGCATATTAGATTTTGTCAGCAGAGATCATGCTGATCATAAAACCTGGTGCCTTTCGCTTTGCACATAAAGGTTCCAGACATTTGTTTTGCCATTTAAACTCATGGAATTCAAGTAACAGAATGATAGAGTTGCAAAGGTCATCTAGTAGTCTAACCCTCTACTCAGTGCTGGCAATTTCAAAAACTTAGATACATGGGGGTCACTGGGGCGTGGCGGGGGGGCGGGCCGCCAGGGGGTGATGCGCGTCATGGGGTGACGCGCGCACCCCCTCGCGCGTCACCTCCGTGACGCGCGTCGCCCTCCGGACGCTCCGAGGCCGGCCCGGGAGCCGGCCTCGGAGCGTCCGACCCCGTCGGCGCTCCAGGGCCTTCTGAACGAAGGCCCAGGCAGCGCGTCAATCCGGGTATTTCCCGGATTTTCGCGCATGCCCAGACCCGTTTTGAGGGCAAAAAGCGCGTCTGCGCATGCGCGAAAATCCGGAAAATACCCGGATTGACGCGCTGCCTGGGCCTTCGTTCAGAAGGCCCTGGAGCGCCGACGGGGTCGGACGCTCCGAGGCCGGCTCCCGGGCCGGCCTCGGAGCGTCCGGAGGGGGGCGATGCGATGCGGGGGGGGGAGCCGGATGGCCCCCTCCCCCCGTGCCCATAACGTCGCGCCCCTGGGGGGGTGACGCGCGTCCCCGCACCAGGGTGACGCGCGTCTAGTGACGCCACTGCTTAGATCCATCTACATTACAAACTAAAATCACTTGGCACTTTCATGGTTCTGGCTTCCCCTCCCCAAATCCTGGAATTGTACTGTGATTGCTTGTTTTAGTTCTTAGTTAATCACCCACCCCGACAGGACCATAATTCCCAGATTTCCCTAGGTAAAGGAATGACTGTTCAATCAGTTTCAGTCTGTAGTGTGAATATGCCCTTAAGTGTTTGGGTTTTCCATTCATCCCCATGGAGGATAAGACCTGTGTATTCAAAAAGATGTTTGAGCTGACACCTCTATTAAAGTGATGCAACAGCCTTTGGGGTGCAGATTTTCCATGCATTTATCTAGGCATCAGGATCTCCATTCTCACAGCAGAAGAGTGGATTGGGGAAATATTTCAAAAGGGTGATTGTTTCCCGTTTTCTAAAAAAATACATCTTTCAAAATATATTGCATGTGACCAATGGAGAAGGAGAGAACATAACATCTCACTTAAAACATGAAACTACACCCAGCCACATACATCTGCCAGACAGTAATGAGTTTCAAGTATGGAGACAGTCATCTTTCACATTTCCATGGATTTGTTGCTGTTGATTTTTTAAAATGTCAACAAGTGCTAACAGTTGAAATTAAGAGGACCCGACAGACAGCAATGTTTTCTTAAATGATTGCTCGCCCTTTAAATGTTGTTTGCATAGTGCCAGCTCACTGCTGCTACACTGCTGAGCTGGTTCATGATGCCAGTGGTAATTGCAAACACAGGGCATGAATGTGCAGGCCCTCATGCTCCAGACCCTCATGTGCCTGCTAATTGCACAGAGGCCATATTGTGTGTTTGCTTTGTGGAATGATGATTCATATATAGGCTTACCATCCATCCCGGAAATACCGGGACAGTCCCGCTTTCCGGAGCCCAGTCCCAGCCAACCAGTTTTCCGGGTCTGTCCCCTCCTGCCGCTTCCACGACTCTTCCAGCCTTTCTTAGTTCTCCTGGGCGCTGCCATCTTTGATCTCGCTAAATCTCGCAAGATCGAAGATGGCAGCGCACAAATCTCATGAGAAATGGGTGCCGCCATCTTGGATCTATCGAGATTTCGCGAGATCCAAGATGGTGGCACCCAGAAGAACTAAGAAGGAAGGCTAGAAGAGTTGTGGAAGCAGCGGCAGTGGCAATTGCGGCCATTGCGAGGAGTCCTGGGCTGGCTACCCAACAGCTGGCCAGTCAGGAATCAAATGAAAATAAAAGCAGCGGCGGTGGCGGCAGTACGGCTGCAGCAGCAGGAGGAGGAGCAGGAGCAGGAAGGAAACATGGTCAGCAAAAATGGCGGGGAAATGTGCCAAAAATAATTAAATAATTGAAAAAATGAAGGCCGTAGGTTGCCGACCCCTTATCTGAGGTTAGGGCTGCACAACCTCCCTTTAGAGAACTGATGTGGAGCAGATGATCATCTACATTGTAGGAGGGTCTGCTATTCACCTCCACTTCTGCTCTCCTTGTATATTTTTAAATAAAGCAAATATTATACAAACACCATAAGTCTCCAGTGCTTTTTCATCCAATGAAAACGAAAGCCTAGGAATCATTTCTCCTGGAATTTTTCCCTGCTCAGGGAAGTGGGGAGTGCACAACGTTTTGAGTGTAGAATGAAGTTTGGCCTCCAGCGATAGTCCAGAAAGACACTGTGCCCCAGGTTCCAACAGTTTGTGAAGCACTGCAATAGACAGATTGACTGTTACAAGAATGTTGCAATGGTCCAGCTTTCCCACTCTCTACTCCTCCCCTCCCCACCCATCCACCCACCCACCCCTTTTTTCAACAGGAAACACACAGCGAAACATGTTGCACACAAATCGCTGCAAAGAGTGACTGAAACCAAATTAAAATGAGTAGTGTTTAAATAATTAACACCTGCCAAACTAGGCACAGAGGCCTTATTGCTGATATTAAATCATATCCTTTAACGTCTGAAACAGATGACAGTAAGTAATTCCAAAACAGTCAAGACAGGAAACCCATTTTTAGTTCTTGGAAAATTGAATTGGTTTCAACAGAGTTGATAAAAAGCCTATTTTGATCCTGTCTCTCCTACTATGGAAAGGTGGTTTTGCACTAACTTTAAAAAAAAAAAAAAAAAAACCTTCCCTAATTCAGTAAATGGTAACTGAATGTTTGGGAATCATGATTTAAAAGTAAAGTCATTATGCGGTAAACTAATGATGTATGTTCCACCTGGTCATTGCAAAATCCTGTACAGTAAAAGCTGTGAGTATCTCATTTCCAAAAGCTTGCCAAGTTTCCAGCCAACAATAGCAACACCAAATAGGCAATAAAAGGATGTCCCCTAACTGAAGAACTAACCCTCTTGGGTGAGTTGGGAGGAGGGCCTGTTGTTTGGCTCTTACTTAATATTCTTGCTCAGGAAGTCTACCAGTGCAATCAGGGTTGACTCCAGGTGTCAGGAGGCCTTGGCAAGAAGCCCTCTGGTCGGTGTCTACCTTGGTTGGCCCCTGGGCCTTCCTTTACCTTGGTGGTATGGCAGGGGGCAAGCCAGCAACATTCTAGCTGCCAGCTCCCATGCCCCCCCCCCATGGTGCCTCTCAACATAGCACAATGCTACATGGGACATGTTGTTGGTCAGCAGCCAGCTAGAGGACCACTGGTGATGCTCTCAGCCCACCACAAAGGTAAAGGAAGGGAGTCTTTCCCAGGGGCCCCAGGGCAGATGTCACCAAGGCTCCCACAGCGTGGTTGGGCTCCACACCAGTAGCTGCTGTTGGTTCAGTGAGAACTAAGGCCAAACTAAACGCAAATGGAGTGACTGATGCCTGTGTGTTTGTTTTTCAGACATAAATAGCAGCTGTGCAGGAGCCCAGATCTTGAACAGGATTAGGTGAGGGGGGGGGGTTAACCTTCTTCCCCACCACAATCCCATGCCAGCTGCCCCATCCGCCACACCTTCTATTTGGGAGGGAAGCTTTCACTCTTCATATCATCTAGTTTGACAGCTTAGATTAATGCAAAACACAAAAGACAGGCGTGTGGGCATGATTTGGAAACAGATACGATTCTGATTAATAAACGAGCCAAGTGGATTATTGCTTGACGTAAACCTTCTAATCTGCTTCCATTCACTCTGGGAGAGGGGAGCCTGCTCCTCTCTGGGTGGAAATGGACCTGGGAGATGATTAATGGCAAATATAGCGGCCCTTGAAAACTGGAAAATGATGACTCTTGAAAGGCAATCTCTCATTCCCTTACAGCAGCAGCCAGGAACACCCAAGAAGATCTCACCAAATAGTTAATTTCTGGCTTTTTTTAAAAATCTTTTTTTGTATTCACCTGCAGGGAGCTCATTTGATATAAATGCTCCACCCAGAAGTAGATCAAGCTCAGTCTATATTTCTGAACAAAGGCGAACTATTTAGCCCTAAAGGAGCTGATAAAAACCCTTTGGAAGGTTTGCAGCGTGTTCAATGAGCCTTTTCTGTATCTATGCAGATCTAATTTCATTTTAGGAGCTGCGATTAATCAGATGGCCAGATCAGAGATAGTTCAACAAGGGAAACACAGTTTGCATAACGCTGGAAGAAAAGTTATTTATGCGCTGTGCACAGAGTAACAAGTACAGGACTCCAAGCTTCAAGAATCGCCTTTGAAATCTGGCAATATACTAACACACAGTGCTTAACCTGAGCCAAGGCTCTCGGGATTAGAGCCCCAGAACCTTGTTCTTGGGGCCAAAGCACAGCTATGAAACATGGAAAGCAGTAAAACTTTCACACTGAATGTGCAGTGAGCATTTTTTTTCCTAAGTTGAAGGGCAATGGATGGGGGGGGAGGGGGGTTTACAAGTCAGTGTTACTGGTAAGAGTTGATACATAGTCATTGCTTAAAAACAACCTTTGAGCCCCTTTGTGTCTCATGCTGTCATGAACATCTGTTCATTGTTACAGCAGAAGCGAAGCATTTGTAATGCAAGTGAACATTTTTGCAAGTGTGGGTTTCACATTCTCATTACAAACCCCGGGAAGCAAGACAAGTTTTAAGCCTCGTATCTAAAAACACCCTCCAGGGGAGTGTCCTGCATGTTGCTGCCAGAATGGCTCCAACAGCAAGGGGGAGGGGCCGTTGACTCCGGTGTAACGGAGTCTTGCAGAACTACTTGCCTCCGCTCCACTCTAGTTACACCACTGGACCAAGGTAGGCATTTGCCTACAGCAGGATTGTACAAGAGACAGGGTGATGATGGCGCTCTTCTTGCAGTGTTGGGCACTACCGCCAAAATGCATTTGTGTCCTGTCCCCACACCCATACACAGAGACATAACGCCTTGAGGCTCCAGGGAGGGGGAAGAAGAACCATGACTGTGCTGCATGTGTTTTTTTTTTTTAATGACACAAAGTCATTTGCCACTTTGTTTTGTTTTCCATGAATTCTCGTTCACACACCGCACTTGGAGTGCTTTTTTCTGTTTCCACCATCTGTAATGCAGGATTCCGACGGGGACCTGTGGCAGGAAAGGAAGTGTCGGCAGCATCTGTTGTGCATGAAATATTGAAACATCAGATAACCTCATCTTAGGTTGCTCTGTTGTTGCAAAGAGATGCACTGTTAGGACCAACTTGGTGTGTGTGTGTGTGTGTGTGTGTGTGTGTGTGTGTGTGTGTGTGTGTGTGTGTGTGTGTGTGTGTGTGTGTGTGAGATAAGAATTTCTCCTTCCCCTCTTCTTTGTTTTCATTTTGTTTTGTTTGCATTGCTCTGCCTATTTTGAGCCGTCTGAAAACCTTGCAGGAGCATCTTTCCCTGCATCTTCACATAGGTTGTTCCTGGATTCATGAAAAACTCGGCCCCGAAAACACAGAAAAACAAACAACTGTGGCATCTCAGAAGCAACAGCTATCAGAAAATGCAAAGCTAAGGTACACGACTCCCATAGGGCTTCTTTTCTGCCTGTGATGCTGTCTCTTTTGAGGCAACTAAGACTAAAAAAAAAGGCTTCAAAAGGAGCCCAGCTCCAGGTTTAGCAAGCCATTGCAACCAATATTTTGGTAGGCTTTGGAACTGCTCAATCAAACCAGGGTCACGATGGTTGTATAGCTATGATGACAGTTCAACCCAATCCAGGTGGGGCTGAATGCTTTATGAAGTGGTTTTCTTCTTGAAACCACTTCTCAGCTATTTTTCTCTCAGTGGGGGTGACTTTCAGTCAGTGATGTACCTCCGTTATTTGACACCCAGGGTGGGCCACTGAAAGTCACAGCAGACCTGGCCTCCATCTTGAGATCCCTGGGGGAGGCCAGGTCTACTGACCATTCAGTGGTGCATTTGACACCCCAGGTGGATTTGGCACCTGGAGCACCCTCCCACCCCACCTTGGTACGCTACTGCTTCCGGTCATGGAGCCCCATCAGGAGAAATATCTCTGTGGAGAAATGATGGGAGGGAGCCCAGGCAGAGGAAATGTGCAGCTTCCTCTTCCTGCTTATCTCAAATACTGCTCCCCACCCCTTCGCTCTGCCGAGAGTTGGTGATGACAGCCCAGTTCTGACACGAGGCTCTCCATCACGTTTTGCTTGGCATAAGCAGAGTATAACCACAACTGTCCAAGGACACCAAAAAGGAGCCCCTTGGTTCCATTTTGGAAAACGAGGTTATGCTGCCAACTCCAAGTATAGTGTGGGGAACTGAGTAAATGAATTGCCTCTAGCCTAGACAATCTTTAGCATTGCCAACAAGCAACAAGACAAAGAAAACACTCTGATTTGGGGAGACATTTGGCTCTCTTTTTTATAAACCCTCCTGAGACACAGTAAACCTGAAACATGGACTATGGCAGTACAATTTTTTACAGAAGAGAAAACTTGGCACCCCTCAACTTGCATCCTGAAGATAGGCCTTTCTGCCATTTGCCAATTTCGGCACAGAACTACACTTTAAATACTCTGCAGACTGTCGTTAAGTGCTGGAGAATGTTAAACTTTCCAGTATGCCATACGTCTTTGAATTGATTCTTTGTTCTCCTTCAGAAGAGGTTAATGAAGCTAAAGAGGAGAGGCGGATTAAACGTTCAATCAAATAGCAACATATGGAAAATCCTGCCTCGTCCTGGAATCCACAGAAATGCTCGTACGTTCATTCTAGTGAGACCCACATTAATAATAATTTATCCATCTGCTGCAGTTTTTCATTTCAGGTTTTGAAGGATTTTATGGATATTAATTAACCCTCATACCATTTCCTAGAGGAAGATATTATTCGATCCACATTGTTTACAAGGAAGAAACCAAAGAGAGGAAGGTAAGGAGGCTGCTTGAAATGACTGACCAAACAGCAAAAGATCCGAAGCACCGCACTCCTTTCCGGAGCCATAAAACGAGACCGCTCTCTTTTGCAATGATGGTAGGTTAAAATGAGCGATTATGCAATCCTGTTTCATTCTTAAGATTTTCTTTTAGAATTTTGGAAGGAAGGAAGGAAGGAAGGAAGGAAGGAAGGAAGGAAGGAAGGAAGGAAGGAAGGAAGGAAGGAAGGAAGGAAGGAAGGAAGGAAGGAAGGAAATAGTTCCTTTTTTGCTTTAATGATGGTGGTGAGGTTTTCCTGTTGGAATCTGACATCCATTATATCTTGGGATGCTGCAGATGTTGTCTAGATCTCCTACTGCCTGGCATGTGCTTCTTCACTTCCTGTTCAGCTTGTACATTTGTGAATGAAACTGCTACAGAAGCTACCCAGAGTTTCCAAGTCTTCTGTACATGTTGCCCTGGGACTTCCCGCCACTTGACGAAAGCGAGGGGTGTGAACCAATGCAGCTGTAAACTGGGACAAACAAGCAGGCTTAAAACATTTGGAGCAATAATCAGGCCAGGAAATGTGCACGAACTGCAGCGTCTAGAAAGCAGTTCAATGATCTCTGACATGCAGGTACTTTCATATGGCTCCCATGGCTGAAAACCCCACTCTTCACACAGAGAAACTTTCTTCCCAATATACCAGCCCCTCCATGGCATCCTAATCCTCAGCTTCCCTTCAAGCATTTGCCCGGGGGGAGATTTTCAGAGTGCCGCCTCCCACCTACCTCAATTCCAGCAGCTACTTTAAGTCCAGCAGTAAATAATGCATGCCTAAGCCTGCCACCTAAATCCTCTTATGTTAAAAGTCATTTCCAGTCATAAAATCACAGAAATTAGAGGCAGAAAATAACTCTTGGGCCACCTAGTCCAAACTCCCTTTACCCATCAGGAGCTGTTCCCTGCAATACATTTTGGAGGCCCTTGTCCAGTCTCGTTTTGAATGACTCCGGGGTGCTTTTTACAATGGAGCTTCAGCTTCTTCCCTTAGAAGGAACCTGTTCCTAATAGTCTACTCTAATGGGCATACTTGCCTAATGAGTCATGCTTAGCTGTAAGCTTTATGCTTATTCAAAAATATATGGAGTTTTTTTAATATCTGAATTCATTAATGGCCGCTGTTCCGAGGATGGGAGGCTCCGACCAGACCCTTGCTCTGCTCCTATTCCAGCCCATGCTTCCTCAGGCTGTCTCCCCTTTGTTCCAGCCCTTCTCCTTGCTAAAGTCCTTGCACCCAGTGGTGTAGCTAGACTGAAGCGGAGGCAAGTAGTTCTGCAAGACTCCGTTACACCAGAGTCAGCGGCCCCTCCCCCTTGCTGTTGGAGCCATTCTGGCGGCAATGGCAACACGCAGGACACTCCCCTGTCGCTGCCGGAATGGCTCCAACAGCAAAGGGGAGGGGCCGCTGACTCCGGTGTAACGGAGTCTTGCAGAACTACTTGCCTCTGCTCCAGTCTAGTTTCACCTCTGCTTGCGCCCCAGGGGCAAAGTGCTTCAATCCAAACGTGCTAGGAAGTTGAACTCAGATGGAAGGCCAGGTTGCACCACAGAGTGCAAGTCCTTTGCCTTCCCACTTTTTCCAGACATGGTTGGGTCCCAATCCTAGCAAACTGAGGAAGAAGGGGAAGGCAAAGGACTGTGCATGGCATCGTAGCACTTGACCTTTCCTATGGCCGGGCCATGGCACTCTCCAGCCTCAATGCAATCAGGATGGGGGAAGGCAGGACTCCAACCCCATGTGCTCAGAAAAGATGTGCTATGAAGCCTGCCTCCTTTTCTCTTCCTGCACATGCGAACACTTTGCTCCACATGCCTTGGAAAGGTGGGGTCCATCTGGCTTTGTACACTCCACACAGTTCCCCTTCCCAAGATATTTTTATTATGCTCCAGCATGACAAAATCAGAAACACTGGAGTGCAACACAAACTAGAGAACAGGCTAGTATTTTTTTTTCCAGATCTTGCATTGCACATAGAAAAAATGCTGTAGAAAGAAAGGGATAAAGTGTGCCCACATGCTTTTGAATGCGGTGGTTCAGCACACCCAGTTCTACAAGTCACATGGTAACTGTAGTGACCCTACGATGGGGACTTGGACCTCTCAGCAGGGATGTGGAGCGAGTCTCTGACTCCCAGTCTCGAGTCAAGTCCCAAGTCTTTGCTCCCAAGTCTCAAATCTTTGGTTGCGAGTCCCTATCTATTTAATGACGGGTTTAAACCTGAATAAGATTCGACTTGTCATAAAAGGCTCCAAGTCTCGAGTCGAGTCTTTCAAGTCTTTTACAATCGCCGAGTGAAGTCCAAGTCAAGTCACTGACACGACTTGAGTCTGACTCAAGTCCGAGACAATAGGCTCAAGTCTACATCACTGCCTCTCAGGCAGCCTCTTTTCTGCTCTCACCCAGGTTAAGCCCCTGCCTATGATGGGCATTTCTGGAAGTCATTCCAAAGTGCCAGAGGACCAGTTTGAAACCAGCGATATGCCCCTTTAAGGACACTGCAAGTCACAGAGTAGGCACCTTACTAGTTCTGGCACTTTTTGGAAGAATATCTCTGCCCGTTGAGAGCATTCATTTGACTACAGATCCTAAACCCTGGTACATACATACCTATTACATTCCACTGAACACCTGCTACCTTGCTGAAACACTGCATTTAATACCTTAAATTATTTTCCTACATGACATCTTTGTTTTCTATGCCTGTAGCAGAAATGGCAAGTCTACCATTTGTAAAGCCAAATGGCAAGCATTACTCTGCAGTTGTAAAACATACTCTTCTGCATTCTAGCTCACAGTGATTGGCTTGGATGATATTCTTCTGTCCAAACCAGCCCACATGATCACAGACATGCATACTCATGAACATAAGAACATCAGAAGAGCCTTGCTGGATCAGGCCAAAGGCCCATCTAGCCCAGCTTCCTGTATCTCACAGTGGCCCCACTAGATGTCGCCACTCCTGTCGCCACTCCTTTGCACCTGGCATACGGAGAAAACCTACTTCTAAAGCCAGGAGGTTGCTTATGGCTTGTAACCTGTGATGGTCTTTTCCTCCATGAATCTATCCAATCCCCTTTTAAAGGCATCTAGGCCAGGTGCCATCACCACATCCTGTGGCAAGGAGTTCCACGTATTAATTATATGCTGGGTGAAGAAATATTTCATTTTGTATGTTTTAACTCTCCCTCCACTCAATTTTAGTACATGTCCCCTGGTTCTGGTGTTTGCTCCACATGCACACTCATGGAATGCGCACTCTCAGCCCTCTCTCCCTCATTTCTGGGCTAGTTGCTGTAATTGTGTGGGGTAGTGGTTCATCCACCCACCCACCCAAACACAATTAAAGAAACTAGCCAGAAAGTGAAGGAAGAAGCCAGCACATGAATGCATCATCATGTACATTCACAATTGCATGGGGCCTGTTTGGAAAGAAAATACCATCTGAATTAGCCCATTCACATTCCAATGTGTGCATGAAAGTAGTTTTAATGTTACATGTAAAAATGCCTTTAGAGCTGAAACCATATTTTGAAAAATTACAACAGGTAATACAGTTAGCATGTGGGATTTTGAATACGATCTCAAAATTCAAAAGCTGAATGACAGCCTTGGCAACGCTTGACTTCTTGCTTTCTGTCTGGTGTGAAATGTCAAATTCCGTAAGCAGTCAACTAATGAATACTTTCAAGAGTTACCAAACAAATATAATGAATTCCATGTATCAAATATTATCAGGTATCAAGTACCAATGCATGTCAGTTATTAAATGCTGTAAATAGATTTTTTTTCTTCCTCTCCTTTAATATAAGAACTCGAGGGGGGGGGAGGCAACTAATGACACTAACTGGTAGCTGCTTCAATACTGATGAAATGAAAGGATGTGTAATTGACTTATGGAACTCATAGCCACTAGATGTGGCAATAGCAACTAGCTTAGATGGCTTTTTAAAAGGGATGGGCAAATTTTTTGAAGAGAAATCTATCAAGAGCCATGATAGTGAACGATACCTCTGAATACCAGGTGCTGGAGTCATACAGCAGTAAGCTTTCTAGATACATCTGGTTAGCCACTACTGGGGGGGGGGGAATGCTGGACTAATTGAACTGGTTCAGAAGGTTGATTTTTATGCTCTTCCAGAATACAGGTAAGAGTCTACTTATTGTGACTGTCCTGAAATCAAGTGAATGGGAAGTATAAACTGAGAGAGAGAGAGAGAGAGAGAGAGAGAGAGAGAGAGAGAGAGAGAGAGAGAGTATGAATGTATAATTGTATCTCCTTTACATTTGCTTTAAAAGATCATTCTTCTTTCTTTTTTTCTTTTTTTATGGACTATAGCTGATGGATGAAATCTCTCCTGAAGACAAGCATTCTTTACCTCTCAGAGTTTTTGGACCTTAAAAGCAAATCCCAATGCAATGCATCATATCGGTACATCTAAGAAAGTGGGTGGGGACAGGTAAACAACAAAGAGTACAGGCTGCACGTCAAGCTTTTTCCTTGCATCCCATAATAACAACCGGGAGACTATTAACCGTCAGTTGAAACAAGTGGAATAAGAGTGACACTCAATGGCAGCTTCAAAAAATAAAATCCCATTTCCTCCGAAGAACTGGATCTCAGGGGTTTTTTTTCTGTCAAAAGAACAACCTGAAGGAGGTCATTTCCTTTTCGGAATTTCTCCTTGAGATCCGTTGAAAGCATTCGGCGCGAACATATCCCTGTATTGCTAGATGCCCAGCACCACAGCCAAGGCTGAATTGTGCAGCTGACCCAGCTCTGCTCTTCTGAAATGCTGACTGTTATTTTTGTCTTTCCAGCCTGATTGTATGGGCACTGGGCTGCAAAGGATTGCTTTGCATCCAACATTTTTAACTTGTGCTGATGAAATGACTGGACTAATAGATGCTATCCGAAAAAGGACACTTCTGCCTGTGACATGAATGGTGATGAGAGACATGGCTGCCCGATGTCCATGTTGTTGTGGTAATCTTTATTTTATTTTATTTTTCATTTTTTGATGCTTTCGAGCAGGCAACCTTTTCGGGCAAAGTGGCCAGACACTCAGCAATGACATCATCAGGTAATCGTTGAACTTCCAGGTTGCTGAGCTCCCGGAAGTGGCTGTGTGAAGCTTGGCTCGGGAGGCAAAGTCTCCGGCCCAATTTGCCACGCGCCAGACAGAGAATGGTAGCGCCGCCTGCCTAGGTTCGCGAAGTCCCTGTGCCGCTGTGCCACAGGCAGCTCCGCGGTTCCCTGTCCGGCACGCAGCAAATTGGGCAGGAGGCTTTGCCTCCCAAGACAAGCTCCACACGGGCTGGATGACTTTGGGTGGCGGGCCGGATCCGGACCACAGGCTGTAGGTTGCCGACCCCCACTTTAGAGGCTGACTGATGATCCCGTGCTATCCCACTTTAGTTGGGGAATACTCAGAGCCAAACTAGATGTGATGGGAGAGTACAATGCAGTTAGAACTCCCAATACTTTTTTTCTATATTTTATTTTATTTTATTTAAAGAATTTGTAGCCCGCCTTTCTCCCGAAGGCACTCAAGGCGGCTTACAACATATTAAAATACATATAAACAACTTTAAAGCAATTAATTAAACACATTAAAATAATTAAAAACACTTGAGATTAAAAACAACCCCAATGGGTCACCAGCATTTACATATATAACCATTTGTTAAAAAGTCAGCCCACCATGTCAGACATTAAAAGCAGTCCTGAATAAAAACATCTTAAGGCCCCGCCGAAAAGCCTCTAAAGAGGGAGTCGTTCTTAGTTCCAAGGGGAGGGAATTCCACAATTGGGGCGCCACCGCCGAGAAGGCCCTACTCCGCGCCGCCATCCCCCTCACTTCCTCCAATGGCGGCACGGTCAACAGGGCCACCCCTGATGACCTCAGAGTACGGGTCGGATTATAAGGAAGGAGGCGGTCCCTCAAATACCCTGGACCCGAGCCGTTAAGGGCTTTAAAAGTCAAAACTAGCACTTTGAATTGTGCCCAGAAACGAACCGGTAGCCAGTGTAGCCGCCGAAGCAACGGTCCGACTGAGTCGAACCGACAAGCCCCGGCAACCACCCGGGCTGCCGCATTCTGCACTAGTTGCAGTTTCCGAACAGTCTTCAAAGGCAGCCCCACGTAGAGCGCATTACAGTAATCTAATCTAGATGTCACTAGGGCATGGGTCACTGTGGCCAGGTCTGCACGATCCAAGTACGGTCGCAGCTGGCACACCAGCCGAAGCTGGGCAAAAGCCCCCCTGGCCACAGCCGCTACCTGGGAATCCAGGAGCAGCTGCGCATCCTGAAATCAGGATCATATCAGAAAACAGCAGTGGGAGGAGGTAATTTGGATTGGGGCCATGCTTTGCGGGAGAAAGAGGCCCTTTGTCCCTGTACCTATTTCCTAACTTAGATGACTCCACTCCACCCACACCTCAAAGCTGCCGTTAGCCAAGGAGGGAGCACTTACAGGTCCGCTTAATGCCCACAAGTGCCCCCCCCCGGGCTATTAGCAACCTTGAGGAGAGGGGTGATTTAGATTGGGTTCTCAGCGTAGGCGGGAAGGGTTAAGCTTCCCCATGCTCAGCCTCTGATCCAAACCGCCCCCCACAACTGTGAGAGCCAATCAGGGAACTCTCACATCATGTCTAGTTTAGCCCTCAGGCCATGAGAAAGCAATGACCATTTGCCAAATCACATAGCCAGGTCCTGCAATTTCAAGAACCATATTTTTTAAAAAAATATTATTTAGGTATTTGAAGGCTCTGCATTTCTCCTTGCCATCACACACTTACACTGGTTCATTTTGGATGGACAAAATTGGAAAGCTTTTTCTGCCCTCTATAAGTAGATTGGCTATGCAGTGCTACTCGTATTTTCTTGGAGAAGAACATGCAGGTGGTTGTTGTCACACAAAGGTTAAAATGAGCTTATTACATTCACTGGTCACCTGAATAAACACTGATCATGTAAAGAAACAATCATATGATTTGACCTTTTCCAAACTGTGATGCATCTTTAGCCCAGAGCAAGGGATTTTTCATGCCCCCCTTTATAAAGTCAACAAAACCACTATGTGAACCATGAACACTCCAGAAAAGCAGGGAACCAAAGGTTGTTCCAGGTCACAGCAGCTCTTCCCCCTCTTACCTCCTTCCCAGTGAGGTTGAGATGCCCACTCCTAGTTCTTTCCTAATAAATGCCAGTGTTGGATTAATACTCGAATCTACAGATCCCAATAGCAGGCTGCATATATGCAGCAGCGTGCAAGGAATCTGTAGTCATTTGCTGAGGAAAAGGCTCATTGGGAGATTAGGAGGACTAAGAAACAAACCACTTCAGTTCTTACGGATGATAGCTATATGAAACCTCCCAATCCAGAGGCAGTCTGCCATTGAATATCAGTAACAGCATGGAAGAGACCAGTTGGCTTCATCGCCTGCTTGTGGGGCTCCCAGAGGCATCTGGTTGGCCACTGCAGGCAACAGCATGCTGCTGGATTAGATTATCCCTTGGTCCAATCCAGGAAGCCTCTTCTTAAAACTCATAAATTCTGATGAGATTGAGTGAGTTTCAAAGGGAATTCAATAGCCAAACTACACATTAGGTAAAGCTTGCTTGAGTGGCAGTCCAGTGAGGTCCTAGAGACAAAGAGGCTGTACCACTGCGTACCAGGATCCGCCCCTCCCTACCTTACACCAGACACAGGACTGCTCCCATTCGAGATGGCTTCATGCTGGTTGTCCTAGCTGCTACATTTTGTTCCTGTATTCTGTCTCCCTCTCTATGATCTTAGGGGGGGTGATTTTCATGCGGCTTCATTTGCAACAGAAATCACAGGGCTTGTGCCATCGCCGCACACCACTTTTGACATTTCAGGAACTCAGCACCTAATGAGAATAATATGTATGCTTTCCTCACACGAGGGAATAGCCGCTGACGTTTCGGGAGTCTGTTTTCGATTCACGTTAGTGGGTATAGGTTTCATGTAAAGCTACTAATTTTCTCAACTGTTAGAACTAAGCCTGCTCCAGGCAGTTGGAAAACATTTGTTCTTTCTGGCGGCTTTCTGCTTAATATTCACCTCCAAACCCCCAAAATAAGGGCTTTGCTAGGGACCTGTGTTTGAAGAGCAATTTGATCACTGTGGAGTCAGCTCGGAGTCCTCCTGTCCGGTTTCCTACAACGCGTACAGACCGCGTTCTGCACATAGACCAAGGAGGTTTTTCTCCATCCTGCCTCCTTTGGTCTTAATTCCACCACTATTCACATACATCCTCTCCTGTCCTAATGTACCATGTCAGGTTTTTTTTTTTTTTGCACCAGCCAAACTTACCTTTCATTGCATCCACGGCAGCTACAATTTGTCAGCTTTCAGAGCTGATTCAGATGTGCCAAAGCAGATCTGTGAGAGTGGAAGTGGCTTTACTGCACATCCACTCTTTGTGCTTTCAGGTCTTGCCCAAAGAGGCCTTTAAACTGAAGATGGACAAACTGTCTGGCATCCAAGGGTCATGTGATTTCACAAATAGTTCAGTTGTAAGTAATAAATGTATTTGGGTATCATTTTCATGACTGATTAGACAGATGCCAAGTTACCATGTTGCACTTACAGCACAAACTTGTGCATGTTTACTCAGTAGTAAGTCCCAGTTCAGTTACTCCCACGTAAGCATGCATAGGATTGCAGCTTTAGTCTACAATAATGCCTTTGACATCACTTGGGATATAGACACACACCCCTCTCTCTCTCCTGACAGTATGGACACTTTTTTTTTAAAAAAAATCCCAATTTTTAATTTTAAGGCTGATCTATTTTAAGGTGATGTTGTAAGGATTATTTAGTTGATGTATGTGAAGCACATTGAACCCACAACTGTACTATATTAGAATCTAAGCTGTTGCTGCTGTTGTTATTTTTTTTTTTATACAGCACCCTCAGTATATTAGCACCTTACAGAATTTCACAGGCAAAGAAGAGATGAATCTTTGTCCTATGGGCGGTGTCAGGGATTAACCAGGTCAGGCACTGGCCAAGGGCTCATGGCTACCCAGTGGCCCAGACGTTGACCCTGAAGACCCCTGGCAGTCAGTAAACAACAGCGACACTGCTTTCTCCCACCTTCCCCATCTGCAATGGGGCTTCCTCAGAGGTCCTGGTGTCATCATTACAAAAGCCTCTGAGAAGTCCATTGCTGGAGGGTAGGAAGGAGAGGCTGGCAGCTGCCCCTGGATGCTCTTGGGGCGCAGAAGGATGAGCATGAAGAGTGCTGCCCTTTCTATTTCAGCAGCCCACTTTTCACCATCCCCAGAGTCCAGGGTTTCAGTTGGCTCTTCTCTTAGCACCCCAGTGGTACTGAGAATGAAGCAGCCAAACTTTTTTTGGGGGGGGATGTGTTTGTGTGCATGCACAAGCGCACATGCATGCATACCAAGGCACCCTGGGAGGCGAGAATACAGCTATGGCTGAGGACCCCCCAGAACCTGGCACTGATTCTGCCCTGCCCTCAAAGAAGTTACAATCGAAAACAGACCACGGGACAAGGCAACAGTGGGAGAGGAAGGAAACACAAGGGTGGGGAGAAAAGAATGTAGGCAAATACAGTACACACTTACTTAGAACTTGGTTACAGTTGGCAGTTGGGATTAAGACAATAGTGGAAAAACATACTGAAGTCATGCCGAAGGCTTTTATTTCAGATCTTTTGAGATGATGATGCGGGACGGAGAGAAAAACAGCAGCAAAACTGAACTGGGGCTTTGCCTAGATTTGGCCCTGTAATGCCAAAGCAAGAAACGTAGCATCAGATCTCCTGCTGCTTAATAATACACTGGTTTCTGGCTTTCGCAAATTGAAATACGTGGCATTTTCTGCTAGACAGATTAGAGAGAATAACAGGAGGTCTTGAAGTGGAAAAAGCCCCCGCTGAGGATAGCCCTGTTCAGATAACAAGGCTTATCATCTGCATGTAAGCGACACATGTACAGCGAGAGGGGGGGGGGAGACGCCACCCCCGCCAAGTGTACATGCATTCAAATGCACATGATCTGCAGTGTGTCTATGCATATATGTATTTGCACGGGCAGTGTGCCATGTGGTCTTCAGCCTTGTTTTTTCAAGGTTCCTAGTCGCACAGAATGCTGTTGACATGCATGCGAGGGTACGCGCAAAGCAGGTTGCAGACATATGCTTGAATATGTACATGGCAGAGAGTGGAGCCTGCTGCCACCCCTGCTGTACATGCATTCATTGTATGCGCAGAGTAGGAGTCCTGTTGTCGGAACAAGGTTTATCATGAAACTGTGTTCTCACACTGTCACCCACCACTGGTCTTCCACCACCACTGTTAACATTTAGATTGTGAATGTCTCAGGGCAGGAATTTTTCTTTTGCTTATGTTCCTCTTTACACTGATGGGCAATGTTAGGATTAGGATGATGAGAAACATATGGCCCTATCTTATGGGCCAGTTACAGCAGCGGATCTAGTGACCGGCTGCCATAAGTGACCTTGCAACACTGCAAATGTCGTACCATCGTCATGTGCTATGGAGCCACCGGCAGGAACATCCAGAGGCTCTGTGTGCACACCAGAACCATCCAGGCGCTCCACCGGTGCAAGCAAGGTGGCAGAGGGGCAGTTCATGGGTGGTTTGGGGCAGAGAGTGGGCCGAACCAGGGGGTGGCTTGAGCACTGGAGGGGGGAAATCTTGGCGGCAGTCACACATGTTGGATCTTATCCCTTTTTCCCAGCCCAAACCCACCCCTTTCTCTCCTTGGACTTATGCCAGCAAAATAGTTGGCATGGGTCTGAGGAGACCCATTGGCGATTAGGTGGCTTACCAGGAGGTAAGTTAAATATATTTTTACTTATGTTCACTGGCCATCTGATCACCTCCTCACCATAGCATGCAGTGCATGCTCCGTTGGCACAGCTGCATGCTATGGACTGGCAGGGGGTAGGATTGGGTTGTTATAGAAGCACAGCCTGAATGGTGCCATCTGAGTTAGGTTTGTGCTAAGTGTAGGATATCTCATAGTCAGTGGGGAAACATTTGTCCAGAGACTAATAGCAAGCTGGTTTGTGGTGCAAAACCCTTGATTGCCCTCTATTTTCACCTGGTTTGGAACGTTCAATCACCTTGAGAGACTCCTACAGTGTATCAGCATCCTTGAGGGGCTGCTGAGTTATTTGGATTCAGTCATCATGTTTAAACGGTTGTCGTTGTCTATTGTTTGCCCTGCTTCTTTGTACCCAGGTGAAAAGTAAACCAAGATCTTGCTTTGAGCCAGCCAATTGGACCATGAAGCCCATTTGGTTTCCAAGAGCAGGAAATTCAAGGGGCTCCGGTGACCTCCCTCAAGTGACCAATTCAACAGGTAAAACCGGGTTAATGTCCAAGTGTTCTTAAAATTAGGAGCCATTGACTTGCAATTGAAGCTCTGTTTCTAATAAAAGTAATATGCATGGCGTGGACCGAACCAGGGGGTGGCTTGAGTCCCAATTGGGACTGGAAATGTGGTCAGTGCAAAGTGCTAAAGGCCCCTTTACCACCCATTGTGGTTTTGCCCCACTTTGCGGCTCCCATGTACTATTTTAAAACAACACTGCACTACCGTAATTTGTAACTTGGCCCTAAGATGGTATAATTACACACATACACATATACCAAGACAAAATCACTTGCCTCAAAGTAAAAAAAATGCCCTCTGTTATTTTGGCTGCCAGCAAGTATGCTCTAACCCACCTATCTGAGCATTGCAAAAACACTATCATATCCAGTAACTTGACAAACTGCTCTCTCTCTCTCTCTCTCTCTCTCTCTCTCTCTCTCTCTCTCTCTCTCTCTCTCTCTCTCCTCCATTCCGTATAACACAAACAAGTTATCTCCCCCAATATTTTTGCATAGTGCCATTATCAAATGCCTACTCACAGCCAGCCAGCTGGAACTCACAATGTACATCTAGTGATAGTCTGGCCTCGTATCACAGCAGGGTAGACGAACTATCTGCCTTGCACTAAGCACCATGCCTATAATACTGACAAACTGTGTATCCGAATGCTAGCTATGCACAATCTGCATCCCTAAAAAAAAAAAAAAAAACTCTCCCTGAATGTGTGGCATGAAAAAGACTGCTACAATATGTAGTAAATGCTCAGCACATACATATGAGTTTCCTTTTTCCAGTATTAATCAGCCTGCCACAATCATGCAAGACAATGTTAAAAAAAAAACCCCAAGTGAAAAGATCAAGAGACATTTATCCTTGTACGTTTCTGCAATATTAGCTGGTAAGTGTGTCAATATTCCTTGATTATATCCAGACCACGAACTCTGCAAGAGCAGCCGTCTCTTTTCTTTATGTCCCCTAGACGTCCCAGCTCAGGCGAGGAAGCGCTGACATGTGAGGGAAAGGCGGAGGAGTTAGCCAGACATTTCAAAAGATCGTAAACGGATCTGGTTCAAGAAAATTCCAGCCGGTTAATAGTTAAAGAAAGCAAACCTGTTTCTCCATCACTTACAAGGAGGCTGAGATTGCAGCAATTGATGCCAGGCACCTTGAGAACGAATGATGAGAGAGCTTACTCCTCATTCCTTTCAACACACGATTGGGGAGACCATCCTTGGTTTTTAGTCATTAAATTGTAGCTGGATCCTCCCCTATATGGATCAGGATCATGGCATGGGAGAAGAGGCTTAGCCATCACCTTGGTCCTAATCTGGATTGTCGTCGTCCCCCCCCTCGTCTGCTACTTGCCTGGGGAAAAATACTTGCATTGGCACCAGTAGAAAGCAGTAGAGAACAAGAGTTTGTTTACTTTCAGTTCTGGGTAGTTTAGCAAGTTGCAGTAGACAATACTGGTCTCTGTAGACCAGTGGTCTTGCTCGCCATCATAAGCTATTGACAGTTCCTTGTCCTGCTGAAGTAACTCCTGTTGACTCAAATGGGATTTCCTTCACAGTAAACATAGGCTCCGAAACTGACAGCGCTTTGGGCAACTTGAGCGTGAAAAGACAGTGCCCATTTTTTGATGAAGTGTTCCCCATAATGCAGATCCCTTGAGAGTTCTGTGTGCTGTATTTTATTGCACATTACAAACATGATGTTAATAAATTCCAGCTCCCTATAATTACCCCAATAGACGTGCTTTGCCCACTCATTCGTAATGTCCAATGCAAGCCATTAACGTACGTTGCTTTTATAAAGGGCCACCAGTACGCGTCTTTTGCATTCTTCCTATTAATGATCAACATGTGAAACTCTCTGCTCCACTAAGAACAGATCAGAAATAATGGCAAATAATGCCATCTATCACTACTAATGGATTTGTGGCTCCAAACATTGGGAAGGGCTGTTTTGGTGGCTTTCTTTTTTCCAAGCTTCCTTTTAATTTTCCTATTGCATTTTCTACTTGAGGCAGCTCAAATATGTTTCCCACATATCTATAGTTCTTAAGATATTTCTTTTCTCTGCAAACATGAAAAAAAAAATCCTGAAGATTTATGACATTCTATTTAGTTAACATATGAATTACGATAAGTAAGCTTTGTTGTGTTGCATTACATAAATTTCTGACATTTCAAATAACATCTGAATTGAGTCCCCTTTAATATTTTGGTCATTAGACATTGTTCAATGAGGGCTAAACTATTGCCTCGTGAGAGAGAGAGCTTGTAGAGAGCCTCATAATTCATGAAGAGAT
The DNA here is from genome assembly GCA_026170595.1 of Plestiodon gilberti rubricaudatus. Taxonomy (NCBI): domain Eukaryota; kingdom Metazoa; phylum Chordata; class Lepidosauria; order Squamata; family Scincidae; genus Plestiodon; species Plestiodon gilberti. The sequence continues at coordinate 16,220,812 of JANXHW010000004.1, read as the reverse complement.
GCATTATGGGTGAGGTTACCAGACCATACTCTGTCAAAGCTTGACAAGAGCTGGGCTAAGCAACAGGTCCACCTCTGCCTTCCCTGCTTTGGTATGGTCTGTCTTTCCATCTTTCCAGATGGCACATAGGCCAGTCAACCCAGGCAGTGTACAGGAGACCCCATGGCGCCTTCCCCTATATTTACTATATAAATTAATACCACTTCCTGCTTAATAACTTTTAGAAATTTAAATCCTTGATCAAAATAATTTTTGAACTATATATTTAATAAAAGTCTCCGGTGGAGTGGACGGAATGAGAACTGGTGTGGCTGCCGCACACTTGCTTGAAGTAACGCAGAAGGGAGGCGCCAGACCCACAAGGCAGCCCCTTGCTCGCACAGCCGAGCGTCTGCCATACACACACCGCTGATCTGCTTGGGTGTCTCTCCCTCTCTCTGCGCGCCCCGATTGAGAGGGGGAGGATGCGCTCCAGCTGCTGGGAGCTCCAGCTGCTGGGAGGGGGTGGGGGATGCTCCGAGGGGGGGAGGCTGCCGCTGGGAGGACATGCTCCGGCTGCTGGGAGGGGTGGGGAGATCAGCTTATTAAAGAGATCAGCTTATTAAAATGCCACCACCTCTCTTTTCCACCAACACTGGGCGTCAGGGCGTGCATTCCTTCCGCTGCTCATGCACCGCCCAGCCCGCCTTCCTCAAGCTCGGGCAAGTCGCGGGAGGTCCGTCTGTACGTCGGGAGGGCTCATCGCCACCAGAGCTCGGCAACCCCAAAGAAGAAAGGGGGTGGAGGCTGCTCCAGCCAGGCTTGGGGGAGAGAGGTCAATGGAGCTCGCAGCCACAGCCAGAGGTCTGCACGTCAGGAGGGCAAGTCGCCACCACATCGGGAGCTCAAGCCTGGGCCTTGGCTCTGCTCCGCCCCCCCCCCCCCCCCGCTGGCCAGGCCAGAGGATTTGAGCGCATCGGAGGGGTGGGGCAGATAAAAAATTTAAAATTAAAATCCCGGTCTGGTCGCTGACACAGCTGATCACAGCTGATAAGGGCCGACCTTCCACATACCCCCGCCTGATGGTCCACGTGCCCCTAGGGGTACGCATACCACAGGTTGGGAACCCCTGATATATTATATTCAGAGTTGTACTGAAGATAAAGAATACGTTAGGACCCAAAAAGTATCAATCAACAGGATGAGGCCCAAAAAAACCAAAAACTGCTGCCCACAAAATTTATGGAAATTGGACTTGACCCTTTCGACCATTCTTCTGTATTAGGGGCCGACAGTTGGAGTTCCACACACCAACTCCAGTGAACTGAGGAATACCTGCTGCCCTCGTCAGTTGACAACCCAAAGATAAGCAACTCTGTGGAAGATGAGGGAACTCTGGCGCTGTGATTTGCTGCCTGTGTGAGGAGGAATAGAGAGATGGGCCTGGTGCACCCTAACCCTGATCCCCTCTCCAAGTGGCTATATAAAATTAGATGAACAGGCTATACTAAACAAAGAACAGGGCTCCCAATTGTGACAAAAATGTGTACATAAACCTTTATTGGCATTATACACAAACAGACAGACGAACAAAACAAAGAGAAACAGAGCAAAATAATTACAAACAAATCACCCTACTACATTGCTTATACAAAATAAATCAGTTCACAAATAAATCAGCACAGTATATAGATCAGCGGTGGGGAACCTCCGGCCCCAGGGCTGGATCAGGCCCCCGAGGCCATCCGGTCCGGCCCCCGGAGAGATTGCCGGGAGGCCGCCCAACCGGCCCCTGGAGGCTCCGCTGGGTCCGCGTGTCACCTCCGGAGGCCGGGAGAGGGCCTTTGCATGTCCCCCCCGGCCGCCGCCTCGACCCCTTCTCACCAGGCCACTGGCCATTTCGCACATGTGTACTACGCCGATGAGGGCAAGCTCTTGCCCTCTTGCCCTCTTCGGCATGGTACGCTGGAGGTGACGCACGGACCCGGCGGTGGTTTCAGACGGTCAGCGCGGAGCCTCCGGAGGCTGATGGGGGGCGGGGGCAAAAATTAATTAAATAAATAAAAATGGTGCCGAGCCTTACGGCCGGCCCTCAAACAAATTTCTAATATTTAAAACGGCCCTCTCCAGGGAAAAGGTTCCCCGCCCCTGATATAGATTAACAGACCCTTCTGCCCTAGCAATCAATATTTTCTTAACGTTTGGGGGAAAGACTGTAGGCAGTTTGTTGTCGTTCGACAACTAACAGGAGATTAGTTACAACTAATAATTAGTTACAACAAACAGGACAACTAACTAACAAATATTTCTTTACCCAGCGTGTAATTGGTTTGTGGAACTTGCCACATGAGGTGGTGATGGCACCTGGCCTGGATGCCTTTAAAAGGGGTTTGGATAGATTTGTGGAAGAAAATTCCATCACAGCTTACAAGCCATGATGGGGATATAAGCAACCTCCTGGTTGGAGGAGTAGGTTTTCTTTGTGCCAGGTGCAAGGAAGTGGCGACAGGATAAAAGTATTTTGTTGGCTGTGTGCTCCCTGAGGCATCTGGTGGGGCCACTGTGTGATACAGGAAGCTGGACTAGATGGGCCTTTGGCCTGATCCAGCAGGGCTCTTCTTATGTTCTTATGTTCTTATGAGATACTCGGCAATATAACTAACAATAGTAGCCGAATGCAGGATTGATCCGAATTCTCTTCGTATGCTGAAAAATGAGGGTACAAATAAGTCTCACACAAATCATCATAGATAGGGCAGTGTAGAAGAGTATGGGATAAATCTTCTATAGCTCCCCTCTTACAAATACAAATGCACTGACTATTATCAGTAGAGGTCGGATCTAAAGCAGGTTTTTAGAACATTCGAGGGAAAGACATTACATCTTGCCAACATGAGAGCCTGTCACGCCTGAGGGTTCTCAATGAGGTTCAAATACCTCGGTTTGCAAGCGTATCGTAGAGGTAGTTGGAAAGCTAAAGGAGAACAGACCCTCACTGCCCCGGCAACAAACCTATGTGCATGCATGCAATTTGTATACACATAGGGCCTGTGCCAGCGGTACATGGAATGCACGCAGGGGCGGAGTCTTCTTCTAGCGTAATCTTCCCCATGCACACATTTATTTATTTATTTATTTATTGAATTTCTACCCCGCCTTTCTCCCACAAGGGCAACCAAGGCGGCTTACAATAAAACAATTAAATTAATACATATATACATTTAAAAAGAATTAAAACAGTTAAAACAATTAAAACAAACAACCCCAGAAACCACATATGCATTCAGGACAGCTACAGATAAAGGAACCTGCTTTGTGAGCATTCTACTAACTTAAGGTTACATCAATGGCATCTCTGCTCTTACTTCTTTCAAGAATCCAGGGATTGCCATAAATGTTAAGTACACAAGAGGACAAACTGGGGCTTTCTCGGCACGCACAGTAGGATAAGGAAAAACCTAGACTGAAAGTGGACTGCTTTGTAATCCAAACCTTTTCTTCCTCCCCCTTTACTCAATTGATCCACAAACACTTGCTGGTTAATGAATTAAATATTTAGACATTTCTGTTTAAAATTACTGTTTTAATTACCAGTGCTGTGTGAAAGAAAACAAACCATTGCAAATCTCTTTCTTATTTACTCCAGTGTCTTATTTTGCTATGAATTGTTTAAATATTAGTACTGTACGTGCCAGGATCTCTCTCTCTCTCTCTCTCTCTCTCTCTCTCCCCGCCACGTAAGATTCAATTTACAACCTACTACATTCTTCCAAAGCTTTTTATGGATTACATCTTGAAATCACATTAATCTAACTCCCATTACTTTGTTCTAATTTCACCTACCATCATCCAGAGTAACTAAATTCATTTGTTTGGAAATGCTCCCCTAAGGGTTACTTAATGAGGCAGGGCAGAGCCTAGCCAGCAAAAAGAAACCTGCAGTGGTTCATTTCGAAGTGCAGGAAGTCTTCACATTACCACAACACCAACACCACCCCATAGCCATACCCCTCAATTCGGCTACCCAACAGGGCTTGCTACACTGTGAGTTAAATGTAATGCAGAAAAGAGCGACCAGAATCATTCAAGGGCTGGAGCACCTCCCTTATGAGGAAAGGCTACAGCGTTTGGGGCTTTTCAGTCTTGAAAAAGGCACCTGAGGGGGACATGATTGAGACCTATAAAATTATGCATGGGATAGAGAGAGTGGATAGAGGGAAATTCTTCTCCCTCTCGCACAACACCAGAACCAGGGGACATGCACTAAAATTGAGTGGAGGGAGAGTTAGAACGGACAAAAGAAAATATTTCTTTACCCAGTGTGTAATTCATCTGTGGAACTCCTTGCCACAGGATGTGGTGATGGCACCTGGCCTTGATGCCTTTAAAAGGGGTTTGGACAGATTCATGGAGGAAAAGACCATCACAGGTTACAAGCCATAAGCAACTTCCTGGTTGTAGGCATAGGTTTTCTCTGTGCCAGGTGCAAGGGAGTGGCGACAGGATAAAGGTACCTTGTTCTCTTGTGTGCTCCCTGAGGCATCTGGTGGGGCCACTGTGTGACACAGGAAGCTGGACTAGATGGGCCTTTGGCCTGATCCAGCAAGGCTCTTCTTATGTTCTTATGTATGTTGTTGGTGGGAAGAGGAAGGTGAGGGGGGGTCTGTGTGAATGAATGTCAGCCTGAACCTGTGGGAGACCCGTGCATCCTGCAATTGTCGGTGGGTTGCTGGAAGCAACACACGACTCAAGGTTTTATGTTTTGTAACTCTCAAATCAAATTTTCATTTCAAAAGCTGAACTTTTCTAAGCTAAAAGACCCCTAAAAGGAGAATACAGAAATGAGAATGGGAAGAGAGTATAATAATAATAATAATAATAATAATAATAATAATAATAATAATAATAATAATAATAATAATAATAATTGTCACCTCTAGGATAAAAGTCCCTTTCTGCAATGATGATAAGGAGTATGCCCACCTTTCAGCTTTCTAACCCCGTTAGATCGGTCTCCTCGGTCCCAGGTGCAAACACCCCCCCTCACTTATCAGGCGTGCTGCTTGCAGGTCAGCCCAAGACCTCCTGACATAGGCTTACCATATCCAAAGGGGGACAGGGTGCCAACACCTTTAACCATTGTAAAAAGAGGGAATTTGGGCAGGTGCAGCTTGTTGCACCCTTCCATTATGAGCTGCACCTGCCCAAATTCCCTCTTTTTACAATGGTTAAAGGTGTTGGCACCCTGTCCTCCTTTGGATATGGTAAGCCTATCCTGACACCTGAGGCCGTGTGCTGCCGTGTCACCTCAATCCTGCCCAAATGTCGCCTCTGTGGATATCCCATGGCTATGGGAGGGTGGGCGTGCAAATGAGCAGACCGTTCGTTCCCCCTTCCTTTTACGTACCTCCTTGTCCCGCACTGCTTCTGCTTGATATGAAAGGAAGCAGTACAGTTTGGGTTTAACCTGGTCACCCCTTCCTTCCCCACACTCTGGCTTCACCCAGAGTTCAAGGTTTAAAGGAAACACAACTCTTTAAACTTTACATGCTGTGCAAGTACAGAGCAAGGGGAAGGGGTGGCAAAGCACTCCTTCTTCATGCAGCATTTAAGGGGACGTGTTTCCTTTAAATAATAAACCCTGTGTGAAGGGTTTCCAGCCCACTTCCAGCCCACCCTGGATGCAAGCTGCATGCATGGGGAGGGAAGGGGAAGATCTGATGCCCGCTTGTGTTTAGCAAGCAGAGCGTGGATCAATGCAGCTTGCATGCAGGGTGGGCTGGAAGTGGCAGACTCGGGGTAAGCGGCACCCCACCAAATCCACCATTCTGCCCACCACCTGCCCTGATGCAAGCTGCATCAGGTTGCAATGCAATTGACATATGCGGGTCCGCCTCCTTCCATATAATCCTACCCATCCTCTTAGGCTAACAAAGGAGAAATCAATGGGCTCCAACCTCCAGAATCTTCCATCAAACTTCCTTATACTAATTCAATCGCTTTTGCTATCTAGGGTATCAAAAAGGATGCAGCAAGCAAGTCTCTTTTGAATGGCTGAAAATCACAGCCACCTCCTTGGCGCTTAATTCAATTAATTTGTCCTGGCTCAAAACAGGGCATGGACCCAATCCCAGCTCTAATGCAATAATCCCAAGAAAGTTGAATGGGCCCAACCCTCAATCACCCTTGGCGAGACAAAAGAAAGACAGAAACAAACTCTCTGTTGGATCATGCCTTTCCTATAGTCAGAAATCTATCAAAGACCTAGCCACGGACTCCCAAACAATCGCTTTCTCCCTTGTTCAAGACAAGAGACATCTGCTGGGCTGTCTACCACTCTATCAGTTGCACAGAACTCTCTGTGTCAATATAGCATCTCGGAAGATAACACTAACAGCTCTGAACATCACATCTCGTTTCTCCCTTCATCCCCCCCCCCCATCTCAGGGAACTGAGTAACTTTCTCCTACACTCACACACACACACACACACACACACACACACACACACACCTCACTTTCTCTGGAACTGGTACTAGATGGTGTTGGAGGATGGGCAGCGTTTAGCTGCTGGACACTGGGGGTGTGGTGTACTGCCTGGTCACATGTAAAGACCTCCTACTCTAATCCCTCTGTGTTCCAGGAAGGGGTGTGGCCCCTGACCCTTATTTCCTCCTTCTTGCCCCTCACTCAGTCTCTTCTTCTCTTGATGCCCACCGAGTAAGATGATGCCAACGCTGCTCCTTCAGCCCAGCGGCCACCTTGCAGCACACCTCATGCAGGGACCTCCAGCTACGAGGGGGGGGTCTATCTTAAGTCTAGAATGTACCTTTGATTGATGGTCAGACGCTGTATATATGCAAACTGAACTGTAAGTAAACTCTTCTTCTTTTGCAACTACAAAGCAATGCCTCGTGTGTATTCATTTAGCTAAGCAAAGCAGTCTGCCTGGGTGGAGGAGGGAACTCTGCTAATAAGTGGGAACGCACCTCCCAATATATGCCTGAGAGCATCTAATTACCCTATCAGATGGCCTAGCACCATTATAGGCAATGTTACTGTACCCTACTAATTGGGCAACGTGGCACTTTTTCAAGTGGTGCACCTCTTGTATTTAGCAGGAAACGAGGGGCAGCCCAATCCTATCCCCCTCCGGCACAGTGGGGACGAATGGGGAAGGGCCAGAGGTCTCCTCTGGGTAAGGAGACATTTACCCCTGGTAAAGCCACCACACAGTGTCCCCATGGCTCTCCTCGGATCCACGCCAGCGATTTAGCTGGTGTAAATCCAGGATTCCCATGTAGGGACAGAAGGCCTGGGAAAGGCCTGATAGGATTCAGCGTGCTTTTTGTTTGTTTTTAAGAAAACTGTTGTCATTTTACTAACACACATACTGTACTTCTGAAGCCACTGCAGGGAAGGCAATTGGAGGATATATGAGCATAGCATACAGTCAGCAGAGCAATAGATGACAGAAGGATAACAGAGCCAAATACATCTGTGAAGCCTAATACTTCGTGGTAGATCTTACAAGAGTCCTATTTTTTTTATCTTGCAATTAAAGTTTTAGCTGATTAATCACACAACTGCTTGATTCATACTTGCAATCCTATTAGGAACTGAATGACTGGGAAAGCTGCTAGGAATCATCCAATTAGTTTGCTGATAGTCTGGTTTCCCAGCAAATGGAAGGCAAAAGACTCATTTCAATCGCAAGAGATATGTGTGTAAAGAAATATACAGAACTGTTTTCTCAGTTGGAATGAATTGAGGATTCTCTCTCTCTCTCTCTCTCTCTCTCTCTCTCTCTGTGTGTGTGTGTGTGTGTGTGTGTGTGTGTGTGTGTGTGTGTGTGTGTGTGAAGCTAGGGCTTCTGCACCCAGAACAGTTTTTTGGTGGGGGCAATTCTGATGAGGTGGGTAGGAGACTAAAGCCAGGACCTATGTTAAATATTCTATTGTCTTCCAAAATCTTTTGCATATTTCACAAGTGGAAATTTCCACTAATATCAAGATGGGAAGGGAAGAGGAAGAATAAATAAGAAAGAGCTGTAGTGAAATTGACATCTGCGTTGAGAATGGAAGAAAGACATTCTAACCTTAAATTAAAATGTGGAGCATTCCAAGAATCGTTTTTATCCTTTTCACGGAACAAACATACAAAGAAAAAGAAGGCTTCTTTGATGTCTGATAATGAGGAGTGTGGTTTAGCACTAAATTGATTTAATTTTGCAAAAAAACTAATAACTGAAACAAATTTGGAATGAAATTAGGGGTGGAGAGAATAGTCTGTTTTGGCACAAACTAACTAAGAGATCACACCTATTATGTGTCAATTTGCAAAGGACGAGAAGTGGTAATTACTTTTTTCTAACTAAGCTCATTAAAAAATCTATTAAAAAAGAAAAGAAAAATATGTTATGAACCCATGTAAGCTACAGAGCTCATTGACACTGTTTGCAATTATGAATTCATTTGGGGAATATGTGGTGTTTTTTTTTTTTTAAAGAAGGAATTGTTTTGCTCTTCGATGGAAAACCACATCAGAGTCGCTCAGACATAAATCTTTTATTGTATCTTCAAGAAAGAAACTGGAAATGGAGCAACAAGGCGCCACTGAAAAAATATAAGTATTCCCTTGGAGTAATCTGGATGAGCTCATCGTTTGTGGGAGATAACAGGGTATGTCATGGTTACAAAACACTAATTTTGCTTTGCAGTTTGTGGCAAAGAAATACAATACAGCAAAAACACATTCCACAACTCTATAGATAACACATGCATAGCTCCGTAAACCCATCGGCCCATTCCAAAAGTGAACGCTATTATCTGCCCTGTAGCTTTGGTATCGTTGGATATGAGTTTGCAAAGAGAGCAAATGAACTGCTCTTTTTCATCTGGTTATGAGTTGGAGAATAAAACAGAACACAGAGCACTCATGGAGGGCCTTTTTCACCTCAGGCATAGTTTCTGACTGCTTTTTTCCATGCGATCACTTCTGACAGTCTGACATGGCGTGGAACGTTTTGTGCAACCAGTGGGTTTACATGGGTTTACTCAGCACCCATTTGCACGATTGCAGAGGTAGAGCTTTTCAGTGCTGCTGCAATCCTAAAACATGCTTGCTGGCTATACCTTTGCCATCCTGGGGATATCATATCGGAAGGGCTAGAGGGACACTCATCTTCCTGCCTACTAGTGCCTGCCTACTTCTACTCAGGAAGAGCTCCTTCCCTCTGGCTACGTCAGCAGTTCTACGCTCTGAGCAACTTTTCTGTTACATTTATTTATTTATATTCATTTGTATCCTCCTTTCCCAGTCCATTATGGGCAGCTCAAGGCAGCTAACAAAAAGCAATAAAACAGTACAAATACAAAATAAATAAAAGACAGACGATAAAAACACAAACCACAATAAAACAATATCAACAACAGCAAATCAGCAATTACGGTATAAACAAAACAAGATGAGCTGGCCCATCTGAGGTTCATCGGACACCCACCAGAAGCCAGTTCTTTGGAATGCCAAAGCCATGGAGGCACAGATGGGCTCCCACATGACAGAATTTTAGAAGTGGTGGGTTTGGTGCTGTTTATTGCTTGGACTGGCTTTAGACTATGGACGCCCTGTTGTGTCGCAAGATTACTGTTGATATGCTGATAAATTGCATGGGAACAAGTGGGGACCTCAAAGCATTCGTGGTAGATGGAGGAGGCAGGTAGTGGGAAGACGGGAAGGGCCTGCCAAAGCTTGCTAGTGGGCTCACTTGCTCCCCCTTTGGTCAAATAGGGGAAGCAAGTGAGCCTATTGTTCTCCTTTCTTCCTTCTTCCATTTTTGGGACTCCCTTCTTCATTATGGCCTCCAATTTTCTCTCTCCACCTTCTCCTCTCTCTGTTGGTCCTATCTTGATTACATATGTGTGTATGTATTTAAAAATAGCCCCAGTAAATGGTCTTACAAATATGCTGTATTTGTTTTGTAATTAACCATTAGGCTACTGTATACAGGTGGGCCCCCATATCCGCTGGGGATATGTTCCAGGCCCCTCCATGGATACTTGAAACCGTGGATAAGAGCGAACACCCCCTCCATGGTTTCCTCACCTGCAGGCAGGCATGCTCCCCTCCCACTCTTATTTTTCTTTCAGCAAGCTTTGTTTCTTCCTTAAAACAAACAGAGAAGCTGCCTCCGTTGCAGGCAAGTAGAATGAGAATAAGTCCTAGAGAGGCTCTGCAAGGTTTCTGTTAACCTTGCAGAGCCTCTCTAGTACTTAGTCTTGTTCTACTTGCCTGCTTCTTTAAGGAAGAAATGAAGCTTACTGGGAAAAAAGCCTGGGGGGGGGGTCCCCACGATCCATGGATAACTGAAACCGTGGATAGCGAATCAGTGGATATGGGGGCCCACCTGTATTTAAGAGCTCTAATGATCCTGGCTGTGAATCCTGTCCCAGCCCCAGTCTAAGACAGCACCTTTATTTTCACATTTCACATTTTTATACCGCCCTTCCTCCAAGGAGCTAAGGGCAATGGACATGGTTCCTTCTCTCCTTTTGTCCTCACAACAACCCTGTGAGGTAGGTGAGGCTGAGAGATAGTGACTGGCCCAAGGTCTCCCAGGAGGAAGCTTCATGGCTGAGCAGGGATTTGAACTTGGATCTTCCAGGTCTAAGTCCAAATCCCAAACCACTACACCATCCTGGCTCACCTATTGTTTCATACATGACCGTTTCCCCACATAATTGTGTGGACTGGCAAGTTGCAGAGCAATTGTCTGGATACAAACAGCCAGAAAAATGCCCGTGGGAACCAACTCTTACACAAGCCTTGACCGGGAGGGGGACAGACGGACGGACGATGACACTAAGGGTGAAATCCAGCCAGTGACTTCGTCGACGACCAGTCATTTGCAACATCCTGACTAGCAAGGAGGAAGATCTGACCCATATTTTCACCCAATTCAAAACCCAGGGAAGCAAAAGAGGTTTCAAACGCTTCTCACCACTTTGCGGAACAGCTAACTGAGAATCTACAAGCAAGCCATGGCAACTTATAACAGCCACATTCAGCTTCCATTCTCCATGTTCACGTTTCATGTGTCCCCACAAGGACAGACTCATCCAGGCAGGAAGCAAACACTTCTCTCTCCAGTGCAGAATACTTGGCATTAAAATAGTTCTTCAAGGGTTGTCATTTGCTGAGCTCAAGACAAATGGCTCTCGATGAGGAAGATTACAGAAGCAATCGTGTTTGTAGCATTGTGTGTATATTAGCAGGGCATCACTGTGTCCATCATGGCAGAGATAGTGTTCATAGAGGGGTGAAGACATAGTGGGAGGCATAATCTAGCTCACCATTGTCTGCTCATGACTCTTCCGGTTGATACTGGAGTCAGTAGTGTAACAAGGGTGGTGCGAAGGCAAGTAGTTGTGCAAGACTCCGTTACAATGGAGTCAGCGGCCCCTCCCCCTTGCTGTTGGAGCCATTCCAGCAGCAACAGTGAGGGAGGGAGGGAGTGTCCTGCGTGTTGCCTTTGCTGCCAGAATGGCTCCAACAGCAAGGGGGAGGGGCCGCTGACTCCAGTGTAACGGAGTCTTGCACAACTACTTGCCTTCGCACCACCCTTGTTACAGCACTGACTGGAGTGGTTATCACTGCTTTGTGCATCTGCTTGCACAGCAGTGCATTAAGAACCAAGTCAAAGCCCACCCAAAGTCATCCAGTCAATTGGAACCTAATTAAGATATTCTGTGTTGCAACATATTCCGTGTTGCCAAAGGGAATGTTGTGGCCAACCCACAACAAATCAATTACATATAGCGCACTCAGGGTAGACTCATAAGCTCTATTCAAATACTCTTTGTGTGTATCATCAGCCTGCGATGGGAGGGGGATGGCATAGTTCCCAGCAGATCCTGTGCCTGCCCTACACACACCCTTCATTGCAAGATCGGAAAAGGCCTCCATGTTTACAACTGCATGTGGATATTTCTGATCTCTGTAGATGAGGTGGTTGAGCCCATTGACAAGATGCTACACACCCCCACTGCACATGTATTCCTTGTACTCATGTTGAATGTCTGAAAAGGGATATAGCAGGGGTTCTCAACTGATGGTATGTGAAGTGGGTGTCGGTGGTACGCACGGCACCTGCAGACACCCACTGCGCATCACGGAGGCCTCAGTGGCCAGAGCTCCAGCGAGCCTGCAAAGGCCGGTAGGAGGCTCGGCTTAGCAACTGGAGCTCCAATACATGAGTTTCACATGAGTTTCGTGCACTGGGAAAAGCCGCCTCGGCCGCCTGGAGCCCCTAGTTACCGACCTTTTCAGGCTCGCGCCGAGGCCTCCAACCTGGAAGTAACTGGCTATGATGTCATCAGCAGTTACTTCCAGTGGGACGCCCAGTAAGCGGTACAGCGGGTTGTGGGGAGGGTTGAGAACCTCGGCTATAGCAACAGCTTGTAGAGATTGTGGGTGCATGATCTGCATGGAGATTTCTTGCACTTCTTGTTGGATGCTGAAGCTTATGTGTAATAAGGCATTAGCCTTATGTTGCCTTGGGGGCAACTGTCTGTGGGGTTGCACAGGAAAGCTGACCTTACTAGGTACCTTATCTTACAGGTAGGTAAGTGGGTGGGTGGGTGGCCCAAGACCTCCTGATGCCTAAGGCAACATGCCAAATGTTGTGTGTGTCCCCCTTACCCATTGGAGCACCTCCAGTGCTCTAGTTCTGCACTCTCTTCCCCTCCACATTTCCTCTTCCTCCCTGTTTCCCTCTTCCTTTTCTAATCTAGGGAACAGAAGGAAAAGGAGGAGCAGTGGAAGCAAGAAGGTGGACAGAGAAGAGCCCCCCCCTGCCGCCGCCCCATCAATCTGATACCAACAGATTCAGCTGGCCTCCTGGGTGGGCTGGCCTGGCCCTGGACAGATAAACAGGTAGAAAGAAAAGTTCTACTTCTTAAACATCCTTCTCAGAGTCCTTACAAATATTGGAATGTTTTGCAAATTTTCTACTAGCTTAAAAAGGCATGATCTTGCAAAGTCCTATACAGTTGGCATGCACAACTGTATCTTGCCTGCAATTGTTTTGTATACTGTATTGTAAAGCGTTCTGCAGAATGCATTTTAAAGGGCAGTTGAGAGAGAGAGAGAGAAAAAAAAGAACTAATCTAATCTAGAGGATTAAAAAACAAACAAGAAGCCTTTGACTGAATGGCAAAATTGATGGATTAACATGTACAGAGAGAAGACAAGCATTCCATTTTCAGGGCTTTTTATTTGAATGGCAAAAGCTGGAATGGAGGAAAAGGGAAAAAAAGTTTGATTTTCAATTTCTGCTCAACAGAAAACTGGCCAAACCAGCTGTAATCCAGTCTCAGGTCAGATTAATGCTGCATCTGCTAATTAGCATTAAGATGGTTGAGGTATTTTGCCAGCTTAGGGCACCATTTGAAAAATGACAACACTGGAATTTGTTATCACCACAAAATGTGTAATTACTTTAAGTACTAGCAAAAAAAATTACAGGCTGCTGCCTTTAAAAAATGTGTATATATTTATTGTCAGAGATAAGGTTGTTGAAGTATATCTAATCAAAACTCATGTTCTGATGCATGTTTGAAATAATGATAGTGCCAGCAAGCCAAGAATTTGAGTAAATACCACCGGGGGGTGGGGGGGAGCAGCAGATTTAAAATGCTGGAGCAGGATAAAAATTTAGCATCATTGTTTGGGTAAAGTTAATTATAGGCCTTGATCCTCCAAAGCTATAAGCAGGATTTGAAATAGGAGAGGGGGAAATGGAGTGGAGAAGATGCTTTCCACAGCAATTTCCCGGCTATACGGGAAAATGGTTGGGGGAGAGAGACCACTCTCCAATGGGGAAGCCAACGTTTCATTGACAAATAAAATACTGGTGCTTACAGTGAAGCTGGGGGCTGGGGCATGGCAGCTGAGCTGAGGGATCACAACAAGAAAGGGAATCTTGTGGCAAAGCACAGTAATCTTGCAGTGTCTAGTTGCACTTGCTTCCCACTTCTCTGAACCATAAAACGTTCCAGGATTTGGTTTTCTTTGGATAAGACAGAGCACTGGAGGACCATGGAATTTTTGTTGCTTCATTTTCAAATAGGCAAGTGGAAGCAAGCAGTAGATACAAGGTAGTGGATCCTCTGCCCCACATCAGACCTTTAGAGGGAGGAGCTGGATAGATAGCCCCAAGATGCTTCTAGCCTTCAGGAAATTCCCAGTGTTCTGCCTGTATTCCCCAAACTACACATTTCTCTCTCTCTCTCTCTCTCTCTCTCTCTCTCTCTCTCTCTCTCTCTCTCTCTCTCTCTCTCTCTCTCTGTGACACATGGGGAATGTTCTGCAAGCCTTAGATAAATTGTAGGGAGGTAAATGCAGCTGAAAAAGCATTAAGTTAAAATCTTCTGCTCAGGGAAACTCACAGCAATCACATCACCCTTCCCCTTTTTAGGTTAATAGCTTCTGGCCTCCCAAGTATATCTATTTGGAGAATGGAATGTAAATGGAAACATTATAAATGTGGCTGCAACAATATCACCTTGTTTGTAGGTTGATTCCATTCATGCTAACAAGTCATGTGTTGGCCTCCGTCAGCCCCTGTAACCTGAAGAATGTATGGGACTGGGAAAAAATGGCTGAGTCTCTTCAGAGCCCACAGCAGACTTTCCTGATGCCTCCAAGTCCAAAATATTTTTTTCACATTTTTTTTATACCACCCTTCCTCCAAGGAGCTCAGAGTGGTGTACATATTTCCTCCCCTCCTTTTGTCCTCACAACAACCCTGTGAGGTAGGTGGGGCTGAGAGATAGTGACTGGCCCAAGGTCACCCAGGAAGCTTCGTGGCTGAGCGGGGATTTGAACCTGGATCTTCCAGGTCTAAGTCCGACTCCCAAACCACTACACCATCCTGGCTGTATGACTGTACATACATATGACTGTACATATGACTGTAGATTTTGATTAGACTTTGGGGGAGGGAAGGAAGAAAAAGTCCCTCCCTCCCCCAGCACAGAAGCTAATGTAACCAGGATGTTCCAAAATGGCGGGAGCATGCAATTGTTCTCTGTGGCAGGGAAGCTCCTCTGGGGCTCCTCCTCCCTCCCTCAAAGGCCAATGTGGCTGGACTGGCAGCTGATGAGCCTGGCAGGAAGGAAGGGTGGGAGAAATACTCTCCCACTGGCCAGCTCATCAACTCTAGCCCATCAGTCTTCCCTCGTCCACATTTCTTCTTCTACTCCATTCCCCTCTTCCAATCCAAGGTGTGTGTGTGGGGGGGGGGGGGACAGTGGAGGCAAGTGAATGGATGGAGGTGGGTGCCCCTACCAATGAGACAATTTTTTCAGTCAACGTCTTAAAAGCAGCTTCATTTTATATCGATTGTTCCATTGTTGCTTTTTTACAAATATTGTAATCATCTCTATAAGTGATGCTATATCCCCTGAAACGTTTCAAGGAATGCAGACTCAGGGAACTGCTCAAGCGCCAAAGCATCTCAGACAATCCAGCTGGTTGTCACAAACAGCTTGATAGGAAAGGTTGGCCACAAAAGCAGACAGAAGTGAAAATTAATTAGGTGATAACAATGTCCATTCTCTCACACAAGTCATTTTGGCCTATAATGTTAACAAGCTGTGTGACCAAAAGCACCCAGAATATACAAAGAAGTTGTGTTTTTACAGCTTTGGGAAATAGGGTTGTCAGAAGCCCCGTTGACTTTAATATAAAATTGCAATGTTGCAATGTGTTGTTGTGTGTATTTGACAAGGCTAGAGTAGATTACCCTAGTGTAGTGGGGCCGTTAGGTGCAGGGCTCAGCCAGTTTGGAGCAATTGGTCCAATTGGCTTAAAGCCGGCCCTGTCTGCAAAGCACCTAGTGACAGAGGCATCGTTACGGTGGGGGTGGGTGGGCCCCAAGTGGCGGGTCATGAAGCAGTGGGGGGTTATTTGCTGCTGGATCCGTTGCCCCCTCCGCCACTGTCTCCTCTTCATACAGCTGTTCTCGGCTGCAAATTTACATAAGAACATAAGAAGAGCCCTGCTGGATCAGGCCAAAAGCCCATCTAGTCCAGCTTCCTGTATCACACAGTGGCCCCACCAGATGCCTCAGGGAGCACAAGACAACAAGATAACCTGTTTCCCGTTGACACTCCCTTGCACCTGGCACAGAGAAAACCTACTTCTAAAACCAGGAGGTTGCTTATGGCTTGTAACCTGTGATGGTCTTTTCCTCCATGAATCTGTCCAAACCCCTTTTAAAGGCATCTAGGCCAGGTGCCATCACCACATCCTGTGGCAAGGAGTTCCACAGATGAATTACATGCTGGGTAAAGAAATATTTACCGGATGTAAATATTTAGTCCGGCCCCGCCCCCTCACTGTTGGAGCCATTCCCCTGCGGAGAAAGCAGCAGGCAGGGTTGTGAGGGGGCGGGGCCGCCTCCTGCTCGCTCGGTAAACGGGACTAGGACGAGCGAAACTTATGGCCCCGCCCCTACCGGAGCGACGCCTCTGATGGGATGGACAAATTATGCGACTACTCATCCAGCACCCCACTACTGCCTTCACTCAGACGCCCAGTTTGGGCATGGGAAGCAAGCAGGCCTTTAGCACGATTTTCTGTATACTGGCAGTCGCAGAACGGTGATGGAGCCCCGGGGGAGAGGCAACTAAGCCACTCCTATAATATAAGAACTGGCCCTAAGCTAGAAGCAATCCACAGCTGGAATTCATTGGAAAGAAAAAGAAACAAGACCATCTCACCAGCCACCTTTTTGTTTCTTTTTTTAAGAATGTATTTCTTGTTAATTTTTCTCCATCTTATTGAGCAATAACACCCACTTCAAGAGTGAGAGAATGGACTCAGCGCAGCGATAAAACAAGGCTGCAGTGATAAAGTATCTTATGCTTCCCTTTGGCATTAAAGCATCCATGAAAGCCATTTATTGCCTCATATACTCCTCCTCCATCAACATTCTGTCTCCTAATTATCCAGTATAAGAAAAGTAATAAATAGCTAATGATGCTCAAAGTGGCAAAGTTATAAACATTTATTTGAACACCTTGAGCATGATAGGCTGTTTTATTTTGATTATTTTGACTGCCTGCTCAAACTTCTTCTTCATCGTCGTCTTCTCCTTTCAGAGAAAAGGCTTGAGAACTGGCCTCCTCCTGTTTCTTACAGCGCAATCCTATCCAACTTACGCCACCGGTGTAACCCAGTGGTGCAGCGAGAATGCGAGACCCCAGAACGGAAAGGGGATTCAAATCCTCGCCAAAGGGGGATTCAAAGGGGATTTGAATCCCCTTTCCATTCTGGGGTCTCCCGTTCTCGCAGCACCGCTGGGTTACACCGGTGGTGTAAATTGGATAGGATTGAGCTTAGTTACTCTGGTGGCGTAAATTGGATAGGATTGCGCTGTTAATCTTTACAGTTATTATTTATTAAGATTACTGGCTGCTTGTCTGTAACAAAAAATATTCAAAGCAGTGTATGATTACAAATAATAATTAAAAGACTCAAAACAAGATTAAAATCAATCATAAAAGAGCAGATGCTACATAAAATAATGAAATCCACTGATCAGCTCTTAGAGAGGAATATGTCTGTCAAAACAGGAACATTTTGGCCAAATGGCAAAAGAACACACAGTGGGAGGGGGTGACATTAACCTCCAGTGGGAAGGAGTTCCATAAGCTAGGTGCCTGAAAAGGCCACGTCTTGTGTCACTGCCAGCCCTGAAACCCTACAATCTTGGAGGCAGGGAGAAATCCCTAATTCATTTGTCTTCTAGGCAAGCACAAAGGTACCTTTGCCTGATTCAAATTAGGACCAATTTAAGGGAAGAGGAAATTCACATTTTTGGCTGTCTCCCAGCCCTATCCCTAGTTGAACTTAATAAGTCATGGATTGCTCAAACTTACAGCTTGCGTAAATATGACATTAACAGCGCTGGCAGAACGAGCGTTCCGCCAGCTGTAACTGCTGCAAAAGCACCGTAAAGCGCTTTCCAGCAGTGCACTCAATAGCACTCTGCCAGGACGCTGGTGGGAAGGCCGGCGCCTTCCTGCTCACATCGTCGGCTCTCCCACCACCTGCCTGAGCAGGTCAATCAGCGGGAGAGGCGGGAGGGGTGGAGGAGGGTGGAACAGGGGCAAGGAGGGGATGAAACTGGGTGGGAAGGGGGCATAACGGGGGCAGGGAGGCTGCAGGAGGGGAGGGGATCCAGCAGTGAAATCGCTAGTGCAAATTCAAGGAGACCCATTGCATAGCAGGAGGCTTACAGAGGTGTAAGGGGATTAAATCTCCTTCTGGCTCTGAAGACTCCCGATCTGCCCCCCGCTGGATACCGTTTTCGGTGCAGCTGCACCAGCAGTGAGGGAAAGGATAGGATTGGGCTCTGAGTCCCATGCAAGCCCTCCAGGAACGGGAGGCAATTCCACAACAGCAGTGCTGGTAAGTTGCATAATACATTGTCCATCCTGCTTATGGCTACAGAAAAGGCACAGCTCTCTTGAAATTTAAAGAGTTGCTTTTTAGACAGTGGTCACTTTTTTTATCCAAAATAAGCACTGTCTGCTGTGCCAACTTAGAATAAAACACTCTTCCACGGCATTCATAAAGCATACTTAGGTTTGGTAAAATTTGGTTCTGCTAGGATGCTGTCACAGCATGGGGGGATATGGAACTTATTAAGATGGAGTTTGACATTATCCAGCAAATGAATGGGAACCCTTGTTCATTAACATTCTCATTTGTGGATGTACAATTTGACTATGAAGGGTCCAGGGTGAGAATCTGGAGGAGGTGGAAATTCTTGAAGTAGCCCTCAACTTGGAGAAAAGAAACAAGACATTCCCGAAAGCCGTTCTGCACCCAAAGCCACTACTGAACTTCCTAATTTCACAGGAAAAAACAAAAGATTCCCTAAAAGTGAAAAGGGAGCTCTTAGCAATAAATATACCACTTATCTCCCTTAGAGTTTACATAACATGATCCCTGCTGGATCAAACCAAAGGTTCATCTAGCCCAGCATCCAGTAGTTTCCCACAGCCAGATGTTTCCAAGAATCCCAGAAGCAGGGAGTGAATAGAGGCAATAACCCACCGTTGCTCCAGTTACTAATATTCAGTGTGTGTGTGTGTGTGTGTGTGTGTGTGTGTGTGTGTGTGTGCAGAGGCGTAACAAGGGTGGAGCGGAGGCAAGTAGTTCTGCAAGACTCCGCTACACTGGAGTCAGCGGCCCCTCCCCCTTGCTGTTGGAGCCATTCTGGCAGCAAAGGCAACACGCAGGACACTCCCCTGTTGCTGCTGGAATGGCTCCAACAGCAAGGGGGAGGGGCCGCTGACTCCAGTGTAACGGAGTCTTGCAGAACTACTGCATGGAGTGGGCACGTCTGGGGCAGAACAACGGTGGGGCAAAATCCTAAAGCCCCACTTCTGTCCCCTGCCATGGTTTCACCCCATTTCACATCCCCTGCTGAGTGACTTACAAAAAACAAAACAAAACTTGCAGAGTCACATTACATGTTTATCATAACATGTAGTATGGCTCTACATTCACGGCCATAATCACATCTCTTTGGCGGTGAATTCCACACAACAAGGATGTGCTGTGTGTGAAGAAGTCCTTTCTTTGGTCCATCCTGAATCTACTGCCCAGGAATTTCACTGGGTGATGCTGGATTCCAGTAAGAACATAAGAAGACCCTTGCTGGATCAGGCCAAAGGCCCATCTAGTCCAGCTTTCTGTATCTCACAGTGACCCCAACAGATGCCTCCGAGAGCACACAGCCAACAAGATTTCCTGTTGTCACTCCCTTGCACCTGGCACAGATAACCTGCTTCCTGTTGTCACTCCCTTGCACCTGGCACCAGTATGAGGGGCTAGGGAGAGAAACCTCTCATCATCCATATTCTCCACATCATGCATAACTTCCCAAGCATCTGTCCTGCTTCGCATTTCGTTGTCATTTTTCAAAACAAGAAAGTTCCAAATGCTGCACCTTGCCTTGTGGGGGCTCCAGTCCTGCCATCCTTTTGGTGGCCCTTTTCTGCACTGTTGCCATCTCTAGGAGACCCCCTTTGAAATGGACTGACCAGAACCACGCAAGATATTCCTGTATAAAGGCATTCTCATGGCACTGACATGAGGAAGGGGGTCACAGAGCTCAATGGCAGTGCCCATGCTTAGCGTGCAAAAAGTCCCAGGTTCGAACTGTTTTTGCCAGGTAGTGCTGGGAAAGCAAGTCCCTGTCTGAAGCCCTGGAGAGCCAGCACCAGTCTGGATTTAGTCTAAGGCCCTCTCGGATGTTCAAATGTAATGTACTAATTCAGTGTTTCTCAAACTGTGGGTCGGGACCCACTTGGTGGGTCGCGACCTGATTTCTGGTGGGTCCTAGATCAGTGTTTCTCAAACTGTGGGTCGGGACCCATTTGGTGGGTCGCAACCTGATTTCTGGTGGGTCCCAGATGATGATGGAAAGATCAGATAAGTAATTGCCACAAGCCCTGAGGATATTCAAAAATCAGATAGCTACTAATTGACCTTCAAAGAGCTGAGCTCCTGCAGTTTGCAAGATAGCTGCTAATTACCCTGCAAACAGCTGAACTCTTTACTTGTAAATAAATATATTTATTTATTTATTTATTTCTAGATCACTTTTTTTAAAAGTCTTGTAAAGCTAGGTGGGTCCCAATAGAGTGTCGTTTTAAAAAGTGGGTCCTGGTGCCACTGTACTAATTGATTGTTCAGCCTAAGAATATAACTCTGTCATACGAAACTGAAAATTCAAAAATACAGATTTGTGGCTTTTAAAATCACAGACCTAGACTACAATCCTATACACACTTTCCTGAAAGTAAGCCCTGTTGAACACAATGATTGGCAGTAGACCCCAAAGACTAACTGACAGCTCAAACCACAACCTCCACATAAGAGGAAAATCTAGCTAACCAGGAGGAGTCATCAAGTGTGTTTGTTTTCTTAGGCGAGACAGAAACAATGCCATACTTCAAAAGCCTTTTTAACAACTCTGATTGGCTACATCAGCAAGTACATTCTTGGGATGAGGGTCACCCAACAGCCACACCACTGGCACAATGTAACAAAACGTGATGTTGCACAAGGGTCAAGCAGAATACACTTTTGCAAATGTGGAGGACTGGCAGTCGTTAGGAAGGTAGTCAAGAGGCGTATTGTCCCAGCTCAAAATAAAATAAAATAAAATAAAAGAGTAGATCTTTCA
Organism: Plestiodon gilberti rubricaudatus; assembly: GCA_026170595.1. Classification (NCBI taxonomy): domain Eukaryota; kingdom Metazoa; phylum Chordata; class Lepidosauria; order Squamata; family Scincidae; genus Plestiodon; species Plestiodon gilberti. The sequence continues at coordinate 16,199,566 of JANXHW010000004.1, read as the reverse complement.
GTAGCTATGAGCATGCTCATTCAAAATAGAGCTTCCATATCAAGGACCAGTATATCTCTTATCAGAAGTTAGGTGGGGGGGGGAGGAAACAGTGAATGGATATCTTTACCGTACAACATTTGCAATTGTAATCAGGAAATCTGTCTGGCCCTTGTGGGACACAGAATGCTAAACGAGATGGATCTTTGGGCATTTTTTATATCATCTCAGTGCAGCTTCCCTCTTGCTCAGCTGAACACTCATGGAGACACTGCTGTTCTGGTCCTGCAGGTTCTTACAGTGGGGCTGCAATTCTTTCCATACTTACCTGGGAGTAAGTCCCATTGACTATAATGGGACTTACTTCTGAGTAGATAAGCATAGGATTGGGCTGTCTCTGAGACAGTTTGTCTTAAGGGCCCTTAAAAAAAAAAGTATTCTCTTTGGAGGAAATGAACTCTGCACATGCTTGGAGGCACTCCATCGATTATGACTGGATTTCTGAAAGCAAAAGTTGGCCAATCTAGTGTATGAAACATCCAAGTGTCAGTCCTGGTAAGAGGGAGGGTGGAATGGACATTTCTTCCAAGCAAATTGTCTTCTAACAGGCTGGACCATCCTAGTTCCAGAGTTATTTCAACATGCACAGGACGATAACTGTACTGACAGAGGAAATCAATGCATTGTGGTTTCTCTCCATGTACAGATCGAAAAGTGAGCATCAGATCAAGCTTATAAAAGCCTGAGGCACAGGAGAGTATAAAAAAAGCAGAAAGAATGAAAAGCACGATGTTTCTATCAACCATCCAAATCCAGATCTATAGCTAACTTTTCCAGCTCTTGGAGAGGCTGAGCACATCTGGGACGTCTTCCCAGAATTTGGGGAGGGGGGGAGCTATTGTGCCTCCCTTTCCGTGACAGTTTTAGACCAAACTCATCTCCAGGCTCTTGTCGAAAAGAGATCGATCTCTTTGAGGATTTCTGCCAGATCCTCAGTGACTTTTATGAACTTATTCCGGCTACTCTAGTTGAACACTTATCACTTCTTCTGGCAACCACATGAGTCAAAACAACCAGACTCTCTTGGCTCCAAACACAGCTCCAAACTGGAAGTACAAGACAGCTTAAATCCCTGAACAAAGGATGCACAGATTGTTTTTCTACATGTCACCATGGAGATGCCATTCAGATATTGTTGAACATTCTGGAGCAGTTGGCACAGGTCTCTACTGGTGCCCCACTGCGACCTCATGGAGGGGGGTGACAAAGATTTCGGCAAGTTCTCACTGTATCACGTGACACCTTATTGAGAAGAAAATGGCCAGTATCTCCTTCATTTCAATACAAATTTGAACACCTTTTGCCCTCCACCGCCATCACAATATCATGGATTTCAGGGGAAAAAATGGATTTGGCTGCAATTCTATACACTCCTACTTGAGAGTAGGCTCCGTTGAACCTGACTTCTGAGTAGATTTTGGCATAAATTCATTGTCATCCCTTGAGCATTCTCTTCATGGGTAAAATCCACATCTTTTGGTTACCTGAGAAGATTACATCTGATCTAAATGTTGTGGGTATGAAAATCTATAGAGAGCACAAATTGTGCCACTATTTCCTGGCTCCCAAACATTGCTTAATCGTCTTTACTCTCTCTAAGATTCAGGTGAAGAAATAATTCTGTTTTGCTAGTGACTGATTCAAGTTGGCTTGAAACTCAACATTAATAAAACTAAGATCATGGCATCTGGTCCCATCAATTCCTGGCAAATAGAAGGGGCAGAAATGGAAGCAGTAACAGATTTTACTTTTTTGGGTTCCAAGATCACTGCAGACGGAGACAGCAGCCATGAAATTAAAAGACGCTTACTCCTTGGAAGGAAAGCTATGGCAAATTTAGATAGCATAATAAAAAGCAGAGATATCACCATACCAACAAAAGTTCGTATAGTCAGGGCGATGGTGTTTCCAGTAGCAATGTATGGTTGCGAGAGCTGGACCATAAGGAAGGCTGAGCGCCGAAGAATAGATGCTTTTGAACTGTGGTGCTGGAGAAGACTCCTGAGAGTCCCTTGGACTGCTAGGAGATCAAATCAGTCAATCCTAAATGAAATCAACCCTGACTGTTCCCTGGAAGGACAGGTACTAAGGCTGAAACTCAAATATTTTGGCCACCTAATGCGAAGAGAGGACTCTCTGGAGAAGACTCTGATGCTGGGAAAGACTGAAGGCAAAAGGAGAAGGGGAAGGCCAAGGATGAGATGGTTAGACAGCATCACCGATGCAACGAACATGAAAATGAGCGAACTCAGGAAGATAGTGGAGGATAGGAAGGCCTGGCGGGATATGGTTCATGGGATCACGAAGGGTCGGACACGACTTAACGACTGAACAACAACAACAAAGTGACTGATACCGTGTTTCCCCGAAAATAAGACAGCGTCTTATATTAATTTTGGCTCCAAAAAATGCAGTAGGTCTTATTTTCAGGGAGGTCTTATTTTCCCAACCTGAGGCGCGACTCCCCCAGCACCCACCATGACCCACCGGCACTTACTTTGAACGATTAAAGCTTCATTCTTTCCCGAGGCTGCAAGGCTCTGCAAGGCCTGCACTTGAGTCCTCCACCATAGAGACGACGTGCTAGAGAGACTCTGCAAGGTTGCAGCCTCCTTGCAGGTCTTGCTGGCCTCTCTAGAACTCAAGTGCAGGCCTTCCAGGCCTTTCAGAACCTTGCACCCTCAGGAAAGAATGAAGCTTAAATCGGTCAAAGTAAGTGCCGGGGGGGGGGGGGGGTCGCATCCGTCTGGCTGATGATCTTAGCTAGGTCTTATTTTCAGGGGAGGTCTTATATTTATGAGTGCCAGCAAAAATCACGCAAAAATGACGGTAGGTCTTACTTTCGGGGGAGGTCTTATTTTCAGGGAAACAGGGTACTTACTGCCTTACGGCAGTCGCAAAAAACTTTCTGGCAGTGTGCTGAGTCAGTGATGGGGGCGGAGCGGGCAGGGGGGAGAGTGGAAGGGGGTAGGAGGCATGTTGGGAGGGCGGGAGGCGATGGTGCTCAGCATGGGCAACTTGCACCGGATGCTATCCCCTTCCTCGTCTCCCGATATTCCTCCTTTCTCTCCTTGGACTTGCACCAACTAAAGACCCATTGGTGAGTGGGAGGCTTATGGGGGAGGTAAGGGAAAATGTTTTTCCATACATCTCTCAAGCCTCCTGATTGCCTCCCCCCCCCCCCCCACACACACATACACAATGCAGCGCAAACCTTTTCAGTGTAGCTACATCAGCAGGGCGGGAAGCATAGGATCGAGCTGTTGAATGTTCTACACACACACACACACACACACACACACGAGTCCTGTTGGATAATCCACTCAGTGTGCAAAGAAAGAAAGGACCTGCTTAAAAATAGACATAGTTCATACATTTCCTAAACCCTAGAAATAAATTATTACACATCAATCTTGGCAGGGAAAAAAACAGTGAAACATCTGGCAAAGCAGGATCAGAACGGATTCGATCCAATGGGATGGCCCAGTGAAAAGGCAAACATTGCAAAATATTTAAGCATCAATAACAGACACTTTTATCTCACAACCCTCCAAGAATTTGGTTAGGAAATGACATCTACTGTGGACATTTCCTGTTGATTCTGTTGAAGCTCCTGGCCACAGCAGTGGCTGTTGATCATATGCTCCAAACCATCAAGGCAAAAGGAGATATGATGTGGGAGTTCTGGCAATTTGGACGACTTGCAGGGTTGTCATAAGGATTACAACAAAATAATGTATGTGAATACTTTGAATACTTAGAAGTAATATGTAGATAGGAGGTACAAAGGGTTATTGAGATCATTTGCTGTAATGTCAGTGTTATTGTTAACATTAAAGATTATTGTCATTATTGAAAATCTTTGATACACTTCCAAGGAACCCCAGGGTTAGAAAAGCACTGTTCTGCAATAATGATTCTAACAGCCCAATTCTAACTAAATCCCCACCCTCACCTTGATGCAGTCGCACCAAAGAACATAGGAACATAAGAAGAGCCCTGCTGGCTCAGGCCAAGGGCCCATCTAGTCCAGCTTCCTGTAGTTCACAGTGGCCTGGCACATACTACCAGGTGGATCCAGGATCACAGTGGATCCTGGCACATATCAGGTGCCTCAGGAAGCACTCCAGACAACAAGATACAGTACCTGTATCCTGTTCCCGCTCTCTTGCATCTGGCATTCAGAGATAGACTACCTCTAAAACCCAGAAGTTGCATATAGGCAGGCTTACCAGATCGTCGCCGGGATGGGAGCGGTCTACCCTTAAGGGGGCGGGGCGTGGGGGGGCCAGAACGCATCGCATTCTGCCCCCCACGCCCCGCCCCCTTAAGGGTAGACCGCTCCCGTCCCGGCGAAACAGGCTTACCAGATCGTCGCCGGGACAGGAGCGGTCTACCCTTAAGGGGGCGGGGCGTGGGGGGCAGAACACGACGCGTTCCGGCCCCCCACGCCCCGCCCCCTTAAGGGTAGACCGCTCCCATCCCGGCGACGATCTGGTAAGCCTGCATATAGGCATCATGGCTTGTAACCTGTGACAGACTTTTCCTCCATAAATCTGTCCAATCCCCTTTTAAAGGCATCTAGTGCAGGTGCCATCACTACATCCTGTGGCAAGGAGTCCCACAGATTAATTACTCACTGGGTAAAGAAATATTTTCTTTTGTCTGCCACTCAGTTTTAGTGGACGTCCCCTAGTTCTGATGTTGTGCGAGAGGAAAAAAGAACTTCCCTCTATCCACTCTATCCATCCCATGCATAATGAAGCCTGCATCCTGCAGGGTGACAGTTCCAGAGGCCTCCTTATGGTAAGGGAACATTTGTTCCCTTACCCCAGGGCAAGACTCTGATGCTTCAATGGGTCTCCTCAGATCTGCACCAGTCATTTTGCTGGTGCAGAACCAAGGAGAGTAAGGGAAGAGGAGAGGAACGGGAACTGGATCCTGGCACATAGGTCCAGAGGTATCACTAGGGTTCGTGTCACCCCGGGTGGGAGGTCAGCACATGACCCCCATGACCCCTTCTCTCAAGGGATGATGCGCCCACCGCCCCTCCCCCTGTCGCCGCACGGCACCCCCCCATCCTGCCCGGGACTTCCCAATTCACAGGGAGGGGTGACATGGCCACTGCCCACCCCCACTGCCACCTGATGCTTCGCCTTCTTCATCCCGTACAGGACTTCTAGGGCAGGGGATTCTCGGTGGCGCTTTCCCAGTCTCCAGCACCGTCCACGCAGGCGCACGCATGCGCTGGAGATTTCCAGTTGCATTGTGCGCCTGTGCAAGGAGAGAAACATGCACTGGGAACCTCCGTCTCACGTCATGCGTGCGCCTGCACAAACAGCGCCGGGGACCAGGGAAGTGCCGCTGAGAATCCCCTGCCCTAGAAGTCCCGAACAGGATGAAGAACCACTGGGCGGAGAGGGACCCCCTCCCTGCACATCACCCCCAGCGGCCCGCCCCCCCCCACCTCGCCCCAGCGACGCCACTGCCGGTGTCACCGGGATCCATCCCCTCCCTCTTCCACTCTGTGGTCTGCCCCTCCACCTACCCACCCAGACACTCCCCCATTCCAACCCCTTCCCACCCCATTCCTCCCACTGCCCTCCCCCATGCTGGCTTACCTACATTCCCGCATGTAGCTGGCTGCAGCGGCAGGCTTCCAACACCGCTGCTGCTTGCGGCAGCGGTTCTGGAATGGCCACCGGTGGCGCACACAGCTTGCCGGCCTATGGCCATTTATGACAGTGGAACCGCTGTTCCATTGTCATAAAGCCCAGTTAGTATTGCACTATTACACTGTGTTATACAGATCACTCTTTTGCTTTGATGTCCTTTCTCCATCATCACTTTTTTTTTTAACATCAACATGTGGAAGAAGGATGCGTGAAAGGTTTCCAAATTTAAAACACACCTGCAGCATTTCCCCTCTGTGACTACATATAAGGGAGAAAGAAGACCATCACATAGCCGAAGGTACTTTTGACGTTCCAACAGCAGCCCCTTGCATCGCTGAAGCGGTTTGCCTCTTCAGCATGTGGTAGCACCATCAAAGAAACCTCCGACTCTTCAGCATTTTCCTTATTTGTTTTCACTGTTGCCTGGCGGACCACCTGAATATACTTCGGGGACTCGTGGAAGTCTCCAGACCACAAGTTAAGAATCAGCGCTCTGCAGAAATCAAAGCCACAGTTTTGCAGCGTTACCTTAAATCCTGGAACGGAAATGCAAAGCAAAGTATCAGGAGGAGGAGGATGTATAGTTCACGGACAGAACATCAATCAAAGGAGGCCCAGGAAAATTCCTAATTGGTCTAATTGAAAGAGTTAATGAGCGTATTAGATTTAAATGTTGGACCAAGGTTAGCTACGGATGATAGCTTAGCTGATGATAATGGCTTCACCGAAGCTAATACATGAGCCTCTAACTAAGACCCATTGCCTTCTTGATTTACCCCGTTTATTGACTGAGGTTAAGAAAGCATTACTTCAAATGAGAATTACATAAAAGCACAGTAGCAGGCAACCTTGACCCCAAACTATTTAAAATAATTGCTTTGTCCATAGAAAAATCAGTTGCTGATTAATGTTACTTGTCTTTCTGGGTTGGTGAAATCTAATAATCGCTTCTCAATAAAAATCAGCTCTTTTGAACGTAAGTGGATGTTGAGGGGAAAAAATCTGTTTTTCCATTATCACAGAATAGAATATTCTCCAAGCTACTGTTATCAACTGTGCTCGGAGACACATGAAACATGCGCACAAGGGAGGGGGGGGTCAGAACGCAGGGACCGAGGTGCACTGCTTTGTGAACACTAGAATGCACTGGCACTTAATGTGGGAGACAAAGATATGGGGGTAACACAATGCAATTTATTGGGGGGGGTTCAGTATACAATAAATAAGAGGAAGGGGAAACTAGAAAATATGCACTGCATATACACACACAGTTAAGCTCTAAATCAGTGATGGCGAACCTATGGCACAGGTGTCAAAGGTGGCATGCCACAACATTTTGGACGACGCCAGCATTCACCAACACCTGACAACATCTACAGAATCTCAGGATCTGTGGAAGCCGCGGATACGGGGGACCCTTTAAAAACTGTTTTAAAAAATAATAATAAGTCAGAAAAAAACTTCTCTACCGTCACGTGTTTGCAAAACCACACTGCCACACTGTATGCAGGCCTGCAGGGCAGTCTTCTGCGCTCCTGGAAGCCACTTTCAGGTCACACGATCCCCTTCCCTTCACCCTGGCTCACCCCAGAATGCATTGTGCTGGGCGAGCCAGGGCAAAGGGAGGCTGCACATGACCCGGAAGTGGCTTCCGGGAGCGCAAAGGACTGCCTTGCAAGCCTGCAAATAGCATGATTCTGCCGCACAAGGATAAGGAAGACTTTTTCTGACTTATTTTTACTTATTTAAATGGTTTTTAAAAGGGGTCCCCTACAGTGGAGTCACTAGCCCCCCCCACTGCCTGGGGCCAGGTGACATGACGCCACATGACGCCACCCCTGCAGTCGTGCTACCCCTTTCCTCGCTTCCGGAAAGGCTCAATTTGGGGGTTAGGACAGCCTGCCCATGTACACCCCTTTGGATTGAAGTCAGAGGAGAAATCCAATGACCAAGAAAGGCGGTATATAAATACTGTATAAATACTGTATAAATAAATAAATAAATAAATAAATAAATAATGGAAGCGAGGGCAGGAGAGAGGGCCCAACTCACGCCAGGAGATGCCATCGCAGCCACTCCTGACAGGGAGACCACATGTGCTGCCTGGGGTGGTGGGCTCCCCACTCTATGGCAGCTATGATACTGGTCAGCATCTGCGGTTCCGCTTTATACACCGGGGGGGGGGGCGGATTGGGCCGACCTGTTTGCGTTACCAAAGAAACTAAAAAAAAAATAAATACAGGAAATATGCGGCCCTGCACCACCCAGAGTTTAAAATGGATTCTCACCATTCATATCAGCACGTGATCTGTCATCTTCAGAACTGTGAATGCCCTCCTGTGATGGCCCTCCTCTGTGTGGTCTCTGTAGCTTGGGATAGTGGCAGCAGATACAAACTACCAGGTTTCTTCCCTGTTCAGCTGTTGGTTCAGTAAGCGGAAAGCAAGGAGCAGAAAGGGGTGCATGCATGCACACTAACCATCAGGCACTACTTCCCTCAGAGAGAGAGTGAGTGAGTGAGTGAGTGAGTGAGAGAGAGAGAGAGAGAGAGAGAGAGAGAGAGAGAGAGAGAGAGAGTGAAGATTGCATAGGGTAATCTATATATAAAAATAATTACCTTCTCCTAAAAAAATTCATGGTGCACACAATTATCTTAGATTTCTTATAGGTAATCATATCTCTCTCTCTCTCTCTCTCTCTCTCTCTCTCTCTCTCTCTCTCTCTCTCTCTCTCTCTCTCTCTGTGTGTGTGTGTGTGCCTGTGTGTGTGTGTGTGTGTGTGTGTGTGTGTGTGCGCATGTGCGTGTGTTCGTCCCCCATATATCTTTATTCCCAGTATACTGGTACTGCTGCAAACCCAGCTCACTTTAGTATACCATTTCCCATAAAGAAGAACATAAGAAGAGCCCTGCTGGATCAGGCCAAAGGCCCATCTAGTCCAGATTCCTGTATCTCACAGTGGCCCCACCAGATGCCTCCGAGAGCACATAGCCAACAAGATAACCTGTTTCCTGTTGTCACTCCCTTGCTTGCACCTGGCACAGAGAAAACCTACTTCTAAGCCAGGAGGTTGCTTATGGTTTGTAACCGGACTTTTCCTCCATGAATCTATCCAAATCCAACCCCCTTTTAAAGGCATCTAGGCCAGGTGCCATCACTACATCCTGTGGCAAAGAATTCCACAGATGGATTACACGTTGCCTCAGGGAGCACACAAGACAACAAGATACCTGTATCCTGTTGCCACTCCCTTGCACAGAGAAAACCTACTCCTACAACCAGGAGGTTGCTTTTCCCCATCATGGCTTGTAAGCTGTGATGGACTTTTCCTCCATAAATCTGTCCAATCCCCTTTTAAAGGCATCCAGGCCAGGTGCCATCACCACCTCCCGTGGCAAAGAATTCCACAGATGAATTACACGCTGGGTGAAGAAATATTTTCTTTTGTCCGTTCTAACTCTCCCTCCACTCAATTTTAGTACATGTCCCCTGATTCTGGTGTTGTGCGAGAGGGAGAAGAACTTTCCTCTATCCACTCTCTCCATCTCATGCATAATCTTATACGTCTCAATCATGTCCCCCCTCAGGCGCCTTTTTTCTAGACTGAAAAGCCCCAAACACGAATGGAAGAGTGTGAATCCACCATGCAGCATGGAATATACTTCATATAAGCCCACCAACATCCATTGCCTTTGAGTTCTTCTTGTAAGAAGATGGGACTTTTCTCAGAAGACAGCAGGGATGTATCTAAGTAACTAGGTCACGAGTGCGAGTGTGAGTACGAGTCATTTTTGCACGAGTGCGAGTCCAAGTGCGAGTCAGTGTCAAAATTTTGGGGCAAGTACAAGTCAAGTGCAAGTCATTTTTGCACGAGTGCGAGTCGAGTACGAGTAAGGCCAAAAACCACGAGTCACAAGTCACAAGTCGAGTCACTTTGGGGAAAATGGCTTTTTCCCCTGAAAATGGGGTGGGTGGGTGTCTGTGTGGGGACCTCTGAGACTTTTAAAGCACCCACTTGGCTCCCCCTATGCCCTTTCCCTCACCTCTCAGTCTTGTCACCACCCATCTGGTTTGGGAAAAACAAGCATGTCTACATTCAAACCATTTATTATTCCCTCCCTGCCCCTTCCCCTTGCTGAGCCGAGCATCCCTTGGGCTCGGAGTTTTGGTCAATGAGGAGGAACTGCTGCGGCAGTTTGCCTTCCCTCACTCCTCCCCACCCCTCGCGCTCGGAGTTGTTGCCAATGGCAAACAGACGGCAACAAAAGGGGGGGACTCAGAGCCAGGCTTGCTTTCCCACCCCCTTGAAAACCCTTCGTCCCTGCTACCCTCCTCCTCCGAGGTCTCCACTGCGCCTGCCTGCCTGCCTGTGTTGATGCCGGCCATTAAAGGAAAATGACTTGGAAATGGCAAGTCGTTACCCCCACGAGTGCGAGTCAAGTGCGAGTCCCGTGGTTCACGAGTACGAGTGCGAGTCAGTGGGTCACGAGTACGAGTACAAGTACGAGTCAGGGAAAAAGTGGCTAAGTCACACTTGCGAGTCGAGTCATTTGACTCGAGTCCCCATCCCTGGAAGACAGCATTGCAGGAAGGGAGTGGCTTGTGGGAGCCGCCTTGTGCTTTAAGCATAGATTCAGCACCAACCTTTGTCTTGTTTGTTTTCAAACCCATTAATAGCAAAGCATGAGTAAAATCTAAGGATGTGAACCCTGGAAAGTGGCTATTGCGCCTCTGTCACCAGCAAGACAGGGATGGGGTTGGAACTATATCAACGGGCAGTTTTCTTTTTCAAATAAATGCTGGTTCCATAGACAGCACCGAAGGTATAAGAATGAACATTTGCAGAAGAAGAGCCGCCCACATTAATTTTTCTCAAACGTTCATGTTGTGGGAATCGTTCATGGGGGCTATTTTTGCATTATCTTACACGGCTCCAATGATACGTTCCACATCACACCCATACTATGCACTCGTTGGTCCTCAGGAATCCTACACGTGAAAGGATGGTTCTTAGCTCCCCCTGCTGCAGATAAAAAGATCACTCGCCATCTCTCTGTGCAATGATATGCAAAGCCACACTTTCTAGCAGTGTATTTTCATGCCTGCCCAGTTTCCTTCGGGAAGAACTTCAGAAGGAATCCCATTCCGTTTAATGGTACTCTGAACACTAAAACCTCATCTCCATTAGTATTGCAAGATTTTGTGTGGAAGGGGAAAAGTCATTTTTCCCATAGACTTATTTCAAAGAATATCACTCCCTTTTCCTGCCTTACCCCTCCCCCCACCACCACCAAAACAGTTTTCTCCAACTATAATAAAGCTGCCTCTACCTGGGTAGGAGTTTCAAAAACTCAAATATATATATAAAAAATACATGTTGATCATAAAGGCATTGCAGAGTCTCTCTTTTGTGGTGCATTAGGTTGGTTCATAAAACCAGAAATGACTGGACAGGCGTATGTTTGTATGCCTGATTCCCAGTCCTGTGTAGATGAAAAAATGCAGATCTGACACCTGGAGACTGCAGAAGTGAGGGGAAGGAGTGGACTCTATCTCCTCTGCCACAAGCCACGGAGCAGAATAACAGAGAAGCTGTACCCTGGGCAGTCCGGCCTGGCTGAATAGCTGCCCCACCCCCTCCCTAGTATCAGGTCCTGCCAGCTCCCAATCTCAGACCAGGACAACCTGAGGAGATTGCACGGCCTGGCTGGCACTGGGTGGAATTAAAGAAACTCTTTGCATCTTGGCTGCAGGTTTTTTGAAGGAAGGGGACACAACAAGAGAAAGTACTGTACATGCAGATCTGTCAGAGACAGGAAAATAATGAGAACTTTAAATGCTACACAGGTTATTTCCTGAGGCCTGAAGATGGGAAGTTTTGAGAACCCTAGTAGACTCCAGCACTCAGCAGGCTTTCTAAAAGTATATATAGTGTCCCCAGGTAGAGGGAGAATAGGAACATACCAACTTACCATGCTCCTCCTCCCAGGGCTGATATGCTCTGTGGCCACGCCCCCTGTTCTTCTCAGCTTCAGCCCTTGACCACAGAGGCAAGTGCTGCATCTGGGGCAACTGTCTCAAGTCTCTGACTCCAAGTCTCAAGTCAATTCCCAAGTCTCTGGGTCCAGGTCCCGAGTCGTTGGTTGCGAGTCCCTATCTATGGGGAAAACAGGTTTAAGCCTGAATAAAATTCGACTTGTCATAGAAAGCTCCAAGTCTCGAGTCTTTCGAGTCTTTTACAATCACCGAGTAAAGTCCGAGTCGAGTCATTGACGCAACTTGAGTCCAACTCGAGTCCGAGTCAATAGACTCAAGTCTACATCACTGCTCCCTGCATTTGAAACCTTGGCAATGCAGGGGTCTAGAAAACAGGGAGACACTGTCCCCAGGTTCAGTACAACACTTGCCTTTGCACACAGGCACTGCTGACAGAGAGAGCAAGGGCCACCATGGCCACAGAGCATGCTAATGCCAGGGGTTGTGACTAGCTGGTATGCTCCTGTTTCCCTGCTACCTGGGAAAACATGCACTGTACCCTCTTTTAGAACACCTGGACTTCTGCCGCACAGATCTTGGATGCCTTTATTCTAACTCAGTAAAAGTGTCTCATGGTACTGGACACAACATCCAGCAACATGAAAATCTCCACTTTGTTGGTATTTCGGCCACGTTTCTAGCCCTTATAGTTGCAAATATAGGCTTGCCAGGAGCTGCATAGCAAAGCTTGTACTTCCTGTTCCGCACTAAAATTCCACATTTCATTTACGCTAGGTAAGATGGCCCCATACTTATATATTCTAAAATGTCCGCAGAATCGTAGAGCTCTCTCCTTAGCGAGATGCAATGTCCTCCCATCTGCTTTGCTACAAGGAAGATACAATGGAATTTCAATGTCTGAGAGATATTGCCCATGTGGCATGAATTGTGTAGAGACCCTCTCACATACATTCTTATATTGCTCGCTCCACAATGCTTCCCGCACAGAACATCTAGTCTCAGTAATTGCCAAATTTCAGGGTTTAGCAGATCAGGAGATATTGCGAAACATCTTATCGACGGAGGAAGGTGATACAATGGAAAGTGTTGCAGCCTTTGTTTGTTCAATTGTTTCATCTTGTGCATCAGATATATGATGTAATGGCCCCTAGACCGTAGCCCGATATCTGGTTGTTTTTGTTTGATTGGACTTTTTGTTTGTTTGTAATATGTGTTATGTAATGTATGTTGATTTATGTTGTCTTTAATGCCAATAAAGGCCAGCGGGTGGCGCAGTGGGTTAAACTGCTGAACCATAAGCTGTCGATCGAAAGGTCGGCAGTTCGATGACGGGGTGAGCGCTCGTTGCTTGGCCAGCTCCTGCCAACCTAGCAGTTCCAAAGCATGTCAATGCGAGTAGATAAATAGGTACCGCTTGCGGGAAGGTAAACAGCGCTCCGTGTTCCAGCTGCATGCTACGCGCTGCGGCAAGGAGAGTCATGCCGGCCACATGACCACGGAGGCGTCTTCGGACAACGCTGGGTCTTCGGCTTTGAAATGGAGATGAGCACAACACCCTAGAGTCGGACACGACTGGACTTAATTGTCAGGGGATACCTTTACCTTTAATGTATGTTGATTTATGTTGTCTTTAATGCCAATAAAGGTTCTTGATTGATTGATTGATTGATTGATTGATTGATTGATTGATTGATTGATTGATTGATTGATTGATTGATTGATTGAATATAGGCTTGAATGTGTGTTGAAAATGCCAGCTAAAATCTCAAAGGGCAGAGAGCCAAGGGTGAGGGGTGGGGATGGAATAAGGAGCTTCACTGTTCTGCATGGTTCGTCTCTTCTCCCCATGATAAACAAACCCAGAATGGATTACGCAAAATTGTAAAAAAGCAGACTATCTTATGCAAAATAAAATAAATTATGCAAATAATTATGCCCAATGCGCATAATTTATGCAAAGACGTTTTGGCACAGAATTTGGACTGCCTGTGAGCAAAACCTTAATTTTTAGTGCTGGGATCATACAGCCTTACAGACAACCAACTTCATACCCTTTCTGCTGTATGCCGTTTTATATAGGTTAGTATTTAAAAGGATTTTCACATGTCACAACGAAAAGCACATGGTTCAGTGGACTTAGTCTCCCATCACATTTTTACATAAGCTGTTGGGAAGAATTTGGAAGAGAAACTGATTTCTCAGTCACCCCAAGTTCAAAGCTTTCGTTATCTCTTGTATTAAAAATGTTCTGCTGTTCCCTTAGGATGATTTTTCTCACTCCTGATAGGCTTCTTGTCAAGCAGGAATTGCCTGCAAAGAGAAGTCTTTGAAAAATGATATGTTTTATTCATTCCTTATTTTTCCATGTAGCATTTCCAAAGCAAATCAAAGGAAAGAATAGCCAAATTATGAGGAAAGTAGGACCTTGGCTGCTGAACATTCAGAGTTTTCTTGTTGGTGCTTTTTTTAGTAAAAGGGAAGCAACACAGCACATTCTGATTGCTTTAAGAAACCAATGTTATCTAAGAGGAAAAAGCCTTAAAATAATAATAGTATGATGACTCCGTCCCAATCTCTGGATGCGTCCCGCCAATGAATACAGCAATACTGAACAAGATAGAGGGCTTTGAATGGGGACACAGTATGACTGCTGCCAGTGGCGTAGCTAGAGGGGGTCCCTGGGGCCCCAGGCCCCGGGTTCCAGGCTTCTGGGGGGGTGACACCACTAGTGGCCAAAATTGTTGAAACCTTGGGTATATATCATTCGATGCGTATTCCACTGCAGAATGTAATGGAACAAACCATATCAAATTATCTGTGAGCTATCAAAAGTTATCGCCAAAACACCAGAACTGGAAAACACAATTGCCTTATGCAGCATTTATTTTCTGGCCATTATTATTATTCATTTCATGTCACGACTATTACTGAAAATAATTTTTTTCGTGGGGGGGTGTCAGAAATTTATAGGCACCAGGTGTCAAATGACCTAGCTATGCCTCTGACTGCTGCCCCTCCCCGATGTCAGAACATGTTCTGTGGATTATTCCTGTGGAGGCTTATAATGTGGTGTGTGGGGATGTCATGAAGAAGGACACCCAGCAGTCAGAACCCAGCACCTGTCCTCCTGCTGCTCTGCTGAACCCACCTTTCCTCAAATCATGATAGATTGAGTGTTGCGCTGCAAGAGCATTGCTTAGGCTGCGGTAATTGTCAGCAAATTCTACCCAGCAGTTCTGGCTCATCTGGGCCTACAGAGCCTTGGCTTCAGAGTGGTCCCATCAGTCTGAGCTGCTTGTCCCGACGAATGAACAGCAGCTGCCTGGATATCACAGAGATGAAACTGAAATGTGTTTTCTTTTCATTTACACTGTTTGGTGTATTCAACGATGCCAACAGAGTGGGACATGCAGAGTGTAGCCAAACGTTGCAGAGACATTACCTGGACATGAGGACCCAAAAGCTCAGTTTTGGCAAGGAGTCAGTCTTATAAACACCTGCCTGCTTCCCTGGATGCCCTGTTGCCTGCTCTCCAGCTCAGAAAACTGGAAGGAAGTCACAGGGGGCTCTATCTCTTGGCCACATTCAGCTGAGTCTCTAAACCTTGCCGGCCCATCCATGAGGCCAACTGATGCAGATTGCATCAGGGGCAGATTGCAAGGTCCGAGGTGGCGGCAGACTCAGGGTGCCTTTACCCCTGAGTCTGCTGCCACCTTCCTTTAACCTGCCAACAATGCAAGCCACAACAATCTGCTTCCCACTCACTCAGGAGAAAAGCAGATCATTCACCTCCTTACCGTGCTCTTTGCACAGTGTTGTGAAACCCAGAAGTCTGCACTTCTGGGTTTCTTGGCAGTGTGCGAGGATCATTGTAAGCGTTTCCATTTTTATTTTTGTAGCACAGAGGCAGCAAACCCGAGACAGCACCAGGTGACGTTCCAGGTCGTGTTACCCCTGGTTTAGAGGTTCAAGAATGAAGTCTGACCAGCTTTGGCTCAGACCACCTGAGAAGAGGAAGTTTAAAGCTACTGTCAGAGTTTAAATTTGCCTGTTCTGTTCCTGTTCTGTCCAAGTGTGCTGCTCCAGGGAAACATTCAAAAAGGTGATTTCAAAAGGTGGTACAGTCAGCTCTCCCTTCTCATTCCCATCTTATTCTGCTACATCTGGAGATCAGGCCTCAGAGAGGAGTGGTTTATGAAAAGCCTCTCCAAGCAAGCTCTTGCAATGAGATCTGAAGTGTGGACGTCCCACCTGCCACTCTTAACCACACCTCTACACCAGTCCACATTTCATGAAAAGCCTCTCCAAGCAAGCCTTTGCGATGAGATCTGAAGTGTGGACGTCCCAACTGCCACTCTTAACCACACCTCTACACCAGTCCACATTTTATGAAAAGCCTCTCCAAGCAAGCCTTTGCGATGAGATCTGAAGTGTGGACGTCCCAACTGCCACTCTTAACCACACCTCTACACCAGTCCACATTTTATGAAAAGCCTCTCCAAGCAAGCCTTTGCGATGAGATCTGAAGTGTGGACGTCCCAACTGCCGCTCTTAACCACACCTCTACACCAGTCCACATTTTCCTAATTAGTTCTTCTTTGTTATCTGCTTATCTTTTTCGTCATGCGACATGAATCTCTCCATGTAGTGATGTGTCGTCCCCCCCCCGAAAGAATGCCCCTCAACCAACTTCAACGTCATCTGTCATTTACATATGTTTTCACTTGATTGAAAAGTTTTTAAGTCCCCGAATTTCATTTCATTTCATTCCAGCAATAAACAATAAACAGAGTCGCATATATCTCCCGGGTTTGGCTGAAAAATGCCTCTGCTTGCCACAGATCTCTGGGCCTCAAGAAAGTGATATGTTTTCAATGTTGAAGGGTTAAAAGAGGACACTCTGGAATCATCTGGAAATCATTAACGTTACAAAGCCCCAAGAAGATAAAAGTTTCCATTTTCTAAAATGTAAATCAAAAACATATTCATTAGTATTGCAAAACAAACATGCAAATCTTTGCCACTTCAAGAGCCTGGCTAAATATGTACAAGGGCAAAACCCAAAAATACATCTGGTCCTTGGTTAGGAAACTTGCCTTTTCGGTTTTATCTAAAGAGCTTGTCTGTCTTCCACGGTTGGCTTCTTGGAATATAACAGTTCGTAATAAGCATTTGAACTAAAGGATGGAGTAAACAAAGATAAAGCCTGGGTCCTGGCTTTTTCATGTGTGTGTGTGTGTGCTTTTTTCAAATAGTGCTGATGAGATTATTCTTCCATAGGCCTTCACGCACACCAAATGTTTATGAATCACTTAGTACAGGGTTTAGGAGATTACCAGAGTTTTATGATGCTGCCCAGAGGATAAGATGTATGGTTTGTATATAATTGCCACACACCTTTTTAATCTCCCATTAAATCCAACATTTTGCTTTCTACTCATTCATGTGTGTGCGTGTTACAAGGCAGAGAGATTCCATCCCAGTGATCCCAGCAAGGGATCATTGTGCCCAAATTTGGATACAATGCCGGGCACAGGGAATGCCTTACATCATAACAATGACAACGTGGGGAAGGGCTGGCCATGCTCAACGCATTCCCCTTTGCAATGATTTACTTACTGTCTGGCAATCTGTTTCTCACATGAGGTTTGTTTCCCATGCACTGTTTCAACAGGGTAGAGTGACTGTAGTGGTCGTCCCTCCAGCCTGAAGCTACTGCTGTTGAATGCCGGATCAGTCAATAAAAAAAAATCACAGACATCCAGGCCTTGATCCTGGATGAGTGGGCTGATCTGGTTTGTATAACAGACAGCACAATCCTGTGTAAGGATCTGGCCGACGACCCAGGGCCACCAGCCGGATCCTGAGCACGAAGCTGCCTGTCGCATGGCGGGCCGGAGGTCTACTCGGGGAAGGGGACGCTCGTCCCCTTCCCCAGGTGTAAACTGGGACCAGCCCAATGGGCCTCCTCGGATTTCTGCCAGCTAAATAGCTGGTGGAAGTCAGAGGAGGCCGTGTAACAGGGGACAGGGATATGGTGGGCGCCATCCCCCACCCCTCCCGGGCTGCCTAGGCCAATGGCCCCCCTCCCTTGCCTGCCGGACCGCCCACATGGCCGCCGGTGGGAGAGCTTACCTTCCTCCGGCGGCCGCATCCTCGGTCCAGCGGTGGAGTGAGGGAGGCCGGCCTTGCGTCAGCCTCCCTTACTCCTGAGTAGTCACAAGCGTGCATTACGGCACGTTTGCAACACTTTCAAACAGTGGAGCATATGTTCCGCCGTTCAAAGGTTCTCTAGGATTGCGCTCAGAGACTGGATGGACAAAATAGGAGGAGGTACAGTAATTCAGTTTTGTCCACCAGGTTTCAAGATACCTCAGCAACCACAGTTGCAGGGGGAAGGTGTCACAGTAGACTATTGTGACTACATTCCGCTGTCCACCTGTTCTGCCCAGCAGTCTCCCAGATTTGAGTGTTTGTTCTCAGTGTTGGGGGGGTCACAAAAGGATTAGGATTCTGTTGATGAGTCGTTGTCTACTGCCTAACGGTCTACCTTCCTTTGCTGACAGGGGTTATCTTGACTTGACGGTGGCACCACCAAAATGGAGTGAGTCCCTATGGGAAAGAGACCATCAAAACGCACAGCATGGGCACTTCTGGAGGGTTTTGAAGTGACAGAGTTCCGCCTCCAGAACAGGGGCAGTTATATGACTTTTTTGCATAAAGGAAACAAAGCAATTTTGGATAGACAGAGGAATTTGGGAACTTGATTGAGTTTGACTGTGTCCTTCCAGGTGGACACAAAGGCTTGATTGCTCCCTAATCAGAGATGTTCCTAAGAGACCAGGGTGTGTGTTGCCCTCAGGCTCAAGTAGTTGTTGGGAGATACTTCTTGGCATGGAAATCTGAAAAGCTTGTCCAGGTGGCCTAGCTACTGGGCCATTTAAAACTTAATTTATTATGCAGCAGGACTTGTCTTTGCAATAATCTTGTCAGACTGGAGCACCCCAAATCTGCAAGACTTAGAGGGAAGAGGCGTACAGATGTCCTCAGCATCACAGCCAATGCATTCCTCCTAATGTAACCAAGATGGAGGTAGTTTGGACTGCACGCATGTTAGGAAAGAGGGTGTCCACAACACAGTCCAATTCTATCCTCCCCCAACCTGGGCCATGCAGCATGGGCCGTGTGGCTCACTCTGAATCCTATGTGGGGAAGGAGATGGCTGGAGGTCATAGTAAGGGGATATTTATCCCCAGGTAAGCCCCCAGCTGCAACAGAGTTACTCAGTTCGGTGCCAGCTCTTTAGCTGGCGCAGAACCGAGAAGCCCCGTGTAGACTGAAAGGGCCTGGGAGGGAGGATAGGATATGGTGTGCAGCAGCGTCGCTGATCCCTCTCTCTCCCCCTTCCAGGCATGATCCCGGGCACCTTCACCCTGTTATGCTCCCTCCCTGCCCTTAACCAGCCCCTGCACTGCTCGGAACAGGGCTTACCTGCTCCACGGCACTGTCACTGGGATTCAGTACCGGCATGACGGCACAAGTCTTCCCGCCAGCGCTGCCTACTCCGTCATCACAATGCGCTTTACGGCGTGTTTGCGGTGGTCAGCGCCAGCAGTGAGGCCGCCGCACCAGCGCTGACCAGGAGTAGGATTGCGCTGTGAAGCATAGAGGGCACAAGGTGCTGCTGCTGAACAAGCAAAGGCCGGGCCAAATCTTGATACCAACCAAGCCAGAGGCTTCACACTGCCTGCCTGCCATGAGAAAGGATGATGATGTTGCACACACACCTGTGTACTTCTGCGACTGATGTGGTCTTTGGAGCCTGAGCAGACACCGGCTATAAATAGCTTCCTTGGTTTAGGCCCAATCTCAGAGCATGAAAATCTGAGAGCACAAGAGGAGGAGGGAAGGAGGCAGAACCGAAAATACAGTATATGCACAGATTGATCTCCAATGTTTCACCAAACTCATGAGAATCGTGTGGCTACAAACTGGGGAGTTATCTGTGCTGTGCATGACCTGGGTGGTCCGTCTTTGGTGCTCCAGTGTCTCACTCCAGTCTGAAGAGATCTGTTGATGTTCCCTGCTGGTTGAGGCTTTGGAAAAGAGAAGATGTGGAATGGATTCATTCATGTATGACTTGCAAATATTCTCGGCCCATGGCTTACAACAAAGAGCCCGCAGAAGACCATATGTGCACACAGTTTTAATTTAATTTAATCTAATCAAGCAAATCTAAAAGTTTTTAAGGGAACAGAATGCCCAATCATTTGGGGACTTTTGACATTTCTCCTACAGATTCCATGGCAACAGCATGTCATTGCAATTATTTGTGAAATCCTCATAATCCTTCCCAGAGACTAAATACCCAAGCCTCTTGCCGCATATAAGATGGCTGCAAAAAAACAAAAAAAACCAGCCAAGGTTTTCACACAGAGGCGTACACACACACACACACACACACACACACACACACACACACACACACACACACACACACACACACACACACAGAGGAATCTCATACCTGAACAAGAATGAGGATGTGAGTCATTTACTTAAAGAAGCATTTATATCCCATCTGGAGCAGACATCATAGTGCTTAAATACCCTCCAACAACCAAGAAATACTTCCTAATTTGGCCTCGGCGTTGTCCCTAGACACCACTAAAAATTATATCCAACTTTTGCTAATGTAGAAACTATCACATTTATCTTTACTTCCACTCTCTACCTTACAAGGGGCCTGGGTACCTCGATTCGTGCTGCAGATAGAAACAAATAACAGATGTTATATTTTCTAAAAATAGGGAACTTTTTTAAATTCTAGTAGACCTGGATACATCTTGAAATTAGCATTGGGCACCTAGTGAGGCTCATCAGACCAAGTTTGTTTCGATCGACAAACTCATGGTTCAGTGGTTTAACCCACTGTGCCACCCCGCAGCCCAGACTGACAGGGAGTCATGCCCAAATCCAGAGCTGGAATGTGTATTCTCCGACCCGGACTCTGTGAGGTTTATCATCACCAGAACTGGGGAAAGAACACAGCAAAGGCTTGAGCTTGAAGTGAAACAGGCAGAAGCAACTGCTCTCTTGATCAAGCAAGAACAGAAGCTCCAGCTTCTTGCCTACCAAGTCTGGGCAGCAAGCCAGGTATTTCATCCTGCCTGCTAAACATAGGGACCAAGACCAAAGATGCACACCTTGTCCCTTCTGTGCCTGAAGTCTGAGACCGGAGCACCTGCAGTCCCAGATAACTCACCACTTAGATCACAACATGGGACTCAAGCCCCCAAATCCTTGACCATGGGACTTCCCCTTGGAACTCTGATCCCCAACATCAGGCAATGACGATATATAGTAATTAGCCTTCTGGGCGGCTGTAGCCTGTCTTACATCTTGCTTTTTTCCTGAGTTGATAATATTCTCAGTTTCTCTATCCACATATAGTTGAGGAGTGAAAGGCGAACAAGCCTGACCCTGCTGGTACTGTCCCCAAGCTCCAGGCATTCAGCGGAAGGTGAGCAGGGGAGCTTCTATGCACATGCAGCTATACGGTACACATGAAAACCCTTCCACATTTGGTATTTGGGAAGTGTTGCAAAATCTTACTGTTGGGCTTTTTGGTCAAGGACTAGGAAAAAGCAGTTGGGTACTAATGGGAAAATGCAGAATGGGGAGGAGGGGGGAAATAGTTCCATAAGCTGCTGTTGCTGTTTTCTCTTCTATTTGTCATCATTTTCACTCATTTCATATTTTTATTGATATGTTTTAAATTTGTTTTTATTGTCGGCTTTTGCAAGATTCTGGGCTGTTTATAAGTCACTTTGTGTGTTTCTAATTGAAGAGTGAAAAATGATTATAAGCAAATGAAGAGTAACTAATAAGAATAACAGCAGACAGACGTGGACTGAGGAATATATAGCCTATCCTTTGGAGTAAGTCTTTAGTAGAAACGGACAACATGTTTTCAATTTTTTTCCTCCATGCTGTTGAGACAAAAAAATTATACGTGTGTTTTTAAGGAACTGTCCTAATTCCCAGGATTCCAGTTACAGGTCATTACTGTGCAGGTCATGGGAACTCACGTTCTAACTTGTAATCTGTAAATCTTAAATCTAGCACCATGTCTCTGATTCTTAATGACAAGTTTTCATGCCTCTCTTTTTGAGTTTAATGGACCTCTCTGTATTCAGCTCTTCTTGCCAATGAAACCATCCCCAGTTTAAGACTGTCTCCAATTACTATCAGGAGACATTGTCACTTGTGCTGACTACAATACCCACAATTCCTAGGGCAGCCACAACTGAGCGGGTACAAAACCAACATATGTTCGTAGTGCAGACTTGTCCACAGGCTATGGCCCAGAGTGTTTTCATGTTGGGAAGTATTTTCTCTGGTAAGCTATTGCTGTCACTATCTGTTTGTACCACCAGTGTGCTAACTTCTGGACAGAGCACAAAAGTGATACACTCCCATTTCCTTGAAGGTAACAGGCTGAACAAGACCTTTCTGTCTGACTCCAGAGGTTCCAGGTGCTGTGATAGCCATCATGGGAATGCTCCGTATGCTGCCTTGAGCTGTATGGACTAACAGCCCAATCCTATCAAAAGGAAGCACTGGAGGAATGTGTGTTCTGATGGCATTGGCTGCTGAAAAAATGCCATAAAGCGCTTTGCAGCAGTGCAAGCTGCCAGCAGGCTGGCGGGAAGGCTGGAGTCTTCCCACGTGCAGAGGCCCGCTAGAGCAGGTAAGGCCGTGCAGGAGGGGAGATGGGTAGAGCAGGGGTTCTCAACCTTTGGAGGCCCAGGTACCCCCTATCACGGTCCAATTTTCTGAAGTACCCCCTGCTTTATTTAATTAATCATTAAATAAAGTACTAAAACAATTTTAAATGTGAAAAAATGTCTTAACTGTGTGTGTGTGTGTGTGAGAGAGAGAGAGAGAGACAGACAGACAGACAGACAGACAGGGGGATTGCATTTAAGTTCTAATTAACAAGTAATTAACTACTGATTGATGCTGATAAGGAGCAGGCTCTGGCGTACCCCCTGCCATTGGTCTGAGTACCCCTAGGGGTACTCGTACCACAGGTTGAGAACCTCTGGGGTAGAGGATTGAACAGGGTGGGGCGGAACGGGGTGGTGACAGGGGTGGAGAGGAGGGTGGATTGGGCCCAGGAGGGGGGCAGGTTTGACGGCAGTAGTGCATGCCAAATCCGACCCCCTTCCCAGGCCTGATCTGCCTGCATGGATCAACACGAGTTGACGCATTGCACCTGCTGGGGTTTACCCCAGGACAAATGTTTACACCTGGGGTTTACCCCAGGACAAATGTCCCCTTACCCCGAGGAGACCTCCATCAGCCAAAAATCCCCCACGGGATGCAGCAGAAGCCATGCTGGTGCCGCTGCATCGCCGTGCGGGGATTTAGTTAGATTGGGCTGTAAATGAACAAAATAAAATGTAATAAACAAACATAACCGCCCTGGCATTTGCTTCGGCTTGGGAAAAGGCGGGATATAAATTCATTAAATAAACAAATGACAAAGACAACAACAATAACAACAGAGAGATGGTACAGAAAGCATAAGGGGTGACTTGGCTGAGTTACAGTTAAGAAGCTCCACGTTGATATAGGTCTAATACAGAGAAAATGTTTAAAAATGAGACATTTTCCCTTATTTTCTGAAGCATTCTGGTTGCTTTATCCTCCCACCAACAAACTGTCAACTAGAGGAATCTCAGCATTAAGACAATGCTAACCTATCTCCTAGCAATGTTGATTTTATTTTATTTTCTCACAGACTCTCCATTTGTAGTCTTCTGGGATTTGCCCTACCATCAATGTCCTTGTACAATCTGTCTTTAATCCCTGACAAACAGCCCAACACTTTACACCAGATACACAAGTGTATCCCTACGTATGGCGCTGAGGCAATGACCACCTTGCCTGTGTAGAAGTCTGCCCACTGACGACAGACGCACCACAGATACCAGTAAAGCGCCAACACAGGCTTGGCATATGGCCCTTGTTGCAACAGCATCAGTGCGCCATTGGTGGCGTTGTCAGAACAGGATTCGGATATGATGGACATTGGCGCAGCATTGAAATAGGACTAGGCAGAAAACAGATGAAGCATGTTGATGGTAGTACTGTTTGATTCCCTCTAGGTACTGCATGAATGTTAATGTATTGGGGGGTTACCCCCCACCTCAGCGAATATGTAGCCAGATTACCTCATATCAACAAACACTGGTGGAGACTTGCAAGGTTTGTGCACAGGCTGTGAAATGGCCTTCGGCAATTCGGCAGTTGTTTGAAGTTGCCTGACTGTATATATTTGATGGAATATATGATCCACAAGCATAACATATGCAGGTAGAAGCTGAGACTAGACTCATTACGGACGTTATAGAACCCCTGGCTTCACACTTATTAGAGGCTTCCAGCGCAGGGCTCTGTGACTTTTGGCCAGCATTCATTCAATGGTTCTTCACAATGCACCTGGATTTCATTTCATTTTAAGTGGGCAGGCTGGAGTTTTCTATTGTTCTCTAGCTGATTTGTAGCATCTCAGATGGAGGAAGAAGAGGAATACTCAGGCTGGAGACAAACAATGTTGTTTTTTTCCAAAGAGTTGAAGTTGAACATAAGAAGAACCCTGCTGGATCAGGCCAAAGGCCCATCTAGTCTAGCTTCCTGTATCACACAGTGGCCCCACCAGTTGCCTCAGGGAGCACACAAGACAACAAGATACCTGTATCCTGTTGCCACTCCCTTGCACAGAGAAAACCTACTCCTACAACCAGGAGGTTGCTTTTCCCCATCATGGCTTGTAAGCTGTGATGGACTTTTCCTCCATAAATCTGTCCAGTCCCCTTTTAAAGGCATCCAGGCCAGGTGCCATCACCACCTCCTGTGGCAAGGAGTTCTAAAGATGAACTACACGCTGGGTAAAGAAATATTTTATTTTGTCTGTTTTAATACTCCCTCCACTCAATTTGAGTGGATGTCCCCTAGTTCTAGTGTCAAAGTTGGTTTGAGAGTGAGATCAGTGGCCCTGATTTATGCACTCATTCCCCTTTCACCTGGGGTAAAGCAGTTTTGTAGCTTTTTGATTTTTTTTCAAAACCCTGCAAAACCTTTTTGAGACAAAACAAAAACTTGCCAGAGCTGTTTAACCGGAAGAATCAACAGTGAGACAAGACAAGATGCACATGCACCCCATGGGAGATGATTAGGCTTACCATATCCAAAGGGGGACAGGGTGCCTACACCTTTAACCATTGTAAAAAGAGGGAATTTGGGCAGGTGCAGCTCACAATGGAAGGGTGCAACAAGCTGCACCTGCCCAAATTCCCTCTTTTTACAATGGTTAAAGGTGTAGGCACCCTGTCCCCCTTTGGATATGGTAAGCCTAGAGATGATGCTTCTCAAACCATGCTCAGTGCTGTTAAACACTTTCCTTTATCTCCTGCCTCAGGCATTTCAAAACTAACATAGATGATTGTCTCTCTGCATTGTAGCTGCTATACATATGTGACCAAAGAAGTCTAGTACAACTCAAGAGCTTCATGTCATGCAAAGGAGGGTGACACACATCTTGCTTTTGCAGTCCAAAGCTCAGACATACCATTCTCTCACAGCCTCAGTCTTTCCCATCTGCAACATGGAAATAATAATACTTACCTTACAGCATTGTTGTCTGGTTTACAGCAAGATAATCAGCAACAAGGACCTTGAACACTCAAAAGCACTATGCAAATACAAAATATTGTTTTGATGGCATTTTTGTGTTTCTGTTAGGGTTATTAGCTAGACCAAAGGGCAAATTATAAATATATGAATGAATAAACAGACTCCAATCTCACTAGGGCCACAGATGGGCAAAAGCAAGCTTCTATGCTGAGAACCTCTCACACAAAGAGGGGCTGTTTACGTGGTGCCTGTGGATCAAACATTCAATTCAGCTGCTGAGGCCATGGAGCCCCAATCAGATTGTAAGCGATAATGTCAGCCACTTCTCTGGAGAGCAGGAAGGGGAGACTAAAGGCTGGATTCAATTCCACCTCATTTACACTATCAAAACCAATCCAACAACACATCTACAAATACAGCCCCAATAGCTGGGTTGAGCCCTTTCGTCTTAAGGAATACATGTTCGGCAGCTCACAGCCACACCGGCATGTATAGCGGAACATATTTATTTAGCTGCCTTAGTCCAAGTCAAACCATTGGTCTATTGACTCAATATGGCTACACTGATAATGGGCAATGGCTTTCAATCCATGGTTTCAAGCAATGGTCTTTCCCAGCCATACTTGGAGAGGACCATTCATATGCAATGCATGTGCTCTACCTCTGAGCTATGGCTCTTCTAGCTGGATTGGGGCCTCAGGCTGCAGTCTTGCTCCCAGGTACATGGGTGTGACTCCTACAGAAACCAATGGGGCATCTGTGCCTACGCAACTGCATAGAATGTTGTAACCATGACATTTTTTTTTTATATTTCCTAGTGGCGAGGGACCAGAGGGGGTGGTTGTGGAGGCAAAGAAGAATGATGGTTGACTGTGATGCAGAACATATGATCTGCCTGTGGAAAAAGGGGTTTCCTTCAAGGAGGTACAACAGTAATGCAAAACATGTTGTTCCTTATTCTGACGTTTCATGAACTAACCACAAAAATACTGAGACTTTTTCCCCTCTTCATTAATATTCTATTAGTTAAATGTACACCAGAGACAAGCAGCTCTGGAGCATTCCTCTCCCAGCCGCCCCATGAAAAAATGCCGCCAAACAGATACCATCGCTCCCTGGTAGAGCACATGCTTTCCATACAGGAGGTCCCAGGTTCAGACTGCAACATCTCCAGCTAAGGGATCTCCGATGACAGGGCTGGGGAAGACCTCTCCCTGAAGCCTTTCAGAGGGGACTACATTGCGCTAGAGGGACCAATAGGCTGCTGTGTAAGTTCAACAGTCCTGCAAAATAGGTGATTCCAGAAATTAGGTGGCACAGCCTGCCTTGCCTTGCAAAAACAGGGAAGATAAAACATGACTTGCTGGATCAGACCAAGGCTTGTTAACTCCAGTATTTTGCTTCCAACATCGACCAACCAGATGCACCCAGAAGCTCACATGCAGCAGGGCATAAAGGTGATGCTCATACCTTATGATTATTTTTCTCTAGCATGGAATAATCAAAGTACATGTATTAGACGTGGTAATTTTAGACATGGAAATTCTATAACCCACAGCTAGAACCTGATTCTGTTGGGGTAGATTTTTTGAGTCACGTGTATTCAGTACTCAAAAGGTAAATACCTGCCTCTGGCTGGATATGTCCTATCTACAGTGCAACATGGTTTAATAGTCGTCGTTCACCCCCCCCCCCCTCGAATCCTGAGAACTGTAGGGATGGAGGCAAGAGAATCCCTAGCACTCTTACAAAACGATACTTCCTGACATTCTTTAGAGCAATGTTTCTCAATCTGGTGTGTCACAACCCACCACGAATTCCAGAAGAAGTCGCTATCCCCTGAAGGGGTGTGGCGATGTGCGGCAACGTTGGCAACGGCACTGTCAGGATCCCACCGCAGCGGAAAAAGGGGTATTTTCACTTACCAGGGGTCGCGCTGGTCC
This sequence comes from Plestiodon gilberti rubricaudatus, assembly GCA_026170595.1. Taxonomy (NCBI): domain Eukaryota; kingdom Metazoa; phylum Chordata; class Lepidosauria; order Squamata; family Scincidae; genus Plestiodon; species Plestiodon gilberti. Next base: position 16,172,209 of record JANXHW010000004.1, on the reverse strand, counting down.
TCCAGAGGCCTCTATGCCCCCCCGCATCTCAGAAGAGCTTCCAGTCGCACTTGGGAGCTACTTCTGGTTTGGGGGGGCCCCCGCAACCCCTGGAGGGCCAGTGCAACTCCCAGTAAGTGGAAAAATCTTTTCCCCGCGGCAGCGGGACCCCAGAAGTTCCATTGCCAATGGCGACGACTTATAGGTTCTCTTACTCCCCTGTAGGAGTTTGAGAACCACTGCTTTAGAGGAAGCCATCATAGTTCAATTGGCGTAAAAAAAAAAACTAATATTCAAAGGATGAACAGACAAAAGGAAAAATTTCCTTACCCAGCTCATAATTAACCTGTGGAACTCTTTGTCACAGGATGTGGTGACGGCACCTGCACTCGATGCCTTTAAAAGGGGATTGGACAGATTTATGGAGGTAAAGTCCTTCACAGGTTACAAGCCATATTGACTATATGCAACCTCTGAGTTTTAGAGGTAGCCTATCTCAGAATGCCAGATCCAAAGGAGTGGCAACAGGATACAGGTATCTTGTTGTCTTGTGTGCTCCCAAAGGCATCTGGTGGGCCACTCTGGACTAGATGCCTGATCCGGCAAGGCTCTTCTTACATCCTTATGATGTAGTGTAGGTATGTCCATAGAGACCAGGTGTTAATGAACCAGGGCAAGTGAATGAAAAATACAAGATACAGATAATCAGCAAGGGAACAATGTAACCCAAGCTGAGATTGTATCTGTTTGTGTTGTATGTCTTTAATTTCCCCTCCCGCTGTGCCCCCCCCCCCCCGTCTATGACAGTATGAAAGGTCTATTGTTGCATGTAGTGGCACATGCTTAGCTTCACTATCATCTCTAGTCAAATAGGTTTTGTGGCATTTTCTAGACTTGTGGAACTGAACACATCTGTATTGATTGTGTGAATATAACCATTATTGAGCATTTCATGGGGCTTTGTTGTCTTTTATTAAGTTATTCCTTACTTTCTGAAGGAAGGGTGCTTCTTCAAGCAACTGTGTCAACAACGTGAGGGGGGAAACGCTCTCTCTAATCTTCTTAGAGAAACAGAACAGTGGAGATTTCCATTTAACATGGATCCATTTGCATGAAATGTAAAAAGAATACACTACAGCAAGGTCTTCTATGATTTCATACTGGCACCAAAGCACAGATCCCATTTAACAAAGCATTGTGAAATCTGTTTTAATGAAACTTGCGCACAGTTCCTCCCTCTGAGAAAGCCTGATGTACCAGACTAATATATCAATAGGAAAGGAAAATGAAATGTGGAAACAAATGCTTGGATAAGACAGCGATGGGAAATGTCAGCTAGCCTAAAGGAAAGGAAAATTTTTGGAATGTAACTCTTGATTTTGTGTTAATAAAACTCTGATTGTTCCTTGAGCTCTCCAAGGGCGCCTGCTCGGGGTTACACAGCACACTTTAATGATCTCTTAGCACATTTTAACCAGCACAAAACCACGCTGACCCCCATGTACATGATACCGCACACCAGGATCTCCCCATCACACAAATGGTCAACTATGGAGGGGGTACCTTTGCGGTCAGTTTGACCCTGCTAATCACCTTTTGGCACAGGAAGGAAGACAGCATCTGGAACCAGTCTTTTCATCCCCCGATCCCACCCTGAAACAGATGATCAGAACTAAGGAGTGCCAACTATCTGTTCAGTCATGCCTGGGTAATGTGGGAAAACCTTGTGTATACACCCCTGAGCGCAAGATGTGGAGTTTTTTCACAGCACCCCTTTACACACACAAACCCAAACTGGAACGCAATGACTGACTAAAGAAAAGTAAATGTATTTTTACTCTCTTGATTACGTGTGATTGTGCCAGACGTGGGAATAATCAGCTGTGTTAATGATTGTGTGTGCCGGACCAGGAAGTGGTAGTTTATTCCGGAGTAATTGATTTGAAGAGACCTTGAGTACAGTAAAATGCCACTTGACTGATCTAAAATGATAGCTGGAAAAAAAAAATCAACGTCGTTCTGTATCTTACTAGACACATTAGAACAGAATCCAGCCCCATATATATAACTAGACTACACTTCATGGATGAAAACAAAATTATGATTGTGATCAAACACCGCAGGCTATTTACATTCCAAAGAAAGCGACTTTGCTCCAAAAGTACATTCAAGTAACATCTCTTACGCCATCCTCACTAGGCTGCAACTGAGGTTAATTATTCTAGCTTATATTATGACTGTTTTGGCCCTCTCTCCCCCCTTATCCATCTCTCTCCACCCTATGCCTCTTTCTAGAAGAGGAAAGAAAAGTTACAGGCAGCAATTTTCCATCCCTGGCGAACACATCTCTGTATGTCAAGAATGCTATGAATATCAAGCCCGATGATGGAGGTTTTGATGGTCGGAAATAAAAGATCATTCTGTACATGCAGCAACTAAAACATCCGCTTCTGAGAGCAAAGGTCATTGCTTTCATTACTAGGGTCTCTTTCTTTCCTCTCACCTCAGTGATGAGTAGGGTGTGTACCAAGATCACGGGAATCTGAGGAACCACCAAACGTCTTCCCTGTGCTTTCCAGACTCAAGGACTCATGACTGAAACAATTCCACCCTGAAAGAGCACCATCCTCTTTTCCTTTTGCCCTTCCATCTTATTTGGTTTCTTGGTAGTGTACTTGCTTGGATGATCTCTCATTTTAATAGCCTGGGTGGTTACAGCTCCCTTTGAAAGCTCAGAGTCAAGAAAGTCCTGCTTTTCTTCCCAGCATTCTCTGGTGCTAAGCTACAGTCGAACTAAGAAATACTTCTAGTTTCTTTTGACCCATTTATTTGGATGCAGCATATCATGGAGTACACATTGAGTTGCCAAAGGTCTGGGTTCCTGGTCAGTCATGGTGCTCACATGGAGCTGCCCGATACCATGGGTCCATCTAGCTCAGCTTTGCCCGCTCCGATTGGCAATGGCTCTCCAGCATCTCAGACAGAGATGTTCTTTCACCTACTACCTGATCCTCTCTTTTTTGAGCTGAAGATACCAGAGATGGAATCTGGAACCTACATACAGAGCACGTGCTCTACCACTGAAGTATGACATCGTCCTAATAAATTGTAAGTATTTAGCATAACCTTAAGTTTAATAATATGGTTGTAGGGAAGACAATTATGAGCTGCCCATAGTTTACAATTTGCTTTGGAAGGTTTGCTGAGTCCCATTGCCTAGACCAGGGGTGGCCAACCTTCCACCATTAGGGCTACTGTGTTCTTAAGAGTTCTGTAGAAGACAGAATCTTGGCAGCTGCAATTGCTGATGGTGCTGCTCAAGCAGCTGCACCTGCTGAAATGCCCTCACCTATGCAACCATTTAAAGGGCCAGCATTCATGTTGAAAGGTTGGCCACCACTGGCCTAGACAAACACAACAGTGAGCACAGGAGACAGTGGGTTTTTTATGGTGGTGCCAACATAAGGGAATACCCTCTGTGCAGAGACTAATCAGTTTTCCTGTCCTCCCACCGTTAGGTGGGTGCTGAAAATGTATTTGCTGAAGTTGATTGTTAGTGGTTGCTACATTGCAAAATTCAGCTGGTTGACTTTGTGCTGCTCTGAGCTTTGTAATCTGTTCTTTTTATTATGTTTGTTTAATTGTGATTTTACTCACTTGGATTATTTATATTTTATTATGCATTTTACATATCTTGTTATATGTAAATTTGATAGATGATAGATGATAGATAGCGGGTGCTTTGAAAGAATCCAGGACAACTAGTTAAGGCCTCTGTCACTGGCTGTACCTTTTAGGACACCTTTTAATGTGTTCACATGAGGAGAATCTATTTCGTGCACCAGAACTCAGTGGAATGGCACAGAAGAAAGAAGGAGATGCAACGATGTAGAGAAATGTTATTGTGGGGATAACACAATAGCAGGTACGGAAGTAAAAAAATGAAAAGTAATCACTAATAGCTAGACCCTAAACATAAGAGGTTACTAGGTAAAAGAGGAAAGAGAAGAAAATCCTTACAAGGACAAGGAAGAAATGAACTCTGTACATGCTCTTCAGTCATTTCCCTGAAGCTCTTTCAGCTGAGTTATCCCCTGACCCAATTACCCCCAATTTGTGGCTGTTTGCTAGAGATGGACAAATGCTCCACACTTTGCCTGATATTAATCCAGAAATTATCAGATTTCTTCCCCCAAATTGTGAATTACTAGGTTTAGGCATATCCAAATCTGCATAGGATTCGACTGTGAGAAACTTTCTCCTGCATTCCTTCTTTCCCTTGTAGTAACACATTATGGAAACAATGCATATCCAACTGTCAGTTTGTTTTTCAAAATATAGTTTTAAATACACTAGAATAATAAGCTAGGAAGATGTACAATGCAAATATTACGTAAATAATGCCTTGTAAACATTGGGTAGCTATTACCGTATTTTACGCTCCATAGATCGCATCGGTCCATAGGACGCATGCATCCTATGGAGCATAAAATAGAGAAAAAAAATTGTCCTTACCTGGGCTTCGGGGAGGGCTGTGGGGGCTTTGGGGAGGCCTGCGCGAGCCTCTGCAGGCCTCCCCCGATGTTTACTTCGGCCCCAAAGAGAGATTTTCGGCCATTTCCGGAATGGCCGAAAATCGCTCTTTGGGGCCGAAGTAAACATCGGGGGAGGCCTGCAGAGGCTCGCGCAGGCCTGCGCGAGCCTCTGCAGGCCTCCCCCCCGATGTTTACTTCACACCATAGGACGCATGCTTTTTCCCCCTATGTTTTTTTGGGGGAAAGTGAGTCTTATAGTGCGAAAAATACGGTATTTCCTATTTTTCTAGCATTTATTCTTCAAAAGGTAACGGTACAAGTTTTTTAATAGGTAGAATAGGAAAGAGAACCTGTAGACAGTGAGATTTGGGAGGTTGATTGGGAATACCAAGAGAAGCTAGAAAAGTCACTGCAGAGCTCAGCTAGATCTTTGGAGCTTCCACAACACTGTGGCCTAGAGCACCACCACACTACCTCAAACCCTGAAATAAACTCGGACACCACACCTTCAAGAAAAGATACAGTTATTTACGGACAGACCAGCATTCACTTTGATGTTATTTCAAACCCATAAGATATAATTTAGTGGGGGGGGGGGAGAGAGAGAGAGAAAGCAAACAAGGAAGGGAGATGAGAAAACAGGAGTTTAAAAACAAGAAGACGGTCAGACATGACAAAGGACCCCAATCGCTGACAGCACATGGCTGACTGATACTGGTTTTTCAAACTAAGGACAAAGACTACTGAAGAGAGCAGCTCCCAGCAGGTTTTTAGGCTGCTGAGCCAGCACAGAGCTTCTTGGGTGTTAGAAGTGTCGGAAAATGAGGGGAAATAGGCAAAAAATAGGGGACAAAACAGGGCATTCATCACACCAGCATATAAGCATGGATTCAGATTTCTTTCTTTTTTCACCTTTCAAAAATCTTCTTAGATTTACAGGTAGTTTGAGGACTATTGTCAGTTTTTTTAAAAAGTTTTTTTTTAAGTTTTTCTTACTACTGGTAAGATTTTTTTTAAAAAAGTTATACTCTGCATGCTTGGGTTTGCAGTTCTTTAACAGCCCTACATGTTGAATTATATTCCCAGTGGCCAGGAGCGAAGGACTGTGTGAGCAGATACATGTCAATTCTTTAGGTGACTGACCTGTAGACTAACTAATCTCTGTCCCCTTCCATTTGTCCCCTTCCCCCGGTGTAAATCCCGGCAGCCCCAATGGGCCTCCTCAGATGCGCGCCAGCTCTTTAGCTGGCGCACAACCGGGGAGACCATGTAAGGCCGGCCTGGCCTAGGAAGGGGCTTGGGAAATCGGCACAGTTTCAGGCCTTTCCCAGCCCTCCTACTCGAGGTGACTTTACCAGGAGATGTCAAGGATTAAACCTGGGACGTTGTGCATGCAAAGCACATTCTCGACCCCTGATGACCCATCCAGCTCCGTAGCAATTGCTTGCCTGCCCACACAGATTGACAGCCGATTCATTTGTGGGCTAAAAGCAGGACACCAGCCATCCTTTGCAAAGTTGCTGGTCTTACCTGAAACAGGTAACTAGATGAGAGGGCTATTTACAAACCTGCAGTAGCACACAACCTGGCACACTGGAAACCGCCATCAAGGTAAGCCCCTTGTCACCCAGCTTTTTCAGCTGTTTCGTGCAATATTCTTTTGCCAACTCTTTTATTATCGCCCTCTCCAACATGACCTTCCATGCCAAAGAAGGGCTGTCACTTTTGCTTTGAATTGGCAAACCAGGAGGAGCCCTGCGTGTTTCAGATGCTTCTCCTCCCTTATGCCCTCAACATCACTATGCCCATGGTAAGGCAAACACAGGCTTCCTGTCTCCCTCGGCCACAGGTATGCTTCACCACCGTCTGGCCGGCTGCTGCTATTTATTCCAAGCCGTTCTAAAATTGTGCCTTCAAGGTTGAGAGCCAAAACCACTACCAGCGTCCTTTCTTTATTAAAAGTAACAACCCAGAGGTATTGAAAAATCACAAGCCTTTTGGAAACAGACTGAATTCTTTATAGGAGGGAAATAATCGAAGAGACAAGCTGTTGTTAATTTAAAGCCTTAATTTTCAGACACACTTCTTGAGTCAAGAGTCCTTCCTGTTCTAGAATTCCTGCAGGGACACAGGTGGTCCCCATGCGCCATCGCTGTCTACTGGACGTTCAGAACGCATTGCTAACTGCACTTAAACATTTCTGAAATCTCAAGTTTATGTCTAGACTATTTTAATCAGCTAAATGTCATAATAAGCCATATGTGGCTCTTGATGGCTTACATACACCAGCCCCGCTCGTAAAGCGTAAGAGGTGTTTTTAAAACGGAGCCTGTGTTTGTTTTGCCATGAAAATGGTGCTTTTAGCCTATCATATCAAGCACGCGGGTAAAATAGAAAATATCTTGATGTAACTCTTGGAGAACAGCCCAATTGGAGAGACTGGTGACAAATCAACCTGCCTCATTTGGGCATATGCTGTGCAAGAAGACAAATGCTGAAACCCAGTTTACAGTCTTCAGTGAACAGTGCAATGGGGACTGGCTCCGTGGGGAGCAGCGATGGTCACTGTGATCTGTGTTATCGTAACATGCACCATTTGCATGATGCTAAACAGGTCTCATTTTTTGCAGATTGTTCTAACCATCTCGCTCGTCTGTACCATTCCTTGCCCCAGCTCTATCATTTGCATTCTGTTCAAGCTTCTCATATGGATTTTTACAAGCTAAGCTCATCATTAAAAGACCAGCTTAAAGCAGGAAGTGGACCAGAAGTGCCCCAAGCAGCCATGGGGTGGCGCTGTCCAGCTCAGGAGTGCAGATGAATGCATGCTCAGTCTAAGTGACCACTTTGGGGGCAATTTTCAGCAGAAAAAAAGTGTGGGGGAGGGAGAAAGTATTCCCTTCCCTCTGTGCCGTGCTCCTGAGGCATATCTCTTCCCCTCTCTCTCTCTCCCCCTTTCACTAACACACACCATGTGCTTTTTGAGGGAAAAAAGGCACATTTTGGATTCCCTTCCTAAGCCTCTTTGCTAATGATAGACTCCACAACAGGTGTAGTTTTGACTGCCTGTGTCTCCAATATCTTGCCCTGCTTCCCAACTCTCTTCTCTTTTACTTTTTCGCACCTTGTCCAATTTGCTTTTCTGCAGTCAACCTTTTTTCTAAGCTCAAGATTCTTTCTCAGGGCTGAGTCACATGTTACTTTTCATGCCTGTTTTGGCATTAAACAGTAAAAAAAGAGAAATACTGTAATGCGCAGGGCCAAGGTTGGCCTCTGAATAGCAGTGAAACTGCAGTGGGGAATGGGGCTCTAAACTTTGCCCCAGCTGTCGTTCCAATCCCAACCATGTAAGCTCCAAATGTTAGTTAAATGAGAGAAAAAAAATCTTCAATTGACTTTCAGCTGAAGCTTTCCCCCCCCCCCCAGAACCAGACTAAAATACATGCTAAAAAAATGCATGTTTGAGTCCTTAGTCTCCTGCACCCGAACCCCGACCCTTATCCTTGGAATGTCCTCCCTGTGCAGTGGCGTCCCTAGCCCTAAACCTATAGGGGGGCCCTCGTCGAATTGGCGCCCCCTCCCCACCCCTTGGCCCCGCCAAAGGCAGCGCCGCGATTTGGGGGCTGCCAAATCCGACAATTATTTATTTCCTCCGGGCGCCGCTTCCCCCCCCCGGGCGCCGTGCTGCTTCCCCCCCCTGGGCGCCGCTTCCTTCCCCCAGGCTTCGCACTTACCTTTTCAGCTTCCCGGTGGTGGCGGCGGCAGCGGCGGCAGCGACGGCCCTGCCGGCCCCACGCCGTGCGCACTCACTCGCGCGACTGCGTTTCAGGTTTTACCCTTACCCAGCCGGGCCGGCGGCTGTTTCTGCGCATGTGCAGAAACAGCCGGGTTGAAAAGGACTCCTTTTCAATCCTGCTGTTTCTGCACATGCGCAGAAACAGCCGCCGGCCGGGTAAGGGTGAAATGCGGTCGCGCCGAGGTGAGAGTGGGGCCGCCGGTCGACTCGGACTCGGGTCCCAAGCCCAAGTCGGCCGAGTCCGAGTTGGCCGAGTCCGAGTCGGCGGGCCTCGGGACTCTGCTCCCCATCTAGGGCCCCCCATCTAACGACGCTACTGTCCCTGTGAATATGCTGTGTAAAAGATATGAGCTGGATTTTGAAAGTAATTAATACCAGTGATGTAGACTTGAGTCTATTGACTCGGTCTCGAGCTGTGTCAATGACTTGACTAAGACTTGACTCAGCGATTGTAAAAGACTCGAAAGACTCGACTCAAGACTTGGAGCCTTTTACGACAAGTCCAATTTTATTCAGGTTTAAACCTGTTTTCCCTATTAAATAGATAGGGACTCGCAACTCGCAACCAAAGACTTGGGACTTGACTCGAGACTTGGAGTCAGAGACTTGATCCACATCCCTGATTAGTACCCCCCCCCCACACACACACACATGAACCATGTATTGCAATCTTTTTCAAGACTCTTCTCTAGCTTTCTGGGATGACCTAGGCAGTGACCAGAGATAGGGCCTTCTCTGCTATGGCATGCCGACTCTGGAATTCTCTCCCTGGACAGGTTTGCCTGGTGCTCAGTTTCTTTTCTTTCCAGAGCCAGATGAAACTCTTCTTATTGCAATCCAATGCCCACTTACCTAGAAGTTAGCCCTACTGAGTACAACAGGGACTTACTTCTGAGTAAACAAACATGCATAGCATTGCACTGTAAGCTGTGCTTTACTGCTATTTTTCCAGAAGGTTGTTTCTCTCTAGCCCTCTGAAGGTATTATCTTGAATTCAGGGGGAACAAGAGCACACAGGCAAGCCACAACCCACTGGCTATGCCCCCCAATCACTACCAGCCCTTCAGTTCTTGTCTGCAGACACAAGTGATAGAAGAATTCCTCTACATGATTGGGACCCTGGGCTGCCTTATACTTTACACTCTTATACATAGGCTTACCATCGTCCCAGAATAGAGGTGTGCTTCGGCCTAGAAAAGAGCAGAGCCGCTACCAAGAGTGCACTGCGGCTGCCCAACGCGGTCGCCTCGTTTACTGGAAGCTGCGGAAGCCGCGGCCCACATGGGGCAGCCACGGTGCACTCTTGGGAGCGACTCGGGTCTTTTCTAGGCCGAAGCACACCTCGATTCCGGGACGATGGTAAGCCTACATATAGATGTTTCTTTTTGCTCAGACCTACTGCTGCCCCTGCTATTTGCCGGCCCCTTTCCTTATGTTATTATTTATCACATTTATACCCCGCTTTTTCCCCTCATAGGGGGACCCAAAGCGGCTTACAACAATACAAATACATAAATCATAAAATGTTATGTCTCTCCTTATAGATTGTGAGGCTGTAGGCAGGGGCTGGCCATTTTTAATCTTTGTACGGCACTCGGTGTCTTTTTAATAAAGCAGTGGTTCTCAAAGCTTTTAGCACCGGGACCCACTTTTTAAAATGACACTCTATCGGGACCCACCTAGCTTTACAAGATGCTCAAACATTTATCTCCCTATATTTACACAAGCTTACACATTGCAGGAGCTCAGCTGTTTGCAGGGTAATTAGCAGTTATCTTACAAACGGCAGGAGCTCAGCTCTTTGATGGGCAATTAGCAGCTATCTGTTTTTTGAATAGCTTGTAGCAATTACTTATCTGATCTTTCAATCACCTGGGACCCACCAGAAATCAGGTCGCGACCCACCAAGTGGGTCCCAACCCACATTTCGAGAAACACTGTAATAAAGGATCAAGATAGTGATGAGAGAGAAAGAGAGCATGTGAGCGAGCACAGGTGTTGTCGCACATCTGCATCTGGCTTCACATTCACCTCAGCCTGTTGCATGGATTTCACTTTCTGAATCAGGGCAACTGTTTGCAGCACTTCAGGCAAAATCTCAAAGCACCCAAGACCCAGGAATGCTTGGCGCGTCCACTCTGCTTTCTAAAATGGTTTCACTTATTACCACTGAGCTAAAAAAACCTGCCCCTACATCCGTGATGGCGAACCTATGACACGCGTGTCACAGGTCATTTTGTGTGACACACCTTAAATTTTTGCAAACGTTTTACAGGTTTGCCTTGAACATTTAGGGCAGGGATTTTGGCAGACCTCTTTCAAATTACTAAAACTCAGCAACGAAAAAGTCACTAATTGATGTTAAATAAAATGCAATGTGTTCTATAGTTGTTTTCAGTTCAGTTCGATTCAAAATTACTATTAAAAGTAGCAATAGTCAAAGTACTATTAAAAGTTCGGGGTGGGGGACGACACCAGCAGAGTCAAGTTAGGCATTTTCAAAAACGTTGACACACCAAGCCCAAATGGTTCGCCATCACTGCCCTACATCCTGGGTAGGCAAGATAAAACCAAACCCAGTATTTGTCTGGAGAGAAAAAAAAAAAGTAAAGGCTGAGGTTGAAATTATAAGTGCATGTTAATTTTATTATAAACGTCCTTAATATAATCTGTTTCTTAAAAAATCATTGCATATATATTTAAGAATTTGTAAATCCCTACAGCTTCCAGCTTCATAAGAATTATATTTCTAATATTGCTAAGCAGAATAAATGTTGTGCGATGGCGACTTCATTTTGTCCTGAATCATCCATATATCTGGAGAAATACTATTCTTCAGAGATCATAATGTAATATAAATGTTTTAATGTCTTATCATTGTATGTCCCCCTTGCAGCTACGACATCTCTGCTAGGATAGTTACTACGAAAGGATAAATTATTAATTACACCTAAAGATTGGTAAAAGTTCAGTCTAGAAAGCTTCACGTAAGCAAGAACACAGCATTAAGTCAAACACTTCATTATCCTTGCTTAATTCATTCTCATTGCAATTGACCCAGTTTGTGACATAGGCTGAGATAGGATCAATGCCTTTTCTCCTAGCAGTAGTCTTGTGCCTTTATAATAGCCACACATCAATGAGAAATTCAGCAAACCCCAGCTTTGCTTTTTTAAGCCAATGAAGGCCTAGCCTGTTGAATTTCTGCCTAGCATGCAACTATTAAATGCACAGGAGCTGTGCCACAAAAAAGGTGACAACCCTAAACTGAGAAAAATGTGCCCATGGCCTCTCAAGCTCAATAAAAGTTATTTATCCCATTGGTCTCAAAATGTGAAGTGGCTCTCCCTAGGGCAGGGAAGATGGCAAGGCCTTGGGGATAGACAGGATAGGGATAGAGAATATCATTGATTTATGGCCCCTCCCTGCTCTTGCCCAGACTCCAGGAATGAAGGTGGTGACGACAGCAGGGTGCCAAGTAGGGAAGAGATGCTCACAGGGATTCCCAAACTGGCCACTGGTGCTACCACTTGGGTATGTGCCCTTCGCACATGTCCACAATTTATGGGGAGGAGCCATAGTTCAGTGGTGGAGCAGCTGCTTTGCATGCAGAAGGTCCCAAGTTCAATCCCTGGCACCTTCAAGGACTGGGAAAGAGCTTCATCTGAAACATTTGAAGCATTGTAGCCAGCGGGTGGCGCAGTGGGTTAAACCACTGAACCATGAGCTGTCGATCGAAAGGTCGGCAGTTCGAATCTGTGCGACAGCTCCTGCCAACCTAGCAGTTCGAAAGCAAGAAATTCCAATAGATTAATAGGTACCGCGTCAGCGGGACGGTAACAGCGTTCCATGCGCCTTGGTCATGCCGGCCACATGACCATGGAAACATCTTTGGACAGCACTGGCTCTTCGGCTTTGAAACGGAGATGAGCACCGCTCCCTAGAGTCGGACACGACTGGACTTAATTGTCAAGGACTTAATTTACCTTTACCTAGGCAATACCAGGCTCGATGGATCCAACGGTTTGATTCAGTGTACGTTTGTACGTTTTCGGAGTGTTACAGAAACGAGTGCGGGCTGTTGCAAAATACACAAGAAGAGCCTTCAGCAATGTGCAAATAGTGGGAGAGTAGAAGATAATGGTGTTCCAAATACACCAGAATGTCCCCAATTTCCATCTGCTGGGAGAGTATTAAGCACTAGCGTGCTCACATGGGCAGGTAAGCAAGTGATCCCCACAAATTTGCATTCCCCACCCAACTACTGTTAGGGATGCTCAGCTGAGCTGGACATTGGAGCCTTTTGAGGTCCCGAAGGATAAATTCTCATCTCTCTCGCTGCGTGCGGGGCTTTAATTGTGCACGTCCTATTAGTGCTAATGGGACTTACGCACCTAAAGTCCTCCGTGTGAAATGAGTCTAATAAATCCAGGGTTACAACCTCATTAAAGACAGAGTTGCTTATTTCATGTGTAATGGGCCTTTAGCCTCCATGATCTGGTAATTCATGGCTTTATTTGTCCCTTTGAGAGGATTCTTCAAAGTTCCTTGCTAATAAATATTTTTCACCATTCTCCCTAAGGTGACCGCCCCCTCCCCCCACCACGACTCCATCCCAGATTCGCAATGCTTGAGCTGGCTAATGAAAATAGTTACCATCAGGTCGGCGAGAAATGTTCAGGGGCAATCCTGAGGGATAGCTGAGCTCCACCGGCTTCTAATTTCCCATTTGAAATGGCTGGTGAGTCACCCTTTTCTGTGGGGCTATTAGCGATTGCTTTGGAAAATCTAGCCGCATTCAGCATTTTGCTGCTGATTACAGATGCCTTTGCGGCGGTAAAGCTTCTCTGCTTCACCCAGAGATCTAGAGAAAATGGATTAAATCTGGGAAGAAAGGTTGCTCTCTGCAGATGAAAAAGAGATGCAACCTGAAGACATGGCCACATGAAATAAAGGGAAATGAAATAACAAAGTCTCTTCTCCTGAATAATAACCCTTGTGGCAAGGGAGCCACTGCATTTGCAGTGGCTGTTAATACCGTATTGTCCCGAGTACAAGACACACCTGATTATAAGACGCACCCTTAAAGTTTGGTGCTATTAAAAAAAATTAATTAAATCACTGGCATTAAATTGCAACAGCCTGATTATAAGACGCACCCCTAGTTTAAAAACTTAAATTAGGAGAAAAAAGTGAGTCTTAGACCAATACGGTATTTGCTTCTTCTGTGCCTGTATGTTAATGTTAGAAGCTCCAAACCTCCATGGAAGTACCACACAGCACTTATTCCTCAGCTGGGAGGGCAGTGCTGGTGGGGGGGGAGGAGCCATAGCATGGGCTCCTCCCAAATGGACAGGGCTTCTGACGTTATCCTCACAGCACGGAATGGACCTGCATTGCCAAACACAAAGGTAACGTCAGAAGGAGCCTGTAGAGAGTTTCTCAGAATGAGTGCACAGAACACTGAGCTATAGCATGCAGGCTACAGCTGGGGGGGGGGGGTTAATATTTTCAAATGCTCACATTAAAAAGCGTGCCTGAGCTGCAAATCAGCATGGGACTCCCTCACATTAAATCTCACCTCTGCCATGAACTCACTAGGTGACCTTAGGCAAGTCTCTCAACCTCAGCTGCAGCATGCATGGGAGAATATAATACTTGCCTTCCAGTGTCATTGTAAGGACAGCATAAAGACAATACCTATGAAATGTTTTGGAAACTCAGAAAGCACTATTCAAAAGTTAAATATTATTATTAGTATTATTATGGATATCAGACTCCACACAAGTGTGGGTAATTTAACGGTGTTTTGCGTTTAAATACAGCACCCTGGCAAGGCTCTTCAACATAGGGCTGCAACAGGGTTTCTCCTAGTCTAAGAGGGCCCAAATGTAGGGACACAAGTCTGAACTTCAGGGAGCAATGTACTGTTCACTGGCCCCTTAAATACAGCCCACCCTCCAGACTCCTGCTGAATACTACACACCCAGGAGAAAGGTTTAGTACAGCTGTAAACCTGGTGTGCTAATGTTTCTTCATGCAAGAATAATAGCTTTGAAGTGGGGGAGCATTAAAATGCAGCCCACACTACCACCACTGTTACCTGCCAGGGCCTAAACCTGCGACCATCTGCATGCAGAAAGCGTGCATCTACCTCTGAACGATAACTTCACCGAATGGCTCTTAATTCACAGGGAAAGCAATAGGTTAACTATACACTGGTTACAGTGCCAGACTGCATCAGAAAACTTGTGGCTTGTAATTGCCTAGTGATGGACAAGCTCCCCTTGGCTGCAAACTATTTCCCCCGGGGGTGAGAGGGAAGAGTGCCCCCTCCTTCTCACTTGGCACCACTGCCAAAGCTTCAGCAGCCTTGTAAAAAGTGGCAGTTTTGAAAGATCAGTGTGTTGGTGCGTTTTTGGGGATGGTCTGCATGGAAAGAGAATTCTTCTCCAGCTTGGATTAAAACCCAGGAGTTGTCATGTTTTCTTCTCTTTGAAGTTAGCATTATTATGTGCCCAAGTCTAATATGTTCCAAAGGCTGGTTGCCAAGGGACAGCAGACCCAAGGGAGAACCACCCTCTGGCCTCTGCCAGAGAAATAAGAAATGCTGGGTCATTTGTAAATTATTTGTATTTGTAAATTATTATTCTATAAATGCAATTGAATATGCCATAAGGTGCCTGGAGGATCATTTGCTCAAAGTGGGATATGTTGTTGTTCAGTCGTTAAGTCGTGTCCGACCCTTCGTGATCCCATAAACCATGTCCCTCCAGCCCTTCCTATCCTCCACTATCTTCCTGAGTTCGCTCATTTTCATGTTCGTTGCATCGGTGATGCTGGGATATACATCTTCTAAATAACTAATAAATATTTTCAAGAAATGCAAGTCTTGGGAACATCAATATAGCAGACCAATATGGTGTTCAGAAGACCACAGTCGCCCTTCTCCTACAATACCACTTTCCAAAGACTGAGCTATCTCAAGTTACCAAGTGGCTCAATGTCAACCTCTCCAATAGTTGCTGTAAGAATAGAGAACATGCAGAAAATGACAGGATGGAATCAGAGTTGGAAGCAAGTCCCACCATTTAATTGCCTTCCAAATCGTTATTTTCCATTAAGAGTGAACAGGTTAACAGAGAAGGGTGGGATTTTTTTTTTTTTTTTTGCAGGCTGCCTGGGTTACTAGCACTCAAGGTAGGGAAGAGCCTACAACTTTGGTATCAGATCCTTGGCGATACAGCTCATTCTTTGGGGCTAGCCAAGGCAGTTACAGGAAGGATTTAAATGTGGAAAAAGTGATCAAATGGCTTCTTTACGATGGTATTAAAGACACATTATTGTGTCAAGTCAAACAAACAAGGGATTAAAAATGTACTTCTCTACTAAAAACAAAGTGAAAGGTCCATCGCTTGTAATTCACAACCTAAAAGCTAATGCCTGCAATAAGAATTTACAACTGGACTGGTTTTCTTCTCACAAGCACCTTCCCCCAAGTTCTTTAGTTCCTCTAATCCATCTAAACTTCACATGATGCATTAGGCCTTCAAATGAACGTTTTTCCCATTAATATAAGTACTATTCTGTGAACATTATACCAAAGTAGCCAGTATTTCTAGCAGCGGATGGGTAGGATTTCGTCCTCAGTGCATCAATAAAAGTGACAAGAATGAATTGCACTTCCTGTCCGTTGAAAGCTGAGCTAGGGATTTTGGGAGATCTGTGGAAGGCTTGAGACTGGCACGGTTGCTTGATCTTCCATACTCAAGACAACTGCAGGATGCACGGGCAGGACAACTCAGTGCTCTGCTGTGCTGGAAGTCCGCATGTTGGTGTAGTATAGCCACGATGCTCTGCATTTCCAGCAGCAAAGTTTCCAGCAAAATACCACCACTGTAAAAGAGAGAATGTAGCAAACACCAGCAGAGATTCCTGCAGCATCTATGGAAATTCTGCCACCGCCACCCCCAATCACATCTCTGCACACTGGCACCATCCCCACAGTGCATCTGCACAGCACGAACCAATCAACACAGAAAAGGAAAACCTCAGGTCACTCCACAAACACAGACTGCCATGGCACGGCCAACAGGAGCCCAGCGACGGCTACCCTCAGGAGCCCAGTGACGGCTACCCTCCAGGACTCTCGTCTGTGTTCTATACAGATTGGGGTTGGAGAGGAGTCCCCTTGTAGTGCAAAACAAAGACAATCTGCAAATAGCCATTTGCAAATATACAGGGTCATAAAGTGGGGGAAGGTCATACCCATTCTAACACCCAGCTAGTTCTACAGCTCACTCAGAACCAGCATGTTATGGCAAGCCCATAGGCCCCCTGGGAGAAAGGTTCTCTAGTCCAGGAGGCGCGAGACAGAAACAACAACCCTAAGATGCGAAAGGCAGCAAGTCCATAGCTTTAATTGAGCATCCTATGAAAGGCAGTGAGGAAGCAGCTTGGCGATTAGCTGTCATTCCAGATCCAGCCTGTCCTAGCATGGGTGCCAGCAAGGAAGATTCCTCTGTCCTTCCAGGAGAGCAGTAGAATCTCCTTTGCTTGTGCTCCTCACTCACTCTGATTAAGCTCAGCTGGCTGATGCTCAGGCAACATCTTTGTTGTGGTTGTGGTGCACAGCCTCTTCTCCCCCAAGGTGAGCATACACAGTAATTTTACTGGGGGGGGGGATTTCACTTCATTTTGGAAGTACAACAAATGAACCACCTCAGAAACTTCCAGTTGTTTGTGGGTCATCCTGTTTTGTCTCAGCACACAACACCTGCATTCAGAAGTAGAATTACACACACACACCCTTCATATGACCTTCTCAAGGCATTCAGTGCAGATAAATTTGTTCTCCCCCTGGTTTAAATCAAAGCTTTCCAATTGGTCATTTGATTTGCCAAACTGAACGTCAATTTGCTGTTGTTGATGCAGAATGAGAAGTCTAGAAGTAGCTTGAAGTTCATTTAATTATTTCAGCAGGATCAGAATGTAGACGCCACAGAGCTCCTCCAAAAGCTGCTTAGGGTCTAGTTGCCCAGCTGTATGAAAGTAGGAGCAAAATTTGTACTTAGCCAGCCAACACCGGCTTGAATGGATACTGTTGTGAATTTGAACACTTATCTAGCAGACACACAGTAGTCCAGAGCTTCAAGGCATAAAAAGG
Source organism: Plestiodon gilberti rubricaudatus (assembly GCA_026170595.1). Lineage (NCBI taxonomy): Eukaryota > Metazoa > Chordata > Lepidosauria > Squamata > Scincidae > Plestiodon > Plestiodon gilberti. The sequence goes on along the minus strand of JANXHW010000004.1, from coordinate 16,154,733 downwards.
TAACTGTTTCTCTTTCTCAAAAGCCTGTCATGTCCAATTCTAGGGGCGGTGCTCATCTCAGTTTCAAAGCCAAAGAGCCAGCGTTGTCCGGCGATGCTTCTGTGGTCATGTGGCTGGCGTGACTAGACGCCAAGGTGCAAGGAACGCTGTTACCTTCCCGCCAAGGCGGTACCTATTAATCTACTTGCAATTTCTTGCTTTCAAACTGCTAGGTTGGCAGGAGCTGGGGCTCATGCCGTCATGCGGCACTTGGGTCTCGAACTGCTGTCCTGCCTACCTTCCAGTCTGCAGTTCAGCGTCTTAACCACTGAGCCACCGCGGCGCCCCTTCAGGGCAAACAGACCCACTATTCACTAATCTGTTTCTTCCAGATCTTGATCCCACCACCACCAATGATGTAACTCATTGCTATTGCTTTTATTGAGTGCCCTTGCCGGGAGAAAGGCGGGATACAAATTCTTTAAATAAAAAAATATTGTATTACTACTGGTTAAGTAATCCTTAACTTAGGTGGCTTCGGCAGCCACCGGTCTTGAATTATCAGGTTCCCGGCGGATTACCTGTGCTTGTTTACCCTTAGTTCCCTTATCACCTCATGCTAAAGACTGCTTCAGATGTTACTTTTCATTGATATGGACTGCAAGACCCACAGGTCATATTGTGAATGATGGGATGCATGCCAATTTAGCATCAGTTTCCCAAAGCATGTCTTATGCTTTTGCAGGTTTCCAGAAGGCAAATCTCAGGATCGAAACCGATATGTAGTTGAAAGCAGCTCCGATACAGATCTAGTGTTGACTACAAAAGAGACAAGCAATCGAGCTATAGCTCAACAGGTATAGCAACCTTCTGTACTATTTTCTGCAACACAGAAGACCACACTCACCCCTCTTGGTAGGAGTTCTAGTTCTTTATTCTTCTCATCTACGACTTTCTTTCTTTTTTAAAAAACATAAAAGCTTTGATTCCTTGCCAAAGATATAGCAGTTTAGCTCAAGGTTTCTGGACGCAATTTCTGTAGAATGTGGCACTCAGAAGAGTTGGTGTATTGTGCAGTGTAACAGGATATTCCATCAGATTCAAGAGTTTAGATAAGCATGCTGTAGAAACAATTCACACAAGAGTACTCTGAACTTTGAAATACCATGGCCTGGCTTGGACACTGTGCCAAGTGCCTGAGGTTTGCAAACAATTTGCATATACATTTACATAATGTGAACAATCTCTACAGTTAATGCCGAGGACGGGAAGCAAGCTTCCATTCTAACCATTGGGTTTTATAGTCTCACAATTTCCTCTCTTGAACAGTTGTGTGTCCCATCCCGTCCAGCTATCCTTTTTCAGAAAAATTTGATCCCCTTTGGACACTTTGGGCTGAGAGTAAATACACCCTCTAAGTCCCCCAGCGTAAAATAGGTCTGAAACGTCCAAAACAATCTGATTATGAATTTATTCACAATCACATAATTTGGGAGAGGGAGCAGACTCGTCTTGCACTGAGGGATTTTATGGGTGTTTTTACGCCGCTCAGAATTACAAAGGGAGATTAATTCAAATTCTTCACTCATCTACCCCTTTCCCTAGTAACTCCCCTGCCCCCCCCCTACAAGTTGCCTTTGGGGAGACAAAAATTCATATATCTTCACGTTTTCAAAACCACGTGCATGGCAACAGCTAGAAAACTGCTGGAGGTGCGACCCGCTGCACTACAAATATCTGTAGGAAAATTGGAGTTCAACACCTTATACCTGGATCTGACAAAGAGATGTAGGCTCAGTCATTTTCTAGCTGCTTTCTTACTGAAGCTGTGGAACTCTTCCCCACAGAAAGTTTGCCTTGCTCCCTCCTTATGGTTTTTTATATGCAAAGCAAGGTGAGCCTCTTCCAGAGGAATGCTGGGTTGCCCTGATTAGCTCCTTTTCTTGCTGCTTTTCTTGCTGCTAAAATCAATATTTGTACAATTTGGTATACGTTTATATTTTAAGTGTGGCTTATTAGCCACAACAGAGGCTTTTAATCAAGATGCAGATTACAAATATTTTAATAAAATAAAATGTTTTTTTCCATGCAAAGAGGCAAATTAAATTCAAAAGCAACCCCAATTTTCCCTAACGTTGACATTTGCTCTGTAATGTCATTTTGTCCTTGCATCCTGGACAGGTTTTTTCTTTTTGAGACACCCAGTTTAAAGTCTTCATACACAACAATCTGCAAGATCAAACACAAGCGTGCAAGTTAAAGATCGTGGCATATAAAATCCTGGAGACAGAAGTCCAACAGTAAATAAGCACATGCTAAGAACTTTAAAATTGGTCTTTATTTTCTGTCTTTAGAAGAGGGGTGGTTCTACTCAAAACACATGAGAGCCGTTTATGGTTCATTTTGTAATGCACAATGAAAACACATCTTTAGCAAAAATGACCCAGAGAGCGCCTCCAAGCTGAGCAGGATATTTCAAGAACTTCTTCGGTTTCTCTAGTTGTTGTGCTCTTGAAGTGCCTGAGCCATGAAGAGTTTGCCCAGGTTCTGTGCAGTAAACTCCTTGATGTTCTGGCTATAAGTGTTAATTTGACCTGTATACAAAAAAAAAAGGGGGGGGGGAGACAACAACAGTTCTGAATGTCTTGGTCTGGACTCCAATGAGGCAGAGGTTTCCATTCAAAATGTGCTCTCTAAAAGCCATTTCAACTTTCTACTGTACTCAAACATGACCATCTCAAGGCAGCAGATACGGGTTGGATCCCTCTCAGTTTTAGTTTGTACATAAACAGCTTGCAATCTGGAGTATAGCTGAGGAGGGCAAGCAGGGAAGTGGGACTGAAGAAAGGACTGGATTCTCCAACCCTCCACTATCCTGTGTCCCATAAATTCTGATAGGAGAAAAGAGACAACAGGACAGCTACAACTGGCTAACATGTCTAGGCTTAGGTCAAGAAAATCTGAGTTGGGAATTTCAATTCAACTCATTTGATAATAAGTAGCAAAATAAGCACATATGTTGCCAGTATGAAAAAGACTCAGGTAGGGGCAGGAGAAAACAGTGATAACAAAATGGTGATAACACCGCTTTCTGCTAAGAAATCTGTAAAAAAAACTGAAACCATGTAATTTTGCATCATTCTTCATCTGCTGATACTGTACAATCTATACCACCTATGGTACCTAGTACACTTTTTAATCAGTTACAATAGGTAAAAATGGAACAAAAACACATAACACTGCTTTCTGCCACTGTATATTTCATTTTGGTTAAACACCGAACTCTGCAAAAAAAAAAAAAAAAATCTCCCACCGCTACTCATAAGCCATTTTGCAGTTGCAGGAGTTAATAGCAACACACTTTTTTTGCGCATGCTTTGGTGTGATTTTAATTTAAGCATGGTTTTACTTATAAATCCATTGGTACATCAGCATGACATTGTTTTGTCTTAAAGGAGTCCTAATTTAAAGAATTTCTCTTCTTGTATATTTCTTTTGTTTTCCCCTTCTTTAGAATAGGTAGCTGTGGGTTAGCAGAAAAGTTAGAATGCGGGTGATCAGGTGTACTGCAATAGTTCTGTTGGCCTACATGGCCCATATTTGTTCTTTAAATTGCTCAAAATGAAAAGAAAATATTTGCTAGTAAGATTTTTTTTAAAAAAAAAATTGTGTCAGATAAAACCCTGGGAGGAAGAGAGTTAGAACATGACAGCAATACAATACCATACTGTCAGGACTATGCAGGGTACTAAATATATGATATACTACAGGAATTTCTGGAACGCTACGAAGAGACACATTCAGACTGCATCTCTGCTGCTCTGGGCCTGGCAACACCATTTGCCTGATCCAGCTGACATTTTGTGGGTCACGTTTTCATTAGCGCCTCACATGATTAGCAATTTCTCAAACCAACAGGCTGTGAAGGCTTTTGTCTGAAGCGCTGCACAAATGAAAACAGTCTCCATCACCCTGTTTTTGTACACACGCTGCTATTGCAATTTATTGCCCTTGCTAGTCAGAAAGAGAAAAACACAAAGCCAGATTATCAAAATTAAAACCGCTTAGCAGACCAAAACACTTTCAATTTAATGCTCTACTTAAAAAAAAAAGTTTTCTTTAAATGCCTCAGAGACAAAACCAGCCAAGTTTTAGCTTTGATCCACAACTTGATTTTGCGTGAATTAAAATAGTGAACGCTTTCAGTTATTTTCCTGACGCTGCTGAAAAGAAAAAAAAAACATTTTGGCTGAAGGCTGTTGGAGCATAATCGGCCGTTGCTTCCCCTCACTTGAGAAGATGGCCGAACTATAACACACCAAAACACAGACATAAAATGAAACGTCAATGAAAAAAGTGAGAGCAAAAAAAGTGAGAGCAATTAACAAGGGTGCTTTTTCCTTTTAACAAACATTGTACTGCTGGGATTAATTCAAACCATATCCATTTACAGAGAAACAAAAGGACAAAAACTGTACAATTGTGCTGTAAATGGTTACAGTGTGCCCTCTTTGTACAGATGATTTGAGTAGCAACATTTTCAGTAGAAATTCAATTTCATTTCAAAACCAGTCCTTCAGCATGTGATCTTGAACCACAATGGTGTAGGGTACAAAGCTGAACACACCAAAGCATATGGGTATCTTTCAAGCCCCTGATGCAATTAATGGCAAAAGGTCCTCCCACACCTCCCAAATATGTAAGGAATGGCAAACCATTCTCACATACAGCCATTTTTTTTCTATCACTATCTAACCACCATGTCTCCATTCCAAAGTTCATTTCCCCTCTCCCCAGTCTCTTTTGGTGCCTCTTTCCAAAGGCAAAAAATATTAAGAAAGACATGCACTACCTTTGCCACCACTCATCACTTCAGTTACCTTGGGTAAAGGAGAGAAATGTGTACCTGCTTCTAATCCAGAACACTGCAGGGTTAAGCTCAGTAATTTGGCGACCATCACATCCTATGCAGAATTGGGCCTGCCTTGGCACATTTGTCCCTTTACCCCGAGTAACGTGCCAGCCAACCCGATGGGCCTACTCAAATGCAATTTTGCTGGCGTACATTTGAGAGGCACGTGTAAGGTCCAACAGCCCTGGGAAGGGGGGGGGGGGATAGGATATGGTAGATGAGGCACCCGCTGATCCCTCCCCCTTCCCAGGCCAAATCCTCCAATCCCACCCCCTGGAATGCCCCGCTCCACGCTGCCCGGCGGGGACTTACCTCTCTGCTGTGGCACTGCTGTCTTCTGTGGCGCCGGAGGAGTGGCACAAGCCTCTCTGCCGGCGCCGCTTACTCTCCAGGTGCCGCAAACGCGACTTACGACACGTCTGTGACACCCTAGACTAGTGGAGCAGCTGTTCCACTGGTCTATTTGTAGACAGGATTGCAGCATAAGAATGTCAACAACTCTGGATCCCAATGCAAAGAAGTTCAGTCATGAGAATTTGAAAATCAAGCAGGAGCATAGGACTTTCAGATTGAGATTAAAACACAGTTATGACATTCCAGGGTATGGTATGACGGCATATTAGGCAGGAAGTAGCAGATGTGGTCGGTGCTTTGATGCAAGACCACCTAGGAACTGTATGAATGGCATCCTAGGTTCCATGATAGAAGAAAAGCAGCATATATCGTAAATGTAATAAATACACCTAGACAGATATCTATCTACACATACGTATCATAAATAAGTAAATGTATACGCTACGTACAGGTGCAGGTGTTTGTTACTGGTATAGGCAGATGTGTGTCTTAACACACACAGGGTTAAGATTGCCATTTGGATCCAATTCAACAGCTGATCTTAAAAATGAAAATATTATCCAATCTTACATCTATGCGTCTGAAATTCATGAAAGGAAAGATAACGAAAAGAGCAGCACCATTAGTGTTGTACACAAGGCCCTTGCAAACCACAGTACAGGGGGGCTGCCGTATCCGCGGGGGATATGTTCCAGCCCCCACCGTGGATACTTGAAATCATGGAAAGGGGCGAACCGCCCCTCTGCGGTTTTCAGAGCCCCCCCCCCCTGCAGGCCGGTGCGACCTCCCACGGGCTGGCGCGACCCCCCCCCCTCCACAACCCCTCCAGGCACTTACTTTTACAAGAGAAACCTCTGTTTTTTCTTCAAAAGGCCGAGTGAGCAGCTTCCTTGCAGGCCTTCTCACCAACAAGACGTCGGTGATAGAGTCTCAGCAACCTCTCAGCAAGGTTGCTGAGACTCACTAGCACAGAAGTCTTGTTGGTGAGAAGGCCTGCAAGGAAGCTGCTCACTCGGCCTTTTGAAGAAACAATGGAGGTTTCTCCTGTAAAAGTAAGTGCCTGGGGGGTTGTGTGGGGGCGGGGGGATCCGCTATCCGTGGATAGCTGAATCCGTGGACAGCAGATCCGTGGACAGCAGATCCATGGATATGGGTGGCTCCCTGTACTTAAGGCGGTTACACACCAGCTATCCCTTTCTTGCTTCCCAAAACACATAATAATAATAATAATAATAATAATAATAATAATAATAATAATAATAATAATAATAATAATAATTATTATTATTATTATTATTATTATTATTATTATTATTATTATTATTATTATTAAGAGCCACGCAAAGGGAAGGTTTTTCTGAATAGTTACCTGCAATCAATAGTGATTCCATCCTGGGAGGAGGCTGTGGTGGCTTGAACAATTTGTTCAAGTCCTCTTCGGGGAGAGGCGGCTCCCCTCGACTTTGACGCTGAAGGTTTTCTTGCTGACGTCTCTGCTGGTACTGGAAAGCAGAGAAACAGAAGCAGTGTTGCAAGCTATCTGATCCAAAAGGAATCCTCAGACTCCATTTGAAGGAAAATCTGCATTTGTATAGCAATCATGTATCCAGTCTTCAAAAAGTTCAAAGTCAATTCTGCTTTCTTGTACATCAAACATTTTATAAAAATTGCTGTTTGGCTTCAACATGAGAATTTGGGTTGGGGTTTTTTTCCTTAGTAGGGACACGGAACATTTTATAACAAGGCATTTTTAATCTTTCCGCTGGTGATCTATCCAAACCAACAAAATGGACAATGTGGTCCATGGATCTTCAGTGGTCCAAAGGAAAAAAAAAAAAACACAGCTGGAGATTTCAAAGAAATGAAAAAAAAAAAGCCCAGCCGAAATTTGTATACAAGGTTCCATAGACTTCTGAGGCACAGCTGGTCTTGATGCTTATGTACGAAAGAGTACACTGTGCCTCTGAAAACCCTCCAGAACCCTCCTTCAAGACTCTGGATCCTGATAAGTTTAAATGCAGAACCAGAACTTCCTGGATTCAGAATGGATTCAGGAATGTTTAGGCAGACATTTTGATGAAAAATTAAAGTCTACACACTTTTCTGGAAAGAAACTGGGCAATCCCTGGCCCACCAAGTCTATTCCGGAAGTGGCTCACTTCTACCTTGGAATCTGGACTCATCCAACTGGGGATGGGGGAGAAGCAAACTAACCCTCCCCCTTTTAGGATGAGAGGTAAAGTGACTGATATCAGAAGAGGAGAGGGATATCATCTCCAGAAAAAAAAGCTACCACATCCCCCAAGATCCTCATATCTCAATGTATGGAAGAACTCAATGTGGCTGGCAGTGGGAGAAGCAGGTGAAGAGGCATTTGGAATGGACTCGGCAAATTTGCTTTATTATTATTATTATTATTATTATTATTTAAAGCAAAAGTCCAGCAGTGCCTCTGAGGACTAATAATTTCCAATAGCCATTAAGATTCTGAAGGTTACAACCTTCTCCAGATGCAAAGGGTCATAGCTGGCAAGAAGAAGTACAAGATAGTAGGCAGCATATTTTTGTTCTCAATAATCCCATCTTTGAAACAAACAGCAACCTCCTGCTATGAACTACCTGGGAGAAGAAGGGCTACAAAACTATCACGACTGAATGGACCACTTTTAAAAGAAAAGTTTTTTCCTTAACTCAAATGGCAAACATTTTAAAACTCAGAGTCACAAGATTTCATAAGCTCCTTTGGTTGTTGAGCAAGGAAATGCCTGGTGATCTTATTGCCTGATAGCAGAACCCAAACACATCCACATTTACAAAACGTTTACAAACAAGAAATTAAAGTTCTGTAGCACAGACAGTGTGAAAGTGGAAAGGCATTTGTGGGGGCGGAGAGAGAAAGCAAGATCAGGTAATTTTATTCTTATGCTTTGCACTGAGTAGGTGCATTACTTATCAACATTGTTGGCTCTTGCACACAACTGTTCTATATCTAAATAAAAAAACTGACCGACTATGGTGCAATGAGCCACATCCACAGCTATTATATTAAGCAAGAAACGATTGGTAGCAGGCCTGGGTTTTTTATTTTTTTTCCTTCAAATCAGTTTTTCCATCTCTAAAATCTTCCTTGTAAATTTGCCCCTGCAGATTTATATTGGCAAGCGAAGGAGCTCAAAGGAGCCATCGCTCAGAAGCGAAGCCCATGCTTTGCATGTAATGAGTGCCTAGGATCTAGAGATTAGCTTTCTGAACAGGTCTGTATTTTAGGAGATGGAATATACAGATCCTGCAATTTGCAACCTGCATCCTATTACAGAAGCCACATACTGCAATAGGACCTTTGCCCAAAACTGATGAGATTCAGTCTGCTCCTCAAAACCAACCTGATGTTTCTGCTGCTGCTGCTTGCTGGTGTTCCTTAGGTAGGTGTTGTATTTTACAATATCCTGGCTCATCTCGTCCACTCTGTCCATCAGTAGCTGTAGGCTCTTTCCAAGGTGATTACTGAAAAGCACAGAAGAGGTCTGATAAAGATTTACAGCAGTGACAACTGGACAGTATTTTGCTTCGAGAATAATGCTAGTTAATCGTCCTCTGACAGCAAGTTTAAATGCAGTTGAAGATCATTTAAGAGAACAGTGTTTGCTCTGAACAGGAAGCAGTTGTATGGACTGCCTGAGCTTCCTATCAATGTATTTTTCTCAACCTCCCACCCCACCCCTTCCAGGTTAATTCTACACACCATAGCTCAGTGCCAGGGGCAGAGGTAATCAGAAACCCTAAAAACGCATGCTTATATACATCATAAATACTGTACTACAGAATTAACAGCGCAATCTTATCCAACTTACACCACTGGTGTAACCAGCAGGAGAGAGCAGGGAGGGAGGCTTTGGAGGGGAGATTTAAATCCCCTTTGAAGGGGATTTGAATCCCCTTTCCATTCTGGGTAGCCTTACCATAGTCCCGGTTCTGGCCGGGACAATCATGGTTTGGGAGCCCAATCCCGGGCTCCCGGCTGGTCTCCGTCATTGTCCCGGCCAGCTGGGACATCTTCCAGCCTCGCGCGAGTACACGACGAGGCTGGAAGCACTTTGAAAATGTCCGAGTTCACTCGGACATTTTCAAGCCCTTCTAGCCTCGTTGTGTACTCTCGCGAGGCTAGAGGCTCGCCAAAACGCTGTTCCAGAGAGCTTCTAGCCTCGCGGAGGCGCGCGAGGCTGTCTGTTAGGTCGGGGGCAAGAAACTGGAGCAGCAGCAGCTAGAATGGGCGGGCGGCAGCAACAATCGCGCTGGGAACAGAAGCTGAAGTCGCCGCTCGTCAGCTGGAGCGCAGGGCATGCTGGGGCGAGTTTTGTGTGCATTCTCAGCCCTACGCTCCAGCTGACGAGCAGCGACTTCAGCTTCTGTTCCCAGCGCGATTGTTGCTGCCGCCTGCCCATTCTAGCTGCTGCTGCTCCAGTTTCTTGCCCCCGACCTGACAGACAGCCTCGCGCACCTCCGCGAGGCTAGAAGCTCTCTGGAACAGCGTCAGCGCTTCTGTGAGAACGTGTGAGAATGTTGGCAGTGGGGGGTTTTGCGGGAGGGAGGCGTTCTGTGAAATTAAATAAATAAATAAAAACAATAAGTGAAATAAATAAAAACAAATAAAATAAAATAAATAAAATTAAAACAAAAAACAAATAAAATAAATAAAAACAAATAAAATAAGAGCACAGTCTCAGAAAATAAAATACAGTATTTTACCTTTGTACGTGCTCAGAGGCACGGGAAAGAGTGCCACCGCTGTTTTCGTCCCAGCCAGCTGGCTGCATTGTGACGGCCAGCACTGGCCACTACAATGCACCTGGCTGGCTTGGACAAAAACAGCGGTGGCACTCTGCACGTGCTCAGAGGCACGGGAAAAAGGGAAAATACTGTATTTATTTTACAGTGGACACGCCCACTTCCAGCGGAAGTGACATCACAGTTTTTGACCCGCCTTCCCGTGATGTCACTTCCGCCCCCTTGGGGGTGCCAGAAATCTGGTAAGCCTAATTCTGGGGCCTCCCGTTCTCGCTGCACCAGTGATATCAAGTGGGACAGGATTGTGCTGTAAATCTCTTTTGTGACAGAAGTATATGCACTCTGCATATACGCAAGGACAGTGTTATTTTATATATCCCAAGGCAGCTCTGGAATCAGGTGCCCAAGTTAAGAACATAAGAAGAGCCCTGCTGGATCAGGCCAAAGGCCCATCTAGTCCAACTTCCTGTATCACACAGTGGCCCCATCAGATGCCTCAGGGAGCACACAGCCAACAAGATAACCTGGCCCTGGAAACTCTCAGACACACCAAGTAGTCCCAAAGGGATACCACCAGCCCCACCCCGAAAAACTCTCCATACCTAACAATCTCCTTTTAGGCCAGCTCGGCACATAGCCACTGTCAGACCTGCCCTCCATACATGGGTCTAGCCCCCTTTTAAAGCAAGCCAGTAGGCCTTACCACATCTGGCGACAGCAAGTTCTTTACGCACTGCCAGTGTCACTTCACATTAATTACGCACTGCCAGTCACTTCACAGTCCATGCATTCTCCTTCGATAAAGGGGCTGGTTGTTTTTTGGTGCCTGAGCCACTCACCCCAGTGTGTGTGAAACTGGAGGGAAGCCGTCAAAAGTGATCACATTCCTGCTCCTACTCCCCAATCAGTCCAGCAACTATGATCCAAAATAGCCTGGATATTTTTTGTGGATTCCATTACTTTAAAATGTCTGGTTTTCAACCTGTTTTCTTCCACCCTGCCCCACCCCCTCTCTTCATGGGTCAGCTTCCTTTAGGGTTTTAATTTTTAAGCTGAAATGCTGCGGGACAGAACAGAGATTCCAGTTACAAAGCAGTAGGTGCAAATAAATAAAATGGAAAAATAAGATATGAGAAAGATATCGGGGATCAGTAAGAATCTGCAAGAAAAAAACCTTTTGTTTTAAGAATTAAATTTCTGAATTAGCCAAAAGTTAAGCACATTTACACTTTATTAACTGCAATGGAAAAGCTAAGCACATGCTCAACTCCAACTGAAATAAATGGGAATTAAAAATATTTCACTTTGGGTGGATTATGTCCTGCATGTAACCCTGTGGAGCTGAAGACATTTTGCACACTGCATGTAAGCCTGGGAGCTGAAGACATTTTGCACACTGAAATATAGCCAGGTATACATTAAGTAGCTAAGAGTGCTCTTCACTCTCTTCTACCACCGGATATTTCCGTTTAAAAATAAATTTCCTGTTCAACCACCTGAGAATTTGTGACACAGCTTAAGCTAACGACTGAGTCTCTAGCAACAGTTCTACTCCCTGGGAACGAGCCTGAAATGGCAAGATGCCTTAAAAAAATTCCCACAAGTTCAAGCTTATAATGCTATTACACATTTCACATCATCTTCCTCTTTTGTCCCTTCCCCAAAGGATGGGTCCTTTCCACTGCAATTAATATGAGTGATTACTGTTAGAGCCAGGGGCACTCCCGCTATCCTGCACAGACAGAAGCAAAGCGCGTCAATGCCCTCTCAAGATACGCAACTCTCAGAAGCACCAATGCTGCGGGCAACCTTCATGAGACAGAGGTTTGGCTGGGGAACATCATTTCAGATTATTTTCTCTGGGGTCAGTTTGCCAGAGCAGAATTTTGTGTTGCGATACTATTGTTAAAAGCTGCAATGCTCCAATGTCTCCCTGGCAATGGAAGCAAATAATAAAACGTGAGAAGGTAGCATTCACAAATGTCAATGGAGATATTAACTATAGCAGCAGTTTCTGCACAGTTCTCCCATGTGCCCAAGGCTCAGACCTGCTCCCTCCTAGCAATACAAATAGATTGACAAAGACCAGTGTGAGTGCATGTGTGTGTGAGAATCACACACCAAGCTCCGTGCAAAAGCCACCCAGTTCCATGAAGGCCTTTCAATGCAAAATAGTCCTAAATCCCATTTCTCATACAAAAACAAGAGGGTTATGTCAGAAAAATCTGTGATCTGGTTGACATGATTGCCCGAGTTCAAACCTATGAGCTGAAAAGCATAAATGAGGTCTCGTCTCCCCCCCCCCCCAAAAAAAAAACCACACATGTTTTAACAACTTCATACCGGTTATGCATCAGTAGCATACATACATGCTATTAGTTCAATCAGCACAACTTCGAAAATGCAGAACAATTCCAGAAGCTGCCAGGACTACATCAAGTATTTTAACCACTCTGAGTTGTTGCAGAAGGGGGCAGGGTGGAAATCAAAATAATTAATGACGATCTAATTAAAAAATCTGTTGAAGGAGGCAGAAATGCATAGGCAGAAACTTACTTGGAGACAGACGGCTCCCAGCTTAGGAGCAGTGATGGGGATCTTTGGTTTCAATTCCCCAACATTTAAACCAAGGCTACTACCATTCTGCACTAGGAGATTCTAAATGCTGTACTCAATGTACGCTAATAAGTATGCAGATTAATTACAATGACTTCTCTTTTCTTAACCTCCCCCCATACAGTTTTCAATCTTCCAGGTCAAGCGAATAGGGCAGGTTTATCTTCAGGCTGAGCAAAAACTCAAAAGGGAGCCTGAGAAGGGAGTGGCATGCTGCATTTTGTATTTCAAATAAGCACTTACTTGCTTGCAAGACTGAGCAACTCATGCCTATGTGCTGCTGCTGACTTCTTCTCCAGCTCCCAAAGAAGAACGTTGATCAGGTAGGAATTCTTGATGATGATAGGCACTTCTTCAAACATGTTTTCGAAGGCGATGCCTGCTTTTTTCAATCTGCAGAAAGAGGCCCTTATCACCAACTGGCACACTTTTTCTCCGAAAGCTCCAATTGAGACTAGCAAAAATACTCAGCGGGTGATTCTGGAAAGTCTAGGTTGCTTCATTCTGAGAACAGTCAAATATTTTTATAGCAAACTTGGGAAAGAGTTTGGAAACCCCTTTTATTCTAGGAGCTTGAAAAGTGGGAAGCAGATGGACATAAAAGACTTGGGCTCTAAATACCTTAAGAAAACAGTGGTTTTCAGACTGTGTTCTGGGAAACACGAGGGTTCCACATAAGTGCATTGGGGAACCACAATCAGAAGATCAGTAATGGGCAAGCTTTCCTATAAGAGACAGTCTACCCACCACTGACGTTTTCTAGAAATGTGTGAACACTAGTATGTTCTAGATTAAGTGCATTTCAGATTTATTTTCTGTTCATGTGGAGAATAGAGAGGCTTGGCAGATGTGGCTAATGCTCTGTATGAACAGAGTGTGTACCCTGGAATATGCTGCAGAATCCTTTCAAATACGCCGTCATTCCAAGTCAGACATGTAGGATTTCCATGACAGACGACTTGGTATTATGAAGGGAATTCATGAAGGTGGAAAGGTTAGAAGCCACCGACTTAGAGCAGTGGATGTGAAGAGCAAACCTGCAGAGGGGGCGGTGCCCCCCGCACCCTCCAGAGGGTCAGTGCGACCCCCCGGTAAGTTAAAAAAAACCCCTTTTTCTCCAGCAGCAGTGGCAGGATGTCACCGCACATCGCTGCCACCCCCCTTAAAGGGGTAGCAACTGCATTCAGTTTTCCCGGTGGGTCGTGACCCACCAGTTTGAGAACCAGTGCCCTGGAATGCCAGTCCACCATCTTACTTTAAAGGTTGGTGCACGCTGTTTTGCAATTTGAATCCACTGAAACTTTGTAATGGCACGAGGCTTCAAATCAAGGCTGTCAGGCACAATAACATCGAGGCTACAGTTTTTACAGGATGTGCAGAAGGTGAAACTGTATTTATTCCATGCATCCCAATAATCCCATCAGACTACCCTTTCGAATTCAAAAGACTGCAATTCCCGCTCAGAGTAAACTTCATGATGACTATCAATCAATCTCAGGAACAATCCTTAAAACAGGCTGGCATTGATGCAAGTCAAGATTGCTTCTCTCATGAGCAATTTTATGTAGTATGTTCAAGGGTTAGAAAACTAACCCTTGAACATTGCTGATATTAGCACTGGAAGGTAAAACTGAAAACGCAATGTACCAAGAAGCAGTAGCCACAAAGCTACACAATTCTTTAAATCTTAGACGTTAGACTGTCAACAGGGTAGAAAGTAATCATTTTTTCAATCCATTCAAAGAACGGATATTTCACCTAGCATCTAAATAAAGAGACCAATGTAGTAGATAATGGGGGTGCATGTGCAATATTTACAGAGACACAAATGCGCATGGAGTATTCAAAACCAATTTTTCGGATAATGAATTTCAAGCACGTATTCACATAGGCACTGGTCATTACACTATATATGTATTTGTGCAGTGCTTAACACACATATATCCATTCTGGTATGCCTGTAAAAGACAGACCCAGCCATCAAGATTTCCTCTCTTAGGACTCAGCTCAGACTAGGAGTCTTTCATTTTCTCACTTTTCTGTGCAATTTTGTTTGCCTTCAACACGCACTCGGTGTCTGGAGTGACAGAGTGCAGCACATCCTTCAGTTTGACATAAATGTTGCTTCCTTAGCCTATCACCTGTGGAGGCTTCAAATATTCTCAGCTACTGGGGCAACACACACAGCATCACTGCAACAACACCTCAAGCTTCCACAGAGCTTCACCACAGATGATTGGATTCCTCCGCTCCCTCTTTCTGCCACCCACATTCGAAAACACCCCCTCGCACTCACGCTTCCGGAGAGAAATCTTTCTCTTTGCAAACGTCCATCAATTTAGGTGTCAGCCTGTATGCTTTTAGGGAAAGGTATCCCTGGGCAGTCTTGATAGGATCTAAGAAAAACGAGCAGAAAAGCACAAAATAGACCAATATTTATAAATGGACTTTATTTGAGCAGATTGAAGCAGTAATTACTTCATAGTTTTCCTAAAGATCATTATTAACAACTCTGAGAAGTGCTTCAGGATCTGCTAGTTATCATCTACCTATCTCCTGGGCAAAGCCTCTGTCACACAGAGGGGACTGAGCTCTGGCTCCACTACACTATGCAGCACATATTCAGCACATAGGCATTTAGCAGGCAGCTGCCTGCAGGTGGATTTTGGGGCTGAATATCTATGGAGAGAGATGAGTGTTTCACTATTTCGTTTTGTTTATAAATAGATTTTATGTTTTTTTCTTTTTTCTTTAACTTTTTTAACTTTTAACTTTTTATGTTTTTATGTTTTAACTTTTTTTCTTCTTTCATTTGGCTTATTTTATCCACCAAACCATTTTTTTTTAAAAGACCGTGAGCCCCTTGGGGACAAAAACAGTAATAATTAGAAAACATGCAGCAAGCTGCTCTGAGCCCATGATATAGAGTGGCATATGAAACAAATAAGATGTAGCTCAACTTGCGTACAAATATATTACTTACATTTTTAATAAATATATAAGCTGCTTTTCCACGGCTCAAAGCAGTATACCAAATATTTAAAATCATTAATACCTAATCAATAAAACACGACAACATGATGGAAACAGCTCCCCAAATCAATAAAAGGTAAGGAATAGTTTAAAAGCTAAACAGCAAAATCAAAGATTAAAACCTGATGAAATAAAAATATGTTGATCTGGTAAAGCGTAGAACTGAACAAGGATGTGAATATGCAGGCCTTCTTGGAGAAAGAATTTCAGAGACGTGCTGTCACATCTATGAAAAGGCCCTGCTCTGGCTTCAAACTAAACTTCCCTCCCATAGCAGCAAGACCTTCTGGCTTCCCAGAAGACCTCAACGATCATATCTAGAAGATGACAGTCCTTAAGACTGAGGCAGCCGCCACTTGAATTGGGACTGGACCCTTGTATGACTAGTAGAATTGTGCAATATGGCCTGTATACCCACCACTTATATCAGGTGGGCTGCTGAAGGCCACATTGTCTATAGTTGAGGGGAGGGCATTTCTGTACAAGTGCTGTTCAGGTACAGAATACAGTACAGGTGGGCCCCCATATCCACTGATCCGCTATCCACGGTTTCAGTTATCCACGGATCGCAGGGACCTCCCTAGGCTTTTACTGTTTTCTCAGTAAGCTTCGTTTCTCCCTTAAACGAACAGGAGAAGCAACCTCTGACTGCTTATTGCAGGCAAGTAGAACGAGACTAAGTCCTAGAGAGGTTCTGCAAGGTTAACAGAAACCTTGCAGAGCCTCTCTAGGACTTAGTCTCATTATACTTGCCTGCAATGGAGGCTGCTTCTCTGTTTTAAGGAAGAAACAAAGCTTGCTGAAAGAAAAATAAGAGCTGGGGGGGGCGCACGCCTGCCCGCAGGGGAGGCAGGGCGGGGGGGCCCCTCAGGAAACCATGGAGGAGGTGTTCACTCCTATCCACGGTTTCAAATATCCACGGAGGGGCCTGGAACATATCCCCAGCGGATGGGGGGGGGGGGAGTACTGTACCGGATGCAGAGCTCAGCATCCTGACAATCTCAGCCTGAGCTCTAGTGCACACTCTCCCCTCTCTCTTTCTACAACAAGGCAAGTTTCTTGCTCTTAGAGTTGTGAGGACAGGCTTGGCATGGGCTATGCCTGGTGAAATCAGAAGTAGGGCTGAACAGGATTTCCAGAGTATCCAGAGTGTGGGGTGTCAGTGATCTACAGATCTTCAGGTCCCCCTTGGGACTAGAAGCAGCACTTGAAAACAGCACTTGTAGGAGACTTCCTTTTTTTAACCCAGTATCTCAAATTGCCATATGAATCCATACTTCTTTATGGCTTTTACCACAATTGGTGCTTTTTTCTTCCACAAGGGAATTCTTCCTGGAATAACTCCGGCACGGTAATGCTGTAATTGATTTACAGCACAATCCTAACCAACATTCCAGCGCTGGTGTAGCCGTGCCAACAGGGCACACACTGCATTTTGTAGTGCAGGGGCAGTCATGGAGGCCTCTTCAAGGTAAGGGCTGCATTACGGCTGCACCGGCGCTGGAAAGTTGGTTAGGACTGCGCTGTGAATGGCCTACTTTGGGAAGGGGCACGTGCTTTTCATGCAGAAAGTCCCAGGTTCAATCCTGATATCTCCAGGTAGGGCTGGAAAAGACCCCTGTCTGAAACCCTGGAGAGTTGCTGCTAATGTGTAGACAATACTGACCTAGATAGACCAATGGTTTCATATGTTCTCTGAGATGCAAAGCTGTATCTGGACTGTACCACTTCAGACTGGATGTGGGAGATCACTTGATTAAATGTTCCTTCATACCATTAAAAATATATATCTAAACACAGAAAACTTGCCAGTTTGGGAGAACGCTAGGCTAGAACTCTTATCCATGACATACTAGTATGGAAGGGGATTATGTATGTGGAGCATTTAGTCATGCAAGGGAGTTCTCATCTACAGCCTGAAGTGGTACAGCCCAGATACAGTTTTACTACTTCTGTCAGAACAACGCATTCTTCACAATGACAACAGAAAAGACCTCCAGAAAAGACCTCAGACCTGTACCTGGGATATCTGGCTTCTGATATTCAACTAGGAAAATGTTTATTTTGGTAAAATGTTTCCACATTAGATATTTGGGGGAGGGGGAGTGTACATAGTTTTCACATTGACATGCTATTGCTAGAGAGGAAATTTTTCTGAATAATCTCTAGGACAAGAAAGCTTAACATCTGTAGCAAGATAAGAGGCGAGGTAGGCTTGCCAACAGTAAACTTTGTTAACATTTGTGTTGTCTGAAATTCAACATAGTAAAACCTTTAGCAATCAGTGATAAAATGAAAACCAAAATAGACTGAAACAAGTGGAAAATTCATCAAGATCTGATGATGCAATGTTTCCAGCCAGTATAAGTATACTTTAACAACTTGTTCTTTACTGTAATCCAATTGTTAACATACTGAAACAATTTTGGGGCAGCTCATAAGATTGATCGTATTCATTAGTATTTTTTCTGACAGATACTCAGGACGTTACATTTACTTCTCAGCTGGAAACTATACGCGAGCCTGCCAGATATGGCAAAACTGTGAGTGTTCGGGGAGGGGAAGGCTATAAAGCTGTTAAATTGCCTATGGTTCTGATACAGCACAGAACATCTGGTCTGGAGAGCTTGAGGAAACGCCATTAAAAAAAATCTGGAGAAAAGAAAAAAATCTTTGTGCTACGAAACAGTCCAGGTTTTGTACGCTTCTGTCAGATGCATAAAAGGGGGGGGAGGGGGGAACTTGGCAAGCCATGTTATGATTGGTCAGTCACGTACAGAGCCAGACTCTCTAGCAAGCAGGGTTTGTTAAGACATCTGGTCTAGTTCCACCAGCCTCTTCCACGAGGGAGGGGAGACGGAGGAATAAAAATGAAGCAGCTACTCCAGCATTCCAAAACGTACACATCAGGGCTCTGATAGCAAGAAAAATAAACAGAAAGAAGGAAACCCTGTCTAGACTTCGCTGCTGCTGAGGCTGCTGCAGACACAGGGTTGGTATTTACTTGGAAAAGGCCTGCCAGGGCTGCTCTGAAAGGCAAGGGAGGCTGAAGACAAAAATTGCTAGAATAATATTGGGGTGTGTGCGTGTGCGCGCGTAGGAGAATAATACAGGAAGCAGCGCACTCACCGTAAATGAGAACGACAGACTCCTCAATGGCGTGCTGGTAGCTGAACTGGGAGTCCAGGAGGGCACGGGTGACAAAAGACCCATAGTAGGTAGACTGATACCAGCCAACGTGGAGATGATCAATGTTGACATGGCGGAGACTGCGCATCATTTCCATTTGATATTGAACTACGGGAGAGAAAAAACAAACAAGTGCATTATAGCAGTGGTTCTCAAACGTTTTAGCACCAGGACCCACTTTTTAATGTGACACTCTATAGGGACCCGCCTAGCTTTACGAGACTTAAAAAAAAAAGGTGATCTATAAATAAATAGAAGGAGCTCAGCTGCTTGCAGGGTAAATTAGCAGCTATCTTGCAAACTGCAGGAGCTCAGCTCTTTGAAGGGCAATTAGTAGGTATCTGATTTTTGAATAGCCTCAGGGCTTGTGGCAATTACTGATCTGATTTTTCCACCACCTGGGACCCACCAGAAATCAGGTTGCGACCCACCAAGTGGGTCCCGACCCACAGTTTGGGAAACACTGCATTATAGGATACATTTGCATAAATTCCTAGTCATTTCTGAGCAAAGTGAACTGTTAAATATGTTGTTTCCATTAGAATCTCCAGGTACTCAAACTGGGAGCATCCTGAGGGTGCGGGGGGGGGGGGGGGAGAAGTCCAAGTCGTTGTTTATTCCTGACATGCTTTGAGGAAAGGCGCATAGCTCAGTGGAAGAGCATTTGCTTTGCATACTGAAGGTCCCAGGTTTAATTCCCGGCATCTCTAAGTTGGGCACAGAAAGATTGCCGTCTGAAACCCTGGAAAGCCACCGTCATTCAGTGTTGACACTGCCAAACTAGACGAACCAATGGTCTAATTCAGCAGCTTCCTATGAGTCATTTTGGAAATGGGTTTGAGCAGGTCTACGGACTTGACTTCCGAAATATTACAGAGGAGGATTCTTTTGGCCCTCGGTACTGAGAGGATGAGCAGATCCAACTGTAAAGAGACAATTGCACTTGAGAAATAGCATTTCTCCAAGTAGGTCAGGAATAACAGGAATTTTCCTACATGGCTGCTGTTTCTCTCTTGATTTTTTTGCTTTGTGTGTTTTTTTTTTTTTTTTGCAGTTGACGCAGTACTGTTTGTCCAGATCTTGGCATGGTTTCATCCACCCTCTGCCCTCCTTGGCAGTCCACAGGTTTCTCCTGACCCAACCTAACTTATACACTGTCAGGCTGGATCTGGGCCTTCACCTGGGCAACAGCCAGCCAGCTATAAACGTGCCTGTGTGGCTCACTCGTTTGCTTCTAGTCTCTCTCTGCCAGCCTGCCTGCCCGCCCTCTCTTTGCCCGACTGCTCCCCTTCCAACCATTTCTTTCAGCCTTCTTACAACCAGCATTCCAAGCCCTTTTCAGATGGATTTCTCAGCTGACATCCTGGCTTATATCCAGCTCTTCCACTGGAATGACCCCTGGGTGATCTGCCCTAGTGCTCCACCCAGCTCTGGTTCCAATTCTGCCAGGACTTGCACTTCAGCTCCCTACATGCTCCACTTCTGACCAACCACCTAATGCCAGCCATCTTCACCCCCAAAACTATAAAATGATACAGTGAATACCTAAAGATTGGAATTAAAATGGAGAGGCTTTGTTATAAAATATCACACAATAACCCTACCACAGCCAATGCATCTCATATTGCTTTTCGTCTCAAGTACATTACTCAGCCTAACATTTGTACTGCTGTACCATACATTTCAGCAAAATTGGGTGGGCACAGGCACCCAAAAATTTCTCTGGTACACACCGCACTTAGCCAGGTGTGAATTCCATTACTATCACAACTGCACCCTTGAAAAACTTCCTGGGGTGGTTGGAGGACACGTGGTACAGTCTTTCAGCAGACAGCTAGTATGTCAAAGAGAAGACTAAACTAAAACTGGTTTCCCATTTGCCGACAAGAGCATACGTTTCCCCAAGGAGAATAAAATACTTGCAGCCCGATCCAACGTAACTGGCCTAAGGCATCGCAAAAGTGCCATAAGACACTTTTGTGGTGTCTCGAGTGTAAATGGCGCCAGCGCGGAGGCTGGCACCGCTCACACCGCCACTGTCCTGAATCTGTGCCAGCTGACCCAGTTAAGTCCTGAATTGGTTGGTGGGAAGGTGTGGGGAGGGAGGGCCGGGGTGGCGGGGGAGGGTGCAGGGTTATTGGTGCCGATATCCCAAGTCCTTTCCCAGGCCAGGCCAGCCCTACACGGCCTCCCCAGCTGTGCGCCAGGTAAAGCGCTGGCGTGCATCCGATGAGGCCCATTGGGGCTTCCAGCGCTTACACCAGGGGAAGAGGACGAATGTCCCCTTCCCCCGAGGTGAGCCCTCCTGGATGTGCTGGCGTGGGATGCAACCCGGCTAGGATGCAGTGGTCGGCCATTTTGGCTGACCGTCACATCTTAGGCAGGATTGGGCCCCTAATTGGTTAATCAATTTAAAAACTGGGTAATGGATTAAAGATGCTTCAAATAATCAGATTTTTTTTTAATGTTTAATACAGGTACAGTGGGTCCTCAGTATCCACTGGGGTTCCGTTCCTGGACCCCCCAGGGATACTGAAATCCACGTATAGCAAAGTCTGCTATACAGTGGCCACTGTATAAACCTTTTAAAAAGGTTAAAAATAGCATTTTTGCAATGCAGATTGCAATGCATTCTGGAGTGAGCCTGGGAAAGGGAGAGGGAGTCACGTGACCTGGAAGAGGCTTCCGGAGCATGATTTCACTTTCTAAAGCCCTGTAAAAAGGTAAGAAATACTATTTTTTTAACCTTTTTCAGGTTTTTACAGCAGACCCCATATCCGCAAGCATCCGCGTTGAGACAAATCCGTGGATGCTCAAATTGTGGCTATGGGGAGCCCACTGTACTTACAAAACATGCAGATGGCAAGTATCATCTTAAAAGAGAAACTGCAAAAGCAGTCTAGTTGTGTTGTGACACATGCCTACACCAACATTTTTGGGCCCTTGGCAACAGGTTCCCACCAACCCAATATATACGCATGACATAGATATCCTCTATATGTGGGAGAGGATATCTATGTCACGGGTAAATATTGGGACAAAGACAAAAGAAACAAACAAGCACATACATTCCATGTGCAATGACCAAGACCCACACCCACCCACAAACTGCTACTCTCTTGCTGCGCTGTGGATGACAGCACTCCAGCAGGTGCAGGAACTGTGAGGTCATGAGGGTATCTGCCACAATCCCGCAGCCAGATCCTGACTAACTTTCCGGTGCTCTGGAACATTTGCAACGACTCGAGAGTAACTTAGGCCGGCGCAACGCCCTCACTCACTCCGTCGTTGGGATTTCCATGCGGCCACCGGAGGAAGGTAAGGTTCCGGCAGCGTCCGTATGGGCAGTCCGGGCAGCGAGGGAGTGGGGCAATTGGCCGAGCTGGCCTAGGAGGGGGCGGGGATGACGTCCGCCATATCCCCGGCCCCGACGGGCCAGCTCGGCTGTTACATGGCCTCCTCCTACTTCCACCAGCTATTTAGCTGGCAGAAATCCGAGGCGGCTGATTGGGCCTGCCCTAGTTTACACCTTCCCCGAATAGACCTCCGGGCAGCAGCAGCGTGGCCCGGAGCGGGGACAGGATCCGGTGGGCAGGCTCATAGCTTTTGCTTCCTCAACCAGTAGCCCTTAAACTATTATGCAGTCAGCTTTCCCATGGCTATGCTACCAATGAAGGGACTCAGGGAAGCAAGGGAACTGTTTACTGTAGGCCTAAGGCAAGGTATATCTACACATGCAAACAACTTTTTCTATACGTTACTGTGAGGAGGGGCTCTGGTCAACACTGGGAGGTTGCTGGTGGGTGGAACCCGCAGGTGTTCGACTTTGCCGACCTCTGATGCAGGGCCTGGTGTATAGTGCATGACATTTCTCATTTAGCCAACATGATCACACAGGCCACACACTTCAGTGGCCATCTGACATAAAGCACTCCAATTAGTAAAATCCATTCTACATTATTTTAGTCACCATTTAGGCAGTGGAAAGTGGTCTTTTTTCAACAAAATAGTATTTTTAAATAATCCCTTTAGAAAAGTCTGACTGAGCTACACGTCAACAAAGTTTCTATGTATTGCAATATTTCTCTAATAAACAGACATATAAAAAGTGCATCTGGGGGCCATATTGCCCTCCTTTTTATGGCATGTTTATTGTTTTGAAGCTCAGAAAACATGCCTGTAAAGAAATGGTGCTAATTTCATTGTTTCGGAGCATGGGCAATAATTCTCCTCTCTCCAATGGTCAAGTCTTTCCTCAAACTGGAATTTACTTTACAGTTTAATAATTAAGCTTACAACAGTAACAAGAATGGGTGGCAAAGACCAACAGCTTCTTGCCCAAGTAAACAGCATCCAGAGAGAGAATGGAGACAATTAATACATTTTTATATAATCTTCACACACACATTTCCAAAAAGCTAATTAAATTATTGTTAACTATTTCCAGAGGACAAATGAAGACATTTGTGTGCAAGACTACTATGAGCCTTTCTTTGTTAAATAAGTAACAATTAAGCCATGTTAAATATAGAGCTATAATTAAGAAAATGCTTTAAGTAAAACATTCTGCGGTACACAGAAAATAGAGCTCATTCATCTTTAATTTTGCTTTCATTTGAAATTTACATTTTAAATCAACACAGCTAGAAAAGAACATTTAAGGGTTTGGTGCTTTTTAAAAAAAAAATTGTTAGCCCTTTGATTCATTTTGAAATTGGGCCTAGAGAGACAGAATGCCTGGACCACCCTGGGTGAAAATATTCATTTCCCAAGATTTAGATCTTTAGAAGATTTTCACAGTTTTGAAGTCTGACAGCGTATAGCACTGCCTGATGTGAACATAACAATGGGACCAGGGATTAGGATCAAAGCCACAGGACTCTTCCCACAGGCGTCACTAGGGTTTGCGTCACTCATTGCGTCACTCCAGTGGTATCGCTGGGGTTGGTGTCACCCGGTGCGGTAACTCATGGAGTCACACACCCCCACACACTAATTTTCTTTGTTTTACATATAACACAATACAGGTAACCCAACAAATCAGTGACCAGCAAAAAAACAGCAGCCAACTTGATGACACTCATACAACTGAATAAGAGTTATAGTATTAGCTCTGAGTCATAGAAATGAGAGCTGACATACTAACACCTTATTGGTTCCATGCTGCGTCATAACATTTCATTGGGTCTCAGAACAATCAGTCTCATTGGTCAGTTTTGCATTAAGGAAATCTACTTTTTGTTAAATAAGACAGTTGTGTTTTCTTGTTTTGGATATTTGGCCTTAACGTTTGATAGAATACTGGTTTCATTACATTTTGCATTAAATTACCTTTCCAATGATATATAACACTATGGTATTATTCTTAAATACAGATTTTCCAAAAGGTTTCCACAATTTTGGCCATGAGTAGAGTCACCCCCCACCCCAAGGGTGTCACCTGGTGCAGTCCACACACACCCACACTCTAGTGATGCCACTGACTCTTCCCCCTCCCCTGAGAAAAATTCCCATTATGCTCTTTATCTATGTTTCCATTCTGGTGTGAAAGAATGAAACTCTCAATCCAAGTATAGGACTACACCTGGACTTCTTTGAAATGAGAGTTAGCAACAGTCACACAAGACACTAAGCCCAGATAAAAAAAAATCTTGGGGAAAATTAAGACAAGAGCAAGGACCCAACCCTGCAGCTGCCACTGGGTACTGTGGAGGTGGACTCTCCGATTGGTCTGGGCTCTCGACCAGAACTGGCCAACTCCTAGCACCACCCCTCCACAAGAGGGCATATGCAATTTCCTCAAGTTGCTCCCATATCCTAAGCTATGTTCAAACGGGGCAAGAGAATCAGAATGCACAGATATTTATACTTGGGATTGAATGCAGCATTAGAAGCACTATTACCTATTATTACCAGACATACGTAAGTTCCATTAGAAGTTGTTAGGATTCACTTCCAAGTAAATATGTTTAAGGTGGGTGTGTTTTCTGAAGCAATGCATCTAGAACTGAATGTACAATACTAATCATTCAAGGTCATTCACAATCAGAGCTGGAAAAAACGAAAAAAGATCCTCCAAGACAGAGCTAGACAAATTTGCTTTGGATCTAGGAGCCAGCCCAAACGTTCAGGACCAGAACTGTTTCAAGTAAGGAGGGACAGCTCCTCTCTCTACCATGCTGTTGTTTCCTTCCACAAACAGCCCCCCAACACCTCCTTTTTCATTCCAGGGGAGCGCAAAAGAAGGTCAGAGCAAGCAACCGCACACCCCTCCTTGGAGGCTGCCACCACAGCCAGCACCAGCAGCTGACGGACTCCACCTCCCACCATCACGCAGGCTGCTCCCCTTTCCCCTCTCTTCCAACTATCTTCAAGGCAGCAAGTGTCAATGCTGATCAATGTCAACAAGCCCAAGCTCATGCAATGAAGCGCACAGGGAACAGGAAAACCATTTCCCAGGCGACGGGAGGGATGTTTGTTTTTGACCAGGCTGTCAGTCCCACGGAGCAGCAGAGCCGAGAACGGCGGCTGCCCGAGACTGGATAGGTGGGGAAGGTGAAGCAGCTGCCTGAGGAACCGATTAATGGCAAAAATACGAACCACCACCATGAAATGTCTACTTGTCAAGCCGTGCTCAGTCTAAGAGAAATTTGCCTCCTCATTTGACCGGGTTATGCCTTCATTTCCTTCATGATGCCTTTTAGATTGTGAGCCCTTTTGGGACAGGGAGCCATTTAATCATTTGATTTTGTCTGTAAACTGCTTTCTGAACTTTTTGTTGAAAAGCGGTATATAAATACTGTTAACAACAACAACAACAACAACAACAACAACAGGAGGAGGAGGACGACTGCGGGAGCAAGCTCAGCTAAGATGAGGTACTAGGTACTATTTTAGAGACCACATGTTGTGTATCCCCATTTGAGAGAGGGAGGCACCCTTTTCAGTATTCATCCTCACGAGAAGATGAACCTGCAAGGACTTCTCTAGAGTGTGCTAAAGACATGTGTGCCCAGTTTTGCCCTTCCTGCCCTTCCCATGATCAGAACTTCTGCACTAACTCAAAGAAATTTGGTAGACACCAGCCTTGCAAACAAATCCATAAAACTGTCTAGCCTACCTACACAAACATGCTTACATTAATCACTTTTGGCATGCTTAACAGCTAACCCCCTAGCACAAAGGCTCTCAAACTTTGTTACTTCAACTCCCTGAAAAGCGATATATACATTTATACAACACCCCATATTACAGACATTGATTTCATTAAGATTAGAAAGGCTGATAGGAGTTAAAGTACACTCGTGTTTACGAGCGAATTTGAATTATACTTGTCAGAAAACCCCTTATAATAACATTTATCAAATTCAAAAATGTTTCAGTACTTAAGAACATAAGAAGAGCCCTGCTGGATCAGGTCAAAGACCCATCTAGTCCAGCTTCCTGTATCACACAGTGGCCCCACCAGATGCCTCAGGGAGCACACAGCCAACAAGATAACCTGTTTCCTCCTGCCACTCCCCTGCACCTGGCACAGAGAAAACCTACTTCTAAAACCAGGAGGTTGCTTATGGCTTGTAACCTGTGATGGTCTTTTCCTCCATGAATCTGTCCAAACCCCTTTTAAAGGCATCCAGGTCAGGTGCCATCACCACATCCTGTGGCAAGGAGTTCAACAGATGAATTACATGTTGGGTAAAGAAATATTTTCTTTTGTCCTAACTCTCCCTCCACTCAATTTTAGTGCATGTCCCCTGGTTCTGGTGTTGTGCGAGAGGAACAAGAATTTCCCTCTATCCAATCTCTCCATCCCATGCATAATTTTATACGCCTCAAACTTATTTAAAATATATTTGTTAAACATTTTTACATAACATACTGTTTCAAAATTTTCACAAAAATACTATCAAATATAAAACTCTCAATAGTTTTTAATTAGAGGGGAGGATTTGTGTCTCACGGCAATTCACTCATGTAACAATATTTTATTCTTAGTTCTTCATAGCTTTGCAACCCCCTCCCTCAAGCTACTCAAGCCCACCCTTGCCATAGCAAACAAGTTTTGCAAAGTTTCTCTGCTTGGTTGCCTGAAGACATTTCTTACTCATGTTAGTAGTTAATAATGTGCCAGTGCACAATGTAGCCAAATGTTAAGCACTCCCAGCCCCTTTTTATTTCCACAGGACAGTGTAAGAACATGCTAAACTCTCCCATTGGTCAGTGGGCTGCAACAGTGCTTTTAACTTTGCTTAAATTGTGCTCATAGTATGTATTAAATAGCTTTTAAAAAATTATTTCTACAGAACCCTGAAGAGAAAGTAACTACTACTCAGCAGGGATGTGGATCAAGTTTCTGACTCCAAGTCTCAAGTCAAGTCCCAAATCTTTGCCCCCAAGTCCCGAGTCCCTATCTATTTAATGGGGAAAACGGGTTTAAAGCTGAATAAGATTCGACTTGTCATAAAAGGCTCTAAGTCTCGAGTCGAGCCTTTCGAGTCTTTTACAATCAAGTCCGAGTCATTGAAGCAACTTGAGTCCTACTCAAGTCCGAGTCAATAGTCACTTGAAGTCTACATCACTGCTACTAATTGTCATGGCCCACAGATCAATGCATTGTTTCAACTAAAGAGAACAGGTAGATTTTATCCAAATGAACAAGGTTCTCTTCCAAACTTTCAATCATAGCTTTGGTTATGAAAAAAAGAACTAAGCTGGAATTGGATACAGGATTTTTCAGGAATACAAACTAGCACCTTAACAACAACAACAAAATCCAGATAAAAGCTGATTCACACAAAACATTTGTATGTGGTTTACAGGATCCAATCAGGTGGCCATCATGATGCACTTAAGAATGGATAACTTGAAAGGATAGCTTGAGAACCTAGTCGGTATTGGATCTTGAAAAGTACCATATCCTCTCAGAGATTGAAAAATCTGGTCAATAATGTTCCACAGTACTACATATCCCCATATATAACCAGTGCAATACTTACAACTTCTGTACTGTAGTTTGGAAGACATGGGTTCAACTCTTGCACTGCCACAAAGCTCTCTGGGTATTCTACATAGTTATTGGGAAATAGAAGGAGATAACCCATGGAAGCTACATGACCTCTTCGGGGGGTGGGGAGGGTTGAGATGCAGATGTGATTTTTAAAAGTCATGATGTTCAAGAGAAAAACAGGTGACCATGATCGTTAGTGAGAGTGGAACTTTGCACTAATAGCTCACATGTGTGATTTCAGCTATCTAAGCAGAGAAACCCAGGAATCTCGAAGAACTGACAGGATTAGTTTGGTTTGATCTTTTTAGACAGACTACATACCTGTGTGTGTAGGTGGTCTCCGAAAGGATTTTGGCAGAAAGGATCTGGAATGTATAAATGTGCCAATAGGACAGAGGAAAATGCAGACATTTAGACATGCTGTGTATATAATGGCTATTTACAACGTTGATTAGATAAAAACAACTAAACAGCTGTAGTGTAATTCGAATAGATTTTGTTCAAATAGTATTTGATTCAACATAAGAATAGCCCTGTTAAGAATCAAGCCAAAGGACCATCTAGTTCAGCATCGTGTTCCCCACAGTGGCCAACCAGCTGTCTCTGGAAACCCCACAAGCTGGAGAGAAAGGCATACTTCTCTGTGGTGGCCCCCTCCTTATGAAACTCACTTTCTGGGAGAGTCGCCGTGCCCCTTCCCTTTTCCCGTTTCATTACTTCTTGATTTATTTTGTATGGCAAACCCCTGGAACAGCACAAGTACTTAAAGTAGCAACAGTATTCAGGTACTCATGTCAGGAAATACATTTTGTTGCTTGCAATTTAATTCCCTTGCCAACCCCCCCCCCCACTTGAGCATACAGAAGATCCTCACTTTACGATGGACTCTCTGTAGCAAAACAAGGCTCACTATATGATAATTATGCACTGTATGATGGGCTAATGAATGTTGTCAACAGAATCTCATAGGTGACACATAAGCCAATCAGCGACTTGAGCTAGCATCTCAGCCAATAGCAGCGCGTTTAAGATAGTGGTTGTTTGTAGTTTAAGGGAAGGAGCAACAGAAGTCAATGCAATGCAAATGGAAGGCTTTGAAGTGCTGTAGCTCTTAGCTTCTAGCAGCCTGCTTAAGACAAGAAGGTACAGTAAATGCAAACTGTTTAAGCAGCTCTCAGTTCCTAGAAGCATTTAACACAACAATGGCTCTGCATGTTTGAGGGAAGGAGTGAAGGCTTTGAAGTACAGTATCTCTCAGCTCCTAAGGCTTTTAACAGCCCAATCCTATCCGGCTGCTAGGCTGGCATAGGACAACTGCGCCGGCCCAGGACCATTGCAAAAGCTGAGGTAAGGTAGTTGTGCCGGCCTCAGGTCAGGGCATAGGCCTATACATGCACCTGTGGCCCAGATCCGGATGGCAAGTGGTGCAGGTAAGCCGTGGCTAGGCTGCGCAGTGCAGGAGTGGGGGAGGGCGTTCAGGGGGTGTTTCAGGACAGGGGTGGGCAGATCGGGCCTGGGAGAGGGCAGGATCAGTAGCAGCAGCGTATGCCAAATCCTATTCCCCTCCCAGGCCCATTTCTCTCAACACGGGTCTCCATGATTTGCACTGCCAAAATGGCAGGCGCAGACCAGAGGACACCCATTGCGGGGACTGGGGCTTTACATGGCGTAAGGGAATGAACGTTCCCTTACTCCAAGGAGACCTCCAACCCTGCTTACCGTGCTCAGGATACAGCATTGCCAGTGCTAGCATAGCTGGATCGCTGAGCACAACATTGGACAGGATTGTGCCGTAAGATGCAAAAATACAATAAATTAATTATTATTAAAAATATTTATATACCGCTTTTCAACAAATAGCATATGTAACATATACATATAGTATTCTATATAAGCTAATATTACCATAGTAAAAATGACTTTTTAGAAAGGTAATAGCTTAGTTCTGTGGGGTAAACTTTAACTTCCAAGGTCTTGGAATAAATTACAAAAGAACAATGTGTTATTAGATTCACATTACATTATTTTCACAATACAATGATGTCTCCAGAACAGATTACCACTGTAAAGTGAGGGTCCACTGTACTTGTATTTTTGGGATACATGCTTTGCTTTCATTATTTTACATTGTCCCACCCCCTCCTTTTAATTACTTTGTTCATTCAGCCTTTTAAATACAAGTTCTTATAAACAGATGGTGATGCATGAGAGGAAGGCAACTCATTTGTTTATGTTTAAGAGGTGGTTTGCCAAGAGAATGACATGATTTTGATCACTGCAGAATGATGGACCAAGTATTCAAAACCGTTAGTAGTATGAAGTCTACTGGAGTAATATCATTAAGGTCGGAGGGATGCAAATGGAAGTTACCTGGGCTATAGTTCAACGTGAAGTGATCCGGGAACCGACTATTAAAAGTGTGTTACTGAAAAGGAAAGGCTAACAATGGCAAATATATGCATGTCATAATCAAACTGAAATTGTATCGCCAAGATTAGGCTGGTTACATCAACTCAAGGTGAAATTCAACCCACTTCCCTTTTATGGCCTCCCCGGTTATTGTCCCCAAGTCTCCCCAAATTCCTACCCACCAGGAGCTTAACTTCCTTCCTGTCTGCTTATACTGTGGGAGATTTTTCCCTTCTCCAATACTACTTCCTCGCTGGCTCTCCCACACTCCCCAGCTCTTTGCTTTCTTTTCCCTTTCTATATCTTTGAACTACCCATCTCTTAGGTCTCTGCTTTTCAGTACAGTACCCATTCTGCTCATCTCAAAGCCCCCTTTCCCCTTAAACTGATCCTAAATGTTTTCACTCAACTTTGCATCCCTTCAGCGGTTCTCTCCACCTCTTTCTTGCTGCTAATGGACCTCAACTTCTGTATGAGGTTTTCCCTCTGGCCCAAAGTAAACAATGTGCTCACTCCAAGGGAAATGTGAGATTACTGACAGCACGACTGAACTTTTCCCTCAGCAGCTACAATGTTAGTGAGCATTCTGTAACACTATTTCATCTCAGCCAATGAGTGGACAGAAGAATGAGGCGGTGGGTTGGAGATAACAGTAAGTTTATATATTCGTGCTCGCAGTGTCATAGTTTCATCTATGGTATATCTTGTGAGAGAACTGTGTGAAGACACTTTATACAAAGTTCTGACAATTGATTCCTGTTTGAAAGCTCAGAGTTTATATTGGTAGAAAAACTATACCTGGGCAAAACTGGTTTCCACATTTAATCAAAAGCCATCCCCTCACAAATAAACATTCCCCAAGTTAGATGCTGATGCTCCATAGAGGGTTGAATCTTGGTCTAGAATTGAGTAAGAATAGAAGATATTAGGGGTGAAGGAAGTGGAATGTGCCGGTATCTGAACGTTTATTCCAACCTCTTGCTCCAATAGGCACGCTCCATACTTAGAAAAAAAAAGAGACATGACGAAAAAGTGGATTTTGAGAGATAATATGCAAGGAGCAGGGTAAGGGGCTGCTTTTTATGCTTCATGAGTAACGAACAGGGGTTGGGGGCTGGCAGAAAGTTGTGCATATGTGCCTAGGAGGAGAGCAAAGTGGATCAAAGGGGTTGACTCTCCTTCAGCTTTGGGTCTTTTCCCTTGACAGAATTGGTTTAATGTACTAGAAACAAGTAAATTTTACAAATATTCAGTTAGCCGCCCTGCCACACCCTCCCCTCCCCAGCTGTTGAGAGTTTGCTGAGCCAGTTTAATAATTATCTTTCAACAGCAAACGGTTGTGTAGCCTCCCATCAAAGAGCTGCTTGTGACGGCCATCTAAAGACTTGAAGGTATGGATTTCTAAAAAGCCCCATTATTGTACTTTTGAGGACCAGAGTGAAAACCACAGAACTCTGTATTCCCACAGCAGTCAGAGTGCAACAATGCACAATGCAAATAGATCAGGTAATAACTTTTAGAAGTGGGTTTTCTCTGTGCCAGGTGCAAGGGAGTGACAACGGGAAACAGGTTATCTTGTTGTCTTGTGCTCCCTGAGGCATCTAGTGGGGCCACTGTGTGATATAGGAAGCTGGACTAGATGGGCTTTTGGCCTGATCCAGCAGGGCTGTTCTTATTGTTAACTTGGCACGGGTGAATGGGTCATCGTGGGGCTAACGCCACAGTTATAACACGTTGCCTCAAAATGCAATAGTGCTCAGCCTCAACGCAGTCCATTCACACGTTCAGTTAAGAATAATCCAGCAAATAAAAATCAAGTCACCACATGCAAATGGAAATGAATCCTACCAATCTGGCTCTCCGGTGCTTTAAAAGGAGATTTTTCTCCAAACATTTCCAGGAAATGTTGCAATTTTCCACTTGCATGAGTTATAGAGTGCTGGGTGTGAATGACCATTTTTTAAAGAAACAAATAAATATTTGAAGCAGTTGGGCACATCAGAGGAAAAGAACGTGATAGATTTCATTCTGAATGAGACTCAGTACTATGAAAAAACTCTTAGGCCTTAAAGAAATTGATATCTTCGTTTGCACAGTATGGTCTCAAACTGAGCTGCTTTTCCAACATCACAAGAACAAGACTGGAGACGTCTACTAAGCAAACACTTCAAAACTGTGTTGGACGCTTGTAACATTATCACTGCATATAATGAAGAGGAAAAGGTTTCAAAGTAAAATTACAGATTAAATTTTCAATGTTTTTCATTAGTAGCTATTTTTAGCACAATCATGCTTTTTTTGTAGAGTATAACTAAATTTCCTTGAATTGTCATGCCTCTGAACATTTTCTATGGATTTAACGAACACCAAACAATTTAACTTTACTAGAAAATTACAAATATGGCCTTTAACGCTTATGTATAAATAAAACGAATAACCCTTTTATGGCATCACAACACTCCAAATTCCGATCCCCCCCACATCACATGATATAAGGAACAAATTAGGGTGCTACCTAAAGAGAAATGAAACATCTGGTGAAAACACATATGTTTTCAAGTTTGCAGTTGCTACCAATTTTGTTTTTCTGCACTACAACTACAAAACTTACAATACTATACTAAATAATAATAATAAAATACAACCCTTGATCTAACCGTCTCCCCTCGCTGCACCATACATGCTATACAGTATACACGATGTATTTCATTTTTCTGCTTAGGTATTCAAATTAATTAAAAAGGGCAAGGGTCTTGTATGATCCTTACAACCCCTGCTGTTGCATTAATACAGTCAAATACACAAAACATGTGTGGTTATTATGCCTCTCATTTGAATAATTTTAGAGGCAAGATTTAAACTTAGAATATTCAGTTCGATGCATAAGGTGAAAAAAAACTGGGCATGAAAAATATGAAAGGAAATAAAATAAAATACTTTTGCTATCATTGCTATCAAACCCTGAAGTTAACACTCAAACTATTGTTGTGAACTTGACAGTATTGCTAAGTTAATAAAGAAATAACCCCAAATTATTTCTTAAGGAAGTTTTATATGATCTGTGGAGAGAATGGTTAAACTTTAACAACTCATTGCTGAATTTTTAATTTTTGTTATAAGTTCAAGAAAGCATTTAAGCAAAGCTTACATTGTAAACTGCTATGACTTTTGCAATTTTAAAAAGGCCCTATAGTGCTACAAATAGAATTTCAAAAATAAGCAAAGATCTGCACAGGAAGGGAACAAACTCTTGCATTTTCAACAGCTGTGAAAGATCACTCCTTGTGTGGAACAAAAATCAATAGGAATTATATGTGCATTTTCTTAATGAAAAGTGATCAAAATTTGTAAGGCTAACCTAGCAAAAAATGAAAGAAAACTCAATAGTAAAATTTTTGTGGCAATGTTGAGAATGTAAAGTGAAGAAGACTGTAATGTTATGAAGATCAAAATTTGTGCTTATACACCATTCTGTTAAGCATATGTACAACCCAATCCTACCTAACTTCCCGTGCAGTGATGCAGCAGGGCCAGGGCTATGCTGCATCCTGGGTGCGAACAACAGCTGCTGGAGGTCCCTGCATGGAAAGAAGACATTTGTCCCCTTGCCCCTGGGTAAGCCTCAGCAGTCACTAAGGGGCAACTTGGACCTGCGTGAGCTTGATACCTGGTGCAAGTTCGCATTGCCCCATGTTAACGGATCAGGCCTGGGAGGGGAAATAGGATGCGGTGTGCGCCAGCTCAGCCAATCCTGCCCTTTCCCAGACCCAATCTGCCCAACCCCCATCCTGTCATCACCCACTCCCTGCCCTCCTTCCCCCGCCTCATTCTGCCCTTGTGTTGCTCAGCACAAAACTCACCTTCTCCAGCCTGCGCTGCTCCTACCGCCAGCATGTGGGGGCCTCTGCCCAGCACCAGCAAGTACTATGCATTCACAAAGCACTTTACAGCGCTTTTGTGATGGGAAGCACCGGCTCAGCGCGCACTGTGCCGGTGCAGGAGACAAGTAGGATTGTGCCATAATTCTGTGGTACAAATAGGCCATAAAATCATATCTACTTACCGTATATGCTCATAACGGTGATCCTCTGAATGCAGTGGGACATTAAGCCTCTGTGCCCAGTCTCTCCATACAGCACATGTAACCTGGGCTATAGTTGTGTGTATTTCTATAAACCTCCCATTTTAAAAACAAACAAGCAAGGGCAGAACTGAAATTCTAACAGGTGACATTCCTTATACAGCTAGACCAGTGGTTCCCAATCTCTCTCTTGTCGCGACTCACCTCGTTCTCTTGCGCAGGGCCTGGGACACACTACATGGGCCTCTAAACTCCTTTGGAAGCGACTGGGCGTGACTTCCACAAAACCGGAAGTAAATTGGAAGTGACTTCTGGTCACTTCCGGATGCATTCTGAGGCCCAGGGTGTGCGTCCCAGGCCCAGCGCAACCTAGGAGTGGCCTCCAATTGCATCTGGAGGGCTCCAATTTGGAGCCAACTGGACGCAAGGGCGAATGGGTAGGCCCACCTCCACGACTCACAGATTGGGAAGCGCTGAGCTAGACCAATATACAGACTTGTTTGTTTTCTATTAGAACACTAAGCCTGAAGTTCTTTGGAGTAGACATGTATGGGATTAGAGTCGTTTCAGACCGCTTGCAGAAGCGAACGAAGACGAGCGAGCGCGAGAGGCTGGCCACCGACCTGCCTGTCTGTAGGAGTGTCTCCCTGCAAATAGTCCCTCCTTTTGTCCCGCCTTATTGGAAGAAACCTCCACGGTGATTGGCTAACACTCCTCCCCCTCTCTTCTGATTGGTGGCTCCAGTAGCGTCGCTGTGCGTCCCCCTGAAAACATGGCCCAGGGGATGTTCGAGCGTGCCGGCAATCGGGAGACCGCTCGCTTCCGCTGTGTTAACCAGACACCCAAGCACGCCTCGGCTAAGATCCGCTAAGATCCGGGACGAGCCGAGATTCGTGCGGTCTGAAGTGGCCTTTATGCTGTGTGTGTATCAGCTTTAGAAAACGCCCATATTTAAGGACTGACTTTATTTTTTAATGTCACTTTACCATTTTCTTCTTTAGCACCATGCCAAGAACATAAATTCTTAGTTCCTAGGGAAGTAGCCCAGTGGTTCCCTGACATACTTGCTGGTAATGTGGCCAAATTGAAAACTGTAAACCTATTTCTGAAATTGTCTTGTTTCAGAATGCTCAATAGTTTTCACATCTCTCTAACCTCAAATGGAGTCTTTTACAAATATTTCACCAGCTTCCCCTTTCCTGCTTTTTTACATTATCCTTGAACGTATTTTGGTTTTGTAAAATTACCCGTGTTTTCCCCCAAGTCAAATTAAGAGTTACTGGTCTATTTTTCTTAGCACATTTCTCCTCAAGAGATTACAATACGAGCTACCATTTTTCAGTGCTCTGGCACAGTGGCTCTCCGTAATAAATTACACATTGTTAGCAATTCAGCTACTTTTACTCCTTTTGTTCTTTATTAACTTGGATCAATGCCACCTGGTCCTATTGATTTATTGCATGTTACCTTCGCTTCCACCTGTAGGTCTCCTATATCAACAGTCTGGACAGCTGAGCTTCTGCTTACATTCCTACCCAAAAAAAAAAATGCTTGCACACTAATCCAATTGTGGGCCCATTTTCTGCACTCAGGCTTCATTCCCTCAGAGTTTGCATTGCACCAGCTGGAACTAGTACTCAAAGATCACTGAAGATCCTTCAACAACATACCCTTCCAACTAATTCTTGCACTTCTAAACATTACTAAAATATTGAAGCAAACTGGCCTAAATTACTCTACACACAGGAACTCTACATACAGAAAGGGCTTCTCCAAAAGCTGCTATAAGCCCTGGGATCACTTCCATTGGCACCAACAAAAGCTTCTCACACAAGGTAATAGAGGCTTTGTAGGCAATAATGTTCATTGAGACCCCAACAAGGAAAAAGGGATAAATACTCTTTATGTTTGAAAGGGGGAAAAAAGGTAAATGGCTAAACTACACAGTCAATGCAAGATGTAGCCTGGCCCTAAGATGCTGCTCTGGAGGATCCCCCAATCTTCAGAAGCAGGCAAGTACAGGGGGGCTTAAAGAGCCTCAGTGCACAAGTGGAAGGCCACATGTGGCTCTTTGGATCCCAACAGAGTGCAAGGGGCCAAAAAGACTTCAACTCATCTTAACTTCCTGCAACATGGCAGAAGTATCCATCCATCAGCCGTGGATCACAGTGTTCCAATAAGAAAAGAGGGTGTGCTTGCAGAGTCATGCGCAATGTGCCAAGGACAAAAACAATACTAGTGCTGCCTCTGGCAGTCATTTTCTAACCCGATATGAGAAGACTAGACTGTGCATCTAGCAAAATAGCTTAGCGGAAGTTTTATTAGGTGTTGGGGAGAGAACCAATTCCCAAGTGTGGCGGAGGGTGGGAAGAGATGTAGCCAACATAACATGCATGGCAAAGGGTTCTCAGCCCCCAAATGGGACTCGATCTTGTCATTTTCTTCCATGTGAGCTTATCTCCACAACTCTTCCAGGAAAGTAGTCCTGATGGTTTGGCTTTCAAACAGTTAAAACACGTATTTGTCAAGGGCTAAATTGTTCTTGTTTCTTGAAAAGCTTTCTCCAAGCTAAACAGCCAGGCATCACTTCTGTACCTTAGACTGGGCAGAATATGAATTTCTCAGATGTAGTTTGAGAAGTGCAACACTAACTGCAATTTGGTTGTTACTGTATTTATTTTTTATTTGTGTTTCTTCAAATGATAACCCAGCACAGGCCTTAAAAGCTCACCATTAGCCCAGCTCCCAGGTTCACTTTTAGCACAGTACTCTGTGTGTGTGTGTGTGTGTGTGTGTGTGTGTGTGTGTGTGTGTGTGTGTGTGTGTGTGTGTGTCTGTCTGTCTGTCTGTCTGTCTGTCTGTCTGTCTGTCTGTCTGTCTGTCTGTCTGTCTGTCTGTCTGTCTGTCTGTCGTGTACTACAAACCCACATACCCACACACACCCCAGGTCCTACATATGATTTCAAAACCAGGGATCACCAGGATCATTCCCCTAGATAAGCATTTAACATGCCCACAGAAATCAGCAACAGCTAATCTTTACTCAGTACAGTATTCACAGGCATTAAATTTAATAAAATGACCCCAATAAAAGTTAATCAGAAGTGTTTAAATGTATCAGCTATAAAACAAATTTTATGGCCAGCAGAGTCAGTTATCTTCTGTGACAAATTAACCGAGCACTCAAAATGAGATGCATCAGTACCATTTTAATAACGAAAAATGAACGCTAGTCAAAAACTGCAAAGACACTAGAGTGCTCCTTCCCAAATAGAAAACCTTCATATGACAAAGGATTTGTCCACTGCTGCGATACCTTTACATTCCTTGTTCACTCAGGCCAGGGGGTGGGGGGATTGAGAAATCATCTTATTGTTTTCAGTTAGTTTTGCTCTGGGCACCCCAAGTGAAAATCCACAAGTGTTTGGAGATTTAGCAATCCCAGAAACTAGAACTGTGTTTCCCAAATTCCAGAGATAAAATTGGAGGCATACTTTATTCTTACACCTAGAGGGTGTCAATAAAATCAAGAACTATCTACGCTTAGGGGAGCCCACCCATGTGCTTCTGCATGAGCTTAGGCATGCTTCCCGAGTGGAAGTGGGAAAGCTGCAGTCACTCACACAGAGACACAACATTTATCCCTTCTGAGGACAGATAGTTTCTGTTGTGTTTCTGCACTGGGAGTGATGGATCCAACCACACCCCATGCAAAGTCACAGCTGAACTACTTACTACTAGCAGAAGCAAAGGCAGCGCAACAGATCACGTAAACACACAATCTCTTCTGTGAGTGGGGGTTGCAAGCTCCCTAATTCATTTCTCAGAGCACACTAAATGTTCCCTTGTGACACAAGAGTGTGAGCCAGTCTAGAGTTTGGGAATTACAGGCCTAGACGAATGTGTGCGAGGACCCGTCAAGTGGCATACACTCTTCGCAATGGCGTGGAAAAGGCAGCTTAATGGCGTTTTCAGGAAAGGTCAAGTAAGAGCCCAAATGAGCTGTCTGAAAATGTGAGCAGTGAGTTTTTAATGAAAGCAAGTGAGGCTATATCATGAGACACAGCTGTAGCCACTGTCAGCAGGAAGCCCGTTCCTCTGTGTGTTGCATCATAAAATGCAAACACTGCCACGAAACCTTTGTTGTAGCTCATTCCGGGCTCTTACGTGACCTTTCCTAAAATCCCCCAAGGAAGGCTTTTGGCAGTGTTTCACTTGATGATGCAATACGCAGAGGAAAGAGATTCCTGCTGACAATGGCTACTGCTAGCTATGCCTCATGATGTCGCCTCGCTTGCATCAGTAAAAACTCGGCATTGTACTGACAGTTCAGACATAATATTAACACGAGGTTGAACATCATGAGCAGGAGCAAGTATGGGACTTATGTGCCCCCCCCACTTCTCTCCTTTGCACACAAGAGAACAAGAAGTTTTTTATTTGAAGTTTTTACATAAATACAAACCAGTTTGCTGCTTCATCCGAATACTGAAAACTGTGGCCTAATAGCATATCAAATATTTGAATAACTACCTATGCCACCTTAAAGACTAACACATTTATTTCAGAATAAGCAGCTTATGCCGAAAAAATCATTGGTCTTTATCACTTCATGTATTGAAGTGGACTGTAGTCCATAAAACCTAATGAAATAAACGAATTGGTCCTTAAGGCATTGTGGGTCTCTATTTGTTCAAACTGTGATTGAAAGTGTCACATCTCTTCCCCTTATACATGAAGGATGCTGAAGAAAGCGCATGCTGAAGGCTCAAAGATTTAACACTAAACTTATGGTTTAGGATTCCATCTAAACTGGCAGTTGACTACTGGTAGGGACATATTTATTTATATTCTGCCCTTCAGGTTAAAAACTTCCTAAGGTGCCCAATTATTTAAAAAGAAAACAACACAAATTTAACAGCATAGAATAATATAAATGACAGTTAAAACAAAACAATCTAAATAGCATAGTCAAATAAAAAGTCTTCAGCTGATACTGGAAAGAAAAACTTGGTGCCGAAGCCTCTCAAGGGAGACTATTCCACAAACAAGAATAGTCTTTCCTTCTCTTGAGTCCCCATTCGTTGTACCTCTGACGGAGCAGGAACCTGAAGCAGGGCCTCCCAACACCCAAGCAGGTGAGAAGTGAAGAGGTGGGGTCCCTAATGCATGCTTGTCCGAGGCCATGGATTCTCAACCGGTGGTACTTTGGGGTACCTCTGGTGGTATGCCATTGGTTGGAACCCCAAACTCCCCTCCAAACCCCCCCCCTCCATTGGAGCTCAGTCACAGAGGTTTTTGACACCCCGGAGCTTGGAAAGCCTCGGCAAGAGGCTTGGCTGGCAAGTGGAGGGGAAGCACGTGAGTTTCATCACTTCCAATGGCACGTGGGAAGATTCAAGTGGTGGTGGCGGCACAACACCGCCAAGGGGTTAAGAACCCCTGTCCTAGGCTATTTGGGACATTAATGATAATAACCAGCACCTTGCATTGAAACCAGAAGTAGACTAGGAGTCAATGAAGTTCCATCAACACTAGGGAAGACGTGCTCCATGTGACCAATCCCAGTTAGCAATCCAGCTGCCATCAATGCAGTTTCTGAATGATCTTTAAGGGAAGTTCTACATACAACATACTGCAATAATCCACTCAGGAAATTATCAAACAATGGACAATTGAGGCCAGGCCCTCTTTGTCTGGGAGAGGCAGTAGTTAGAGTAGCAGTCAAAAGGTGTTTCAAGGCACTGAGATCACTTGGGTTTCCATAGAAATCACTGACTAACAGCAACCTCAGACTATGGACCTAATCTTTCGGGGGAGTGCCATTTCATCTAGAACGGGCCAAGCACCAACAGCCAGCATAGATGAACCACCTACCAAAAGCCTCTCCGTCTTGTCAAGATTTAGCTGCAGTTTATTGGTTTTCATCCAGTCCATTATCAATTCCAAGCAGCACTTTAACACGTCTACAGCTCCGCTCAAGTTAGATGAAAGAGGGAAAGAGCTAGGAGATCAGTGTACTGATGACACTTGTATTCCAAATCCAAGCCAGCAGTTTCATGCAGATGCTTAAACAGATTGCGGAGAAAACAGAGCCCTGCAGCATGCTGTAGTGTCACTGCTATGGCATAATTGCTACTATGGCATAGATAGAGCAAAAGCCTCTTCAGCACCACCTTCTGGAAGTGATCATCCAGGTGGAAACTGAAGCACTTGGCTGCAGTCCCTCTAGTCACTACAGTAGGTCTGGAAGTATATGAGGGTCAATGGTGTAGAAAGCTGCAGAGAGGTCCAGAACAACGAGCCAGGCTGTGCTTTCCCTGTTCTTCTCCTGGCATAAATCATCCGTCAGGGCTACCAAAGCTGTTTCATTGCCAAACCCTAGATACCACCACCATAGCACAGCAACCATCTGCTGAATAATAATATAATATAATATAATATAATATACAGTATTTATATACTGTCTTTCTTGGTCATTGGATTTCTCCTCTAACTTTAATCCAAGGCGGTGTACATGAGCAGGCTTTCCTAACCCCCCTAATGTTTTTTTTACAATATATAAATGTCCAATCTTTCCTCAACAGTTACATTCCAGGTGGTATCCTTTTTGCAGTCTGGCTTTTTTCTGCTGGCCGTAGCCTCCCACACTCGACCGACATGGCTGGGAGTTCTTATCTCTCCTCACAGAGGCTTTCACAGCTTTTTGTGGGTGGTGTGTCTCGAACTTGCCGTTCACCAATCTTCAGGTTTGCAAGGCGGTGACTCTACCAACTGAGCCAGACCCATCAAGAAGGGTATGTCTGCGACTGTCCATTAGTTGGAATAGTCTTGAGTGTTCAAATAGGCCTTGGTTCAGGAACAACCTCATAGCTACCCATTTCAAAGGAGTCACTACTCTTCCCTCTTGCAAGAAGGAATTTGTCACTTCTAGATCCAGACAGTTAACCTTTTCCTGCTAACTGCAATCAGCCACGGCAAGAGTTGGGCATACAGGTGGTTGGTTGGCCACACGCCAAGCATCTTACCCACATCTTGGTGACTAAAGATCTGGTACTCCTCAGATCCCCAAATGTAAGACAAGTGGCTAAGGTTTGAAAATATCTTTTTCCAAACGAATCACAAGATGAGATCTATCAGACTCATTTCGTTATTGTAAGGGAATCAGCAGCTGTGATATATGTAACATTTTCAGCATGGTAAACCTTGCCTACCCTAACACCAAACCTTGTCTCAATATAAACTGAATCAGGTTTAAACTTGTGTTTCTATTTTACTCTGAAATTAATTGCGGCTTATCTGGACATTTCACTGGAACATCCTGAAGCCAAGTCGGTCACCGTTTTTAAAGCCTGCTGAATTGATCTGACAATACCCGGCTAGGGGTAGTGCCAACTACAACACAAGGAGCAAAGACAAGAGCTAATACTCTGACTCCCATTCAAAGCAAGGACTACAGTGAATAAATCATATACAAGAAGCAAAGAGGCCAGTTTCAGCTGGCTGGCAAGCAAGAACCAACACAGAGTTAGGTGCCAGATTCTTCTAAATCATGCTAGTGAAGACCGGGAATATACCCACTGCTGTTTGATGGCTAACTGACGTCGCAAAACAGACTTGGCCATGGACAATCCAAAAGATTCCTCTAAAAGAATTTGGAAAGCCAATGCATGCGTTTTGGTATTCCAAGTTGGTTCTTCCTCTGGAAATAGGACAGAGCATTTCAGACATCTTACGGTCAAGTCCTCCTTTTGTTTGCACTTCCTCTTCGGCAGTCACAATCCCTGAACCACCTACACAAGACTGTCAAGTTCTCGGATCCACTCACAAATGCAAGCTTTGTATCTCTCTTTTCTAAAGAAATCCTCACTTTAACAAACAGTTGTGTTGATTGCTTAATTTAAACACAGTTCAAGTTGTGCTTTTTAAGAGAAAGACAGTAAAGAAGATCACAGGAACTGGACAACTAAACGGCAAAGCCCCACATGAAAAGCATGTGTACAATTACAACGACTTGAATATGCAACCTGACGGTTAAGCTTGGCAGCCTTGATCTGCATCATTGCCTATTAGGAAACAAGAAAAACTCTCTCCTGGGAGGATTCAGCAATGGCCAAATTGGAAGATTAAAACCAATTATCAGTCTTGTCAAGTCTGCAGGATCTTAAGGGAAAGTTCCACTCGTTTTCCCCCTCCACAACTCCTACAGCTTAGCAAAGCTGAAGGTCAAAAACAGAATTTGGTTGTTTTGCACAGTCTATACACTCCGACTATCATTTGTCAATTCTCTCTTTTGCTTGTTTCCTATTAGGAGAAACCCAAAGGGAAGGGCATGCACTGCATAATGAACAAACATATTTAAAAGACTTGGGGATTTACAGAGTTCATTCACATTCACACTATACAATTTCAATCAAATGTAAACTGTTCCCATGTTTTGGGAGATTTCTCAGTTATAAATGCCTAACTGTCGCTCACACAATGTCACCTCTCTAAGTACTGCACTGCCATTATCGTGCACACCGATCCACAAATTCTGAATGACCACTGATCATGGATAAAGAACTAACTACTCTTTCATGCAATTGTCAATTATGTTTCGCAGTGTAAAATGTCATGAACATATAGAGGTTCCCTCTCTATAAGTGTTACATAGTCATGGAATCAACAGAACAGACTTGAAACAGAATGGCCCAAGAATAGCAGTAACTGTGCCTAATACAGTTCTATTGCTGAAGCCTGGTCTGGCCCCAAACACCATCTAGCAGGAAAGATCACCTGGAAACTATAAGTAAGCCAAACTGACCCTAAAGAAAAGAAGGTATTGGTTAAAAAAAACAAAAACTAAAAAAAAAGCTGTTACACTCAGCTAGATGTATCCTCAGAAATGCCAAATGCAACAATGCTCTTTGTTAAGAACACTATTTAACGATCAATTAAAAGCAGAACAGGGTATATCATTGCAAAGCCACAGGAGCACATACAATTCAAAATGCAGTACTGGGCATGGCACTCAGTTTTCTGAAAATCTCAGTTTAAGAAGAGAGGAAGTTTCTAGTCCTTATGGCTACGAAGTTATGTTTGAAAGTGTGTGGGGGCAATACTGGTTGAAAGCAAGATTTCAGAAGGGGAATTACCATTCCCAAGGAACAAGGAATATGCAGAATAGTTTTTAAAGGCAAAATTAAATTTATGCAAAAGGATATGTACAAAATCTGCTTCATTTGTATAATTTACAGAGGTCACGGAACTGAGCTGTCTCGGTGTCTAATTGTGTTTTGTTTTTAAGCACCAAGCATACACCATCATGATTAGAAGCAACAGGAACACTTCAAACCAAAACTGAGAGAAAAGGATTCTTGAGGCCTCCATGCATACACGTTGTGTCTCAAGGCAGAATTTTGTGCCAAGAGAAACTGAGTTCTGCAACCTCTAACAGTTATTCCACTTTTCTTCTGC
The DNA here is from genome assembly GCA_026170595.1 of Plestiodon gilberti rubricaudatus. Classification (NCBI taxonomy): domain Eukaryota; kingdom Metazoa; phylum Chordata; class Lepidosauria; order Squamata; family Scincidae; genus Plestiodon; species Plestiodon gilberti. The sequence goes on along the minus strand of JANXHW010000004.1, from coordinate 16,110,909 downwards.
ACTTATTTTCCTATTCATTTGGAATAGTCTCCTCTTCTTCATCAGCTAGTCATGCTGAAGGACTGGGAACCAGGACACAGGGCCTCTGAGAGGGGGGTTAAGGGGGTAATTGTACCCAGGCCCAGGGCGAAAAATGGGTCAAAAAGGGGCCCCTGGAGCAAAAAAGGGGGCCCCAGGAGCCAAATTCATATGTACGGAAGGGGCCCAAAAGAAACTTTGTACCCCCTGATAAAATTCCTCTAAATGCCCCTGCCAGGACAGACTCCTAGGTCTTGTCCTCCTAGAAATCCTTCTGCACATCCACATGAAGGCTTCGCTGGCCAGATGACTGGCTGCCACCAATTCCCAACATGCTTCTTACAGACAAGAAAAACTAGGACTAGGTATTTATACAGCAAATGTCCATTTCAAAGGCACTGACATGTGAGCAGCGGGTCTTATCTTGAGGCTCAAAGTAGTCTTGCGAGACCAGTGTGCCACCCTGAGCAACTTGGAGGAAGGGTGGGACAAGAAATGACTTCAAATAGACAAACCCTCCCTGGATAAAGGGAAATCAGCCACTCGTGGGCAGGGAGCAACAGTAGCGTCAAGCCAGGGTGGAACGAGACATGCCACATTTTTCAGCTTCAACACCAGCTGCTGAAAAAGTTTTTGCATGCTAACAAGTTTCCTTGTCCTGGACTTAGCCCCACCGTTGAACTTGCACCTCTTCAGAATGCGCTTTCTTCGTTTCATACATCTTCGCTTTCACAAGCCTCCACTGAATTATATCAAACCGAGGCCTAAATCAGAGAGATGACAGGGAATCGTAGCCGTTTAACAGAGACAAGTCTTGAAATAATATTGCGATCAAAGTAGAAGGCAGCCTAATAAAACCCAGGTGGCTTGGGCTTATCATACATGGTACTCATTACTCCAATTGCTCTGTTTAATAGATTGCCTGGTGTCAGCAGAAGGAGGTTTCTGCTATTAATTCCTCCAGTTATAACCCTACATGTGTTTTCTGGAGTTCTCTGATAAATCAGCTTTGTCCAGGAAAAACTTAAGGGGGGAAAATCTATTTTAGAAGTCAGACCTTTTGCCACTGCTGGCAAAACCACAGAAACCACTGTGAATTTGCTTTATTCACTATTAACACAAGGCTAAAGTAGTTTCTTGGGAGGTTTCAGATGACTCAAACTTGCCAGAGTTTTGTGTGGGTGGACATATTGCTCCCCCCCACACACACACACACTCCACTTCCAAAGCCACACAAAAATGCTAACTTTGTTGCAAGACGTGTTCTATAAATTCCAGATAAAGGTGGTCTGTTATTTTCAAACTTTTCCTTTCATTGGGTTTGCAGTTTTAGACAGCCACTCAATTACTCTGCCGTTATAAAAGTAAAGGATAGGAGAGCAAGGCTTGCCTTCTGTTTGGAGCTCTTCTTTAAAAATCTCTGTCTTGCACGCACACACTATTCATTCATACAAAAAAAAAAAAGTTGGAAAGTTCCACTAGCCAACCACATGAAGTGTTTGTTGAAATCGTTCATCTTGAGTTTTCCACAGGGCTCTATCACACCCGATTAAAGAAGTCTGTCCATCATATGTTTTAGTCAATTGCTTAAATTTGCATACATGTAAAAACAATAGTTATGAAAGGAGATGCATCCTCTCTTTGCTTGTAGGTGACGTTATGCATCATCTTAGAAGAGGCATTATGTCCTGTGTGAAGGAGAAGAAGGAATGCCTCTTAAGGTGGTGCTTTTGCTATCTACAGTTTTGTTTTTGTTTTTTTTGCAAGTGCTTTATTTGTGTATCTGCTCTTTTGCTCCCTTAAAATTTTATTAATTGAATGCTATTAGGATGTTTGTTTTTGTATGGAGGCAGCTTAACACCTCCTTGTTGAAGGAGAAAGTAGGTTATAAATAACTGTTCTACTAAAAACAATATTTTCCTTTTTAAATCTGCTGCCCAATTAGGGACACACTTCTAGTTGATAAAAACAGGCTTTTTTCTTTTTTAAAGACCTCTTAATGTAACTGATTAAACAGTGCAGCCTTAGCTTTGACCAAAATGCACACATTTTTATATAAATACAACTATCATACAAAGAAAAGAATATAGTCAGTTAGCACATATCTAGATGGGAACGTCCCACATTGCCTATTTATCACTGCACTGGAAGTGTCACAAGGGAAAATAAAGACATTTTTCCTCCCATCTTAGGACACTGCAGTGAGAAAACAATATGGAACTGCATGATCAGCAGCGGTCCATGTCAGCCACATGGATTGGCAAAAACCCAGTGTGCTTAAACACAAAGCAAGAGGTCCAGTAGCACACAGATCTGCTTTCCAGCTCTAGGCTCTACTTTCCAATGACGGAAGCAAAGAGCCATGGAAGAAATACGCATCATGGTTCCGAGTGCATCAGCTCCTTACAACCAGGCTAGTTGGCCACAATATCATTATGATGCTTCTTCCAACAAGGGACAAAGTAGGGCAGCAGGTAGGAAAACTGAGGGCGACAACCAAGGCTCAAACAAAATAGTTCCATGGTTTATTCTCTTCTAAACTAATGCATCTACATGTAAGGTTTTGCTCTTGGGGCTACAGAATTTGGGAATGGGCAAGATTTGGAGTTTTTACAACACTACTTTATTGGCAACACCCCTCTAAGTTTTTTTTTCTTCCATTCATAATATCCACTTTTCTACCATCTCCATGATGACCCATAAGATCATCGTCATCTTAGCTGAGCTCCCTAAATCCCCAAGTGATGTGGCTTTTACATTTCCTCTTATGTGTCTCTTGCACAGTTCCACATGCACCACTGGCAATATATAAAGCAATAAGAAAGTGAGGAGGCCTAGTCAGAGGCTGGAAGTTTAAAAAGAAAAGTGGAGAGAAAAAAGGCAGCCAAGAAATGCCAGGTCTACTGATTCAGTTTCTCCCTTCTGGGATTTTGTGGTTTATTTTTTTTTCAGCCATGCATGGCGCTACACCCAAGGATGAACCATTTTCAAAGCTTTATAAATACCAAGGCCTCCATTTTCACAACTGTTTCTTGTTATGACTGTAAAAGAAGTGCTCTTGGGCCAGTTCAAAGTGTTTCAGGAGTGGCACCTGGTGTCCAAATGGATTCTTTGTTATAACCAATTTACTCAACTCCCACTCCAACAATCACTTCATTCTGCTTGACCATCTGACTTGTTTTTTTTAGGGGGGGGAATTGCACAACTCCTCTCTGTGCTGAAAACTTCTAATGTTAGGCTACACACTTGGTGCTCAATCACTAATGCAGGCAACAACTTGCAACTACTTAGGAAGAAGTACTGCAGGCTACTCTATTGCTGTTGTTTTTTTTAAAGTAGACAATTAAGTCACTCCAATAAGGCAAGATGAAAAAAAAAAGTTATACCATATTCCTACATGCAAATTAGACAATGCTGGCAAGGTAAACAATGCACACTGATCCACTGGTACTCCTCTGTACAGCTTCTTAGTAGTACCAAGAGGCACCTGCCTTAGAAGAGAAACAACTGCTAGCCAGGCACCCACACCTGCCGACACATAGGGATAGGTTGACTTAAAACAAAAATACTCATCTGCAAGGCTAGAGACAGAATCCCCAAGGAATCGGTGAAGGGAGCATATGGCTTTGCAGTGAAACTTTCTTTTTTAACCTTCACTTAACCCTATGCATCCACAAAATGACCAGGCAGGAAAAGAAATACTGACTGGTAGAAAGCACTTTGCAAAAACAAAGAAAAACTTTACAAAAACTCTCTGGCATCGAGTGTGCATTTGTCCACCTCCTTGCTGGAGACTGAAGACCTATTTTTTTTAAAAAAAACAGGCCTTTCTTTGGCCCCCTGGATTTTTGTTATCCCCCTCTGATTTTTTTCTGATGCTTTGTTTTGTGTGTGTTTTGCTGGGTTTTATTTTGCGATTGTATTGATAGTTTTAGGAGTTTTTGTAAGCTACCTTGAGTTGCCTAGAGACAGAAAAAGGTGGAGTATAATTTTTTTTAAACAAATGTTCTCACTTTTCTACACAATAGCCCTTGATTTCACTCATTACTAAGTCCATTTTTGAGATGGGGCACCGAGGCTGAATAACTTACCTATCACCTAAAGTAGTAATTAAATTGCGGTTTAATGTACTTTAGTTTAACACTCACCAACATGCCACAAACTAAACTGGCTACAGATCAGTCTATGTATCCAGGGTAGAATCCTCTGGAGAACAACTGAACATGCATCTTTGCAAGCGACATGGAAGCATCCAAGGGAAGATGCTGCCCCCTCCTGTATCAATCGAGTTTGCGTTACAATTCATTTATTCACAACATCTTTCTTTTAAACTAAGCGGACAACTATTCTAAGAATTCTAAAGCATTAATAATCCATCCAGCATGCTTTACGTAGGACATCCCAGATGCATTTACACAACTGTGTGCCATTCTGCTGTAAAATTGCTATGCTGGTAACAGCTGGCACCAGAGGCAAGAGAGCAAAATCCTGTGTGGTGAGCTTGGGTCCTATAACATAATAGTCTCAGCTTGAATGGCCATAGATGCTAATAAATATGAAAGCCATCCTGCAAGTAAACTCGAGAGTACTCCAAATGAAAGCTGCGAACACTACGCTGATTTTTTTTTTCTAGAATAAACTTGAAGGGGGCGAGTGTCAAACACAGTGGACTTTAAAAAAAACAAAACTGGCATATGATTACTGCCAGTGTTTCTAAAATATTAAAAGTTCTACTCCAGCTTTACAGACTTACTAGCAATTCCTTTAAAAAAAACACCCTAAATATAACAGCTACAAAGTGCAGGTTCCCAATAATAAGCCAGGATACTGCTGCCAAAATACCATTTTCAAACTGCACAAAACAAGATTGGGTCATGCTCCAAATACTACATGCCCTGCAATTTAAGGCATTAAATGAAACATTTTTGTGAAGAAAATATCTTGGTAAACTCTAAATAGATTTTCACGTTTGCATTTCAAATACGACCAAGGTGTTATCTTTGTCTTAACCTACCTACTACGCTGTAACCCTGGCTGCTAGATATGGTAATGCTACCTTAACAATAGCTACGCTCTCATGCAAGAAGAAATGCTGAAGCTAAAAAGGAGATGGTAGACTCCGCAAAGCATTCCAATCCATCTTGAAAGTGGTGTTTCCAGAATGGTGTTCCGGAAAGCATTTAGCTCAACAGCACTACACTCATGTTTCCAGACTTTGCAAAGATTAAACATCCTAAATTCCGAAGACAGGATTCACAGATTCCCATGCGCACCTGAAGAGCATCCACACGTCCAACTACTGATTCCCACACAACATCAAAGGTAGCTCATGAGGCATGCGAGTATATGGGGCTTTGCGAGTATAAGCAAGCCCCACTGAACACAATGGGGCTTGCTTCTGAGTAGACATGCCTAGGATTGTGCTCTAAGGTTTAACAAGCTACACCTGCCCACATTCCTTCTCCTAAAGGTCTAGCACTCTGTCCCGGTTGGAGATCTGGTAAGCCTATATTTAAGCCACTTCACCTTATGGGAAGGACAGGTAGCAGAGGGAAAGCAGTATACTGTAATTAGAATTTTTTTCCCTTTAAAACGGCTGAAGAAAAGTAGTTTCCAAAGTAGTTATGGAAACTAATAGCTAGGTCATTAGATTTATTATTGAGCTACAATGGAGATCAGGAGCAAGACTCTGTGTAGCTTATTCCCAGGTAAATGAGCATAGGATTGTAACCCTAGCGCGGAATAAGTTGAAATGTCTTGCAAATGTATAAAAAAGACAAGAGAAAGTGGCCACAGATATAACTGTCCTACATTTAGCCAATAGACATCTGTCCAATGCACCAGAAAACTTGTTGCTAACAACTAGTAATTTGATGCTCAAGAATTGGATTTTTTTTCCATTACCGGTCTAATTTAACTTGATAGCATCCAAATGTGGGTACTGAGAACTATTAGTAGACATGAAAAGCCTTACCAGAGCAAGCTAACAGGCTACAAGTTGCACTACCAATCTTGTATCACCAGTGCAGAGAGTATTTGCTGATTGCTGATTTACAGCACAATCCTATGCATGTCTACTCAGAAGTCCATTGGGTTCAATAAGGTTTACTCCCAGGAAAGTGCATATAGGATTGCAGTCTTACTCATCTCCATAACCTCATTATGTATCTTCAAAATACACTCAACTACTGTTTCATTCATTTACAGAAATACAGGTTGAGTATCCCTTATCCGGACTGCTTGGTACGGGAAGTTGTTTGGATTTTGGAATATTTGCATAAATACCGTATCAGCCTGAGTATAATTTTTAAACTAGGGTGCATCTTATAATCAGGCTGTTGCAATTTGGGTTTGCAGCCGCCCCTCCCCCAGGCTCAGCAGAGAAAGGGCTGCAAAATACTCACTGCTGATGCTCAGCTGTGCAGTGAGGGCCTTTGGGCGTGGGACATTGCTGGAAGAAGCGGCAAGGGACTGGGCTAAGAGAAGGTGTCTTGGTAGGCTATCTTCAAAGCAGGAACTTAATTGAAGTGATTATCGCTGCCTTTGCAGAGGCTCCATGTTTGTTTGTTTGTTTTTAGAGGAGATAATGGATCCTTCTCTTCCCTGCAGGGCTTAAGGCAGCGGTGGGGAACCTCCGGCCCCAGGGCCGGATCAGGCCACCGAGGCCATCCGGTCCGGCCCCCAGAGAGATTGCCGGGAGGCCGCCCAACTGGCCCCTGGAGGCTCCGCCGGGTCCGCGCGTCACCTCCAGAGGCCGGGAAAGGGCCTTTGCATGTCCTCTTCGGCCGCCGCCTCGACCCCTTCTCACCAGGCCGTTGGCCATTTCGCACATGCGTACCACGCCGATGAGGGCAAGCTCTTGCCCTCATCAGCATGGTGCGCCGGAGGTGACGCGCGGACCCGGCGGCGACTTCGGACAGTGAGCACGGAGCCTCCGGAGGCCGATGGGGGGCGGGGGCAAAAATTAAATAAATAAAAATGGCGGGCAGCCTTACGGCCGGCCCTCAAGCAAATTTCTAATATTTAAAACGGCCCTCGCCAAGGAAAAGGTTCCCCGCCCCTGGCTTAAGGTATAGCCTTTTTGTTTGTTAAAACAAGAGTACACATACCTCTCCCCTCTCCAGGCTGTAACCCTTTCCAGGCTGTAATCAGTTGTTAATTTTCATTCTCTGCTCTGCTGGATTTTGTATCCTTTTGTAAAGCATGATCACATACACTTTCATCCCCCCTCCTCAGGCAATGAATGGTTTAGGCTGCAATTCTGTGCACACTTTCCTGAGAGTAAGCTCCATTGAGAACAGTGGGACTTGCTTCTGAGTAGACATGCACAGGATTGCACTGTTCATTAAATCACGGGCATAAATTTAATGCCAGTGATTTAATTAAATTTTTACTAGCACCAAACTTTAAGGGTGCCTCTTATAATCAAGTGTGTCTTATACTCGGGACAATACGGTATAATGATTTATCTTGGGGTTGGGACCCAAGTCTAAACACAAAATTCATTTAGGTCACATACACCTTATACACATAACCTGAAGGTAATTTTATACAATTTTTTTTAATATTGTGCCCCAGCATGCTTTGCGGTATGCCAGCCAAGTGCTGGAATTTTTTTTTTAAAAAAAAAGTCATAGCCCCAAAAACGTCTGGATTTCAGAATAGCCTGGATTTTGGATGCCCAGATAAGGGGTAATCAACCTGTATATGTTTTTGGTCTTTCTTTAATAATAACTGTTCTACTCCCCTCCTCCTTCCCAAAAAAATTAACCATCTCTTGTTCATTCCTTGCAATGAACACATTAACAGTGCAATCCTATCCAACTTACACCACCGGTGCAACTCAGCGCAATCCTATCCAACTTACACCAGCAGTGTAACCCAGCAGTGCAGCGAGAACGGAAAAGGGATTCAACCCCAGAACCGAAAGGGGATTCAAATCCTCTCCAAAAGGGGGGTTCAAAGGGGATTTGAATCCCCTTTCTGTTCTGGGGCCTCCTGTTCTTGCTGTACCGCTGGGTTACACCGGTGGTGTAAGATGGATAGGATTGCGCTGTAAAAGTGGTCTAATGTTAAAGTGAAAATGAAATGCTCCTGGAATTCTTTAAATCCATTTGCAAGACTTATTTTTAAATTGTTTTGGTTTAAAAGAATAAGACTTGGGGCGATATGCCTTTGATCCTTTCACATTTGTTTGCATTTCTTTGTTGGGAGGGGCAACAGCTAAGCAGTAAAGGTGCCTGCAAGGGAGAGATGCTCAAGCAAAGCGTTTGCTATACAGGGAAAGACGGCAGGAACTGTTCGGAGCCAGCAAGACTAGCTTTCTGTCTAGTCTCTGTTTCTAGGCTCTGTAGACACCAGTGATGCAAGGGCTAAACTGCTGAAAAAAAGCCAGGATTAGGTCTTGGTTCACAGTATACAGTATTTATATACCGCCTTTCTTGGTCATTGGATTTCTCCTCTGACTTTAATCCAAGGGGGTTTACATGGGCAGGCTTTCTCAACCCCCCCCCCCATGGTTTTTTTTTTTTTTTTTTTTTTTACAATCATATATAAATGTTCAATCTTTCATGAACAACTGCATTCCAGATGGTATCCTTTGCAGTCTGGCCTCTCCCTGGCCGTCGCCTCCCACACTCGACCGACGCAGCTGGCAGCTCTTATCTCTCCTCACTGTGGCTTTTTTCACAGCTTTTTGTCAGCGGTGTGTCTCAAACTGGCCGTTCACCGATCTTCAGGCTTACGAGGCGGCAACTCTACCAACTGAGTCAGACCTCCTGCCACTGAGCCAGACCTCCTGGAATGCGGAACCATTGTTCAAGTAAACTCTGCTTAATAAACCAACTTCAAACCGCAGATTCAGATTATGGTTTATTCCAGGTCTGTTCACTTGAAATAAACCATGGCTAGAATGTCCCAGTTTGGATGAATACACCAACCACAGTTACATAAAATACACCATACCTCCGAGTGACATCTGAATGGGCCCTTAAGTGTGTCAGGCTTTTGCTGCAACAGACTGAACATAGTGACCCTTTGGGAAGTTGTTACTAAAAATCTAGTATTTGGAAGCAAATTAAAATGTATTTTCCACTAATATTTATTTTTGGTCAATGAAGTTATGGACCAGTTCATTTCAGTAATTAAAGCTCAACTGGAAGTAAAATCTACAGATATGGAAAAGGTAAAAAATATGATTGGGTTAGGAAGGGGCATGAAGCAAAATTTGAAACAATGTATTGCTACCAACACCAGCCTTTATGAGACAAGTTGGGGAGATAAAGAGATACAGATTGTGAAGGAATAAGGAAAACGCTTGTTCACAAAGCGAATCTACATTTTAAAATATGGTAAGTCTAAGAAAACTGCCAGGTACCTCAAGTAAATAAAGAGTAAACAAAATATGGCAGAAATAAATTGACACGATTGTTTAAAAAAAAAAAACAGGAGGAAACAACCAATCAGTTCATCAGACTTTCTTACCTGTTGAACCTAAAAATAATTTATAGTTCCAATGTAGTTTATTAAATACTAGTTTTAATATGGTCTGCAAAATGATACGGTTGCAATATATTGTAGGACTACAACCCTGACGTTCACTTTACACATGCACAGAACCTGGTAATTCAGATTTGTTCTACTAAGAAAGGAAAATCAGCATGTTAGAACCTTATCATTGGCATTTTAGTGTCTGTGCCAGCCCAACCCTGTTTAGGACTGCCAGTGTGCAAAAGCTTGATGCACCAGATCCTATCCAGGATTGGGCCAGCGCAGGCAGAGGTCTCCTCAGGGTAAAGGAATGTTTGTCCCTTTACTCCAATAACGGCCCAGCTGCCCCAATGGGTCTCCTTGGATGTGTGCCGGCAAATTGCCCGGCGCAAACCCAGGAGGCCCATGTAAGACTCAACAGGCCCGAGAAGGGGGACAGAATTTGGCAGAGCACGCCACCCATAATCCCTTCCCGGGCCTGGCCACCCAATCCCCCCCTCGTTTCGCCCCATTCCTCCCTCTCCACGACCCCCCTACCACCGCCCAGCGCAGTCCTTACCTGCATCCAACGGCAGCAGCCTGCATCTGGGGAAGAGCAAGTAGCGTCAACGCCACTTACTCTCCAGGTGTCGAAAATGTGCCTTACAGCACATTTGTGATACCCGGCGCCAGCAGAACGATAGTTCTGCCAGTCCTGACTTAGACCATAGTTTTGTGCTATTAGTAATGCAAAATCTGAATAGGCTGGCATAACCGTTGAACACTTTATAAATTCCAACCATGTCAAATATTTTAAGTCTGAAAAACCAAACAAGTTTTAGAAGCCTTACCTTATGCAGCCATGTATAAAATATCAGAGTTCACTTACACTCTGTTTTACTAAGAAAGTGATATTTTAATGTTCCTAACTTTTAAATATATACAACCATATAAAAATGTACAATCCTTTCCCTTTAACATTTTCACAGCTTAAGTCTAAAGGGATGTAAAGTCATTAATATTACTCTGCACGTCATATTTTAGTTTTAACCCTCATATTTCAACTTTAAAGTTATCTCAGCTGCCCAAGACTAAAAAGGGGGTTTGAAAACATATATTTTAAATTTTCAGTTAACTTAGAGCCAAGGTCTTTCCATAACTTATCAAAATGACTTACGAATGGAACAGTCAACACATTTGTTACTGTGACTGTTTGGAGGAAAGTCAATAGGCTGTAATGTTAACGTTCTCAAAATACTGCTGTATGCAGCAAATGCCCATGCAGATCGGCAAAGATTAATATCAATAACTTAGCATATAGATTATCTCCAGTTACATGCCTGTATAACTTCTCTACAAAACTAAATTCCCATGGTCATGCTTTTTCTCCACAGATTCATTTTATCAGTTTGGGGGGGGGGGGGTATTTATGCGCGTACACACACGCACGCACACACACATGCACAAAGTAGAGAGAGAAAGAGAGGTTTTTGAAAATACATTCAGAAGATTAATAGCATACAGTATTATGTTTTCTGTATAAATGCAGCCATTGAAAGATGATGATGTTTTGTGTTAACATAGAACACAGGAAATATGATGAAAAAAATTCTTAAACAGCTGTTTGTCTTGTAAAGTGCAAAAAAAGTACACTGCAGGCTTTTATGTCATAATTTTGACTAATGGGTAGGAATTTAACTACGTTGAGACAAGTATGCTACCAAGGCGAGACCTGCAGGCTATTATCAGACAAAAACATGTATATGCTGCAATGGAATAAAACGAAAGATACAAAAAACTCCAAGAGGTCGGGAGTGAGTGGATATCTTCTTCAGAGGAGGGGTGCCAGTTTTCAGCTTCTTCCCTCAATAGACCAGTCATGTACACTGTTCTTACACAAAACGACTGCCATAACACAACGGGAGCGGGACAAAGCAAACCCACAACTCAGGGGCTGGGTATTGGTCTTCCATTCTCTCCCTTCCATCAGCTACACAAAGGAGCAGAGGCCAAGAAAAGAAGTGCAGGCAACTGCCACAATTCAGAAATCTACTTTAGGTGCATCTAATGGCTTACATGCCAGTGGTTCCCAAACTGGGAGGCACAGCTCCCAGGGGAGCCACGGAAACCAGCCAGGGGAGCCGCGGAGTGCCACGGAATCCTCTCGGAAAACAGTGCAATGTCAATTGGCAGGCATCAACACAATGTAATGGGGAGCCGTGGCCAAAGATCGCCAGTGGTCAAAAAAGTTTGGGAAACACCGGCTTATGCCATTGAACCCCTTCCCCCATCTCTGAATACCACATCCCAAACTGTTTTCGAAACCCTCCTCAGTCTCAAAAATGTGCCATATAATACCCAATGCAACTCTAGCTCAATTAATACTGGTATTAATCCAGGAAGCGAGTCACCTGAACAAAGTCCATCCCTCCATTTCTGGATAATATACGTAGCTTCCCAGGGTAGGAATCTATCCACCGCAGAGTACATCGCCAACTACATTTGGACTGCAAAAGCAACATCATACGAAACCATCTAGTTTGCCAAGGAAGAAAATATAAATCCAATTCTTAAACAGAGACTCATTCCTAAGGTGAAAACTAGATGTTAGGAGGTATGTAGCAGCCCTGCATCTTCTCCTAAGTAACATATATAAAAGGGTCTTGATAACTTGTGCTCAGAGTTTAGTCCACTCCCAAAACAGCAGCAAATGTGAAGAGTGGGGATGGAGAGTTGCACTAGGTATTATATAACACAGGTATTATATGACACATTATATGAACTCAGTTATATCACATGTCTTAATAAATGTTGCGGAAGAGATGTGAAGTAGTTTTCTCAAAGGCAACCACATAACCCACATAACAGAGTTTGGCCCTAAAGTATATGAAAGGGAGTTAACAGAGCAGCAGAAACTGTTTATTGGGCTCAGCATAGAAATCTCTGAGGTACTGGTCTTACTGGTCTTTAGAGGTTACTTCGGCCTCTGCAGTTTTAAAACCAAATAAAGTCGGTCCGAAGATAGACAGTAAATTACTGGATTTGTATTTTATCCATTGTATTTCACATTACACGTACAGAATGTGGTTGTATTAACCATAGCAAATGAAAATATGCCCCCCCCCATTTTGCAAGCCTCATTTCATCATACACATTATCATGTTTAAGCTGGGTAACAGTGCCCCCTAATGCCCATTTAAAAAACTCATCTCAAATTTTATGATTGTCACAGCTATGCTTAATTGCCTGAAATAATTTATTCTGTAGCTTGTCAAGTAAGAGGTAAGCAGCAGGTGAGCATTAATCTCCAAAAATTTCCCAAGGGAAACACATGAGAAAATGATTTTTTTTTTAATTCAGCTTTTGAACTGAATTTTTGAACTGAATTTGTAACCATGGAGTGCTTTCTAACACTCCATAGAAAACCTTCAATCAACAAGAACACACAAAAGATTAAGATTAAACAAGAACTTGCTTATATTGTTTATTTTGGATTGACTCTACACTCTGTCTAAGGGAATTCACAATAAATAACTTTTCTTACAACTTCATAGTGAGAGGTAAGATAATCCCTTCAGGGACAAGCAATCTAATTTTGAATCAGTAGAAGAAAAGCTGATGGGAGGAAAAAAAATCCAAATGCCTTGTACCATTCATTTCTAAATTTTTCAACCAACCAAGCCTCCCCAATTGCGCGCCGGCTAAATAGATGAAAGTCCCCTTCCCCCAAGGTGAGCCGCGGCCACGTCGGCGCGTGCCACATCCCTGCTTAGGATGCAGTAGCTGGCCTGCAATCCCCACCTGGGATCCCCACCTGGGTGTAAGCCTACTGAACACAATGGAACTTCCTTCTGAGTAGACCAATGAAAGTACTAAACTGGGCAGTTATAGCCCCACTACTGTGGAATTCCCTTCCAGCAAGGCTACCAGAGCTTACTGCTTCCTACTTTCAGGAAGAAGGCAAGGTCAAACTTAATTTTTAGAAAACTTTCTTTATAAGGTCTCTGCTGGCTGATTAATTTTTGGATTTATTATCATCCATTATTTTGGTTATATAAAACATACACAGATGTTAAAGGAATCCACTTTGAGTTTCTGAATTGAATAGAAAACCAGAGAGTTTTAAAGATAGATCCTTTTTTTAAAATCCCAACGAAGATTACTACTGGGAAGGTGAAAAGGACATTGATCATGAGATCATTAATACTGATAAACAGTATGAAACCTGATTTTAATTTGACATTGGGTCAGTTTAGATGCAATGTGAAACCAGATCTTATTTTAACTATGGTTTGTCAAATAAGCCAGAATTGGCTCATCAGATGATGAAAAATTCTGGCTTGTTTCTATACAATTCTGGTTTTTTTGGATCCTGTCCACATTCCCCATTCCTCTGATGAATTGGCCGCTGCAATTCCAATCTTCTTACCTTTCCTCAAGTGTTGAATCAGCAGGTATGCTGTTCCCATTGGTTCCAAGGAGCACATAAGCCAACATTTACAGACACAAATTAACTATTTCTTACTCATTTCTCATCTTTGGTTTCACACCCAAAAGGGATTTGAAGATCCTTATTTACAAACCAGGACTTAAGAATGAGATGTATTTGATCCATGCAAAATTGTTGGATGGAGACACATCTGAGCAAAGAGCCTGCCTGTGCATTGTAAAGCAGAGGAAGAAATGAGAAAAGCTGTTGCTAAGGCTAAGCCAACAGAAGAGATGGGGCTGCTCAGAAACTGTGCCAGCAAGAGACGTTTGCAGCCTAGAGTGTCTCCCGGCTGATCTAGACCAACATCTCTGTGCAGACACTGAAAAGAGCTAGGATTTCTGGCTGGAATATCACACAAAATCACAATTAAGGGAAACTCCAGCTAACAGACCAACTTCAAACCATGGGTTCAAATCATAATTTAATCCCAATTTGTTCACCTGAAATAAAACACAGCTGGTTGAAGGTCCCAGCTCGGATGATCAAGTAAGTCATTATATAAAGTAAACCATGGCTCCATGTGACATCTGAACTATCTCCTCAGCCCTCTATAAGCTCCTTCCTCTTGGGGGAAAGAGTTCAAAATCCCTCCCTGAGAATCTATACAAAAGAAGCCATTTTTTGTGCCTTTAAAACTGAACGTTTGGCAAGAAACCCAGCTACCCAAACTGAAATATTAGGAGCATCAGATCATTCTGTCTAAAAGTGAGCAGCTTCTCTGGGCTGGATGCCACAGTACGTACAGAGGGGAGGGCTTCAAGGCAAAGAGGTAAGCAGCAACGGGCTGGAATAACATCTGACACAGAAAGAAAGGACTCGTATTCCACGTAAGTGACTAACACTCAGAAAAGCACATACTAAACTCGGTTAATACTGGCTATTGGTAAAAAGGGCACATTTCTGAGACTGAGATATCAAGTAGGCACTTGGGCTGCAGTCCTATACATATTACAGTAAGGTAAAGGTGACCCCTGACAATTAAGTCCAGTCGTGTCCAACTCTAGGGTGTGGTGCTCATCTCCATTTGAAAGCCGAAGAGGCAGCGTTGTCCGAAGACGCCTCTGTGGTCATGTGGCCGGCATGACTCTCCTTGCCGCAGCGCGTAGCATGTGGCTGGAACACGGAGCGCTGTTTACCTTCCCGCAAGCGGTACCTATTTATCAGTACTTGTACCATTACAGTACTTGACAGTAAACCCCACTGAATACAATGGGACCTCTGAGTAAACATGTATAGGACTGTCATTCATTTACTGCGCAGACTGGATTAACACCTGAACAAGAATCTATACTTAGCTTTTTTTTAATCAGAGTAATGCCATTTACAGGTACTGTATATACCTTTGTTCAGTTGACTGTATGACTAGCAAAAGATATGAAGAGAAAGACAACGACAGTGACAATTTTTAATCGAGTTGAGGCATCCTCAGGGTGAGGAGAGTGCTTTCAAGTGACAAAAGCTTTCAATCCAGTCCCTTCAAGGAATTGTCTTCAGCTTTAAAACTATAAGCATTCCCTTAATTATTCAACAAAGATTGGCTTGGGAACTTGGACCACATTGCTTGAATTCAGTTATAACCAAGAACCAATAGATGATTCATTTCTCAAAGATATTAGTTATGACAGTACTGATCCGGCGGGAAAAACCCCCAGCATCAAATGGAGTAGAAGGATTTTCTGTGAACATTAATCTCAATTTATATACAAACTTCACAGCGCTCTCCCTCTCTCCCTGAGATCGAAGGCCCAATCCTAACCAACTTTCCAGCACAGATGCAGCCACAATGCAGCCCCAAGGTAAGGAAACAAATATTCCCTGACCTTGAGGAGGCCTCCGTGACTGCCCCCCCCCCATCGGCATGGCTGCATCAGTGCTGGAACGTTGGATAGGATTGGGCCCTAATTTGCACACATGGAATTTCATTATACAGCAAGTCTCTTGTACTGAATTTGTATTCCTATGAACCTCTGCTTTCACCCCCTATAACAAGCAAGTGACAGTCTTTAAGACTGTGGAGAATTTGAAAACTTGCAGACAATGTCTGCAGAAGGCTTGTGGGTTCCAGGTGCAGAACTGTGGTCTTCTGTATAGCTTCCTCACATATCCATCTCTCTTCAGACTTCTCTAGAAAACACAAGGGCTACACATTTGCTTAAAAAAAATGGAAGCTCAACTCTCAGGCTTCCAAGAGAAATACTACGGTAGATTCTGTACCAGAAGCCATGATTCTTGGCTTGAGGAAGAGATACAACTGGCTCTAGACCCCACCCCCAATACACTTCTGACGCAACCTCGTTGTCTTCTCTATGTAATGTGGAGGTAATTCTCTACATTAACTAGCCAGAGTAGAACCAAATGTAGCAACCTTTGTTCCTCGAGACCTTCACTGTGTGAACACCATTTTCACAACTACAGGTATATAAAAGGCTACTTGGACAAAGATTGAATTTTTCAAAAGTTCTAGATGCTGTCCATACCACTCCAATCAAGCTCAAAATCTCCTCCCCCCAAGGATGAAACAAAAGAAGTGCATGAAAAGGAATCATACACACTGCCAGAGTTTTGCTAGTCTTCCCTTCACAGCACAGAGCCCCATTTTAGTTTACAGTGTTGTTACAGGTTTCCTCAATGGCCATCTCTCCTTGCTGTCACTTCCAGTTTCTTGTACCGGCAGCTCTTGATTTATGCGGTCTTAATTTGCATCATGTGAGTGTTAAAAGACTGTTCCTCTATCCCAGGGCATATTGTTTGCTATGGGGAAAAGCCATTTTCATTTATGCGTTTTTGATATATGTGCCATTTTCCAGGAATGTAATCCCCACCTAAATTGGGAGTTACCTGTACTTCTTTTCAAAATGTTTCCATTTTCTTGCTCATTCCTGGATCCTTTGCTCCACTACAGATATCAATTTTCTATTTAAACCCAAGATTAATCTCGCTATTCCTCCCTACCTGCAACCTGTTTCCCTTGCACGTCGCTTCTGACAGGTTGTCCTTCCATCCAACATCCAAATCTCTTCCTTATTAAAGCCAAGCACATCTGTTCACGCTGGCTTTCCCCAAATGACTTTCTTTCCCTTACTTTCCTTGTCTTGTGTGCCTTGTCTTCAACTTTAATTTGTAATTTGCTCCCCTTTCACCCCAGCACAGTGTCTTTTCTGGTGGCTGTTTGCTGGTGGTCTTCTGCATCTTTAGATTGTGAGCCCTTTGGGGACAGGGAGCCATTTGATCATTTGATTTTGTCTGTAAACCGCTTTGTGAACTTTTTGTTGAGGAGCGGTATATAAATACTGTTGTTAATAATAATAATAATAATAATAATAATAATAATAATAATAATAATAATAAACTGGTGGGCAGAGCCTGTTTTATTTTTCATGTTTATACAGCATTGTGGGCTTTATTAGCTTTATCTTATTCTTATCTATTTGCTAACTGAAAGTAAGTGTAACCCAAGAATGTCTGCAGAGATCTGGATAGGGAAAGACGGTCACATGAACTTTTTTTCATAAACTGAAGAAGGGAGACCTCAACCTAAGCCTGTATAAGCTACTTTTATGCATATTTATCATTGCTTTGAAATGGCCCTCATGACTCTTTGTGAGGCCTGCAAGACCAAGATAGAATCTTAAAAGATGCAGCTGGACATTTCTATGTGTGAAACCTTTCAAAATGAAAGAATTTCAAAATGTCAAAATCTTTACTAAATTGACAGCATTTTGCAGTTAGATCAATTGACAACACTTCAAGACGTTCAAACTATAAAAGTATAAGGAACAAGAACACAGCATTTCAAGCATATATACTTCACGTACATTGTCAGTCATCTTTACAGCAGCCAGGCAAGGTAGGTCATTGGTGGGGCTAATGCCTACATCCAGTTAGTTCATTACAGCGATGAAATTTTAATCACAGATTCCTGGGTCACAGCTCACGTTCTAAGCCATTATACAGAGGATGGGCTAACAGTCCTGCATGACCTTTTTCTTTTTTAAACACACATCTTCTCTATGATCCACTAATGTGGGTTAAATTTGGAAAGCAAGAACACCCACTCAATCTTGCAAAAATTAAGGCATAACTAACCTGAATTATGTGTTCCCAAATATTTTATTAAATTATTAATGAACGCAAGAAATGCCTACTAGATCAAACTAAGGTCCATTGTTGTGATAACCGATGGACCACCCTTCTCCGAATGAACCTACCCATGCCCTAAGATCTTCTGGGGAGGTCCTTCTGTGTGCTTACCAATTGACAGGTCAGAGGAGATTCGCTGGTGGGCCTCCTTGGTGGTAGTCCCCTCCTTGTGGAACTCCCTTTCTCATTTCTTAAATACATAAATCCAGCATTCTTGCAAGAATCCTACCAACCAGCAGGCAGAGGCACTGGGACAACAGTGAACTGTGCTCTATTACAATGTTTCTCAAACTGTGGGTCGGAACCGACTTGGTGGGTTGCGACCTGATTTCTGGTGGGTCCCAGGTGATGGAAAGATCAGATAAGTACCGTATTGACCTGAGTATAAGACTCACTTTTGTCCCCTAAGGCAAGTCTTTAAAGTAGGGGTGCAGCCTACAATCAAAGTCTAGCATTTTCTGCCTAGAGTTTTCTGCAAAGCGTCCCTTTTTCAAGCCTCTCCAAGTCTCTTTCAAAGGTAAAATTTAAACTGCAAAGCGCTGTGTTTTCAGCTCTTAATCACTTGCTAAATGACCACAATCTCTAGCAGCCTCTAGCCTCAGGAAGCATTTGAAAAAAATTAACCCTTAAGTTCCAGCCCCAAGATTCTGTGGAAACTAAGATATTTATTGATCCTGCAGTTTGAAAGTTGAGAGCAAGAGCTCCTGCATAGGCTTATCATATCCAAAGGGGGACAGAGTGCCAACCTTTAGGCTGCAATCCTATGCACACCTTCCTGGGACTAAGCCCCATTGAATGCAATAGGACTTACTTCTGAGTAGACATGCATAGGATTGTGCTGTTAACGGTTCGGGTCCAGGATATCTGAGGGACCGCCTTCTCCCATACATTCCGGCCCGCTCACTTAGGTCATCTGAGGGGGCTCTCCTGCAAGTGCCACCTCTATCGCAAGGTAGGGGAGTGGCAACACGTGGGCGAGCCTTCTCTACAGTGGCGCCACAACTGTGGAACTCCCTGCCAGGGGATTTGAGAACCACCCCCTCCCTCATGACTTTTCGGTGAGGGCTCAAAACATTTTTGTTTCGTCTAGCATTTGGGTGATGGGTTGTGGTCTGCCTCCTGTGTCTCAAGATGCTCTGCCAAGCTGCTTCTCTGCTCCATACTGTCGCCCCCTCCCCTAGTCGACTTTATTGTTTTTAAAATTGTGTATGGTTATGTATTGTTTAAATTTATTTTATGTATTATTTTAAATTATGTATTTTAACCTTTGTTGTAAGCCGCCTTGGGCATTTGCCTTTTGGCATAGGAAAAGGCGGGATATAATTTTTTAAAAATAAATAACCATTGGAATTTGGGCATGTGCAGCTCATCATCATGGAAGGGTGCAACAAGCTGCACCTGCCCAAATTCCAAAGGTTAAAGGTAGGCACTCTGTCCCCCTTTGGATCTGGGAAGGCTACTTATACTAGGGTGCCCAGATTCAATAAGCGACAGGGTGCCTATGCCTTTAACTGTACTAAAGCTGTACTGTTTTACTGTTCTACTAATGTGTATATTTTCTTTAACTTAAAAAAAGTAAAAAATGTATTTTTAAAAAAATAGCACCAAACTTTAAGGGTGCGGCTTATAATCAGGAGCGTCCTATACTCGGGGCCATATGGTAATTGCCACAAGCCCTGAGGCTATTCAAAATCAGATAGCTACTAATTGCCCTTCAAAGAGCTGAGCTCCTGCAGTGCAAGATAGCTGATAATTACCCTGCAAGCAGCTGAGCTCTTTACTGGCAAATTTATTTATTTCTAGATCACTTTTTTTTTAAGTCTCGTAAAGCTAGGTGGGTCCCGATACACTCAGAGCATCATTTTAAAAAGTGGGTCCCGGTGTTAAAATGTTTGAGAACCACTGCTCTATTGTAATTCCCCAAATCTCATAAATAAGTGTGATAATATTTAGACGTCCTTATTTCCAAGGAGAACTGTCATTTCCCATCAAACGTTGGAAGCATTTTTCAGCTCTTATGTGATCTTCATTTTCTGTGACAGCTGCAGACCCAGAAGACATTTACATGGTTACTGTAACCGATTACCTTCATCAAAGTCAGCATCGTCCTCTGTATGTTGAGGGAATGGAAAGCAATTGGTGATTTCAAGCCTGTCATCGACCACCAGCCCCAGCAGCACACCCTGGACCACTTCATTTCCTTGGCCTTCTTCTTGGTAATGTTTAATGATCTTCAGCACCACCTGAAATACCAACTCTTGATTAGGACAGTCTCATTTATCATGTATTATCCAGTTCAAATAGTGGTCAGTTTTGCAAGATTTCTATCACAGTCAAATACAAATAACTGTAGCACCCCAACGCTCAAAGAATGGCAACATGTCCACCACACTTAAATGTACTAATCCACCGAGGAAAAGAACATCTCTTTTATTTAGTTAAGTTTATGTATTTACTGTCATTTACTTGGGAATTAAAACCACAGAGAGGTTACTACTATATCATGTGTACTTAGCTCTGCTCTCCTGATCAACTCAAAGGACTGTCACAAGGACTGTCTCTACTAGCATACTCAAAGACAATAGGAACTATTTGAGTTTATAAGTTGCCCTGCCCCACTGCATGACTTATGATAGCAGAAAACATTTTGCACATGATCCCAGCAACACAGTACCAGATCTAGCAACATCATCACACCCTTGCATTGCTGGCACATGACAGAGGAGAGCACTGGGCACTCATGGAGCTTCACCTACAGTGGGAGGAGCCCTGCATTCATGTGAGGTCCTGAACTGCTGCCTGGAGTGCCCCTTCTTGGGGAGAAAGGTGGGGTAGACATTGAATAAATAAACCAAAGCCAATAAAAACTTAGGAATGACAATCCTCTTCTTTGGTTTCTA
Organism: Plestiodon gilberti rubricaudatus; assembly: GCA_026170595.1. NCBI lineage: Eukaryota > Metazoa > Chordata > Lepidosauria > Squamata > Scincidae > Plestiodon > Plestiodon gilberti. The sequence goes on along the minus strand of JANXHW010000004.1, from coordinate 16,089,891 downwards.
CATCTCCTTTGCACTGTTAACAATTACAGCAAGTTATTTATGCACCCTAATCCTAAACTAGACACACACATCCTAAGATTGTGGTTCCCAACATGGGGGTCTTGACCCCCAGGGGGGTCGTGAAGTAGTTTCTGTGGGGGTCGCAGGATGTCAGCTGGATGGCCACCCCATTGCAGAGAAAGAAACGTCTGATGCTGTCTTGGGGCTTGTTTGCTCACCTTATGTTACTTCCTTCTTGACCTTTAGCATCTCTGTTAATATTAGTTCACTCCCCCCACCCCAAATGGGGCTGCTTATGAGTAGATCTTTTAAAAAGTAATTTATTCCTGCTTACTGACATCACTTTCAGCCCTGCCAGCACAATGATGTCACTTCCTGCTTAATTACATCACTTCTGGTCCCAACAGATTGTCATTCTACAAAAGGGGGTCGGGGTCCTGGTGCTAAAAGGGTTGGGAACCACTGCCCTAAGACAATGAAAAAAACCCACCAACCCCCATCACTGTGTCTCACCACAGAGAGTTCACACAATTACAAGCTCAAGAGCCTCCCTAAGCTTCCTTAAACAAATACCTTCCATACAGGTTATTAAAGCTATGACAGATACACAAACAAATCAATTTCCCATAACGTCTGGCCCCTTGTGTCATTTTAACCCGATTCAACTGACCTCTCTACCTCCTTAACACCTCCCAGTGACATCCCACCAGCCCCCCTCAAAACCCATGTTCTGCTCAACCCCTGCATCACACATGACCCCTTTTGCCCCAAAGTAAATCTGTACAAAGGTGGAAAACAAGGGGAATCAAAAGATACAATATTGTCAATATTCATTTCATGGGATGTAGGTCACCTAAAAAGTAGAATCTAAGCAACATGTACAACACCCTGAGCTCCTTATTTATTTTCACATTTTTATACAGCCTTTCCTCTGATGAGCTCACGGTGGTATACATGGTTCCTTCCATCCTTTTGCCCTCACAACAACCCTGCGAGGTAGGCAAGGTTTAGAGATAGTGACTGGCCCAAGGTGACCCAGGAAGCTTCACAGTTGAGCAGGGATTTGAACCTGTATCATCCAGGTCTAAGTCCCACTGTCAAACCACTACACTATCCTGGCTCTCAAATGGGAAAAGAGGGAAGGTAAAAGGAAGAAATGTCTCCGCCTCTTTGCCCTGTCCCTCTTTTCTTCTCCTCCCCACCCTCCATGAATTTTTTTCACAGGTCTCCATGTGTAGGAGATCTAACATGCAACATGACAGCAGCAAGACATTTTTATATTCTCAAAGCTGTATCGCCATCAATCACCTTTACGCTTCCTTTCTAAGTGCCTAGGTCTGCAGGAAATAAAGCCATTGAGCTTTGTACCTTTACAACATGCGCTATTAATCTTGTGTAAGCAGAACTGAAGCCTTATTGATCTGTCAAAGAAACCAAGTACGTAGGCAGAAGGCCAGTAGCGATTATTAAAAAGGGGGCATCTGTGTCCTTAGCAATACACCATCAGACCCTCTGGCCATGCGGTAGTTCGCAATGCAATATGTGTCAGTTTTTACAAAGTTAAGGATGGTGAAACTGAAATAAAGTGTAGAATTTTGATGAGCACTGAAAGTGGTTTCCCTAATTACGAGAAAAAGGAAGGTGTCCTATCTATTCCACAAGGCGAGTTTCAAGCAGAGCATATCAAGCCACCAAACCTCCAGACCACTCACAACAAGTTAAGCTGAGGTCTGGTTGCCTCCTATCTCAAGAACCGAAGGCCTCACTATTTGGAAGGGGCTGTAAATCAGTGGGAAAACACATGGTTTAAACATTGGAGGTCCCACACTCGATTCCTGGCATCCCCCAGCACAGCTGGAAACATCCACCAGAAACCCAGTCAGTCCACACAATGCTTAACTAGATGAGCCAATACTAATGGTTTGGTATAAGGCAGGCTTGTATATGTCCGAGCTAAACGGAATAGTGAATCTACCGCTTTATTTGAATTTCAGAAAGTCTGGACAGCTACTTCATCTTAACATTATTCTGTTTGGTAAATAAGAATCAGGGTTTTAGTTGTCAGCTGCATGATGACATGTGTTCTGCTATGCTATCAAAACACCAAGATTCAAATATCTGTGATCCTTACGAGCCGCTTCATATTGCCTTCTGTGCATAAAAGCATTACTCTTCAGGTTCCGCTCCCAGCGGTCACATGTGCAAATATTTTCAGATGACAGCTAAGTGTAGCAGCAGTTAACCTCATCGTCATTCAACAAGCCATTTTTCACATGGATTTGAGCTGAATTTCCACTGTCATTTTGCATCTAGAGGGAGAAGCCTGAAGAACAGCTTTGTACATCTCTCTGGTCTTCAGAAATGAATGACAGGAAGGAAGATAAAAGCAAGTAACAAGACTTGGCTTCCAACATCTATTTTGCTGATCCTAAATTGAGCCATGCCTTAATCCAATCTCAGAATCCCATCCTTAACATGGGGATTTTAAAAAAGAAAACCCAGACATGCTTCGGTTATTGGCAATTGACACACATCCTCCTTTAACGTGATTTCAGTTTGAATTTTGAAAGAGCTGCAAAAACATGCTAGGATGGACTAATGAGTTATTCCAAGTTCTGGGCCAATGGAACTGAAAAGGATGAATCAGGGGTTTAAAAGAGGGGGGGGCAGTTTTGCTGCTGGAAAACACCGTTGTCTGGTAGGCAAATGACAATTCTGAGAGCCAGAGAACAGAATTATCTGTATGGCAGCATTCAAACAAAGCTGTAGCACCATTCAATAATTTCATAGGCCTTATGCCAATTCAAATAAAATATAAAATATACAATTTAAGGGTTGGTTCACATGTACTGTAACCCCAAAACATGGTTTTGCAATACATAAACGAGCCTTTTGCTCTCGCGTTCTCACCTCTCCTCGTGCACTCTGTTTTAATCGGTTACTTCTGTCTTTTGTAGAACCACAATCAAACTATGTCTTACAATCCTAGTTTGGAGGGATTATACAAAGTAAGGTAGAGCGGAAACTTTCATGGCCAGGTATAATCTTACAAGACACAGGATATATGGGTAAAGATGCCATGTATTAAAAGCCAGGAATGCAATTAAAAATATTTTAAAAAACACTGTGATTCAGTGTTTTTAAATATTTTTAATTGCATTCCTGGCTTTTAATACATGGCATCTTTACCCATATATCCTGTGTCTTGTAAGATTATACAAAGTAGTTTGCCAGTTCAAATGCCCACAAAAGCAGAGCACAAGGGAACACAGAGGAAAGAGTGCTTGAGCACAAGGCTCTTTTATGCAACGCCAAACTACTGAAGGATGATTTTCAACTACATGAGCCTGCCCAAATTCTGCAGCCTTCTTCCGAGGTCCTCCTCTGTGTTCCTCAACCACCTGGGATTAGATAGGTAGTGATCAACAAGAGGGCCTTCTCAGTTGTGGCACCCAACTGACTATACTATTCCTAAGAATGATGCCTCCTATCTCCGTGCCACTGCACTGTTTCCTTGCTTCCCTTCAAACCAGCTACATTTGCTACAGCCAGGAGGAGAGGAGCATAAAATAAGCTCCAATCCCTCCCTGCAGGGGCACAACACTTCTTCTTTCATCTCCTTTAACCCTGTATCTTTCTTGCCATTGCACACCTTTTCAAAATAACAACAAGATAAAGCTTTCAGCAGATAAGTGGCAAGGCATGAGAAGACTAGCTTTAAGATGCCCCCAGTTTCAGACTTAATTGGTATTCACCTCTAGCAAGCATTGCACCGGATAGCTTGAGTGCAACAACACCTTTTCCTTCCTAGAGAGACTGCCCTGACTAGTGATGACAAAGAGAGAACTAGCTATCAAGAAGAGTCCCTTTGCCCCTTACAAACAGAACTGCATCAAATATCATGTGCTTTATGAATACAAATGGAAGCACACATTGTTCATTAGCAAGCAACAGTCAACAAAAGACAATAATCCATCGCAAGGCCCAGTTATGCACACATAATCGCAATGCAAGAGATCCGCTCGATGAAAAAAAGGAATGTGAAGCTCAACTGTCCATATTGCCGTGGTTTGCCAAGAGGAGTGTTGCCAATTTCCCTTCCAACCAAGAAGGCAGAATTTTATCTATGAGCCACCTACAACATGTAGGCTTGACATTTAGTAACACTAAATGGCACCAGATATTGCTCTTGTAAGCGTTTTGCTGCTGCATGTTTACCAACAGCATAACCTTCGAGACGATTCTGTGCTTTCTGGCATATTGTTCGGTTATAGCAATAAACAGGCTTACCAGATCGGCGCCGGGACGGGAGCGGTCTACCCTTAAAGGGGCGGGGCGTGGGGGGCCAGAACGCGACGCATTCTGGCCCCCCCACGCCCCGCCCCCTTAAGGGTAGACCGCTCCCGTCCCGGCGCCGATCTGGTAAGCCTGGCAATAAAGCCTAGGAGGACTTGGTGATAAAAAAAAGCTTATCCACCAGGTTTTTGTGATTTGATCTCAAACAGAAGGACGATTTTAGGGGATTGTATTGTTTCTTTTGTTAAATAATTTGATTATTTCTTCTTTGTGATTTAAACTCCTTTTTAAATTTATCTGTTATAGTTATGACATTGCGCTGTAGCTGACACGTTCCTTTCCAATTTTTTTTTACTCCAAGGGAAAAATGACAATAAAATAAAAAAATAAAAACATCTCAACAGAGTTAAAAAGACTGTTTTTTACGGCTAAAAGCCATGTCACCAAACCATGGAATGTGTTTAGTCTTTTGTGGGGAATGAAGAAGAGCAACTGCAGCATCTCAAAGATTTATTTAGGGTGTAATTGGCATGACTGTTGCAACTGCGGATACAGTTGGCCCTTGGTATCCACGGAGGTTCTGTTCCCATGGCTACGGGGAGGATTTCCCCTTCCCTACTCCAGATCCAAGCTGGAAAGTGAGCCATTGGGCTACACAGTCCAGCAGCTGCCAGTCCAGCAAGCCTGGATCTGAAGAGGGGAGGAGGCAGGGGTTGTTTCCAGACTGTATGGGGTTTCCAAAAGCTGGGATGCTCTTTCCATTCCCCTTTCCAGTTCCAAACCTGAAGCTGTGGGAAGGGAGGAGGAACTTGTCCCAGACCTCATATTGAGGTGCAGTATGAAGACAGGGAGAGATAGTGCAATCCAATGTGCATCCCCTGGAAAAGTCCCATTGAACTCTATGGAACTTACTTCCATGTAAGGTGTGTAGTCTGTGCAATTCTATGCATATTTACTTGGGAATATCCTATTGGACACAATTGGACTTTACTCTATGCATGCTTACTTGAATGTTTTCACAAAAACACAGCGCAATCCTGTGTAAAGATGCGCGACTGGCCTAAAAGGCAGGCCGCTGTCTCCTAAGCCCATTCCGGCTGCCCCAGCACTGCTAGAGCACTCCTTAGGTGATGGGGATGTTTGTCCCCTTCCCCAGGTGTAGGCAAAACCGAGGCCTATGGGCCTCCTCAGATGCACACCAGCTTCAGAGCTGGCATACATCCGGGGAGGCCGCGTAAGACTGGCGCGGGTTACGACGGGGCATAAGACATCGGCGTTGATAGCCACGCCCCCTCCCAGCTTGGGCCAGCCAATGGCCCCTTCCCCTGCCTCCCCAGCTCGCCAACCAGCACGGCCCTTACCTGCATCGGCTGGCACAGGTGGTGTTAGGCCACGGAGTAAGCAGTGCCAGCTTCCGCGATGGCGCCACTTACTCTCTTGTAGTCGCAAACATGCTTTACGGCATGTTTGCGACGTTTTAGGCCAGCAGAGCAAGAGCTCCACTGGCCTAAAGTTAGGCAGGATTGTGCTGCCCATCAACTTGCACAGAAGACTTATTGTGGCCAGGAACTTATCAACCAAGAATGTATTTATTTAGTTTTACACCTTCACTGCACTCTGTGAAGCTTGTTCACCCTGTCCTAAAAGGAACTTACAACAGTCTAAACAAATGCACAAGTCAATTATATCAAAAGAATTCTTTTCTTATTGGGCCATTACAACAGCCTCTCTACCCACCATCTCATTAAAGGTACAAGAATGACAACTAGTATAACAATGAGTATAACAATGAGCACCTTATTCTCACCACTGAATGAGTCAACCAACATTTAGAGCAAACAATTTGTCTCAATGTAGATGCCAGCAGATAGTCAAGTCCACTGTAGAAACCTGTTAAAAAGTTTTATAAAAGTCCCCAAATCGCTGTTCCTACGTTTACGCAGGCAAACCATGCCATTTCCAAAACTCTAAAGCAGTCTTTGAATGGGTCTTTCAGCTACAAAGAGTGCTTTAGAGCTTTGGAAACAGCACAGTTTGCCCACACAAATGTAGGAACAGTGATTTGGGGTGGGTTGTTTTTGTTAAAAACGTTTTTAACAGGTTTCTACAGTGGACTTGACTATGGCTGCGTTTGTTTTTCGGCTTCTAGCACTAGGAGCGCTTGAGAGCCTTTTTCGCCTTGTAGCACCGAGTGGTCGCATTTTTTTCTCCTTCCAGCCTGTTCACCACGCAAGACGTTTTAACTCCGAGCTCCAAGCTAAAAAAAAAAATGGCAGCCTCCTGCACCAATAGGAAGGTGGGAGATGTAGTGAGAGGAACGCGGAGCAATCATTCTGATTGGTAATTTCCGTTCATTTTGGAAGCCCCCGGTAGCAGCGATATCAAGCATGTTAGGAACGTCACTTCCTGCTATTTCCAAGTTGAAAAACAAACGCAGTCTCAATGTGGGTTCGCGGTATCCGCGGGAGTGTTCAGAACGGAACCCCCACGGATACGAAGGTCCAACTGTATTAGACAAGTTCACCAGATCTGTCAAGAGGTAACACCCTAACACAATGTTTCTCAAACTGTGGGTCGAGACCCACTTGGTGGGTCGCGACCTGATTTCTGGTTGGTCCTGCAGAGCCACCAATGAAAACACGGGTAATGGAAAGATCAGATAAGTAATTGCCTCAAGCCCGAGGCTATTCAAAAATCAGGTATCTGCTAATTGCCCTTCACAGAGCTAAGCTCCTGCAGTTTACAAGCTTGTGTACTATTTGAGTGTCTTTTTTCTGGTGTGTTTTTTCCAAGTCTGTCAATGACAGGTACTGTAGTGTGGGAGCAGGTGAAGACTGGGTCACATAACTAGGCCACTCAAGTCTTGAGGCTATTCATTAAGGCTGCCTCGTTACAAGAAATTGATTGAGTTTTTGCAAATAAATAAGTGAAATATTACTTGTAAATAAATAAATAAGTCTCGCAAAGCTAGGTGGGTCCCAATAGACTGTCATTTTTAAAAGTGGGTCTTGGTGCTAAAAGGTTTGGGAACCACTGCCCTAACAGTTAAAAGAAACATCAAGGTTCAGAGACAGGCGACCACTGAATAGCAGTTGCCAAGGGCAATACTATGTACAGTTCTGACCTTTGCATCTCAAAAAGGATACTGTAGAGCTGCAAAAGAGGTAAAACTTGAGAAATCAGCAGGCTGGATTCCTTATGAGGAAAGGCTATATTTTTTAGCTTGGAAAAAAGATAAGGGGGGAGATGTGTGAGACTTATTCAATTATACATGGTGTGGAGAGAGTGGACCGAGATAAGTTTTTCTCCCTTTCTCACAACACTAGACACTTCATTGGTCATCCAATGACGCCGAGTGGCACACAGTCTCACAGACTGTCTCAATGAGTCTCACAGATTTAAGATGCGGAAAAGGAAGCACTATTATTAAGAATATTTACATACTGCCTTTCTTTCAAGTACTTGTTCACACAGCACATGGCATTCAAGTACTGCTAGATGCGGGACCGGCCACTAACTCAGATGGGTTTAAAAGAGGATCAGACAACTTGGGGGGGGGGGGGCTTTATCACTGATTATTAGTCACGATATCCATATATTCCTTCCAGGTTCAGAGATGTGTTTCTGAATACAAGTTGCAGAGAGGCAAAGGGGGACTGGGGGAGAGAAGCCTGTCATCCGATTCCTCCTGCTTGTGGGGTTCCCAGTAGCAGCTGGCACCGGGCCAATGTGGGAAACAATATGCTGGGCTAGAGGGTCTCTGGCCTGATCCAGCACTGCGGGGCTTTCTTGTGTGCTTAAGCGCGTACACAAAAGAGAAAAGCAATCCTGGATTCATTGTCCGCATAGATATGTAGGGAGAGGACTTGGAAAGTGCCATAGGCGCGTTTCTCGCTAATAATAACGACGCAAGGGAAATGATGGAGGAGATCAGCACTGCCTGCCCAAGCCGCCCTTCCTCGTGTGGCCTCCTCGGCTCGGCCCCCGCCTCGCCCAGCCTCTCGGCCGCGAGCTCACCAGCCCGTCGATCTGCACTTGCTTCACCGCGGAGTCCCCCGGAGACGCCTTAGCCTTGGCTTTACTGCTGCCCACGGAAGAAGAGCCGGTACCGGCACTTTCCTTACGAGATGCCATGTCTGGAGCAGGCGACAAGAGAGCGAGCACACCACCCGGGCAAGAGAGAGGGAAGTACCGGAAGCGGGTTCTACAGAAACAACTTCCGGGTGGAATCCGGCGGCGAATGAGAAACGCGAGCTCTGAAAGAAGGTTCCCGTTTGAAAACAGTATCAGGCGCCGCCAGTGGCACCTCAGTCACGCTTTATTTGGTCTCTTTTATTATTGGTGTTTATTACTCTCCCCCCGAGAAAGCCCGTACTTCTTGCAGCCTTTAGAGATGGGCATGGTTGACCGAGTTTGCACACCACTAACCGGAAGAGCAAGCCCCGTCGAAGTCAGGCAGCAGCCTGCAGTCCTACACACTGATCCTACTATGCTGCTCTCTCTAAATAATATGCATGTCTACTCAGGAGTCAGTCCCATTGAGTTCAGTGGGGCTTACTCCCAGGGAAGCGTGTATAGGATTGCGTCCAAGGCAGAAGGCATGTCTCAGTGAGTAGACGACATGCATGGTACAGTATTGTGCTGTAAAGGCGCTTTGCTGTTTCTGCTACAACAGACTAATGCAACTATCACTCTGGAAGCCCTTAAATTTGGCGCTAGATTAAATACTTGAACTGGACCTTCCTGCAGTTTCAGGTTCTCGTGGTGCAGCAGCAGTCCTATATGCCTGGAAGGCAGCCCCACCACCACCACCGTGCTCACGCGAGTTCGTCCCTCCCTGCTGTGTGTGCAGGATTGCGACCTCAGACTTTTTTGTTTGCCAAACATGGCTCAAACGCTTCGTTTCAGCTTTCTGCAGGGTTGGGACAGTGGCAAGGAAGACATTTTCAGCAAGGTTTATGTTACAAGAACATAAGTGCGGACCTAGCCAATGAGATCTAATTAATCAATGGTTGGGAAAGCGAATACACTTCCACGAAGAGACGCGAATCTCCGACAGTAGTAGCAGCACCAGCAGCGCTTTCGCCTTTTAAACCACGCCTGCGTGCCTGAACTGTTTGCTCTTCCGGCGGGAGGCTCTGCTTCCAGGGCGAGGACACCGCCACCGCATTAAAGAGGCGGAAGGTGGTTGTGCTGGCGGCGGCGCTATGAAGATCAAGCGGCAAAAACACGCCAAGAAGACCATGGGCTTCTACAAGCACAACTTCGGCTTCCGGGAGCCCTTCCAGGTTTTGCTGGATGGCACCTTTTGCCGGGCCGCGCTGCGCAACAAGATCCAGATCCGAGAGCAGCTGCCGGGCTACTTGGCTGGAGCCACGCAGCTCTGCACGACGCGGTCAGTTGACGGGAGCGAGCAAGCTGGCTGTGTCGCGTTGTTGCTACTGCTGGGGACGTGACTGTGAATCGGGGGGCGGGACAGCTGCTCGCGATGCGTGGGAGGGGCAGGCGCGGTTGGCCCATCTGGCCCTCCTTGCTGGGGGGGGGCCTGCTTAGGGTTAGAAAATGCAGGGCCTGTAAACCATGCCGAAGGCCCGGGGTTCAATCCCCAGCCTCTGCAGGTAGGTCAGAGAAAAAAATTCCGTCTGAGTGCTGCTGCCAGTCAGTGTTGAGCTAGTTGGACCAACTCCATAGAAGGCAGCTCCCTATGTTCGCACACCTGCATCAAATTGCTGTTCATGATCTCTTGCTGGGGACATTGATTTTTTTGTCTTTTCAGTAAAACTCGCACATTCAAAAGGGTGAGGCAGTCATTAAGGTGCCCCCTTTTTTTGTTGCAAAAGACTAATTTATTGTGGCAGAAGTTTTTATGGATGACAGCCCACTGAGCTAGATGCCTGGATTGTTGTTCTCTGCAATCTTTCTGTCTGTGCGATTTATACTGTGCTTTTCCGTGTTAACGTTAACTGAAAGCAGCTTATTTATTGCAGTGATCTGCCCTTTTCACAGGGAGTATCGTGGCAACATGGTTCACCACCCCACCCCCATAACTGTAGTGTTAGTTGTAATAACTGTCTGTAAGCTGCTTTTGTTGTTATAGATGGAAAAGTAGGTATACAATACATACACAAAATAAAATACTGTACAAACCTATGTATGTTACTTGGAATTCAGTGGTGCTTACTCCCAGGTAAGTGTGCGTATAATTGCAGCCTGTGAATTAGTTTGATATAATTAGGCCTCTTGTTTAGAATTTAAAATCCTTTCCATTTTTTCTTCAAATAAAACTCTTTGCTATTATCCTCTTCTCTCATTTTCCTTTAGATGTGTCCTCAAGGAACTGGAATCCTTAGGAAAGGAATTGTATGGTGCAAAACTAATTGCACAGCGATTTCAAGCTCGCAGCTGTTCGCACTTCAAAGATCCCGTGAGTGGCTCGGCCTGCCTGCTTTCCATGGTAGAAGGTGGCAATCCACACCATTACTTCATTGCTACACAGGTGATGTTCTTTCACTTCAGTTTATGTGTCTAAAGTGCCTGATTTCCTCCTTCATGGCTTGGAATCTGGCCAGTTGATGAAGTGAGCTTTGATTAGGCAAGACCAGCTTTCCTTTTTTGCGTGGTTGTGAGAAGTCCTTAGTTTACAGACATGCATACATGGCCTGTGCAGCTCCAACAGCACAGAAGAGTATTTGCTAGCTTGGCTTACAGCCTGGCTCGAAAGCATGTTTCCTCAGAAGTACGTCTCATTGAGCAAAAGGGGACTTAAGTAGGCTTACCATAGTCCTGGATCTGGCCGGGACAATCCCAGTTCGGGAGCCCAAATCCCAGGCTCCCAGCAGGTCTCCTGTTTGTCCTGGCCATCCAGGACTGCCCCCCTGCAGCACCGCTGCGTCTTCCTCTTATTTGTTCCAAGTTGTGCGAGGCTGGGACAAAGTCCCTGCCACTGGTGACGTCACGATTCCGGACCCCGCCCCAGTGACGTCGCTGCCATGCCCCCCTGCATCGGGGGGGGGGATCTAGTAAGCCTAGACTTAAGTATGCTTGTCTTGCTGAAAATATGTATGCCTAGGATTGCAGCCTTCCTGCAGCGAGCATTCCAGCAGTCACAGAGGCAGGGCCTCTGTGTATGAATATGTGACGTTTGACAAAGGTGTGTGATATTTGGGGGGAGGTTGTTACCCTTCAGTTCCTAGATCAGGAGACGGCTGCATGTCGTCTTCCCAGCAGTGGCTAAAGCATTGGGGATTGGAGCACTTGGGCATGTCTGAGAAGATCAGAAGGGGGGAGTTGGGGGGCTTATAACTCTGTGTGCAGAAGAAGTGAGGGCCTTGAGGCATTTTGCCATTTCTGTCTTGTCCCAGGTTGATATTTAATACAAAGAAGTTTTGAGCTTTCAAAGTACCGGTACTTCACACATTATTTCAGTCATCCTTACAGCCCTGCAGTGTAGATAAGTAGCATTATCTCCATATTGCAAACGGGGGATTCACAGCAGACGTGAGATTTGAACCAGGAATATCTATTCCAGGGGTGTCAAACTCCTTTCATACAACAGGCCGAATAGCATTCATGGTATCTGCTAAGGGCCGGAAGTGATGTCACTGGGGTTTCCTGATACTTGGCAGTGTTTTCTGGGAATTATCTGCTTGGTTCGTGCTCTGCCTTCATATGCAGAACATCTTTACAAAAACCTGGTTGTCTTAAGATTGGGCTTTGTTCTATTTTGATAGGACCAAGAGCTGGCAACAAAAGTAAAGAAAAGGGCTGGAGTTCCTCTTCTCTTTATAATTCAGAACACTATGGTGTTGGACAAACCTTCTGGCAAATCTGTAGCCTTAGCTCAAGCAATACAGACCCAGCAACTTATTCCAGAGCATCAGAAACTGAACATTGCACAGCTCAAAGAAGAACACAACCTAGTGAAGACCTCGGAGGCCAAAAACAGGAAACGCAAAAAGGCCAGTGGCCCCAATCCTCTTAGTTGTCTGAAGAAAAAGAAGAGAACGCAAGAGACCCCACAGCTTTCAGCAACTAAGAAAAAGGGGAATAGGAAACGCAAGAAAAAGAAATTGGAAGCTACAACTGGGGCTGTGCAATCAGCGCCACAAACTATAGAAACATGACAATCCTCTGCGTTCTGGCTGCAGACAGTGTCTTCAGATAAACCATGTCAAAATAAAAACATTTCCTTTTTAGAAACAATCTGACTTTATATGTACATGTAGTACTTGTATAGTGGGAATTCTTTCTCTCCCCTGCTGCCACTAGTTTAGATCTCATTTTGGAGAGATTTGTTAAATAATGTGTGGAACGGTGTGAGGGCAGGCTCGGTTGTGTGGTGCCCAGTACCCTCAGTTGGCACAAGTGAGGAGAACAACCAAATCGTGCAGCCAATGCAGTACTCATCGGGCTTGTTTCCCTCCTCCCTGTGGCGCACACACAATGGCACACACAGTGCTTTCTCATTGGCCATTCTGCTTGGGAGACCGTTCCTGCTTCTCCAGACCCTAGATGAGTAGAAGCTGCTTTGGGTACTTGCTAGTGAATTCAGTGATGGTTTCTAGTAGAGCTTGCTCTGCACATGTTGTGGAACAAGGCAGTAGGAAGCTAAACTTGTAGGGTAAACTGCACCACCTTGGATTGCAGGAGGGTGAATTGCATGTTGTGTTTCTGATGTTAAAACCTCCCAGTAACTACAAAAACTAGCATAGCAAATCAAGCTAGACTGTTTGTCCTAATGTGCTAGACTGTTTAATTTTGACTTGCAAGGAGATTTTTTTTCCTTCTTCTTAATGTGGGGAGCATTGAAAAGTGGTATCCTTTGTATTCTGGAGTGCCAGATGTTACCACCTCAGTCTGTTGCATACATAGACTCACAGCGCAATCCTATCCCAACTTCCCCCACCCAGAAGCGTCATGGGGCGGGGGGGGGCCCGGGCAGCAAGTGGGGGGGGTTGACAAAGCGGGCGGCGGAGGCGACAACAGAGGCGACAACCACGCCATTTCAGCAGCGGGCGGAGAAGACGATGTTTTGGCCTGCCCTGCACGTCTGAAGGTATGTGAAGCAGCGGTGACGTCGCTTCTGGTGCTGACGTCATTGTGATGCCACTACCCCCATCGGTGTAACCAGCAGGGGAGGGCAGGGTGGGAGGCTTTGGAGGGGAGGGGGGATTTGAATCCCCCTTTGAATCCCCCTTTGGAGGGGATTTGAATCCCCTTTTCGTTCTGGAGCCTCCCGTTGTCGCTGGCTGCACCAGTGGGGGAAGTTGGATAGGATTGCGCTGTCAGCCTAGTCCCTGGATTCAGTTTCAAAGAAAAGTAAATAGGAACATGGGTACAATCTAACCCAAATCTCGCTGACTTAAGAAGGAAGACCGTAACGTGTTAACTATCCCACTGAACCCAGTGCTTTAGTTTAGGTTGTGCTGTATGCTTTTGGCATAATGGATAATTCCATTAAGTGTTTGCTTAAAGTAACAATACTGTGCAGCATTCAATTCTTTCTGCCACCGAAGATTAATTTTGAATGCGCTATCAAATGTGTAACCCCCAAGGAAATAATCGTATTTCTATTCCAGATCCAATTTATTTAATGACACAACCTGAAATGGATAAGCCCTTTAACAGGGCAGCCTCTATCCTTATTATCAGATCCCGATTCAGTCAGGCTCCAGACCTGAACAGCTCTCTTGAAAGACCATTTGTAATGCTGAATGACAAATCCTGGAGCCAGGATGATAATCTTGGGAAAATTCTATACATATACTTTGGTCTCTCAGCAAAAAAAGAAAAAACCCTAGTGATTAATGGGCTCTGTATAGTCAGGACATGAGCCATAGCATTAATTACTGCCGAAGGTTGAAAGACGCGTACCAAAATAATTGCAAAAACGTGGAGGCAGAAGATGCTTGAAATGTGTACAGATGACTGCAGGGAAGGTCAGGGTCATGATGACTGCTGGCCTTACTTCTGTCTTGTTTGCAGTTGCATCTGTCCTGAGGTCTGTGTGTGCTCCCCCAAAGGCAAGCCCCTGAATTCCTCCCCTTGTCACTTTTAAATCTTATTGAACTACCCAGCTGGCTTCTGAGATTCTTGGGGAAATGCCCCACATGCTTTCAAGCATATCTTTCAGCGCAATCCTAACCAACTTTCCAGTGCCGGTGCAGCCACAATGCAGCTCCGAGGTAAAGGAACAAATGTTCTTTCACCTTGTGCCCCTGCACTGCAAAATGCAGTGTGTGCCCTGTTGGCACAGCTATGCTGGCGCTGGAAAATTGGTTAGGATTGCACTGTTTGTCCCCTAAGGCTTAAGGAGTAGAACACTGGTTTTGTGTCTTTAATTGTCGTCGGTGTCTTCATTATCCCCAGGCGTGCATGTGTAAAGCAGGCCCTAAGCCATGTACATTGTGCTTCATTCAAAAGAGACTGCAGGCTGGCTCGGTGTTGGAAAAATCCTATGGACCTAGGTTTGCATTTTGTATTTATGCTGTGTGGTGCCATAACCAGCAAGCACCCTGCTTTACACAGTGTGGCAGTATAATCTAGAGCTCCTGCCAGATGCAATACCACACTGGAGAAAGGGGCCTTGCACTTGATCCTATGTACATTTTCCTTTGTACATTTCTTTGATGTTAGAAGTTCAGCTGTAAGGTTGGACTATGTATGGCCACAGGAGGAAGTCAATAAGAGAGATAACTAGTACAACAGACTTCAATGTTTAGTAATCTAATGCCAATACAGAAGACAAAGTAATTATCCTAAGGTTCTTCATCTCCTAAAGAGAAGATGATAAAGTGACTGGAGATAACAGCAGCCTCCCTGAGCTAATCTGTTGTAATTGTTGCTGAAGTCTGTCCATGCATTTTTCAAATCCAGTGGTCAGATCAATAGACCATTCCTATGGACTAGAATAAGAGCTTTTCGATATGCTTGCTTTGACTTCCTTTACTGTAGCTAGAGGCAGTTCATACTTAACAGTCAACTTTTTCGCTACCAGAGGTGGTCTTGATTGAGACTAAACAGCAAAATTGGAGAGTGTGTTTATATCATGCCCGTCACCATATCCTAGGTAATGATATATGTCACTAAAATAATCACAAAGACTAACAGAACAAATTCACTTGGAACGAGCAGCAGGTTTCTGTGACAGTCACAGCCCCCAACAGTAAGAGCCAGCAGCTCGAATTGGACCTGGAAATGAATGGACAGCTTGTACCTTCCATAGAATGAGCGTCAAATTCTCCCCCTCTGGGGCTCCCTTAAGCAGTCTAGGGGTGAAGCATTTTGCATCAGTTGCAGTTTCCAAATACTCTACAGGAGCAGCCCCACATATGTTACATTGCAGTAGTCAAAATGAGAGATGACCCAGATTGCTGTGGCCAGATCTGTTTTCTCCAGAAAAGGTTGTAGCTGGTGCACCAGAAAAAGAAACCCAGGGGTGCTCCTGGTTAGCTTCACCACTTGCCCCTCCAGGAGCAACCCCGAACTGTACCTGCTATTTCAGAGGAAGTGCTACCTCCAAAACAAATATAATCTCCCCTCCAAGATCAGCTGTCTTACTGACCAACAGGCCTTGGTCTTAAGATTGCATTAAGCTTCAACTGGTTTGTCTACATCCAGCCCATTACCACCTCTAGACCCCACTGGCAATTCAGAACTTCCACCAATTCCCTGGGATCAGATGGCATAGTAAGACACAGCTGAGTGTCATCAGCATACTGGTGATTCCTTAGCTCAAATCTCTGCATAATTTCCCCTAATTATTTCACATAGAAGTTAAACAACATTAGGTGGACAGTACTGAACCCTTAGAGTAGTTGTTTCTAAACTTTACCCAGAAGTTGGGACCACTGTAAGTAGTTGCAGGAGGGGGGGCAACAACACTTCTGGATCACGCTGCTGCCACTGAGAAAAAGGGGGTTCCACTTTCCAGGGGGTTGCGCCGGCCCGCCGGAGGGTACAGGTAGCCCTCAGCCCCCTCTGCAGGCCTCCCTGATGCAATCATGACCCACTTCCAGTTTTTGTCTGAAACCGTAAGTGGGTCACGATCGCATCAGGGAGCCGTTCTGAGGTGCGGGGAGGCCCACAGAGGGGGCCATGGGCCCCCCACATCCTCCAGGGGGCCAGTGTGACTCCTAGGGAAGTGGAATCCCCTTTTTTGCGGCGGCGCAATCCAGGAACTGCTATCACCACCATTGTGACATTGCCACCCCCCTAAAGGGGGTAGCGACTGGTTCCCACTGGGCTGGGGAGTCAATGCCCAGCTTAGGAACCTATGCTTTAGGGAGTTCCTTCAGATACACTAGTTCTAGGCCAAACAATGCGCTGCCCAGTCACAATCTTGCAAAGCAGCCCAGGAGAATACCAGGGTCAATTGTATCTAAAGTTGCTGTGAGGACCAGTGGAATCAGTAGGGGTGCACTGTCATCATGAAATTCATAGCAAAGAACACCAACCAGGGTGACCAAGATGGTCCCAGTATCAAACCCAGACCAAAAGCCAGATTGACATGGGTCTATTATCCACTTCATCTAAGACCATAGTGATATCCAGGGGAGCGCTGAGGTGGACACATTCAACTCCAGGAATCTGTGCTTCTCCCTACCCTTGGACTACGTCAAACCACACATGAAACATGACCCTTTCATACCTGTCTGGTAGGTTTTAGCTACCACCTGCACTGTGAGGAAGGCCATGGTACAAGTTTTCTACCCAGCTGTGAGTCTGTCCGTCACTCACCAGCCCACTTGCTGAGTTACTTGAGGAGAGAGGAGGACTGGAGAACATCTCAAGCAGAAGTTTCCTGCTTCGCTTCTCACACAAACCTCTCCAATACAATCACATCCATCCAAGACCTTTTCTGTAGACAGGCCTTTTCTGTGGAGACAGAAAGTTACTTGCTCGTTAGGTTAAATGACTAGACAGGTTCTAGTCATTTGTTTAATCAAAACAAAGAAAAAGGTTTATTGGGCGTGAACATGGGACAAGAGGAAAAACAGATGATCAAATTCTATACTTCAAAATATAGTAAACACAGATTCTAGCTGCACTTCTTTACCTGCAACAAGCAACTTATAGAAATTCAGCCTCATGCAGCCTCCTTTTCCCTTTGACCAGAGTGAAAATGTCAGTTTTAGGAATTAAACCTGTCCATGCTGAACTGCATTCCTTTCTCTTGGTGGGTATATTACAACTTAACCCAGCTGTCAGCTCTCTTTTATCCCCTAGTGTAAATGGTTGCATAGGCTTGAAAACAGTTCTCTTTTCCTTGAAAGAGAGGGACAAAGCTAGCTGTGTTGAAAGACAATTTTTCTTATTTCTTCTAGTTGATGCTTTGTCTGATCCTACTAAAGTAGTCTTTGCAAAACTAACAGCACTTTAGCAATAGACTGTAAGCATTATAACACAACATTTAAACCACCTGCTTTAAGGATAGCTGGAATATGAGCCACATTTCAAACCAGAGAGGATGCCCATTGAAAGAAAATCTGCAGCTAGTACAGTACTCTTTAACTAAGGCTATCCCCCCCTCCCCCGGACAGAATGCCTGGTTAAATGAATAGACTCTGCAGAATAGTAAGCTTCTGAAAAGCAACTGCTACAGATTACCTTAAAAATGTTATAGTGAACCCTTGATTTAATGGACTTTGCTTCATTAAAAACTAGTCATATGTTTTGCACAAGCACATGTGCATTGTCATAATGCATTCAGATTTAATGGACTTTTAGCATTAATGGACATCCCTTCTCCCTATTAGTCCGTTAAATCGAGGGTTCACTGCACTTTTTAAATGGCATACAAAATGACTAGAAACCGGCTGCTGTTAGAAAAGTACTGCGCTCAGTTCTGATAGCCTTCAAGATACAAACAGATTTATGTGCCATAAGCCTTCTATGCGTGGACAGAGATAGCATGTGCAAAGATAGCAACTCTGCAAAGCTCAAAGATACATAAGGCCATTCACAATGGATTTCCACTTCATCCAGAACATGCACCAATGGAGAGCCACTTTTCTTTATTACTATTTCAAAGATCAGAAGATTGAGTCCAGTATTAAAAACAGATCTTTGGGCTGAGCCCTGGCACAAATTAAGTCTTGTTTAACATGAAAGCAATCAGCTTGGAAGCATCAAAAAGAAAAGTGTGTGTAATATGACTTTTTTCCTCATCCATGTTCAAAGGAAATCACAATGGCTTGTAGATAAAGATGAGCTGCCTATCAACAGGAAATTACACTCTTAAATCTTCATTCCCTGGCATTTTGCCCATCATAACATAGCCTTTAGCAGGGATTCCTATCTGCTAGACTTGCCTTGTGCCAAAAACCTAAGCTCAAAACAACCCACTTTGAACAAGGGGCAAGAGAAGGTTATGCACTCCAATCATGGCTGCACTGACAAAAATTGAGAACTGCAAATATGCACTGAATGGTCCTTAATAGCGCGTGCGTGCACACACACACACACACACACACACACACACACACACACACACACACACACACCCAACACAGACTGTACCATTCAACAAGCTTCATGTCCTGTTTTAGATCAGATGTTTATGAAAACGGGGTTAGTACAGCTTTAGCTTTAGCTTCATTGCAGATTGGCCTTGATCCCTCTTAAAACCACAGATAGTGCATTCGTTTCCAAAGCATCTGCATTTGGTTTTAGTGTATCTGCCAGGCTATCCAGTCACTCAACGTAATTACAGACATCAGTGGACCAAAAGAGACAGCAGCATTTCTGCCTCTCTTGCGCTCTCATTCACACTAGAGAGAACAGGCTGTCTTTGCAAGCTGGGATTGCTCCTGCCAGATGCTGTAATTTAGTGCTTAGAGATTTCCTACACTCATTTCAAGCTTGGTAAGTCTTCAAGACAACATAATCTGCCTTCTTAAATAGTTTTGAGAGGATCATTAAGACTTTTTGTACAGGGAAGATTCAGAGCAATCTCAATGCTCAACTCATCCTACTGCTAGACTCTTCTGAATCGGTTTGGCAGCAACTTTTGAAAACAAAAATTGATAATTCCGAGCTTGTCTACCATTTTAAACCACCTTTGGTAACATGAGCAAAGGTAGTTGTTCAATGCCTTTTAAATCTTGGTGGCATTTGATATCCAAGGCTGCTTTGGCAAGATGGAGCCCAGAAATGCAACATTTTTAAAGCATGTAAAGATTTCTGCAGGCCAGCGGGTGGCGCAGTGGGTTAAACCACTGAACCATAAGCTGTCGATCGAAAGGTCGGCAGTTCGATTCCCGTGACGGGGTGAGCGCTCGTTGCTTGGCCAGCTCCTGCCAACCTAGCAGTTCCAAAGCATGTCAATGCGAGTAGATAAATAGGTACCACTTGCGGGAAGGTAAACAGCGCTCCGTGTTCCAGCTGCATGCTACGCGCTGCGGCAAGGAGAGTCATGCCGGCCACATGACCACGGAGGCGTCTTCGGACAATGCTGGCTCTTCGGCTTTGAAATGGAAATGAGCACCACACCCTAGAGTCGGACACGACTGGACTTCATTGTCAGGGGATACACCTTTACCTTAACCTTAAAGATTTCTGCAACACAGCATGTTAACTTCCTTTAAAAAAAAAGTAGGGGGGGGACAAACATCCTGATTGCAGACTAATACTTGAAAATGAAGGTAGTGAATGTTCTGCAATGTTGTATGGATGGAATTTTATCTGGTCTCCCTTTGCTGGAGAATACCTAAGAAAAAACCACCATAAACCCAGTCAGGGCAGGGCTTAGAACCACACTGTTTATTTTTGTTGCTCCTCCCTAGTCTCCATGGGTGGCATCATCCAAAGTAATGAGAGCAGAACTCACTCATCATTGATGCAGAAAAACTCCCAGAGCTAACTCAATCAAGTATCCCAGGACTCAACGATCGAACCATCAAGGACCATCTAGAAGTCCTCTACCCAACTCAGCCCACTATTGTTCCCATTGTTTTCTGTAAAATGTGTTTCCAAAAGTCTCTTGTAAAAACTGTATGACTCTGTGACTATGCACATTCTCAGCAACCATGTGATGTTCTGCTTGGAAATGTATAAAAACTGTGCTCACATGTAGCAAAGGGTCAGTGCCCCTCTTGGGGTGCTGTCCACTGCGCTGCGTAAACAAATAAACCCATACTTTTCCCTTGTTCACTAGTCTTCTTGGTCCTCCATTATTAACTATCCTCTGCTTAAAAATTCCGCTACATCATGCAGCAGTGCTTTCCCCTCCTTCCAAATATAACCCCCATTTCCCTCCAAATCCAATCTTGAGGGGCAGCAGGGGATCTCTACCCGTCAGATGGGTGCAGGAGTCTACAATGGGAAGGGGGGGGAAGAGAGAGAAATAAGCAAAATATACGGTATAAGGGAAGCCAGTCTTGAGTGAGCAGACGTGTCCTTGCACTCACACAAAGCAAACTGGATATAAATCCATGGGTGTAAGGGTGAGACTCTGGATAAGTTGGATTTGACAACAACTGCTTCTACAGTATCCTCTGTTCTCTCTGCTGAAGGGCTTGGGAAACGAGAATACATTTCCCTCAGCATCCAGAGAGTGATAAGCAGTTTGCCTTTATATCACCATTTCCTCCCTCCTGTCCCCTCCTCTTCTTACCCTGTGAGCCCTTCTTACTGGATTCCTGTTCATCCAAGGAAGTGAGCAATTTTATGCAATTAGCAAACTGATGTAATAAAACATACAGCTGTCAGCAGGAAGTCTGATTGGTGCAGGTCTAAATCTGTCTTTACAAAGCAGTCTTCCCCATACTTTTGCCTTCTACAAAAAACTAAGCTCCTAGGAATATAGCTTAACTACTGTGGCAACACAGAAGCACAGCACCCCTCTAGAACAAGTCACTCACCAAATTTAGTTCCAAGATAACAGGCCCCAGAGTATCTGAAGACACATGATACAGCAACCTTGCTAAATCAAAGCATGTTGGGTCTTAAGGTGGACACACACACCGGCCATGTGGCGGTGCGTCGAGCAGCATCCGCGTGTGGCTCGAAAATCTTGGCGTGTCTTCTCTTACAAGCTCGCACCACAATGCAGGAGAGCTGCGCTGTGAGCAAAGTTGGAAAAATTGAACTTTGGCCGCGTTTGGACAATGAGAGGCCACATTCGGAGCAAAGCATTGGCCATTCAGAATAGTCTGAAAATACTCAATTCTGATTGGCTAAAAGAGCAGGGGGTGGGGCAGGACATCTTATCCTTCTCCGTGCAACTTTCTTTGGTGTAACCAGGGTTCGTTGCAGCATGTCGGCTACTCTCGCAACACACCCCGACGCAGGCAGCATGTCACAGGCTTTAGCCTCATCAGTGCCTGGATGGAAGACTGCTCAGGAATCCTATGGACATCACTGTGGGATCATGGAATAAAGATAGGGTATGAATGAAAGTATCAAAGATCAAAGTTTCTCTCCCGCAGTGATTCCAAAGAGTAAATCCTTAGTAAAATCTCTTCCTTGTTGGTCTAGCATTTCTTCTAGTCCAATCCTTAACTTTTAGTGGTGGCAAGTCTGTTTTGACAGCAATACAATTGTGACTGAAGAATTAATCCTTTAGGTAACTTGATACAGAGCTTACCTTTAGAGGGACTGCTTGTTTCCCCTGGGTTTGCCAGAGACTCAAGGACAAGCAGCAGCAGATTGCTGGGGAGAGGCACTAACATGTTTCCTCCCCATATCTTGTTTAGCTGCTCCACTATAGCAGTGTATTGTAAATCACTGTGGGGATCTTTCAGAACAAAAAGCAGGGTATACATCTTTAAAGTAAAGTTTGCCTGAGTTAGTGAACAGAAACTTCCTGTAACAAAGCTGCCTCAAATAGAACAAGAGAAAGTATATTTTACCCAGCATGTAATTAATCCTTGCCATAGGATGTTGTGATGGCACCTGGCCTATATGCCTTTAAAAAGGGGACTGAACAGATTTATGGAGGAAAAGTCCACCACAGGTTACAAGCCATGATGGGTATATGCAACCTCCTGGTTTTAGTAGTAGGCTCTCTTAAATGCCAGATGCAAGGGAGTGGCAACTTGTGGTCTTGTGTGCTCCCCGACACGGGCGTCGCTCCGGTAGGGGCGGGGCTGTAAGTTTCGCTCCGTCCTAGTCCCTTTACCGAGCGAGCAGGAGGCGGCCCCGCCCCCTCACTGTCAGAGCCTTTCCCCTGCTGAGAAAGCAGCAGGCAAGAGACCCTGCCTGCTGCTTTCTCCGCAGGGGAAAGGCTCCGACAGTGAGGGGGCGGGGCCGCCTCCTGCTCGCTCGGTAAAGGGACTAGGACGGAGCGAAACTTACAGCCCCGCCCCTACCGGAGCGACGCCTTTGCTCCCCGAGGCATCTGGTGAGCCACTGTGGGGAAGCTGGACTAGATGGGCCTTTGGCATGTTCTTTTATATATCACACACACACACACACACACAAGATAGTAGCACCAATATGCAATAGCTTATAACACAACTTTTATTAGAAAAGTTATACATAACAGCAAATATTTTCAAGAATATTACCCTTGAAAAGCAGCAAAAACCAGACTAACAAACCTTAACAAGAAACTAACGACCTTCTCTATAATTAAACATTCAAGTTATCTACAATGTCTCTTTGTACAAAGGGGGAGGGATATGGTTGTACAGGCACATCATGTCAAAAATAAAGCTGCAGTAACTATTTTATACAATACAATTAACTTTCTCAAGGATTATTAAAACATGTCGCAAATTTTAAAACATTCACATAATTTTACACTTGGGTATACACTGAAATCTCAGTCCCAGAAGAGAATCATTTCACAAAAGTGCCAACATTTAAAACCAAAACCTTTAGTGTAGTTTTGTTGACATATCTACCATCAATATAATCACCACATGATGCTGGTATGGCCTGATCCTAACAGTAAAGCCTTTATTTTAATAGTAAAACCAAATTGGAGGTCATTTGTAAAGCTATTCCGTGTTCTAGAAGTGTGCATTATTGGAAAATACAGCTTTCATAGAAGCTGCAAAAGGTAGCAGGGGATCCATTAATACTTAAACAAGATTGATTGATAAATGTAAGTTACCAGCCTGTAAAATATACATCTGTAGCTTACCATCCTTTTAGGGCCAGTGATGTCCTGTATTAACATTTTATTTTTAAAAATCTAACTTGCTCAAACTCAGAGATCTAGCTAGCTACCAGATTGCAAACCATTTTGATTTAGCTAATCTAGATCTGCTCCAGAAGTTTGGCATTTCTATGAAATTCTAAAAATATTAAAATACTCAAGAGCTTGATTCAACAAAAAAAGCTTAACTGTAGTTGGCTGCCTAAGGGTAGAACTATTCCATCCTCACAACTAACTATTATTGGAAGTGGACCGCATAGAAAAGGAATGTTATATTCAACACAAAAAGTGTTCTTTTGCACTTCAATGAGGTTTTGAAAAAAATATTTTTCCATGGACACCCATTTAATTTTAAGTCTTTAGTAATTTAGAGCTGCTTTGAGCTCTATTCTAGAGATACCATGGCACAGCAAAAACTCCTGCCAGGCACTAACATTCATATTGGTAGCTCCAAGGGGCACCATCGGAAGCAGGAAGATAATAAACATTGACAGAAGTTTGGGCAAATTCACTACTGTGAGGAAATGAGCACATTTTAGACATGTTTGGCAAAGATTTTAAGGAGGTTGGCCATTTTGGGTCTCCTGGAGTTGATTAAAAATAGCATTCTAGTTTACTAAGCAGATAATTGTAAAACAATTTAGTCATAGTTACATGCACCAATATTGCACACATTTGTTTTGAATTTTTTTTAAAACAATCTTTGTAAAGGTCCTTGAGTCACTTTCTCTTATCTCTGCAACTGGAACTCAAGTCACCCAGTGCAGGAGAGTTTCTAGAAATGAAAAAGTGGTAAAATGTAATAGAAAAAATCAAACACAAAAGCCAACAACTGTACAGACAATGAAATCTAGATTTCTTCTTCTGTGGGCCTCACACATAGGGCAATGTGTAAGCACTAATGAAGCTAACTATACAAATCAAGCATTCAAATAATATGGAATCTGGGACCAGGAGTTGCAATGATGTCACTATATGGTTCTTCTTGTGTCAGCTCTATAGCTTGCTGCTTTTTAAGTACCAAGAAACTGTAGAATTTTGCTGCTGCTTGTTTGCGGTTTGTATTCCTACACAGCTCGAGCAAACTGATGGATTCTGCTCCAGTCTTGGCAAGAGCTCTCTGAAAACACATAGAAGACAGTTAGTGGTCCGTGTTTCTCCAGAACATTACAAATGAACCCATTTGGTCCCCCAAATGAACTTACAAACTCATCATTGGCAAAGCACTAGTTTTATTCTAAAGTAGAGGTTCTCAACCAGTGGTACTAGTACCCAGAGGGGGAGCCAGACCATTTTGCACCCGGTGCGGGTGTGGACCCCTTACGCCCCATCCCCGCACACCTTTTGACACCCCCCTTTATGTCACCGCAACACGTTTTGGCACGGCCGTAAGGGGTGCTCCGGTTTTGTTTTTTCGGGTCTTTTTCTGTGTTTTTTTTTTTTTACTTTCACGGGCAGCTGCCGCCCCCACCCCCCGCTGCTTTCCAGGGTGGCAGCTGCGTCGTGTGTGCGCTTTTGGGGTACTTAGCTTGTCTCGGCCGGGCAACAGGCAGCATTTTCCCGGATCGGCGGCATCCATCTTGAATGGGCGGGTCTCTCTAGGAATCTCTCTCCGTCTCGCTGGTCCTCCAGGCCTCTCTAGGGCTCTGGAGGACCGACCAGCAAGACCAACGAGACGGAGAGAGATTCCTAGAGCCCATTCAAGATGGATGCCGCCGATCCGGGAAAATGCTGCCTGCTGCCCCGCCGAGACAAGCTAAGTACCCCAAAAGCACACACACACCCTGGGGGGGGGGCACACGATGCAGCTGCCGCCCTGGGAAGCAGCGGGGGGGCAGCAGCTGCCCACGAAGTAGTTAAAAATGGAGAAACAAAACGGAAAAAATCAAAAACTAAAACAAAACTTGAGGCCTACACCCCACCCCCTCAGCCTCAGCTCCCTACACCCTGGGGCCCACCGCACCCCATTCTGCGACGCTTCTGCTAGTACCACTCGGACTGCCGGACCACCAGAATCCCGCTCTGATACAGTGCTTTTTTGCTCCCAAGAGGCTCCTGCCTTTAGCCGAGCCTCTGGGGAATGCTGAGAAGGGCATTCCCACCCGCCCAGAGCCTCCTACCTGTGTTTTCTGGTCTCCAAAAACCTGAACACACAGAAGTAACTGGCAATGATGTCATCGCCAGTCACTTCCAGTGGTACGCAACAGGAGAGTGGCGCTGGAGGTGGTACTCAGCTGGAAGGCGGCTGAGAACCCCTGTTCTAGAGAGTACTCACCCTTCGCTGAAGCCTGGAGGAGGGTGGGGTGGAGGTCTCCTTTACCTCCTGTTGAAGTTTTGAAAGGATGGGAAAGCAGCAAGACATTTGCCACTTTTGGAGCCTCAACACAACAGGCACAAGTCCCTGCACCTTGTAGTTTAGAAGTGGGGAGGAGGGCAGGGGTCCCTGCAATGATCCTGGGTGTCAGAGAAACTCAAACACCTATGGAACTCAGTGGGACAGGCCTTCCTCTTCTGGGGAGGGGCAGGGATGGCAATAAGTACCAGTTTTTACATTTTATATATTACATTTCTATGGTCAGGTTGGAAAGAACTATGTTTTTATATTTCAAACAAACATCCCTAAAGAGGCCTTCAGATGTGAAGTCCCTTCAGACAATTCATATTTAAAGTACTTCATGCACTACTAAATAGAAAACAATTTTGTACCTGAAGACCATGAAGCATCTGTTGAGTTCTCTTGTTCCATCGTCTTTCCTCTTGATCTTGATCACCTCCAGTACCATCTTCCTCCTGCAATCACATTTCAGAATAAAAACAATTTCAGACAAACACAATTGAATAAGCCTCCTCTGCTTATAAAGAAAAAGAAATAGCTGGAAAGTTTGACTGACTTGAGTTGAATACCAAGGACAACAGAAGAATGAGGAAGACAACTGATTATAACTACTTTACATGACCCAGGGCAATCCTGTGTAAGGAAGTTAGATCCACCAACTTAGCTATGACATTGTAGCCTCCATGTTGAGAGATAGTGGGCTGTATCCTAAATCTCATGGGCAGAAATCTGGGCAAGTAGGCTTCCCTGCCTGTTCTCAGGACCCACCCATCCCCTGCAACTGTTCCCAGGGGAGTTTCAGGAACAGGATGGGATGAGGTGTGGGGAGCTGCAGGGGAGGGGGAAGAATTTATCCAAACCAGGCAGAGGCACATTCCATAAGAGAAGGTTGTACTTTACTTTTGGAAAACTGAAATGGAACTGTTGCACCCACATTTAAGTTGGTCAGTATGTAAACACTTTCCTCTTTTTTTTAGCAGAAGTCAGGGAGTAACAGTCCCAATTCCATTACTAAAACACACTAAGTAGTTGTCATATTTCAATTATCTAATTGACTCCCTTTGAGTGCAATCATCAATTACCAAAAACCTTGTTTGTGCTTCAGGTGGAATATTTCTAGATCCACGTTGCAAAATTACTTAAATACAAAACAAAAATAATCTACATCTCCCTAGCTTATTTTAGAAGACCAAAATCATACTATTTCATTAGTGAGAGAAAAAAAATCATACAACCCATGGACAACAAAATGCACAAAAGCTTTGTATCTACGAGAATCTAATCTAAAGCACACCTTGCATAAAAGCAAACATACTATTTTGATCTCCAAAACACAGAGCGCTTCAGTGCTCTTTATTTTGGGCAATTACGGACAAATTAGTTATCTTGATGTGCATTTTAAATATTCTAAAAGAATTCTTAAGTTATCCAATTCATACGTTTCTACACATCTTGTTCATACAATTGTTAACAAAACCTTTAGCTTTATTCCTCTTCAAGATTTAAGTTGGTAACTAGCATGGTCACATCCGGCCCAGCAACAACCAAGGAAGAGCATAAGAGATACACCTCTATCTGGTCCACACTGCCAGCTCAATGAATGAGAGGGAGAAACTGGAAAAAGTCGTGGATGACAAGGGATTTAAAGTCTTCAATTTGCAATTCTTGAAACAGCACCAGCATTAGTTTATAACAGGTGGCCAAACTGCGTCTCTTAGCCACATGCGACTCTTTGACATATGATGTGCAGCTCTCGGAAATATGTTGGCTGACCTCCTTTTTGCATCACAATTTGCATCACAATTAATATAAAAGGTAAACAAGAATTTTTCAAGCTTTATAATTATTGACCAGGTATAAACTGAGAACTCCTTGAACTCCTTCATGGATCATTGCCTTGTCGTGGCGAAGGGGCTTGCGTAACTCAATGAAGCCATGAGCTATGCCGTGCAGGGACACCCAAGACGGACAGGTCGTAGCAGAGAGTTCTGACTAAAAGTGATCCACTGGAGAAGGAAATGGCAACCCACTCCAGTAACCTTGCCAAGAAAATCCCATGAACAGTACCAAAAGGCTAAAAGATATGACGCCGGAAGATGAGCCCCTCAGGTCGGAAGGTGTCCAATATGCTACTGAGGAAGAGCGGAGGACTATTCCAAGTAGACCCAGAAAGAGTGAAGCGGCTGGGCCAAAGCCAATAGGACGTCCAGCTGTGGATGTGTCTGAGGTTGAAAGGAAAATCCAATGCTGCAAGGAGCAATACTGCTTAGGAACATGGAATGTGAGGTCTATGAATCAAGGCAAGCTGGATGTGGTCAAAAATGAGATGATAAGATTGAACATTGACATCTTGGGAATCAGCGAACTAAAATGGACGGGCATGGGCGAATTTAAGTCAGGTGACCATCATATCTACTACTGTGGGCATGAATCCCTTAGAAGAAATGGAGTAGCCCTCATAGTCAATAAAAGAGTGGGAAAGGCAGTACTGGGGTGCAACCTCAAAAACGACAGAATGATTTCAGTTCGAATCCAAGGCAAACCATTCAACATTACAGTAATCCAAGTGTATGCCCCAACCACTGATGCCGAAGAAGATGAAGTTGACCGGTTCTATGAAGACCTACAACACCTTCTAGAACTAGCACCCAAAAAAGATGTCCTTTACATCATAGGAGACTGGAATGCTAAAGTAGGAAATCAAGGAATAAACGGAATAACAGGCAAGTTTGGCCTTGGAGCGCAAAATGAAGCAGGGCAAAGGCTAACGGAGTTCTGTCAAGAGAACACGCTGGTCATAGCAAACACTCTTTTCCAACAACACAAGAGGCGACTCTACACATGGACATCACCAGATGGTCAATACCGAAACCAGATAGATTATGTGCTTTGCAGCCAAAGATGGAGAAGCTCTATACAATCAGTAAAAACAAGACCTGGAGCTGACTGTGGCTCAGATCATGAGCTTCTTATTGCAAAATTCAGACTTAAACTGAAGAATGTAGGAAACACCACTAGACCAGTCAGATATGACCTAAACCATATCCCTTATGAGTATACAGTGGAGGTGAAGAATAGATTTCGGGCATTAGACCTGGTAGACAGAGTGCCTGAAGAACTATGGACGGAAGTTCGTAACATTGTACAGGAGGCAGCAACGAAAACCATCCCAAAGAAAAAGAAATGCAAGAAAGCAAAGTGGCTGTCAGATGAGGCTTTACAAATAGCTATGGAAAGAAGGAATGCAAAAAGCAAGGGTGAAAGGGAAAGATATAAACAACTGAATGCAGAGTTCCAGAGAATAGCAAGGAGAGATAAGAAGGCCTTCTTAAATGAACAATGCAAGGAAATCGAGGAAAACAACAGAATGGGGAGGACTAGAGATCTCTTCAAGAAAATTGGAGATATCAAGGGAACGTTTTGTGCAAAGATGGGCATGATAAAGGACAAAAAAGGCAGAGACCTAACAGAAGCAGAAGAGATTAAGAAGAGATGGCAAGAATACACAGAAGAACTATACAAGAAAGATCTTAATGTTCCTGATGACCACGCTGGTGTGGTCACTGACCCAGAGCCGGACATCCTAGAGAGTGAAGTCAAGTGGGCCTTAGGTAGCATTACTAACAACAAAGCTAGTGGAGATGATGATATCCCAGCTGAGCTACTTAAAATCCTAAATGATGATGCTGTGAAAGTGCTGCACTCAATATGCCAACAAATTTGGAAAACTCAGCAGTGGCCAAAGGATTGGAAAAGGTCAGTTTACGTTCCAATTCCAAAGAAGGGCAGTGCCAAAGAGTGTTCAAACTACCGTACAATTGCACTCATTTCACATGCTAGCAAGGTTATGCTCAAAATCCTACAAGCTAGGCTTCAGCAGTACGTGGACCGAGAACTACCGGAAGTACAAGCTGGGTTTCGAAGAGGCAGAGGAACTAGAGATCAAATTGCCAACATGCGGTGGATCATGGAGAAAGCACGAGAGTTCCAAAAAAACACCTACTTCTGCTTCATTGACTACGCAAAAGCCTTTGATTGTGTGGATCACAACAAACTGTGGCAAATTCTTAAAGAGATGGGGGTACCAGACCACCTTACCTGTCTCCTGAGAAACCTGTATGCGGGTCAAGAAGCAACAGTTCGAACCGGCCATGGAACAACTGATTGGTTCAAAATTGGGAAGGGAGTACGACAAGGCTGTATATTGTCACCCTGCTTATTTAACTTATATGCAGAGTACATTATGAGAAATGCAGGGCTAAATGAATCACAAGCCGGAATCAAGATTGCCGGGAGAAATATCAACAACCTCAGATATGCAGACGATACCACCCTAATGGCAGAAAGTGAAGAAGAACTAAAGAGCCTCTTGATGAGAGTGAAAGAGGAGAGTGCAAAAGTTGGCTTGAAACTCAACATTAATAAAACTAAGATCATGGCATCTGGTCCCATCAATTCCTGGGAAATAGAAGGGGCAGAAATGGAAGCAGTAACAGATTTTACTTTTTTGGGTTCCAAGATCACTGCAGACGGAGACAGCAGCCATGAAATTAAAAGACGCTTACTCCTTGGAAGGAAAGCTATGGCAAACTTAGACAGCATAATAAAAAGCAGAGATATCACCATGCCAACAAAAGTTCGTATAGTCAGGGCGATGGTGTTCCCAGTAGCAATGTATGGTTGCGAGAGTTGGACCATAAAGAAGGCTGAGCGCCGAAGAATAGATGCTTTTGAACTGTGGTGCTGGAGAAGACTCCTGAGAGTCCCTTGGACTGCTAGGAGATCAAATCAGTCAATTCTAAATGAAATCAAGCCTGACTGTTCCCTGGAAGGACAGGTACTAAGGCTGAAACTCAAATATTTTGGCCACCTAATGCGAAGAGAGGACTCTCTGGAGAAGACTCTGATGCTGGGAAAGATTGAAGGCAAAAGGAGAAGGGGAAGGCCAAGGATGAGATGGTTAGACAGCATCACCAATGCAACGAACATGAAAATGAGCGAACTCAGGAAGATAGTGGAGGACAGGAAGGCCTGGCGGGATATGGTTCATGGGATCACGAAGGGTCGGACACGACTTAACGACTGAACAACAAATAAACTGAGAGTCCACTGGATTAAAACATAAGTTGAATGTTCATGGTGAGAAATATATTTAAGTAAATGTATGCTTTACTTAAATGAGTAAATATACGCTTCTTAAATATAGTGGCACTCATACATCTCTTTTGCGGCTCTCAAACAGCTCAAGTTTATCGTATGCGGCTCTTACATTAAGCAAGTTTGGTCACCTCTGGTTTATAATTTGATCAAATCCACCTGAGAATCATTAGATGATGCATGAGAGCTGTGGCCCATCTGCAAGTATAACAATCTCATATTTTCGTTGCAGAAACTGTGAGAGAAAAAAAAGAACTAAGGAATCCAAGATGTGCAAGATTCTCTTCCTGCATGCTTAAGTACCATGAAGGTACAAAATAGATAATGCAATACTTTTTTTAAACAGGTGGGGAAGTGTAAGCATATGTAAACTTTCAATTTCCAGAGGCCACATCACTCAAGAGTTACTCTCATTACTGAAATGGCTCAGTGCCTACCTCTTCTTCCTCCTCCTCTTCCTTCTCCTTCTCTTTTTCCTTCTCCTTTTCAGGCAACAGCTCCAGCTCTGGAATTAGCTGGCAGATGTTTTGAGGCTCTTCTGGAGGCAATTCCACAGGTGGCATTTCTATCTGCTGCAATGGTTGAGACTAAGGACACAGACATTCAAGTTGCATCAATGAAAATTAGGCCAAGAGTAAGAACAGACTCCAGAGCTGATATCTTAAAAATCTTTGTTTTTCAAAGCCTTACTACACTAAATAAACCTTACTGCACTAAACTGTAAGAATTCACCTGCCATTTCTCCAGAGCCATTCAGTACTTCTTCCTAGTGCACTTTGGTCATTTTTGAACAAAAATGCTGGTAGGTCATTACCAAGTATGATAGGGAGGATGGATTGAAAGACAAAAATAGGATTGACACAGATGGCAACTATACCTTTAACACCCATTAAGTGGCCCAACGTATTGCTATGAAACCTATCGCCAAAAACAGCTGGTCAAGGTGACATATGTTGGCGTTCGGTTGGAGCAACCAAGCAGGACATTGCTACATAGGTTAATACAAACAGCCAACAAGCAGCTGAAAGTGAGTATTTGAACCCATGGTCACCGGTCTTTCCACAGGTACAGGTAATCTCCAACAAGAACAGAACCACATGACATCTTTAGAAGGGTAGATATTCTAATACCTGTACTAGGGTTTATTCTGACTGAGCCAAAAGGTGCTATTTGCACTAACACTAGACTTCCTGAATGTATACACTGAAGTATCCAGCTCTGAATCAGTATTCATTTCTTGTAAAGTGATGATTTTGACATACAGTTCCAACTATCTAGAGAGCCTAGTCTTCTTCTTCTTTGTTCCATCTCTCTTCACAACTCATGCACCATTTTACAGTCAAGCAACATTCTCTGACTCACAGGAAGCACAGGTTCTGGTTCCACTTGTGCAGCCTTCCGTTTGACACCTGTCTGAGGTGGAGGTGGAGGCATCACCGATTCATCCAAATTGGTTCTGCTGCCTTCCATGATGGATTCCTGAAGGCGACTTGGCTCTTCCAAGATGGGTTCATCTATTTCACAAAAATATCAATGACTGACTAGACTACTATACTCAAAATCTACATTTTCATTCAAGAGAATTCAATATAGTTTTGCAATTACCTCTATTTCATTTGGGAGTGAACAAATAATTCCTTCTCACTACCTGAACATTGCTTCCCTCCCTCCCCCAAAAATATGGAAAATACTAATATACCCAAACAAGTTACAAGCCTGATGCCATAATAATGGCGCTGACTTGCTTTTTAGGCACGTGGGGCTCTGGACACACGGCAGACAAGGAGTCCGGTTGCGCCGCATGTGTGAGGGTCCATTTTTTCAGCAAACGACCTACCCCACCGGCTTATCCGTGCACCACAACCACATCACTGACACAGCAGGCCTGAAAATGGCACACACGCCCCACGCTCCACCTAGCATGCATGTGGGAATGCAGCATACATAGATAGATGCTTCTTCTGCGTGCATTGATTCCACTCTGGGAAAAGGAGCAGGCAACTTGGAGCCAGCGCCGAAGAGGAGAAGTTTGGGACCATCCCCACAATCAGCACGGAGGTGGAAAGAGCCCCCCCCAATTGGGAGCCTGCGGGCTTCTTGCTGGGGGCTGCCCCTTCATACTACCCCACCAATTCGCACTACCCGAGCCACACAGCGTGCCCCAAGCAAGCTGCAGGGCCGAAGAGTCGTTTCCTGAGAAGGCAGCTGCTGCCGCCAGCCCTCACGGGCCCACCAGGGGCTGAGGGGGCCACTGCGGCAGAGGAAAGAAGCAAGCGGGCGCTTGCTTCTCCCCGTCTTGCGGGTTGCAAGCAAGGCAAGCAACCCAGGGAAAGTGGCGACAGTCCTCCGCCTTGGACCATTGCCCATAAGATAGAGGTAAAAAAGCACACACCAATAACGTTGCGCTGCTGAGGTTCCTCTCGGGGTACTTCTGGGTTCTCAAACTCTTTAAGGAATTCATCCAGGTTATCAGCTTCTCCACCTTTCCTTCTCTTTCTAAGGTCTTCCGGTACAAGAGGTGTAAGACAGCGAGTAAAAAGCTAAAAACAAAAGCAAAATGAATTATGTATGCTGTTGAGTCATAGCCATTGCAATTATGTACTTATAACAAACATTCATTTTAACAGCGCAATCCTGCACAACGGCGCGTTCCCCCGTCGCAGTGTCATAAATGCGCCATAAAGCGCGTTTAAGGCACCCGGCGAGTAAGGGCCGCTGGCGCAGAGGCCGGCGGCCCTTCCCACGGCTCCTACCCAGCCCTGTGCCTACCGGAGCAGGTAAGTCCTACACCGGCAGGGGCAGGGCAGACCAGGTGGTGAGGGAGGAGGGCCATAGGCTGAGGCGGGCCTGGAGAGGGCGGGGATATCAGTGGCGACATACGCTGATATTCAAAGCCCTCTCCAGGCCCGCCATGGCCTTACACGGAAGGCTCGAATGTACATGAGCTCCAGAGCTCACGCACATTCGAGGTGGCCCATAGGGCCTCCAGCCACCTACACCCAAGAAATGGGACAATCGTCCCCTTCCCTCGAGGTGCACCTGGGCTGTCCCAGGGCAGCCTGGAACCTGCATAGGATACAGCGGCCGGCCCTTTAGGCCGGCCACCGTATTGTACACAGGATTGGGCTGGCCAGTACAGTATCTATTTAAGCAACCTATGCTAATTTTAAAGTAACACTTCCAAAGTCTGAATTACCTTCAACAGTCTGTTATTCCACAGAGGCTGAGCAGGAAGAGAGAAGAGTTTTTCTACCCCTCCAGTCTCTTTCCACATCATTAACTTCTTTGTGGGAGGTGCCAAGTCCAGTGTAGTGACAATATCAGAGTAGTCACTTAGCTGGGCTCTAATGGTTTTGCTGTCCAGTTCTTTCACACTGTCCACAATCAGCTTTCTCTTCCTCTTTGCCTTGGTTTCCTTAACTGTTTAGAAAAAAAGGAAGTTTTTAAACAAAACCACTGTATATAAACGGTAATCATATATAGAATCACAGCACTGGGATTCATTTCAACCGTTGTGCTCCTCAGAAAAACACAATACAGCACTTTTAGTTTTGGAGTTTGAGATAAAGGTAAAGGTATCCCCTGACAATTAAGTCCAGTCGTGTAAATTCACCATTACTACTCATGCCTGGCTCACAGAAGACGAAGTATCAGCAGAATTTCAGTAATGACTCTTGAATGCAAGTGAGAATATACTCTGCAAAGATTAGTTAACAAATACAGACTGTCAGTATTCTGCACATTGCAAGTGCATAAATCAGAGAGGAGCAGGAACCAAGAGACAACAGCTAACTTTGGAATAATTCTTCATCTTCCCTCAAACCTGACTTCAACCATACCTTTTAACACCCATTAAGTGGCCCAATGTATTGCTATGAAACCTATTGCTAAATACCTAAACAGCTGGACGAGTAAATTTCCTAAACCATCTTAGGAAATTTACTACACAGACAAGTGGTTCACTAAGATCAGCATAAGGCAGTCTTAAGTAACACATGAAACAAATATAATTTCTATTGATGATCCACAGCTTCCATTGGTTTAAGTTTAGGCTCAGGCCTGCACAACATAAGACTGGCAAGCCATCTGCAGTCCTCTCCTTGGGCAACTTATAACATTTATTCTTTGCAATCTTTTCCCACCTCTTTGTGAGAAGCAAGGCTAGCACAATCTCATCAAAAGTGATGGGTGGGATGGGAAAAGGCCTGTCTCCATTGTGACTTGTTCCTGGACATGCTTTTAAATTCCCATAACATCTGCATGCAGGAGAAAAATAATGTGTGTGCAGGGATTTTGTGTAGTGGCCAATGGCACAGCTATGCAGTCGAGCATGGAAGGACAAGGAAAGTGAAGGTGAAAGATGCAAACAAAACAATTTATTGAAGAGAGTTAACAAAGGAAGAGGGAATAACAAACACAGTACCTAACTAAACTTGCCCACTCCCTCAGTTAGGAGAATAACTATTTCTGACTGCTCATGCATTGCTGAACCCCAAGTGTAAGCAGTTGCTAGAAAGAAAAGCAGGGGAGTCCTTAGAAGGAAGAAGAGGGCACATAGTGGAGTAAGTGCAAAGGGGAAAGGGATATGATCTAGGAACATTTGGTGGGTTTCAGAGTTAGTAAGGTGGGGTTTTTAGAGAAGGGAGGAACGTTGGAGGATTAGTGAGAAGAGAACAGAGAAAAGTCCTGCAATTCAGACCACATGATAAAGGCTGTTCCTGGAGAGAGGCTGTCTGTAGGGCAACAGGCAAAGTGTGAGCCTAAGCGCAGGCCATGAAATCACTTCATTCACTTGCAATGGAAGTGCTAGTCTCTCAACGAATATCTCCTCTTAACTGTCACTGCAGCCACTTGAAAAGGTTCACGTTACTCAGTTGAGCAGCCCAGATTCAAACAATTGGTTGGTTCTTGGAGGCCAGTTCTCAGACCTCCCCTAAAGAAGTTCAACAATAGAATGAATTATCTCCCACACACACACTCCCACACACTCCCACACAGAGAGAGAAGAGTCAAATACTGTGCCATCAATTTGGCTGCACACAAGACAGACAACGAAAGAAATGTGGCTATGGCGAGGCTGCACCAACATCCAAGGTTACTGTTCAGAGCATGAAAGCCTGGTATGTAGTTGACATCAAACAGGAGTAAGATCCAGGTTCAAATCCCGCTCAGTCAGGAAACTTCCTGGGTGACCTTGGCCCAGTCACTATCTCTCAGCCTCACCAACCTCACAGGGTTGCTGTGAGGACAAAAGGAGAGAAGGAACCATGTATACCACCCTGAGCTCCTTGGAGGAAAGGTAGTATAAAAAATGTGAAAAATAAAAAAAATAAGGTGAGAGGAATGAAGAAACAAAGCATTCACACACCAGAGTCAAAAAAAGATTGAAGGAAGAAGGTATAGATACCTATGAATAACTCTCTCTTCCTTTTGTTTTTAACAGAAAGCTAAAGGTGCAGTGAGAGAAAAAAGTGTGCTCCAATTTTCCTTTAGAGAGGGGC
Organism: Plestiodon gilberti rubricaudatus; assembly: GCA_026170595.1. NCBI lineage: Eukaryota > Metazoa > Chordata > Lepidosauria > Squamata > Scincidae > Plestiodon > Plestiodon gilberti. The sequence goes on along the minus strand of JANXHW010000004.1, from coordinate 16,053,497 downwards.
CCTGGGGCTACAGTGGAAATGGAAGGCAGGAAAAAAACCTGGTATGAGAACAGATACACCATACAGAGCTTTCAGAATCCTAGTCTATATTTTAACAATATTTATTTAACCAATAAAAAGAAAAACACAAACTTGATAGTTATCCTGTTATGAAATAACATTCCATGTGATGCTATGCTACTATAAGAGGCCCAAAAAAGCACTTGGCAGAAAAGTGTCTGAAAAGCTAGTGAGAGAAGGGAAAAAAAGACAGGATAAATAGACCATGTTCCCAGTTGAACAGCTGTGTTACTAAGTGTTAGCAACTCCAGTGTAGCATTACATAAACACACTATGCTGGTGTAGCTGGTTATATACCCTATTAATAGAGCTTAAGTTTCAGAACTATACTATAAGCCTGCAATATAACTATGTGCTCATTCCTTTTCACGCTCAGTAACGTCCTTTCTAGTACAAATAGTTTCAAGTATGACAGAAGCAATTCTAGAATAGTTACCGGTTATGTCAATAGGCTCCAATGCAAAAGCTTCCTCTTCATTTGGAACCAGTGTTGTCTGATCAGTCATAGTTGGCAATGGTTCAACTGGATCTACTGAATCTGGGCTATCTGGTCCACCCACTGTGAATCAAAGAGTTAAAAAATTAATTTCCTAGTGAACTGTCAATCAAAATACTAGAGATTATGATTATGTGTTCAATAATGCCATATCTACATCCATTTTCCCCTTCCTATGCCAAAACCATCTTCAGGCCACCACCACCCCACCCACTTTAATATATACCACTGATCCCATTCTCACATAAAGTGCGGGTACCCAGATTAAGTTGGGGGGGGGTAGTTGCAGCAAAGGCAATTGAATCATGTAATGGAGCTAATTTGCAGCCTCCTTGTGCTTACATTGCCTAACCTGCCACTTGCTTGTTTGCTACTGGTGAAAAGGTGGATACATTTATGAAAATGTTTGAAGCACAATATGCACTGTCACACTTCTACAAGTTGGAGGGGGAATGATCCATGAAAACACAGAAAGAGGGGAGATCCTCCCCTTTGGAAGAACAGCTCCTTGGAGTCTCCAAGGCTTCAGGACTGTATCCATCCTTCATCCTCGGTAGATATTTAAGTAGCATTGGAAGCTGCAGTCCTATATACACTTACCTGGAAATCAGCCCTGTTGACCTTAGTAGTGAGTAGACATGCGTAGGATTGACCATTAGTATCTAGCTATACACACATTGACAATAAGTTCAACAGAATATTTATGTGCCACTGACTATATAACGCATCATCCATCATAACTTTGCCATTTTACTATTTAAACTCACTGAACACTCACTCGAGACATTATCATCGTCATCGTCATCATGGGGAGGCTGCTCAGGCATCATTACTCCTCCTTCTGAAAGGGCAGGTGGGTCATCAAATATACCTACTTCACTGTTGCTGAGAAGTTTGTCATCTGAAATAGAAATTTAAGCGTCAGGGTTGGAAACATGTCATGTCTCAACATGTGTAAATTCCCTAAGCTATCACAGCATTCTATTTACAAACAAACAAACAAACAAACCGTGCACCATCAAACCAGGGTTTAAGAAGAACAAAATCAGTGCTAGGGATCCTAGCACAAGAGTCAGATGCTTCTCACATAAGGAAGAAATTAATGATTACTGCCTGTTCTCCCCCTCTACCTGCAGCCTTACCCCACGCCATTCCCAAGGGTCCCAGGATATGCTGTTCACAGGGCCTCGTTTTTTTGAAGACAAGACTGGACCCATTCAAAGCTCTCCTCAGCAAGCAAGCAACTCAACAAAACTGCTACAGGCAGTTTTGCACAAAGCAAAGAATACAGCTGGATTCTAAACCACTCACAACCATGTAAGAGTGCAAACTGGCTATGAACAAGCATGCCGTCTTTTGCCATCCACTGATTATGTTTCTAAAGGACTCAAACATGTATCAATTTTTATATACATTCTTAAAACACAGGACATTTCCCTATCTAGAAAGGGACTCTGTTTTATTCAGAGAAGTTAACACCACTAACTCAACCTTCATAGTCCAGACAACTTTAACACACATCCACAGTTATGGCCTATGACTAAAGGCAGCTTTGCAAGCAGGACATTTGATCGTAGCATAGGAGATATGTTGATCCCACCTGCCACCCCAGAAATTACATTCCTATTACAACATTGTGGCACCATTAACTCCACTCAGCCTGTCCTCCACAATACAATTTAACATTCCAAGAAGGTGAACATTCTTGGGCTTGGGAAAAACAAACATTACCAAGAAGTTCAAAAGGGCTTTAAAGAAACATTCACTCAGGGTTGGATGCCAGAAATTATGTAGGACACAATAGGAAGTGCTAACATACCCAAAATTCCACCATCATTTCCCTCTCCAAAGTTATCATCCTTGTAATGGTCGTATCCCAAGTCGTTAGGTTTCTCATTAAGATGACTGGTGCTCTGTTCAGGTTCCAAGAGAAGGTTGGAAGCACTAGTACTATCCAGCATGTCATCTGGAAATGCACTATCTTCTCTCATCATTTCACGGTCATCCATTCCAAAGTCACCTATTGTAAGATTAGTCATCATAAATGCAGAGAACAGATTTTTTTAAAGAACCTCAATAAATAAATAATCCTGTCCCACAACTATTGCAAGTTACTAAAATCTGAATTTTTACTTTTCTAGTTCTACTGCTATTAAACTTTTCACAACTACTCAAACACAGGGTTATAACTGGTCAGTGAAGAAAGTTCCTTTCAATATTGTAATAGATATGACCATTCATAAAATTCTTTTTTCAGCCTCATTATGGTTACTTTATGTCTATGCTTAACATTAGTTCTTCAAATGATCTGAATATACAGTTAGCTCAAACAGTTTTGCTTCCTCTTTGTGACCCGAGTCACTGACGCTCCAGACTATGAACTTGTTCCCAAGCCTTGAATCTTATATGCTGTGCTACCCTCAAAAACAAAAGCCACTACAAAAACCTAGAAGTCTACCAAAAGGTTATTTCAATCTGCTATCTAAGAATCATTGTACTACAGTTGAAATATAGTATCCAATTTGCATACCTTCAAATAAATTACAGTGGGCCCTCCTTATCCGTGGATTGACCATCCGCGGATTTGACTATCTGCGGATTGAGGGATCCCACCGTGAGGGGGGCACAGTACCTTTTTGAAGAGCTACGTGGGCCCGCCGCTCACTTCTTCCATCTGGCGCTGCATTCTAAGCTTCTAAAAGGCCTGTAAAAAGAAAAAATGCAACCAGAAGCGAATTCCGGTTGTGTGCACAACTGGAAGTTGCTTCTGGTTGCATTTTTTCTTTTTACAGGCCTTTCAGAAGCTTACAACGCAGCGCCAGAGGGAAGAAGTGGGCAGCGGGCCCGCACAGCTCTTCAAAAAGTTACTTTGACACCAGCCATGACACACAACCCAACCGTGGACTTGAGCATCCACAGATTTTCGCATCCGCGGGGGTTCCGGGAACAGAACCCCTGCAGATGCGAAGGGCCCACTGTATATATGGCAAGCTTTTACATTCAAAATATTTATATACACAGAATCAATAGTCTGCTGTCCCTTATCGATCCATAAGTGATTTTAGCATAGAAATGTGAACATCTGTGGAAGGTATGTGAAGCACCATAACAGTAGTATTTCAATTCATCTGGTTTCTACTACTGGTGCATGGAAATTAGTTAAACTAAAAATTGTGTTTTACCAAAGTCATTTTCCTGAAGGATACTGATATTGCCCACTTCTTCTCGCATTGTGATTTCCTCTACTCTGCTTTGGTTCAAACTGAATTGCTGGGCCACATCAATATCACTTTGAAAAAAACACATACAATATTTGAGAGGTTAACATCATCCCAAAAAGGTAAACACGCACATATTCATGCTTGGTTATAGAATCTATCAAACTGGTGAATACATAAAGCCTTCCTTTCTCTGCTCAACAGATGCACAAAAAGTAGCTACAAATTTCCAGATGCAACCATCTTAGTGTTCTGAAGCAGCTAGTGAAAATTGATACTGGCTTCTCAAGATATAAGAATGCTGCAAGAAGGATTCATTTTGAAATAAAATACAGGGGACACAATTGCATAGTTCATACTATTACAGTGCATTTTTTAAGATATAGCTATAAAACTATTTAAAATTAAGTACCGTATTTTTCGCTCCATAAGACGCACTTCCCCCCCCCAAACAATAGGGGGAAAAAAGCCTGCGTCTTATGGAGCGAATAATAAAAAAGTAAAGAAAAAAATACTTACCGGGGCTTCAGGGAGGCCTGCACGAGCCTCTGCAGGCCTTCCCGATCTTCATTTCATCAAAAAAACAGCCATTTTCGGCCACTTCCGGTTTTCGTCAAAACAGGAAGTGGCCGAAAATGGCCGTTTGACGAAATGAAGATTGGGAAGGCCTGCACGAGCCTCTGCAGGCCTCCCTGAAGCCCCGGTAAGCGTATTTTGCTTACATTTTTTATTATTTTTATTTTTATTTAAAAAAAACCTTTTTTCCCCTATTTTTTGCTCCATAGGATTCACTGTATCAATTCGATATTGGTATCAAGTGTACCCTAGGAAAGTCACTAAAACATACCTGTCTTAAGCATGAAAGCATTCGCAAGTAAAACATTTAACACTTTGGGAACTCTTTTTTCTTATGTTAAACACCACAAGTCATCAGGGTCAATCACACCTCAAAAGTACGTAACACCTACAAGAATGGACTGTGGGGTCTAAATGGCCCCCCTTAAAAAAAACATACCACCACATTATGCCATTAATCTGAGAAATGAAAGTTCAGATTACTCTTCCAATAATGCCATGACAGTTTTAACCATAGAATATCATTTGGCCATTTCCCCTCCTTTTGTTAATCAAAAAGTGCAAGAAATAATCTGGATTTCTTCTACTTATGCTAGTCAGAAGCAAAACGTGGTCAACCACAGTCAGCAAACCAATTCGCCTTTATAAGGCAACTTAGAGCCCAATCCTATGCATGTCTACTCAGAAGTAAGTCCCATTAAAATAGGCTTGCCATTTGTACCGGAAAAACCGGGACAGTCCCGGTAAATGCCCTCCATTTACCGAGATTGTCCCAAGAAGGTTTTCCGGGGCGATTGCGGGCGCGCTTTGCGCGACAATAGGCCCCCTGCTCACTTAAAAAATTAATTAATTAATTGTGGGGGGCACCCTGGTTTGAGGGGGCGCAAATATGGCAAGCCTACATTAAAGTCAATGGGGATTACTCCCAGGAAATTGTGGATAGGATTGCAGCCTCAGTTCTATAACAAGTGTATAGACATATTAAATATATTAAAAAGAATTTTAGGGATCACTTGGACCCCTAGCACCTTATGTAGATTGTTTTTCAGTCTTTCAAATAGGTGAAGTAGCCACACACACACACCAATTTGCCACTAGATTTAAGAGTGGAGGCCTCGAAATACTACATGGCCATTCAAACCTCATCATAGTTGATGAACTCCTGGATTTTGGAGTTTTGAAAGACTTGCATAAAAGTTTTGTAATTTTTTCCAACACTGAGAGGCCCCTGAGACCCTGTTTTCGAACCCAAGGTTAAGAATGTCACAATTATTAACAACCATACTCAAAGTACGGCAGTGTGCTGTGGTGCTTGTGTGACTTTTTAGAATTCAGAGCAAAAGTTTTACAGCTTTTCACCCATGCAAAGACTACCTTATACTAGTTTCTCAGTGTAATAATGAGAGACAGAGAGAGAATGGTAATTTTTGCAATTACAAATTCCCAAGGACTTATTTTAGCAAGAAGTCAAGACAAAAAACTTACTCTAGGTCTGGCAATGGCTGGTCAAAATCATGAAATTCTTCAGGTAAAGTGATTGCGTTATACGCTGCTTCTCTATTTTCCTCAGGCAAGTCAACCACACCTGAAAAGGGGGATGTCAAGATGTTATACACACACACACACGTGCCACATAATTCTTACAATAAGGAAAAACAACCAAAGAGTCACGTGACACTTTAAAGCCCAATGTGTTTATTGTGGCAGAGGCTTTCATAGCCAATTAATGAGTCCATGAAATATTTTTTTAAAACATGTTTAAAACTCATTATGCTACAGCATCAAATGTTCCCCAACTACTGAACGGGCCAGCACAGGAATCCTTTTATAACCCTTTACCCCACTCATTTTGCATACGTTGCAACATCAAGGTGAATACAAAGAAGGCACATAAACACAGCAGCCACAGAAAAGTCTGAGTGTGCAGTTAACTCATGCTCTGTCTAATGAACAGCATTTAGTCATTAGGAAATTACTGAGTAACATCCCCTAACCCCCATTATATAGGTTACACTTATCCAGAAGTATTTGATGGGCCATATTTCCAACTAAGTACAAATAAGACTGCAGTCTTACGAATACTATAAGAAGGGAGAAGCATTAAGAAAACATGTTTCCCATATTTAAAAAGACAAAAAAGTAGGTATGTTGATGCAACAGCAAATTCCAAAGCAATGTGCTATTTATGCAACAGTAACTTTGCAAGAAGCAAATATGTAGCAAATACCTGGACGGAAAGCCATCTTGATCTTAATGAATGCCTCATTACAGTCTGCAAGAAGGTATTTAGCTTTCCTGTGGTAGATTCTAACAACCCCCAGTAAAAGGTGCCCTGAAGTTCGAAGAGCCATCTTGACCTGAAAAAGTGCTTATAATTAATACATAACATCCATCAACCATGTCTGACAGAAAAACAATTCAGAAAGAAGGCAACTCCTCCAGCACACAAAATAAACGTAATTTTATACCATGATATGAGTGATCAAAATGAAAAGAGCTTTGCAAAGCCACCCTTCCACTGACTCTTAAAACACATATCTAACAGTAGTAATTCGTATTATGCCAAATGTCTTTACCAATGCTTATTATAGGTTTGTGAATAGCTACTCAAGTAACAACTACTTGAAGATAAGCAGGTAGGAACGTTTTTGTAAATGGGAAGAGAATGAATTATCTCTTGGCTACAGATGCACTACAAATTACTTTTGGCATGTGTGGGCAGGTGGGCTAATAAATTTGTGGACTTACTTTCAAGAATGATTTATTACTCTTTTAGCACTTCATTAAGGTAAATATTTTAGATAGAAACATTGCCTGTCTTATTGCAGAGTTCTTCAGAGAATTGAATCACAACAGAAAAATCACTTCATAAGACAGCAAATTTCCACTTTTCTTGGATTACATTTTGTATGGCAAAATTATGGCAACTCATCTGACTGTTAGCACAAATGATCCTTTTATAAAAGGCAATAATCAGCTTACTATTAGGGTTATACAAGTAGTAACAAATGCAAGCAAAGATGAGAAGTAGGTGTGAACTAAAGGTCTGTTTGCATTTAGAATTAGTTTTTTGAATATAAAATTGTTTAATTCTGCATATGGAAAGTCTTTAACAACTACAACCCATGACAGTAAATGGTATCTATATATATTTCTGAATACTAGGAACTGTGAGGAAGGTAATCTACTTCATGCCCTGCTTGCAAGTAACTAGAGGTAACAGGCTGGCTGAAGCTGGAAACAAAATACTGTACTGAACTAGATGGTCTGCTTCACCAAATAAATTCTGTTATTCCATTCAACTGCTGCCTCACTCAATATACATATAGTATCAATACAGCCAGTTCTTGTTATCTGCTAGGCTAGGATCCTGGAAAACCTAGCGGATACCAAATCACTGAGCCTATGGGGAAAATGGGATTAGGTTCCAGGGGACCCTCTTCACCATACACTATATGAACGTTGTGAACCTGAACCTTACCTTGAAGTCTATAGGCTGGGTGATACCAGGGCAGCATCCAGTATACCACACATTGGCTCTTTATTATGGAACAATTCCTAACTCTAGCAAATTTTATTCTATAATTAGAGAATATACTGGCCATGAAAGGCTAAGTAGTCTAATTATTATTCCTTCCTAACAACATCATGCAAATATAAAAGTAAGTCCTGGAAAGTACAGTATCCTGGAAGTCCAGAGAGAGCACAAACAGTTCCCACTGTGTTGCAAATGGCATTCAAAAGAAAACACACACAGCAACTCCAGACGAGAGAGATTACCTTTTATAGTAAATGCAGCAAGGTACGCGAATTTGTTCCCAGAACAACATAGAGACCCACGGAAAAAAGCTAAGTACACACCCATGAGAACAATGGCCCCAAGTAGATCACAGATAGCAAGAGCAGACTGAGGATACGAAGAGGTAGGTGAAATAGATAAGCGAATTCACATATAAAGAGGACTGACTGTATATTCTACTTCACAAAAGGAATGCAAACACATATTCTCTTTAAATACGACGTTATAAAGGTCATACCTTTGGTGATATGATGCTCTCCACGCTGCTTTCCAAGTTGCATTCAAACACATGAGCTTTGGTTAGCTTCTTATCCCAATGGGCCGCCAGCCAGATTTTGGCTAACGGCCCTCGCTTGCTCAGGACAAAGTGAGCGTAGAACATTATGCCAACTGTTTATGCAAAAACCTGTAAAAAGCACATGTATATTTTGAATTATTTAATAAGGTTACAGAAATCATTTTTGCAGTGATTGTCTTTTTAATAGCAAAAGACTAGTGTGAGTTCTCTTATACAAGGGCCAATTCACGCAAATAGGATTTTCAGGCGTGACACATGGAAACAGATGAATACCATTCAATTTTCTCTCTAGAAATACTATTTAGTCTAAACGAGATCCTAGAGGTCTGATGTGCTCAGGAATGTCAGGCAAAGATACAATGCACGGCAACATTACCTATATTTCATTTCATGCTCCCACTCTCCCCCCCTCAATTTTGCATGATGAGAAACACTCAAAATATTGTTGTGGCATCAAACAATGTCAATATCAAGTAAGAGATCACTCTCTTCATTCAATGGTTTTTTTTCTGCCCTAAGATGACTAGTGGTTATGTAAAAAGTTAACAGCTGAAATCTAGTTGTGCAATCCAAGGTTGAATGGACTGCTTCAAGTTCACTGAAGAGCTGTTTGGTCATACCAAAATTGAACCAGGACCTCTAGTACATAACATTCTGGAACCCACTAACATCGAAGCACATAAAATCTGCCCTTGCACATTATCCCCCCCAGCGATCCAAAAGAAAAGCATCATCACTCTTGACTGAAACTTCACTTCTATGTTATATTTAAAAACCTATTCATTCAAAAGAGCATATTACAAGTGCAAAAATATTGCTGTCAAAAATCTGTTCTGTTGCTATGTCCATTTCTATGTTGTTTTGTGAAATGTGAAGCTTTTCTCAAAGTTTATTTTCTTATTGTTGAGGAAGACACTAAACATGCAACTAAGATGTTCCCTTTTACTTCCCAATCAGTTCAAATACAGTCTAAGCACATTATCTCTGACTGAAAGGAATTGCATGCACCACTTAGGAACACATTTCTATGACTTGGAACACCAAATATAGTTGTTGGCCATTGATTTACAGATATGTCACCTCTGTCAGCCAACAACAGCAGTACCTGAAATGGTTGCTTATTATAATTTTTTTTTTTACTAAATCCATAGTCCATACTTTGCTGCTCTAAAGTCTGTCCATAATCTGCTACCTGCACATCTGAGGGGGGGGGAGGGAGGAGAAGGTGAAGAATGCAACAGATAAAGGATTTCCTGAATTCCAATGGTGGGGGAGGCAAAATTATCATGCCTGCTACAAATCTGGAAGAACCTTGCCAGGCATCTAGTATGTATAGGTACAGACCAAGTCTAAAATTCTGGGACTGATAACACTTCTCTCTGAATTTGTAATTTCTCCACTACCAACACCCAAGAACACTGCCAACATCATTGCTCTCTACAAGAAAGTTACACACACTTATTCTTCTGTAAAATCATATAAAGATCATTTTCCCACAAACAAGTCTAATAGGTGAACAAATCTTGCCATGTGAATCCAGCCCAGTAAGGTACAGGTCAAGTACCATGGAAAACTTCAGAAATATGAATAAGCTTCTCTAAACCCTTGTCAGTCTAAGCCCCACACAAAGCAACATTTTGAAATGTTTGAGCAGGTGAATGGCAGCTGCCAAGCTCCTTTTTACAGAACACTACCAAGATGTTACTATTTCAAATGCCTAAGCACTAGCAGAAAGCCTGAGCCCTCCTTTTAGTAGAGTTCCTTCAAGCATGCCTTTTTGGAAACCACACCGCTGGGGAAATCTTTTTGCTACGAATGAGCATCTCACAAAAAGCAACCCAAAACGTCAAAACAAAAACCCACTATCCTGCAACATCATGGGATAACATAAAGAGCTTTACAACCCGATCCTAAATTCGTTTGGTCGGAAGTAAGTTCCCTTTACTCCTCGGTAAGGGTGCGCAGGATCCCAACCTCCTTTTGTTAAATGAGTCACCATAAGCGCAGGGGTCAGAACCACCACCAAAGTTTCTTGCAAAAGAAGGGCGGCGCTGGGGAGGCGGGTAGTCGTACAACATGTTTCCGGGGAAGAAAGGGGGGGGCAGGTAGGGGCGCAGTTGGCAAGAGAGTGGCACGGTTCCACGGCACCCTCCATCGTGCCCGCCTTGGAGGCAACGAACTGTGGAGTTGAGGGTGGGAGAGCGGAAGGCGAAGGGCGGCAGAGAGAGCCCTTTTTCGCTTCCCCCGCCATGCCTGAGCCTCAGAAGAGGTCTCGGACGAAGGTGGCCTCACAGAACCGAGCGGCTCACAGCCGCCGCCTTCTTGGGTCAAGCGAGGAGGAAGCCGCCGCCGCCGCCGCCACCCCTCGGGGTCTCCAGTGGCAGCAGCAACTCCCTTCAGCTCACACACCGACCCGGGCCTAGGCCCCTCCTCGCCTCCAGCCTCGCTCGGCTCCCCCAGGGGCCGCCCAGCTCTCCACCAGCCCCGGCACTCACCTCAGGTCTTGCGCGGCCGCCAAGGCCGGGGGGCTCTAGGGGCTGAGGTAAGCGTTCCGGCCGCCGCCGCTCCCCTTTCCCTACTTCTCCCCCCACCCCCCTCTCCGAGCCACTCAAACAAACAAGATGGCGGCCGCTGCCCTTCCTGCCGCCCAAACCAGCCGTTCAAAAATCGGCAGGATGTTTACCGTTAAAAAAATGAAAGGGAGGAGGAAAGAGAAGAGAGAGCCTAGCGCGCCTGCGCGCTCTCGGGACAGAAAGGTAAGCAGAATAGCGCAGGCGCAAGTCGCAGAATTGACGTTCACCAATGAGACGAAGCGAACACGGTACTCGGCGAATATTGGCTGAGGAATGTGTCATGGAGACCGATAACGGGGCGGGGCCTGCGACGTGAATGAGTGAGCGAAGGGAATACCGAGCTCGTTAGAGCGCATGTGTAGTTCCTGTTGTCGCCGGCTTCTGGTAGAACAAAATTTAATACAACAGCAAACAGTACACCCAATAAAAATTATTAATAGAAAAAAAGATGTATCGCACAAGTTTCTTGTCTACGAAAGATTTCTAGTTGTGGGCGTTCTGAGAAAACGAGAAACGTACAAAGCAAATTGAAAGATAAGCGTAACGCTGTGTACATTTTTCTTAGAAAATAAGTATGTAAGTTTTTGAGTTGGATCTTCTTAATTGAAGACAAGACATTAATTATTATTACCGGCAATTTTATTATTTATTTCTTGAGTATCTAAATACAAGGCACTGTATAAACAAGATTATCAATGGACAACGAAACAATTCTTATGGGATTTCCAGCCATATATAATTCTTAACTGAAGAAATAAAGAAGTAGATGGTCTATAACTTGCCTGTAGAAATTCTTCTTCAAACGTCTCTGCCATGATGTATGCAGGCGTCCCGAAAAGTTATAGACCATCTACTTCTTTATTTCTTCAGTTAAGAATTATACATGGCTGGAAATCCCATAAGAATTGTTTCGTTATCCATTGTAGCAAGCCATGAAAATTTGCATACTACTCTAAGATTATCAATGATGACAAGCCCCCCTCCTCCCCGCCAAACTTGAAGCCGCTGTTTGTGTATGGGATGATGTTGGAATGTTTCAGATAAACTAATATCTCTCCTATTTTTATTTCCCCTAGTTTTTTTTAAAGCTACTATTAATATTATTGTGGTTGTTAGATGTTCTCTTTTCGGAGTACAGTATTAAGAGTTTGGGGACTTAGAGGGTGCAGGTTCATGCATGATTTATTATGAATCAGAAAATTCTTCCATTATTATTCAAACCTCCAATAACATTGTTAATTAAAAAAGTTTCTAACTGGATACTGAAATGAATTGGAAGCTATTTATAAAAGCATAAAAATGCAAAACACAAGAGTTGTATTTCCTGTGATAAAGTAGTACCAAGAGTGTTATAGCATGCACATATTTTCATCTAATTAGGTGAAATATAAAAGGCCCAGGAGATTGATTTACAATGTGGAGTCACATGGACTGCAGTGGAGCAAATTATTTTTCCTTTCTGCCAGGATTCCCTTTGATTGCAGGGTTTCTGTGATGCATGCCAGGGGGCGCTGTGGTTAAGGTTAGTAGTTTTTGAACTTATTGAACTCCTCTAAAGGCGGATTCAGACCGCTTACGGAAGCGGTCGAAAACGAGTGAGCGCGAGAGGCTGGCCACCGACCTGCCTGTCTGCAGGAGTGTCTCCCTGCAAATAGTCCCTCCTTTTGTCCCTCCTTGTTGGAAGAAACCTCCACAGTGATTGGCTAACACTCCTCCCCCCTCTCTTCTGATTGATGGCTCCAGTAGCGTCGCTGTGCGTCCCCCTGAAAACATGGCCCAGGGGATGTTCGAGCGTGCCGGCAATCGGGAGACCGCTCGCTTCCGCTGTGTTAACCAGACACCCAAGCACGCCTCGGCTAAGATCCGCTAAGATCCGGGACGAGCCGAGATTCGTGCGGTCTGAAGCGCCCTTAATTCTTGTTGCAGCAGTGGCCAATGGGTGAAATTTTACTGCAGACACATTGTGTAAAGTATGACTGTGTTTGAGAGACCTGCTTGAATCTTGACTATTCTTCTTCAACTACATATATGTAACTATAATGTAACACCGCAGTTCCATGAGTTTATTTTGTGCTAAGGCCTTTTCATCTTGGGTTGTAGAAGAAACAAAAGGTGTCTGTTGTCTTCTAATGTTCCAGTTATATATAAATACACACACGTGTACACACAAATGAATTCTATTTTGATAAAACAGCTCAGACACGGGCAGGCCAATCCTATCCAGCGCTGGCTCAGTGGGGCCGCGGGGCCCACGCTGTATCCAGAGCTGGGATTGAGCAGGCTGGGATTGAGCAGACTAAATCGCTGGCGCCGGCCCAAGAAGCCCCATGTAGGGCTTCCACGTCTGGGAGGGAGGATAGGATACGGTGGAGGCTCTTTTCCCTCCTGGGAAAACTTTTAGTGGGCAGAAAGTGGATCAATATGGGTTGCATCCATGGCAGCCTTGAGGGAGGCAGTAGGGGCAGAGTCAGGGTGAAGGGTGCAACACGCATCACCTCACCTAATAGATGAGCTGCACCTGGAGAAGGTGGGTTTCAGGTACAGAATGCACTACTGAACATGGCAAAACAAGCAAGTATGCAAAAAGAAGAGACCGATGTCTTTCAGATAAATTCAGGAGACTATTTCCCTATACTTTTGCAAAAACAAACAAATCTTCAGGTGGTGTAGGGTGCTCCTTCTGATTTACAGGGAGCCACAATCCAATCCCGAACTAGGAATGTGCTGGTCTCTCACAAATCAATGCAAAGAACAGGAAGCTTGCAAGACATGTCATTTGTTAAACTGAGAGACTATACCTGACCTTGACAGAGAGATAATGGACTAACACAGATGGAGGCCGCCAGCCCTGGAGAAAGGGAATAGAATCTCTAGACAAAATACCATAAAATCAGTCAAAGCTATGGGACAATCAGGCCATTAACACTCAAGTGAAAATATCTAGGGAAATTATGTTGACTGATTAATGACTCCACATTCCCCTATGAGGTATACAACACAGCTCCACAGAGGCTGCTTTCTGCTCTTCTCAGAAAGGAGCAGAATAATCTCTGGAAAAATATTACACCTGAAGTAGGGTTTAGCCATGGCTAAGTCATTTCGGACCTTGGCCTTGTGATGCAGAGGGGACTGGCAACCTATGCCAGAGTCCACAGTGTCCAGCCAGTGCAAAGAAATGCTAATTGAATAGTTGGCAAAATCTGGCTCTTTCTCAGGGCACAATCCTGCCCAAATATAGGTCGTCGGAGCGAGTGCTCTGCCAGCCTAAGGTGTCGCGAAAGTGCCATAAAGCACTTTCACGGCACCTCAGGTGTATGGCACCGGCGAGGAGGTCGGCATCACTCCGCCGCCCTCTAGAACCTGTGCCACCGGATGCGGGTAAGTGCTGTGCCAGGTAGCGGGAGGGTGTGGGGAGGGAGAGCCGGGTGGCAGTTGAGGGAGCAATTGGCCAGCCAGGCCAGGGTGGGGTGCGGGGATATTGGCGGTACACTCCACCAATATCCTAACCCCCTTTCCGGGCCTGGCTGGTCTTACATGGCATCCCCAGTTGTGCGCCAGCTAAATATCTGGCACACATTCAAAGAGGCCCATTAGGGCCGCCGGAGCTTACACCAGGGGAAGGGGATGAACATCCCCTTCCCCCGAGGTGAGCCCCAGCCCCACCTGCGTGGGCTACATCCTGCGTAGGCTGCAACGGCCGGCCATTTAGGCCGACCGGTTCATCTTACACAGGATTGGACTGCCCTAGTGGTAATGATACAGGAAGTGCCAAAACAATATTAGACCCAGACCAGGAGGTGAACATATTGACTCCCTATTATTGAAACACACCAGAGATTTATGGGGCAACATAATATTAGCAGTCTTATTTTCAATCCCTTTCCTAACCCCTGCTAACCGGCAAAGAGGCACTTTTTTCATCTTATATTTAGCAGCGGGAGAGTAACTGCCCGTCTTTACCCCACTGCAATGTTTTTTCTAGTGGCTGTTTGCTGGTGTTGCTTCTGTATCTTTTTAGATTGTGAGCCCTTTTTGGACAGGAAGCCATTTAATTATTTTCATTTTGTCTTCTCGATGCTCCACAATTGTATCTTTAATTATGCTTTCCAACAATTTCCCCAGAACAGATGTTAAGTTGACTGGACTGTAATTTCCTGGATCCCCCTGGATCCTTTTTTAAAATATTAGTGTTACATTGGCTACCTTCCAGTCCTCTGGCACGGAGCTAAATGACAGATTACATATTTTTATGAGAAGATCGGCAATTTCACTTTTGAGTTCCTTAAGAACTCTTGAGTGGATGCCATCTGGACCGAATCATTTGTTAATGTTTAATTTGTCAATACACTCTAGAACTGCATCCCTTGTAACTTCTATTTCACTTAGGTCAGGGGTTCTCAAACCCTTCCTGGCCGAGTACCACCTCCAGTGCCACTTTACAGCTGCGTACCACTGAAAGTTACTGATGATGACATCACCAGTTACTGTTCCAGGTTTTCAGGTTTCTGGAGGCCAGAAAATGCAGGTAGGAGGCTCTGGGCGGGTGGGAGGACCCTTCTCAGCATTCCTGAGAGGCTCAGCTAAAGGCAGGAGCCTCTCAGGAGTAAAAATGCCCTGCTGAAACATTGGAGGGGAGTTCTGGTGGTTCGGCGGTCCGAGTACCACTAGCAGTCGGCCGAAGTACCACTGGTGGTACTAGTATCACTGGTTGAGAACCCCTGACTTAAGTCATTAGACTCCATCATGGGAAAGCCAGTTCAGGCATAGGTAACCCGCCTTACGTCTTCTGTAACGAAGACCAATGCTAGGAATTCATTTCGCTTCTCTGCAATCTCCATATCCTCCTTACACTTTCCTTTTATTATCTCGTGCTCCAGTGGTCCAACCACCCCCCTGGCAGGTTTCCTGTCTTTGCTGTATTTGGAGAAGTTTTTATTATTTGCCTTCCTGTTTTTAGCTCCTCCTAACATGAAAATGAGCGAACTCAGGAAGATAGTGGAGGACAGGAAGGCCTGGCGGGATACGGTTCATGGGATCACGAAGGGTCGGACACGACTTAACGACTGAACAACAAATTCTTTTTTCACATCCCTTATTGTCAGTAATTCTCACTTTCCTTACAGGGTTGTTGTAAGGATTAGAACAAGATAAGAGATGTGAGGTGGTACTCTGAACAGTCAGATGAGCAACAGAATTGCTAAGTATTATTATAACTGTCAGATTCGATCATATCTGTTTTTTGGGGGGACGCAATACATGTGCATTCTACTGACGTTTGAGGAGATATCTGAATCAACACTACAAAGTATCATAATAACCAAGGCAATTATTTATACTAGATGGTCTACAGACAAGAGTCCCTACCAGTAATTTCACAGCTAACTAATAGATGTTATTGATAATAAACAGTAGTGAAACGTTTGTTATGGAAGACCCTTCCTAGTTTTTGCTGCATATGCTCCAAATACAACATTCATACCCAGAAACTATGTACCTCTGTTTTCCAGTTGCTGGAGGCAGGTTATCTTCATTGTGCTCTGCTTGTGAGCTTCCAAATGGGCCTTTGGTCTGATCCAGCACATGCAGCTCTTATGTACTCAGTTCCTACGTTCCATGCCTGGCAGTGGCGATTCCACCACCACCACCACCACCCCCCCCGCTCCGGAAGTGACGCAACGGCTCCAGCCGTTATGCACCATACCAAGGCGCACGGCGGGCAGGCGGGCCAAACACGCCGCTGACGCTCCTCGCTTGCCCCGAGGAACGGGATGATTCACGCGTCCACCGTGACACCCCCCGCCCGCCTGCTGCCTGGAGCCCAATCCTGCCATCCGGGGTCCCAGGGCCCCCTCCCTGACGACGCCTCTGATGCCTGGTTCATAACAAGCGCAGGATCTCAAGCTCAGGGGTGGCCAACCTTTCAGCAGGAATGCTCCTGGCCCTTTAGGTGAGGGCATGTCAGCAGGTGCAGCTGCTTTAGCAGCACCATAAGCACTAGTTACAGTTGCTAAGATTCTGTCTTCTACACAACTCTTAAGATCTCAGAGGCCCTAATGGTGGAAGGTTGGCCTCCTGCTCAAGCATTTGCTATTACAGAAATACGTATCTTCTAAAACCGTCATGCAATAGACTTTTTCAAGTTCTTGCGGAAGGTCTATCAAACGTTTGCCTGTACAGTATATTCTCCAGCCTTGTTGCTAAGAGGCATTTGCCAGAAGCAATCTGTTCACATGCATTCTAACATTCCTCCCCCCACCCACCCACCCACCCCCAGCTGAAAGAGGAGAAAAATCTGCTGACATTGATAAAGAATTTGAGAACAGCTCCTATAGTTTGTGCCATTCCTTTCTTCCAGTTTATAGTCTGGGAACGTTATCTGAACTTCATTTCCACAACAAAAAGGCAACATTCTTCCCTCAAGAGATTTGGCTGTTCATGTTGTCTGTGGCACTTTGCATCATAATTGCATTTGTGTCCTTGTCAGCCTTTTGATTCCCTCTGGACTATCTTGGGGACTCAGTGAACAGGACAACTGTGTGACAAGTTACTATAGTTTCTTTTGTGATCTTTCAATTTTCAGATTGCCTGCTTGGAAAAAAAAATGTAAGTAAGGTTTGACCTGACCTAAATCACGGCAAATGTGGAGCAATTCTACCCTATTTACCTCTGTTTCTGCATTATGTGGAATAGCTTGAAAACCGGCACTTGGGGCTGCTTCGGTTTCTCTTTTAACAAGAATCCGGCCAAGTCGTCACTCGACCAAATTGGCACAGCACCTGCATAAGCTGCAGTTGGGCATACAATGAGAACTTGGGTGCAGCTTCTGATATATTGCTTAATAACTAAATAATTGTTAATATTAATAATTGCGGGTCATTATTATTAATTATTATTAAAGTAGTTGAAAATATTCATAGACCACTAAATTGCGGTGAGTTGAACACAGCCGCTTAGGCTACTAATTGAGACTACTTTATATCTTGCCCGGAGTTAAAGAATTCAGCTGTCTCTGAATTGTATTCTGAGAACATATCCAAGTGCTAGTACTTTACCTTGAAAGCCTTGCATGGTTCGGGATCTGGGTACCTTCAGGAACATCTGATCCCACAACAGCCTACTGTGCTCTGAGGTCACCTTTGCAGTCCTTTCTCTGAGTGCCCTGTCTTCCAAGGTGAGGTGGGTAATGACTGGGGAGAAGGCTTCTTGGGTTGTGGCACCCCATTTGTGGAATTTTCTCACTGGACACCTCTTCTGTTGGCCCAAGATGTGGCCAAAGACCTTTTTATGTTCCCAAGCTTTTGACTTCTGATGGAATTTTAACTAGGTGAGTGGAGCATATCATGCCTCCACTGATTGCCAGTGAGTTGGCAGGCATAATTCAAGGTCCTGGTTTTATGCTTTAAAGCAGAGGTTCTCAACCTGTGGTGTGGGTACCCCTAGGGGTACGCGGACCTCTTGCTGGGGGTATGCCAAGCCCTGCCCCTTATCTGCCCCATCAGCAGGTAATTAAGTGTTAAATAAGTTAAATAAGACATTTATCTAAGTTAAATAAGACATTTTTCACATTTAAAATTGTTTAGTACTTTTTAATTTAATGATTAATTACCTAATTAATTGATTGATTAATCCAATTAATTAGCAGTTAATTAGCAGGGGGTACTTCAGAAAATTGGACTGTGATAGGGGGTACCCAGGCCTCCAAAGGTTGAGAACCCCTTCTTTAAAGCCCAAAATGGCTTGGGACTAGAGTATTTGAAGGACCACCTCCTCCCACATGAAACTGCTTGTAACCTGGGATCTTAAGGGAGGGGCCTTTTAAATGTTCTGCCACTGACAGAAGCACATCTGGTCGTAACACATGAAAGGGTCTTCTCAGTGGTGGCACCCAGAGTGTGGAAATTCCTTCTGCAGGAGGCAAGGTAGGTGCCCTCACTAATTCAAATTCTGCACTAGTCAAAAGCATTTAATTTCTGTCAGCCTTCCCCTTTTGACAGTTCAATCCTGTGTAATGTTGCACTGGTGTAACTGTAGATGCACCGGTGTAACAGCAGACAGAGGCGTTGTACGGGGGGGGGGGCTTGGTGCCTAGGGCACCAAGTGGTGCCCAGGGCCCTAGGGCGCCGACCCTTGAAGGGGCGGAATCACGGGCTCAGGAGGGCGGAAACTTACGTTCGCCGGCTTGCTGCTGGCTCTTCGCAGCCGGAACGGCTGCATTTCGGCCCTCCCACCCACCCATGTGCTCGAACGGCTCCGAAATACAGTGAAAATAGCGGAGGGGGGTGTTTGGAGGTGGGGCGTGACCTCACTGGCGTCGCTGGAGCGTGGCAGGGCACCCTGGGGTGACGCGCGCCATGGGGTGACGCGCGCACCCCCGCAAAAGGCCCTCAAAACGGTCTCTGCGCATGCGCGAAAATTCAAAAAATACCCGGATGAACGCACTGCATGGGCCTTCTTTCAGAAGGCCCTGGAGCGCCGATGGGGTCGGACGCTCTGAGGCCGGCTCCCGGGCCGGCCTCGGAGCGTCTGGAGGGCGACGCGGGGGGGGAGGCAAGCCGGGTCGCCCCCCGCACCGCGATGTCAAGAGCGTCACTAGGGTGACACGCACCCCCTGCCCCAGGGTGACGCGCGTCCTAGTGACGCTACTGCGTGACGTCACGTGCCCACATCACGTGGGGGTGGCGACGCGGGGGCGGGGCGGCTACCCCTCCCCTGTGAGGGCGTAGCAACGCTGCTGACAGCATATGCACTAGTGTAAGTGCACTTACACCAGTGCATCTGCTGTTACACCGGTGCAAGGTTACACAGGATTGCGCTGCCATTATAGTGCTTTTGGTATTATTGATTTATTATTTTTTGGTTATGTATTTGATGATTTTATTGTTGTTTGTAAACCTTGGGCTGTTAGTTGCCTTGAGCACCTCCCAAGAGGGGAAAGCGTGGGAAATACATTTTTAGAATAAATACACTTCAGCTGTGGTTGTTTTTAAAGCTGCCATTTTATTGAGTTATATTGTGTTTATAGTTAAGTATGATTTTATTGTCTTTTTTGTCCTTTTTGTGAACCGCTCTGGAAAGTGTATTGAAAGGCAGTCGAGTACACTGTCCAAATTTTTATATGAATTGCTAAATGGATCGTTTTGTGCAAGTATAATACTGGCGTTACTGGGATATAATGTTAATTTCCCTATTGGTATGCTGTTTTTTTGCCCGTTTGCTTCAAATGAACACTAACAGTGCAACCTTATGCATGTCTACTCAGAACTAAGTTCCAGTGTATTTGATGGGGCTTACTCCCAGAAAAGCTCATATAGGATTGCAGCGCCTTAATGAACTGGTGAACTGACAATCTTATATTACAATGTATTCTCTTTTTTCATATTCATGTGCTACGGCTATATCCCTATACGGTGGTTAGCAATCTGTGCTGTATTCAGATTGTGCTTGCAGCAATTCACAGATAACAATGTATTGTGGAGAATGTGGTATATATACATCGATTGACTAGGATTCATTGTATAACAACTGTATAAACACTAATTTAAAAATAATGTTGCATTGTCTGAGAAGCTCAGTTGCCTCGGTTGTGTGTTTCCTACAGGCACAGGGAGCAAATGATTCCCACAGAGAGAGATGCTGCTCTCCCTCCCTCTCCTCTCCCACCTCCCACTACACTCCCCACTTTCTCTGGAATGATATCGAGGGGGGATGGGTGAGGGGTGGAGATTGTCCGTGCAGGGGAACCACAGTGGCGACAAGATCAGTCCCCAGGCTTGAAAACAAAAGGCATGCTGAGGAGAGGAATGCAGCCGGGCAGAGATCTCCAGGGGCTTTGCTGCATCTCCAATTCTCTCCACCACCACCACCCAGTCTTGCCCGATGAGGCCTGGCTGCAAGGATGATGAGTGCAGAGAGTGAGGAAACTTTCTCCAGCTTGCTACTGGATGACCTGAAGCAGAGGCTGCTCCAAGCTTTCCGAGGACAGAGCTCAGGGGAAGCCTTGACCCCCCAGCTGCTCAGGCCTGCAGTCACCGAGGGCCGAGGAAGGAGGAGGATGGTGGCTATCCACGAAGAACTACGCAAGGCACATATAGAGGGAGCCATTGCCTGGCTCCGAGTAGAGCTGGTGAGTGATGTGGTGGGCAAGCAAGCGGTAGGCACCATTTCTTGGGGCTGGTCTAGACTGGGCTGCTGTCAAAACTCCAGTCACAGAGAGATGACTCCAGGGGCTTGCTCTGATCAGATGGTAGCTCTACGTATTTATTGATTCTATTCCAGCAGAGAATGAATCCTATGCATGTCTAGTCAGAAGTGTTCATTGGAGTTTACTCCCAGGAAAGTGTGTATAAGATTGTAGCCCTAGTTACATTGCTACCCCAACTCTTCCTCTGACCCTTTGTGGCATAAAATTCTCCCTTCATTTTATCTTCGCAACACCCCTGCAGGGTAGATTGGGCTGAGAGATGGTGACTAGCTCACATTGCACCTTAGCCATGAGGTGGCCTGAGACAAGCCACTGTTCTCTCTGCCTCAACTCCACCTACTTCCAGCTGAGAGTAACAATTCTAATCTACCTTACAGGAGCGTTGTAGGGACTTCTGAAATAATACCTGAAAAGTGTTTTAAATACTTGAAATGGACTATAGAAATGCCAAGCATTAATGCCTTAATGGCCTTTGGATGCTAAGACAAAACGTATCTGTTTCCGCAGAACTTCGGCCTGCTTGGTCTGTGAATTGTTGTCACCTTGGCCTTTTGAAGTTTTGGTGGTGGTTGTTTTTTAACCTGCTACACTGTTTGTGTTCTGCTGTTCTAATATTATATGACTGTCTTCAAAATAAAATGGTAGCAATGTTAGCCACCTTGCACATCTCAGAAACAAGCCAGAAAGGTAGAGTGCAAATATTTTAAATCAATCAATAACATTATAATTGGTAATAATATTACAGTTGTATATTAATGGGGGTACACTTTTGCCATCTGGCAGCTTGTGCTGTAATGCAGGTTTCTGTGGCCCATGTGTGTTCAGTTGTATGTACAGCTGGGCTCTTTCTACGTAGTCAAAAGCTCTGGGGGGGGGGAGGGTTCTTGATCATACAGAGAGAATCTCACCTGCCTACAGTTGTTTACAGATGTAGGCATTATGCAGACATTCAGCTGAACATACATAGGTCCCCTACATAAGAACATAAGAAGAGCCTTTCTGGATCAGGCCAAAGGCCCATTCAGTCCAGCTTCCTGTATCTCACAAAGCCAGGAGGTTGCTTATGGCTTGTAACCTGTGATGGTCTTTTCGTGATGGTCAACCTGTGATGAACCCTACATTTGCGTTCATTGTGCACAGTTCAGACTTTTGCATTTGGGCTTCTGATACTCAGTGGTAAGGGAAATGCACTCTGTACCTGCTCAGGGCACTTTCATTTATACTTACTACATACATCATGCCAGGTTTGAGCTGTGGTGCTGAACGTATGCCAGGGCTGAGCTCTGATGCTAATTACGCCCTGCTGGATGATGATTTTCTGCTCAAAACAATTATCATCTTTTTATTCTTTCTAGCTGGAAATGAAGTCCCAGAATCACAAGCTTGCCAGAACTCTGCTGGATTTAAGCAAGGAAATACAGAGACTGAGAAATGAAACTGACATGTCAGCAGCTCTAGAATCAAAGACAGTGAGTGTTGCTGCTGCAAGCCCAGAATAATAAACTGCTTTTCCAGGGATCAAGTCTGAAGATGCGACACACGAATCCCATCCATGATTCTGACAAAATCTGAAGATTATGTTGCACAGTTAGGTACAACTTGGTAGCTGAATATGACTTGAAAATTAAATAAAACTCTGGTTTACTCGGGAGGAGGCAGGCTTATTTATATAATGGAATTTGATACCTCATTTAGAGCCTCAGCAAAAGCAGAAAAAAGAACAGGACATCTACAATGCACAGAGTGCCTCTTTAATCCAAACAATGGGTACATGTTTCATCTAGCTAGTCAGAAATATTGCCACAAATCCAGACTTTAAAAAGATGGGAAAACAACATGGAAAATACTGGAATGCAATGCTTTGGTAGCCACATAATCTGGATCCTCTGTAATAACTGAGTGAATACGTATGCCAGTTTCACAGAAAATGGCTAGAGTAGGTCAATTGCATAGCATCAGTGTTCAGAGTCTACACCCATTGTATTCTATCACCTATCACTTCAAAGTGCTGCATCATGAAAAATGATAACTGTACTCTGTAATTTCTTTTTCATTTTAAAGTTTTTCTTTTTTTTTCTTTTTAACATTTCCAGTAGTATTTCAGGGCTCAGTAGTAAAATCAATTAAATGGAGGGCCTGAAGACAAATAATGAATTCCAGCATGCAGAGAATAAATTCATTTTTAAAAGTGTACTCCCCCCCCCTAGTTTTTACCTAAATACTGAACTTTTATTAGTCATGTGACTATTTGTGTCACCCAACTCTTATTTTTCAGTGTCAAAAAAGCCAGCCACTCCTGACCCCAAAGTACATGAAAGTTGTTAATGTAGCATCATAGCTGTATATGGTGCTTTACAAAATATAAGAGGGCAGATTCTGTGCTAAGGTGTTCACAGTCTAACATTCTAGGGGAGAAACCAGCGGAAGGGGAGGGAGATGGATGGGGCCCAGACAGGGGAAGAATAAGTGTTTTTTTTTTTCAGATATACTTCCTTAGATAGAGTTATAGCAGAGTATAGGGACTAAGGAGTGTTGGATGCCAAAGGCCTCCTAAGTGCAGCCCCTAATCCCCCATTTTGTTGTCTAGTGTAAGCATGTGTGGCTGAAATAAATGCATTTGCCTCCCCTGTCTACTCCTGCTTTTATCCTCCCCTTCCCCTGCTGTCTTTCTGTAGCCTTCTCATGCACTTTGAAGGTGCAATCAGGGCCAGCCTGTCCACGAGGCCAACTTAAGTGACCGCTTCAGGTACTAGATTGGTGCTGGGCACTCATCTTAGTCTGCCTACTTGCCTCCACTGTGCCTCCTCTCCTTCCACCCCCTGGATTGAAAAGGAAGAGAGGGAAAGAGAGGAAGAGGAGATCTGGAGAGTTCTGAATTAGAACCTTGGAGAGTGGGAGGAGCAGAGGCTGGCACATCCTTGGGCAGGGGGGGCAGCAGCATTTGGCATGCCACGCCAGGTGTGAGGAGGTTTTGGGCTGCCCTGGGTGCAGTAATAATAATAATAATAATAATAGTAATAATAATAATAGTAATAATAATTAATAATAATTAATAATTAATAATATACTTTTGGATTTGGAAGCAGATGTCTTAGTTGCAAATCAATGTGTATATGACATTCTGGGCTGGACAGGGTTCAACAAACTGAGGCTAAACGGGATAGGTCGTTATAGTGAGAGGACCGTGTGATCTGGATGAGGGCGATCTACCTGTGCTTGGGGTAGGAGAATCACACTTCCTCTGAAGAGAGTGACAGTTTTGGAGTAGTTCTTGACTTGACTTTGCACCTGGAAAACCAAGGGTGCCCATACCCAGGACTGTTATTATAGCTGAGCCTCAAATGACATCTGACTGTGGCAAAACTTAGGCCTTAAGCTTAGGCCTGCCTAACAGCCCAATCCTATCTTTCCCCCCACCATAGCATGCAGCCATGTCAAAACACACTGTGCTGCATGCTACGCTGGGGGGGGGGAAGAGAGTGCGAATCAGGAAGCTTGGCCGAGGTAAAAGAGAGGTAACCCTGCCTGGCCCCTCCATCACCAATGGGTCTCCTCGGACCTGCACCAGCTCTTTTAGGTGGCATGGGTCCAAGGAGACAAAAGAGGTATGTTGGCTGCCTCCAGAGAGGATAGCATCCAGCACAAGTCACTCACACTGGATCCAACCCTCCCACCTCCAACACAACTCCAGCCCTCTCCCAATCTGCCCCAATATACCCAACCCGTTCCACCCACCCCGCCGACTTACCAGTGTCGGTGGGGCTCCTCTTCTTTGTTACCATGCATGGAGTCCTCCCCCCCCATCTGTGCCAGTGGCCTGGAAGCGCATGACACTGTGGGCTTCTGGAATGGTGTTAACGATGCTGTAAAGCACGTTCTGCCACCAGAACACTAGTTCCGGTGATGTTTGCACCGAATAGGATTGGGACATTAATCACATATAAATTGGGGGAGAAAGATAACATTTAAGAGCAAAAGGGACACACAGGTAAATGTCCCCCCCTTACCTCCTCACAGTCGGTCTCTCCCCTATGGTCTGTTTCCTCCCCCCCCCCCACTCAGTCTGTCACGTTTGTCTCAGCTAGGCTTTGATACTGTGAGTGGACCCAGGTAGGAGGAAAGTGTCTGGTGGGAAGGGGTTAGGGGAAGGTAAGTTGTGGATGGACCCAGTTCTACAGGCTTGGGTTGGTCATCATCACATGTATCTTGGACCTGATGGGTCACTTGTACTCCTGTATGGGGAAAAGACCTTGTGACTGTCATTCATGTACTGGGGCCAAACTGGATGAAATGAGGATGATCCCTGATTAGATCCCCTGCAAGGGAGTGACAACGGGAAACAGGTTATCTTGTTGTCTTGTGATCCCTGAGGCATCTGGTGGGGCCACTGTGTGATACAGGAAGCTGGACTAGATGGGCTTTTGGCCTGATCCAGCAGGGCTCTTCTTATGTTCTTATGTTCTTATGACTTAAACAGTGAGACGAGGTGTAGTTCTTTGGTGAACATTTTCCCAGAAATACATCAAGACTTCCAAAGGGATGTTTTTTGTTCAAGACATCTGCACAAGAAACCTGCGGCACAACTGGCACTGTTTGTCAGGCATAAATGGTGAAATATATTGGCAGGTATGTTAAAATAGTTTCTCTCACCCTGAGACAGAAGTAAAGGGTGATAATAAATGCCAACATTTGCAACAGCGAGCTGTATGGGTGCCGCTAAATGCTGGAGATTACAGAGCTGTGTTAAATCTGAGCAAAAACAGGTTTACAGTCATCTACAGAGGGATTATATGTAAATGATACTTTCAAAAAAATGTGTCCGCCACTGAGCTCGAAAATGACATGATTAGGAAGCCAGCAAGGCTTGCAGTTACCCATACACTTATACATGCTGGGAGCTTGAAATAATACGGCTTATAATAACACAGGCCGTAATCCAGAAATAAGCTTTGTCAGGCAGCCCATTACATTCAGATTTGGTGCAGCAGAGTCCTCGCAAAATACATTGGAGAGGCTGTTTTGCATTGCGGTATTCCAGGTATCCAGAGCCTGCAGCAAGCATAAGAACATCAGAAGAGCCCTGCTGGATCAGGCCAAAGGCCCATCTAGTCCAGCTTCCTGTATCTCACAGTGGCCCCACCCACCAGATGCTTTAGGGAGCACACAAGACAACAAGATACCTGAGTCCATATAGTCCTGCACATATTTTTACTACAGTCCTTCAGGTTGAAATCCTATGCAAACTTAAGAGCCAGTGGAACTTAAGCCCGACCCACACTGCACGAGATCAGGCGTGGAGGCGAGCGAGCATAGGTGCCTGGACGGCCGCTTCCAAGTGCTGACCTCGTCTATACAAGTGTCTTCCTGCAAATAGTCCCTCCTGTTGTCCCGCCTTTTAATCGCTGATTGACTCAAACATAAGTCAATTATGTTTGGCGCTCCAATTGGCTGAAACCCCCTCTCATCCCATTGGTGTCAAAACTAGCTCTGCATCCCGCCCCCTAGCTCCGCGTCCCCGCCCTCTCAAAATCTTGAGCGGAGTCATTTGAGATCGCTCTTGAACTCGGGAGAGCACAGGTCTCCCACGTTCAGCTGCGAACTCTCAAAATGGGAGGCCAGACAATTGCGCTCCGCACACATCTGGGACGCGCCGGAACTCATGCGGTGTGGGTCGGGCTTTACTCTTTAGTAAACCTAGATAAGATCTGGCTGTGCTTTGCCTTTTTCTATTGACTTCAGGAGGTGGGGGAATGGGACAGACTATTGCAAGCATAGTAAATCGTTTGGGAGGGCTATAGCTGGAATCCACAGAGATGTAGCACCTTCTGACATGGCCAACACTGTCAAGATTCATCCGTTTGAGCAGCAGGCACGCTGTCCATCAATTTGATTGGCAGGGCAGTGTTGGCAAGACAGGGACCCGAACGCTATAATGATCTTTCTATTTCAACAGAGCTGTAAAAACTAAGCCAAAATTTATGGTAGCATAAAAATATTTCTGCCTGTTGTTATGCCGGTTATTAGCTAAGAACATTCCTCACTGGAGATTTATTTGGCTAAAAACTCATGGAAATTACTTGCATCAATGAACTGCAATACAGGTACAGTTCAGTATAAACAGTATAGCAGGGAATTGAAAATTAAGGCAGCCAACTGATTAAATGTTTCCCTCTTTTTTTTTAATATATTCCTTTTGATGCAATTTAGTTGCTTTTCCAGCGAAACGGAATTTAAACCCTAAAGGAGGGGGGGAAATACAGCTCTCAAATGTTTATTTCATATACAGATATTGCAACAGAGATGAATGATTTTAACAGGATACCATATCGCTTGGGGATGGATTTTCTCTCCCTTTCATTAACACAATCTATCATTTTTCAAAGAGATATACAGTGCTAAAAGGACAATTCTATTTCCCGATCACGTACTTTATTAATAAATGTTACTCTACTTTTCCAATTCCTGCATTAATTACTATAATTCAAACTATCATTCTAATGATCTTGCTTCATATCTTTCACAACAAATTGCAGCATGTGCCTTGTTGGTCACTCTGGCATCAGACTTGTGTTTGAGAATAAGACGAGGCAAAAGCAAACCTTTGTATAACCAGAACAGGTCTTCTGATTTGCGCAAGCCAATGACAAAGCGTGACCCAGACGTTTTTTCAGATATAATAATAATAATAATAATAATAATAATAATAATAATAATAATACAGTATTTATATACCACCATTCTCTGGTCATCGGATTTCTCTGATGTGTGTGCTCCCTGAGGCATCTGGTGGGGCCACTGTGTGATACAGGAAGCTGGACTAGATGGGCCTTTGGCCTGATCCAGCCAGGCTCTTCTTATGTTCTTATGTTCTTATGTTCCTCCGACTTTAATTCAAGGCAGTTTACATGGGCAGGCAATCTAAACCGGAGTGGTTTCTAATCTTTCATAGATCGCTCATTCCAGGTGGTTTCCTTCACAGTCTTGCCTCTTTCTGGCATTCGCCTCACACACATCAACTTGACGTGCCAGCTGCAGAGTATTCTCTCCCACCGAGGCTTCTGCAGCTCGTCAGTGGTGTGCCGACAGCTCTCGACAGGTCTCAAACTGCCGTCCTTCAGATCTTCAGGCATACGAGGAGGCTGCTCTACCAACTGAGCCAGTATCATTCATGGCCAGTGATGACCAGGACTCAGACTGGAGAGGACTGGTTCTCAGGGAACTGGTTGTCTACACTCACAGCCCCCAATTCCTGCCTTCAGATGATCGTGCCTTGTCAAACTTGTTTGTGGTTGTCTCCAGGAGCTTCAGTTTGGAAACATCAACTGAACCTGCCTACCCAAGACTCTCTTCTCACATTCATCCCTAGTCTTAATGAGGATAAAGTCTTGAACTGTGCTTACATTTCAACACAATGTCCATAATGCCATATGTAATACCCATGAAAATAATGGTGACTGTGATGGGATCTTTCTAACCATGCAATGGAGTTGCTCCCGGATCAATGACTATCCCAAGTGTGACAGGCGTTTCACCATAAAGATGCAATCCTGTACAAATTTACTTGTGAACAGGTCCCAGCTGATGTCAGTAGGATTTCTCTGCTCCACCTGGGCTGTATTAGAGAGTGTCTCTTGAGTAATTTGCAAACTTTCAAATAATGCAGCTTCTACCTGCAATATGCAGCTGGCAGCTGGGAGATAGATATTTTTGTAATAACCAGCCAAGCTGTAGGAGGCCTTGGAAAATGAGATGAGAACATACATTAGAACTCATATATATGTATATCTGGTGCTTGGTTGACACTGTTTTGTAAAACTGGATATTCAGCATCCTGTCATACATTCATCTTCTGAACAAATTCAATTAAATGGGTGTATGTCATAAAAATAGGTACATTTGCTTGATTTTTTCCTTCTGTCCTCCATCCAAGTAGAGCATGCTATTATATTTTGGAAAGTGAGGTTTCTTTTAAGATCAACTGAACGGCAATCATTGAAATGAGCTTTTGCATGCCTGTGTGTCTGTGTGTGGTTTCTTTAGCCTGTAATTGTTTCTCTTACCACTTGTGCGTGGCATGGGTAGATAATACTACCTCCCGCTTGGCTCTCAGAAGAACTAAAGGCATCACTTGTGGGTATGAGATTTGCAGTAATGTAATATTTCAAAACAATCCAGCCCCACCCACTTACCCCTACTAGTACTGGGAGTAGATCTTTGGCTGTGAAATCTAAAGCTTTACAGTTATAGAAACACATGGAGAAAATGTGCAGACATCACTAGAGATATGCTAGAAATGCATAATTGTCCTGTAGTCTGTTCTCAGCAGCTCAAAATAAGTTTCAGCAGCAGCATGGGACACATGGCACATTCTGCACTGTATGGCACCTCGGGGTCAAAACAAATGAGATGCTCAACGTTTTCTGCTTGCATTTTTCCCCTTGATCAACATAGCAGCCATGCAGCAGTGGGGGAGACCCTGGTTAGGATTGTACCCTGGTTAGTCACCTGACCCTGGTTAGGAATGGAACAGTGGTGCATTTAGCCCTCTCCCTTTGCACTGGAGTCTCAATGAAAACACTCGTGCACAGACCAAGCATGGAGGGCATTATTATTATTATTATTATTATTATTATTATTATTATTATTATTAAAATTGAACGGAAACTATTATGACTGGCAACAATGTAACACGGGTGAACCATCTTCCATGGGATTTAGGTCATAAAAACAGACAAGAGCTAAAATGTAACTGACTTTAAAATGACTTTGCAAGTCCTCCTTAAAATGCAACACTGTGCAAATAAAACTACTTTAAAAGTCTTATTTCAAATATTGTTTTTATTGTATTTGAAACAAGACTTTTAAAATATTTTTATCTGCACAGTTCCATTTTAATGAGTACTTGCAAAGTCATTTTAAAGTCAATTACATTTTAGCTCTTGTCTGTTTTTATGACCTACGGTAAATCCTGTGGAAGATGGTTCACTCACGTTACATTATTATTATTATTATTATTATTATTATTATTATTATTGGATTTATATCCTGCTTTTTCCCCAACAGGGGGACCCAAAGCAGCTTACAACAATACAAAAATATAAAACAATACATATATAATATAAAACTCTTAAACATCAACATGATAAAGTATATAATATAAAACTCTTAAAATACATTAATTATGAATACCGTATCAGGAATATCATCAACAAAAAAGAGATAAAAGGGAAACGATTCTCAGGACGTAAACCAAGGACAATTCTTCTTGTGTTACATTTTCAATATACAGCACCTAGAAAGAAATGTCAGTTTGACCTAAAATTTTTGGGGGCAGAATCTTTCTGTCTCAAAGTTATTTATAACAGGTACTTAACATAATACTCCAGGCTTTCTGTTCCCAAGTTACTATTGATGGAGTTGTGATGTCTAGCTGTTAGCAAGCATTCGCTCATCATCAGAGAATTCGCTGAATTTCAGGATAGGATGCCAATTGCAACAGGTGCCTATATTCAGAAGCAGAAAGCAGCAGACCAACAGCCAAAGTATCGGGGCAAGCCAAACACGACAGCTGCCTCTTGGGCTGAGAGCAATTCTCTGGGCAGCGGAGGTAAGGTCTGCATGTACGTGAAGTGTCAGTCTTGCTGAAGTGTGAGCAGGTGTGCAGCTATCCAGTGCGTGGTAGACATGTGACCAGGTATGCTGCCTTCTATGGAAGAAAGGCTGAATATAAAGGCCTGGCCTCCTGCACCTGAGGCAGCTTGCTAAATGCTGCCCCCTATCTGTTGATGTGCCAGCCTCTCCTCTTCCCACTCCCTAGATTGGAAAAGGAAGAGGGGGACGGAGCAGAAGAGGAAGTGTGGAGGAGAGGAGAATGTTGGGCTCCCCCACTCCTCTCCTCTCCTCCACACTTCTTCTTCTGCTCCGTCCCCCTACTCTTTTTCCAATCCAGGAAATAGGAGGGAACAAGGAGCAGTGGAGGCAAGTGAGTGGATGGAGGTGGCGGGCACCTCCCACCAATCTGCTGCCTGCCTTAGTTGACCTCATGAATGGACCGACCATCGGTAAATGTGAAATAAATGTTGACCTGTTGCAATGTAATACTGCCTGTTCTCCCAACCATGACTACTAGTCTATTGAGACAAACTCCTGTACTTGCATACTACTGCCATCCCAACTCCCTTTCAGTTTTGGAGCTAAAGCTAATGATATTTCTCTGCACCAGTGTTTTTTGTTAACCATCATAGTTAGCACAATAAAGCAGTTTTCAGCTGTGGTTGGTAGTGGAATTGCAAAGCTTTCATTGATTAATCTACCACTTAAAGCTTGCAGCCCCAATGTAATGTATTTAAGGTTGGAGTACAAGTGTATAAAATACACGCTGACAACATTTGCAGTTTTGAAAAATGGTCCACTTCTTTCTCGGCTGCACCTATTTTGGCCTCTGTGCTTGTAATTAAGTAAGAGAGAAGGGAAGAGAGAACTACTTGTCTCTGTAACAACAGAGAACAAAGTGTTCATTCTCTGAATCTTGTTGATTACAATCTCAGGATGACTCTGGTATGCTTCACTTATAATTAATTTATATATATATTATTGAGATTAGTGACTTGCCAGCATTTTGAGGTGTTCTACTAGAGATTTGAAGTAATAACAGCATTTATCTTCTCTGTCTGCATTGGGTATGCCTCACTATGGCTGATGGAAACAAATCGGGAGGCGCAAATGGTTTCCATGTCCCTTTATTTCTTAAAAGGAGCCTTAAGACCCATTCCATTTTCATGGAAATAGTCCATAGGAAATATGGAAAGATTGCTTTATTCCTTCCAGATCAATAGTGAGTAAAAGCTTAAATATTTTCTTCTGCTCCTTAATGTGTCCTTGCATTCTTTGGGGATGGATAGGCAAGGTCTAAGATAAATGTTACAAATCTGCAGCACTTTCATTCCAAAGCATTTTATACAGAGACAGGTGGCTAGGGGTGCAATCCTATCCAGCCGCTAGACCGGCATAGGATCTCTGCGCCAACCCAAGACTGTCACAAAAAGCTGCCATAAAGAAGTTGCACCAGCCCTAGGTCGGTGCAGAGGCATGCGCCTGACCCTGTGGGCCAGATCCGGATGGTGTGCAGCTCAGGTAAGCAGTGGCTGGGCTGGGTAGCATAGGGGCGTAACGGGGGTGTTCCAGGGTGGGGGAAGGGCAAGGGGTGGACAGATCTGGCCCGGGAGGGAGCAGGATCAGCGGCGGCAGCGTACGCCATATCCTATCCCCCTCCCAAGCTAATTTCTCCTGACATGGCATGGGCCTCCCTGATTTGCGCCACCAAAATGGCAGGTGCCGATCTGAGGAGACCTGTTGGGGGGACTGGGGCGTTACCTGGGGTAAGAGAACAAACGTTTCCTTACCTCGAGGAGACCGGATACAGCATTGCCAGCACCGGCGTATCTGGATCGCTGAGTAGAGCATAGAATAGGATTTGGCTGTAAAGAACTAAATAGATATTTTGAAAGAATGGCCCCAGTAAGATTGTGTGTGTGTGTGTGTGTGTGTGTGTGTGTGTGGGGTGCCATGAAGGGGGAGGGCAGGGGGAGTAACTGGGCAGTTCTGCGGAAGGGCAGGAGGCAGGGAGTGAGCCAGAAGGGGCAGATCTTGGCAGTAAACGTGGATGCCAGTTCCTATCTACCAAAATTTGGCCTGCACTGCTTCCTTACTCTCCTCGGACATACCAGCTACAGAGCTGACATAGATAGGCCTGAGGAGACCCGTAAGCCAACATGAGGCCTATCCGGAGGCATGGGAACAAAGGTTCCTTTATCTCGAGGAGACCTCCTGATCGCCCCCCCCCCCTCACAGCATGCAACGTGAGCCTCCATGGTGTGGCTGCCTCCTGTAAACTGGTGAAGGATAGGATAGGATTGGGCTGTTAATCTTAGGCTTACCAGATTTTCCGGGACCCAGGAGGGGCAGCAGTGATGTCACGGGGGCGTGTCCAAGAATCATCCAAGAATCGTGACGTCACAGGGGCCGGAAAAATCAACATAAATAAATAATATAAAAGTGCCCCAAAATGGGGATTTTTGACGTGCTAGGGCTTTGGGGGGCGTGTGGGGAGGCCTGCGCGACCCACCGCAGGCCTCCCCGATGTTTAGATCACACACAAAAAATGACGATTTAAGACCCTGGGATCGCCAACACCGCTGGTTCCGACCCCACAAGCTCTTCAGCCGGCTGCCCGGTCGGGATGGCCGGCCGGGATGGTCCCAGAAACCGGGACTGTCCCAGCGATTACCAGGTCTGGTAAGCCTCGTTTATCTACATGTTTGGCAGCCAACATCACATGGAAGGTCTTGCTGTACCACTTTCAACTGCAGGGGAGGATCACTTTTGTTAAATATCTTTCCATATAAAAATGTCCTCTGGGTACAGAACTAGTTTACTAAAGAAAAAAGCTTTGCTACAACCTTTCTTCCTACCATGTTTTCTACAGGAAGAGTGTGTTAAAAAAAGAAAAAGATAAGCATGGGAAAATGAGAGCACTCTTCAGCCGGCAGTGGAGCCCAGCAAGGGCTCTATCATATGATGCCGCTGAACGTACAGCTTGGCACCAAGATCCAATCTGGAGGGAAAGTTTGAGATGAACTTTAGGCTCACTTCCCTTCCCTGGGAAGAAGTAATGTATATTTCATTTAGTGCCTTGATTGTCCCTTGACTGCTTTCATCCAGAGAGTAGGCTGCTGAAACACGGCCAATGAAGGAAAACACATTTCATGATGAATTGTCCTACAACATGGAAAACGAGATTGGAAGGATACCTAAACTAATTTCAGTTTATTACAATCTTCATTGCCAATTAATTCTCAGTAGCTTTATTCCAGGTTTATGGACAGAAATTTAAAGCCCCCTGCTTTATATCTTCTGTATCAGCCAGCCCTCCCCTTCCTCCCTCCTTTGTTTTAGTGAAGCTTTGCAATGGTCTCTTTCATTTCCAGGAAAATGAATTTCACCTTTTATAACATTCGAAGACATTTATGCTGGCTTTATGATGAATGATGGAACCCTGGACCTGGCAATAAAAAACAAACTCACTAATGCCAATAGATGTATGAACTATATCGCTCATTCTGCATCTAGGTTGTTGCTCTATTGATACAGCATGCAACCTGGGAGTGTTGCAGAATCCTAGCCACGCTACTCACTTGTCAAACCCCACTAAATTCACGGGATTTACCGGTACTTTCTGGAGTGAACAGGGTGCATCCTAAGAAGAATCAGCACAACAGGCTATCTTTCCTGTTCCTTCCTTCCTATAGCAGGTCCCTGAGGCTCTTGAAAAATCCCCCCTGAGGGTCGGGGGGCTCACAGGAAGGAACCATGTAGGGTGAGACGTAGGAGATTCCTGTTGGAGGGCAAGATGACTGGAAATCATGAGGAGGCCGCTTCTGTGAAGAGAGCATTGCTGCTTCCATGCAATTTTTAACCATTTCCCCCTCCCACAACCTCCCCCCCCCAATCCTCAGGAGCGGTTTTTCTGGGGCCTTGGGGACCTTCCATAGGGTGGAGAAGGCAGGGACAATTTTAAGTCATGCAACTGCATTTGTGCTCCTTAGGATACAACCCTATGTTTAAGGTTGAAGCTGCAACTGATTATTGCTACAATTCCGACAAAGGCTCCCTGGTTTTCTGGGAAGATATAGGGAGCCACGGTGGCTTAGTGGTTAAGATGCTGAACTGCAGACTGGGAGGTCCGTAGGTCAGCAGTTTGAGACCTGAGTGCCGCGTGTGACAGAGTGAGCTCCTGTCTCCTGTCTCAGCTCCTGCCAACTTAGCAGTTCAAAAGCAAGAAATTGCAAGTAGATTAATAGGTGCCACTGTGGCGGGAAGCATTCATGGTGGCCCCATGACCATGGAAGCGTTTTCTGACAGCGCTGGCTCTTCAGCCAGAAATGGGGATGAGCACCCGCACCCTAGAGTCGGACACGACTGGCTTTCGAGCAGGAGATACCTTTACCTTTACCTTTACCTATGGGTAAAGAAGCAGTTTGAAAGCTGCCTAGAGCAACAGTGGAAGAAGTTTTATGAAGAATACGACTGAACACAAGCTAGAGTTCACTAGAGCATACTCCATGGTGTTGAGGGCAGAAGAGAAAACATGCTATTTTGTCACCACAGCATCAGTACAGTATTGTCCAGCAGAGCCTTTCTGGCTAGGGAATGAGCTGTTGCATCTGGAACTCCGCCGGTGAGGAAACATCAGTGGCCTGCTGTGACCAATTTGCAAGATACTTTGCTGATAAAGTCTCTCACAGCTTCTCCAAACTGGACTCTGCAATGGATGTTGTCCATGGTGTTCTGAGGCACCTGCTTGCCCAATTTTGAGGGATACATTCAATTTATTCAACTAAGGATGTGGACAGGTTACTTAGAAAGCTGAGGCTGCCCACATGTGGGTTCAATGCCTCCTGCAGGACTCTGGGGGGCAGTATATTGTTTTACCTGCCCTCTATGCATATACCCATCTGTATGCCCTCTATGATACCTGTAGGAGGTGTGCCCCTTTGTGCAACTTCTTTCCTCCCTTTTGGAACCTTAACTGCTTCTGCTCTGCTCCTGTGTGTGTTTATTGATAGCAGCAAACTAGCTAGTGGTGGAATTTCCCATAGGAAAGGGGTACTTCTGCTGATTACACTGCTTGTGAGAAACCCCAGAAACCCCTTTTCTAACCACATACCAGGGATGTGGATCAAGTCTCTGACTCCAAGTCTCGAGTCAAGTCCCAAGTCTCTGGGTCCAAGTCTTAAGTCAAGTCCCAAGTCTTTGCCCCCAAGTCCCGAGTCTTTGGTTGCGAGTCGCGAGTCACTATCTATTTAATGGGGGAAATGAGTTTAAAATTCGACTTGCCGTAAAAGGCTCCAAGTCTCAAGTCAAGACTTTGGAGTCTTTTACAATCGCCCAGTCACATCTGAGTCAAGTAATTGATACGACTTGAGTCCGAGTCAATAGACTCAAGTCTACATCACTGCAACATACCCACTTGGCCCTTGCCCATACTGTCCCAGCTGGTTATGCTTAACTCAGGACAGGCCCAAGTCCCCAAGACCATCTGATGCCTGAGTGGCATGCCAAATGTTGCCCCCTTACCTGATGATGTGCCAGCTTCTGCTCCTCCCACTTGCCAATGCTCTAGCTAGCTCACACTCTCCACCCCTCCTCGTTTTTTGTTCCTATCTGTCCCCCTCTTCCTTTTCTAATCCAGGGAGTGGAAGGAGAAGAAGGAGCAGTGGAGAAAAGTAGGCAGACAGAGATGAGGGTCCCCCAACAATCTGCTGTCTGAGGAGACTGCTTCTGTTGACCTCATGGTTGGACAAGCCCAGGCTGACAGGCAATGAAACTACAACACATGGAACATCAGTCCAGTTTCCTTAGCAATGGGGATGCATTCCTCATTTCCCTCTCGCACTACACCAAAACTAGGGGACACCCACTAAAACTGAGTGGCGGGAGAATTAGAACAGACAAAAGAAAATATTTCTTTTCCCAGCGTGTAATTAATCTGTGGAACTCCTTACCGCCGGATGTGGTGATGGCACCTGGCCTAGATGCCTTTAAAAGGGGATTAGACAGATTTATGGAGAAAAAGTCCATCAAAGGTTACAAGCCATGATGGGTATATGCAACCTCCAGGTTTTAGTAGTAGGCTATCTCTTAATGCCAGATGCAAGGGAGTGGTGACAAGACACAGGTCTCTTGTTGTCTTCTGTGCTCCCTGAGGCATCTGGTGGGGCCACTGTGAGATACAGGAAGCTGGACTAGATGGGCCTTTGACCTGATACAGCAGGGCTCTTATGTTCACTTTGAGTGAGGGTAATGGGAGGCCTTCTTTGCTCTGAATGATGTAGTCACAGAGCCAAACCTACTGGTGTTGTGGTTCTGTGAAGCTACGGTCTATGTTCGCTATGTGATCCCTGATTGAATGGGATCAGACAGTGGAAGAGTTAAACAAAAAAGTGGCACACAAAGAGCAGAAGATTGGGATAGTAGTGGCTGCAAACAAGCCTGGGAAAAAAATGTGTGAAAAAGCAAGAAGTAGGGATGTGTGTCAATGAACATTTTTGTGAGCCAAAGCTCACCAGCACTCGAACCTGGTCAATAATGAGGTAAAAAATTTAAGTAGAATAATCATGAACACGTATGTATCAG
Organism: Plestiodon gilberti rubricaudatus; assembly: GCA_026170595.1. Lineage (NCBI taxonomy): Eukaryota > Metazoa > Chordata > Lepidosauria > Squamata > Scincidae > Plestiodon > Plestiodon gilberti. The sequence goes on along the minus strand of JANXHW010000004.1, from coordinate 16,016,082 downwards.
AGAAGAAGAAAGGTGACTTTTATGTTCTTTATCTATTGATTGTGATAAAATGGTTGGAAAAAATGCACTCTGCTGACACACATTTTAGTATGGCACTTTTGGGCTCTGAAACTTAAGCGAGTGCTGCCATCTTGTGTTGTAAAGAAAATATTCAACTATTCACCAGCCATGCTTGTGTTTCCCCATATGCATTGCCACTCACATTGTTAAGACACAAGCTGACAGGAGGTTTGAAGTGTTGACCAGACTTGTCAGTCGGGGGGGGGGGGGGGTCGGTCAGCCTGTACACAAACCAACCAGCCCTGGCCAAAGGAGGGAACTGCAGGGATACCACATAAGAACATAAGAAGAGCCCTGCTGGATCAGGCCAAAAGTCCATCTAGTCCAGCTTCCTGTATCTCACAGTGGCCCCACCAGATGCCTCAGCTCAATGAAACCACAGCTCTAGTCAAGGTGGCTTCTTTCCACCAATAGGCCAATGTGGGTCAGGTGATATTCACTGTCCCCTGGGCTATAAAAGCTTCCATGTCAAACTTGTTCACTCAGGTCAGTAGGTAAAACATTTGTGGGCTACAGATCAGCTTTCATTCTTACTTCCCTTCCAGCTTACTGCATCCTTGACTGAACAGGAGGCGGGTCAAACAGGACAGCACAACTGGAGTGTGGCGGGTAGCCACAGCCCCATACCAATGGGTTTCTGGTCCTGCACCCTCACTGGCCACAGCCACATTTGATGCTACCTTCTGCAGACAAGCACTGAATGCCTAGGGGCGTGGCCGGCTAGTGTATTGGCCCAGGGACATGGCTACCTGGCACACACTTGTCCCCCCCCATGTGTTCGGGGTGGGGGGAGGATAATGAGTGAATAGAACTTCTGAGGTGATATGAAAGTTCTGTATTTTCTTTAACGGACTGAAACAACCTTTCAGGGAGTTAACATTTTTGGTGAACAACCTTAACTCAGTCCGAAAACCAGGTTCACGGGTGAACACCATAAGGGGGTGCCAGCATGCATGCCTGTCCCTTCAAATGCCAGGTAGACCTGGCCTTCTCTGTGGGGCTCTCAAGGCGGAGGTCAGGTTTACCCATGGCTTCGAGAAGCAAGGGCAGGACAGTGGGAGCAGTCCCATGGGGGCACTAGGTATGCCACTGGCTCCCAGCAGGTCCTGCAGTTCATGTTTCTTTTAAAGAAGCTGAAGAAACGATGAAAGAGGAGGTGAGCATATTGGGAAGCACATTGCCACCTTCCGTGAGATTTTTAAGGGCATGGGGCAATCCACAAACCTTGGAGCAGAGGCTCGGTTTTTATTAAGCCCTGAGAGAGGAAAAATGCAAGGATCCAAACAGCCTCGGTGAAGACTGGCAGACGGAAAAGTATGATGTGAGAACATTTGCCGAGATGTTATAACCCTAGGAAAGCTTATGATGAGAAATCTCCAAAGGGAGCACATGATTGCGATCAAAATGTCAACATACCAACCAATGATTGGGTTGCAACTTTACACATAGGGCTCTAAGTTGGCGTGAAATCTTTTCCAGCAAGACCCCAAGGGAGATGCTTGCACTGCTAAGTGATGCAAGCAGCATGGAGATGTAATAATTATTGGGTGCTGGTGGGACAGCTTTTTGTTTATTCTCTGCCTGAGCCTTTCTTTTGTTTCCTTTGAAGCCGAGAAACAAACATTTATTGTCTTAGCAGCTAATCTGCTTCCTATCTGCCCTTTGTCAAGTTTCAATTGGATTTTCATTAGCCTGAGCTCAAGCCATGATGAATAAATAATTGCAGTGGTTGACATTTGCATGAAGAAAAACAAAGCAAAATAAAACAGAAAACACAGACACAAATAGAAGCTAATAATTAAAATGAGAGAGCGAATCTGGATTCCTGAGTTCAACGATTGCTCCAACATCTCCTTGTTGAGGAGAGTCACTTAACTTTTTTGTGGCTATTGATTCAGAATATGCAACTGCATTTCTAAACTACCAACACACCTGTTGGGCTTCATACCAGCTAGGATCACTGGAATCTAACTGCATAGATGCCAGTTTCACAATATCCACATGGGGTACCGTGATTCCCCGAAAATAAGACAGTGTCTTATATTAATTTTGGCTCCAAAAAATGCAGTAGGTCTTATTTTCAAGGAGGTCTTATTTTCCCAACCTGTGGCACGACCCCGGCACTTACTTTGACCGATTAAAGCTTCATTCTTTCCCGAGGGTGCAAGGCTCTGCAAGGCCTGGAAGGCCTGCACTTGAGTCCTCCACCATAGAGATGATGTGCTAGAGAGGCCAGCAAGGCCTGCAAGGAGGCTGCAACCTTGCAGACTCTCTATAGCATGTTATCTCTATGGTGGAGGACTCAAGTGCAGGCCTTGCAGAGCCTTGCACCCTCGGGAAAGAATGAAGCTTTAATCGGTCAAAGTAAGTGCTGGGGGGGGGTCGCGTCTGTCTGGCTGATGATCTTACCTAGGTCTTACTTTCGGGGAGCACTTATATTGATGAATGCCAGCAAAAATCATGCAAAAGTGACAGTAGGTCTTTCTTTCACGGGAGGTCTTATTTTCAGGGAAACAGGGTAGTAGTTTGAACAGTGGATGGCACTGCGTGATTTCTCTTCCACTACAAACTGAATCATATGGGGAACTGAGCCTGGGAAACTGGTGGGAGTGGCAGGGAGGAGGAAAAGAATTAGAGTCCTGGTCAACCGTGTAGCAACCCTATTCTCAGTCACAGGGCTGGCTTTTGTGCAGATCTCCCTCTATTTCCATAGCCTAGGAGTGAATCTCAGCACGACAGCAGACTGCTTTGCACATGAAAGGTCTTAGGTTCGATTCCTGGCATCCCCAGGTAGGGCTGGGAAAGAGCCCCCTCTCTCTGAAACCCTAGAAAGCCATTGCCAGTCAGCGCAGTCAAGGTTAACCTAGATAGACCAATGATCTGACTCAACAGAAAGCATCTTCATATGTTCACCAAACAGAGGATTCTGTTACCACTGTGATTATTGGGGAATGGACTGGGTTTTGTTTGAAAAAAAACAAAAATCAGAATTCAAAATGGCACAAGAAGATGGGTAGGACTAGTTACATGTTATAGTGATATCATGGGAAACATCCAATAGGTGTCTACGTGGTCTGGTTCTCATGGAGGTGGTAAACTTGTGCCACTTCGGAAATCTATTCAAAAATAGATGTGCTTCTTTCACATAGAAAACTACAGGTCAAGAAACAGGGTTCTTCTCCCTGGTATTCTAGTTTTCTGTGAACAAGGAGCATGTATGGGTGGGGTTTTCCCCCAATTTTTTGCATGTGAGTCTGGAAGAGGTACAGCCCAGGTACAGGTACAGCCCAGGTACAGGTACAACCCTCCTCGGTAAGAACTAGACCTCTACACACCTTGATGATCCTATTTGAATCGTTTCCAGCAATTACAGGTTGGTTATTTTGTTACTCATATTATTAAGATTTTTCATTATGCGCCCAAAAAACAGATATATATATATAAAATTAGAAAAAAAACATACACGTTTTGAAAAACAGATAGATCATCCTATTGGTGTTACAAAATTATCAGCAAGAAAAGAGCCTTCCAATAATTAAATTATGCCCTTGTTGTTGGCTTCTGTGGAATTATTGAACCACAGTTAATTATCTGAGTGCTGGGAAGCAGTAATCCATCGGCAGCAGGAACGCTACTTGGTGTGACATTGGGCAGGCAGAGCAGATTAATTCTGGCTGAGTACTTTACCCAGGAGGTGGTGAGGGTTTGGCGAGGCCCCACCATGAGTTGCCAATATAGTCTTTTGAATTAATTTCTATACCACCATGGACATGACCATTGGAAGGCAAGAGCCTGACCTTTCCACATCATTTCTTTTTATGATCTCTCTCTCTCTCTCTCTCTCTCTCTCTCTCTCTCTCTCTCTCTCTCTCTCTCTCTCTCCCCTATACTTCTGCACAACAGAGATTGTACACGTAGATTTTTGTTCCTGGCAAGAATCTGTCTATGACACCGGCCTTCCTCAATCACATTGTACCATAACAAGTGATAGCCATTTTCTTTTCTCAGCTGGCTTGCGGTGAAGAGGGAAAACGTTGTCAAGAAAGGGCACCACTGCAGTGGTGGAGTAAATGAGATGCTTGTTTCCAATGGAACATCAGCCACAGTCCACCAAGTACATCAGCTCTCAGTTGCCACGAACTTTCCAAGGCTGGCCATAATACGAGGTGACCCTAGGCAGCTTCCTAGATAGATGGTGTAGTAGGCAACAATTGTGCAACGGTAAGCAGAGGAGCTTCCTTGTCCCAGCACTGGTGCCTCTGCTGATACTGGGAAACAGCACAGAGAGCAGGGACATGAAGAAGCACGGGGTGGCAAGATCGCAACAGATGTGGAATCCTAGTGGCAGTCAGAAGGGTGGGGCAGCAGGGGGGAAGAGTCCCACAGGCCTGAGGTGAGGAGCACTGTTGGCCCAAGCAGCTGGGCAGACCCAACCTCTGATGTGCACATGCTTATGTGCATGGTGGGCCCACTCCAACAGCCATTCCCACAGCAGTGTGGCCATTCCTTTCTCAGCACAATTTGCCCCATTGCCTTCCTCAGATGCCAAGGAAGACAAAGTGGGTGCAGTTGTTGGCCACCGTCTTTCTCTGCGCTGCCAAGGCACTGACATAGTAATGGCAGAGACTCCCAAGGGCATAGAGTGGGGCAGGCCCAGGGACAGCGGCTGCCTCTCCTGCCGTGAAAAAGCCCATCTGTGTATGGGGAGGGCAGGAGAAAGCCCCAAGTTGCTCGTTGGACTGACTCCGGCCACGGCTACTTGCCAGCTGCCCCGGGTCTTCAGGGGTCAGCTCTGGACTTCTGAGGGGCTCTTGGCCACTCCTCAACCTGGCCAACCTCTGACGCCACCCATGGACTGGTGGTGGATAGGATTGGGCTATAACGTGCATTAATTGGGTAAGTTGTTTAAATGGTTAAGACAATAGAAGTACCGTTTTTGTTTTAAAAAAGCAGATGGCAGCACCATCTCAGACTAGGGATTCCCTGTTGACTTCCACGCAGGCAGGAATGCCTCTTCTGAAAGGACCCTGCTGACCATCTAAAACCATTTGCTTTTTTCCTTTCAAATGACAGTTCTTCTAGTCCAAATTATTAGGTTCTATTTGCATTCAATTCTGGCTGCTCGGCATGTATCCCCCCCATTACAAAATTTCTGGCTATAGATGTATTCCAACAGGCCCATCTGAAATGACCACTGGAAAACCCAGCAGCATATTATAGCAATGGAAGGTAGACTTTCTTCACAGAACCACAGATCTAAATGCAGCATCCTTACAGCTAAGGTATTTATTTAGTTTCCCTTAAGTTCTGCAACAGCTCTAGCAGTGGCAGAAAAAGTGAGTGGGAATGGGATGGTAGCAGTCTTTAGTGACTCCAGCAGCTGTTGCCTCTTAAAGCCACAATGCGCTTCCAAGACATTCAGGCAGCAGAACCTGGAAGTGTCTGAGCTTCAGCAGGTTCTGGCTGGAAGCTGCAGGCTCACACTCCCTGGGAAGGTTTCCCATGAAGACAAACGCTGATCCAACAAAGTCTCAGGCCTAACTGATCACAAGCGATATCAGAGCCCTGTCCCTACATGCAATATTTTTAGGCTTACCAGATCTCCAACTGGGACAGAGTGCTAGACCTTTAGGAGAAGGAATGTGGGCAGGTGTAGCTTGTTAAACCTTAGAGCACAATCCTAGGCATGTCTACTCAGAAGCAAGCCCCACTGAACACAATGGGGCTTGCTTCTGAGTAGACATGCTTAGGATTGTGCTCAAGGACTTAACAAGCTACACCTGCCCACATTCACAACAAGCACTCTGTCCCAGTTGAAGATCTGGTAAGCCTAAATATTTTTATAGTATTGCTCACATTGATATCTTGTCCTTCCTCCAATGAGCTCAAGTTGTGCACATGATGGCCCAATTCTAAAGCGACTAGCGCCGCTGGAATGCTAGGTGCTTTCCGGCAGTTGCAAAACTGGAAACAGCCACTGGAAACAACAAGCAGCTGGCTCCACATGGCAGCGGACTCCAAATGCCCACCGCCCCAGGTATAAGGTCATGCAGAGGGTGGAAGGGAGGCAGGAGTGGGTGTCAATCTGTCAATCTGGAATGGGGCAGCCCACTGTGTTAAAACTGGAAGCTCCAGGTGAAGACTATCCTGTTTTCCCAGGTTTTTAAATTTTAGCTTTTAGCCTTCTGATGCTTTTAAACTGCTCAGATTGGTAACTGATTAAAAACATTTATTTGCTATCTTGCTACTGTATTGTGTTTTAAATTGTTAAAATGTTTTAGGCTGAACTGGAGTTTTTTAATTGAAAGGCAAGATAAATATACTTTAGAAAATAAAACTGAAATGAAACATATTCACTCTCTCTCTCACTCACACTCACACACAGAGTGCAATCCTAACCAACTTTCCAGCGCCGGTGCAGCCGCAATGCAGCCCCGAGGTAAGAGCACAAATGTCCTGTCACCTTGAAGAGGCCTCCATGACTGTCCCTGCACTGCAAACTGCAGTGTGTGCCCTGTTGGCACGGCTACACCGGTGCTGGGAAGTTGGCTAGGATTGCGCTGAATTTCTCACACCTTAGCCTGAAATATTCTGTGAAGAGCAACTTGGTGAGACTATTCTTAACTCCTTGATAAGTCATTCAGAATGTGATCTGGGCAAAGAGTGTTTTAGTTTATTACTCTTTTTTCCCCCATAAACTAATCTAAATTAGAATCTCCTGAGATCAATAGCTCATATTTTTACTGCAGAACAGTCTAACTGTATCATATAGATTAGATAAATCATCTTCAACTGCACTTGAAAGTTTATAAGTCACAGTGTAAAAACTACATCAGAGCTGATGTGTGAAGAAATAGCTCTAAAATAACCATATTTTCCCCTTTCAGTGCCTCCATGAAAGTGTAGCAGCTATTTTAATTGCAAATCCATCCTGAGATTGTAGCAGGGCTGGTCTTCCTACAGGATCGACATTCCTCTTTACAACATCTCTGGGTGACATGATGCAGTCTTTGGCCATAACTGTGAAAATGAGTGGATCAAGGCTAGTTCTGTGGGATGAAACAGGAAAACGGTCAAAGGGGAAATTGCACATTAAAAATAAAAACCTCGGATGTCACCATTCCAGAATTCATCAGCCTACAGTATGTGGCATAAGAAATCGTGTACTGGGTTTTGATGGAGGAGAATGCAGTTCAAATCCCCACTCAGAACGACTTCACAGGTTCCCCTATGGGGAAAAAAAAGTGGGATATAAATAATAATAATTTTCTCCCCCTACCAAATTTGGAAAACTCAGCAGTGGCCAAAGGATTGGAAAAGGTCAGTTTACGTTCCAATTCCAAAGAAGGGCAGTGCCAAAGAGTGTTCAAACTACCGTACAATTGCACTCATTTCACATGCCAGCAAGGTTATGCTCAAAATCCTACAAGCTAGGCTTCAGCAGTACGTGGACCGAGAACTACCGGACGTACAAGCTGGGTTTCGAAGAGGCAGAGGAACTAGAGATCAAATTGCCAACATGCGGTGGATCATGGAGAAAGCACGAGAGTTCCAAAAAAACACCTACTTCTGCTTCATTGACTACGCAAAAGCCTTTGATTGTGTGGATCACAACAAACTGTGGCAAATTCTTAAAGAGATGGGGGTACCAGACCACCTTACCTGTCTCCTGAGAAACCTGTATGCGGGTCAAGAAGCAACAGTTCGGACCGGCCATGGAACAACCGACTGGTTCAAAATTGGGAAGGGAGTACGGCAAGGCTGTATATTGTCACCCTGCTTATTTAACTTATATGCAGAGTACATTATGAGAAATGCAGGGCTGAATGAATCACAAGCCGGAATCAAGATTGCCGGGAGAAATATCAACAACCTCAGATATGCAGACGATACCACCCTAATGGCAGAAAGTGAAGAAGAACTAAAGAGCCTCTTGATGAGAGTGAAAGAGGAGAGTGCAAAAGTTGGCTTGAAACTCAACATTAATAAAACTAAGATCATGGCATCTGGTCCCATCAATTCTTGGCAAATAGAAGGGGCAGAAATGGAAGCAGTAACAGATTTTACTTTTCTGGGTTCCAAGATCACTGCAGACGGAGACAGCAGCCATGAAATTAAAAGACGCTTACTCCTTGGAAGGAAAGCTATGGCAAACTTAGACAGCATAATAAAAAGCAGAGATATCACCATGCCAACAAAAGTTCGTATAGTCAGGGCGATGGTGTTCCCAGTAGCAATGTATGGTTGCGAGAGTTGGACCATAAGGAAGGCTGAGCGCCGAAGAATAGATGCTTTTGAACTGTGGTGCTGGAGAAGACTCCTGAGAGTCCCTTGGACTGCTAGGAGATCAAATCAGTCAATTCTAAATGAAATCAAGCCTGACTGTTCCCTGGAAGGACAGGTACTAAGGCTGAAACTCAAATATTTTGGCCACCTAATGCGAAGAGAGGACTCTCTGGAGAAGACTCTGATGATGGGAAAGATTGAAGGCAAAAGGAGAAGGGGAAGGCCAAGGATGAGATGGTTAGACAGCATCACCGATGCAACAAACATGAAAATGAGCGAACTCAGGAAGATAGTGGAGGACAGGAAGGCCTGGCGGGATATGGTTCATGGGATCACGAAGGGTCGGACACGACTTAACAACAACAACACCTAGTATAGGAAATATACGACGTGTTAGTTTCCAGTATTGTGTCATTTGTCCAGGTGTCCATTACTATATTAAACGATTAAGGATTTGCAAGAGACTATGTATGTGTATGTGTATTTGTATGAGACTATGTATGTGTATGCTGAGCTACTATGTATGTGTATGCTGAGCTGGCGGGATATGGTTCATGGGATCACGAAGGGTCGGACACGACTTAACGACTGAACAACAAATGTATGTGTTGGTCCAGAACTCCCAGCCACCAGTCTCTGGCACCTTATCTATCTCCTGCGCTGCTTACACGCTGGCCTGTCAGCTGGTCAGGGTAGTTCAGACCTCTCTGGAGCACCCCACATCCTGCAATGCCAGGCTGAGCACAGTCGGCTGATCTTTAGCAGCCTGGCCACAGCTTTGAGGAGAGGCTGAGCCCAAGGGCAAAGCAAGTCATACCCTTATATGCCCCAGAGAAGAGACTTACCTCCTTGCTTGGGTGCTCTGGGTTTGGAGGTTATTATCCTGGGGTAGTTAAGACCAGCAGCACCAGAGGGGGTAACCCCTCTGAGCAACAAGGGGACGGCCCTGTTCTTCTCCGTCTCTGTCACCCTGGTGTGAGAGGGGTGAGGAATAGTGGGAGGTATAGGGGGCAGTGGGACTCCTTCTGGACTTGGGGTTGGTGAGAGTGCCTCTTGTCTGTTGGATTCCTTGCTGTCTTTCCTGCCCCTTAATCTGCTATAGAGAGACTGGAGGCAGCGTCAGTGTTTTGTGTTGGGTTTTTTATTTGTCTAAGTGTGTGTTTGTGTTTATGTGAGCCCTTTCCGGGAAGATGTGTTCGAGGGAGTAGTGGCGCCACTATAAAAAGTGTAACGGGCCAAGGGCGATATGGCAGTGGGGGCTGGCCTGGCCGTTCCAGGAGAAGGAGGGATGGTCATAGGCAGACCATCCCTCTTTCTAGGCCTTCCCCCAACCCTGGAGCCTGGGGAGTGCCTGGGAGAAACCCCTGGGGATGGTGATCTGCCTATGAAGGAGGTTAAGATCACTCCTTTGTCTTGGACAGATCACTATCTGGTGAGTTTTAGACTGGCAACATTTAATCACCCCTGCAGAGCTGGGAGACCGAATTGTATGGTCCGCCCCCGGAGACTGATGGATCCGGATGGTTTCCTGAGGGCTCTGGGGGATTTCCCAGCTTCCCGGGTTAGTGACTCATCCGATGCTCTGGCTGCCTTGTGGTACGGGGAGGCAGCTAGAGCCTTGAATCAGATCATTCCTGAACGGCCACGGCCTTGCCGTCGAGCCAAGGCGGCTCTTTGGTATACTGAGGAGCTGCGGGCAATGAAACGACTGGGCCGACGCCTAGAGCGACGGTGGAGGAAAACATGTGATGAATCTGGCCGAACACGGGCTAGAGCCCATTTCAGGGCTGACTCCGTGGCAGTGATGGCAACGAAGAAGGCATTTTTCTCTGCCACCATTGCGTCTGCGAGTAGCCGGCCAGCGGAGCTCTTTTGAGTTGTCCGGGATCTGCTCCACTCGGCTCCTGTAGCGAGTGAGCTGGAGTGTTCGACGGTCCGCTGTAATGAGATCGCATGGCACTTCGCAGGTAAAATTGCTCAGATTTGCCATGACTTGGACTCTGGTTTAACGGTTCCAGAAGTTGTCCCTACGGCATCTGCCAATTCCATCGTTATGGATTCTTTTCACCTTATACAGCCTGAAGATGTGGATAGGGTCCTCTGTAGTTTGAGATCGTCTTCCTGCCCGCTTGACCCTTGCCCAGCTTGGCTAATACGATCTGCGTGGGTTGGGCTGGCCGATTGGGTGGAACCTATTGTGAATTCATCTCTGCGGGAGGGAGTGATGCCTAGCATCTTGAAGACCGCAATTGTGCGCCCCCTCCTGACAAAACCATCTCTGGATTCCTCCAATTTAAATAACTATCGGCCAGTTTCCAATCTGCCTTCTTGGGTAAGATGATTGAGCGGGTGGTGGCGTCTCAGCTCCAGGGGATACTAGATGAAACAGAGTATCTGGACCCTTTTCAGTCTGGCTTCAGGTGGGGCTTTGGGATGGAGACAGCTTTGGTCGCTCTGTTGGATGATCTTCGCCAAGGACTGGACAGGGGGAGTGCATCCCTGCTGGTCCTTTTGGACCTCTCGGCGGCTTTCGATACCATCGACCATGGTATCCTTCTGGGCCGGCTGGCCGAGTTGGGACTAGGGGGCACTGCATTGCAGTTGTTCCGTTCCTACTTGGCTGACAGGTCCCAGATGGTGATGCTGGGAGATGCCTGTTCGGCACCTTGCCCTTTACAGTGTGGGGTGCCACAGGGTTCTATTCTGTCTCCCATGCTTTTTAACATCTACATGAAGCCGTTGGGGGAGATCATCCAGGGATTTGGAGTTGGGTGTCACCAATATGCTGATGACGCCCAGCTCTATCTCTCCTTGCCATCTTGTTCCGGGGAGGCTGTGGAAGTCCTGGAGCGCTGTCTGGAGGCGGTTGGGGTCTGGATGAGGGCTAATAGGTTGAGATTGAATCCAGAAAAGACAGAGGTCCTACTGGTCAGGAAAGCTTTGATGCAGGTACTGAGTCACCTGCCCGTTCCGAATGGGGTTGCACTCCCCCTGCAGGAACGGGTGCGCAGCTTGGGAGTACTTCTGGATTCACAGCTCTCCTTGGAAAGCCAGGTGGCGGCTTTGGCCAGGGGTGCGTTTGCCCAGCTTCAGCTGGTGCGCCAGCTGCGGCCGTACTTGAATCGATCGGACCTGACCACGGTGGTCCACGCCTTAGTGACTTCAAGACTGGATTACTGTAATGCGCTCTACGCGGGGCTGCCCTTGAAGACTGTTCAGAAGCTGCAATTAGTGCAGAATGCAGCAGCCCGGGTGGTCACTGGAGCTAGGCGGTTTGACTCTGTTGAACCGCTGCTTCAGCGGCTGCACTGGCTGCCCATTCATTTCCGGGCCCAATTCAAGGTGCTGGCAATGACCTTTAAAGCCCTTCACAGTTCAGGTCCAGGATATCTGAGGGACTGCCTTCTCCCATACATTCCGGCCCGCTCTCTTAGGTAATCTGAGGGGGCTCTCCTGCGGGTGCCACCTCTGTCGCAAGTTAGGGGAGTGGCATCACGTGGGTGAGCCTTCTCTGCTGTGGCGCCACAACTGTGGAACTCCCTGCCAGGGGATCTGAGAACCACCCCCTCCCTCATGACTTTTCGGCGAGGGCTCAAAACGTTTTTGTTTCGTCTAGCGTTTGGGTGATGGGTCGTGGTCTGCCTCCTGTGTCCCAAGATGCTCTGCCATGCTGCTTCTCTGCTCCATACTGTCCCCCCAGTGGATTTTATTGTTTTTTAAATTTGTTTATGTATCGTTATGTATTGTTTAATTATGTATTTTAGTCTGTTGTAAGCTTTGGGCATTTGCCGTCGGCATAGGAAAAGGCGGGGTATAATTTTTTAAAATAAGTTTTCAGCACATTTTCCTACACATTTGAGTCACATTAGAACTGCTCCTAACAGCGAGAGAGCAACAGAATAACTGCCCTGAATCAAGAAACTTAATTTTGTAGAAGGAATGTTTTGACATCTCAGAGGAATCTTCTCTGCCCAAATAACTGACCTGTTTAATTTAGACTCCATGATAAACATAAGATTTATTATAGGGCAGGGAGATGTAATTCCTTTTAAGTTCTGCCAAGCAGGCAGTGGGAGAGTCATCATGATGTGCAATCATTTCTGCAATACTAGCGGCTTGGCTTTTCAAATTGAAGTCCAAATCCAATTGTGTTGGATTCAGGAAAGAAAAGAAAGTGCTCAGAGTTGTCCAAGGAGTATTTGTCTAGGATACCACACCTTAGGGGAAACCTCTTTAAAAATATACTTGAGAAAGAAGCGAGAGGAATCACTGCAAGGACTCCTGAATCTTTCATAGGCAGAAGAAAGAACATGCTGAAACGGCTGAAACAGATTCTGTCAGTGCAAGAGAAAACAATGCACTTTTTCAAATAATACATTGTAATTGAAGTCTGAAACAGATTCTGTCAGTGCAAGAGAAAACCAATGCACTTTTTCAAATAATACATTGTAATTGAAGTCTTATGTAGTGGATGGTGGATTGTTGCAAATTGGAGTCTGGGTGTGCTAGCTGGTGGCACATACCTTACAAGTTTGTTGCCCTGGCTAGGGCCCCTGTCAATCTGGAATGTTGGACCACCATCAGAGCGGAGGAAAGGTTTCAGTATGGGGTCTGGACCGGTGCAAAATTAGCTCCATTTTGGGTTTGTCAGCTAGGCTTGACTTTTACTCCATTTTCATGTTTGTTAGCTAAAAGAGCCGTCCAACTGTTTCTCCAACTTTTTCAGCCGGCTAACCCCAGCCCTAGTTCTGAAAGAGCCTCAGCAAAGACCTCTATGTCAGCAGAGTTCTGTTCTTTTGGGAACACATTATCTCTCTAGCTCAGAATGCTCCAGGAAGGAGGATAGTGGGCGAAGAGGGGCGGGAGATCTGCTTTGGGAGGATGGTGAACCTATGGAAAGTTTCCAAAGCTACTACATTTGCCTTGTATTGCTTTGCCACTAGGAGTTGAAGTAAAGTATATAAGCCCCAGCTGCGACTGGTGGCACTCTGCACATGATCTGAGCACAGTCTCCTTGTGCTTTCTTTGCTTGATGTCTTGCAATAAAGCTCTTTGCTATATCCTTCCACCTGGCGTGTTCAATTGGATCGGGTTCACTCCAGGAACGAACTCATGCTTGCCCCACCTACTGGGGGGCAACCAGTTAATACACTTTTGAATATATACTGTGCAGAGGCTAAAAAGCCAACACCCATTCCTGTGATGTGTTAGTCAAAAGCAGTGTTACCTTATGGCAACTAGAAGTCTTTGCACAAGCACATGTGCTCACATACACCCCTATTACAGTTGTATTGCAAGATCAGGGCTAGGGGAAGCACAACAGTGCAGTTGAAGTGGCTCCCACTGAAAAAACAAATAATTGCTCTGTACTCCCCACTTCTTCAAGCATGAGAAGTTCCAGGGCCAGCAGACCCCTCTTTGGTTTCCTCTGGAAGAAAGAGTACTGCTAGTGTCTTTGCAGCATTTATTTTGTCGTTATGTAGATTTCTAGACTGCTTTTCAATTTGAGTCTCCAAAGCAGCTCTGAGTATTGACAAGATGAACATTAACGTGCCAGGTTGAGCAAAACAAAACAACACATCCCAACCCAAGAGAAACAGGAGTCTAATTATTCATCTGCCTTCCTCCCGTTTCCCTAGTTTCTCTCTCACAGAGCAATTGGTATTAGAAGCTTTGGCAGCGATTTTCAACCTTTTTCATCTCACGGCACACTGAGAAGGTGCTAAAATACGGCTTGGGGCCAGGATATTTGAGAGACCGCCTACTTCTATATAGTCTGGCCCGTCTCCTCAGATCATCAGAGAAGGCCATTTTGCGGGTGCCATCTCCCAAGGAGGTGCGAGGGGCGACGGCTAGAAACAGGGCCTTCTCAGTAGTGGCACCAACCTTATGGAATTCCCTCCCCTTTGACCTACGAACTGCTCCCTCCTTGGACACTTTCCGGCGAGGCCTAAAAACCTTCTTGTTCAAAGAAGCCTTCTGAGCCCCTGCCTTTTTTAACATCTCGCTGGTACAGGTGGGGGTGCTGCTGTTTTTATGCTCCTGCTCTGATTGAAGCCATGATCTTTTAAATTGTTTTTAGACACTGTTTTTATTAATTTTCATTAATTGTTTTTACTGTTTTAAAATGTGATATTTTTTATACTGTGTCTTTTGTATGTATTTTTTTTCCTGTTGTAAGCCACCTTGGGTCCCTTCAGGGAGAAAGGCGGGATAGAAATACTGTAAATAAATAATTGTAAATAAATAAAATTGTTAAGGCACACCATCAGTTTTTTTGACAATTGACAAGGCACACCACATGGCTGGCAGGGGGCTCACATCTCCAAAATGGCCCTACTAATAAATGACCTTCCCCAAACTCCCACGGCATACCCTAAGGAGCATTTGCGGCACGCCTTGGCACAGTGGTTGAAAACTGCTGGTAGAGTAAGGGGGGGGGGAGTCCAGGTGAAGCAGATGCAAGTGTCTAATACTGTACATCTCTCTCTCTCTCTCTCTTTTCAAAACTGCTACTTCTCACAGATAGGCTTACCAGATCTCCAACCGGGACAGAATGTAGCCCTTTAGGAAAAGGAATGTGGGCAGGTGTAGCTTGTTAAACCTTAGAGCACAATCCTAGGCATGTCTGCTCAGAAGCAAGCCCCATTGTGTTCAGTGGGGCTTGCTTCTGAGTAGACATGCCTAGGATTGTGCTCTAAGGTTTAACAAGCTACACCTGCCCACATTCCTTTTCCTAAAAGTCCAGCACTCTGTCCCGGTTGGAGATCTGGTAAGCCTAGTTTTAAACTATATGTTTTTAATGGATAATTTGTGTTATGCCAATAAAGGTACTTATTATTATTATTATTATTATTATTATTATTATTTAATATGTTTTGGATTGCATGAGGAGGCTGTAAAATATTGCTCCGGTGTGTCCAAGAAAGGCTGAATTCCACAATCTAAATTGTTAATACATAATAACTTTCACTGAAAATAGAATTGCAAACCATGTTATCTTATTTTCCAACGTTGCCTTCATTTTCTGATCAATGCAATGATACTGTGGCATGGCCTTTTAGAGCTGTAAGATTTGTACTACCATTGCTTACAGATGTACCTTTGATATATATATATATATATATATATATATATATATATATATATATATATATATATCAATTTCAACAAAAAGTAGTTCACAAAGCGGGTTACATAGCAAAATAAATCAATAAATGGTTCCCTGTCCCCAAAGGGCTCACAGTCTACACAGAGATGCGATGCAGAACAGACACCAGCAACAGCCACTGGAAAAGATGCTGTGCTGGGGTGAAGAGGTACAGTTGCTTTCCCCCTGCTAAATAGCAGATACCACTTTAAAAGGCGTCTCTTTACCCACATGATCAATAGATGGTCAGTTAGCAGGACTAGAACTGGATTCATCAATTGACCGGCATCCTAGCCTCTCTTCGCCCTACTGCTATGAGCATATACTTCTCACAGATCAGAATCTTACGTTCCTCAGTTCCTATGATGCTTATGTTTTTACTCGATCTCTGTTTCATCTAGGATAAACTTTGAAAAGGCAATCATCCACATGTTTGAGTCAACCGTGTCTCCCCTTTCCCCCCTTTTAAATGCTGATCTGCTGCATATGCCAGGTAATGAGAAGCAGGTCTTAATACCCTGAAGTCGTGCTGCTGTTATTGCCTGGAAACCACATTTTCCAAGCAATCAAATAGCAGGCATTTTGGTAAGGTATTGCTGTGGGAGCATATGGGGCAGAGCATGTAGTTTTCCTGGAATGATACACTTTAAAAAGGTGTACTTGTGCTTTCTGGGCAAGGATGAGAGGGTGTAAGAGCGAAGGTATCAAACAGGACCAGCAAAGATGTCATTGTCCAGACCATGTCCTATCTGGTCGCCTGGGTGGCTCACACCACATGGGGTAGGGCCAGCCCAAGACCTCACAGCATCTGAGGCAGTGTGCCAAATGCTGCCCTCCCTTACCTGGTGATGTTCTTCTCATTCCCTGGATTGAAAAAGAAGGGGTGAGAGCAGAAGAGGAACTGTGGAGGAGAATAGAATGGTGAGAGTGGGAGGAGGAGCAATGGTGGTTAAGTAGGTGCCACTCACTAATCTGCTGCCTGAAGCAGCCACCTCAGTTGGCCTCATGGATGAACCGACCCTGACATGGGGCATCTGTGTCCAGGGCCATGGATGCATGGTTCCAGGCCTGGTGTTTCCTAACAAGGAAAAAGAGGAGGAAATAGGCTAACAGTGCAATCCTAATCGACTTTCCAGCGCCAGTGCAGCCATGCCTACAGGGCGCACACTGCATTTTGCAGTGCAGGCGCAGTCATGGAATCCTTTTCAAGGTGAGGGAACATTTACCGTATTGTCCCGAGTATAAGACGCACCTGATTATAAGACGCACCCTTAAAGTTTGGTGCTATTAAAAATTTTTAATTAAATCACTGGCATTATTGCAACAGCCTGATTATAAGACGCACCCCTAGTTTAAAAACTTAAATTAGGAGAAAAAAGGGAGTCTTATACACAGACCAATACGGTACTTCGGGGCTGCATTGCGGCTGCAGCGGCGCTGGAAAGTTGGTTAGGATTGCGCTGTAAGTTGTGTTATCTCTGTATTAATTGATATTGTTACATGTAGTTGCAGCCTCTTCATTGTAAAGGCCGAAGCACACCGGGCGCGTCCTGCATGCGTCCAGCACGTTGCGGCCGGCTGCCCCTGCATTCTTTTAGTGGGACTTGCCTCCGGCCGGAACACTGAGGGCTGCCAGGAGCCACCGGGAGGAACGTTCGCATTGACACCTCCCTTGGGCAATTCCCAGCTTTTGCCGTGTTTGCCGGGTCATACACGACGCACGCGGGACGCACCCGGTGTGCTTCAGCCTTAACTGCCACCAAGCAAATGAAATGTGCAGACTGCAACCTGCAATTAGTCTTCAGTTCAGTTTGGCTTGGCTGTGCATCCAACATGTTTAGCAGCAAGCAACACCCCCATCAATGGACTGATTTTTAGTACAACCTGATAACCTTATTAATCTCTTGGGTCTTGACAGAAGACACATTCTGGTTTCTGGTCGGCTTCAGGTTCTATTTGAAGGGTGACTGTGTGGAAACGATAAGCGTCAAACAGGGCTGCAGTAAGTTCTGTCAAGATTTGCTGTTTGTCCACAGTATCCACTGTAGGCGATAAAAGCAAAGGTATTGATGGTTGTAGTGCACATTTTGCATTGTTTTCTAGGCAATTATAATTTGATGTGTAATGAAAACTTTTTTCATTTGCAAAAGCTAATGGCTTCCAAGTAGAATTTTGCTTTTCAACTATATACCACCATTACTTTTTCTAGGTCAGTGTTGTTATAGTTCCCCATATTGCAAATAAGAGGACTGAGGCTCAAAGAATAATGACTTGCGTAAGGCCTCTGAGTGAGGCCACCTCTTGACTAGGGGAGTATGGAACTAACAACTCCCTGCTCACATTCTACGTCAGGGGTTCTCAACCTTTGGAGGCCCGGGTACCCCCTATCACAGTCCAATTTTCTGAAGTACCCCCTGCTAATTAACTGCTAATTACTTGAATTAATCATAATTAATTAGGTAATTAATCATTAAATTAAAAGGTACTAAAACAATTTTAAATGTGAAAAAAAGTCTTATTTAATTCTGTGAGTGTGAGTATGAGAGAGAGAGAGAGACATGCAAGGATCTCTTTTTTTTTTCTATAAGTCACACTTCCCAAAATCAGCTCCTCCCTCCCCCACCCCACCAAAGTACATTTTCCAAAGTACAAAAATAAGCCCAAAATCAAAATCAGAGAGACAGAAGGGCTCCGAAAATAATTACAATTTAAAATCCATGTTAATTAACACTTAATTAGCTGCTGATGGGGCAGATAAGGGGCAGTGCTTGGCGTACCCCCAGGAAGAGGTCCGTGTACCCCTAGGGGTACCCGTACCACAGGTTGAGAACCTCTGCTCTATGTCATGGCATGACAAAAGTTCTCAGAAGTGATTCCCACTGATTTAATTTCACTGGGACTTACTTCCAGTAAATATTATTCTTTGAGTTGTAATCAGTGCCAGAAAGATTTTTTCCTTGTTGTCTCCTTTTGAAATAAACGATGAGCATAGATAAATAGTCTCATGTACTGATTTCATAAGAAGTTATCTGAATGCTGGTTGATTCTCTTTTTACAGTGATGTACTGACCTGTGACAATGTGAGCTGATAGGACATGCTGGGTCATTGTTAAAGACCAAAGATGTAGGTTGTGGACATTCTTCACTTTGTCCATTGCTAGAATTCTCTCTTTCACTGCGTCGTAGCTAAATCCCTTTGGTGTCCCTGTAGAAAAGGGGAGGGTGATACTTAAAAAAAAAACTTAGAGTAATTCAGTTAAATAGTTATCCGAACCAATATTAAGAGATTTGAGTGTCTCTGGGCTGGTTCACATGCTTACGTGGCCCAACTACCCTCTTCCCATAGCGTAAAAATGGGTGCCTTGACCTCCCAGCCACCATGTACAAACTTATTGACCCTATGTATGTATAGGCATATGTTACCTATATGTTGTGCATATAGAGCCAATTTTCCCATCTCACTAATGGAGGGACCGTTTGTGCAACTTAACCATGCAAGAAGTGGATCTCCAAAAACACCACTCAATTCACATAGTATAGTGAGTGTGTAAATACAAGACATCTTACCTTCCATTAACACTAGAAAAATATCCCGTAAAATAGTGATGGTGGTTCCCAGAACAAATATGGAAAACACAAATGTGCAGATTGGGTCAGCCATTTTGTATTCTGGCTAGAGAAAAGGACAAACATTATTCAAACTTTGTTTCTGTCACCAGTTTGTTTGTTTGTTTGTTTGTTTGAAAATTGTTTCTCCTAACCCAAAATGCATTATACAGTACTTGTCAACCCAGTTGTCACCCCTGGTTTTTAAAAAGGTTGAACCAAAGTTAACAAAGAGGGCCTGTCTGTGTTCTATCTGCCTTCCCCTCCAGAGGCGTCACTAGGAAGCGCGTCACCCCAAGGCGGGGGGGGCGCACGTCACCCTAGTGAAGCCCCCCTATAGAACAATCGCCTATGGCCACGCCGCGATTTTGGGGGGGCGACCCGGCTGCACCCTGCCCCGGGTGCCCCCGCCCCTTCGCGTCGCCCTCCGGACGCTCCGAGGCCAGCCCGGGAGCCGGCCTTGGAGCGTCCGGCCCGGCCCGGCTTGCGCAGAGACCGTTTTGAGGGCAAGGGCCTGCCCTCTTGCCCTCAAAACGGTCTGCACATGTGCAAAAACAGTAAAAGTTCGCGTATTGACGCAGTGGGCCTTCTTTCAGAAGGCCCTGGAGCGTCGGCCGGGCCGGACGCTCCGAGGCCGGGTCCCGGGCCGGCCTCGGAGTGTCCGGAGGCCGACGCGCGTCACAGAGGTGACGTGCGGGGGAGCGCGCGTCACCCCGTGACGCGCGTCACCCCGTAGCGGCCCACTCCCGTCACTTGACGGGAGCGATGCCAGTGTTCCCCTCTACCCTGTAGTGGTGGTAGGTATTTCAGGGAAGGGAATCAGGAGGATGTGAAGATAACCTAGTTCAACATGAGGTGCTTGTGTGCACAATGATCACAACAGGAAGGAACAACAATTTTGAGTGAATCCTGTGAACAAAGTGAAGTTTTGTAGGATAGCTTGTGCAAAAGGAGACCATCACCTTTGCCTCAAACTTCTCATACTTGAATCAAATTACAAGGAGGATGGAAAGGATCTTTTTAGTCACCGGCTGGGTAGTTCAGCTGCACTTTGTTTATGGGCCGCATTTGGCCCATGCGTGGTGCCAGGCAGGCCTGGACTCATCATTAAGCAGAGATGATAGCCTCCAAACACAAAGCAAGCATTTCAGGCAGCAGATTTTTCTGAGTACCCCAAACCCCGACTTGTTGCTATCAATTTCTCATATTTGTAAACTGCCTCTCAGTCAAACCTCCTGAAGCAGAAAAGGAAAAGTAGTTTGCAACATAATGTGTGGGTTGGATGGAGTGGGGACCCTAAGCTGCTACAATTAAAGGAGAAAAAAAGGAACAAGAAAAGGCCAAAGGAGGAAAGGGAGAGTGAAGAGAGACACACCATCTTTCTTCCAAAGTTAATGTTGCCAGTAAGGAGAATCTATTCTGCTCTCAACGGCCCCCTTCTGTTCTGAGAAATGAGTGGAACTCTCATCACCTAAATGGCAACGTGCATTCTGAAGACAGAGGCGTCATGTACTCTGCATCAATTGAAAAGAGCGGCACCCTTAATTGCTACGAAGGTGAGTAAACTCAGCCCAACTGACCTTAAAGAATATTATGAGCGCACTAATGAGCACACTAATGCTCTGAAACAGGTCACCGACAGCATGGACAAAAGCTGCTCTGACACTGGCGTTGGCTGAGGTTAGTTCGGGTTCAAGACCTGAGCTTTGATCAGTGGTGAGCTGGGCGTTGTGAAACTTTCCATGCCCTGCCTGGTGCAGCGTCAGAATTAATCTGCATGAAACACATCAGCAAGGTCATCCATCTCTCGCTCCTTTGCTTTTCCAGAAAATTACTGTATTGACATAGCTGGTAAAATCAGGATCTAGTAATGGGACTTGCTTGATATGGTGGGGAATGGGGCTATAGGTCAGTGCCTTAGGACCCACTCCAATCCAACTTTCCAGTGCCGATGAAGCCATGATGCAGCCCCAAGGTAAAGGAACAAATGTTCCCTTATCTTGAGGAGGCCGCGGTGACTGCCCCCCACCCCAGGATGCAGCGCACAAAGGCTTACCAGAACTCCAACCGGGACAGAGTGCTAGACTTTTAGGAGAAGGAATGTGGGCCGGTGTAGCTTGTTAAACCTTAGAGCACAATCCTAGGCATGCCTACTCAGAAGCAAGCCCCACTGAACACAATGGGGCTTGCTTCTGAGTAGACATGCCTAGGATTGTGCTCTAAGGTTTAACAAGCTACACCGGCCCACATTCCTTCTCCTAAAGGTCTAGCTCTAGCACTCTGTCCCGGTTGGAGATCTGGTAAGTCTAAGCACACGCCCTGTTGGCACAGCTGCCAACGGCTGCTATCCAAAGTTGGATAGGATCAAGCCCTTATATACAGAAGGTTCCAGATCCAATCCCTGCTATCTCCAGGTAGAGCTGGGAAAGACCTTGGAGAGCTGCTGCCAGGTAGTGTAAGAAGTCTGAGCTAAATGAATCTACCCTGGACAGTTGCTGCCAGTTGGTGCAGAGTCTACACTTTGGACGATACTGAGTTAGATGAACTGATGTGGCGACAAATTGGCTCCGGGAAGGGGGCGGGTTTGGCAGTAGCAGCCCCCGCCACATCCTAGCCCCTTTCCTGGACCCAATCCTGAAGCCCAGATCCACGCAGCGATCTTGCTAGTGCAGGTCCAAGTAGACCCCTCCACATTTCAATGGTTTACCCCTGGTAAGAGGACCTCCTGGACTGCCCCCCCCCCAGCAGGATGCAGTGTGAGCTGTTTTGGTGCGCCTGCATATAATAATAATAATTATTATTATCCAATTGCTCCATCTCATGGGTAGGTTTGTGTCAACGTACAGTATTTTCTGTTGACCTAATCATGCACTTAACATTAGCTGCAAGGTAGATGATCTTTCAAAGGCTATTTTGCCCTGTGGCCATCTTAATTCATTTTTACATCATAATGCACTGGATTTGGGTCATATGAATTGGTTCTAAGTAACCATCCAAAGTTTATAAAGTATTCATCCATCTGAGTCTCAGCTTTCGGCCTCTTATCAATTTATTTTAGGACGGCTCTATTCCTTTGGGGCTATGCCCTGCCAGCATATAAGCATTCAGCATAGAAGTGCAAAACCTATTTGACAAATTATTTTAAAAGGTTGTCGTTGATTGTAAAAGTCGCATTTTTACTGACACAGCTGTATTTTTTGAAGAATAAAAGGCAACTTACATTATGTTGGCTATTACTGCACAGCCAGATGTAATGAGCATCACCGTAGCATCAATTTCATAATGTGGATGCAGGAGCCTCATGACGGCTAAATACGTCAACACTCCGGTCAACACCCAAATGATGATCATGGACAGGAAAGCTCCAAGAATTTCTAGCGGTTCAAATAATTGTTAGGTGTAATAATTGTTAGGTTAGCACAGCGCCTTGTGAGGAGAGGCGAAGACTGATTTTGTCCCTCCTCCCTCTTTGAGTTAGTATGAAAGACATATTCTGGACGAGACACAGAGAGAAAGACAGTGAGGACTGGACCTGGGAGAGCCTGCAGCAGCAGCCGAGAGGAAGAGCTCGGGCCAGGCTACCCATGACGCTGGATGAAGAGGCTGTTTTCAGTGGCTGGCTGAGGGAGGTGGGAAATTGGCAGGACTGCCCCACACTTTACACCTGCCTGCTGCCTCCCGCTGCTCACCCAGATGCTGTTTTGAAGTAGCCGCCAGATGAGCTAGGAGGAGGAAGCAAGGCAGCAGGGATAGCGCTAAGAGGAGAGGCACTCCAGGATTGTTCTGCAGCCACTGGGAAGACCTCTTCCATTCCCAGCATGTTCTACATTAGTTTGCTAAGAAAAAATGGCAGGGCAGGCAAGGAGGAGCAGGAGGCAGTGGCGATGGTGGTGGTGGTGGTGAGGAGGTCAGGGCACATGCATGCTAATACACAGGGGAAATGGTTAAAAGAAGGGTAGAATTTGGTGCTGCCTTAGCCAGGGCCAGGCCTGGGAAGAACTAGCCGCTTCAGGCATGCATAGAAGACACCTGTAGCTGAGGTTGCTTGCAGGAGCGTACTGCCTATCTCCATCCAGGGCTCAAAGCTGTACATTTGTAAATAAAGCAAATATTACAGATGCACTGGAGGTCTCCAGTGCACTCTCCTCCAAAGGAAGCCTGAACCCAAGTTTAGCTCCATAGGCGTTTCTATGGTAGGGGTGGTACTGTAAGTTGTGCCCCATCCTAGTCCCCGTTTACAAGCTGGAACGAGGAGGCCCCGCCCCCTCTCCATCGGAGCCATTCCGTGATGCGAAGGCAACGGGCTGCCCGTTGCCTTCGCATCACGGAATGGCTCCGACGGTGAGGGGGCGGGGCCTCCTCGTTCCGGCTTGTAAATGGGGACTAGGATGGGGCACAACTTACACTACCACCCCTACCATAGAAACACCTCTGTTTAGTGTTTAGCTCCTGGAACCTCACCACTCAGAGAAGTGGGGCATGAGCACGTAACCATAGACTGATCTCAAACGCCCACTGATTCGCCTTACGAAAAGGAGCCGTTCCTATTTTGCCTGGTCATGTGGCATCATCTTTGGTATACCTGCTCTGTACCATCCATATGTGAATCTCTTGCTGGGTGATTTAGATGACAGCCATAGAGACAAGATGCAGATCAGGAAACTCATCAAGTCAACCAAAACATGACCTGCGTCCATGATCACGGCAAGACTTCCTGCAATTCGGCCCCCTGGGTCAAAGAAACCACAATAGTCACTCAAGCTAAGGACACAGCTTACATTGTTAATACAGTGGCAGCATATAATAAAATTTTGCACACAGGACAGGGAGCTATAGTCATTTTCCCACTGCTTGAAACCTACATGTATTTAACCAGGGGTGGTAATTGACTTTGCAGCATCCATATTTTCAGGAAGACTCGAAAGGTCCTCTTGGATATCGTACCCATTGGCTTTCCTGCAGATGATGCTTTCATTTGGACTTTGGATATCATATCTGAAGCTAGTGTTCTTTTCGTATCTGACTGCAGTCTCTATGTTCATTGTCCAGAGTCTATCTATCTATCTATCTATCTATCTATCTATCTATCTCTATCTCTATCTCTATCTCTATCTCTATCTCTATCTCTATCTCTATCTCTATCTCTATATATATATATATATATATATATATATATATATATATATATATATATATATATATATATATAAAACCGAAACCTAGGTCCCAATCCGATACTCAGCCAGCCTGCCCGATGCAGGGATGTTGATGCAGCCTTTGCTGCATTCGCGGGCCAGCTGGAGACCAGGCCAGAGGGGAGAGGTAAGTAAAGACATTTTTACTTACCTCCTCCGCCATTCCCTGGTCCCCAATGGGCTTAGTCAGATCTAAGTCAACTATTTTGCTGGCGTAAATCTGTTAGATACAAGGGGGCGTGTTGGGCCTGGGGTTCTACGTCTTGTGGACACCGCTGCTCTAGTCCCGAGATCCACCTTCGACCTTCCCCCGATTCCCCCCCCCACTGCCTGCCACCTTACCTGCTCTGACGGCTGGTCTGCTGCCCACCGTTGCCAGTGCAGGACTTGCCAGCTTCCATGCCATTGGCAGCGAGCCGCCCACTATCAGAACAGCTCGGTTGATTGCAGCCCACGAGATCCACCATCACATCGCGAGGGTAGCATTGGGCCATTAAGGCAGTGCACATCAGATTCCTAAGCGGATCCCCATCCAGTCACTCATCAGACATTGATCTGCTTAGCTTCAGAAAGGCCATGTTTTCAGACCACTGGCTGGGGATCGATTGCCCTAGCAGAAATTAGTGGGGAAATGGGGTCTCAGTCACCCACGCTCTGCAAAAACCTTCTGTAGAACTTGAATAATTTGTTAAGGAATGGCAAGGTGTGGGGGAATGAAATGAAGGCAGGACGTTAGTATTAACTTAGCTAGAAATGGAAGGAGAGGCAGTTAGGCAGGTTGTGGCTGAGATAGAATTTGAACCAGGCTATTTCCTTCCTTAAGTTCATACTCCTGAACTTTTTCTTACATTGCACTGGCCGCATGGGATACAATGCAGTGTGACTCCTTCCTGCACTGCTGGGACAACTGGAGAACTTCTGGGTCATTTGGGAGGCGGAGGCCACAGTGACACCCCCTTGTCATGAAGGGGTGGAGCTTAGACATTAAACTACACTATATCAGTTTGCCCATAAGAGTGGTGAGGATAACTTGTTCTCTCACTGCTATCAAATAGGAATTCTTGTAGAATAGTAACCATAATCAGTGGTATTCCTGGAGGGGGTGTGGCACCCTAAGTGGTGCAAAGTGCTGCACCGCTCTCTGCAAACCGGTGTAACGTGGCCTCACCCACTCGCTCCCAGTGAATTGCTCCTGGGGCAAGAGGGAGAGGGGGTCATGTTACACCGGTTTGCACAGCGCGATGCAGCGCCTTGCACCACTTACGGTGCCACACCCCCTCCAGGAACACTAATGACCATAATGCTTTATAATAAGAACATAAGAACATAAGAAGAGCCCTGCTGGATCAGGCCAAAAGCCCATCTAGTCCAGCTTCCTGTGTCACACAGTGGCCCCACCAGATGCCTCAGGGAGCACACGAGACAACAAGATACCTGTGTCCAGTCGCCACTCCCTTGCACCTGGCACAGAGAAAACCCACTTCTAAAACCAGGAGGTTGCTTATGGCTTGTAACCTGTGATGGTCTTTTCCTCCATGAATTTGTCCAAACCCCTTTTAAAGGCATCTAGGCCAGGTGCCATCACCACATCCTGTGGCAAGGAGTTCCACAGATGAATCACACGCTGGGTAAAGAAATATTTTCTTTTGTCTGTTCTAACTCTCCCTCCACTCAATTTTAGTGCGTGTCCCCTGGTTCTGGTGTTGTGCGAGAGGGAGAAGAATTTCCCTCTATCCACTCTCTCCATCCCATGCATAATTTTATAAGTCTCAATCATGTCCCCCCTCAGGCGCCTTTTTTCTAGGCTGAAAAGCCCCAGACGCTGTAGCCTTTCCTCGTAAGGGAGGTGCTCCAGCCCACTAATCATTCTGGTCGCTCTTTTCTGCACCTTTTCCAATTCAGCTATATCCTTTTTGAGGTATGGTGACCAGAACTGGACACAATACTCCAGATGTGGCCTTACCATCGATTTGTACAAAGGCATAATGATATTGGCCGTTTTATTCTCAATCCCCTTTTTAATGATCCCGAGCATGGAATTGGCCTTCTTCACAGCCGCCGCACACTGGGTCGACACTTTCATCGACCTGTCCACCAGGACCCCAAGATCTCTCTCTTGATCCATCACAGACAACTCAGAACCCATTAGCGTATATGTGAAATTTTGGTTTCTTGCCCCAATGTGCATCACTTTGCACTTACTTACATTGAAGCGCATCTGCCATTTTGCTGCCCATTCTCCCAGTTTGGAGAGATCCTTCTGGAGCTCTTCACAATCCCTGCTGGTCTTTACCACCCGGAAAAGTTTAGTGTCATCCGCAAACTTGGCCACCTCACTGCCTATCCCCAAGTCCAGGTCATTTATGAATAAGTTGAAAAGCACCGGTCCCAAGACCGATCCTTGGGGCACACCGCTTTTCACCTCTCGCCATTGTGAAAATTGCCCATTGACTCCCACTCGCTGTTTCCTGGTCTTCAACCAGTTCCTAATCCACAAGAGGACCTGCCCTCTTATTCCCTGACTGTGGAGTTTTCTCAGGAGCCTTTCATGAGGGACCGTGTCAAACGCCTTCTGAAAATCCAGATATATAATATCCACGGGTTCGCTCGCATCCACATGCCTGTTGACCTTTTCAAAAAATTCTAACAGGTTTGTGAGGCAAGACTTCCCCTTGCAGAAGCCATGCTGACTCTCCCTCAGCAGAGCTTGTTCTTCTATGTATTTTAAGATTTTATCCTTAATGAGACTTTCCACCATCTTCCCTGGAACAGATGTTAGGCTGACCGGCCTGTAGTTCCCCGGGTCCCCCCTCCTTCCTTTTTTAAAGATTGGCGTGACATTAGCTATCCTCCAATCCTCTGGCACAGTGGCCGTTTTAAGGGACAAGTTGCATATTTTGGTCAAGAGGTCAGCAACTTCATTCTTGAGTTCCTTCAGAACTCTTGGGTGGATGCCATCCGGGCCTGGTGATTTATTGATCTTTATTTTGTCAATTAAGTCTGAGACGTCTTCTCTTTTAACCTCTATTTGACTTAATTCTTTAGTCAGGGGAGACCGTTCCGGCAGCGGTATTTGCCCGAGGTCTTCTGCCGTGAAGACAGATGCAAAGAACTCATTTAATTTCTCTGCAGTCTCCAAGTCCCCTTTTATCACCCCTTTCTCTCCCTCACCATCCAGCGGACCCACCGTTTCCCTGGCAGGTTTCCTGCTTCTAACGTATTTGAAGAAGCTTTTATTATTCCCTTTTATGTTGCCTGCCATACGTTCCTCAAAGTCTTGCTTGGCCTCCCGTATCATCTTTTTACATTTCTTTTGCCACAGTTTGTGCTCCTGTTTATTTTCCTCATTAGGGCAAGACTTCCATTTACGGAAGGAAGCTTCCTTGCCTTTTATAGCCTCCTTAACTGTGCTTGTTAGCCATGCCGGCATCCTCCTGGACTTGGTCGAGCCCTTCCTCCTTTGTGGGATACACTCCCGCTGGGCCTCTACGACTGTTGTTTTAAACAGCCTCCATGCACTCTGGAGCGATTGGACTCCTTTTACCTTCCCTTTCAGCTTTTTCTTAACTAGTCTTCTCATTTTGGGGAAGTCTGCCCTTCGGAAGTCAAGGGTTTTCGTGTCAGATTTGCTCGGCACTCTCCCTCCGACATGCATGGCGAAACAGATCGCAGCATGGTCACTGTTCCCCAACGGTTCGGTAACATTTACCTCCCTGACCAGATCTTGAGTGCCACACAATATCAAGTCCAGAGTCACCTGTCCTCTGGTCGGTTCCGTGACAAGCTGCTCTAAGGCACAGTCATTTAACATATCCAGAAATCCAGTCTCTCTTTCATGACCTGAGCATGAATTGACCCAGTCAATGTGAGGATAATTGAAGTCCCCCATGACTACAACCCTGTCTCTCGTTGACACCTCCCTGATTTGCTTCCTTATTTCAAGGTCCCTTTCAGGTTTTTGATCTGGAGGACGGTAGCATGCCCCTACTATTACATCACTCTTGGAGCCTGGTAATCTAACCCACAGTGATTCTACGGAGGAGTCAGAGCCCCCCTCCAGCTCTACTCTGGTGGATTCTACCCCCTCTTTGACATAGATGGCCACCCCACCTCCAACACGCCCCTCTCTGTCCCTCCTATAGAGTTTATATCCTGGAATTGCAGTATCCCACTGGTTCTCCGCATTCCACCAGGTTTCTGTTATACCTACTATGTCAATGTTTTCCCTAGCCACCAAACATTCCAGTTCTCCCATCTTTGCCCATAGACTTCGGGCATTTGCATAAAAGCACTTATATACCTGGTCCCCCAAGAAGGGCTGATGCTCCCAGCTCTGTTGTGAGTGAGCATTACTCACGGTGACCATTTATTCCTTTGAATACTGAAACAGCAGTAGGAACTGTCAGTTGCTCGGTGGTCAATTTTCCAACAAACACTAGGCTGATTTTTTTAAAATTAATATGTGATTCATAATTGCAATAATTCCCAGGGACTGGTGTCTGCAGCCACAGTAATTGATTGGCTTATCAGAGCTTAAAGGTCTGCCACAAAATAGCTCTCAAATGTGCTACTTAAGCTGTCACTGCAAAAATTGGAATGATTTATAAAGCAATGATCTTTTTAAAAAAACAAACCATTATTTTGTTAACAAATCCTCAGACCATCCAAATACTTGTTATTTCTCAAATTTAAGGCTGCTGTTCATATGAGTTTAACGTCGCACAGCTCCCAG
This sequence comes from Plestiodon gilberti rubricaudatus, assembly GCA_026170595.1. NCBI lineage: Eukaryota > Metazoa > Chordata > Lepidosauria > Squamata > Scincidae > Plestiodon > Plestiodon gilberti. The sequence continues at coordinate 15,987,053 of JANXHW010000004.1, read as the reverse complement.
AAAAGACTGCAATCAACAATATTCACAAGGTATATTCATTCTGTACCAAATTAACTGAGTGCATATCTGCACAGCAGACTTAATGCCCAATCCTATCCAGGGCCTATTGCAGCAGATCTCGCGATGTGCTGCTGTAAGTCTTGGTCTGGTGCCACAAAAGCCATGCTGCTGTTGTGCCCTTCAGGGCCACTGGAGCAAATGGCCAGAGGCCCCACTCATGCACCACCAGTTCACCCAGCACGCGCTGGAGCAGGTAAGGTGACGGCAGGGACCGTTCGGTTTGCAGGAGGATCAGGGCAGGGAGCGGACCAAACCAGGGGTGGTTCAGGGGAGGATCTCAGTGGCAGCAGTGCATGCTAAGATCCAACCCTACTTTTCTTGGTCTGAGGAGCCTCAAGGTTCCTCAGACGTATGCCAGCTAAATAGGTGGTGTAGGTCTAAGGAGACCCATTGATGGCCAGACAGCTTACGGGGAGGTAAGGTTTTTTACTTACTTCTCCCAGGCTGTCTGGTTCCCCTGCCCCCTGAACGCAGCACACTCTCCATTGGTGTCGCTGCATTGCGCAGGCTGGTGGAGGATAGACATTAACATAAGAACATCAGAAGAGCCCTGCTGGATCAGGCCAAAGGCCCATCTAGTCCAGCTTCCTGTATCTCACAGTGGCCCCACCAGATGCCTCAGGGAGGCATTATACTGGGGTATATAATAATTATACATTATACTGGGGTGAAGAGAGCCAGTTACTCTCCCCCTGTTAAATGTAAGAGGAGCACCACTTTGACAAATATTTCATTACCCTGGAAGGAGAGGTTGGACATGATCTGTAACAGCCCTTAAGTCATCATCATCTGCAGCTCCTTCTCCCCGATTCCTTTGAAGGGAAGAGTCTGGTTTGTATGGCCAATGGCCAGAGGCCTGAAAAGATTTCCTCCTATAACATCTATCCCAAATTATACTGTACCTTTTTGTCAAATCTAAGCTGCTTTGGGAAACCAAGTTAGGTGTCACACAACAGTGTGCTTCAGCTATATACACTCTTACTTCCATCCACAGCTCATGTTCTTGTAGGGAACTCGGCACTCTACCCACCTCTGACTACTGTGAGATAACAACTTTGCTCTCCTCTGCATTATTGCTTATCATGAGATGAAAAGGGGTGAGTCAGGCATTTTTGATGTTAACATGACATCGTGGGCTGGTTCTGTCTACCCAAAACATCTCCATGTTATTTATTTATTTATTTAAAGCATTTATATCCCGCCTTTCTCCCAGCAAGGGCACTCAAGACAATTTCCTAGATACAACTGCAGTTTAAATTTTGCAATTCTATCAAGGATGATAGCTTGAAAAAGTGACAATACAATCACAGAAATTACCACCAGGAAGACATAGCTATTTTTTTCTGGGGGCACGCTAAGTCATAAGTCCTACTCTATAATGCACAGAAATGCTTTGACCATGAACTGGTCCACAATCTCTTTTCCAACCCTGGTATAGTCTCTTATTTTGAATGTGTGAACAAAATAAAAAGTTATTATCTCGGGATAACTTAAGAACCTGAAAACAGAATGGTGGACTACACTGTCCTTGTCCTTATGATCACATGAAAACGTTCAGAAGAGCAGCTAAATGTAACAGATTTCTTGATGACAAACTCTACATGATGATGTACGTGTTTATTTGTCTCAAGTACAGTCTAACAGAGGAGCAGCCCAACTGATAGAAGCTGTGAACTCTCTTACCTATGATTTCAGCGATCATAAAGACGAGGCAGATTCCCAAGGCCACACAGAGTTTGTACTGGGCTTGACGTTGCTCTCTCTTTCTGCACTCATGGGCTTTTGCGTGGTTATGACAGTGGTGCACTGAGCTGGATCCAGAAACTGCACGTTCCTCGTGATAATCCTCTTTATTTGAATTATTCTGCAGTAGATTCATGCTATGTGTTGGAGAAGAACAGAAAGGTTAAATTAATCTCAGTTATTCGTAGGCAGGGGTTGTGCATGTGTGACACTAAAAGCAATCCCAAAGTAGCCAAGGAAAGCTAAATTCTGAAAGCTGAATACATGGTGAGACCAGTATTCCCTGTGAGGGGTCCGCGCTGCTGCCTGGACCCCTTCACTTGCTGGCAGGTCATCTTCCAGCGTTAAATGATGATGTCATATGTCATCACCTACTTCCTTTTCAGCCAAGCGCCAAGCTGCGTGGAGCTTGGCTTTGAGGTGCGCAGCTTAGCAGCAATATGGATGACACCCTGCCTTCTGACTCCCTGCCCACCCACCTCTGAGTGCTGAAATATCACCTGACATCCTCACACTTATCTCTGCAGCATGAGGGCTAGAACCTTGCTTGATGACTGCAAACTGAACGTGTGAACTAACTCCTTTCAAAAGCATTGTTGTCTGCGATATCATGAGGTGATACGCAAGTTCCATCCATGATGGCTAAATTGACATGTAAGCCGTTGGTTGATGCTGCAGTCACCCAGTGTTGGACATACATGTGTGAACCAGCTTTGATCACAGAGAATTCCACTTCAACTTGCAGCTCTTGAATGACAGAAACAGGAGGTGAAAGGAGAAGGCTAGTATTTGGGGACTATTTGAACTTTTAAAATGTCACTTCAAAAAGGACAAATTCTACTGCAATCTCCACCAAGATAAAAACTGTTGCCTAGGAAACCCAGTCATATCAGTGGGTCATTGCTACTACTCTCAAATATGGGAAAATATTGTTTCTTTATTTAAACCAGCTTTACACTGGCATTGCCTGGGACGGCACGACTGGAATTCTATGAAAAAGAGAAAGAGTTGAATTCTTTTCCTTCCTCACACTGACGGCACAATCCTATGCATGTCTATTCAGAAGTAATACCCATTGAATGCAATGGGGCTTACTCCTAGGAAAGTTCTGCCTGAGTTCTCACACCATGAGGAGGGCCAGTGCAAATATACACCACCATTGCCTGCTTTCCACATCACATATTTATCTCTGTCTAGGGATGAGGAGGAGTTGATGTATACCATATCCTAACCCCTCTTCAGTTGATAGACACACCCCCAATGCTGGAAAAACACTATGCCAACAACAGAGCTAGTATAGGTAGGAGTAACTCCATAGGGAACAATGGGGAAGGGAAAAATAGCAGAAAATTGCACCTTCTGCCGCCACCGCCACCCTTCCACTTTGCCCACCTTTCTTTGATGAAGCATAGGATACAGACAACATTTGGCTGCCAATCACAGCACAGCTATCCCATATATAAGCCCCTGCCAGGCAGAGGCATCGCTGTAGCATGGCGAGGCGGGCGGGGGTCCCCCAGGTGATGCACGGTGACGCGCGCACATGCGCGCGTCGCCTCCCCACGTGCCTCACCACCCGGGAGCCAACTCCGGGGATGTCTTTCCCAGTCGGCTGCCCAGGGCCTTCTGGCGAAGGCCCACTGCGCCGAATGTTATTTATAACGTTTTTTGTGCATGCGCAGAAGGGCCCGGACAGCCGGACAGGGAAGACGTCTCCGAGCCGGCTGCAACGATTAAAGGTGCGGGGGGGAGGTGCGGGGGGGTTGCCCGGAGCAGCAGCCCATCGGGTCGCCCGGAGCAGCGGCCCGTCGGGTCCCCCCCAATCGCGGCGCGGCCTCACGGCCGTGCCAAATATTTAATTAAGGGGATGTGTCGGGGGGTCACTTGGGTGACACGCGCGCCCCGCCCTGGGGCCGCATGACCTAGTGACGCTCCTGCTGCCAGGGAAACTGCAGCTCAGAAGATAAGGCACATGGCATGGGGCTTTACTTCTCTGGCCTCTCAAAGGGAAACTTTGGTGATGGGAACCATGGTGAAATGGCATTTGGTGCACAAAGGGAGCACTTTGCACAAACAACCTCTTGTCACTTACAACGTTTATGGCAAGGTAGTTTGTTAGCGCTGGTCTCATCAGAATTCTTATCACAAGCATTCTGCCCCAGGAGGACTCCATAACACCCAACTGGAACTTCTACACCACCCCAGCAGAGGAAGCAAGTACAATGCACCCCACACTGGTAAGCAAGGGAGTAAGTCTGTGGTAATGAATCCACACATGATATTACTCAATAGGTGAACACTACAAAATGTGGCGATTACTCCGATATATTCTCATACCCACAGAGCAGGGGTGTCAAACATAAGTCCCGTGGGCTGGATAGCTCTTTAGCCGGGCCACATGATTAATTGGACTCTCCCAGCGCTGCCCTTTCAGCAGCACTGGTTCTGCTGAGGTTCTTGGAAGGAGAGATGGAAGGAGGCCACAGAAGGCAAGGAAGGGGGAAGGGGCAGACCAATCGCAGTGAGAGGGAGATGCTGCCAAGGTGCTGGGAGCAGTGGCGTCGCTGAAGGTGGGGCAGAACACTAAGTTCCGCACCGCGTTGACCTCCGTTACTCACCGGCACGAGGCGGTCCTGCCCCCTCACCTTCGGAGCCATTTAGTGGGGCGATTTAGTGGGGAGTTGCCTTCGCCCTACTGAATGGCTCTGAAAGTGAGGGGCGGGGCTGCCTCGCGCCGGTGAGTAACGGAGGTCAACGCGGTGCAGAACTTAGCGTTCCGCCCCACCTCCAGCGACGCCACTGGCTGGGAGAGCCCAAATATCAAACTTCCAGCCCTCAGCAGGCCACAAAGACTATTCAGCCCACTGTATGAAACAAGTTTGACATCCATGCTTTAGACTACTAGAGTATACTGCTTTTTGTGTGTATCCTTTATGCTAGGATAGGACAAGTAGTACATTTGTATATAACAGGGGTGGCCAAACTATGGCTCCTGAGCCACATGCGGCTCTTTGACATATATAATGTGTGGCTCTCGTAAATATGTTGGCTGAGCTCTTTTTTGCATTAAAATTACCGGTAATATAAAAGGTAAATAGAAGTTTTCAAGCTTTAGAATTATTTACCAGGTATAAACTGAGAGTCTACTGGATTAAAACATAAGTTTAATGTTCATGGTGAGTAAATATATTTAAGAATTTAAATGCTTCTTAAATATTGCGGCTCTCAAACATCTGAAGTTTATCATATGTGGCTCTTACATTAAGCAGGTTTGACCACCCCAGTATATAACAATAACAGCGCAATCCTGACTAAAGATCCGCAGGCGGCCCCAGAACAGTTACTGAGAGCATTCCTACACTTCAAACATATATAGTTTTATACCAGTTTCACAATTTATAGCTTCCTCTAGAATCCTGGGAGCAGTAGTTTGGTGTGGGTGGCAGAGATCCCTATCCCCCTTCATAGAACAATCTTCCAGGGTTTCCCTGGACAGAAGGAATTACTTTTCAGATCAGTTTAAGTCTGAATTTGCAGATATGCTACAGGACTTTGAGGATCAGGCTGTTGATTTAGCTCTGTGTTCTTTACTTGCTAGCCTGCTTTACAAATCACTGTTCAGTGGGACTGTGAATCAATTACATGCCGATATCGCTCTCCAAAATTCTGTTACGATTTATCTGGTTTCCTGGGCAGCAATAAATTGGCAAGGCTAAGGTATTTCTGTCTGTTCTTGATTAGGTCAATGAGCCATTGATATTACAACAGTGTAATTCACTGCTGGAAGTACATAAAATATGTCAATCTGAAGTGCAGCATTAAAGAGTTTGTGTCAATAGCCCTTTGATGTGACTATGATAAATGGCCAAGACTATATTACGTTTAACCATTCTTTGATAAATGTACACGTTCGCATATGTATTGGTTTATGAGATACGTTGATGAGCGACGCCTTGTACATTTTGTAAGTTGCTTAAGTAGAGCCAGGACTGACTTTCATTGTGCTTTTCGTGGGTGATTTTTGTTGGCTGCTGGCTTTTTGGATTTTTCCTGTTAATTTATTGTCATCTGCCGTCGTTTATCATGTGCGTTTTATCATGTGTGTTTTATTTTGTTCTTCGTTTCTTATGTTTTTAATCTTCTGTTGTACACTCACTTGGTTCAGTTTTGGAGGTAGGAGAAACGAGGTAAAAAAAGGATTAAAATAAACAAAGCATTAATAACCAAACCAAATGGTGTTGCCTGTGAGAAGCATCTTCAGCTGCCCCCTGCATTTACCTTTGTGTCCTTCCCACAATTTTGATGCATGTTGTGTGTGCATGATTCATCCCTCTCATATCGGATGATACATTTGCATACACGAACCTGTCAACCTGTATTTATTCATGTTATTTAAAAGGAAGTAACTTTCATTTTAAGACTAACCGGAAGCCCCCTGCAACCCATACCTGGCCTTCTAGAGGTCATCGTTTTGGGCTCTTGTCCCTAAATCTGGCCTGGGGATGGTCCACTGAAATGGGGGAAAGTTTTCTTTCCCATATTGTGTTTTATTTTTTTTCCCACCTTAAAAAGAAGGGTGCGACTACGAACCACACAGTTTGCAGCAGTTGACAGTAGATCCCAAAGAAGTGCTTGGAAAGAGAACTTATCACAGCAAAAGTGAGCAGGAACCAAAGCTACATCTTGTAACCTGCAATCCATAACTTACTTTTCCCACATTGATGGGATGCTTCTTCTGCGTAGCTTGCAGCAGTCCTAGAATGTTTCGCAGAATGTTTCCCCAAAACATTTTCCCCCAAAGAATAGTTATGAAGCCTTTGGAACATGCCCCCCCCCCCCCAGGGAATAGCATGAAACAGGCACGGTGCTGTTACCTGCTGAGAGAAAAGGAGGCCTTCTTGATGTCTCTGTCACGGACCAGGCAAGTCCTTTCAAGACTCTTGATGGTTATCATGATGGCCAAGTTGATCCCAGCTGACAACGACGATGAAACTTTTGGGATGCTGATGAGGAATTAAAATTGCTCTTGGGGTGAAGGAGAAATCTCTGCCCAGGTTTCCAAAGCCAAATGTAGTATCTCTCTTCAACCCACTACCAGTTTCACTGCTGAGGGCATCTCAAATGCAAGGACTGCATTTGATTTGCTACGAGGTCTGTGTGGCTTGGCTGGTGTTCTCCTTTCCGACAGCCCCCAGGTGACACCATGGGATACTTTTCTCACACAAGATGAGGAGTCAGCAGCAGAACCTTTTTGTGAGATTTGCTGACAGACACTCTCATGCTCTCTCTCTCTCTCTCTCTCTCTCTCTCTCTCTCTCTCTCTCTCACACACACACACACACACACACACACACACACACACACACACACACACACACGGCAGGCCCCAATTTCTTTGAAACAGCTAAACTGCTGGCCACTCCTCAACAGTTACAAGCCGGATCCTTTGGCATAAATCAATAAAAAGATGTTTAATCCTAAATGGGGCTTCTTAGCAAGTTTCTCTCGCGTCTTTGCATTTGTCCTGCCGGCGCATGTTTTGATGACTGTGGATTGTTCCAGTTCGTGTGCAATTCCTGAAACCATTTGTCAGAGCTGACTCCAGGTTTGCAGGGGCCCTCAGCAAACTTCTTTTCTCTGTGGGCCCCCTCCTACTTAGGTAACCCTAACCCACCCCCAAGGTTCATGGTGGGACTTTCTTTGGCAGATGGGATGGAAGAGAAGAGGCCATGAGATAGTGGCTTCCCCAGCCGAGAGTCGTTCTGTCACTGCTTCCTCCAGGCCGTGTCCCCCTTCAGCAGATGGGAGCTGCATCATTGCCTCCAAGTTTCCATTTCTGGATGAGGTGACGACAAAGCACCCATCTGCCCAAGAGAGTTCCTCCGACACTGCTGTAGAAGGGTTGTGAACACAGAGATGGTCTCAGGGATTGGAAATGGCCTCTTCTGAGGACTCTGGGCCCTCAGCATATGTCAAACGAGGCCAACCCCTGAGGGGAAAGAAAAAATAAAACGTATCTTCTGGGTCACTAAAGAAGATTGCTAGTACTCCAAGAAAACAACACCAGTCTTTTTCAAGAAAGCCACAAACCACAACCACATCGGGCCTGACTGTCACCAGAATCCACTTTGCATTAAGAACAGAAGAATGACTTGGCTGGAGCATAGAAGGCTCCAACCAGTGTAGGAATCTATTTTCACTGCCACCTAGCCTGAGGCCAGCCACACACAGGACAAAAAGTGACAGTCCCATGTTGCATAATGGCATTTCTTTTTCTTTGGGGTTTTAACAAACTGGTTATATTTTTACTCTGTGCCTGCCTAGTCCATGTTCATGGGTAATTGAGTGGGGTGTCCTATCTTTAGAACTGCTCAGGTTCATTAGAGTGATCTGTTTTTCAACGAGAAAAGCTAGGTTCAGTGCCCTCCTGAGAGGGAATATCTTTCTCAGATGGCCCCACCAGCCTGAGATGGTGGCCGTGCATATATCTACCAGTGTCAAACCCCCCCCCCAATTCAGCAGCTGAGCCAGTAAATCAGAGAAGCAGAAAACAGGACAGGGTGCACTGAGCGCTAACTACTAGGCACTACTCCCCTTGGTCAACCTCCTGCTTCCATTACAAAAGTAGAATCCTTCTCTCTGACATTTGGTTTGACTATGTTTAGGGAATGTTTTTTGTATGAAAAAATGTAGTGGAAGAAGATCCAGAAGACTGGCAGGAGCTGAGTGTGGTGTCAGCAGTGGACCCTTGTTGACAGATCCAGGCAGCAAGGAGTTAACAGATGAAGACTTTGACAGGACTTTTGACAGGACTGGACAGCAAGGGGTTAACACCCAGGGCTGTAATAAATTTTGTTAACTCTCCGTCCGAGTTCAGTTTTCTTTTTGCACACAGCAAATGGACTCAGAGTGCTAATTAGCCAAAGTGGCAAAGATAAGGAAAATTTGAGGGAATTATTAAAGCAAACAAAGTAGCTCCTAGGAGTGCAGTTTGGGTCAGAACAAATGGGTTTAATGGAACAAATTGGTTCTAGGAGTGGGATGACACCCAATTAAGACAAAAAGCATTCGGTTATGTGAAGCCCTCCTAGCCACACTCCCCATGGTTTAACATAAGTTTGACAACACTGTGAGAATGCAGCTTCAGAGTGTTGTTGTTCAGTCGTTAAGTCGTGTCCGACCCTTCGTGATCCCATGAACCATATCCCGCCAGGCCTTCTGCGAGGGTGACACTATTCTGGGAAATCATTCTCTTCCCCATGTATTCTTTTTCTGACATTATTACATTCACAATCTGATCTTCAACTAACTAGAATTGCATTCACAGGAAGAAAGAAGACTCCTTCTTCTGCCCCCCACCCAGTCAAAGCAGCAACAGATTGAAAAAACAAGCAGTAGATTTTGCATCAAACAACAAACAAGGTGAGGAGGGGTGGAGTGGAGCTATTGTGGTTCCCCCACAAAACCCCTCCTTGCCTTGAAAAATGAAAAAAGCTAACATTCAGCACAGCCCTAGTGACAAATGAATAGCAAGTTCCTTTTGTAAATGTTACAAAACAGAAATGTGTTAAAAACAACAACCATAACCCTCAACAATCTATCAAAATAAATACTCGGTTGGTCTCTATTTTGCACATTTGGTTGCAATGGATTTTCACTTATTTGTTTTTATGATATCTAGAGTCAGCTGAGAAATTAAGTTTGTAATTGCATTGCTAACAAGTATCTCTTGGATGCATTCCTTTCGCTTTGGGAATGGTCTTGTTAGTAAGAGCACACACATTCTGCCAGCAAACAGGCAACAATGATGTTTGGTAGATAACTTATGGCTGGTAAGGGATCTTGTTTCATTTCCAGCTTCTAATAAACACTGGGAAATTTATCGATGACATTATTCTTCTATTACGACATACAGGATACGTTCCACCCTCTTACTGCTCTTGAATAGCATTTGGAAATTTTTTCCCAAATTTGGATTTTTTTTTCCAATAAGTGCTGAGGGCCAGCCGATTAAAAGCAGAAACAAACAAACAAACAAAACAGCAGTTCTATGCCATTTCTTAAGTGGTGCAAAACTAATCGGCTTTTCCCAGCCATTGCACAAATATTTATTTTACATGTTCTCATCCTCATCACTGTGATCTGGTATGAGAAAAAAAGCACCTTGCAGCCTGCTGAAAATGAAGCCAGGCAACATCACACTTCCAGATTTCCCGGCAACTAGATTTCCTGCTGCAGTTGATACTCAAGCCATGCCCAGTTTGGACCTCCCTGTCATTGTCATTCTGGTTGCTTTCCTAAGGAGTTTTTCCACTGACTTGAACAGTTCTTGTATGTTTTAGTGATAAGAAGCCATTTGGTGATTGGGAACAAGTCGGGGGGGGGGGGGGCTTCGACAGCTGTAGCCTGGGTGGAGTGTGCATATCTCTTCTTCTTAGGTGCTATATCACTAAGGTGTGCACTTGAAATCGGGGAATCCAGACGACAACCTGTCGGTAATGTGCTATAACCGATGCAACAAAAAGCACCAGCAGACATAAGGCTCAAAGCAGGAGACTTGGACCTGAGGCACAGATTTTCCTTTTCCTGCTACCTCCCTGTGGCCATGGACTGAAAGAGAAACAGCAGGCAGTTGAACATAAGAAGCTCCTGCCTACCAATTGGTACCTCTCACTCAATATTTTCGACACTGGCTGGCAGCAGTTCTTCAGGCATCTCCGGACAGGTGTCTTCCCCAACCCTTTCTGGAAATGCCAGGGATTGAACCTGGGATCTTCTGCATGCAAAGCATTTACTCTTCCACTGGGGGAAACTGGCCACTTCAGGTGGCTCCATTTTCAATGAGCAAATGGCCCAGGAGAGAAAAAGTCCTTCTCCCACATTGCTCCCCTGTGGCTGGTGTGTGTGTTTTTTGGGGTGTGTGTGTGTGAAGAGACACTTCCCCTTTCAAGTCGGCCTCATAATGTAATTAGTAGCTTGGCTTCATCCAAGATCCTAATAACGTCAGACAGAAATCTTCCTGCCCCTAGGAATCAGGTGACCCAGAGAGCCAATCCTGTGCTACTGCCTACTATAAAGCTCCCAGATCTGCAGCACTCCCTCAGTCTGGGCACCTTGGTCCTGAAGGAGGCCACCAAATGAGCCTGCTCTACCTTCACCCACTGCTCCCAGTATTTTTCAGTGCTTGTCTGAGACACACAGAGCGCAATCCTATCCAACTTACACCACCGGTATAACTCAGCGCAATTCTATCCGACTTACACCACCTCCGGTGTAACCAGCAGTGCAGCGAGAACAGGAGGCCCCAGCCAGAACAGAAAGGGGACTCACATCCCCTTCAAAGGGGGATTCAAATGGGATTTAAATCTCCCCTCCCCTCCAAAGCCTCCCACCCTGCCCTCCCCCGGTGGTGTAAGTTGGATAGGATTGCGCTGACAGCCTATAAGAATTTTAGATTTCTGTGGTTAGAGTAAGAATGGCAACCCTGTTTATGTGGATATAGCAACCTTTTCCTTTAGAAAAAAAATATCCGATTTTAGAGTTCTTTGCTACTTTTCTTGTCTGGTGTATGAATCACAGATACGAACCCTGTAACTCAGTTATTTCAGTGTTGGCAGTCTATGCCACCTGCATGCTAAGTGGCTGAACAGATTTATTTTTTCTAATTTAGTTTGCTAATAGTGCGCAAATTGCTATGTTTGTGTAACCTGCTGATCGGGGGGGGGGGGGGGACAAGGAACACAATCCACAGGGAACATCTGTTGAAACAGATGGGCATCCTTATTTATTTATTTATTTATTTATTTATTTATTGCCCTGAGGAAAATAGCCCAGGGGTGAATATTCATCATAAAAATGGCATGGGGGAAAGTGTTAATCCAACACACCTCCTTACATTAAAGGTAAAAGTGTCCCTTGACATTAAAGTCCAGTCGTGTCTGACTCTAGGGTGCGGTGCTCATTCCTGTTTCGAAGCCTAAGAGCCAGCGCTGTCCAAAGACACTTCCGTGGTCATGTGGCCAGCATGACAATACAGAACGCTGATTCAAACTGCCGACCTTTTGATCAACAGCTCATGGTTCAGTGGTTTAACCCACTGCGCCACCCCACGGCCCCTCCTTATATTAGTGGTCTTCAACTTGTGAATGGCTGGGACCTACCGCACCCCCCAAGCTGCAGCATGGGGCCCACCTTCAAGAGCCCAATGGGCAAGAGGGGGGTGGGCAAGGCGTGAGCACAGTTCCTGACATGGCAACAGCATGACTCCGTTTAGAACAATGGAGAGAGAAGGTGAGGCAAGACAAAGAGCAGAGGGAGTGTCACGGGGGGGGGGGGAGACCTGGCAGATGAGTGGAAGCCTGAAGAGGCCCACTGAAGATGGGTGGCTTAGTCAAAGCAACTCCTCCAAAACCAAACTGCAGCCAAATCTCCAGTGGGATTTACCTTATCTAGGATCTTAAGACCTAGCTACTGTGTTTAAACCATGCAGACCGGAGCCTCAAAAGTTTTTGAGGGGCTACAAGTTTTTGCCCCCTACAATTTCTCCTCTTCTTCCTCTGGAGCATAAAGTACTCTATAACCACATACATAATACGTACAACATTCAACGCACTCACACACCCACCCCTCCCCGTTCTTCCCCAGGGAGCTGGGCTGAGATAATTCTTTCGGACAAAATTCTTCCGGACAAAATCTCTTGGACCACAATTTCATTTGTTGGCACCATTTCATTTGAATGGGTTTCTGGACCCATTCAGCTGGCCACTGGGGGCCAGGAGAGGGAGTCCCACCAAGAGAGCTCTCTAGGCCAAGGGTGGTGGCCTAGAGACAACATTTTTGAGTGCATGTGACCCAAATTGGCGATAATCTTATTAAAACATTATCTCACGTGCACATGGGAATTTTGAGCAACAGATAATTTATTACACTCCATCATCATGTCAACAATGGCTCATCTCAAGAAGTGCCAGTGTATAGAGGAGAGAGCACCTAGCTGGAAGCCAGGCTTATCATGGCAAAACCGGGCACTGAAGGAGGGCACAGTTTCTTAAAGTTTGAGCAAATCTGCTGTTTGGGATATGTGGATTTATTTGGTCCACATTTACAATCCCTGGAAGGACAGGTACTGAGGCCGAAACTCAAATATTTTGGCCACCTAATGTGAAGAAAGGACTCTCTGGAGAAGACTCTGATGCTGGGAAAGATTGAAAGCAAAAGGAGAAGGGGAAGGCCAAGGATGAGATGGTTAGACAGCATCACCGATGCAACGAACATGACAATGAGCGAACTCAGGAAGATAGTGGAGGACAGGAAGGCCTGGCGGGATATGGTTCATGGGATCACGAAGGGTTGGACACGACTTAACGACTGAACAACAAAAATGCACAGTACAGGTATTTGTGTGTGGAAAGAGATCATATTGAAATAATGGAATCTCATAGAAATATTTAACCATGCTTAGCTCTACATGGTACATTCTTGCACCCAGCAGAGAATGAAACCAAAGGATGAAAAAAATGCTTTCTAAAGCAATTATCTCTGTAAAATAAAACAGCAACACACACACACACACACACACACACACACACACACACACACACACACACACACACACGCTAACTCAAACCCAAACCCCCAGACTGCCAGAAGACTTATTCAGTCATATATGTTAATATCAGGGACTGATTTGCAAGATAACAAAACACAAACAAAAGCAGACATTTTCTGTTGTATTTAGAAGCGAACCATTTGCATGACTTACCATGAAAAACTGATCCCAAGTGTCTACCTTCAACTGACTTTTCTCTTGCATGATGAATCTGGTGGTTTAAGAAGTTATCTTCATAAGCACTGCCTATATATTCACTTGGGAGCAAGGGAAGTGAAATCTTTGAGCTAATATGCTCCAAATTATCCCCAGGATATGTAGCAAGCTAAGCCTTTCACAAAGAGCCTCAGTTATAGCATAGGAACACCAATAAATAAATTTGAAGGTAGAGATTAAACAGTGAGCTGTTATCATGGTAAAAGGAGAATTGGTCTGTTCTATTATCTGCTTTAGAAATGTGTGTCCCCCAATTTAAGACATGTAGGAAATAAATCCAAGATGAAGGAGGGAAAGCAAGTGAATAAATACAGGGCAAGAAAGAATGTCTGTTAACAAGAGACTGACATTTGAGTAATAACAGCCTTTCTATATGGAAAATGAGGGTCAAAGTAGTAAGTTTTATTGATTGTTCATTGTAAGCCACCTTGTGCTTGCTTTAGCAGGGAAAGACAGAGTAGAAATTACTAAAATAAAATAAGAAATATTAAAATTGTTGATGACTCATGATTGGATGATCGGTCATTTTAAATTTCTTTAAAAACCACTCTCACCTGAGCACCATGAAGCCAAGGGAGGAGATTAACCCATTTCCCCCGTGCCATTTTCCTGATGCAAATTGCTCTCCCGCAGCACCACCTGCTATTAGCCCCAGTAGGGAAAGCGCTATTTTTTTTCCTAATGAGGTAAATAGCAGCAAGGGGCAGCCATATATTGGCAGAACAGCTCAAGGGAGGGAAGACTTAAGCCCTTCTTCCTCCAGTATTGTGGTCCTGATGCAATTTGTGGCCCCCAGCTGATTTTTAAATGAATTTGCAGAGATGGGACACCCAATCACAGCTCCCCAACATCAGGCTAGCGTGGCCCCATGTGTGATGTTGACATAAAAGTCCCTCTGGCATTGTTTGCTCATGTTATCCTTCCAGTGTACTGCACCTTCCTCTCTTATAGGGGTGCATGCAGCTTCAGTTGTTGTGTGGTACAGGACCAAGAGGGGTTCAGTGAGTGAGGGGCAGCCATATATGTGTAATCCCAATTAGCAATTCACACCAGAGTGGAGATCAAACACTTTATTGAGCAATAAATGATGCATGGAATATCACACTCAGATCATGCATGCCAATGAAATATCAGGGTACAAGCTATATACTTTCCAAACCACTACATCATACATTCTATACAACTAACTCTCTTTTTCTCAGGGGTCAGCCAAGCAATGGTGGCAGCAAAGTCTGTTTATGTGAACTATGCATTAATAAGCACTACCTCCAGCATCACTGGCATCAGAACTGTTCAGGCAAGAGAGGACGGCCCTTAGGGCGCAATCCAAACCTACTTAGGCCGCCGTTGTAACCAGTGGCCCAGCAAAAACGGGAGGCCCCAGAATGGAAAGGCGATTCAAATCCCCTCCAAAAGGGGAATTCAAAGGGGATTTGAATCCCCTTTCCGTTCTGGGGCCTCCCGTTTTCGCTGGGCTGCTGGTTACAACGGTGGCCTAAGTAGGTTTGGATTGCGCCCTAAATTTCCCATTCAGTGGTGAAGGAGTTTGATTGGTGGATAGAGGGGCTGGCATTGTGTCTGCAGCATACTTCTGCCTCACAACAAAACTGATCCTGTTCAAATCTGCCCCTGGAGTTTCTTATTAGTTGGGAAGGTGAAAAACAAACAAAACCCCACCACTTAAAGTATAAGAAAACCACTACTTAAAAGGTGCCTCTTAGCCCTGTTAGCAAGGAATTATAAATTACCCGTATTGTCCCGAGTATAAGACACACCTGATTATAAGACGCAACCTTAAAGTTTGGTGCTATTAAAAAAAATGTAATTAAATCACTGGCATTAAATTGAAACAGCCTGATTATAAGACGCACCCCTAGTTTAAAAACTTAAATTAGGAGAAAAAAGTGAGTCTTATACTCAGACCAATACGGTATATAGAATCTAGATTAGATTAAAATCTATATTTTAAAAAACTGATTAAATTATTTAATTGAGGTACTAACACTTCTGAATGATCTAGCGAAGCTATCTACTAATCATTCTGTTCATGGGAACCCAGTTTATATTAAGTCATTACCAATGTATCCCTCGTAATTCATCCTCGGGTGCCTGGAGTATTCTCCCCACCTTGCACACACATTTCTCTTTCCCCTTTCATGTACCAATTGCTCATTGGGAGATATAGCATCAGTCATGTGCATGTTGAAATTAGTTGTACTGATCTGATAAGTGAAAGGGGAGGGGGAGCTTTGGTTAAGGGTGCCTCAAGAATTATTGCTTGCCAGGATTTTCACTTTGGTGCTATGATAACTCATTTCAAACGTGAGCCACACAGAGGCTTTTTCAATTTATTACTCAATTTACGTGCACTAATCTAAATTAAAATCTCCTTGAATCAATACCTCATTTTTATCATAGGACACCCTGACTGTATCATACAGATCAGTCATTCATTGTCTAGTGTAGGTAGCAAAGATAAAACAATAGTTGGGGAAACAATGCTCTCTCTTTTTGTCTGCCAACGTCCCTTGCACAACTGCGATGCGGAAGTGGGAGCAATAATTAATGTGTTGCGCCTGGTGGTCCATTTTGCCATTCCTTTCTAATAATGAAGCCAAGCCTATGCATGGGTTTACTCAGATGTAAGCCCCACTGAGTTGAAGGGTACTAACTCACAAGTAAGTGGACATGGAATTGCAGCACTATCCTGTATTTATCACACTGTGTGTTATCACACAATTACGGCATATCCTGGACTGTAGTAAAAGGCATCATTAGAATTTGAAACCTCTTCTTCTGACACAGGGCTAATATCTGCCCTGTCCTTTCCCCTGACACCAAAATAAAAGTGTTATTTAAACATGTATCATTTATTATGTATACATTGCTTTTCTTACCAAACCCAAAGAAGCAAACACAAAAACAATAAAATTATCACCATTATTTCCAGACAAGAAAGAGGCTCTCCTAGTCGATCTGCTGAGTCATCGATGGTGTGGCAGACTGTTCTGAACTGGGTTCCAGAAGCATTGGAATGCCTGGGTCTGGGGGGGCGGTCCGCCCCGGGCGGCAAGTGGGGAGGCAACAATGCCACCGTATCGGCTGCAACGGGAGAGGAAAGCACTGCGAAAACGCGGCACGAAAAAGTGCCTATACGCCCGCCCAGCCCTTCGTTACTGTTCTACCATTGGCGTCATCGGAGCCGGGGGGGAGGGTTGACGTTGCTTCCAGTGGTGATGTCACACCATACACACACCCCTCCCCCAGGCTGTCGTGTCACCACTTCTGGGTTCAGGAGCTGGTCCACAGTTTGGGAATGTTTCTGGACCCAACGTTGTTCCTGGATGTCCAGGTAACATCCGCTCTGCGCATGTGTTGGCGGGGCTCTCCAAGACTCAATTTAGCGGTGTAAAGGGCTCCGGAGACTGAAAGGTTTATTTATTTATTTTATTTATTTAAAGAATTTATATCCCGCCTTTCTCCCAGCGAGGGCACTCAAGGCGGCTTACAACATTAAAATACATGTACATTAAAAATTAAAAACAAGTAATTAAAAACAATTAAAACAAACAACTAAAAACAACAACCCCAGTGGGTCAACCTGCATGTACTTTGTTAAAAATCCATTTGTTAAAACGCCAGCCCACCATGTCAGACATCGAATCATCGAATTGAGAACCACTGGGCTAGAGCATCTCTCCTCTCCTTCACACTTCCTCTTCCATTCTGTCCACTCTTCCTGTTCCAATCCAAGGAGTGGGAAGAGTCGAGGTTAGCACTTCACTGGCACCACGGTGTACTTGGGCCAGCCTGGAGGATCACACTATGCTAATGTTATTATTTTTTTCTTTTAGCATAACACTGTGGTCCACCAGCACACGGTCTTAGGAGTAATCCCAACGGTAACTTGAGGATAGGATTGTGCTTCTAGTAAACATTGGAAGTACAGTAGTGAGAATACAGTGAATTTGAGAAACCCGGTGCTTAAGGATATAAAGAAGGGCTTGTCAAATTAATGTTGTGTATTCTTCCAGTGGAATCTTTGGTGTGAGTGTGTGAAAGAAAGGGGTTTATATTCAAATAAAATTATTCACAGAGATTTTTAAAGTGTTTTTTTTTTTGGTTCAGTACAATGATTCTCATACTGAATACAGAATGAAGCAAAAAAAAAACACAAAAAAACGCCAACATGAGTATACATGTGCTGAATCAGTTCTCTCTACAGAGGCTGTAAAATGTGCAGTCCAAAAAACCTTCGAAAAGTCATCTTTGGTCATGATTTCAGTATTCCCATTATTCTTTTATGTCTCACTCGTATTGCTCTGCTAGTTCTATGGTCAATTCATAAAATCAAATTTAAAACCTTTGTTTTATGTAGACATACCACTAGGCAGGTCTGCATAAAATCAATGAAGCTCATAATTCCTGACCAGAATTCCAAATTGCCAGATATTTTTCTTCTATCCAAAAGGCACCATCAGAACAGTCCCATAATATAGCTTTCCTGGGCTGTATCATTTCAGAATGCAGATGGGGGACTATATATCTGAAGAATAATAAAAAGGCAGCATTTCAGGGTGAAGCTTCGAAACTAGCCTTCTTCAAACTGTGCTAAATGTTTGTGTGTGGAGAGTTGTATTTTTAAAGGGGGGGGGAGTATTCAAGCATTACATCTCCTCCCTCTGCACTTAGAAATGGTACAGGCAGCAATATTCTGGGGAACTGAGTCTCGGACAAACAGGGCAAAGCAATGCAGAATGGATAGAGGGGGCAATTTCAAGCAAGTCAATACTGTAGCAGCTGTGAAGGGGTCCCAAATTCAAACCAGGACCCATAGACCCCTTCACTAGCACTGGCACTTGCCCTGTAGCACCTCCTTCACACCTGAAGGCTGAAAAGGGGGCTGGCCCTCCAATCCCAGCAGGGCAATCTCTCTCTCTCTCTCTCTCTCTCTCTCTCTCTCTCTCTCTCTCTCTCTCTCTCTCTCGCCCCTTTGTGCCCCAGACAGGTATAGGGGGAGGGGCTACGGCCACTGCTTCCACTTCCACCCCTTTGGGACAGCTTCCCAGGGCCTCTATCTCTCTAATCCAGAGGTTTCTGCAGAGCCCTCAACCTGACACCCCCTACCTCCTCCTCATGGGCCCAGACTGCCTTTACCCCTCCTGGCCCCTCCCCATCACATGAGCTCTGGGACCCTCCTCCTCGCCCTTCTCCCTATCAGGCGTCTCTGTTGCCTCAAAGACCTTGTGAAGGCAAGGGTTTCTTGCACGGCCACCTTCCGCCCTATGGGGGATTCTTGCCCAGGGCATGTGGAGAGTGGCAGTGACCTTGGAGACTACGACTCAGGGGGGCCAGTGGGGGTAGTGGTGAGGGCATTTGAAGCACTCTGAGTCCTGGCAGCTGTAGTGGGTATGGTAACCAGATGCCCAGGGCTCTACCGGTGACAGTAAAGCCGGAGCTACACTACAGGCAGAGGCTCTGCCGCCGCCTCCTGCCTCCGCCTCCGCGCTGGAAGCGGGGGAGTGTCTTCCAGCCTGTTGTCCCTCATGCTGTCCCGCCTTCTTAAGAAAGCGCAGTTTTGATTGGCTAAACACAACTGCGCAACGATTGGCCGAAACCTCGGCTGTGAACCGGCTTTCTGCCTTGCATCAATACTCCTGTAGATTTTACTGGTCTTGTCATACAGGCATCTTCTTTCTTTAACTTCAAGAACAAGCTTTATATCGTTGTCCCAGAAAGGGTTTGTGCTGTTTTCAGTGTTTTCCGCCATTCTCATTTTCTATGTCGTACTGTGCTTGGCTCTGGGAATACTCTCTTTGCTGATTTCCTCCAAGGTGATCCAAGGGAATAGTCTCTCAAAGGTGAATGTTACCTCCAAGGTGATTGGTTGTCGTTCAGATTGGCATTCAGCCACCCTCCCCCCCTCTCCTGCGATTGGTAGGCTGCAGTAGCTCCGCGAACCGCCCCCTAGCTCTGCGTGCCCGCCCCCTGAAAAATAGAACTCCAGCTTGAGGTACGCGCCTGCCGTACGGAAGTCGCGGCGGCTCCGCCTGCTTCAAAAATCAGGTCAGAAGCTCTGCGACGCGTGTAATGTAGCTCCGGCTTGAGGATCCCAGATAGGACCACAGCCCCTTTGTCTCCACCATGGTCCCTATCTGGGTCAGGCCCCTGCGGCTGCTACTAATCCCAGAATGGAAGCTGCTATTGGCATGAGGTGAGTTGTCGGCAGTGTGACAGAAAGATCGCTGCTCATGCTCTCTATGCTTATCCCACGGTTGCTTCTGGGTTCATGGCTGAAGCTCAAACTACCTGTTCTAATAAACGTGTACTATGGCCCTGCATGTTTTTCCAAAAAGTTAAAAACCAGCTATGGAGGGCTCAGTCAAGCCTGGGCTCATGGCATGTAGGGAGCAGGTATTGAACCCTTTTCACTCGTTCTGTGGTCTGACAAAAACCATACCTCTGAAGATGCTATTATCATCTTCAAAGAGATGATCCCTTTAGGAGGAAGCTTTCATTGGTACTAATAGGAGCTTTCCTCTGGGAATGAATAGCTTCAGGGGTATGGTTTTTGTTGGGACTGGGGCACAAGTGACTAGGATTCTGTACCCTGCAATTTGCAGTCTTGACCCTAATTTCCCATTCCCCACATGTGTGTTTTGGCCCTGAGATGAAATTCAGTTCAGATCTTTTCAGGTCAGTGCTCATGTTTCTTTGGACATCGGGGCTGAGGTGCTGCATTGGAAATGTTCTCCAGTTGATTGGCTGGGGTTCTTCTAGTTGCCTCAATGAAAAATGAAATTTCTTCACCCAGCGTGTAATTCATCTGTGCAACTCCTTGCCACAGGATGTGGTGATGGCACCTGGCCTAGATGCCTTTAAAAGGGGTTTCGACAGATTCATGGAGGAAAAGACCATCACAGGTTACAAGCCATAAGTAACCTCCTGACTTTAGAAGTAGGTTTTCTCTGTGCCAGGTGTAAGGGAGTGACAACAGGAAACAGGTATTGATTGGCTGAGGTTCTTCTAGTTGCCTCAATGAAAAACCTGACCAATGAGGAGGTTGCATTTGGATGCTCCTATTTGTATTTATACTGGGGGGGGGGGTAGGGCGAGGGGGGGGATCACATTCCTTCCCTATTCAGACCACCTCCCTATTCTTCCTCCTGCCTGGTTTAACCTTCCAAGTCAGCAAAGATAAGGAGAAGCTACAGTTCATACTGGGTAACAAATCCATAGGGCGCAAATTGTTTTTGCACAGTCGCTGCTGTATTTATTCCATTTTTCCATCATCTCTTTAAGTGCAACTGAATCGGAGTCACCCCACACCAACATCACATGTTTCCATTTTTTTCTTGACAAAAAATATTTACTCAGCCTGTCAGCTTGCTGATAACACTGAAACAGCATCTGTTTCACACCACTCAATGAAGTTAATGTGAAAAAAAAAAGACATTTCTAGTGTCCCTGTGACCTGACCCTTACTCAATACAGGTGGGCCCCCATATCCACTGATTCGCTATCCACGGTTTCAGTTATCCATGGATCGTGGGGACACCCCCCCCCCCAGGCTTTTGCTTTTTTCCCAGTAAGCTTCGTTTCTTCCTTAAACAAACAGGAGAAGCAGCCTCTGGCTGCTTATTACAGGCAAGTAGAACAAGACCAAGTACTAGAGAGGCTCTGCAAGGTTAACAGAAACCTTGCAGAGCCTCTCTAGGACTTAGTCTCGTTCTACTTGCCTGCAATGGAGGCTGCTTCTCTGTTTGTTTTAAGGAAGAAACAAAGCTTGCTGAAAGAAAAATAAGAGCTGGGGGGGCAAGCATGCCCGCCTGCAGGGGAGGCAGGGTGGGGGGCCCTCAGGAAACCATGGAGGGGGTGTTCGCTCTTATCCACGGTTTCAAGTATCCATGGAGGGGCCTGGAACATATCCCCAGCGGATATGGGGGCCCACCTGTACTATGCAAGGGGAATGATTTATACAGTATTATATACCAGGTCTGCACAATGGACCAGTTCACACAACCAATTAAACAACAACAACAACAACAAAAGATCAAAAATGTTACTTCTATTCTAACTTTCCTGAGCAAACATGTTCTCTCCTGGGATTCAGTATAGAGCTTTGATGTGGTAAGATAAGAGAAGGTAAGGGGAGGGGAGAGGAGAGGAGGGAGCATGCAAATTTGGAAAAGTTAGAAGCCATGTTTGCGCCTGGACTGACCCAACTTGTGACTCACTGAGGTGAACACACCAGCAGTCCATTTCTGTTTTTCCTGTCCACTTGGGATTATAAAAACAAAAGTGTTGTCGATCACTTAGAGGTCACAATATGTGACTGGTGGGTTGTGTTTTGGCTTTATGTTCTATAGGTTGTGCAGACCTATTACAGATGGATGAAACCTCTCTATGGAGATTATATAGTTAACCAAAGGTAATTAAACATAAATGACAGTGCAATCCTGTGTAAGGATCCGGCACCCGGGCTGCCCATTGACCGGCGGGCCGAAGGTCTACCCGGAGGTCTACTTGCGTAGCCAGCCCGGTGGGGACGGGGATATGGCGGACACCATTCCCCTCCCCCTCCCAGGCTGGCTAGACCAATGGCCCCCCTCCCTCGCCCGCCAGACCGCCCATATGGCTGCCAGCGGGAGCTCTTACCTTCTGTCGGCAGCCGCGTCCTGGTCTGGCGACGGAGTGAAGGAGGCCGGCCTTGCACCGGCCTACCTTACCCTGAAGTAGTTGCGAACGTGCTTTCGGCACATTCGCAACACTTTAGAACGGTGGAGCATGTGCTTTGCCGCTCTAAAGTTGCGGAGGATTGCGCCCTGTGTCTATTTCTCAACTCAAGGGAAAACACCACCACTAGGAGTGTTAAATAGACAAATATGTCTGAGAGAGCTAACCACCTGAACATCCTGAGAACTGCCTCAAGATAGTGTTGTAGGCAAGCTACCCCTCCCCAAATATTCTTATCTCATTCCTCGCTCCCCCCCGAACCCCCACCTTTTATCCCATCAAAATCCATCCAAGATTCACGGAGATACAGTAATTTTTGAACCCCTAGAGAAGCGGCAGCAGCAAAAGTTCACTCTGTACCTATTTAATCCTCATAACCTTCTCTCTCTTTGGAAGTTTCTAAAAAGTGGTATTCCTTTAATTCAAAGCAGTGCATTATCCTGTAGAAAATACCGTTTTCCTGAATTCCCTCCATGGTTATGGTACCGGATCCTTAAAAGGGATCAACGGGGTGTCCCTGGGGATGGATCCCTCCACAGAAGGGTCCCCATCCTGACACTTTGGTGGAGTCATTCTTCAGCAGAGTTCAGAGACTCCTGGTACAGTGCACATATTCTTGCAGCTTGTAAAAGGCGTGGGGGTCTTCCCCACGCGCCCTCTCTGGGGTTCAGGAGAGGACTGGTAAGTGTGTGGTTTAGCCCCTTTGCCACCCTCGGCCTGGACACAGGAGGTTGACTGAAGGCCAAGCGCTGGGAATGCTGAGGGCATTGGGAGCGGGACTCCTGCCAAGAGTGCTGCATAACCAGGAGTCCAGGGAAACCAGTTTAAAAACCATAACCTATAGCTGACAACAACAGCTTCCATTCTGTGATGCTCTTGAATGGCTTCCTTCTACCTGGGAGGCCATTCAGGGGCAGGGAAAGGGGGGTCTCCAGGAACATGGGAAATCTTGGGTTAGTGCCACTGCTCTCTGGGAAGCCATTACTCCTTCTCTGTGTGTCTCATCTCCCACTATCAAATCAATCATTTGTCTTTCACCCTGCAGTCCTGACTCTGGTGTCCTTTGCTTCTTTCATGCAAATGTCTATCTCCTCAACCATTGTTCTATTCAAACACCTTTTCCCATTTACATAGTTCCTGATCTGGCCTGCTACATTTAATTCAATTACTTGCTTCCCTCCTTCCTGACTGACAGCCTTCACCTGAATGTCTATCATTGTATACCTGGTGCCAGTGGGGCAGAGACTCATTGAATTGGCACTTTTACCTATCAATTTGGAAATCCTTGTCTTTTGTGTCTACAGGCTACACAAAAGACCCCATTCATAAAACCCCGGAACACCACACCTCACCTGAGGTGGGGGCCTGATCCCATCACCCCAGGCATCCAGCCCTCGGACCCCTCTTCCCATTGGCTACCAGCTCCCATCCCCATTGGCCCCAGTTTACACAAAACACAACACTTCTTATTGGTTCTTTTAATAAAGTTATCTTTTTATTGGTTAAAACCTATCACATCTGTTGCTGCTGCTCTCATTGGTGCAAAACTTCAATCCGACCTTCCATTGGCTGTATCAACGTGCAACTTCTTGGATCCTCTCCCTTATTGGTGCTCCTTTGTTATGTACTTTGTCAAACAATGTATTCCAATGTATGTTCTAAAATAATGAAATGTATAAAACCTTTTGTAAATGACTTGTATAGTACACTTTCTGCCTTGCTGATCGTGTCCTGGGCTAGCCTAGTAAAGATCTTCTTCACCCCAGTACTGGACTTTTTGGAGCTCTATTTTGGCGCCTCTGCATACTGCAGATCTTTTTCCTTCTCTCTCTCTCTCTCTCTCTTCCTTTTATTTTTGGGTACCCTTACTCCATCCTTGGAGCCTGGTGTCTGCTCACCAAATCACATGAACTGAAGTCACCTGTACCCTTGGGGTGCTTACAACAATAGGAGGTGTGAGAAGATCAAATCAGAAGTGAGACTGTAGAATGCAGGGTGGGGGGTGCGATTTAACTCTGTCTCTTCATGCTTTGGTCCTAAGGAACATCACCCTTTCTGTGAAGTTGCTAATAGCTCCAAGACATGAGAGAAGCTCCCATTGGTGCAAATGGCAGCTTCATTCACACCGGGGGCAAAGAGCAGCTGTGGGGCAGAATTATTGTTGGATGTACAGCGCAGGAGCAAATGGCTCAAAACCCCCCCCCCCCACCATGTGTGGTTTGACCCTCAGTTAATTTGCTTGATTTGTGCTCTTTTTTCCTAAGAGGTTTTCTATTTGTGTCTCCAGTCTTCCCTTAGCAAAACTATACACTGTATTTAGATCGAAGCAGGAGATGCAGCAAGTGGAGCAATCTTCTCTTGTGGGTCTGATGAAGCAATTAATGTAACCTTGTTTGAAAACCTCACCTGGCACAGGTTAAAACACCTTTAATTGTTTAAAACTATTGGGCAAGCAGCCAGTGAACAGATAATGTAAAAGGTTTTGATGATTGAATTGGCTGGTTATGTAAACATTCTGTTCCTCTCATTTCAGAGACATGAAAAAAGTCTCTTTTTTTTAAGGTTTAAGAGAAAAAAAAATTTAATGTATGGCATTGGAAATAGTTATCATAGTCATATGGTGTGATGGGCATTGGTGGCAGAAAAGATACGTGGTAGCGCATGTTCTTTGCATGTACAAGCCCCCAAAGACAATCCTTGGTGTCTCCGGCTGAAAAAGAATCTCAGACCAAATTACATATTATGTTTAACGTGTAGTTATTCTGTATGTTTTCCTTTTTGTTAAGCAGCAGCCACGTTTTGGGGGAGAGGCCAATCCGGATTTGTACCATTGCATGGCAGTTAACGCTTTGCCTCTGCACTTGCCCAGGAAGGAAGGCACTGTCCTGGGGCAAATAAAAGCTTGGATGGAAGTTAATTTTCATCAAGCCTGCGGAAAAGGGTAAAAAAAACCCACCCACCCTACTCCCTTCAGTTTAAATCCACATCAGTTCACCACAGCTGCTATTGAAGGAGAAAGGAAAGAGAGAGGGCCAAACTGTGCATTGAATGTAAAGTGTAGCTTGGTCCTGCAGCTGATGCCTAAGTAGACATGGGATGGATGGATCCGTGGAGTGGACCGATTCAGCAGAAAGGGAGAGACACAGCTGAGCTGGATCCGAGCCAGGCTCGTCCAAATCTGAGATGGAAAACTCTCTTGAGTTGAGTTGAGCAATAATAAAGCATAAATGCATTTGTTAAAGCATTTGTTCTTCACGTCTTTAAGATCATAACAACACACACACTCAGCCGCTACAAAGAGGTCTTATGCCGCTACAAAGAGATAAGTCATGCTGGCCCGGCCTGCTCACAAGCACAAGAGGTTCTGGAGGGAGCAATTCTCTTTCTTCTGCTCACATTATTGAAAAAGGGTTGTGTTGCTGTCAATGGCAGATTTGAAAACCAAACCTCTCAATGAGTAAGGAAAGAAGATTAGCTCCCAAACTGTTGTGCAAACAGATTGGTTTTGTTGGGATTTTCCTGATCTGGGGGAGTTTTAAGAGGCATTGTTAGTAACCTCAATGTTCTTTAGCCATACATGTAGCATAGTTTTTGTATTTCTGTATAACACAAAAATAATACATTAGGTGTGGCCTGGAGGTTTGAGCCGGTGCCCTGCCTGAAGAAGCTAAGCAGTGTCGACCTTGGTTCCCGCTTGGATGGGAGACGGAAGCTGCTGACGAACCTCGCAAAGACACCGAGAAGGCATCGTGAGAGGGTGGAATGCGGAGGAGTCAGCTAGAGAGAGAACATCTAAGACAACCATCCGAGGGTGAACTGCGGAGAACTGTGAATCTTGGAAGTGCAAAGCACAAGCCAGAAGGAGGGCTGCACTCGGAAGGGAAAACATCTCGAGCATGGAAGGTTCTATATAGGAATAGAACAATATTGTAAAGACCCTTATCAGGTCTAAAGATAGCCTGCCTATGTAAACCGCCTTGAATAAATCTGATGAGAAATCTGATGATGAGAAAGGCGGGATATAAATACAGAAAAATAAAAATAAAAATAAATAAATATATAATACAGTATAATAAGAGAAAAGGAGTTATAAGTATTATTAAATTGTAGGTGGCTGTGTTGGTCCATTAGAAGAAAAACTCTGCAACCCAAAATTGGGTAATGTCTTTATTAGGACCAACTGAAACATAACAGAATATCAAACTTGGGCTGCAATCCTATATACATTTACCTGAGAGTAAGCCCATGGAACTCAATGGAGCTTACTTCTGAGTGGACATGTATAGGATTGTGCTGTAAGCTTTTTTTATCCTACAGGACTCTTCATCAGACTATGGTAAGCAAAAGGAAACATGGAAAAGAAGAGGGGGCATGTTGTAGGAACTCCAACATACAGCTTATCAACGTTAAAAATGGAGTGTAGAGGTTTTCCTGTAGATTTGAATCAGCCTCTAAAAGGTGTGAAATGGTTTCAGTACATAACTCCCTCAGGAAAGCTCAGACAAGGAAAGAAAAAAAAATACACCCCTCCTTTTTGGAAATAAAAAGTCTGAAAGTTAACTCAGTCCGAAACTCAGATTTCTTCTAAGTCAGAGATTAGGGCAGTGCTTCCCAAACTTTTCAACCTGCAGCTCCCTTGACCATTGGCAACAAGCTTCCATGGCTCCCCTGGGATCTGTGCCTCCCAGTTTGGGAACTACTGGATTAGGGAGAAAAACTAGACTCTATATTCTCAAAGTAAGAGATAAATTTAAGGCTGTGCCATGCCGAACGACAGCTGAAACCAAATGGGATGGATTGCCTAGCATTGGAGGGCGATGGTTTTACCCCTCAAAAGCAGCCTCCCAGATGATCCTTCATGGTTCAGAATCCCTCCTGCATGGCCAACTGCAGCATTCTCAAAAAAAAGGGGGGGTTGATATTCTGTTCATCTTTTACCACTAGCAGATGAGACCGATTCACATTCTGAGTCCTAGGTGCTGAGAGTGGGCATTGCTACTTTGTTTCTATTGTAAATCGCTTTAGCAGCCTTGTGGCCAAAAGTGGTTCTGGATAAAATGTTCCACTAGTCCCTTTTTCTTCTCCTCCCCCTCCTCTTTCTTTATCCTATTTATATCACTAATCCATGGAATCTTTTTAGTTCTGCTTGCCTAGGGAAAAGATTTGCCAGTTCTTTTAATAACTGAGTACGTCGCCCCAAGAGACGTAGAAATGGCCCAGTTTACACTGTGCAGGAATAAGGAGTTGGACAGAAGGAACACAAAGTTTGCAGACTTCTTATAAACAGATTTTGATATAGAAGGAGTGCTGTAAAAAGTGGCACATGGCTGTGTAATTAAATTAATGAACTCCAAACACTACAGTAAACCTGAAACCATTTTCAAACCATATTTAACTATCCTGATATAACACTCAAAACTCCATGGATAAAGCACTTTGGGGAAAGTTGCATCTTGCTAGCTCCTTCGGAGTGAATTCAGATAACTGTTTGCACCTATGGATTCACTGCATGGTAACTGTAGCTGTGTACAAAACTATTGGCATCAGAACATGAACAAGTAGTAGAGGGTCTTACGGCTAAACTACACATTTTGATGCACCAATAATTAAGAGACAGGCATAGAACTGGAAATGTCCCTTCTTTAAAATAAAAAGTAGCTATGAAGGCAGGTCTAGCTTGAGACACTGATAAACAGGGGCTGGGAGCAAACACTTTCAGTTTTCCAACCAGAAATCCTTGTACAAAATTGCTATCCAGGGAGCATTTTTGGTTTTAGTAGTAGGCTATCTCTTAATGCCAGGTGCAAGAGAGTGACGACAGGATACATGCATCTTGTTGTCTTGTGTGCTCCCTGAGGCATCTGGTGGGACCACTGTGAGATACAGGAAGCTGGACTAGATGGGTCTTTGGCCTGATCCAGCAGGGCTCTTCTTATGTTCTTATGCATATAGAGGCAATTATCAGTGGAAAAATGGTGCAGGGGAAAGAATTATAACCCTATTCCCCACATGTCATGGTCCAAAACTAGACCCCTCCCCCAGCCCCATAGTTATTTTTTGACATAAAGGAAGTGTTTCCAGTTTAAAATTTGTCTTTTAATGATAGTTCATCATGCTCTTAAACTGGTGGTACAAAGAAATTGCCACCACACAGCAATAGCCAAATGAGGGAACAGCATGGAGACCGCCCAAGGAAGCCTCCTTATGCCAATGGTTAGAGCAGGTTTTGTGAGGGTGCTTGACTCACATATCCTTGAAATGTCTAGAAATTGACATATTATGCAGAGCTTTATTTAATAGGCCAAGAAAAACAAACCTACCCTGCATTTATTCCTTGCCAGAAGCAAGGCAAAAATAGGGAACAGCCAACCACCTTCTAAGTAACAACCACTCTCTTATTAGACATTAGGTTGAATTAATTGTCCTTTTAAACCTGGCTATTAGACAGATCAAAATTCAATTGGTTGCTTTGTTCTAGGATGAAAAAGAAGTTAAAGAGGGGAATGTTTTTCAACAGTTGCACAAGGACTCAAAGTTAGTTTCATTATGTCTGTAACTTCCTCCCAGTGAAGATTATAGATGTGCCTGGGAAGATGTTATGTAGTATAGCTGTTATTAATTCCAGGGAGACAGAGACTGATCTCATTACGAATGTATAGATTTACATGTCGTTTATTTCACATCCAGACTGTGAGCTCGAAATGAGGACAGTGCAATATGGAACACAGCATTTAATACACACAACACGGTATGGTTTGTAACGCCGTAAAGAGAATTCATGCAGCCTACAGGTTGTTAGCATAATGAACTACTGTATTCTCTACCCTTAAGCTGGAGACATCTGCTGGGAAATATAAATATATAAAAGCAAAGGGGAAGGATTCCAATATCAGCGTATCAATTTATGTTTCTTGCTTGTGCATGCACAAAACACCATGCAAAAGAGGCAAAATTCCTATTATTGTAATTTGCTCAAGTTAATATCCTGAAGTTATTGACTTCTCTTGAGAGTGAAACGAGATGAGTTGAAGGAACTGGAGGTGTTGCTGAAAAAACAACCCTCTCAGGAGTTCCTTCTCCAATCCTCATTAACACGCAAGAATGTGATGCGATAGAAGTGTGTCATGTGTTTTCCATCACCCACATGACTGGAATTTGTTGAGCGGGGAAACATATGACCTCACCTGTAGTTTGTACAGCGCAAGAGTATTTCCTGTACAGACCTCTTCAGATGTTATCCCCTCCATGTGCAGCCAATACATAGGCTTACCAGATCTCCAACTGGGACAGAGTGCTAGACTTTTAGGAGAAGGAATGTGGGCCGGTCTAGCTTGTTAAACCTTAGAGCACAATCCTAGACTGAACACAATGGGGCTTGCTTGTGAGTACACATGCCTAGGATTGTGCTCTAAGGCCGGAACTACATTACACGCGGAGGCCTCTGCCTCCACGCGCAGAGCTGCTCGGTAGGAGTGTCTTCCCGCCTGTTGTCCCTCCTGCTGTCCCGCCTTCTTAAGAAAGCGCAGCTGTGATTGGTTAAACACAAGCGCGCTCCGATTGGCCGAATAAGCCTTGGAATATAACCTCCACGGTGATTGGAGGTAGTTTATTTATTTATTTATTTATTTATTTAAAGCATTTATACCCCGCCTTTCTCCCGAGGGCACTCAAGGCGGCTTACAACACATTAAAATACATATATACACATTAAAATAATTAATTAAAACAATTTAAAATAAACAACCCCAGTGGGTCACCTGAGTTTACATATGTTAAAAGCCATTTGTTAAAAGGTTAAAAGGTCAGCCCACCATGTCAGACATCAAAAGCTGTCCTAAATAAAAACGTCTTAAGGCCCCGTTGAAAGGTCTCTAAAGAGGGACTCGTTCTTAATTCCAGGGGGAGGGAATTCCATAATTGGGGTGCCACAGCTGAGAAGGCCCTATTCCGTGCCGCCATCCCCCTCACTTCCGTCAATGGCGGCACGGTTAACAGGGGCCCCCCTGATGACCTCAGAGTACAGGTCGGATTAGTTCTGATTGGCATGCAACCACTCTCCTCCCCCTCTCCTCCAATTGGTAGGCTGCAGTAGCTCTGCGAACCCGCCCCTAGCTCCGCGAACCTGCCCCCTAGCTCCGCGAACCCGCCCCCTCAAAAGATGGGTTTCCAGCTTGAGGTACGCACCAGCATTGTGGAGGTCGCAGCTGCTCCACTTGCTTCCGAAATGCTGTCAGAATCTCCGCAACGCGTGTAATGTAGTTCCGGCCTAACGTTTAACAAGGTGCACTTGCCCGCATTCCTTCTCCTAAAGGTCTAGCACTCTGTCGAGATCTGGTTGGAGATCTGGTAAGCCTACCAATACATGAGGGGGAAAATAGGGGCATGCTGCTGGCTAGTCACACACCTACACCCACATTTTGTCCCCTGCACTGATGCAACAATGTATGCATATTCAGCAGTGAATTGGGGGGGAGGGGTTTGTCTGGATTCTGACCAACTGGTGCATCACCGCAGGGAGCGTGACTAGTCAGCATGATCCTAGTTTCTCCCCTCATATGTTTCTTCCTGTACGTGCAGCGAATAAAGTCTGAAGAGGTCTAGTAAAAAGTCAATAGGTCTGTATATCTTAGACTACAAATGACACAGAAAAGTAGTAGAGGGAGCTGAGAGAGTTCTTTGGCTGTACCACTTCAGGGTACAGGTATGTGTGTGCAGGGTTTGTTTTTGAACACTTCCTTACATAAAAAAAGCCAGCATGTCGAAACGTAGCAGGGGAAGAAGCTGTCTTCCACTGAATCAGACCATTGGTCTACCTCTAGGGTAGCGTTGTCAACACAGGCTGCCAGTAGCTTTCCAGGAGAGGCCTTTCCTTTGTCCTACCTAGAGATGCCAGGGATTGAATGTGGGACCTTTTGCATGCAAAGCTCTACCATTGAGACATGACCCTTTCCTAGCACATTGCAGAGCAAGGTTTAGCACAGTCTTCTGGTTCATGCACAAGCATATTACAAGCAGGAAGCTTTTTACATGGGGGGAGCATTCAAAATATGACCTTCCCCCACCTGCTGGGCAGCCCAATCCTGTCTAGAATGCAGTGGTGTCGAAACTAAAGTGGCCACTGCATCCTAGGCAGGATTGGGCCCGCGAAGTTGGAGCTGGAGCGCTCCTGGGGGGAAAGGGGCATTTGTCCCTTCCCCCCAGGTAAAGGCCCAGCAGGCCCAATGGGCCTCCTTGGATGTGTGCTGGCAAAATGGCCAGTGCAAATTCGAGGAGCCAGTGTAAGACTGGCCAGGCCTGGGACGGGGGATAGGATTTATTGGAGCGAGCCGCCAAGGATCCCTCCCCCATCCCTGGCCTGGCTGGCCAATCGCCCCCTCCCTTTCCACCCCAGTCCATCACCATCCAGCACAGGAACTATCTGTGCCCGCCGGTGGTGGCTGCATCCCCAGGCAGAGTGAGCGGCGTCGCCCTCTCCGCCGGTGCCGCTTACATGCACATTTAAGACACCTGGCGCCGGCGGAGCCATCACTTCGCTGGCGGATTTGTAGATAGGATTGCGCTGTCAGTCTATCAACTCATTCTGCATAATGAGTAGAGCCAATTATAGAAGACTCACAGTCTGATCCTGCAGCAGAGCAAATAAACAGATGTATTCCATCCAACCAAAGGAGGGCAAGAGAATTGCCATATCTCTGGAAATTGTCATGACAAGACCCTAGACACCGTAAATGAAAAAAACAATGCTGTGAATAGGATTTATTTATTTTTTTAAAACCATCTCCCATCTATCTTCTTAAACTCTGGGCATGACTAGCTTGTATAATTATTTTTCAGAATGTATCTGTCCTTTCCTTTTTCTGCATCCTCAGCAGGTTAAATCTAGCAAGATGACATCTGAGAAATTTGTAGTTCTGAAATGTCAAACATGAATCCTTCCCAAGAGACTGTAGATGATTTGGGCAATCTTGGCTGCCAGAGGGATTCTTTCACTTCTTAATAATGATCTGTAATTTAGGGGACTTGTCCCAAGATTTACTGTCCGCTTAGTCCATTTTTCTGTTTGGGTGGTTATTCTCTGTCAGTTTTCTCTACATCTATTCATCAATTTTTGCTCTGAGAAACTAAGAGCCCAATCCTATCCTTTCCACACACACCATCGATGTAGCGGTGCCAAAATGGCAGCTACTACATCCCGTGCAAGAGGGGAGGGCGGGACAGGTAGGCTTCTGCAGGGAAAGGGATGTTCAATCCCCTTACCCCTGCATAAGCCTCAGGGCCCGCAATGGGTCTCCTCGGACCTACCGTATGCTAGCAATTTTGCTAGTGCAAGTCCAAGGAGAGAAAAGGGGTGAGTGGGGAGGCTGCAGGGAAGGGGGAAAGGATCCAGCGCGGGCCTTCCGCGATGGATCCTCCCCCTCCCACGGTCTCCCCGACCCCCATTATGCCCCCTCCCCACCCAGTTTTGCCCCCTCCCTGCCCCCATTCTGCCCTCCCCCCACCTTCCCTTTCCCAGCATGGCTGGGAAGGCGGAGGCCTTCCCGCCAGCGTCCCTGGCAGTGCGCTGATCTGTTGTACACTCACTTTTGCGACCGGCACTGACTGCTTTGTGGCAGTCAGCGCTGGCGTGGGAGGCACACCGCTATTGGGTGGTGCACCTAGGACTGGGCTGTAAGGCACTGTGCAGAGCCATCCCCCATAAAAGTCAATTTTGCATTACTGTTATTGCAGTCACCAGTGCAGTGTCAGGTTGCTGGGGGTTTTGAGACAACTGCCCTGCACCACATCCCCCATCGCACCCACCCCCACCCCCGATGTTGCACTGGGCACTACCACGGCTTCCAGTACTGAGGTTTCAGGGGCCAGTTTGGTCAGATGAGCATGACCCCATACCTGGCATTTATTACCTGTCCGGGACTCGGGGAGAGCCACGTACTTACCTGGAACGCTGCGCAGGAACCAGGCAACAGCAGCAACCGCGGCGAACAGCAGGTCTCCCAAGCAGCACGATGGCCTCCTAGGCAGAGATAGTGGGGGAGAGGCCAGACTTGCAGGCGCCGACCCCGCACCTGGCAAGGGGCTGTTGCCACCCAGCGGAACAGGGCGCCCTTGACCCAGCCGAGCAACCCTTGCCCCCAGGGACTGGCAGGGAGCCACTGAGGGGCAGCGGACCCGTAGCCCAGCTGGCCAATGGCGGCCCCGGTCATGGTTCCCAGAAGATTCCGGCATCAAGGAAGGAATCCCGGACGGTGCCGATCCTGAAGAGAGACTCACCCCTGCCTGTCAGGCAGACGTGGTGGGATTGGATCAGAGCCTGGGGAGGCGGGACCAGGGAGCTTGGACGGGTATATAAGGGATGCCTGGCCAAGGATGAGTCAGTTGCGAGCAGGCTGGCTGGAGAATAGGAGCGACAGCCAGGCAAGCCTCCTGCAACCGGCTCCAGGAGGAGGAATCGGGTGCGGCAACCCCCTCCCCTGGGGTCCCTCTGAGGCCTAAGGCATCCTGATACACCCTTGCAGGCTTGGCCTGGAGGTCTCCCCAGAGTCTGATGCCCCCCCAAGACTCGGGGTTGGCCCTTAACACCCTACTGCCGGGGTCCCCGATCTGGACCCCCTTACATTACCATTGTACTGTTGTCTACAATGCATACTAATGATGATATTATCAGACACTGGTTGCCAATTCATGCTCCAGATGACCACATATATCTTTCTCCATAACACAAAAGTTGCCTGCTAGATCAGACCAAATGTTCGTCTCTAGTCCATTACTCTCGGCCACTTCCAAATGACATTTTTCTTGAACATAGTCTAGAGATAATGTGTGTATGGGGGGGGGGGGGGGAGACCAGCATTTATGAAATACAGGATGAATGTTTGACAGTGCAATCCTATGCATTCTACTCAGAAAATGTCCCTTTGAGTTCAGTGGGACTTACTCCCATCTAAGTGTATACAGGAGTGCAGCCTAAGTTGCTTGAAGTACATGTGTTGGGACCTCAGTGTCATGGTGAGTGGGTGAGATTCCATGGGGGGGGCATCCTCTCCCTTCAAATGACACCCAGAACTGTGAGGACAGGAAGCACAAGTCACTCACGTTTCCTCTGCAGATGCTTCTGTGGAATGGCTCAGAAAATACAGTGGCTCAAAGCTGGGAGCCAAGGTTAAAAAGGCATTTGTGGAGAGTCAACATTTGTATGTGGTGGAGGAGGGTCATTTCAATAAAATCACTGTTCTGTCTTTTATCTAATAAATCACAAAGGACAGTTGGATGAAAATAGTGTCCACTGGGGCATCAGTTTATGATGGGAGGAAATACAATATTATCAAGAGGTGGACTTTGTCCTTCTTTGACAAGGAATACACTCTCAGCTCCCATATAGTTATTTAAAACTGAAGGTCATTTTTAAGACACAGTACTTGGCCTTTTAAATTCTGTGGGTTAAAATTGATATTTACTGTCTACAAAGTGACAACACTTGTTCTCTGCTAGACACTCAATTAGGAATGGATTGGATGTCCTTGTTAGAGAGCTCTCAGAATGTTTTTTCCCCACCCCACCCCATCTCTCTCTCTCTCTCTCTCTCTCTCTCTCTCTCTCTCTCTCTCTCTCTCTCTCTCTCAATGGAACAGGGTTTTTTCCTCAGTTCTATAAATTGCTACTACAATGCACAGTGAAAAGACACATTGCTGTGCAATATAGCAGCTGTTTGCAATGGCTGGAACAACAGTCACTGACTAACAAGGAAGGGGTGTGAGGGGATTGGGAAATAGAGAAAATCCAAACTATGGATGCAAAAAACAAAAAAAGCCCACCCTCCAAAAATTAAAAAACAAAAACAAAACAGGAATAAAAAGTTATTCTGTTTCCCTTTAAAAATCTTTTGTTTCTGGCTAACTTGAAAACTCTACCCGTTAAAACCAGAGCTTGGTGATTCAATTAATCACTAACAGGACCATGTGATGCTATTTCTCCCATGCGAGTCCAGAACCCTTTTGGAATGCAGCTCATCAAACCCGGAAAAGGGCACAGCTGGTCAGGGTGGGTAGTCTGGGGAAACCAGCAGATCAATCATATCAGAAAGTCGGGCATGAGTTAATTCTGTTGCAGCCAGTGCCAAACTGCTCGGATAATGGCAGTGAGGAAAAGATATATTATAGAGCATGATGTGATTGGTTGTAAGCAGGTCAAGGTGACATGAGCTCCAGGCAGGTAACAGAGATGGAGTCATTGCCATTCCTTGTAAGATCAGGTGCATCAGTTGTCATTCCCTCCCTTTGTATCAATGGATCATGGAGGAGATGTCCCTGAGTGTCCAGGGTTTGTCTTTTGAGAACCTTGCATCAAGACTTAGGATTTGTGGGATCTGTGCCATACAGTTAGCCTTTCAATAAGACCTGACTGGTTGATAGTCTGTAGACCTGTTTGCAATACCGCTTGAATACTGTGGGTGTACTGCCCCGGGTGACACCCTCGGGAGAGTGTGACACACTAGTGGCCAAAATTGTGAAAACTTTGTACTGATGAATAATATCATAATTCAGTGTGTAATTTCATGCTGAATGCAATGAATTATCTGTATTCTATCAAATGTTATGAATGAATGTTATGAATGATTTCAGTTCGAATCCAAGGCAAACCATTCAACATTACAGTAATCCAAGTGTATGCCCCAACCACTGATGCCGAAGAAGATGAAGTTGACCGGTTCTATGAAGACCTACAACACCTTCTAGAACTAGCACCCAAAAAAGATGTCCTTTACATCATAGGAGACTGGAATGCTAAAGTAGGAAATCAAGAAATAAACGGAACAACAGGCAAGTTTGGCCTTGGAGCGCAAAATGAAGCAGGGCAAAGGCTAACGGAGTTCTGTCAAGAGAACACGCTGGTCATAGCAAACACTCTTTTCCAACAACACAAGAGGCGACTCTACACCTGGACATCACCAGATGGTCAATACCGAAACCAGATAGATTATGTGCTTTGCAGCCAAAGATGGAGAAGCTCTATACAATCAGTAAAAACAAGACCTGGAGCTGACTGTGGCTCAGATCATGAGCTTCTTATTGCAAAATTCAGGCTTAAATTGAAGAATGTAGGGAACACCACTAGACCAGTCAGATATGACCTAAACCATATCCCTTATGAGTATACAGTGGAGGTGAAGAATAGGTTTAGGGCACTAGACCTGGTAGACAGAGTGCCTGAAGAACTATGGACGGAAGTTCGTAACATTGTACAGGAGGCAGCAACTAAAACCATCCCAAAGAAAAAGAAATGCAAGAAAGCAAAGTGGCTGTCAGATGAGGCTTTACAAATAGCTGTGGAAAGAAGGAATGCGAAAAGCAAAGGTGAAAGGGAAAGATATAAACAACTGAATGCAGATTTCCAGAGAATAGCAAGGAGAGATAAGAAGGCCTTCTTAAATGAACAATGCAAGGAAATCGAGGAAAACAACAGAATGGGGAGGACTAGAGATCTCTTCAAGAAAATTGGAGATATCAAGGGAACATTTTGTGCAAAGATGGGCATGATAAAGGATAAAAAAGGCAGAGACCTGACAGAAGCAGAAGAGATTAAGAAGAGATGGCAAGAATACACAGAAGAACTATACAAGAAAGAGCTTAATGTTCCTGATGACCACGCTGGTGTGGTCACTGACCCAGAGCCAGACATCCTAGAGAGCGAAGTCAAGTGGGCCTTAGATAGCATTACTAACAACAAAGCTAGCGGAGATGATAATATCCCAGCTGAGCTACTTAAAATCCTAAATGATGATGCTGTGAAAGTGCTGCACTCAATATGCCAACAAATTTGGAAAACTCAGCAGTGGCCAAAGGATTGGAAAAGGTCAGTTTACGTTCCAATTCCAAAGAAGGGCAGTGCCAAAGAGTGTTCAAACTATCGCACAATTGCACTCATTTCACATGCTAGCAAGGTTATGCTCAAAATTCTACAAGCTAGGCTTCAGCAGTACGTGGACCGAGAACTACCGGATGTACAAGCTGGGTTTCGAAGAGGCAGAGGAACTAGAGATCAAATTGCCAACATGCGCTGGATCATGGAGAAAGCACGAGAGTTCCAAAAAAACGCCTACTTCTGCTTCATTGACTACGCAAAAGCCTTTGATTGTGTGGATCACAACAAACTGTGGCAAGTTCTTAAAGAGATGGGGATACCAGACCACCTTACCTGTCTCCTGAGAAACCTGTATGCGGGTCAAGAAGCAACAGTTCGAACCGGCCATGGATCAACTGATTGGTTCAAAATTGGGAAGGGAGTACGGCAAGGCTGTATATTGTCACCCTGCCTATTTAACTTATATGCAGAGTACATTATGAGAAATGCAGGGCTGAATGAATCGCAAGCCGGAATCAAGATTGCCGGGAGAAACATCAACAACCTCAGATATGC
This sequence comes from Plestiodon gilberti rubricaudatus, assembly GCA_026170595.1. Classification (NCBI taxonomy): domain Eukaryota; kingdom Metazoa; phylum Chordata; class Lepidosauria; order Squamata; family Scincidae; genus Plestiodon; species Plestiodon gilberti. Next base: position 15,949,276 of record JANXHW010000004.1, on the reverse strand, counting down.
AGACGATACCACTCTAATGGCAGAAAGTGAAGAAGAACTAAAGAGCCTCTTGATGAGAGTGAAAGAGGAGAGTGCAAAAGTTGGCTTGAAACTCAACATTAATAAAACTAAGATCATGGCATCTGGTCCCATCAATTCCTGGCAAATAGAAGGGGCAGAAATGGAAGCAGTAACAGATTTTACTTTTTTGGGTTCCAAGATCACTGCAGACGGAGACAGCAGCCATGAAATTAAAAGACGCTTACTCCTTGGAAGGAAAGCTATGGCAAATTTAGATAGCATAATAAAAAGCAGAGATATCACCATACCAACAAAGGTTCGTATAGTCAGGGCGATGGTGTTCCCAGTAGCAATGTATGGTTGCGAGAGCTGGACCATAAGGAAGGCTGAGCGCCGAAGAATAGATGCTTTTGAGCTGTGGTGCTGGAGAGGACTCCTGAGAGTCCCTTGGACTGCTAGGAGATCAAATCAGTCAATCCTAAATGAAATCAACCCTGACTGTTCCCTGGAAGGACAGGTACTAAGGCTGAAACTCAAATATTTTGGCCACCTAATGCGAAGAGAGGACTCTCTGGAGAAGACTCTGATGCTGGGAAAGACTGAAGGCAAAAGGAGAAGGGGAAGGCCAAGGATGAGATGGTTAGACAGCATCACCGATGCAACGAACATGAAAATGAGCGAACTCAGGAAGATAGTGGAGGATAGGAAGGCCTGGCGGGATATGGTTCATGGGATCACGAAGGGTCGGACACGACTTAACGACTGAACAACAACAACAACAACAACAATCAAATGTTATGGCCAAATAACTTGAAAAATAAAACCCAACTGCCTTATGTAACAAAAAGTGGATTTCCTTAACTTAGAACTAACCAATGAGACTGATTGTTTTGAGAGGCGAGTTGGTTACTGATTTGGTGGGTGATCTGTACTGTTATATATTAAAATAAATAAAGTTAATGGGGGTGACACCATGGGTTACCGGACCGGGTAACACCAACCCTAGTGACACCGCTGACCAGGAGTAATCTGTAGAAATACACAGTCCCACCTGATGGGCCTCTTTTGTAGAACCCATCTCAGTCCAACCTTGTTTTTCCCTATTCACCTCTGGGGTCCATCATGGGGGTGACGCGCTGAGCTCTCGCACCAGGTGACGCAAACCCTAGTGACGCCTCTGATCTTTACCCTAGGATAGGAGTCCTGTCCTTCTTGTATCCAGTCAGCCTATTTGCAACTGCAGGTTAATTCACTGCCTACACTGAATCTGGCCAATAAGGAGCGATTTAACTTCTGTATATACGTTAGGAAAGAAACAGGAAAAACTAGGCAAGAGGATTACCAGAAAATTGTTCTGGCTCAGAAGCCAGATATATAATGCAATCCACAGTCATGGCTGCAGATAATACAGATGAAATTCTTGAAGAAATAATGCAGATGTTTATCTGAAGCCGATATTAGTCAGAAGAAAACACATCTTCAAAATGAGCATGCTGCATAAGGCAAGCAATTGAAGGAGTTTGCTACATTAAAAGTCAGCCCTGCGAACATAGTGCATTGACAAGCGCCTTTATCAAAGATCAGATTGCTCTCGGATGCAATACTTTTAAAAGTATGTGCATGTTTAGTAAGGGAAATGGATTTTGACAATGGAAGAGGCAATACACATATGACAAATGACAGCGCTGGCAGAAAAATAAATGTACATTCTGAGGAACAACACAATTGTCCACCCATAACAGGCAGCACAATTTTTAAAAGCCGAGAGAGAGAGAGAGAGAGAGAGAGAGAGAGAGAGAGAGAGAGAGAGAGAGAGAGAGAGAGAGAGAGATTGAGACAGAATTACCAGCGGCAAAGAACTTCAGGGACATTGCAAGAATTGTGGCAGTCAGCACAAGTAAAGGACACTGCAATTTTTGCAGAGTCATTCATTCACAAAGTCTGGGCAACAGACCAAACCATTATACTGAAATACTCAAAGAAAAAAGAGAAGTCCACACACTGCCTTCAGAAAGGGGCTTTGCAAGTGTGAGAACAGAGCTATACATTCAATCAGGGACAAGGTGGAAACTTGAGACTACATAAGAGACTGATAATCTATTATTTTATCATGTTGCAACTGAAGAATCAATGGCTTTACTGAATATGGACAGAAGCACTCCAACACAGGGATCCTAGGATTTGCCATTGAGGTACTGAGTGTGAAGAAGGTTACCAGTGACCTCATTCTTATGAAATGAACACAAATATCAGTCACAGGTGATAGCTTACAGTAGGTGTGTATAGCTATATAGATATGCACACGCACGCACACACACAGAGGACTAAAACAATACAAAATGAAAAAAGCAAGAATATGGTAGTGAAAGTTACGTACAATTCAATGGTAACATTTCCTCCATTCAAAAAGGGCAAAATCCACATAGATTTTGCAGGAACGACCTAGGAGAGTGGAATAGTACCTTGCTTGCAGATTTGTTGATTTGCAGGCACCCAGGTGATTTTGCATCTAAGCACTTGCCCTATTGGGCAGCCCAATCCTACCTAACATTCCCCGCACCGATGCAGCGAGGCTGGCACAGGCTATGCTGTACCTGTGGGGGAATTTAGGAGGTGGGAGGTCTCCTTGAGGTAAGGGGACATTTGTCCCTTTGCCCCAGGGAAAGCCCCAGCTTGGACCTGCTTGGACCTGTGCCTGCCATATTTTTTTTCACATTTTTTTTATACCACCCTTCCTCCAAGGAACTCAGAGTGGTGTACATATTTCCTCCCCTCCTTTTTGTCCTCACAACAACCCTGTGAGGTAGGTGGGGCTATGGCTGGCGCAAGTCTGCATGCACCTGGGTCAGCGGATCAGGCCCAAGAAGGGGGATAGGACATGGTGTGCACCTGCGCCGCCGACCCCACCCCCTTCCTGGGCCTGATCCGCCCACCCCAGTCGCCATCCACCCCACCCCTCCCTGCCCTTCCCCACCCCGACGCTGCCCAGCATAAACATTACCTGCTCCGGCCGGGGTTCCTCCTTGCACTGGCTCCAGCGTGAAGACGACGCAGGCCTTCCTGCCAGTGCTGCTTTCTGGCACGCTGTCGCAATGTGCTTTATGGCACGTTTGCAACCGTCTGCGCCAGTGCAGCATGTGCTACACCGACGGCACAGAGGCTGGTTAGGATTGTGCTGCTATTCTTGTTGGAAGAGGAGAAAGGTACAACAACCCTGCACAAGCCTCCAGCACCTAAAAGGGGACACTATAGCTAGTTGGAGGGATCATGAAGGGTTTCCTATCCTACCCCCCCCCCAGTAAGTCTCCTTTAATAGGCAGCTTGCTATTCTCAAGTTGACTTCTTCCCACCTCTCTCTCTCTCTCTCTCTCTCTCTCTCTCTCTCTCTCTCTCTCTCTCTCTCTCTCTCTCTCTCTCTCTCTCTCATAATGCTCAGCTAGACAGACAGGCTGTCTCCCAAAACCAGCTGTGCAAACCATTCCATCATGAGTTGTAAGATCGAACTTGGAGAACATCTTTGGCTGCTGAATGGCAACACTAGACTCCGGCAATTTGGACTCCTATCATGCACTTGCTCCTGCCCTCTGCAAGAAAAGGGGCAAGTGAGTAGGCAGCCAAACCACAGAAAGCATCCGAAGGACAGATGGGGCACCAGAGGTTTGCTCCCTGCAGATTCTAAATCAATAGCAGCAACTCTACTCTGCACCAACCTGGCAATCCGAGAAACCAGTTAGAACAGCGAGTGACTTATTCGATCTGGATACAAAGTTACATTTTTGGGAGACTGCTCCTCTCAATGGTATCCTTTGTTAATAAAAAAAAATAGAATTATTTTTATTGTTTTAGCTGCTATTCTTTTATTCACTTTTGTGGCTATTGAGAAACCATTGTCTACGTTAATGGTTCTTGTATATATATTGCAATCGTTTCAATAGCTATCATATTATACACATATTTTTTGCTGTCATCCTGATTGGCCTTGGCTGACAGTTTTTTCGCCTACCCCAGACTGACAATGGGTTTGGAAAGTCTTTTGGTTGCCCAGTTTAAATAGGTGTTTGGCAGGTAGCGTGCAGGCCAGGTAGACAGGGGTAAAAGCCTGGCGTACATTCTGAGGTTGGCAAGGTCAGGGGGTGAGCCTCATGAGATCCTTGCCAGGATTGGTGAGGCTGGCTGGCAAGCCCCTTGACTGGTATAGCGGAGACATCCATAGGGCTTGCCTGTGGGGTCCCCGCTTCCAGCTGCCTCGACCCCTTCGGGGTTGACCGTGATTGGCTCCCTTGGGCTAGCACCAAGGGTAGCTTTGAGTCAGGATGTCACGCCCGTTTATCAGCAGGGGGATGTGGACGGTGGATACCGTTTCCCCCGCCTAGCTGTCCGCATGCTGGGGGGGGGCTGAGTTTTTGGTTGCCCTGCTGCAGGGTTTTTCCAGTTATTAATTATTCATCAGTTGATCATTAATTATTAATTTAATAAAGTCTACCCTCAAGCCAAGCCACTCTGTGTTGGGTCTCTTGGGGGGGGGGGTTGCACCTGTAAATACTTCCTCCCGCCATGCTTCTCTATGTGTGCTTTTCCAATCCTTTTTCTCACTGCCCTGCTTGAAAAGCCTCTGCCAATCACTGAGCTAGGATGTTTTGCAACCACACTGTTTAAAAAATAATATGCTTGGATGTACCCTGTTCCTTGAAATCTTTTCCATCTCTGTGAGTCCAATAAATGTGGCAAAGTAACGGAGGTTTCGAAAGGATGAGCAGATGTTTTAGCACCCCAGCAGGCCTGCAAGATGATTCAAGGGGGACGCTTGTGTAAGGGCTGTGAAGTCTCCGCATCATGCACACACACAGCATTGGTGCTCGTTGGAGAATACAAAATCCCGAGCTCCAGAAAGCGCCAGGCAAAAATGCCTTTTCAGTTTAATGGAAATTGTATCATCATTTTGCAGGAAAGAAAGCTAATAAAACTGCAGCAGGAGGCCGCATTATTCTTATTTTTTTTCACACCAGTTTTGGCATAATGTCTATGTGGGTGTAAAGAACTCAGTGGCAATTAAATCTGGAGGAGGAAGAGGTCATCGGACCAGTCAATATGCAATGCCCCTTTCCTCCACTGTTGGCATCCAGAAGTGTGTGGCCTAATTAAACTTTGGATTATTTTTAAAAAATGGTGCATGCCTGCCATCTAGAGGATCCAGAAAATCCAAATTTATGAAGTTTTAGTTGAATGCTAGCCAGCTTGTGATCAATAATTACATGCTTCTCCTGCTCTTCCTTCATGAAGGTCTGTGCCGTTAGCCTCCTGGGGGGGGGGGTCTTCAGCAATGCTACAGCCGGTTCACTATGATGGGCTGGGTATAGCATGATTCTCTATCTCTGTTGCAGAAACTGTCACTGGTGCAGTCCACACAGGGGAAGGGTATGCAAACCATACCCTCCCTCCCCATGCACACAAATGTGGTACTTTTCTCAGTTAACTTTTTTGTGAATAATTGGAAACCATTTATTGACTTTTTAAGAGAGAGAGAGAGGAATGATGTGATGATATGCGGATTTAATGAATAGAATGTGGGGGTTGTTTTGGCTTAGTTGGAAATTGTATGTAGAAAATAGTGAATAGTATGCTAGTAGGATGTATTGCTTTGCGCTTGCTATAACTTTATGAAATATGTATTGTTTTTATGTTTTAATATATCAATAAAATATAAATATATTAAAAAAAATGTGGTACTTTTCTTTTTGTCGCTCCATTTCTGCGTTTGTACTTACGCCTGGCAGGGAACGCAAGATGTTCCCATGCAGCTATATACTTGAGAGAGTTTCATTCCCACGTTAAATATGGTTTAGGTCTAGGATGCTTAAAGGTAAAGGTAAAGGTGACCCCTGACAATTAAGTCCAGTCGTGTCCAACTCTAGGGTGTGGTGCTCATCCCCATTTCAAAGCCGAAGAGCCAGCGTTGTCCGAAGACGCCTCCGTGGTCATGTGGCCGGCATGACTCTCCTTGCCGCAGCGCGTAGCATGCAGCTGGAACACGGAGCGCTGTTTACCTTCCCGCAAGCGGTACCTATTTATCTACTCGCATTAACATGCTTTGGAACTGCTAGGTTGGCAGGAGCTGGCCAAGCAACGAGAGCTCACCCCGTCGCGGATTCGAAGTGCCGACCTTTCGATCGACAGCTCATGGTTCAGCGGTTTAACCCACTGCGCCACCCACTTCGTTTGGCCTATTTATTTCTGCCACCTTTCTATAACAAGACATATCAATGGCTGCAAACAAATACGTTGAAATGAAGCAACAAATTGGAATGATCAGTTTAACAGGAAAAAAAATTAAAAGCAACAAATCAAAAATCTGAGAACAGAAATCAAGGCCAATTAACTACACATTGCACTCAAGTGGCATGATTGGAACTCCCAATGCAATTTTCTTGGGTGGGAGGGGGTCTTGATTGGATTGGGGCCATAGTATTGGGGACATGAGGTTCCAGCTCTTCTACACGACTGTATAGTCTTCCTCCAAATTGCCCCCCCCCCCGTCAAAACTGCCATTAGCTATGGAGGGGAAAACATTTGTGCCCATAGGTTTGCTCCTCTGCAATGAAATAACCTTACAGAAAGTTGGAGAATCAGTTTGAGCTGGGAAGAGCTGGCTCCTCCTTCCTTTCCCACACTGTAGCCCTGATGCAAATTGCCCTGTCCCCAGGGGCTACTTGTACAAGAAGTAAATTATGCGGGGAATTCCAATCATCATGACGTTTCAATGTAATTTGTAGGCTGCCCCTCAAAAACCTCCAGGCCAGGGGTGGCCAACCTTCCACCGTTAGGAGCTCTGTGTTCTTAAGAGTTGTGTAGAAGGCAAATCTTGGCAGCTGCAAGTGCTGATGGTGCTGCTGCTAAAGCAGCTGCACCTGCTGAAATGCCCGCACCTATACAGCCATAAAGGTCCAGGAGCATTTATGCTGAAAGGTTGGCCACCCCTGCTCTAGGGGGTGCCCCATCTGAGAATGCCTACTGGAAAAAAAGGCCAAATCATGTCTTCGTGGGGGCCAAACAAACTTGAATGGAAGGGCCATGTCCTAGGAGAATGGAAGTGGTGGGCCATGTTCTAGGAGAAAGTGTGACCCTCTCAGGCCCAGAGGAGCTTCTGCCTGGATGGTCTCCTCTAAGAGTAACCTCTAGTTCTGTGGCCCACCCAACATTCTCCAAGCTGTCAGGAAATGGTGCAGCTTTCCTACTTCCAGTGACACCACACACACACACACACACACACACACACACACGATCCAGTGACCATTTGATGCACCTTGGGAGAAAAAAGAATTAATGTGGATGATTCCAAGGTTTTGTCCTCCTCCTAAACAGAAATATTTGGGTAGCATCCTCTGGTCTTCCAGGACAGCTTCATTAGGGAGCTGAGGACTGAAATAATATGAAGACAGACATAGTATGAAGAAGGAAAGACATTTAAAACAAGATGTTGCATTGCAATGGAACAGTGCAGATATTACAGTACTACAAAAGAAGTCAGTAACCCTGAAATCATCACCGGGCATGGAACTAGGTTCTGAAAGGTACATGTAATTTGAGACAAGCTAAACAAGGCAACTAAAAAGGGTATCTACGTGAGTATGCCAGTTTGTTAGCAAGTGAGCAATACCTATGCTTTTCTCCACTGAAAATGTGACTATATTTCCAGTAGTCATTATAGCATGTGGAGTGGACAGCCTTGTCTTCCCAAAACACCCTCCTAGAAGGCTGTTTCATAAATTATATATTTTTTATGGCATACCTATATAGCTTTGTGCATATGTACGCTGTTTGGGGCAGAAAGTTTGCTGTTTGGCTTATTTTATTTTGCAAACCAAACCAGCACGTACAAGGACAGTGCTAATCAAAAAAATACAGCACAATGCACACAGATATAAAGATAACATCCTATAAGAGGGAAGCTGACAAATGCACCAATTAGACAGGAAGCAGGGATTGGTTGCAGCTTCCCAACAAGTGTACACTTGACTGCAAATATTTGTCTGATGCTGCGTAATGTGTGAAAACAAGTGGGGGAGAAGAAGAGCCGGATCAGAAACAATCTTAAGTGTATGCACCCGCGGCTACCTTATAGTCAAGGTCGTTGTAGTGATTAAAGATATAATTATTCAACAGAGATACTGTAATTAAAAATTTTCAGAGCATTAAAATGAAAAAAGATTAGCATAAATATTCCATTAGCCTTCAAGTTAATCAATTAATCACAAGCCAGAATTCACCTTATGCATGACCCAACAGTTATGGTTACAAAGAGATATTCTTTGATGTGCAGATCAAAATAAAAGATTAACAAGTAGTTTATTTCTGCTTTATTTTGTTGATTCAGAATTTTTAACAAAGAATATTCAGCACCCTCACAGAACTACATCTCCCAGGGGTCTTGGGGGGGGGGGAAGCTATAAGAGCTGAATTGGTTTAAAACCAATATGTATAATTGAAGTGCTGATGCCAGGCTGCTAGAGGGCCTTCCATAGCACCCTTCTATCCCCCCCCCCTTTAGTAGTGCACTGGGAACTACAACTGCCACCGGTGCAAAAGGTGGTTTGGTGCACTGCTGGCCCATCCATGCAGAGCAGTCATAATGTTGCTATGGTGAGCCAAACTTGTCAAAAGTTATACTGACTATTGTCCTGTTTATTAATAAAATAAAAATTAATTTCATAAAGTTAAAAAAATAAGTGGTTAGCTAGTGCTTGTTAGTTATCACAATGCCTTCGCACTCATTGGCTGCAAGAACAGTGGAAGGTGGGAGCAGGTAAGCTATTGGCTTACTGCCTGCGTACTTTCCCTTCTATCTTCACATGAAAAAGAGTCAGACTTCCTTAAAAAAAAAAAAAAAGGAAAGAGGAATATTCCTAGAAGAGAGCGAGGCTGAAATTTCCCTGAAGGGGGCACTAGGCTTGCTTCATGGCTACCAAGTGGGGTGATCATTTGCTAACATTTAGAGAGGATATGGGCCAAGCATGCTTGCTCACTCCGGAGCTACAATCCCAGCCACACCATGCTTTGTCAGGGAGGGGGTGCAGACGAGTGATGGCTACCCAGGTCGTGGTGCCTAAGGGGGGGGGCACATGATACTGTAACTTTGCTGGTGCTGTTTAGGCCCTCGCCTAGGTGAGCAACCACCTGGGAATCGCATGTATGCTGCCTTGAGTTTCATGATGGAGGATTCATACTTGTGTGGCAGAGGGAGTTTTGGTGGGTGCCGTTTGTCCCACCACCATACTCCGTGAGGTACGAAAAGCTGCATGATCTGCTCACAGAATTATTAAAGGTACAAGAGATTTTGTCTTCCTCAGCATATGATCACCATATTAACAGCGCAATCCTGTGTAACTTTGCACCGGTGTAACAGCAGGTGCACTGGTGTAAGTGCACTTACACTGACATAAGTGCACTTACACCAGTGCATCTATTGTTACACCGGTGCAAAGTTACACAGGATTGCACTGTAAGCGAAGTAAATTTCTGTAAGAGTCTTTTGCACCTCTACACTGCTGCAGGATTGTGGAAAGTGTGTTGTGTGTGTGTGTGTGTGTGTGCATGGGCGTCGACAGGGGGAAGCGCGGGGGGTGGGCCGCCGGGGGGGTGTCGCGCGCATAGGGGTGACGCGTGACCCCCCCACTTACAGCTTGTCGGTGGAGCTGGGCCCGCTCGCCCGCCCTTGCGTCCGTTTGGCTCTGAAATGAGCCGAAAACGGCGCGAGGGGGGTGTTCCGGGCATGCGCGTGATGTCACGCGCCGGGGCGGGGCCGCATCCTTAAGGGTGACGTGTGTGTGTGTGTGTGTGTGTGTGTGTGTGTGTGTGTGTGTGTGTGTGTGTGAGAGAGAGAGAGAGAGAGAGAGAGAGAGAGAGAGAGACTCAGCCTAACAAAACTGGAGTACAGTACATTAGAAAGCCACAGTACAGCTGATTCTATTTTCTCCACATTCAAAAGATTCCACTAGAGAAGTGCAGATTAGCACAGGGAGGAAAAAACCCTCAGGATTCAGGAGGCATTCCCCTGTGTCTCCCTACATAATAAATATTGGGGGGGGGGAGATGAGAGGAGGGGCTGAGCACAGGAGTAGACATTTAATAGAAGGGAGAAGTGATTTCCAATGAGCCCTTTTTCTGAAGGCATTTTTTCTTTCCTATTTGTAAAAAGCAGGCCTGTAGAATGTTCTGACTAGATGTAGGCTGCAAGCCTATCCACACTTACCTGGGAGTAAGCCCCATATTAATGGGACTTACTTCTGAGTAACCGTGCATAGGATTGGTCTTGTAATCTGCTAAAGTAGCCATTTTATCTAGGGCAACCCTTCTCAATAAATCTTAATCAAGCAATCATAATGAGCATGAATCAATTAAATGATGTAAGTAGAAAGAATCGTTCCACAGAGAAGAAAAACAGTCTTTGTTCTTAGAGTGCACATTTCACAGCAGAGGCCAGCTTAGAAGCAGCAGCATCCTCTGATTTGGAGGTGCGAAGAGGAAAAGCCTCTTCTAAGGTTGCACTCACCATGCCGTGATTTTTAAGTACAGTACTTATAATAAGATATTATTTAGAACACAACATCCACCTGCTGCCAAATTAATCAGTGTCACCTTTTTAATCTATCAAACTTTTGAACTGATTAATTTTACCAATTAATAGACTAACAGCCCAATCCTAACTTTCCAGCACTGATGCAGCTGTGCCAATGGGGCCCGGCTGCATGTGGGGGCAGTCACAGAGGCCACCTCAAGGTAAGGGACCATTTGTCCCCTTACCTTAGGGCTGCATCACGTCTGCATCAGCACTGCACATCTGGCTAGGAGGATTGGGCTGTAAGACTGAATTCCTATACACACTTGCCTGGGAGTAGGTCCCCAGGTAAACTCAATGAGGCTTACTTCTGAGTAGACATGCATGGGACATGCATGCTGTAAATGTTGGATCCCTAATCAGAGCATATGACTAGATGGCCACTAGTTCAGATAGCTACAAAAGGAGATTTGACATTTCATGGAGGTTAAACCAATCAATGGCGGATGGTTATGCTAGCAATATAGAACCTTCCTGTTCAGGGGCAGTGTAAATACCAGTTGCTGGGGAACACTGGTAGATGCTGTTTGCTTTTGTGCCCTACTTGTGGGCTTCCCAGAGCTTGGCCACTGCGGAAATCAGGATGCCAGACGATGGACTATTGATCTGATCTAGGAAGATTCATCTTTATTTATTTTACGGATAATAATATTCTACGGATAATAATATTGTAAGGATAAGCTATCTGAACATATTTAAATTTAAACTCTGCTTTATTGATACGCTTCCTTTGCAAGCGCCCCCTTTGTGTGCATGTTTCTTTTTGCTCTTCTTAGCTCTCTGATTTCATCATATTCACATTGAAGGAAGTAAAAACAAGCATTAAGTAAGATTTAGGGATTGCAACAAAACAAGGATGACATTCTGTTTTACAAAACCCCTCACACTCCTCTGCAAATTATAGCCAAGAACTAATTGTAGGCTCTGATTATCAGCGAGCCTATCGATTTAAAAATATATTTTCCTTCCTTGTTAGCAGCAAGAAATATAACCATAACAACCAATTCCCATACCAGTAGGAGTTACTGCTTCCTTTTTGTCTGTTGACAGTAACTTTAATTTAATAAGTAAGGCTCAGAATCGATAAAATAGATACCTCTAGTTCTCGGTAATAAATTGATTTTACGAGGCTTGGACAAAAGAGGAGCCAAACGAGTTTTATTGGCTTCAGCCTCAAATACCGTACATCATAACTTTCATCTTTTCCAGATTACTTTGCTCATTAACAAACCTCTGTCTAGCATTTTCTGAATACTTTTTTTCAAATTGTTCATTCTTCATCATCCTTCTCTAATTAGAACCAAAATGGTAATTAGGTTTTTTAAAAAAAAACAAACCCATAGGACGCTCTCTATCTAGATACAAGTAATCTAAATTATGGACATGAGAAAAACCTCCATTCCTCTCTCAGTTGCTCCTTGGTGATTACCTTAATTAGAAATGCCAGTCGTACAAGTCTGTGGGGGATCCTCATGCTTATAATCTTCTTGCTGTGGGAAACTTAGCCTACAGTTCATTCTTGTCAGTTTTGTTGAGTTGGGCCAGGAGCAAGCGAATGCCGTGCGCATGGCTAGTGTGGAGTGAGAGCCCCTGTGCCAGGTCACAGTCTCCGAACAGCTTCAAACTAATACGGTATTTATTGTCAGAATGCAGAAGTCAACAGCCAGGATGGTGTAGTGGTTTGGGAGTCGGACTTAGACCTGGAAGATCCAGGTTCAAATCCCCGCTCAGCCACGAAGCTTCCTGGGTGACCTTGGGCCAGTCACTATCTCTCAGCCCCACCTATGTCACAGGGTTGTTGTGAGGACAAAAGGAGGGGAGGAAATATGTACACCACTCTGAGCTCCTTGGAGGAAGGGCGGTATAAAAATGTGAAATAAATAAATAAACAGTAGGAACTGACTGATTCCCAAATGAGGGTCAGGAAGGAAGCTTCCCTATTGGCTATTGAGCCTGGGAGATTTTTTTTTTTCCTTTCTCTTCTTGCCTTTGCCCTGGCTTGATTGAATTATTTGGAAGCATTTGAGCTGCCGACATCGGTGTGGCATTGCTACAGGGGGCATTATTGGGTTAAAAAAAATGGCAGGCAGCAAATGGCAGCCAGAACACTGATATTGGTGCTGCTGCCAGCAGGGTAAGAATGATAGATATCATATCCACTACTATGGTAAAGAGAGGGGGGCTGCCTAAATGGCAGTCCATGGTTGCTGGCTGGTCCCAATCCTCTGCAAAGGATCAGGGCTGGAGTCAGCGTAAGACAGTGCCCTCTGCCCAAGGGTGCCTTCTGCTGACACCAGCCCCTGCCCTGTGTACACTCAGTCTTTACTATGAAATGCTTTCATGCAGCATAGTGCTCAAATGTTCTACTACACACTATTACAGCGCAATCCTGAGGATTGCGACGGCGACGGAATGAGTATTCCATCTCCAGAAGCAGTCGCGAACGTACCGTAAAGCACGTTCGCGACTACTCTGGAGCAAGGGAGGCCGGCGCAGAGGCTTGCTCCCTTGCTCTGTCACTGGAACACCCAAGCGGCTGCCGGTGGAGACGGGTAAGGATCCGGCGGGCATGGGGGCGGTTTGGCGGGCAAGGGAGAGGGCCATTGGCCTAGCCAGCCCGGGAGGGGGCAGGGGATGGCCTCAGCTATATCCCGGTCCCCGCTGGGCGGCTAGGCCGTTACATGGCCTCCTCCGACTTCCGCCAGCTATAAAGCTGGCGGAAATCTGACCCCTTCCCTGAGTAGACCTCCGGCTCGGCAGCAAAACAGCCTCCAGGGCTCAGGATCCAGCGGGGGGCCGTGGGCCGCCTGCCGGATCCTTACACAGGATTGCGCTGCCCACCTTAAAAAAACGAACGCCCATGTTAGCATTTCTGCATTTCTACCCCACCTTCCTCCAAAGAACTTGGGTCATTATCTCACAATCAGGCCCAATGCCAGAGTGTGGCAGGCAACAGGACATGGCCCGCTTCTGGGCTTTGGGTGTGTGTACTGGTGGAATTTGGATGCAACAGGGCAGTGTCATTTCCAGTCACCTGAGACAGCATGCCCCTTAGCTTGTCCCCCTCCATTCATTCCCCCCCCCCAACGTTCCAGGCACTGGGACAAGGGGCTCACCGTGTGTGCGAGGACTGGCACACCATGTGTATGGGGCGCCAGTTTCTCCTCCACACCCTTCCTGCTCGGTCCTGCCACATGGGAGCATGCCAAGTCATTGACCTCTGGGGTAGAGAGGAAGGAGGAAGTGTCCGCCAGTCACCATGCAAGTCTAAATTTTCCCAAGACAACTTCTAGGCTGCTGTGAATCATACAATGATGGGGTGGGGCAGATCAACCACCACCCTTCGAGTGCCATGGGCCCCACATGTGCTCTGGTAGACCCACCATCTTGCGCCACCTCTGTTCACAACAACCCTAAGTAGGTTAGACCAAAGGATAGCTTGATGACTGCGTGGGATTTATACCCAGTTCTCCCGATTCCTAGTCTGAGACTCTAACCACTACACACCACATTGACTCTCGGAACAGCTATGACTCAACAGTCCTATGTCTCAGCAACCTAGACTATAAAATGGACAGTGAAAACTGTTCGATAAGATGGTGCTATGGCTAGCTGATCGCCCAGAATGGTAGGCAACCGGGAGCTAATGGTTTGGAGACAACTGGGAATCTCTCTGTGTTTGAAATTGTTATCCTTCAGAATTTGACAATGGTGGTTGCCCCCGCACCACTTATAACAGTTCTAGTTTGTGTACTAAAAACAGCCCTTGGAAGAGAGAGACAAAGAGGAAGCTGTGAGTGGGATGAATGCACCTTAAAGGTGTGTGGGTGTGTGGGTGGGTGCGTGCGTGCGTGTGTGTGTGTGTGCCTGGATTTGGCTTTCTTTGGGTGAGAGAGCGCACATATGTCAAAGCCCCAGAAACCTCTCATCACTTGGGTTGTTGTTGTTGTTCAGTCATTAAGTCGTGTCCGACCCTTCGTGATCCCATGAACCACATCCCGCTAGGCCTTCCTGTCCTCCACTATCTTCCTGAGTTCGCTCATTTTCATGTTCGTTGCATTGGTGACGCTGTCTAACCATCTCATCCTTTGCCTTCCCCTTCTCCTTTTGCCTTCAATCTTTCCCAGCATCAGAGTCTTCTCCAGAGAGTCCTCTCTTCGCATTAGGTGGCCAAAATAGTTGAGTTTCAGCCTCAGTACCTGTCCTTCCAGGGAACAGTCAGGGTTGATTTCATTTAGGATTGACTGATTTGATCTCCTAGCAGTCCAAGGGACTCTCAGGAGTCTTCTCCAGCACCACACTTCGAAAGCATCTATTCTTCGGCGCTCAGCCTTCCTTATTGTCCAACTCTCGCAACCATACATTGCTACTGGGAACACCATCGCCCTGACTATGCGAACTACTGGGGAGCATATAATGACTGGTCGCTTTTTTTTTCTTTTTTTACATGCACAGTGTTTGGGAATGGACATTTCTGTCTAAAAAAAGGATGCACTTTCTGCCCACACAGTGGTCTTACTCATGTAAATTGTCTCTTTGAGTTGTAGCCATCTCCAGGCAGCCGTTTGCAGCAACAAAGAGGGACCGACTTGGAAGCCGCATGAGTTGGAAGCAGGCAATGACAGAGACTGTTCAGGTCGGAGAGGTGCTAAGAGGGAGAACCCAGATGGCCGGCTCCAATTAATCACAGCTGCACTTTTAATCTGCTGCTGAGCCATTAATCAGTTCATCGCACCAATTAATCGATTAATGTGCTCAATCCTAATTAAAGTTAACGGCAGTTTTCACATCCTTAATTTCAGTTACATTGCCCTTATGTCTCCTGACTGTTCATAAATTAACAAGTTTGCTCATAGGGCAAATAAATGAAACAGATAAGTGGAGAGCGTCTGGATTCATGGCAGCAACTGCCATGGAAGAAATGGGCCTGCAGGGAGAACTGACGCAAGAGAAAGAAGGCGAGAGGCCTAGCTGAAAAATAAATGCACAGTTAGCCTAGCAGATTTTCGACTTTGAAAAGTGTTTGCGTTTTTACGAGATGGTCAAGAGAGGATGGGGCTCCTGCCCAGTGGCGTCGCTGGAGGTGGGGCGGAACACTAAGTTCCACACTGCGCTGACCTCCGTTACTCACCGGCATGAGGCGGCCCCGCCCCCTCGCCTTCGGAGCCATTCAGTGGGGCAAAGGCAACACGCAGGGAATAACGGAGGTCAGTGCGGTGCGGAACTTAGCATTCTGGGTTCAGCTCCTAACGGGCTCTGCCTGCCACAAACTCTCCACATCGCTGTTTTGTCCCCTCCCTTTTGCCTGACTTTTTACCTAGCAATGGTGTAGCTCCAGCTGGGACCTCTCTCAAGTTCTCCAACACTCTTGCAATCACATGCTGACGCATCCAGGATGTCGGGAACCTTGAGAACTACATTTCCTGTCTTTCTAATGCTCTGAATGCAACTGCACACGATCACAGCGCGCTGTTGTAGGGCCTCAGCCAACCTTGCTGAGCCCTCCCCACCACTGCCGAATTGGGTAACAACAGAGGAGGGGAAATAAAAGGCGGCACCAGGAGGGCTTACAGCAGTGAGGATTGGGGCAAGTGGGGGCAGGGTTTGGTGACATCATCATCAGGAGCATGATGTTGAGGTATTTGCTCAGAATGGGACCTAGTTTAAATGAATTACTGTAAAGGACCCAATTCAAATGAGGGGTCAACTCTGTTTATTGCCTGCCTTCTGTACCTCTGCTTTGTACAACAACTTGATTTGCAAATATTTGCAGGTGATAATTTCTCCCTATGTTGTGAAACACGTCACTTGCTGATTGAAGGCACGGTGCTAGTCAAGTTCTACAAAGGTGGTTAGGACCTTTCCATGATGAACAAACTGGTGTTGATACACCACATGAAAGATTCAGTGGGAGGTATTGATCCAGTGTGGGCTTTATTGTTTCTCAGATACTTGGGGGTGGAGGTGGGAAACCCAAATACTTTGCCATACTAAATAGATTAGACTTGCTGTGACTGTTCAGATATCACATGATCCTCACTGCTGGTTGCTTTAAAATATCCCCCTCTTTTTTTCTTTCTTTCTCTCGTTTTAAAAACATTCCAGATACAGAGTTATTTAATGCTTCATAGCCACAACAATTTTCTCCTCTGGATTCTTGTACTTTGCTTCAGGGATCAATTATATAACACATCGTGGTTTTTTTCCCCTTCCATTCTCACAGGTCTTTCCTTGGCTGCTTCTGGGATCTGGGGAGTCTTGTTTGGTGTACAAGTAAAGTAGTCTACGAAGCAATGATACAAAGGGCAATCGGGGAAGGGAAATAAAGTGCTCAGATGCAAGTTGTACAAATAAGAACATTTTGCCTTTTATGTTTTTATTCTGCTAAAGAGAACGTTTTAATAATGCAGCCCACAGTGCAGCAGGAAGCCTGACTAACAAAATAAAACTCTACGAAAACGTCACATATTTTTCCAGTAACAAGGCACTCTGAATGTATTATTCATGTTCTGAAGCAGGCATTGCAAAGCCGCACTTCGGCACCTTACTGCTTGCCTGGATCATTCAACTCCACTCTGGCCTGGGCAACCTGGTTTCCACTGACGAGGATCCTGGGTGGAATGGACTATCATCCCCCCTCATCCAACCATCATAACAATGGGGATTTCATGAGGGATTTCTTCCATCTTTGAGCCATACTTGTTAACTCCTTGTCAGATTTCTTCATAAAGAAATCTTTATGAAGGAAATTAGACATAAGAAAAAGCTAAGACCAAAGATCCACGAAATGGCTAGTCCAGCTTCCTGTTTGTCACATTGGCCAACCAAATACTCCCAGGGCATAAAAAAAGGGCACAGTTGCTCTCTCCTGCTGTTGCTTCCCAGCAACTGGTATTCAGTGGCAGACTATCGCTGAACATGGAGGTTCTGTAGTAGTCATCATGTTTCATAACCAGAGCTAGAGACTTCTCCTCCCCCATGCATTGATTTGAATTGAATAACAGGAGAATTGAAAACAACACACTAGGAGCTGGGAGGGAAAGTCTTCTCGATCAGAGGTGGTGTTGTCTGACAGACAAACAATAAGCACCCTTTTTAGTCAAAATTAAACACAGATCAATGGGCCAACCCACGCGTTATGACAAAAGCGTAGCATGCCCCTGCGTTTTTTGTTTCCTTTTTTAAAATACCCTGCCAGGGAGGCCCCAAAACAGGATGAACCCACAACAGGGGGTACGAGGGCGTTTGCACTTTGGCCCCCTTACATTTTCAGTCACCCCAGTAGGGTGGCTAGCTCTGACTTCATTT
Source organism: Plestiodon gilberti rubricaudatus (assembly GCA_026170595.1). Lineage (NCBI taxonomy): Eukaryota > Metazoa > Chordata > Lepidosauria > Squamata > Scincidae > Plestiodon > Plestiodon gilberti. The sequence goes on along the minus strand of JANXHW010000004.1, from coordinate 15,931,356 downwards.
GGAAGGAGAGATTCCAAGGAGGTGCACAGTGCATTTTTCTCACCATTTTTCTCTCCACACAGTATTTTCTTCTATCAGGTGGTGTTTTCAGACAGACAAATAATAAACACCATTGTTAACAGAAATGAAGCACTGATCCATGTGCTGCCGGCCCATCCATGAGGCCAGCTGACGCGGCAGATGGTTGGGGGTCTGAGGGGGTGGCAGATTCAGGGTGACTTTCACCCCAAGTCCGCTACCACTGCCTCCCTCCAACTTGCTGCCAGTGCATGCCGCAATGATCTGCTTCCCGCTCACTCAAGTGAGAAGCAGATCATTCCCTCTTTCCCATTGATTGACAGGCAGCCCAATCCTGCCTAGGGCCGCTGCAGCATGCAAAAGCACACTGCGCTGGATCTTCTGCAGATTGGGCCAGCACCGGTAGAGCTGGGGCACGCCTCGGGGGAAAGGAAGAGTGCCCCAGTGGGGAGAGCCCCAAATCCAAGGAGCCAGTGCTAGGCCGGCCAGGCCCGGGATGGGGTATAGGAATCGGTGGAGCACGCTGATGATGATCCCTCCCCTGTCCCTGTCCCAGCGGGCCAATCACCCCCGCCCTTGCCACCCCGGTCCACCTTCCCGCCACCCCTCTGCCAACCAGCAGGGACTTACCTGCCCAGCGCGGCAGACTGGCCAGATGCTAGGTGGGTAGGCCAGCGCTGGCCTCAGCGCCAGTCTCAGCACCAGTGGGGCCTACTCGCCAAATGTTGACAATGTGCCTTACGGCACATTTCCAACACACAGCACCAGCAGAGCCATCGCTCCACTGGCACTTATTTGCACTGGATTGCACTGTTATTTTACTATGCAAAATAATACTATGTAAACTGCTTTGTGAACTACTCTTGTTGAAAAGCAGTATATAAGTATTCTTAATAATAATAATAATAATAATAATAATAATAATAATAATAATAATAATAATAATACTGTGTTCCTCGTGCTCTGCCTTGAAACCCAGAAGTCCCGCATTTTTGTGTTTTGTGACAGCACACAAGGAGCAAGGTAAGAGTTTGGGGCTTTTTTTCTGTAGTGCAGAGGCAGCAGACTTGAGATGGCATCAGCAAGGGCATAACAAGTGTGGGGCCTGAGGGGTAGCTGCCCCAGGCGCAACGCCAGGGGAGAACGCAACCCTCAGACTCCACCACCTAATGGCTGCCCTTGTGTTCAACTCGGAATGCTCCGAGAGAAACACAAGGGCAGCCATTCACTTGCTGCCTTCTTGTGCCGCCCCTCCTCACATGTGAGCAGTGCATGGAGGCAGCAGACAATCAGCAGCCCTCACATTCCACTTGGACGTCACGTGACTTCCGGGGCGCAGCGTGCTCCCGTGCCCGTGCTTGTTACACTCCTGGGCATCAGGCAGCGTTCCAAGTCGATCCACCCCAATGGCTATTAGCCATGATAGATAAAAATAGAATCTCCATATTCAGAGACATGATGCCTCTGGTTAGCATATTTCGAGGACCAAAAGCGATTGCTGCCTTCATCATTTCCTGCTGCTAGTTGAGTTTCTGGCTGACCACTGTTGGTGACAGGATACTATACTCTACAGATCTTTGATATGATCCATCAACACAACTCTTACTTTCTTCTGCCTTGCCACCAATCAATTTCTCTCCTGGCCAGTATTTGCTTCTTTTACCTGCCATGAGACCTAGTGTGCTAGAGCAGATGCCATTCTGGATCAGATCAATGATCTGTAACTCACCGTGAATGGTTAACCAGATACACCGGATGCATTATAATCATATAATAAATAGTTTTGTCAAGAAGCTCATCTGGCATCATGGTGACAGACATTTCCCCAATAGTTAACAAGTATGGTACAAAGCCGCAGTGGCTTAGTGGTTAAGACGCTGAACTGCAGACCAGAAGGAAGGCAGGACAATAGTTTGAGACCTGAGTGCCACGTGATGGTGTGAGTTACCGTCTTCGACCCCAGATCCTGCCAACCTAGCAGTTCGAAAGCAAGAAATTGTAAGTAGATTAATAGGTACCGCCTTGGAGAGAAGGTAACAGCATTCTATGCACCTTGGCATTGAGTCATGCAGGCCACATGACTACAGACATGTGTTTGGACATCTCTAGCTCTTCAGCTTTGAAAGAGAGATGAGCACCGCCCCTAGAGTCGGTAACGACAGGCTTCCTTCCGAGCAAGGGGAACCTTTACTTTACCTTATGGTACAAAGAAGGGAGGAATTTTATTTAACAGCGTGGGAGGTGGAACTTGGCATATCCCAAGGTCATGTTTAATATGCTTATCTTAGGTTCACCAGCTGGAAGATGCATTGGCTTATGATATTTATGGGGCTGCTCTTGTCTTCTAGCCTTTGACATCTTCAAGGTTGCCTTAAGACAAGAAAAACGGATTGCAAGGCATGAAATGTAATCATAATCATCTATGTTTCATAGGAATGCATTTTTCCCCTTCTTGCAGTATAAATAACATTTCATGACATCAGGACGTTTTTCTTCTGTCAGACGTTTCATAACTCAGATTCCAAATACTATTTCAGAGTTGGCCTTTTCTTTTGACAAGATTCCTTCTTATCTGACCCATGGAACAAAGCTAGCTTGACATATAACAGAATCTATCCTAGAATGCTGTGTGTGTGTGTGTGTGTGTGTGTGTGTGTGTGTGTGTGTGTGTGTGTGTGTGTGTGTGTGTGATGTGTGCGTGTGTGCGTGCGCGCGCATGTGAGTGTGTATGGAATGTATCTTCCACACCATTTATCTTTGCAGACTTTTCACACTGCAGTAGAATATCTCACAGCCGTCTTCCTTTCATGACATGTAGACCCTTTTGAGAGAACTTTTCTGTCCTGGAGAAGACCTTTCAGGTTTAGGAAGAAAAGTCTACTCTAGTAGCCTCTACATTGTAATCTGCAGAGTTACTACCCTAGGGCTGAGTTGAACATTCACTTTTATCAAATTCAGGCCAAAAAGTAATGCTTTCAGTGAAGCCAAAATGTTTCCCCAAACACCCTTCTCATCTTATTTACTGGCTATATGTTCCCCAGTCCAGTGATGCTTCAGTGCCATTTTTTTCCCCAAACACGGGTTTTCTTCCTGGAATAGTGATTCCAGTCAATTGGGGATCACATCGCAAATCGTCATGATCTTTTTAATTGATTTTTAGATATTGTTTTTATTAATTGTTAATTGTTTTTACTGTTTTAAAGTGTGATTGTTTTTATACGGTATTTTTTGTATTTTTTTCTGTTGTGAGCCGCCTTGGGTCCCTTCGGGGAGAAAGGCGGGATAGAAATACTGTAAACAAATAAATAAATAAATATAACAGTGTCACAATGCTGTGTAGTCAATTGGATTTGCCACACGATGTTGCCTCTAAGTCAATTCAGAGTAAGGTTATTGTTTCCTGGCTCACCGTTGTTCTCGTTTTGAACAGGCAAACTCTTATGCTCTCTTTCAGTGTTTCAGAAAATCTCCCTAAAAGGGCAGGAACCATTTCACCACTGTAAATTCTTTTAGGAAAAGAACAGAAGAAACACCAGCAAATAGCCATGAAAAGGATACTGCACTGAGTAGGACTAATCCACTTACCTCCCTCCAAGCGCTTACATACTCATTCCATCCTTGGTCATTTTTCATTTTTCTCTCACGAACTCTCGACATTGAGCGCCAAGAGTTAATCAGTGCAGCTGATACAACATGTTCTCCATTGCATCTCCATCTGCCTATAAAGTTTGGGAAGCTGTCAACTTATCTATATCAGTTGCATAACCCACAGCTAAGAAGGGCTTTTATGCTGACAAGGTGCAACGCTCTCCCTTCTGCCCTTTTATGGGGGCGGTACAAAGGAATACCTGTTTCAGCAAGGCTCTGTTCATGTGGCATGAAGTGTGTGGAGACATCTGAGCATATCTTTTTATCATGCTCTCTGCACGAGTCTTTCCGTCAGAAACACCTTAACTCGATACTGATGTGTTTTCAGGGCTGGATGGAGGCAGATATTCTCCGAGCCCTTCTGTCAACAGAAGATGATGGGAGACTTGATGATGTTGCAACTTTTGCTTCTGTGGTGGTGGCTACTTGGGAAATGAGTTTTGATGTATAGATTTATAGTGGGACAGTTTGGGGAGAAATTTTCTGCAGGATTGTGGTTGTTGTCATTGGATCTGTTGGGGGATTTTTTTTTTGGTTGTTTATTTATGTCTGTCTGTTTGAGGTGTTTATGCCAATAAAGGTATCTATCTATCTATCTATCTATCTATCTATCTATCTATCTATCTATCAATCACTTCTTCTGTCATCTCTTATGCCATGATCTCTTTGCTCCTGATTACATTGCTGCCTGTATTTAGTATATTCTGTTTCTCATTCCTTCTCTCACCCTGTGCCCAGTACAGTACAGCAATTTGATTTTACCCTACAACTTTTTTTGTCCAGCCTGTTACTTTTCTTAGATCTCACTATGACTATAAATAAATAAATAAATAAATAAATAAATAAATAAATAAATAAATAAAACCCTCAAAATTCATTACTGGGCATTGCCTCTGAAACAATGGACATCCCAATCCTATCCTCCACCAAGCTACGTGATGCAACTGCGCTGATGGAGTGTGCGCTGCATCGTATGGTGGTGGTGGTGATGGGGTGACCAGGTGGTGCGGGAGTCGTAAGTACAAATATTTTTTTACTTAATTCTTTGTAAGTCGCCTGGCAACCAATGGGTCTCCTTGGACCTAAGCCATCTATTTAGCTGGTGTAAGTCAATGGAGAGTCAGGGGGTGTTGGGCCAGGAAAAGGGAATAGAACCTGGGCATGTGCGACTGTCACTGTGATCCACCCCCTCCCACCCTTAAACCGCCCCCTGCCCTCCCTGCTCCCTGCCCCAATTCTCCCCTGATCCTCCCCCTGAACTGCCCACAAAGCAGCCCCGCTGCCACCCTGCCTGCTCTGGCATGGCCTGGATGAGCTGCTGGCATGCAGTGGCGTAGCTAGCCTCGCGAGGGGTGGCACCCATGTGACACCCCCATGACATCACAAGCCCCACCCCTTGCTTGTGACATCACAAGCCCCATCCCTCTGCCAGGTTTTCCAGCGAAAAAAAAAACGCCCCCGGTGTTTTTTCCCCCGGAAAACGGCCACTAGGCACCTGCCCAGCCAGGCGGGGGGGAAGCACCAAAAGCATTGCCACCACCAGCTTGTGCACCCCCCAGAGGCTTGCACCCCCGCTCCCCCATTCCTATGTCACTCCTGGCATGTGCATGGGGTAGTTCTGCAGCACACAACAGCAGTACCGTAAGTCCCCCATAGGATTGGGGCAATTCTAATGCAGCTACAGTTTGAAAACATAACGTAAGAATGAACCACCAGGGAGCAAAGAGAAAAGTATCGTGTTTAACTCGGATCTTTCATACTTTTAGTCCAGAATGCTAAACAGGAGGTTCACTTTATGCCAAGGTCAAGAGAAAATCAGGCTCTGCCAACACTCAAGCCAAGAGCTCCTGCCCTGTGCATTAGTGTCCCTAGTGGTGAGCTACCCATTGCCGAATCCCTGTGGTAGTTTGAAGGAAAACCCTTTTCACATATTCATAATGCTTTACTATCATCAATCAGTGTTAGATAAAAAGGATCAATATACTGTATATGAAGAGCAGTTCCCCATGGGCTCATTTCCATTTATGTTTAGGATGGAAGTATTGATGTGAAATACATTGTTGTTTTTCTTTCAGAAATCTAATACTGTATATGGGTCCAGGAGAAGTCCCCCACAGAAGTCCTCTTTGTCCATCCCCTGCTCTCCCTTCTTTTCTGATGCCATGCTAGCCTTTCTCCTAATCTCCCTGCTACCTTGTCCACCTGCCTGCTTTTCTATTTGCTGCTCCTCTATGTATCCGGTTTAGCATCCGCAGGACGTCGGCCTGTGACTGATCCTGCCTTCCAGCTGATCCTTATTATGTGTTACTCTTAGGTGTTCTTGGCTTCTAAAATGTGCTTCAGCCTGATCATGTGGTCTTCAGCACCACTGACTTCTAACTCCTGGTTCCACTCCTGTTGGGACCCATCCCTTTTTCACCCCATGGTCAGATAAATACCAAGATAAATAGCACAACAGTGCTATGGAATAGAATTAATTATAAAGTCATGAAAAAACTTTAGGGGTGCAAGTCGTTAGCCTTCCTTGCCTAGGGCACAAAATAGCCTGGCACCAGCCCTGCCTAGAGCCCACTGCTATGCTTACATTTCACACGTACTCATTCCAGAGACATCCATCCACAAAAGATCCGAAGGAAGGGAGCCACAGTGAAATGTCAACCGGGCCCTCCCTGCTTTCAAGAACAAACCCAACGCCCAAAGCTCCGCAGTTAAACAAGGAATTGGACTAGAGCATCTCATGGTCTGATCCAGTGTTGTTATTCACTGTGACGGCACCGTCAATCTGCTTCTTTCACATGGCCAAAGCAACACAATTACTCCTACGGCTGACAGACCATACAAGTTTCACAAATAACAAGATGGCCAACTTTCCAATGAAAGGATGACCAGAGAGTTCTGCTCTGAGCTTTTGTAGAGTGATACTCCTACTCTGCTCACAACTGGCTCTTCTCCTTTCCCCCTAAGTTTACTCACACAGTGAATATAAAATTCCTGGACTGACCTTCCTCTCGACACATGGAAAGGGGGATCACGATGACACCACCAGTCCTGTGCACCTGAATTGCAGAATTGGAACACCCCACTTTTTGATTCCAGGCTACCTGTGGCCTGCAGGTGTGGACCACTGTGTAGCTATTTTGACCAAACAATGGAAGTCAAGCACGTCGAAAGTGCTGTACCTGCAATCATGATCGCACCCATGACTCCTTCCTTCCAAGCATACGACAAATGTCAGCCTAGGGCTAAAAATAGCCCAGATTTTAGCCTTGTAGTTAGGATCTTTTGTTCAGATTTTATTTTAGTTAACATTTTGAACACCAGGTGGCACTAGCATCTTACGGTTTTCATCAGTATCTTCAAGAGATACACACAGAGATGCCACTCCATTGGTCAGTGAGATTCTATGCAAATATGTAGAAAATTATGTACTGTATTGATCCTTCCCTAACGCTGAGGATTATAGTAACATCCCATTAGGAATCTCAAGTTAATTGGTTTTAGAAACATGCAAATTTGCAGTACTGCATTAGATCATGTTTCTCATGATCAAACACTTCAGAGAAAAGGTAGAGTCATATCATAATGGACAGTTTTAACTAGGCACAGCCAGAAGAAAAGAACTTTAATATTATACTGCTAAAATTGCCTTCTTTCCTTATCAAGATACCTGGGAAAAGGCAAAAAGGGTGTTTTTTTTCCCCAACTTGCTTTTGAGGACTTTTGCTGGTATTATGGTGCTTTCTCCTGCTATTAGTCATCAATTTTATCTCTGCGGTTTTATTATTTTTAATATGTGGGGTTTGATATTGGTTTTATCTGTAAGCTGCCTAGAGGTGGTGATAAAACTGGGCAAAGGCATAAATAAATAGAAGCGGCTCTAATTAGCAGCCAACCTTAACACGTGAGAAAAATAAAAAATGAAAATCCAGGAATACACAGATTACGTGACTTCATTTCAATATAACAAAGAGAGAGAGAGTGGAATTGTGCAGGGGCTGTGAGAGATGAACAGGGAAAATGCATAGGGCGTGGGAAATATAAACTGTAGAATTAAATAGTGTAAGTAGAAATGCATGATGATTCTCAAGAGGTCATAGGAATGGCTTTGATGTTTTCTTCACCAAACAACTTTGTAGCTGTTCAAGCTCATTTGGGAATCAGGTTTGAGGTTTGGGGAGATCAGAGATTATATCCCTCCTCAGTTATACTGCTGCTCAGACACTGGGTACCAGTCACACTCTGAACATTTTGGACCAGCCACTTTGGACCACCCAACACACTGGGGTGCCCGTGTCTTCGGTTTCTCTTCCCCGCAACCGGGGAAGAGAAGCCGAAGACGCGGCAACGCATGGCTGAGATGGCGGCCGCCATCTTGGCTGCTGGCAGTCTGCATACCACCAGCCTGTGGTCTACGTACCACCAGTGGTACACGTACCACAGGTTGGGATCCTCTGATCTAGGTCAATATTGTCTGTACTAGCTCTCGGGGGTCTCACACGTGGGTCTTTCCCAGCCCTACTTGAAAATGCTGGGGATTGGCCCTGAGTCCTTCTGCATGCAAACCATGAGCAACGCCATAGAGCTATAGCCCCGCTGCATGATTCTGTATGTTGGGGGGGGGGGGATGACAATGCCTTGGGAAGTGAGGCAGTTTTTTTTTAATTCAATAATATTTAAATTAGAGAGTGAAAAAACATTTTCATTTTACATGAGGAACTAGATCTAGGAGATGAATGACAGCAGGTCACCCCCTGAGTTCACAACCTAGCACGTATTTGAACCCACATCTAAATTGAATAATCTAGCCACCCTCCTTTCCTGAGCCATGTTGGCTCCCGCCTTGTGTAAGAAAGTATAGCTGCAGTCAAACCGTCACACACATTCAAAGGAAAGCTCCCTGCCTTGCTAGTTATTTCTTTTCTCCTGTGCCTAGGAACGGGTGATGATTTGCATCTGGGATCCAAGCTTCATCTTCATTGAAATGTTGCTGCATGCATGGAGATGAATGGTGTTTTCCCTCTGTGAGAAAGACTAAATAAAACAGCAGAAAGTCTCCAGTATCTATCAATCCCCTTCGGTTCAGATTATCCAGGCAGAGACATAATCTTGGCACCCATCTGGACTGTTGTTAGGTTGCCTCAGAGATACTGGAAGCAAGAAGCAATGGAAAGCACTCAGCAAGCCAAGTCAATAGCTGGGTGCAACGGAGCATTGGCTTACCGAGACTGAGAGGTCCCCGTGGGACTATAAGTAGTAGTCCATCTCGTAAGTGTATGTGTCACATAGTGAATGAGATGATTTGACAAGAATCAGCACGAGCAGCCGGGGACATCGCAAGGAAGCTGCTTTGCAGCTTATCCAGGTAAATGCAGGGCTTCTCAGGCTGCAATCCTATCTGTGCTTGGCTGGGAACGAGCTCCATTTCTGAGCTGACATGTGGAGCATCCGGCTGCCACAGCAGGTTTCTGTTCTGGTGTCATCCTGCTGTGATTCTTGCCAAATGGCTCAGGCAAAGATTTGCCTTCTGCACAATTGTAAGATGATCACTCAGAGGTTAGTATTTTATCCTATTGCCAACTGCTGGGTGAGTGTTTTTTTATAATAGAGATGGAGAGATAAAACCGCAGCTTTGTTGGAAGACGGCGACAAATCAACATGCATAATTGAAATGTGCAGACATTATTTTGCCTCTTCAAGGAAAGGTTCAGGAATGACTATAAAAAGAAAATAAAAGAAAAAAAATACTATTTTGCACAATCCATGAACGTATTGCCAAAAGACAAGATGGTGGCCTCCAGCTTAGATGGCTTCCAAAAAAGGATTTGACAAATTCATGGAGAATAGGCCTATCAGTGGCTACTAGCCTTGATAGCTAAATGGAAATTCCATGTGCAGAAGCAATATATGTGAGAATACCAGATGTTCTGGAAAAACAATTGAGCAAGAAGACCATCATTTTCACTGTCTGTGGGCTCCCTGAGTCACTTGCCTGGCCATTGCTAGAAAAATGCTAGACAAGAAGATGGACCTTGGCTTGATTCAGCAAGAGAATTCTTACTTTGTTACAGGAGCTGATTCTCCCCTTACTTTTGAGAGTGGTGAAGGGGAATACCACATCAGTTTCCGAATCCACGGAAAAAAAGAGGCCATTTATATAAAACGACTGAAAACTTACATATACCGGTATATATTTGCGACTGCAAACTTGCATATACTACTATAAATAAATAGTTTCCTGTCTCTAAAGGGCTCATATTATGAAAGATGCAGAAAAGACACCAGCAACAGCCCCTAGAAAAGACACTGTACTGGGGTGAAGAGGGACAGTTGTTCTCCCCCTGCTAAATGTAAGTGGACACCACTTTATAAAAAGTGCCGCTTTGCCCAGTTAGCAGGGGTAAATATGCATATTTATTCAGAAATTACTGTTTTCAGTGAAGCTTACTCCTAGATAAGCGTTCACAGGCTTGCAGTCTTCTGCACATAACTTAGTACAAGTTTGCAGCTTCATTTCATTTCACATTCCTGAAAATGCCTACTTCCCCATCCCAATTTTTTTAACATTCAGAAAACCAAATGTATTCTACTACTTGCCCCCCCCATAAAATATATTTTTTAAAAAACTGCTTTCCAGCAATAGAATGGAAAGTAAATTAAAATACTAACATGATTTACCACGTGTTTAGAGCTGTAACGGGGGGTGGGATCAATGAAAGGTGGTTTCTGAGCCAATGTATATATTTTTTAAATGCTTAAAGCACAGGAGAAAATCCTTTAGAACTAGAAAGCAAGTACTGACACCACATTTTTAAAAAAAAGAGTGACGGGATGCGATAGGAATACACTGAGTAGTCACACTTACAATCTAGTTGAAGGGATCAAAGGAAGGAATACTTTAAGTTGCCAGGTCTCTCTTGCCTTCAAAAGCACCCTTTGTTAAAGTTCTTTGAAGATAGTGGGGTGTGAGGGGAGAGGGGGAGAGAGATGGTATTCAAGAGGGACGCATCCTTTTGCTAAGGCCTGCGGAATGTGCCCTTCCAGCAATGAATGTTGAAATGCATGAAAAAGAACCGCTGGCAGATAAGGATGAAGTTTGGACAATGAGAAGCAAAATAGCAGGTTGTCACAAGTGAACACTGAAAAGAATATTGGAATTCTGCAGAGGTTGTGTGCGCCGGCCCCGATCTCGTTGTTTTGTCAGTGTGTCATCTGAGAGAGATTTAGATCATCCGTTCGTCTTGTTGAATAAGAAGAGAAAGTGCACTTGAAAGCCAAGCAACAGAGTTAGACAAATATGCTAACGTTATTTCCCTCCCAAAGAGCAGTGCTGAAATTTCATATAGTCATACACTGTATTCAATAAAACAAGAGCAGCCACAGCTAACTGGCAGCCCACAAGCCAGGCCTGGCTGGCTCTCAAGGGAATTGAACTGCATCTTGCTTGGAACACTATTACCAAATGTGAATCAAGTTATGGTTTAAAAAAAAAAGGACTTGCAATTATATTCAAAAGCAAAAGAGAAATGATTTCAAGTTGTAAAAATACAGATAGTCCACATTTCAATGTTACATTTACATTTTGTACATAACACACACGTACACGTATGTCAATGTATATATTTGTATGTGGTGCTATCTCTATAACTAAGCAGTACGTGCTTGCTGTGTCTGAGTGCACACATCTCATAATGATGAAGTCCTTAGAGTGCTCATGGTGCTGAGCTTATTACAGAGTCTGCCTTCTCATCCAATGGCATTGACCGGTAAGTGATGCCTGGTATAAGTGATGCCATTGACTGGTAAGTGACAGGCAGGGCTACCAATACACAGCCAGGAGGCACAGGGCCAGCCCTCAGACAATGAGTAGTTGGGGAGGGGTGTGCACATTGGTACACCCATTTGCCTCCAGTGCTCCTCCTCCCACTCTCTGGGTTGGAAAAGGAAGAGGGCGGGGACATTGTAGAAGATGAAGAGTGGAGAAGAGAAGAGTGCTGGGCTAGAGAGGATCAGCCTCTCCTCTCCTCTCCTCTCCTCCATACTTCCTCTTCCACTTTATCCTCCTCTTCCATTTCCCATCCAAGGAATAGGAGGATCGGAGCTGGCATGTAAGGGGGGGGGGAGAGATTTTGCACCCTGTCTCAGGTGCAAGGACGTTTTGGGCCAACCCTTATGACACACGATGGCTCTCTGGAAACTCCAGGTGCCGAGGCGCTATGCCACTGAATACCAGTTGCAGGGGAGCAAAAGTAAGGCAGGAGGGCTATTACCTTTATGCCTTGCTTTCCAGAGGCTTCTTGGCGGCACTGTAAGAAAGAGATAGTGTACTGAATGGACCTTTGTTCTGATCTAGCAGGAAAGGCACTCTTTGCATGCTCAGAAGCACTTTGATCTATGGTCTTTTTAATATAGTTACCTTTGACATGGAAAGTGCTCTGCGCATGCTCAGTGTGTGTCACATGAAGACTTCTTTGCTAGCAGAAGTTGGCAGGCCCAGGAAGGGTTCCATTTCAGCTGGCAAACTTTAACTCAGGAAGCAAAAAAAGGAATCATGAGAAATAATATCTGCTAAAATGAAAAATGATACAGCCAGAGATTTAGGAGTGGGATAGAGAAAGAAAAAATCTATAAAGTCAATGATGATTCTAAAGTGCTGAAAAAGCTGCTGAGCGTACAACTTCTGATGGTGACAGATGGGGCGCTTGGCAGCATGCATCACAAGGCGTTTCAAGCTGGTTGTCTGAATCCCGACTCCCTCTGCCTCCTGCGTTTTCACTGAAATTGCCTGTCAGCAGCAGGCGCCTGCGAGAGGAGGCTGAATCCTTCAGCCACAGCCAGACCTTCAGAAAAGAGGCCCAGTGTGGACAGGGTAAGCGGTTTGCCAGGGCCATGATTTGTTTCCATTGCATCGGAAGCTTCTTGTGGCTGATTCATTTTGTCCCAGGGCCCCCAGGGACTGGTCCTCCCTCCTCCACCACCACCCCTCCAAACTTACAATTTACAAGAGGCAAAATTCAGCCAGACAAAAGAGGTCAAATGATTCAGCACTAGCAGAATCTTTCAAAATGTTCTACGTTTTAATGCCGTGTTTCTCAAACTGTGGGTCGGGACCCACTTGATGGGTTGCAACCTGATTTCTGGTGGGTCCCAGGTGATGGAAAGGTCAGATAAGTAATTGCCGCAAGCCATAAGGCTATTCAAAAATCAGATAGCTGCTAATTGCCATGCAAACAGCTGAGCTCCTGCAGTTTGCAAGCTTGTGTAAATATAGGGAGACTAGCGTGATGCCCGTGCTTCGCTACAGGATGTACAGTAAGTACTTTAAATCCATTTTGACTCCAATAAACTTTCCTTTGATTGCAATGAACCTTTAAAATGTAGCACAGCTTCCCCATGTCAGGCAACACCCTGCAATTATTAAAAGTCATGGTTCCTTCGAATGATAGTTGTCCCCCTCGCTGTCATGGGACATGATGGAGAACTCCTCCCAGTTGTCCACCACGTGCCTCACGATGAGCTCACACACCTCCCTAGCCATTAGGTGAGTGTCATACATGAGATAGCAGAGGGATCAACACAGGCAGGCTCCATCTCCTGTGATGGGGACAATAGTGTGAGGCACCATCTCCCCATTAACATTTAGAAACTGAATGGCCATACCAACTTAAAAAGCAATAGAGTGACAGCGCAATCCACGCTAACTTTAAACCGGCGGAGCGCGTGCTCCACCAGTCTAAACTGTCGCAAGCGTGCCGTTAAGCACTTTGCGATAACTCTAGAGTAAGGCCGCCAGCACAGAGGCCGACACCCCTCACTCCACCGCCGAAGTGACCCAGCCGCTGTGGAGAAGGCAAGTCTCCCACCGGCAGGTGCAAGGGCAGGGCAGGCGGCGAGGGAGGGCGGCGGTTGGCCGAGAGAGGTGGCCGAGGTGGCAGGGATGTTGGCCGCTACATCCCCTGTCCCATTTCTGGGCTCCGCAGCCATTACACATCCGCCTCAGTCTTATGCCAGCTCTCACTCACCCTGGTATTGTTTATACTTCAGGGGCGATGGCGTCCACCTCTCTACGGCTGGTGCCGACATTTTCCTCAGGGACCTGCAGCAGGGACTTTTGAGCCTTCTGGCTGGTTGTGGGGCGGTTGGGATCTAGCGCTAGGCTAACCCCACCATGTGGCAGGTTGCGTGCAGGATGGGTAGGTAGAGATTTTCATTGGCATGCATTCTGAGGTAGCAAGGTCAAGGGGTGAGCCAGGACTGCTCAGACCCGGGTCGGTGAGACTGGCTCACTTACCCGGGTCGGTGAGACTGGCTGGCAAGCCCCTTTGGCTGGGTAAGCAAAAACCACCACGTGGCTTGCCTAGGGGGAATCTGCGCTGCCCAGCTGCCTCAAACCCTTCAGGGTTGGCTGTGATAAGATTTCCCAGTCTATGACTGGACAGAGCTTGGAGTCAGAGTGTCACGCCCGAGAGTAGCAGGGGGAACATATGGGCAGCACCTTTTTCCCCTCACCTAGTGCCCACACGCTGGGGGATGTTATAGTTTTTTTTCCCTGCTGCAGATTTTATATGTTTATTAGACTTTAATAGTGACCCTTTACCCAAGCCTCTGTCTAGCATGTTTATTTAGGGGGGTTCACAAAGTTCTTTCTGGGTACACCCTTTTATTTCCTTCCAAATAAGCAAATGGCTGTCATTGCCATTCACACCTATGAGGATAAGTACAGTCCTGCTACACGTAGTACCTGCATGTTTTCACCTGTGAGGTAAACAGCAGTTGCTGGGGGTGGGCTTCAATAGGAAAGAGTGCGGAAAAGGGTCAAATTCCTGCATTCTGTTCGTGCTGAGGTTCTGGTTGGAAGTGGGCCTCCCACAGCTGCTACGAACATTTCCAACAACTGGGAGAAATCTGATCACGGATCTCCTAATATTAACAGTGCAATCCTCACGAAGCTGCCGGCGCTGGAACAAGTGTTCCGGCGCAGGGAGACGTTGCAAACGTGCCGGGAAGCACATTTGCGATGACTTATGAGCAAGGAAGGCCGGCACAGAGACCGGCCTCCCTTGCTCCGGCACTGGAGCACCCCAGTGGCGGCCACCGAACCCAGGTAAGGATCTGGCGGGTGGTGGGGTGTTTTGCCAGGCGAGGGAGGGGGCCATTGGCCCAGCCGGCCCAGGTGGGGGAGGGGGATGGCCTCGGCCATATCCCAGCTTCCACCGGGCGGCTAGGCCATGTAATGGCCTCCTCCGACTTCTGCGAGCAATTTTGCTGGAGGAAATCCAAGGAGGCCAGTCAGGCCAGCCAGGCTTTACACTCGGGGAAGACGACGAGCGTCCCCTTCCCCGAGTAGACTTCTGGCCCAGCGGTAGCCTGGCCGCCGGTGCACAGGATCTGGCAGGCGGCTGTGGGCTGCCAGCTGGATCCTTACGGTGGATTATGCTGCCCATCTAGTTACAGCCTGGGACATGTGCCCCTTAGTGGTGACAGAGGTCATTGACACATGTAGGGGGGAAATGCAACTCTTGCTAGACACAGGTCTCAAGCCACCCTCAGGCATGAGAATTCATTTCAGCAGAGAACCGGGCTCCATCAGGCAATCATAGGAAAAATCACAGACTGTATCCTTGTCTTTCATGCAATGGAAGGAATTAGCGTGGAAATACTGCCCCACATTAACCAACAAATGATAAAAAATATTGACTTGGACTGTTGCTGTCTTCCTTCAGTGCCTTTGGCTAAGCTCTTAATCCTTTCCCAGGCCTGCAGTGATTAGTCATCAGGCACAAGCTGCAGTAAGACCCCTTCCCATGCCCTTATGCTACGATGTCTTGCAATTATAGGAATAGCATCATGATGATGAAGACATTTTGATTAGTCAATACTTGGGAATTCCTCATAAAAAAATTAAAGGGCTGTGTGTATGGGTGGGGATATCCCGTCCACTGCCAGAAAATGAGACCTCTGGCCCTCGTTTTGGGATAGAGGACAATGCTGAACATGATTGTGATTGTGCTCTTCATCTTCTCCTTGATCCCCAGGGTTGTGGATCAAGTCTCTGGTCCAAGACTCAAGTCAAGTCCCAAGTCTTTGCCCTCAAGTCCCGAGTCTTTGGTTGCGAGTTGCGAGTCTCTGTCTGTTTAATGGGGAAAATGGGTTTAAACCTGAATAAAATTCAACTTGTCATAAAAGGCTCCAAGTCTCAAGTCGAGTCTTTCGAGTCTTTTATAATCGCCGAGTCAAGTCATTGACACGACTTGAGTCCAACTTGAGTCCGAGTCAATAGACTCAAGTCTACATCACTGTTGATCCCTCTGGACCTGCTGGCCTAGATGGGACCTAATGGGTCAGTGGTGGTCCCCAGGCACCAGTGCAAAGACTAGGAGCCATTCTGCAATTCAACCTGCACTGAACAAAGAGCTACTCAGACTGAGCAGCTAGGCCCCTGACAGCAGTTGGAACAGTTTTATGCTTTATCCGACATTTGTCCGGGCCTGGTACAAGGAGCAAGATCTGGTATCGTATCATAGTGCCACACAACCTTTCAAATTTGAAGATGCTGAGGTTACACCAGCACATTGGGTGAAGGTTGCACATATATTGCATATGCATGTTCGTCATGTGCCGCAATGCCCTGTTTTGAAGGTTGGGTTACAAATAAACCTTTCCGAATTTCTCAGTTCAATAGTTTCCAAACTGTTCCAGGGAACCCTGGGCTTATCACAGATTCCTCAATGAGAAGTTCAGTAATGGTGGACAATCATCCTTAAAAGACAGCTGATGCACCAATGTTGAAATCTCCTCCAATGTGCCGACAGGAGACAATATAAGGGAAGGTGGCACTTTATTTGTTCCTCAAGTCTCCTGATCATGTTGGGTCTACAGGTTGCAAAAACACACTCCATGCAACAGAGATAAGGCCAGCAGTTGCCTCTGCCTGTAAGCTGCTCTGGAGGCATGTGGAACAATGTTTCTGGCAACCATTGCCAGAGACCCTAGCTTGAGACCCCTGTTACCTTACAAGCATGTTGACTGGTTGGCCTTTGGCACCAACTCTGGGGGAAGATGATGAGAAGATATCCTCTGGGTTTCCAAACAAAAAATAGCATATAAAACTTGCATTGAACTTTGAAGGAAGGATCAACTGCAGGCATGTGAGACACATACTGCTTCGGTGAACTTTAAGCATTCCAGAGAAAATTAAAAATTCTTTCATCTCAACCACAGAAGTAACAGGACTTCAAGTTCACTTTCAAGAGCAAGACTTTGATTTTCTAAAGGCTGTAAAAAAGCTTTTGCAGATGCAGTTTTTAAAAAACATATATAGCCTTTTAATTTGATATTTATATATGCCTTTTTATGTTACAGTAATTTGGCATCTATAGCTGTGAAATACAACATAGGTAAAGATGAAGGCTCTATATTTCTCGAGATCACACATTAAGAACTAAAGTTGCTCAAGAACAACCAGGAACTGCAGATAAAGTCGTTTACAAGTTATGGATGAAATTGCCCATCTTACTAAGGATATCTCCTACTGTACATGGCCTTGTTCTGCAAGGTATCCGCTTATTGAATACATTCTTTGTTCTGGGATCGTGAATTCAGGATACAGCAAAAGTTTACCAAGCTCTTGGTTTAAGGCACAAGACATTGCATTTGGTCTGGCATGAATCCATATCCATACAATGGCAGAGATGCGCCAGATATGTCTGAAAGTTACAGCCCAATCCTATTGTGGATTGGGCTGTCATGCACAAGGGAGGTGTCCACAAGGGAGGCATCCCACAAAGCAGCTCCTTCCCACCGTCCCACGCCAGCCTTGCCTGTTTAGGTAAGGCTGACCCTGGTATGAGAAGGAGCCACACTGGGAGCTACTCCCAGATGACTGCGACGTTCGTTCCATTTGTGACCAGGAAAGAGCAATGGCTCCCATGTGGTCAAGGTCATATCAGAATAGGACCTGAGTGCCTCATTTGAAGAAACTGAACAAAGTCCAGAAAGACCCCTTGCAAAATGTGAGCCCTCTGGACAAACCATGCCACGTCTTTGTCCTGTACAGCACCTAGCACATTCTTGGTAGGGGGCACTGTTACAAATGCTGGCCTTGTGGGTTTAGCCCAGAATGGTTGGCTGATGGGAGCTAATTTCCTGATACCAGGCTGGAGATCTCACTTGGGTGTTTTGAAGGACAGAGCCACCAGATAGGCATTGGAGAAGGTTCCCCAACTAAGGAGAGGAGACTGGGATGTGCAAAGAAACATTCACTTGCATTTTGAAAGAGACAAAGCTGGGAGTTGGCAGGGTCTCTCTCTGTATGGGGATTTGATGTGGTGTAGTGCAGGGGTTCTCAACCTGTGGTACGAGTACCCCTAGGGGTACGCGGACCAATAGCAGGGGGTATGCCAAAGCCTGCCCCTTATCAGCATCCATCAGTAGTTAATTACTTGTTAATTAGAACTTAAATGCAACCCCCCCTGTCTGTCTGTCTGTCTGTCTCTCTCTCTCTCTCTCTCTCACACACACACACACACACACAGAGTTAAGTAAGACATTTTTTAACATTTAAAATTGTTTTAGTACTTTTTATTTAATGATTAATTAGCTAATTAATTGATTGATTAATCAATTAATTAGCAATTAATTAACAGGGGGCACTTCAGAAAACTGAACCGTAATAGGGGGTACCCAGGCCTCCAAAGGTTGAGTACCCCTGGTGTCGTGGATCTGCTGCCCTCTGGGAGTGCCTACTGTTTGCCTTCACACAGGTGTTGCTGCTATTGCTATCATTGTTTCTAATTTGCTGGATGCTGTGCCCAAATCAGAAAAAAACACATTCCCTGCCCACAGGCATGCAACCTTTAAAAACAAAAAAGGGGGGGGGCGCAGAATACCACCTAATTTATTGCATAGGTATGGGTGCAATTGCACAAAGTGAACACCATCATTTTAAGAGGGGGGAAAAGCCCTGGCCTGTCATTCTGTCAGGAGGTTTGGTCTGGGCAAGCTTAACTCCGTCTCCGTTGAGCAAGAAGCAGAATTCCACTCAAAGGCACATGTTGCCTCTTGCCTATAATGCTGCTATCTGGGACTGGAAAGTCCTCTTGCTGTGCTAATAAGCATTTTTGCTGCTTAGCCTCCGAATGGTTTCAGATCTCAGATCACTAATTATCATCTCCATTCGGTGAAAAGGAGCCGCTCCTGACACTGACAAACGGGTGAAATTGCAGTAATAACGCCAGATTTCCCAGCCACATCTGCCAGCTTGAGCTGACAGATTTTAAGCTCTTGTTCATGTTCCATTTGAAATATATATAAAACTTTTATCTGGTCTCCTGTCAGCTATTCTGCAAATGGCTACGCCTGCAGGACTGACAGCATGTCGTTCGACAGGCTGCCTCTTCCTTCCTCCACTCTCTCCTTCCTTTCCTCTCGCAGAGCCTGGCCCTATGCTTCATTTCTAGCAAAGGAAGAGTACGAGGGCTAGCAGGTCCACCTTTAAGGTGGCCTTTAGGGTTAAGGCCACGGTGGCTTAGTGGTTAAGACGCTGAACTGAAGACCGGAAGGTTGGTAGGACAGCAGTTCGAGACCTGTGTGCCGCGTGATGGAGTGAGCTCCTATCTCCTGTCCCAGCTACTGCCAACCTAGCCGTTCGAAAGCAAGAAATTGCAAGGAGATAAATAGGTACCGCTGCGGCGGGAAGGTAACAGCATTCCATTAGTCATGCCGGCCACGTGACCACAGAAGCGTCTTCGGACAGTGCTGGCTCTTCAGCCTTAGAAATGGAGATGAGCACCACACCCTAGAGTCGGACACGACTGGCTTTCGAGCAGTGGATACCTTTACCTTAGGTACACAGACAGAAGGTTGCATGCCAAAGGGGTGCTCCCTCTGTGGCCTGATGTGCTGTTTTATACCTGTGAACGTGGTGCTGGGTGCATGCCAGGAGAGCCAGTTTCATGGCATTTTGAATTGGCATTTTGAATTGGGCTGATGGCAGGCAGGAAGCCTCAGGTTCAACAGGACTTGGGAAACAGACCTTCAGAGCGATTGTCCGCCCGCATGCACATGCGTGCGTGCGCGCGCACACACACACACTTTAGTTGGCTGGTTTTGGAGAAGCCTTGCCTTTCTTTTGTGTTTGGAAAATTCAATTGCTGGCTGCATCTTGGTCAGCAGATTTGAGCCTGTAAACAAGCCACATCCTGGGAGCTACTGCCTGGAGCAAACAAGTTGCTAGTAACACAAAACAGGCAGGGATGTGGATCAAGTCTCTGACTCCAAGTAAGTCCCAAGTCTTTGCCCCCAAGTCCTGAGTCTTTGGTTGTGAGTCCCTATCTATTGAATGGGGAAAATGGGTTTAAACCTGAATAAAATTTGACTTGTCGTAAAAGGCTCCAAGTCTCGAGTAGAGTGTTTCAAGTCTTTTACAATCTCCAACTCAAGTCCGAGTCAATAGACTCAAGTCTACGTCACTGAAAACAGGTGCCTTCAACCTCAGCTTCCCTCTCCAACCTCATTGTAAACATAATCAAGAAGTTGTGTGGTAATTGCAGACGGGGCCTCCTGAGCAATCAAGAAGCCCATTGCCGCACCCTTAGCAGGGTGCAGATCAATAGAGGCACCCATCTCGAACTGGGGATAGACCATCCAGGGCTTCGTTGTTGTTCAGTCGTTAAGTCGTGTCCGACCCTTCATGATCCCATGAATCACATCCCACCAGGCCTTCCTGTCCTCCACTATCTTCCTGAGTTCGCTCATTTTCATGTTCATTGCATCGGTGATGCTGTCTAATCATCTCAGCCTTTGCCTTCCCCTTCTCCTTTTGCCTTCAATCTTTCCCAGCATCAGAGTCTTCTCCAGAGAGTCCTCTCTTTGCATTAGGTGGCCAAAATATTTCAGCTTCAGCCTCAGTACCTGTCCTTCCAGGGAACAGTCAGGGTTGATTTCATTTAGGATGGACTGATTTGATCTCCTAGCAGTCCAAGAGACTCTCAGGAGTCTTCCCCAGCACCACAGTTCGAAAGCATCTATTCTTCGGCGCTCAGCCTTCCTTATGGTCCAACTCTCGCAACCATACATTGCATACATCCAGGGCTAGCAAGGCACAAAAGAAAAGTTCCTGATGAGTTCACGGCGCAGTAGCCTCTGTGCCTCCCTATGGGAAGATATAAAATTCAGGTCACAGACCCATCATGTCTTCCTCTGTCCAGCTTCGCTGCTGTTGCTCATATATACCCTCTGATGCTGCTTCAAGTGCCCCTATTCCCTCTGCTATCCAGGAACCAGTGCCATCTTACATACGCTGGCTTAAGGACTTTCCTGCTAGGGTGGAGTCTCACTCACCACCACATCCATCACCAGGAATCCTGTTTAACTGAACTGTTGAATATGGAAAGTGAGTTTGAACACTCCCCTCATGCACACAGACACACACACACACCATTTGGATAAATAAGGAAGTTGGTGTATGTGTGTTTTCTTGAGTATTTCCTTAGCTGAGAGGCAGTGCAAGCAGCTGGCAACCACCATGTTTGTTATAACTGATAAGGAGATGGTAAAGGATTAACAGTGCAGTCTTATGCATATTTACTCAAAGGTAAGTCCCACTGAGTTCAATGGGATTTCCTCCCATTGAGGATATCCTCCCGTCAGGCTGCAATCCTATACACACGTACCTGGGAGTAAGTCCCATTGAATTCAATGAGACTTACTTCCGAGAGACATGCCTTAAGGTTGCACTGTCGATCCTTTTGTACAAAGCTGGTCAACTGATTGTTTTCTCCCCCATTATTTTTAATAATGTAATGGTCTGAGTTGCTGAAAGGATTTCTTGCTCATTTACTCATTAATCACAGACCAGGAATGGATTCTAAATCAAATTTTAATGAGAGCTGTCCCCATGAAAGGATTTCAGTGCTGATGGCATCATTATAACTCTGACATACAACTCTTGGGATGATTTTCCAGAACATACATGCTACTTACGGTTATTAGGACTCAACGTTTGTTTAGTGCCTAATGTGCCAGGTATTGCCAAGAATACTGCAGGCTGCAGTACATCCGGTGCAGTTCATTGTATGAAGAATTGGCAGCAGGCCCCACCCACTCCATGCATTGGATTTCCACCTGTTGCTCAGAGCCTGTGCAGAGCCTTGCTTCTGATGTGGAGCTTAAGCAACTCCCTCTCATCCCCTGACTCCACACTTCTACCTGCAACATGGGGATAAAAACACTCACTTTATAGAATTGTTGTAAAAATTACAACAAGATAACACAGGAGAAATAGTCCGAAGAGCTCAAAAGCACCATACAAACGCTAAATATTATATTCACTCCCCAAAGTACCTAAAGGAGGATGCAGCTTTGCTGGACAGCTTGATTCTCCTTGTGAAGGTGATAATCCATTTGCAAAATACAAAGAAACACACCAAATATGGTTTATTATGGCTAATTAAAACAACAATAGCAGCAATGAGGCTCTGTACACAGTCTGGAAAGAAGGTACATTCATAAATGTTAAGCTCCAAACAATATATTACTGTTTGGCACAACATATCCCTGATCTATTGCTGTTCCACGGTCATATGGCAGCAGTATGAAGAAATCAGCGGGTCCATCTGCTTCGCACTGTTGTTGTTGATCTTTGCCTTCCTGGGTGGAGAATCCAAAAGGGAGATTAATGATAAATCTCTAAAAATGCAGTTTCAGTGACGTCCTGCTGATGTGCTGGACTCTGTAGCACTGCTGCTGTTTTCCTCAGCTAACTAGACCCAGCAGTTTCCAAAAGACATATATATGTTACTACCAGGGGTGCATCTATGTCACTAGGTCACGAGTGCAAGTGCAAGTCATTTTTGCATGAGTGCGAGTCCGAATGTGTCAGTGCCAAATAAAATTGGGCAAGTACGAGTCAAGTGCGAGTCCTTTTGTGCATGAGTGCGAGTGTGAGTAAGGCCAAACACCCCGAGTCACGAGTCGAGTCAATTTGGGGAAAATGGCTTTCCCCCCCTGAAAATGGGGTGTGTGTGTGGGGTGTGTGTGTGGGGACCTCTGAGGCTTCTAAAGCACTCACCTGGCTCCCCCTATGCCCTTTCCCTCACCTCTCAGTCTTGTCACCACCCATCTGGCTTGGGAAAAACAAGCATACTCGTGTCTACATTCAAACCATTTATTATTCCCTCCCTGCCCCCTTCCCTTGCCAAGCCAAGCATCTCTTGGACTTGGAGTTTTGGCCAATGAGGAGGAACCGCTGCAGCAGCTTCGCCTTCCCTCCCCCCTCCCCTCGCGTTCGGAGTTGTGGTCAATGGCGAACAGACAGCGAGAAAAAAAGGGAAAAAACTCCGAGCCAGGCTTTCTCTCCCACCCCCTCGAAAACCCTCCCTCCCCGTCGCCCTCCTCCTCCATGGTCTCCACTGTGCCTGCCTGCCTGCCTGTGTTGATGCTGGCCATTAAAGGAAAATGACTCGGAAATGGCAAGTCGTTACCCCCACGAGTGCGAGTCGAGTGTGAGTCCCATGGGTCGCGAGTGCGGATCAGTGGGTCATGAGTCCGAGAAAAAAGTGACTCAGTTGCACTTGCGAGTCGAGTCATTTGACTCAAGTCCCCATCCCTGGTTACTTCTACATGTGGAATGGTTGTGTATCCAGCTGGCCACTGGTGGAAGATGTGGGGTCAGGTTAGTCTGCAAAGGGAGGGGCAAAAACTAAAAAGAATAGGTGAGGGTTATCCTTGCATCAATCTATTTATCAAAGGGCCCAATCCTATTTGGACGCCATGCCAGCGATACACCGATCACCGTATCCTAAACCTGTCCAGGCAATGCCACGCTGGTGCAGCCCTCCCAAGTAAAGCTGGTGCAGCCCTTCCGAGTAACGTCCCCAGCATTCATGGAAACCCCAACACAGCCCATTGTCCATGGAGTGATGTCCTGATAGCGGCGTGATGTCCAAAGAGCCAATCACCATGTCCGCCCAGTCCCAATGCTGGCGGCCAGAGAAGCGCTGCCCGAGTGAACTTAGCAGGGGGCAGGGCCAATGAGCGGCCACCGCTGGGGTGATGATGCCCCTGGGAATAAGCAACGCTGCAACAGTCACCATAGCCATCCACGGGGAGATGCCCCACGGGGATGGATGGACAGACACACACACATGACACATCACCCCTCACCCCCGACAGGAGCTACTGTGGTACAAGCAGCAAAGGGGCAGAAGCAGGGTACGCCTAGCATTGTTGTTGTTGTTCAGTCGTTAAGTCGTGTCCGACCCTTCGTGATCCCATGAACCATATCCCGCTAGGCCTTCCTGTCCTCCACTATTTTCCTGAGTTCGCTCATTTTCATAACCATCTCATCCTTTGCCTTCCCCTTCTCCTTTTGCCTTCAATTTTTCCCAGCATCAGAGTCTTCTCCAGAGAGTCCTCTCTTCGCATTAGGTGGCCAAAATATTTGAGCTTCAGCCTCAGTACTTGTCCTTCCAGGGAACAGTCAGGGTTGATTTCATTTAGAATTGACTGATTTGATCTCCTAGCAGTCCAAGGGACTCTCAGGAGTCTTCTCCAGCACCACAGTTCAAAAGCATCTATTCTTCGGCACTCAGCCTTTCTTATGGTCCAACTCTCGCAACCATACATTGCTACTGGGAACACCATTGCCCTGACTATACGTACATAACATTAAACATACATTTAATGTTTATGTCCTTGTTACTGCAGGTTTGGGGAGAGAAGAAGAGGGTTGACTTATCTGCTGAAATAGCTAAATCCGATGGTAAATTTATACAGCTCTTATTCCTAAATGCTCCTTGACTGCTTTCATCTTTCTCCCTTTTATGTAAGACTGTGTACGAGACTCCAGACTTTTGATTTGTAACCACAGTTACAACCATTACGCACTTCATACGGAAGAATGCACGTGCTGTCAATTTTAATACAGTATTGCTGCTCCAGCCCTGTTCTTTGATCCTGAGATGCAATTTAGCAAAAAGACACTGGTGTATAAACGCCCCCATCTGGCCTCTCATGTAGTCAGTGTCAGAATCATTAGAACAACTGTCCGAAGTGTGATTTCCCTGAAAATAAGACAGTGTCTTATATTAATTTTGGCTCCCAAAAATGCAGTAGGTCTTATTTTCAGGGAGGTCTTATTTTCCCAACCTGAGGCGCGACCCCCCTGGCACTTACTTTGACCGATTAAAGCTTCATTCTTTCCTGAAGGTGCAAGGCCAGTACAGCCTGTACTCGAGTCCTCCACCATGGAGACGACATGCTAGAGAGACTCTGCAAGGTTGCAGCCTCCTTGCAGGCCATGCTGGCTTCTCTAGCACATCAAAGTAAGTGCTGGGGGGGTCGCGGGGGTGCCAGTGGGGTCGCGTCTAGCTGATGATCCTAGCTAGGTCTTACTTTCGGGGAGGACTTATATTGACGAGTGCCAGCAAAAATCATGCAGAAATGACGGTAGGTCTTATTTTCAGGGTAGGTCTTATTTTTGGGGAAACAGGGTAGTTGTGGAAACAGGAACCTTGATTTGTATTGACCGCAACACAAGAAAGGAAGCAAACACTGATTTCCGTCCCCCTATATCCCCACTGTATAACATGGTTGTTTTTGCTATCACTCAAGAGGTTTCCATCAGTATATGCAATATCTAGAACTGGCTTTCTGATCTCATGGCATTTTTCATCCAAAAAGCTTATCTGCACACCTGCAGCCCACCTGCCCTTTACGGTGGTCAACCAGGGACTCTACTATAACCCCTGTTTTGATTATTACTATTTATAAAAATATATATACCACTTTTCAACAAAAAACATTCACAAAGCAGTTTACAAAGCAAAATAAAT
This sequence comes from Plestiodon gilberti rubricaudatus, assembly GCA_026170595.1. Taxonomy (NCBI): domain Eukaryota; kingdom Metazoa; phylum Chordata; class Lepidosauria; order Squamata; family Scincidae; genus Plestiodon; species Plestiodon gilberti. The sequence goes on along the minus strand of JANXHW010000004.1, from coordinate 15,905,860 downwards.
GAAAAGGTGGTTCCTTGTCCCAAAGTGCTCACAATCGAAACATGAAATAAAGGACAAATGCAAACAGCCACTGGGGTGAATAAGGACATTTTTGACTCCCTTTTCCCCTGCTGAATATAAAGCACATAAAAAGGTGTCTCTTTGCCCAGTTAGCAGACTTACAGCGCAATCCTGTGTAACTCTTGCACCAGTGTAACAGCAGATCCACCGGTGTAAGTGCACTTATGCCAGTGTAACTTGCTATACGCCGATGGACGCAAAACGGACACCAGCATAACCCCTCTTGGATGCCGTGCAACACAGTTCAGATGCAGGACGGACACCAGCACAACTCCGCCGGCACAGGGGGCATTCCGAGGGTGTCCAAACGCCCCTAGAATGCCCCCTGCACCGGTGGAGTTGCGCTGGCGTCCGTCCTGCGTCTGAACTGCGTCTGAGAGGGGTTACGCTGGTGTCCATCCTGCGTTCATCGACGTATGGCAAGTTACACAGGCAAAAGTGCACTTACACCGGCGGATCTACTATTACACGGGTGCAAGAGTTACACATGATTGCGCTGTTATTTTGCTGTCTGCCTGAGATTGCTCAATGGGATCTGCCAGGGCAGATGAGTGGTTGGACTGCGTTCAATCACACGTTGTACAAGCCTGGTTTACCATAACATCTAATGCAAAAAGTCTGATTTATATGATGTCATATTAATAAATATCCCAAGCCTGATATCCTTTCCAAGGGAATGCCCTACTGTAGGCTTACCAGATCCCCAACAGGGACAGAGTGCTAGACCTTTAGGAGAAGGAATGTGGGCAGGTGTAGCTTGTTAAACCCTTAGAGCACAATCCTAGGCATGTCTACTCAGAAGCAAGCCCCATTGTGTTCAGTGGGGCTTGCTTCTGAGTAGACACTGTGCTCTAAGGTTTAACAAGGTGCACCTGCCCACATTCCTTCTCCTAAAGGTCTAGTACTCTGTCCCGGTTGGGGATCTGGTAAACCTACCCTACTGAAATGAGTGTAACTAACTCCTGAATAAAGATAGCAGTTCAGTAGATAATTATTCTCAAGCAGATGCCAAAGAATATGCAATGCAGCCAAATCAAGCTATTAGGTTTCACATAAATCTTCATAGATCCCCCGGAAGAAGAGTTTGATGAACCCCCCCCCCCCAAAAAAAATTGCATATGCAAGTCAGTCCAATTAATAAAAGATGTAATTTTACTTACTTTCACTCTCCTTTGTAATGAAATATATATTTAAGAAAGGAATTGGGATATAGTTAGATATCATTGGAACTTATTTGCAGGTAATGCTTTTCAGGTTTCGGATTCAAACACGGTAATGCCTTGCTCTGATAGCAGTTAAGTGTTTTCCCCTAACCCTCACCCTCTGGGACAAAGATAGATGATGTTCTCTAGTCCCAAAAGACCCAAGAGCAATTTTCTCTAAGCGTGTGCACCGTGCCTTGTCCACCTAACAGGCGGCATCACTTCGCAGCATCACTTTTTTATTTATCTATTTCAGTGTATTGCACTTAAAGTAGAATAAGAAAAATACTAAAATAGCAAACTGGCCTGGAGGCTGAAAATCTGGCTTAGAGTAGACCATTAAAATTCCACCTGCCTGCTAGCTCTGATTATTTGGATATGTGAAAGAATGAGGAGTTACAGAAGAGGGAAACTTTTCTTTCTTTTTCTTCTTTATGGTGGGAGTCATTTTTTTAGGCTGATTCGGCAGCAGGGTTCCCATTTTCGTTGAGTTCACCCTGCCCTTCTGCTCCCCGGTCTTTGACAACAACCTCAGGTCAGCTGCAGCAATCCAGAAGACCGCGTCGGATGCGCAGAGTTCAGAACACCTAATAACAGCCAGCGTGCCGTTTCCTTCCACACCTTCCTTTCCAGCCAATCCCTCCTTACCGCACTCCTTGACCCCGCCCCTTTGCTTTCATCTCCGCCCCCCCTCCTCTCTCTCTCTCTCTGCCTACTGTATGCCTTGGCTCGCCCCACTTGAGCTCTATGGTTCTGTCCCAGAATCTCTATGGTCTTTACCTCTTCTGATGTCACTTCCTTCTTCCGGGAGGCTCTTTCTGGGTTCTGCGGCTCTGTTTCTAGGGCAACTGTCGTAACGAGTTGTCTGATCTTCTCCCCCCGCTTCTGTCAACTCCCTAGTGTCAAGCTCGCGTAAGTAGCGCAGCCGCGGGGTTGCTGCCTCCTCCGGCATCTTCAGTGAGGCGCCTCTAGTGGCCGCCATGCGAAGAAGCTCCTCGGCTTACAAGCACCGCTCTCCGGCTGGCAGCGGGGGGCCAAACCTGTCCTTCCACCTCTTCTCTCCCACCCTAGCTGGTTTTCCAGGCTGTAATGCCCCGGGAGGGGGGCTTAGGGTCAGTCCCTGAGCCTATTATTATATTACTATGGTTACTGCCGGTTTATATATATATATATATATATATAGCAGCACCGTTGTGCCTATGGTCAAGTCTTCACAGGATCAAAAGCAAGGGGGCAGAGCTCTGCCCCGAGGGTTTGCAGTATAACACTTGACACGGGATCGCAACTGGGCATGTCCCATGGGGAGGGGGATGGAGCCACCAGGAAGCAGAGGGTTGGTTTAATATTTTAAATGTTTAATGATACTTATTGTTTCTTAATAATCCATAGTAGGATAATGTCTTTCTTATGGTGGATTTTTTCATCTTCTAATGGACCATCATGGTGACCTATGATTTTATTGTTTCTTAAACAGCCAAGAACCTGGAAAATTAAAGGCTGGCAGAGTAGTCTATTTATTTAAATTAATTTTTATCCTACCTTTTCATTCAGATGCACAAAAAGAGCATAAAAATAATGATAAAAAGAGTGCTTCTCCTGAGTATGTGCAAAGTAAATCTCTACTTCCAACTTTGCTAGATGAATTCAGCGGAAACATTTCACAATAAAGGGGATGGTTTGAGATCTGGACCTCCTGGGAGTTTCTTTAATAGGGTGTGTGAAAGCAGCTAGGTACAGCTGTGTTGGCATCAATGTGCCTGGGTTGCATGCTCACAGTAGCCGAATATGAATTAGTAGTTGCTTATGCCCTTCAGCCACATCAAAAACTTTCCCACCCTTTTAATGCATTCTTATGGCTGATGGAACATGGTAATCTGCATTAGTGATAGAATAAAACCAGGGTAGAGGGGATATGAACAACTTGGGCTTAATTACTGTAGATAAAGTTGTGATCTTGTACATGTGATGAGAGGAAGAGAGAGGCAAGGAACTAAGGGTGTTTTTTTGTGGGGGGGGGGGTTAAAGACTTATGAACATTGGTCAATGTAAAGGGATAGGATGGCTTTAATGTTTGCTTTCTGCTTACTTACTTTCTTTCCACTCCCCCCTTCCCTGTAAACTGTTCCTTCACTGTGTACATTACCCCAGAGAAGCATGGAAAGGAAAAACATAATTCACTAGTTCTTTTTGGTTTGCTGTTTCTGTTCTGCATAACGTGGAAAGCCATTCTAACAGCGTTGTCCTATACATGTTTATTCAGAAGTGTAAGTCCCATTGTGTTTAATGGGACATATTCCCAGGAAAGCATTATAGGACTGAAGCCTATGCGATACTAAAATCTGCCACTTTCACCTTACTCCATCACCACCACCATTGTTTTATGGCCCCCGTTTACCAACCACACTGTCATTTTTGCATTGCTCCTCCTCATGCTTATTTCTCTTCATACAATAATGCAGGACCTATTAATGGATCACTAGGTTGTCAATAGTGGGTGAGCAGAATACTGAACCTGAATCCTTCAGATGTGATGCAAATATAAAATTGTTATGTTGCGTCGTCTTGGTAAAATGTGTAAAATACCTTTTGAGAAATATGTTTGCGCTCTCTTTGCCCTCCCGTCTAAACCTCACGTACATACTTAGTGCTGTGGCATGGCTATGCTGAAAATAGACTAGACACTCTTAAGCATTGTTAAATTTAAATGTAAACTTAAATGCTGTGTATTTGAGTTGAAATCTTCATCCTCTTTGCGGAAGAGTAATCAACCAAGATCTTTGTATCTGAAAAGTTCAAGCAAGGTTTTATTAGTTGCCCATAGAACTGTGTGGCTGGGGAAGGACTGTGTAGTGAGATATACACTTCTAATTGTACTCACTCGGCTCATGTACAGTCTTGAGACTCCTTTTCTTCTCTTTCTGTACAGCTTGATTCTGCAAGACAGATCAGTTTTAAAGAATGTCCACGCCTCCCCTAGCAGGAGCAGGAATGCCCCCTGGCCCATTTTCAGGAACCCAGGCTCAAGCTGCACGGGAAGTGAACACAGCTTCTCTGTGTCGCATTGGCCAAGAGACTGTGCAAGATATTGTATTTCGCACCATGGAAATCTTTCAGCTACTGAGAAATATGCAGGTGAGCAACAATAACTTCCTCAATACTATTCTGTTTTCCTCTCTGCGTAGTTCTTGAATTGGCTCTGTACATGTGTTTTTCCTATATTTCTTTCAAATTTCAGTACAATACTAATTTTCTTCTTTGCTCCATAAATAAGGTAATTATTATTCCAGATATGTGAGTGTATTGATTATAGCAGTTAATTTATACATGACCATGATATTGCATAATTTCACATACCAGTGCACAATTGATGATTTAATAGGATTTTTTTCAGAATTCTCACTAGCAACTTATTTTGGTTGGTTATAATTTTTCTTTGTTCTAGCTACTCTGTGGATTTTAAAAATGGTTCCGTCTTTAAACAGACAATACCTATTCCCATTGAACGTGCACAGAGTACCATAATTAAAGCTCCCACTCTTTCAGAAATGCAGCTGTTCTGTTGACAGTATGTCAGTAAGTGTATTGAATAACATTCGATGTATGGGCCTAGCATTTGACTGGAAGTGCATCTCTATACAAGTCTGCCTACCCACATCAATCCTCTACAGTGGCTCTGCTCTGGGGTCATATCCCTTATCAAATAATATCTTCAGGGGCTAGGAGCAGAGCCTTCTCAGAAGTAGTTATGGTTTTGTGGAGCTCTCTCCGAAAGTAAACCCACTTTTATTCTTTTGGAAGCATCAAAAACTGTTTTTGTTAGACGTCTTCCAGATAATCTTGTAACTTTTATAAGTTCTATTTTAAATCTTTAATAATTTTTATTGTGCTTTTTAGTTCAATCAATAATAATATTGAATAAGCCATAGTCAGAGCTCTGTAGGTAGCATTAATGACGGCACAATCCTATCCAACTTACACCATTTGGTATAACCAGCGGGGGAGGTCAGGGTGGGAGGCTTGGGAGGGGAGGGGAGATTTGAATCCCCCTTTGGAGGGGATTTGAATCCCCTTTCCGTTCTGGGGCCTTCCGTTCTCACTGCACTGCTGGTTACACTGGTGGTGTAAGTTGGATTGCGCTGTGAGTCTGTGTGTAGGTCAGGAATGTCCATGCTTGTTAGAAAGGTAACGCTTGTGTAATTTTTTTCACATGAACTTATTTTAGAGACTGTATTAATGTGACATTCGATTTGATTGTCTGTTTTCTTTTCTAAAATGTGACTATTCCAGCTTCCAAATGGTGTCACCTATCATACGGGCACTTATCAAGACAGATTAGGGAAGCTTCAAGAACACCTTCGTCAACTCTCAATACTTTTTAGAAAATTGAGATTAGTGTACGACAAGTGCAATGAAAATTGTGCAGGACTTGACCCAATTCCAATAGAGGTAAGTGGGAATGCAGATGTTTTGGTTATGTTTTATATTTAAATTTCACTGCTGCAAAGACATCCTGTCAACGTGCATTCCTTGCTCAGATTGGTACACTTTTAAAAAATCTGCATATTTCCAGTTAGTGCCTCTTAACAGTTGGGAGAAACGTTTCAAGGAGCATATAAATATTTGAGAAAGGTAACGATCGTGTTATAAACAAATAATTTTTTAAATTTTTTTTTAAAAAAAACACAGAGAAAAGGTAACCATCGTACGTTTCCTAAAATATCAAAGAACATATAATAGAAATGCAGTTCAAAAACTACTGGTGTTTCTGTACATTCATATTTTTCTTCACTGACTTGTTTGAGGACATAGAGTGGCTTTTCACTCCTTGTTCTGCAGGAAGTTCTCAGTATATCTTCTATAATGATTTTGTTCGCATTTTTAGCAACTCATTCCATATGTTGAAGAAGATAGCTCTAAACATGATGATCGAGGAGCGGCCAGCCAGCTTCAGTTTGCTAGTGAGGAGAGAAGGGAAATCATGGAAGTAAATAAGGTAATTTATTTATTCTTTGCACAAAACAGGTGTGGCCGATGAAGCATTCTTTCTTAGTGTTACTTGTACGTCCTAATACATACTTCTGACTTCTTGTGAAGAAATAACCCCTAGATCAATTACTGACTGTTCAGATTTAACAACAAACCTTAAGTTTCATGTTGTTATTAACATGCTGTATCAAGCCTTCTCACTCCCATGCACATGAAGGGAGGACATTTTGTTGTTTTGTTGTTTGTAATAAACTGCAGGTCCGTAGGAGGGCTGATTGGGAAATGGGGATTCAGCCTGTACTTACAGCTGTTAAGAAGTAGCACTTCTGTTCCTTTCCCCAGCTTTGCTCCTGGAGAATTGGATGGCAGCTGTGGCCAGGAGTGCCTTTGTGCAGCTGTGGCTCATGCAGCTGTATCTCTTGAGAAAGCAGACCAGGCTATTATTGTCACCCATGACTTACCATCTATCAGCATCTCACTTGGACAACTTCAGTGCACTCTACGTAGGGCTGCCTTGAATAGGCTTACCAGATCTCCAACCGGGACAGAGTGCTAGACCTTTAGGAGAAGGAATGTGGGCAGGTGTAGCTTGTTAAACCCTTAGAGCACAATCCTAGGCATGTCTACTCTGAAGCAAGCCCCATTGTGTTCAATAACACAGTAATAACAAACCAGGAAATCGATAGTAGCCGGTTTGTTAACTATGGTTTGTATAAATCCTAGTTTTCTAGGTTTGGCGGAGGGAGGACATTTCTGGTTTGTTACAAACAGAAACTTCAGATTTCCTCCCATCTCACACATTTGAGTCTGATGCTGCAGGGCATCCTCATAGCAAACTCACTGTTGTTGCCAATTAATCTATGAATCAGTTTAAGCGATTTGCCATTTCTCGTCAGTGCTTTGTTTCAACTTGTTGTGATTTTTATTTGTTTTTTTGTTTGGAAGAATTGCTGTGATCCTTATTGTTTTGGCCTAGTTTTGTCACAGCTTGAACACGTGCCTGCGTCTGTGAGACTGCAGCTGAGCTGTCACCGGCAGCCCTTATTGTGCCTCTTGCCTAATCTGTGTTAGAAGATTCTTGAAGCAGAGATTCCCCTTCCTTTACGTAGCACTTCCATTGGGTATCTGGAGGGCGAAAAATGGTTACTGCTGTAGAAAAGACTTGCGGGTTTCCTAAAAGTGGTCTGCACAGGGAATATTCCAAAGAGATTGTCAGCGCAATCCTGTGCAAGTCAAGGAGCCGAAGGTATCACAAAAGTGCCATAAGGCACTTTTGTGGCACTTCTAGAGTAAGCGGCGCCGGCGTGGAAGCCGGTGCCACTCACTCTGCTACCATTCCTGAAACTGGCTGCCGGACGCAGGTAAGTCCTGCGTCGGGTGGGGGAGGGCGGACCGGGGTGGCAGGGGAGGGGGCCATTGGCCGGTCCTGGCCTGGGAGGGGGCAGGGATATCAGTGTTGGGTTGCACCGATATCCAAAACTCTTTCCTGGGCCAGGCCGGCCTTAGACCTCCCCGGTTATGCACCAGCTCCAAAGCTCTGGTGCGTATCTGAGGAGGCCCATTAGGGCCTTCAGCGCTTACACCGGGGGAAGGGGACGAAGTTCCCCCAGGGTGAGCCTTGGCTGCGCTGGCGGGGCTGCATCCTGCACAGGATGCAGCGGCTGGCCATTTAGGCTGGCCACTTCAACTTGCACAGGATTGGTCTGCCCGTCCTATATCTGTTTTAAGGAGGATAGCCATATTAGTTAGTTAAAAGCAAAAAACAAAATTAAAAAAAACACCAAGAAGAATTTATGGTGACAAATGTTCATAAACGTTCATGCAAGAGAGACTTTTAGATGCATGAAGTGTTTCCTTGGTTGACACACAAACATGCATGTGCACACACTTTAAAAAAATGTATAACCAATGGGCCCCAAAGGCCATGAAGTATGATAGGTATATTTCTGTGCAAGGCTAACTTGAACTTTCCTTGGAAATGACACTGACAGTATTGCTTACATTTCATGGTCCTTTGGCCCTACTGTTTTCTCTTTACCTGTGTTTGTATAACACATCTGACAACTGAAGGGAACGCTTCATGTCTCTGACCATGTGGACTCTAGTCTCGAAAAGCTTATGCTGCCATTGGTGCCGTAAGACTCCTATAAAAGGGAGCCTAGAAAACTGAAGATTCCCTATATGCTTTTGACATTTAAGCTTCTGTTGCTGCCAGTGAGTGAGGAAAGGGAGGTTATGAAGCCCCATATTCCACGCAGGCCAGAAGAAAAAAAGGTACAGGGAGAAATGTGGCTTTAAAGATGAGCGACTGTCATTTTTCCTGTTTGCTGTAACCTAATTATCTATAGGAAGATGTAAATAGCACCCTTTTTATTCATAATTATATGCAGTCTTGAACTGTTAATATACTTCACTGTCTTTCATGGAGTTTATTGATAGCTTTATGACATGTTTTTGCCTTTGTTGTTGATTCTGAATGCTAGTTTGTTTGTTATCCTCTTTGGTATGATCTTGTAAGAGGAATTTCATAAATGTTTATGATGGAACCTAACCTCTTTCTTAAGATAAACATATTGATACATTGAGTTCTGTGCCTTGAAACTTCACTACCAACTTTTTTGTACTTTACTATCCTAATTTTAAAAATTATTGAACAGAACAGGTTGAGTTTTTCAAATTATGGCTGTGGATAATTTATAAACTTCTACAGATGAGGCTTTTTACAGCTCTCACTGATTTAACTTGGCTGCTGTCATATGCAAGAAACATAAATTAAACTTGTTACCAACTTGTTACTTGTTACTTCCTATTGAGATTGGCATGCCACCGATTGGCCAGCCAAACCTGTCTGTCTAGTAAAGGGGTGGGATGGAGAGACCAGGTGGTCTTTATTCCTCCAATCAGGTAACTAACTGTATGACATCAAACTTAGGTTACCTAAGTTCAAGCATAGTGGTGCTCCTGTGTGTTTTTGCCGGGTCTGCTGTGATATTTAGTGTTGGTTTGTGGAAGGCACATTCACTCTCTATCCAGTAAGTGCTGTGACCAGGATTCCTGGGACAATGTAAGGAGCTAACAATGGGGATTCTAGCTAAACCCATCCAGGGAATTTATTTTGCTTTGTTTGCTCTCTTTTACCCCAAGCATACTTGCTTTCAAACTTCTTGTGGGGTTTTGTGCTGTGCTCTTGAGTAGCATCTCAGCTCTATTTGCTGGGTGTTACTAGTTACTTTGTCTAATTTGGTCAAGCTTTTTCTTCGTGTCCATCCAGCCAAGTTCAGGCATTTTCTATCGGTCTACTTGCACTTTTCCAACCCCTGCTTTTCCTCATTTGTTTAATTCCTTTTCTTTTGGATTTGTAATAAACTAGTTATCTTTTGACTTTTGCCTGCCTAGTCCATGTTCACAGGTAATGCAGTAGGTTGTCATCAAGCACCATGGGATTGCTCTCAGATGCTACAGTGGTCTTGATTTTAAATAAGAACCCCTGGGGTTCTGGGGTCCTCTGGAAGGGTGTTTTTCCCCCCAGGCAGCCCACATCTGCCTGATCTCTTTGGCCTGGGATGGTGGCAGTGGATAGAATTACCAATTACTTCTCCATTTAGCTGGTGACCCTGTAGGAAGGGAGGGGTGTGTGCAGTAACTCTTGGTACAACCCCTGACAACTTGGTAAAGCACACCTGTGTGTTTGCCATACCTTGAAGTATGTACGTGGATGTGGTTTTCATACACTTGAAGCATCATCCATGTAGGCAGGGAAATTAGCATTCTGTGAAGTGGCCCAGACCACTGGCGTTGCTAGAGGTGGGGTGAGAACGGTAAGTCTTGCACAACAGTAACCGCTCTGTTCCATGGTGGAGTCTCCTGCGCATTGCCTTCGCCGCTCGACTGGTTCCGATGGAACCATGGAACAGAGCAGTTACCTCTGTGCAAGACTTAACAACATTCCACCCCACCTCTAGCAACGCCAGTGGCCCAGACGTAGCCACAGGGCAGAAGGCAATAGGTCATCTCATCTTGAATCAGTAACAGCCTCCAAACCATCATCAAGGGAAATCCTGTGTGCAGTGCAGTGCATTCTACTAGGGGCAAGTTCAGAAACCTGCGAGCATCTTCTTGTTGACTGTAATAGTTCGCTGTAAAATAATGTAATAAAATAAAATAATGCAGCGGTATAAACAGAGATTGCTGTAAAAGTGCATTGGATTTTGGTGTAGTGTTACCTGATTTTGAGAAAAGTTCTAGTGTTAACTATTGCACTGAGTTGACTGCTGCCATAGGCTCACAGTGTTACACATGATGTAAAAATGCCCTTTTGCCTTTCTGCCTTTTTCTTTAAAAATAAATAAATAAATAGTCCAGGGGACCCAATCTTGATTACATACCCCCTCCCACAGCAACTACAGGAAAAAGACAGACAGAAATGCACTTAATATCATGTTTGGCTAACTCTAAACTGAAGTTGAAACCGTATTCTGACGATAGTTCTGCTTGGGAACGTGGTAAAATAAGGAACTAGGAGCATAACTGTGGAAACTGCAAACATTACTTTTACTGTTGAGCTCTGGCATTCTGATTCATAATTTAGGCTCCTGGGAGAGAAGTTTGGGTATCGTTGTTGGGGGGGGGGGCAGATCATGGGTATCGGCTTTTGTCAACTAGGAGCTCTAATAAGCACGTGTAGGGTAACTGGAGTGAACTATACTTATTGTTTCTGTGCACTCTTCTGCCAGCAAAAGGGCCCAGTTCCATTTTACACTAAAGTGCTTTGACTTCGCTGGAATTCATAATTTGCCTTTTGTTGATGCTTAGTGTGGTGCTTTGGCAGCTCATTTCCCACCACCCCCATTTTAGTGCTTATGCTACATTTAAAACACCCAGACAGCAGGTGGCCTAGTACTGGTAAATGCTTTTCTGGAATGTCAGACCTTTGTATATTTGTATTCCGTGACCTAAGAATTTTTTTTGAAGCTGCCTAAAACCAGTCTTGTCACATCAGAGATCTTCACTGGTTCATTCCTTGTCAGCAGCATTCTACGGGTGGTGGTGGTGGAAATCACACAAATATTTTTGTCCCTGTTCATCAGTACCAGACAGCACGCTTGGTTTGTGTTGCTAATAGTCGCAAGCAATATTTTTTTTTCCCACATACAATGTGAAAATAACTCTGGAAGCCCACTGAGACATTCCCGTCATCATCTGAATAATTAAAATGTGTCAGTTTCTTTTGCCAGATGATTTCTTCTTAATTTTTTTCTTAAGGGGGGGGGAGGACAGCTAGAACTTACAGAACTTACAGTATTGGAAGCTATGGTTCTCTCCCTTCAGTTAGTCACATGAGATCAAATTCTCCAAATGTCAACATCTGCTTTTAATTAACTAATTATTAACAATATATGCAGTCAGTCCACATCTTACACAAGGGCTACGTTCCAAGGGTGGCGCGCAAACCAAAATCATGTATCGTCAAAACACTTAATTCTAGATCTGAGGCTTTCATGGCCCGCTATTATCTTCTGATTTTCAAGGTTTACGGGTGAATAAGCCATGTGTAGAATTTTAATTCCAGCTGAAGTAGAAATTATTCAGAACTGTCCGTGGTTTTACAAAGTTCCCCACGTACAGACAAGAAACAATTAAAACCTAAAGCTAAAAATACTCCGTTTCGCTTCTAAAACAAGAAACATTTTCTAGGAAAAAATCCATAGATTATTAGGTGAACGTCAAAACACTCTTAATTCAATAAATGCATACTGTCTCTTTAAGAATTAAAAGCACAATACGACATAAAACACACATTACTAAATTCAGTAATTCTTTTAAGAATTAAAAGCACAGCATAAGCATGTGGGAACTGAGGGGACATTATATTGAATATTGCTTGTCTTCCACTGGCACATATGCAAACCCTCTGAGATATGATGTGATGGGAAGAAGAGTGGGCAAGGAGACCAGTGAAGGAACGAGATGGGAAGCACAGCAGTGGTGGCGGCGGCATCCTCTCTCTTGCCTCGGAGCGCTTTACGCTGAAGGCCCCTGTCTCTAAGTGGGAAATGGGCATCCCTAGTTGTGGACTGTTTTCCTTGCATGAAATAGTGCAGAGGTAACGTGGGATGCGTACATTATAGTGCTGTTCATATATCGCCCATGTCAGCTGCTTTGTGCATCAATGCCATTGTAACTATATTGCAGCTAATAACAATTGTGTGGTTGTACATATTCTCATGACAGGTGTTAACAGTGTTGGTGGTAAACAACTGGCATTGAGAGCCAGGATGGTGTAGTGGTTCAGGAGCCGGACGTAGACCTGGAAGATCCAGGTTCAAATCCCCGCTCAGCTATGAAGTTTCCTGGGTGTCCCTGAGTCACTCACTATCAGCCACACCTACCTCACAGGGTTGTTGTGATGACAGAAGGAGGGAAGGAACTATCTACCCCACCCTGAGCTCTTTGGAGGGAGGGTGGCACAAAAATGTGAAAAATAAACAATAAATCAAATAACAGCATTTGTAATGAAACGAATGGGTATATGAATCCAAATGCATGCATTGTATTCTAAAGCTGAAAAAAGGAATAGAAATCAGTAAGGAAAAAGGGTTACCTGACCTCCTTTGGGGGGGGGGAATCAATATTATAAAGGTAGTTTATAATATTTCTAAAGAAGATAAATATTTCTTTACCCAGCGTGTAATTCATCTGTGGAACTCCTTGCCACAGGATGTGGTGATGGCACCTGGCCTAGATGCCTTTAAAAGGGGTTTGGACAGATTCATGAAGGAAAAGACCATCACAGGTTACAAGCCATAAGCAACCTCCTGGTTTTAGAAGTGGGTTTTCTCTGTGCCAGGTGCAAGGGAGTGTCAACGGGAAACAGGTTATCTTGTTGGCTGTGTGCTCCCTGAGGCATCTGGTGGGGCCACTGTGTGATACAGGAAGCTGGACTAAATGGGCTGTTGGCCTGATCCAGCAGGGCTCTTCTTATGTTCTTATGTAGTTTACGTACTCTCTTCAGCTGAAATAGTTCTTAAATCATATACTCCTGGATAGCTCTATTACCCCACTAGGGCTTCTTGTAAGTAAGTAGTTTCTAGATTGCCTTGTTAAGTTATTAGGACTTCAGAGAAATGGGTTGTTGTTGTTGTTTTTAAACCACTAACGGATTTTCTTTTATATCTTTAAAAGGCACCTCCCTAGCACACTCCAAATATGGCAAAATATTCAGAAAAGGAAAGGTAGAAACCTTGTAGGGTTCTACTCTCAAAAGCTCTTAAGAAGAAGAAAAGAAAATTGTCCAGGCAACCTGAGTTTATTGCCCCCAAACACACACTATTTTCTTCTTTCACCCTAAAATTGGGAAAATAGGTGTCTCATTGTAACTTTGCTGCAGGGGCTTTATTCCAAGTTGCTGCCACTGAAGCATAACTAAGCTTGGCACTTAGAAATGGTGTAAATACATAGCTACTTTTATACATTTGACTGTTTTGAAGGAAGACCTTGTGCGTATAATTTTGGTGGCAGGCTTGGCAAGTAGATAGTCTTTGCAGTTTCTGTGCATTTACTCAACTTACACAGCTGTCATTTACAAGAGGAAAAATGATATGGTGTAGAGCAGGGGTGGCCAACCTTCCACCATTAGGGCTACTGTTTTCTTAAGAGTTGTGTAGAAGACAGAATCTTGGCAGCTGCAAGTACTGATGGTGCTGCTAAAGCAGCTGCACCTGCTGAAATGCCCTCACATATCCAACCATTTAAAGGGCCAGCATTCATGTTGAAAGGTTGGCCACCACTGGTGTAGAGAGAGAGAAAGAGAAATTTTAGAACAGCAAATGTAAGTTTGCAGTGTTCCAGCAAGATGGTGAGTCAGTACTTCAGTGCGAAACTGGAAATGTGAATCAAACAATAAAAGCACAGCAAAAATATCAATCGACTATACCTGATAGATATATCACGCACACACCATGCCTCCTGTAGCATTGCTGTAGGGTTCTCGGAGCAGGGACCATGGCTACCATCTGGTAAGAGCAGCAGTAGGAACACCTGATGAACTCGGGGGATGATCTGTAGGAGACCTGTTCTGTCCAGTACCCCCTTCTCCCTGCCACCTTTCAGGGGGCCAAGAAACCAAGAGGGGCCAAGAAACCACATAATCCCACTGTCTGATACCACTGACAGCACATGGTAGTCCAGCTCTGCCAATGTGAGGGTTGCATGATCCACCTACAGTATCAGTCTCATTTTATTTTTGTGTGTGTTTATTTAACTTCTGTATTGCACCTCTACCATGCTTCTGTCTTGAGTATTGTTTCTATGCAGGCAACATCCAGAGCCATTGCATTGACCCAATGGCTTCTATATAAGCCTCCCTATGAAGAGTGAGGCCATTATACTCTTGCCTCCTAGGCAGAGACTCGCATTCCCTATATGCTCAGAACAGCAGGAAGTCTTTCAAACTACCACACTGATGTTTTGTATTTGAGAGCTCCTAGAGATGTCATTTTCCTTTAGAGTATACTGTATGTACTGTTGTCTGGCAAAGCAAAGGCAACGATGTGACTTTTAACAATCCAGTTCTGCGCCAAGGGTTTGAAGGTTGCTCTGTATTTTTAAATATGTGGTATTTGGGTGTATACTATAATATAGAATATGTTTAAAATACATCCAATGTAGTGTGCCATCAAGTCAGTAACTGCCATGGCATATTCTGCCATGCTCAGAAGCATTTTCTCCATGCTGTGAACAATGCCAAGTGTTCCAACAACAAAATAAAAAGCGCTGGAAGCCATGAAGTTTAAAAGTCACAGCATGGTGCAGACTTCTTTTCACAGTTCAGAGACAATCCCAGAGGGACAGTTCACAGGCAAAGCCAAGCAGAATGTAGCACTAAAGTCTGAAGAGTTACACCCCGGGAAGTACATTCATAATGTAAAATGCGCCTGAATTGGCCTCGCTTCTGCCTTCTATAGCAAATCCAAATTTGAGCAGCCAAGCTAGGAGGAGAGAGACTATACAGCCCAACCAAATTAAACCTTATTACTTTTTGACTGAATATAAAATGGCTTCTGGGGAGTGGGTGGGGAAATGGGGATGAAATTCTTTATGTAGAACAACCTAAGTAACATCACACTGTGAGACGAAAATTGCAAATATCAGAATTCTAACTGGGCATGTAGTCACAGCGGTAGTGTAGACTGAGCAATAATTCCTGATCTTGTCAAAATCAAAACACTCTTTGATACCATTTCACGGTCGTGTAAAACACAGTTCTTTGGTAATCTTTTTAGTTCTTGGCAGTACTGACCATGGATGTGAACTCCTTGTGTAGTCGTTATGGAGATGGGCTTGTTCTGTGGTCCTAGTTAAGGTAAAGGTATCCCCTGCTCGAAAGCCAGTCATGTCCGACTCTAGGGTGCAGTGCTCATCTCTGTTTCTAAGGCCACAGAGCCAGCGCTGTTCGAAGACGCTTCCGTGGTCATGTGGCCGGCATGCTAATGGAACGCTTTTACCTTCCCGCCGCAGCGGTACCTACTTATCTACTTGCAATTTCTTGCTTTCGAACTGCTAGGTTGGCAGGAGCTGGGACAGGAGACAGGAACTCACTCCGTCACGCGTGACGTCACGGTCTCAATCTGCTGTCCTACCGACCTACCGGTCTGCAGTTCAGCGTCTTAACCACTAAGCCACCCTGGCCCCAGTGTGGTCCTCGTTAGCAACCTTGTATAAAGAAAGGATTGACCTTGATAGGTGCAAGTCTTGCTTGTCAAACTGATATGTTTAAGAAATCAAGAAAAGCACACAATTGTGGTTAGGCTTCTGTAATGAATACTGTACATTTAATTTAGAAAAAAATGCTATATTTTCACATGGTAAACAATCGGGTAAATGCAGGTACAAGCTATGTGTGTTACAGCTGAAGAGGATAACCTCTTGTGGATGGTTGAAAAGCCAGGTACAAATCAACCAGACTGTCGTTAGTATTCTACTTACTGTATATTCCAGTTCTAAGTTTTATTTGTGAATTTCTCAACATTGATAGAAATTGGTATGATTTTTTAGTCAGAAAATTAGGCATTTTTACTCAAGGGGATTAATTTATCATAAATCAAGCTTGAAATGTACATTGGCAAATTGGCAAAGCTATTTGGGAGGCTGGCACAGCTCTTTTTCATGGTTTCACATACCACTAATAATCTTCCAGGCAGTCCAATCTTGCCTAAGTATCCAGCGAGTGGCCCAGGATCTTATCCCCGTTCCCTGGGGTCTCCTCGCAGGAAGGAGACGTTTGTCCCCTTCCCCCAGTGTAATGCGGGGAGGCCCCAATGGGCCTCCTCGAATTTCCACCAGCTATTTAGCTGGCGGAAGTTGGAGGAGGCCGTCTAAAGGCCGCGCCGGCCTGGGAAGGGGACGGGGATATGGTGGTCGCCATTCCGGTCCCCCCAGGCCAGCTTGGCCAATGGCCCCCCTCCTTCACCGCCCAGATTACTCCCGCGCCCGCCAGGGGTTCGCTTACCTGATCTGGCGGCAGAGTGAGGGCGGCCGGCCTCCATGCCAGCTGCCCTTGCTCTCCAGTCGTCGCGAACGTGCTTTATGAATTTTAGTCCGGATTGCACCGTAAACATCCTTCTTGCCCAAAGTATGTTAACTTCACATCAGTATGTCTATTCTCCCGGGCCTTAATCAAGGTATACTCACTAATATAGAAACACAGTCTTACTGGAATAAGAGATTTGCTCCTGTGTGTCAGTAGCTACAAATGGAAATTACATAGTCTGCTGCGGGTGATCACGTTTCAGTGCAAAATGTGCCAATAGAAAAGTGTATTCCTATAAAATGTCCTAATGTAACTCATTGCTTTTTCTAGTCAAGCTCATCAGCTGTTAATCTGGCATCTATTACCTTGAACTGTTTCTTTGGCACTGAGTAATAGACTTCTGTGCTGGTCTACATTCTACCATTTTCCTAATTTAAAATTCAAAATATGTGGCCTGGACAAACATCCATGTTGACAAACTTTTTCTTTTCACAGAAACTGAAACAGAAGAATCAACAGCTGAAGCAAATTATGGATCAATTACGGAATCTCATTTGGGACATAAATGCTATGTTGGCAATGAGAAATTGAAATATGTTTTCCTTTCTTCATATTGATTTTGTTAGAAAAAGCCGTATGTTCTGAGAAGTGCCTGTTTCTTCTGCACTCTATTAGTCTTCTGAAATGTTTAAACCTATGTACAGTTTATATGTATAAAAATTAGAGGTGCTGTATGTATACAATATTTGTAACTCATTGGTTATATTTTGACAAAGTGTTTAAGACTTGTGAATTGTGCATAGTCAATTTAGTATGAAAATTAAGCTTTATTTTTTGAAAGAAGGTGGGGCACCTTTGGCAACATTATCCTATATCCCTTTCCATTTAAACTGAATTTCAAGAAAAAAGAAAATAGCTATACAAAAAGAGACCGAGGGCCTATCCAACTTTCCAGTGCCAATGCAGCTACAAAATGAACTTTCCCTTAAGTTGAGGAGGCCTCCTTGACATCCGTTTCTCCCCCCCCCCCCCCAGCATGCAGCTCACATTTGTTTCAGCGCTGGAAAGATGGATAGGATTGGGCCCTCCATCCATTGTTGCCAATAGAATTTGTGCTGAAACTATCCATGCATTTTTTATTTATGTATTTGGTTTTGCTAGTGTCCGGGGCGGGGGTGGGGGCTTTTGTTGGTCTCTTTCAAGGAGTGCAAACTTTGTATAATTAAACTGAGACAGCTGGAATCTGCTCATCTGTAATACTTCCTCTGTGATGATGACTAAAAGTGCTAAGTCTCTAACAAAAATAAGAGTTTAAAATATCCAAAGATGCTTTAGGACTAGTTTGATCTTCAGAAATAAGTCAGTGTTTCAAATTTGATCACCATTTTGACCAAAAAAAAAGTATTTTCTTTTTTCCAACTTTTAAGGAAAAACATGCTTTGTTTTTTCACTTGCTTTTAGAAAGTAACAACTTCTAGAGGGACAGCCATGTCAATTGGTTGCAACAAAATTGGAGTCCTGTGACACACTAAAGGCTGACCTACACCAAATCCATTTGCGTTTGTGGGGTCGTGAGCATAGGGGACAGGACGCCTCACACCGAGACGCTGCCCTGGCTCCACCGACTCCTGCTGCCACCACAAGTGCACTCCGATTGGCTGAAAGCCCCCTCTCATCCCATTGGTGAAACACTTCGCTCCACGTCCTGCCCTCACTTTCTTCTGATTGGCTGAATACGGCCAAACATCAACATGATCCATGACCGATCACAACGGAACTAGGGAGAGCACCACTCTCCCGGGTTCAGTGGCAATCGGATAAAAAGGAAGCCACATCGCTCTGCACGTGCCCGGGACACGCTGGAATTCGTGCAGTGTAGGTCAGCCTTAAAGACTAATTGATTTGTTGTAGAATAAGCTTTTTGTGGGCCAGAGTGCTCTCTGTCAGTTGTAGGACTACACACATACAAGTTTATGCCACAGTAAAACTGATAAGGCTTTAAGGAGCTTCACGACTCATGGTTGTTTCTGAAAAATATCCTTGAAGATCTCTAAAGGTTGAAGTGCGTTGACCCATTTATTTATTTATTTATTACACACGCACACAGTCTTCTGCAGTACCTTTGCCTATTTTTGTCTTGCTTTTGTTGCGGATTGGTATTGCTTTCTTGTTTCTGGACTCACAAGCAGCCAGAAAACTTCCTTTTAAATGTGGTTACTGCTGAAGTCCACTTCAAGTTGGTGTTTGATGGAACTTGAAACTCAATCCGGCAGCTAGCTCCTGTGTCTGAAGTGCATGGTGATACCACTTCTTGATTATCGCAGTAAACAAATGCCGCCTAAAGGCCAGAAGACCCTGCTGTCTTTTGGACAAACAGAAGTTTCCTGTTCACTTCAGTCTTGAGAATAAATCAGCATGTGCAGACCAACTGTATGTGTTGTGGGTTTTGTAATAAGACAAAGTAGGGTATACATCTTGAAAATATACGTACAGAGCTGTCCTCAATATGAAGTGCACTGAGTAAGCAAGAAGGCTCTTTTGCTTAATTTGTTTGTGTAAATCTCCTTGAATCCTGTGGGTCTTATTTCAGAATAAACATGCATAAGATTAGGCCATAAGACTTGTCATGACATTTCATGTGTGTTCTATTTCTCTTTCTGTGCGGTTTTCCCTGTTTTCCCTGTGGAATTCTGTGTGTGTCTCATGGTTGAGTCCTTTTCCCCCTCCCCTTGCCTCTTGCTAGCAAAGCGTTTTCAGAGATTCTGTGTCTGCTGAAACTTCATTTGCATCTCACTTCCTACTGAAAACCCAGGAATGTCTCTGTTTACTGCTAGCTGATCTCCAGGCAGGGAAAAGGTAGTGATCAGGTTTCAAGAGGCTAGCGCTCCCTAATCAGGTAACGGATGACGGATGACGTCACTTCAGCCGAGGGGGGTAAAGAATTGTCAT
The DNA here is from genome assembly GCA_026170595.1 of Plestiodon gilberti rubricaudatus. NCBI lineage: Eukaryota > Metazoa > Chordata > Lepidosauria > Squamata > Scincidae > Plestiodon > Plestiodon gilberti. Next base: position 15,886,135 of record JANXHW010000004.1, on the reverse strand, counting down.
GTCTTCTCGTTCTGCAGGCGCTACTGTAAGCATGATTTTAATAGAGACCCCCTCAGGTTCAGTATTGTTCTAGGAGGGGGGTTCTGCCCATGGAGCCCCTCTGGCTAGCCTGATCTCCTGGGCTGGTGGCAGCGGATTCAAACTACCAAGGCTACCCTGGTAAGCTGTGTGCCCAAACAAGGGGAAGAGAGGGGAATGTTAAGGGAGTGAGCATGCTACAATAGGCGCTACTGCCCTGGATCAGCATGCCGTCGCTGGCTGCCCCTCTCTGAACCCTGACAAGACTACTTTCTCTTGGCTGATTTTACTTCATAGTTATAAAGTAATAGTCTTTCAGATTATGACGGTTGACAAATCTAAATTTCTGGCTTTCTGCTTTGATATGAAACTCAATCAACTATAAATTGAACCATCTGGATTTGTTTTTACTGAGCATTCTTCTCACTGTACATGCATTCTGCACTATATTGGTTTCCCATGTGTTATATAAATAATGAAATAAGCAGAGATACTTGGGGTGTTTGAATATAGTTGATCCTATCTTGGGCTTCAATTAAATATCCTTCAGGTCTTTCTAGAGTTCTGATAATCCTCTAGCATGGACTCTGTTCTGTTTATCTTATGGGTACCCTCTTCTTTATCCAAGTAACTTGGGGTAGCATACATGGAATTAGTATTACGTGGAATTTTATCCTTGCAACAACCCCATGTGGTAGGTAAGTATCATCTGAGTGGTCCTGGCTCACCCCTAGACCTTGGTACCTCAGAATGCATCTCTACCTACCCATCCTGCATGCAACCTGCCACACGGAGGGCTTAGCCTAGCGCTTGACCCCAACTACCCCAAAACCAGGCCAGAAGGCTCAAACGTCCCTGCTGCCAGTCCCTGAGGAAAATATCAGCACCAGCCATGGAGAGGTGGATGCCATTGCGCCTAAACAGGGCTGACGAAGTATCAACAATATCAGGGTGAGCGATAGTCGCTCCACCCTATGCATTGAAGACCTTCCTCATTTAAATGTTCACCTTGCGCTGAGCAATGTCAACATGGCGCGGGTGAAATGCCTGCCGCCGAGCCCGGAAATGGGACACGGATGTGGCGGCTGACGTCCTCGCCCCCTCCCGGGCCAGCTTGGACAACAGCCGCCCTCCCTACCCTTGCACCCGCTGGCAGGAGACTTACCTTTTCCGGCGGCAGCTGAGTTGTTTCGGCGGTGGAGTGAGGGCTGCCGGCCTCTGTGCCAGCAGCTCTTACTCTAGAGTCATCGCAAACGTGCTTTACAGCACACTTGCGACAGTTTAGACTGGTGGAGCACGCGCGCAACGCCGGTTTAAAGGTAGCGTGGATTGCGCTGTCACTCTATTGCTTTTTAAGTTGGTATGGCCATTCAGTTTCTAAATGTTAATGGGGAGATGGTGCCTCACACAATTGTCCCCATCACAGGAGATGGAGCCTACCTGTTTTGGTCCTTCTCCTATCTCATGTATGACACTCACCTAATGGCTAGGGAGGTGTGTGAGCTCATCCTGAGGCACGTGGTGGACAACTGGGAGGAGTTCTCCATCATGTCCCACGACGGCGAGGGGGACAACTATCATTTGATGGAACCATGACTTTTAATAATTGCAGGGTGTTGCTTGACATTGGGAAGTTGTGCTACATTTAAAAGGTTCATTGCAATCAAAGGAAAGTTTATTGGAGTCAAAATGGATTTAAAGTACTTACATCCCATAGCGAAGCACGGGCATCACGCTAGTAGTATATACAAATCACGTTGTCTTGATGGTATGCCTCAGAGTGCTATGGGAATTTGTAAACCGCTGCCACCACTCCCCTAAAACTAATTTTATGCAATCCCATGCAACTAGGGAAGTAAAGCAATAGGAAAGGGAAACAGATAGCTCCTTTTAAAATTGCTGTTAAATAACTTACAGCTTGATCCTAGGCATGTTTACAAAGAAGTAAGTCTCACTGTGTTCAATGTGGGACTTCCACCCAGGAGCGTCAACTCAGATCTTTAATTAAACAAACAAAAGGGATGTGAAAAACGAAAGTCACCGCATAACTCTGAACTTTAATAAAACAGTAACTCCACTGCAGTCAACTGCATTTTTTTTGGATTTATGGCATCATAACTGGAAGCAGAATTTGATTTCATTTGTTTATTCATAAGGCACAGATTTTACCAGCAAAGAGAAATAGCTAGCGAACTTCCACAGAGTCATTTATGTTTTAAATGCTAACAGGATAAGTTTGCACAAAAAGCCTCCGTGTGTATAACTGCCTACAAGTCAGGTCACTTCCGCCTGGAGCCATTTGATCCTTCCCGCGCTTTTTGGCTTATATTTACAGAAGGCGAACTGAGGACATCACCATCTTTGATCTTTTGGGATCCATCCTATGAAGAGGTTCCAAGTTCCTGGAACGAAACGTTGGGCTAAAAGTAACCTTGGATTTTTAATGTATCTTTGTTCCGTCTGCGGCTGCCTGTCACGGAAACCCGCAAACGGTTTTTTGAGGACTTTTAAAGTTCAAGCTTTTTTACTACATGGCATCTATACCCGTATCTGTGAAACATTGTGTGCCTACTGCAGTGGTTCTCAAACTTTTTAGCAGCGGGACCCACTTTTTAAAATGATACTCTTATCGAGACCCACCTAGCTTTACGAGACGCTCAAACATTTATCTCCCTATATTTACACAAGCTTGCAAACTGCAGGAGCTCAGCTACTAACAGGGCAATTAGAAGCTATCTAGCAAACTGCAGGATCTCAGCTCTTTGAAGGGCAATTAGCAGCTATCTGATTTTTGAATAGCCTCAGGGCTTGTGGCAATTATCTGATCTTTCCATCACCTGGGACCCACCAGAAATCAGGTTGTGACCCACCAAGTGGGTCCCTACCCACAGTTTGAGAACCACTGGCCTACTGTACTTGACTTGAAGAGCAAATCGCTGGATTCTATAATGCTGGTCTTGATCCCTGTTCGATGTGCATGAACTGAAGGTACATGATGCACCACCTTTACTAAAGGGAAGCAGCAACCTTCTCTGCTTACCCTGGGTGGGAGATTGCGTGGGAACACTATATACGTCATGTTGAGTTCCGACATGGAAGGAAGGCAGTGTATCAATATAATAAATGCATGTGGCATTACCACAGTTCAGGATGTTCCTCATTTAGCATGTAATTCTACACCTAAATCAGTGTATAGATATCATTTAGCATGCTTTCTCTCCACTCTCACTCCACCATCGAAGCGACCCAGCCACTGCTGGAGAAGGTAAGTCTCCCACCTGTGGGTGCAAGGGTAGGCCGGGCGGTGAGGGAGGGCGGTGGTTGTCCGAGCCGGCCCGGGAGGGGGCGGGGATGTCGGCCGCCACATCACCGTCCCATTTCCGGGCTCGGCGGCAGGCATTTCACCCGCACCATGTTGACATTGCTCAGCGCAAGGTGAACATTTAAATGAGGAAGGTCTTCAATGCACAGGGTGGAGTGACTATCGCTCACCCTGATATTGTTTATACTTAGCCAGCCCTGTTTAGGCGCAATGGCATCCACCTCCGTGACAGATCAGGAGAGAGATCTTGGGGTGCTGGTGGACAGGTCGATGAAAGTGTTGACCCAGTGTGCGGCGGCCATGAAGAAGGCCAATTCCATGCTCGGGATCATTAAAAAAAGGGATTGAGAATAAAACTGCCAATATCATTATGCCCTTGTACAAATTGATGGTAAAGCCACATCTGGAGTATTGCGTCCAGTTCTGATCACCACAACTCAAAAAGGATATAGTTGAATTGTTTTAATTCTTGATTTTAAATGTATATATGTATTTTAATGTTTTTATTGTAAGCCGCCTTGGTTGCCCTTGTGGGAGAAAGGCGGGGTATAAATTCTAGAAATAAATAAATAAATAAATAAATAAATAAAAGGTGCAGAAAAGAGCGACCAGAATGATTTGTGGGCTGGAGCACCTCCCTTATGAGGAAAGGCTACAGCGTTTGGGGCTTTTCAGTCTAGAAAAAAGGCGCCTGAGGGGGGACATGATTGAGACATATAAAATTATGCATGGGATGGAGAGGTGAAATTCTTCTCCCTCTCGCACAACACCAGAACCAGGGGACATGCACTAAAGTTGAGTGGAGGGAAAGTTAGAATGGACAAAAGACAATATTTCTTTATCCAGTGTGTAATTAATCTGTGGAACTTCTTGCCACAGGATGTGGTGATGGCACCTGGCCTAGACTCCTTTAAAAGGGTTTGGATAGATTCATAGAGGGAAAAGTCCATCACAGGTTACAAGCCATAAGCAACCTCCTAGTTTTAGAAGTACAGTAGGTTATCTCTGTATGCCAGGTGCAAGGGAGTGACAACAGGGAAACAGGTTATATTGTTGACTGTGTGCTCCCTGAGGCATCTGGTGGGGCCACTGTGAGATATAGGAAGCTGGACTAGATGGGCCTTTGGCCTGATCCAGCACGGCTCTTATGTTCTTAATATGGGAGAAGTTGCCCAGAAAATAAGAAAAAGTAAGCAAGGAAATGATTGTGGAAGAAAGTGCATAATTTCACTCTGCAAAATCTAGGTGTACAGCAATCCCCCAATAAAACATCACCACATAAACTGTAATAGAGAGATTGTGAGTGAGAGGTACTCAGCAGTCACAACTATGCGTGAGCATCTTAGGAGCTCTACACATGTTTATTATTTTTGAACTGTATCAATGTACTTTTCTCCTACAAGCTGCATTCCTTTGAACGAGCTAGAATGTGGATGAATGTTCAGGATTGTTTGGAGAGCCAAATTCAGATGGGTCCACAATGACACCGAGAGGCCAAGATACCAGTTTTCTAAGTCAGGAATGCTGCGAGGCATTATTAGAGTCATGTTTCAGGGCCAAATCTCCAGCGGTTGTCAACTGACGTCACTGCCTTGACTTCTGGCCCCCTATGCCTTAATTAGTGGTGGAAGCTTTAGCCGTTTTGCTGCCAGACTTGGCATTCAATGTCACAAAGTCAATGGGTTCAGTACCAGGAGTATGCCCTGCGCATGCCAATATTAGCAAGGTCAGGCCATTCTTTAACACCCGTGCAAAAGGTGTTTGCAAATGTAGGAAAAGGCATCTCTCGTCTTTAACATTATCCTTGGTTGGGGACAGTGAATGCTTGCAAAACAGCACATGTCAGCTAGGCTCTGACAAACAAAGTCCTTGGACATATAATACGGGGACAAAAGTTCAGACATTGCTCCGGCACATCTCAATACAAAAGGTGCTCTGTTCACTAAGTCAAAGAGCTGAGTTGGTTTCTTAGTGAATCGGGCTCATTTTTTTGCTACTTCGTTCCCTGTTTGGCATCCACATGGCCCAGACATATGGCCAACCAGCACCTTTTCAGTGTAACTTTCCAATTTTCGTGAAATGTGTGCTTGTATTCTGCCAACGTAGCATGTAGGCCTCTGGAAGTATACGCATCGAAGCGTCGAGCTGAGAGGAGCATGGCTGAACTCCTGCTGGCCTGAGTCACGCTGGTGCTCAATTTGGCTGGAACCTTTTCAGGCAGAATTCAAGCTACATTGGTTGAATGAGGGATTTGTCGACAGTGGCTAACTTGTTCTATGCATTCCTGATGTTCAAGGCAAGCCTCGGAGCATCCCAAGCGTACAGGTAAAATGTACCATTACATATATAAGAATCTTCTCTACTGAAGAGGAATATAGGGCTGGTGCCAGCACTGGAGTGATATGGAAAGGATGCCAGAAATGATAAGAGGCCCAATGAGAATCTATCCTTCCCCTGCAGTGAGATATCTTGCTTAGCAGTAGTTCACGTAACAGGAGTTCACTGCTGGAGCAGTACCAGTAAGTGTCTTTTATCCAGTAGTGTACTGTGGTACAGTGAGAGAAGACTAGCTGGTCCTTCTTTGGTCGGCTCAGTTGGAGGAGGGTTGAGAAAGGCAGGAAAGGTGGCATTACCTTCATCTGCTGCTTGTGGGCTTCCAGGGACATGTGGTTGGCTGTGAGAAACAGGATGCTGGAGTTGGTAGACCTTTTGTCTAAGCCAGGGGTGGCCAACTTTTCAACAGGAATGCTGCTGGATCTTTATTGGTTGTATAGATTAGGGCATTTCAGCAATTGCAGCTGCCAAGATTCTGTCTTCTACACAACTCTTAAGAACACAGAGGCCCTAATGATGGAAGGTTGGCCACCTCTGGTCTAAGCCAACAGGGCTTATGTTCTTCCTTCTCCCCCCTCTCCTCTCCACAACCACCAAGTACTTTTAAATGCTTTAAAAAGAGGATACCAAATTGTGCTGAACAGGTACCAGACTCTGTTACCTTATTTGTAGTTGCTTATTTGTAGTTATGCAATGCAATGCAATGCAGGGTTGAATGAATCGCAAGCCAGAATCAAGATTGCCGAGAGAAATATCAACAACCTCAGATATGCAGACAATACCACCCTAATGGAAGAAAGTGAAGAAGAACTAAATAGCCTCTTGATGAGGGTGAAAGGGGAGAGTGCAAAAGTTGGCTTGAAACTCAACATTAATAAAACTAAGATCATGGCATCTGGTCCCATCAATTCCTGGCAAATAGAAGGGGCAGAAATGGAAGCAGTAACAGATTTTACTTTTTTGGGCTCCAAGATCACTGCAGACGGAGACAGCAGCCATGAAATTAAAAGACGCTTACTCCTTGGAAGGAAAGCTATGGCAAACTTAGACAGCATAATAAAAAGCAGAGATATCACCATGCCAACAAAAGTTTGTATAGTCAGGGCGATGGTGTTCCCAGTAGCAATGCATGGTTGCGAGAGTTGGACCATAAGGAAGGCTGAGCGCCGAAGAATAGATGCTTTCGAATTGTGGTGCTGGAGAAGACTCCTGAGAGTCCCTTGGACTGCTAGGAGATCAAATCAGTCCATCCTAAATGAAATCAACCCTGACTGTTCCCTGGAAGGACAGGTACTGAGGGCTGCTGAAGCTCAAATATTTTGGCCATCTAATGCGAAGAGAGGACTCTCTGGAGAAGACTCTGATGCTGGGAAAGACTGAAGGCAAAAGGAGAAGGGGAAGGATGAGATGGTTAGACAGCATCACCGATGCAATGAACATGAAAATGAGCAAACTCAGGAAGATAGTGGAGGACAGGAAGGTCTGGCGGGATGTGGTTCATGGGATCACGAAGGGTCGGACACGACTTAATGATTGAACAACAACAAGTTCTGCAATATTGCCAGAGATACAATCTACCCAATCCTGGTGAGTATGAATGAGTTAACACGCATGCAAAACACACACAGAAAAAGAAATTAAAAACCATCAACAGACCAAATATTTCTCCCTATTCCTCCCCCGGCACACTGTTCCTCAACTTGCTCTATTTGCACCCTCTCACACCTAGTGGTGGCCGTTGTGGTCCCAACTAAAATAGCTCTTAAGAGAGAGCAGAGCAAAATGTGACCAATCCAATAGAGAATATCAAAACACATTTACCTTCACAGTCCTAAACGGTTTAGGGCCCAGGTAGTTGAAGAACTCTTTTTCCCTTTATGAAGCTGCCTGACCCCCAGAACTCTCCTATGCATGCTGTCATTTGTGGAGGCTGACCTGTAATGAAGGGCCTTCTTGGTCATAGCACCCACTTTGTGGAACTCCCTGCTGGTGGATATCTGCACTGTGGCTATCTTTCATACGAGACTGAAGATATTCCTGTTTTATTTGGTGCAGCCTAAACATTCCTCTGTAGCTGGACTTTTTCCCCAAGTCAGTTTGCTGGCTTTTTAAAGATTGCTTTAATTTCTGTTTTACTGAGTTTTTATTACAAGTTGTAAGTCACCTTGAATCCCTCCCCATGGAGCAGAAAGGTGGTATATAAACAAACATGTTTTCTAAACCCCACACAAGCCATACTTAAAAACTCCCCCACACAAACCAATCCTCGAGAAGGCCTCGAGTGACAATCGCCCTATGCAGGAACTCTTGAGGATATACAGTATTCTACATATATTCTCATTAGTTTTATTCCTATATTTATAAACCCTTCTTTTTTGTGGCAAAGCTATTTTTTAATCATTAAAAACTACCTAGAATGTTGTTAGGCTAATAATCTAAAAATTACATGATACAAAATGAAAAGCAGCATATTGTATGACAGGCAGCTTAGATGCTTGCAGAAATTACTGTCTGCCAAGTCTCGTACCTGACCATTATTTAGTCCAAAAAGAAAGTAATTTCAGAAGCTAAATGCACTTAGTGCTAAAGGCTGATTCCATAGAAGAAATAAATTTGAGACACATTGAGACTGATGGCTTTGTTGTGATGACAGTGAAGTTAATAGCACAAGAGACAAGCTGCAAAATCCATTTTAGATTTTAAAATTAAACTGCAAAACATTGACAGCATCCTAGTGACCATCATCGGAGCTAATTTCTATCTTGTAATAACTCGGCAGATCTGACTAGACAATGATGCGGGTTACAGAATGCTCTGGAAATGTTGTTAATTACTTTGCATTTTTTATTTCTTCTTTTTCTTCAAACACGCACTTTAACTCTTGTTTTCAACTTTTTCAGCATGACTACCCGGGATCTACTTTTCATTTTTTTTTCTTTAAACCATAGACAGCTGTTCTCCAGCTTCTCTCCTCACATCCTTTTATTCTCCCCCTCTCATTTTTCTGCTCTATCTTCATTCACCTCTTGTAAAGAGATAAGACAAAATGGTGGGTGTATGTGCTGATGAGACCCACGTTAGGTTGGCCCATGATCCAGCTTTTGATCCCAACTTACTGTTTTGTTTTTTAAGACCAGTGATTCAAAGATATACACAAGTTTTGAAATATTAGTCATGCTACCTGAAGTAGGAGACAGGATGTGAAATGGACTTCCAGCAGGAAGCGATCTAGATAGTGTTTGGGGGAAGAGATAATCTAGTTAGGGACAGGGGACGACACACCATTCATCCCACCCAATGTTGACATCATATGGAGACAGCAGCTGAAGCACATTACAGTTTCTATGACGATGCCACTAAAACCCACATCTGTGTCAAATGATCCCTAATCACAATGTATGTAGACTGATGAACCAAGTGGGTCAGCAGCAGTCTTCTCACAAAAAAATGCAATGCTGCACCTTTCCTTCATGAAAGTTCAAAAGAATCCATTTCATCTTCACACTCGATCATCCAATGAGAGAAGATTGGACAGAAGAGGTAGTGACCAGCCCAAGGTCACCTTAAAGTAAGTTTTAAGGCTCAATGGAGATTTGAGAGGTGGTGTCCCTACTCCAAGTTGAACACTTAGTCTACAACATCACACTTGCCCTAACATCAGTGTAGGAGAGTAATGCAACTAGAACAGAACAAGAGATGGTTCCCAAGTTTATTGGCAATGTTGGACAACCGTGCGATCTGTGGAAGAGGGACATGATAGACATTTAACTAACAAATGTCCTTGATTGCCTTTATCGGGAGAAAGGCGGGATAAAAATTCTTTAAATAAATAATAACAAAATAAACTTACATTAAGCAGCCGGCCTAAAGGGTTGGCCACTGTATCCTAAGCCCTTTTCCGGCCACGCCAGCACTGCTGGAGCACACCTCGGGAGAAGGGGATGTTTGTGTAGGTGAGTCTGGGGTGTAGGCAAGCCTGGGGCCTATGGGCCTCTTGGATGCACACCAGTTCCAGAGCTGGCGTACATCCGGGGAGGCCATGTAAGGTCAGCAAGGGCTACGAAGGGGCATAGGATATTGGCGCCAACTAAAGATTATACAAAGACACCCACCTGCCAAAAAAGGAATGTTTTAGCTCCACAAACACAGGAGATACGTAGGGTTCTATAATTGACCCCCCGAATCAAGGTTTGCCCCTTTCCGGGTTGATTAGGGCAAAATCCCGAAATATGTTTTCCAGCATTTGGATGGGTAACTTTTGTAAGCCAAAACCAAGCGGCTATCTCATTGGGCCTGAGAGATATTGAGGAATCCCTGAAAACGCATTGCACCCCTTTTTGCCCCCTTAGGGGCAGGATTTCTAAAAAAAATCCCTTCTTAGTGGGTGCTTGTGTTACGGAAAGAACGTGCTCCCGAATTTCATGTGTCTAGGCCCAGGGGTTTGGGTGGAGTGGTGATGAGTCAGTCAGTCAGTCAGTCAGTCAGTCAGGACTTGTTCTTTTAGATTGATACTGGTTTTTGAAATGAAAATGAAAAATTTGAAAGCAAACCCTCTCCCCCCTTACAATGTTTATTGCTTTGGATCAGAAGCCTTTTTTGGGGGGGGGTCCAGAATTTTCTTTTGACCCATCACTACTTAGGAAATCAGACAAAAGGATCTCAGTGGCGTTTTGATTTTTTGTTTTAAGCACTGGTTGTATCCTAAAGCCTGGTTCACACTAGCCTTTTCCCGGCTCGTTCTGGATCTGCGTTGGGTCTTGCGGAGCTTTTTTCATGCTTGCGTCGCAGCTTGCGTCGCAGCTTGCGGTGAGGCAGGAAAGATGGTTTCCCCTCATCTTTTTATGCGTTTGCGCTTGCGCTTGCGGGAATGCTTGCGGTGCTACGGCAGTGCTTCTGTTCACCAAATCACAGCTGTGCTTTCTTCAAGAAGGCGGGACAGAAGGAGGGACAACAGGCGGCAAGCAGCCCCCAGTTCCAAACGCATAGAGAAGCGCATACAAGCGCAGACGCAGGGACAGGCGCAAGGGCAGAGGCGTGTGAGCCGGGAAAAGGCTAGTGTGAAAAAGGCTTAAGGGGCATGTGCGAATGTCCATGTCAATACTGATGTGGCAATAGTCAGCGAACTCCACAGTCAGAGAATAAGAGGGCAGGTGCTCTTATGGATTAGGAACTGGTTGAAGACCAGGAGACAGCGAGTGGGTGTCAATGGGACATTTTCACAATAGCGAGAGGTAAAAAGCAGTGCGCCCCAAGGATCAGTCTTGGGACCAGTGCTTTTCAACTTGTTCATAAATAGGCTTACCAGATCTCCAACCGGGACAGAGTGCTAGACCTTTAGGAGAAGGAATGCGGGCAGGTGTAGCTTGTTAAACCTTAGAGCACAATCCTAGGCATGTCTACTCAGAAGCAGGCCCCATTGTGTTCACTCTGTCCTGGTTGGAGATCTGGTAAGCCTATTTATGAACAAGTTGAAAAGAACTGGTCCCAAGACCGATCCTTGGGGCACACCGCTTTTTACCTCTCGCTATTGTGAAAATGTCCCATTGACACCCACTCGCTGTTTCCTGGTCTTCAACCAGTTCCTAATCCATAAGAGCACCTGCCCTCTTATTCTCTGACTGTGGAGTTCCCTGACTATTGCCACATCAGTATTTTTAGGGCAACTTTAATCATGTAGGTACTTGCTTTTCTTGGGGGTGGAGCCTAAATATTAATCCACCCATTACGTTCCCAAAGAGGCCTCCCTCTGCAGTATATACTGTATGTCCCAGAAAAAAACAGCTTCTATTAGCTCCCAGAGGAGTTTTATTTCCAGGGCAGGCATAGAGGGTCTGATCCAGATTTGAACCATAGCAGGAGGTGGTTCAAAGTCCCCTCCTTACCTCCCTGTACTGTGATGTTGATGCAGATTTCTCTCCCCTCCCAGCCTGCTATTTATAGGGTGACAGGAAGCAAAGATTCCAGGGCCAATATGAAATTAATGACCCAGCTAATTTGGCACTTTACAGTATTGTTGTTGAGGTACATCTCAACAGTTATTTTTCTTGTTACAAGTTACTGATGGATTTGTTGCTGGGGGGTTGTATTGTCTGATGTGGTGGCAGCTAAAATGAGTTAATTTTGACTAATAAACGTTGTTGGTAAAGGTTGTGATTGAGATATCTTTGGCTGTTGATAGACAGTGTTATTTTTTGGAAAACAGGCACTATGTCCCATTCTGTGTTGTTCCCCCTCCATCACCTCTATTCAGGTTTTGCAGGTTTTTGAAGAGTGCTCAAATTGTGGGGGGGTCAATTCTTGGAATCCCCAAGTCCTATCCCCAACCCCAACCCCCAATTTGGTCAAATCATGACCACCCTGTAGTCTTCTAGGAAAAGTAGCTACTGTAAGGGACAACACATAAAAACAATCTGACCCTTGTAATTCAAGCACTGTGGTTGCCATTCAACCCTTGCAAGGATGCTCACACAAAGTTGCTTTCTTGTCACCCCTGCTCCCCACAGCCGCAGGCTACTGTACCACCTAGAAAGGTCTCCTGGAGGTTGGGTGGGCCCTCCAGAAAGGGGTGGAATGGGATATTGGGTGTGTGTGGATATATTGCTTAAAAATCAAAGGCATCTCACATGACTGTGGCTCTGAGTGATAACCCTTCCTGATCATCTAATATATTCCCCCCTGCAATTTCCACACCCTATCTACCTCCTGCTGGAAGGCTGACCCTCAGTAGAGGGTTTTTGGGGTACTGTGAGAAAGGAGGCAGAGAAGCAACCTTGCATGCACTCCCTTGAGCTCACAGACACAAGGTTTGGACGCATGCCTGTTCCCGAAACCTACAAAAGATGTTTGCCAGGAGTGAAAGAAGGTGAAAGAAGTATTCAAACTAGGGTTGGCACCAACATTTTGAAGAAAAAAAAAGAGAGAGATCAGAAGTCAATTTCAAGGTTTCTCCCATGGAGAAACATCTGATAATTAAGACAAGTGACATTTCGGGGGGGGGGGATATTCTGCACATCCTCAGACTTCACATCATGTTCAGTACAGTACTTCATTTCAGTCTTCAACTCCCTGGAAAAAAAAAAGGATTCCTTGTCTCTGTCCTTTGTCACTTATTCATGTTGGTTGCTTTGTATTTTCCCCCTCTGTTTCCTGCAATTTTTTTTTTTGTTATAGCCTTTGCCTAAACAACATTTTGATTGACCGATGGATGGATTGACTATTGCCAATTTGATGCTAAAGCAGCAAACCAAGAGCAAAATTTCTTGTGCAGGTGTTTCCTCGATTCGAGGATGTTCCGGCTCGACTACAGTACCCAGAATTCTCCGTCATAATGTGGGTGCACTTGAACTGGAGAAGCTCAAATATATATATCTAAATGTCTCATTAGTAGAAAATGTCATGGTGTGTGTCTTTTTGATTTGGGAGACTCTGCCCAGATATGTTGAGATTATTCATGTTCAGCACCTGGCAGGACTGACTTCCTCCATGATTGTCCTTTATTATATATAGTCTACTAAAGGAAAGGGGCTTCCCTCCCCCCCGGCGCTCCCAGATGTCATTGCAATGTGGATTTGTCAAGGCTGTCAGTCACAGGCAAAGATTGTTTGGCATTTTGCATTTTCCTATTTGCATAAAATCAAAAAATAGCAGGAACAAATGTGTCCACAGCAGCCTTCCAATTTGTGTCAGTCTGCCAAACCCTTCCAAGAGAAGCAAAGACACATTTTAGTCGCTTCTCTTCGCTTAACATTCTGTGGGTGTGATGTTTGGCAGCCTGGCGCATTGTAGGTACACGTCTAGGAGTTCCATTTCAGACTCTCCTGCTCCTTTCAAGTGCACAATGGCCCAGGCTTGCACATTAACCCATGCCTCGCCTATAACATCCAGAGCAAATGGGCTGAGCTGGCACGAAGCTGTAACAGCTGGTGCGATTGCAGCAGAGATTAAAAAAAACCTTTAAACTACATGACTGAATAAAAAAGACAACTGCCGTGTTTAGTCTCTTAATTGGTCAGATGAATTTGTTAAAAGCATTCTGAATACAAAGATGCCCCTGTTCATACTTAAAGTTATTTTTAGTGCAAGAACTCACAAATAGTGCAAGACAAATACAAATACTTGCAGAACTCACAAATGCTGCAAGAACTCACACAGCGCAATCCTGTGTAACCTTGCATTTATGCCAGTGTAATTGCTCTTACACCGGTGCATCTACTGTTACACTGGTGCAAGGTTACACAGGATTGCGCTGACAAATACTTTAGTACAGTGGTTCCCAAACTGGGAGGCATGGCTCCCAGGGGATCTGCGGAAACGAGCCAGGGGAGCCGCGACCAAGAGTCGCCAAGGGTCAAGGGAGCCGCCAGGTTGAAAAAGTTTGGGAAACACTGTTTAGTGTGTTTAAAGTTTAGTACAAGAACAATACAAATATACCATCTGTACTGTAGGTGGCAAGTACCACCTTAAAAGAGCCTTTCCCTTCTGTGCGCGAGAGAATGCTTCTTCCCAGCTGTTGTTGCACCACATGTGAGCATCATCTGAAAGCAAAAAGTGTTTTTCTTTAAAACAACTGTTTTTCTCAAGTGCCAATATATGTAGATATAATTATTTGTTTAAATGATTGACTAACATTCTTGGGCTTAATCAGCTAAGAGTTATTTAGTCCTAGTAAAAAGTGATTTCTATAAACTATTTGTATGCGATAGGGAGCCTTGAACGTGAGGCCAGAACTACACAGTGCATTAAATGATGCTCCAAATGACAACCGGGTGCTTCATCCCTTCCTCCTCTTTTTCCTCCTCTAGATTGAACATCTAGGACAATTGACTTGTGCCCTGATGTCATAGTGTTCCATGTCTCCCTGCCTCCATCTCAAATCATGTCCAGGGAAGGCAGACCAATGACATATGGGTTCCAACGAAGGGACTGACTCCACACTGCCAGTACTGCCACTGTCCCACTGCCTTTGGGAAAGACCCACACAGTTGCCTCTGCCCATGTGACTGCTTCATTGAAACATTGCCCCAAAGAGCTACTCATGGAAAACCAATTTGAATAACAGCAAAAGGGCCCCTTTGGGATTATCTCCCCAGCCCTAGATCTCCCCTGCCCTAATCACTACACCCACACAGGCACTCACTGTTGTTCATATATGGTCGTTTCCAGCATGGTCTTCTTCTCCAGAGCAGTATCTATGGGGACATGGGTGCTTTCTCCCCATGAATTCAGAATGGCAAATGGTATCACATTTAAATCCCAACCTTCCTCCATACAACTCAGGGTGGTATACAATAATAATTAATAATAATTAATAATTAATACAGAAAACAGGTAAAGGCTCCAGTTAGTCAGGCAGGGGTGTAGTCAAACCACCACCACCCCATCTTTCAGATCACATGCAATTCTTTTGCATTCTGCTCCTACAACTAGTCCTTGGAGTACTGTATTTGCACTCCACCCCTCTATTCCTGTCATTCTCAGAACTCCCAGCTCAATTTGTCAGTGTCTTTATCACGTTGCAAGGCCAAGGAATGGTCACGGTATTTGGGGGGAGGAGAAGGTTGGTGCAGTACCTAGCAGAATGAATTAAAACTTCCCTCATTTATCTTGGATGCAGTCAAATATTGTTTTAGAAACATAACCTTTAGGAGATTGCCTTGCTCTGGCTGCAGCGCTTTACTACTAGTGGTCTATCTGCCCACAATCACAGATAAAACAAAAGCAAATACAAGCTATTTGAACTGTGTGTTGATAAGCCCAGCCTATTAAGGGGCAGGTAGGAGGTAGATCAGAATCCTGTGGTAGATCTCTGGATGATTTGCAGTTAGATCCGCAAGGACTCTTGATTGCTTAACAAGAGCAACTACAAAACAGTTTCCCCTACCCTGCCATCAACTAAAGATTCTGGAAGTGAAGAACGTTTGGTGGAAAAATCAGGCGTGGATTTTGTAGGAAAAGAGTATAAGTTCACATCTGGTACTGGAAACAAATTCATGAGCTCGGCATGTGCTCAGAGGCACCCTGTTCCTTAATCTATGTACATACACACACCCTGAGAATTTGCACCTGGCTTCAGTTGGTCGTCGTTAGGATACTAGTGAAAAATAAGCAGGGTAGATCCTGCAAATTCTGGTGAAAACCCAAGTGGATCCCACAAAGGCTGCCCTGAAGTCTGTCTACACCAAACTATGCGTCTGATTGCACACAGAAAACATAGTGTATTGTCACCTACTTACAATTACTCATCCACAAGGTGCAGTATATCAGTGTCTTTCTCTGAGAAGGGGAAAGCTGACAAATTCTGCAAACAAACACGGTCTCCGATATCTGTGTAAAGAGAAACTGTGATACTCTCCATTAGTCAGTAGATGTCATATAACACCAATTTTCTGTGTTCTCACTCCGAATGGAAAATATCCTTCAAATAGCACATTGATCTCTAAAGATTTTTCTTAAGGGCACAAATGTGATGTTTGGAAAAGGAGAGGGCCCGTGTGCTAATGAAGGAGCCAGCAGTAAATATAACTCTAATGTCTGTTTGGCAGGTCTTCTGTGACAATGTTTCAAATGTGTCCAGCTCTTGTCTCTCGTCGCCTCTCTGAAGATGCTTTGTCTGGGTGGGTAGGAGGACAGGTACTGCTGGAAAGCTGAGAGAGAGGTGAAAGAAATAGATTATGTTTGGAGAACATGCAACTTTTCACCTGGGAGAACACTGTTCCTCTCCCCCACAAGTGCCCAGCTCCCCCAGGATTCTGTATAAGGCAGTGTTACTGTATATGTTCACATGCAGTCTGTTGAGCAAAAATAACAAAGAATCCTGTGGCCCCTGAAGACTAACATATTTATTATGGTTGCTGAATAGCAGCCTTATCCATACACTCTCAAATGCAACACACACACACACACACACACACACACACACACACACACACACACACACACACAGAGAGAGATCACCCTTTACACAGGCTGCCAACAAACCGCTCACCTCTATGTTACCTTCTCCCACAATAATCCAATAAAAAAAATGTATTTGGCTCCTGTCAAAGCTGCAAACACAACTCAATAATGCCATCGCGCAGATCAGCCTGCTCATTTTCCCCCCTAATCCAATCAATAAAACGGCCATGCTGAGCCCCCTGCGCCAATTTCGAAAACAGAACAGTGCCTGCAAGAAGTAAATCTGCGGCGGCTGATCAGACCTCAGGGGTTCGTTTTCGTTTAGCTGCTGGTTTTTTGCAGCCTGTTTATATGCACACCAAGCCGACAGATGCGGGAGCATTCTTGAACTGAAGAGAGGAAAGTGCTCTGAGCTTTCTTTCTTTCTTTTCTTGTAAAGAAAGCTGGTCGTGAACTGCCATAAAACTCATGGAGTTCACTCAAGGTATAGTATGTCTAACTGCAAGTGGAGTTGAGGGATTCTCCTAATCTAATGTTATGGGATTGGTTTGTATTTTGAACATTATAGTTCCCTAAACATAACGGATGCCCTTTATTTCAGACATCACAGCTCTGGAGTGGCCATGTGTGTGTGTGTGTGTTTTCTTTTAATTTTAGCTGGCAACCCTAACAAGGGCTTTCTCCCAAGAAAGAGTACCAGTTCCCTTTATAGATGTAAATAAAAATCACACACGGGCCAGATGTCGATTGTATTCCGCAAATGACATAGCTATGTCTAGGCCTGTGCGCACTTAAAAAAAGAATGTCTGTACTAAGAAAGTTAAATTCTACAACCTGCATACATGATACAGATGGAACCAATTGTATATATTTACATAACTGATTCTGGGTTTGGTGATGATCATGGGACTGGCTCACTTCCAACCACTGAGAATCTTATGCAATTGCTTCTCTGGCTTCAAAGACTTCAGCAGGACTTCTTCACAGATGTTTAAATATATCTGCCCATAAGGACTATAAACATGTATTTATTTTAAAGAAAGGTGACATTCTCAGGAAGCTGCTCCCACTACCAGTCTATATTTTTTCTGCTTTCCTATGGAATTGTGACATACACAGACCTTCAGGTGTCCATAGGTGTAATTCTGAGTTAAACGTTAGGTTGGGGGAGTGACCATGAACTCCTCCCCCCCCCCTTATGCCTTAGTGCCATGCACTCCCTGCCCTTAAACACAGCTGCTTCCTCATTTATGAGAGCAAAGGTGCGCTAACCAGTCACTATTTTTTACAAATGTGCAATCTGTCCCGCCCCCCCTTAACAGCTCTCATAGGAAAGCCTCTGGGGGGAGAACAAAAATTAAATTGGGCAGAGGGAGAGAGAGTCTCACAGAAGTGTGTTAGAGTGCTCCAGTTAAAATTGGTTTTTATTTGCTGGGGTTAAAAGAGTTGTTGAGAACTGTACATGCAGGATTTTTTTAAAACATTGATAGCATTCTATGGTGAACATTACACACTGGTGAAAAGGTCAGCTCTGCTGACATGCTCATTTCTGACTTGGCTGTGTTCTGGAAAGAACCATCAATCAATGGTTCTGTTTAGAATCATATGCATGGAAAGGACCTCTAGTCTCCAGGGTCATGATTATGCTGTAATTTCCATACTACGCATTATAAAACACACCCACATCCCAGTTCTCTACAGAAAACTGACATTTTTAACTTAAAATCCTCCAATTGTATTGCAAAAAGCAGAACTCTCTGTTTTATCTGCATGTTTAACTCTGCATGTGTATCTAAAAATATAAAGAGCTCCTGTCGACATATAGTCAATGACTCAGAAAGCCACAATGCATGACAATGGTGTTTTGGATAGAGGGAGTAGGGTGACCAAGGTTCAAATCCTGGTCATCCATGAAAATCACTGTGTGGCCTTGACGAGTTACTTTCTCTCTCAGTGCCAGGCCTTGACAAGGGCCTGTCACCAGATGGTCATGTTTTGGGACTCAGGGAGAGCGGCTTTTAGTCAGTCCAAGTGGGTCAAAGCAGTTGTTTTGTCCAAACTGTTATCCAAAGCAGGCAAGGTTTAAGTTTCAGGGATCAAGCAGTCGAGGATCAGAGGGGCCCCAGATGCAGGTGTGTAGTCAAAGCCAGACAATGGTAAAATTCCAGACTGGCAATTCAGGAAAGGAGCAGGGCACTTAAGCAGAGAGGGTCCTTATGGACGAGATTAACTGTTTGGACTGAGGAAATGTCTCTGAGGCTTGGGCTTTATTGGGCCTAGTGGACAAGGATTGGCCCTTGGAAGTCAGCTGACTATGTCCTCAGGCAGGCTGGTACCGTGGCCCAGAGCACTGCTACTCAAAGTGGTGGTCCAAGGAACACAAATTTCCCCGGCACATTGCAAAAAACAATTGCCAGTCCACCACATCAGATAGTTTGATAAGCAGTGGCCTAGAAGGGTGGCGCAGTGGGTTAAACCGCTGAACCATGAGCTGTCGATCGAAAGGTCGGCAGTTCAAATCCGCAACGGGGTGAGCTCTCGTTGCTTGGCCAGCTCCTGCCAACCTAGCAGTTCCAAAGCATGTCAATGCGAGTAGATAAATAGGTACCGCTTGCGGGAAGGTAAACAGCGCTCCGTGTTCCAGCTGCATGGTATGCGCTGTGGCAAGGAGAGTCATGCTGGCCACATGACCACAGAGGCGTCTTTGGACAACGCTGGCTCTTCGGCTCTGAAATGGGGATGAGCACCACACCCTAGAGTTGGACACGACTGGACTTAATTGTCAGGGGTCACCTTTACCCTTACCTAGAAGGTACCCTCGAAGCACAGAGCTCAGTCTACCACAATTTCCATGAAAATAGAGCACTAACAGTACAGGAGATAAGTAAGGTATCAGAGGCTAACTGTTGGGAGTCCCAATTTGAAGCCTGCCTGCCTCCCTACCCCACGCCAAGTCACCCTCCGACATGCTTCACTGGATTGTTGTGAAAGCAAAAGTGAGAGGGATCATGTGCTGTCTCCCTGCGCTCTTCAGATAAAAACATACAGTAATTCAACAAAGAAATAATGACCCAGTACTGAAACAATGACCCACTGCTTGTCATGATTTCCAGCCTAGGGAAATCTCAACTCGAGAGGACCTATATTGAAGTAGACCAGGAGGCTTTGAAGAGCCCACATGCCCCAAGCAAGAGAAAAAAATAAAATAGAGTCTAGGGGGGGAATAGTCCATCATGAACCTCCTTGAGCAAGAGGGCTTGATAATGTTCCATACATGAAACCATGAATGAATAGCAACCCTGACTACGTCCAACTTACTGTCACTGAGAAAGAACACGGATAAGCTGACCAATCAATGAACTGCACTTTTTTTTACAAGGCAACATGCACAAATGCCAAGGCTTGTGATAAAACAATGTGAATCAGTAACCCTCCGTGCAATTAACATTTTATATCATTGGACACCTACCCTGCTGTTAACAAAATGTCAGAGGCGGATGTTTTGTACAATATTGTGCTTTCCGCCGTGATATGGTGCTGTGATGTTTTTGTATAAAGCTGGAAAGGGCAAAGGCCAGCACCCTCGTTGAGCAGTCATATCCATGATTTATTACATTACCTCATCTATCTCTTCTGACCAGTCATTGCTATTTTCTTACAGATGAAATTAAACATCCTAGAATTTGTCTAAAAAGACCCAGATGCTATTCATTATGGGGTGTGGGTATCTTCATGTGTCTTTTCTCATTTGTCTGCTTTTTTTTCTGGTTGCAAAATTTGAAAGACTAGATTGAAAAGGAGAATTGGAACCTCTATGAAGAACTGACAAATAGGATTGCTGGTGGTGAGTAGAAGGGAGAGACCCGGACTCTAGATTTCATGAGCCAAAACCCATCTAATGAGCCAAATTTTCATCTAAATCCCTTTGGTTTGTAACCCATTTGTTAGTTCATTTGCTGGTTCTTTCCTTTTTTTTAACTTTTTTTTATTTATGTATGTATTTTATGCATTTATTTACTTAGTATCAACGTTTATATTCCATCTTTTCTACAAAATAGCCCAAGACAGCTAACTACAACAAAATGCAAGGCAAATAACAATACAAAGCAAGGTTGGGTCAAAATGCTTCCCTTCATTTTTGCCACCCCATTTACAAACAGCCAAATTAGGGAGGAGGCATTTTGATGGTGTTTGGTAGCAAAAGGAGGGACTTTGCTTACTGTGAGGCTTTTCCCAGCAACCCTGACCCCTGTTATTATTTCCCGTATCCCCCTGGGAACAACAGTCCATCATCTCATTGTATCATGCCCAAGGGATTCTGGGAAATAAAAATGGTCTCTGCCAGCTGCCGATGAGAGTGCAGCCACTACCATTGCAAAACTGGAGGCAGCCAGCAATGAAAAATAAAATGAACGGCAGGGGGGTCAGGAATTCAATCCAAAGTTTGTCAACTGAGAACCTTGATGTGAGCCTTAATACAAAGGGTTCCTACATGGTCTCCCATTTCCGGCACTGAGCAGGTCCAAGCCTTATAGCTTCAGCATGGCTGTCGCATCCTGAGTCCTCAGACCATAGTTCTAGGAAAGAGGTCTACTCGCCCCTTAATTTTGAATTAACATAAGATCATAAGAAGAGCTGTGCTGGATCAGGCCAAAGGCCCATCTAGTCCAGCTTCCTGTATCTCACAGTGGCCCCACCAGATGCCTCCGAGAGCACACAGCCAACAAGATTGTCTGTTGTCACTCCCTTGCACCTGGCACAGATAACCTGTTTCCTGTTGTCACTCCCTTCCTTGCACCTGGCACAGAGAAAACCCACTTCTAAAACCAGGAGGTTGCTTATGGCTTGTAACCTGTGATGGTCTTGTCCTCCATGAATCTATCCAAACCCCTTTTAAAGGCATCTAGGCCAGGTGCCATCACCACTTCCTGTGGCAAGGAGTTCCATAGATGAAATACATGCTGGGTGAAGAAATATTTTCTTTTGTCCGTTCTAACTCTCCCTCCACTCACTGCTTTTCCTCCAGTTTGTTTGGCTTGGTGATCGTCTTCCCCTGTAGATGTGAGTTGGACCCAGTCAGGACAGTTCATCTCAGTTTCCATACACGGATGCTGAAGGAAGGCAATAATGTACATTACCTGATTGTATAACCAGCCTATCCGGAGACATTTACGTATAACCTTTCACTGGTTTCCTGCTTTGTTTCCCTTCTAGATATTGCTGTGTACATATTTGGTGGACTCCGGAGAAGATGATCTCATGTCCCCTGTCCTGGGAGAATGCAAATGCGACTGGAATGTGGGGCTTCACTCAGCGTGTCACACATATTTGGAATGTTTCTCTAAAGATGTAAGCAAAGATGAGAGCCCTGCTCTCATGCTGTCTGCAGGCATTGATGTCCGGTCCAGTTCAACATCTCTCTTTTGTGCTTTTCATCTTTAATGCAATCTCCTTTTTTTCTCCCCCTACAGCATGGAACATCTCTCGGAGGCAGGGACGCATTGACCACATGCTGCAGCAGGTGTGGGGGTGGGGTGGATTGGGGTGGATATTAGCTGGACTCGGCAGCAGCACTCAAACCAACATTTGCTGCTGCATGTGACTGTAGCAGGCCACAGCACGTGGCGATGGCTGACAGCATGCGCTTTTCCCTTGACCTGCAGTCCTGCTTTCTCTCACCCCCTACATCCAACCCACCCTGTCCAACAATCGGACCCTCGGTGGTCAACGTACACATTCTTCATTTCATGAAGAAAGATGAAGCGTTTGCAAGCTTGATGCCAAAGTGCCACACATGCACTTTGCAGGCTCACCCCTTACAATATCACTCACAGCGCAATCCACACATGCACCAAACAGCAGGCTCACCCCTTACAATATCACTCACAGCGCAATCCTATGCAATTTATGCCACCGACTGAGCTCTGCTCAATCCTATCCAACTTATGCCACCGGTGTAACCAGCGGCACAGCGAGAACGGGAGGCCCCAGAATGGAAAGGGGATTCAAATCCCTTCCAAAAGGGGAATTCAAAGGGGATTTTAATCCCCTTTCCGTTCTGGGGCCTCCCGTTCTCGCTGCACCGCTGGTTACACCGGTGGCATAAGTTGGATAGGATTGCGCCCTCAGTCTTGGAGGCCAGTTGCCTCTGGGGGAAGTAACTTTTCAAAAAAGATGCTCATTTGCATTACATGTCAGTTTTGAATGGTTATGGTCCCCTGGTGTGAAGAAATGCCTGCTTATTGGGCTGTTTGCTTTTGTTTGTTTGTTTGTTCATTTGTAATATATTAAGCTGAATCAGACTATTGGTCTACATAGCCCAAGATGGCTTACTGTGAACGGCAGTGGGCTCGAAAGTCTCGAGCTGACATGTGTCTGAGTCCTTCTAGCTGCTGAGATCTTTTTGACTAAACATGCTGCCCCAGAGACTGAGAGTCTCTGCAAAAAATAAAGATAAAAAATAAAAATGTATATCCTGCTTATAACCCAGTTGGATTCTCAAAGTGACCCATAATACAAAACAATAGAATACATAAAGCAACCACAGAATCCCATATTTTGTTAATATTGATAACTAGTCACTCTCTAAGATCTAACTCTAACAGCTGTTTAATCTACGGAAGACAGTCTACTCTACAGACAGTCTAAAGGCTTTAAGGCAGTGATTTTCAACCTTTTTCATCTCACGGCACACTGATAAGGCACTAAAATGTCAAAGCACACCATCCGTTTTTTTGACAATTGAAAAGGCACACCGAATTGTCGGCAGGGGGCTCACATCCCCCAATGACACTCCTAATAAATGACCCTGCCCCAAACTCCCTCAGCACACTTGCAGACCAGGCCGTGGCACACTGGTTGAAAATCGTTGCTCTAAGCCTAAGGAGTCATGCATTAATCATCGTCCTGTAATGCAACAAGAAGTGCTTGGTGGGCTTCTCTAGGGAACAGCTTCCACAAGGGACAGGAAAGCCACCTGTTTCACTGAAATAGGGCCTCCTTAAATGATCTCAGGCAGAGCACGTAGACCTATATAAGGGATTCACTGGTCCCCACAGAGGGGTATACGTATCCTCTGCCATACAGGAAGATCCAGTAGTCTTATCACTGCTACCAACTCCGTACAATTTCGTCTTCCACCCTGCTATGGGTCCATCTGTCCACTGACAGCCTGCGCACTGAGTTTCCTGAGGACAGATGAGAGGAAGCATCTCAACCCACAGCTTTCTCTCACACACACATATACTATCCATAGCTCAGGGGTCTCAATGCGTGGATGAGACACTGGTGTCAGGAGGACGGGTTTAAGTTTGTTAGGCACTGGGGAACGTTTTGCGACAAGCCGGGCCTGTACAAGAGGGACGGGCTTCACTTGAACCAAAACGGAACCAGACTGCTGGCGCGTAACATTAAGAAGGTGGCAGAGCAGCTTTTAAACTGACTCCTGGGGGAAAGCTGACAGGAGCCGAGGGGCATCCGGTTCGGGACTCCTCATCCCTAGGGAATGAGGGTGCAGAGGATGGGGAACAGTCAAGTAATAGCAGAGTAAAAATTGGGAGTGGTAGCGTGATGGGACATGACAGCCAGTCTAGCAGGACAGAAGGCTGCAGGAATAAAGGTGCAAACATGCAGCCCTTCTTGGGGGACCAGGTATATAAGTGCCTTAGAGCAGCTTGTCACGGAACCGACCAGAGGACAGGTGACTCTGGACTTGATATTGTGTGGCACTCATGACCTGGTCAGGGAGGTAAATGTTACCGAACCGTTGGGGAATAGTGACCATGCTGCGATCTGTTTCGCCATGCATGTCGGAGGGAGAGTGCCGAGCAAATCTGACACGAAAACCCTTGACTTCCGAAGGGCTGACTTCCCCAAAATGAGGAGACTAGTTAAAAAAAAGCTAAAAGGGAAGGTAAAAAGAGTCCAATCGCTCCAGAGTGCATGGAGGCTGTTTAAAACAACAGTCATAGAGGCCCAGTGGGAGTGTATCCCACAAAGGAGGAAGGGCTCGACCAAGTCCAGGAGGGTGCCGGCATGGCTAAAGCACAGTTAAGGAGGCTATAAAAGGCAAGGAAGCTTCCTTCCATAAATGGAAGTCTTGCCCTAGTGAGGAAAATAAACAGGAGCACAAACTGTGGCAAAAGAAATGTAAAAAGATGATACGGGAGGCCAAGAAAGACTTTGAGGAACGTATGGCAGGCAACATAAAAGGAAATAATAAAAGCTTCTTCAAATATGTTAGAAGCAGGAAACCTGCCAGAGAAACGGTTGGTCCGCTGGATGGTGAGGGAGAGAAAGGGGTGATAAAAGGGGACTTGGAGACTGCAGAGAAATTAAATGAGTTCTTTGCATCTGTCTTCACGGCAGAAGACCTCGGGCAAATACCGCTGCCGGAACGTTCTCCCCTGACTAAAGAATTAAGTCAAATAGAGGTTAAAAGAGAAGACGTCTCAGACTTAATTGACAAAATAAAGATCAATAAATCACCAGGCCCGGATGGCATCCACCCAAGAGTTCTGAAGGAACTCAAGAATGAAGTTGCTGACCTCTTGACCAAAATATGCAACTTGTCCCTTAAATCGGCCACTGTGCCAGAGGAGTGGAGGATAGCTAATGTCACGCCAATCTTTAAAAAAGGAAGGAGGGGGGACCCGGGAAACTACAGGCCGGTCAGCCTAACATCTGTTCCAGGGAAGATGGTGGAAAGTCTCATTAAGGATAAAATCTTAAAATACATAGAAGAACAAGCTCTGCTGAGGGAGAGTCAGCATGGCTTCTGCAAGGGGAAGTCTTGCCTCACAAACCTGTTAGAATTTTTTGAAAAGGTCAAAAGGCATGTGGATGCGAGCGAACCCGTGGATATTATATATCTGGATTTTCAGAAGGCGTTTGACACGGTCCCTCATGAAAGGCTCCTGAGAAAACTCCACAGTCAGGGAATAAGAGGGCAGGTCCTCTTGTGGATTAGGAACTGGTTGAAGACCAGGAAACAGCGAGTGGGAGTCAATGGGCAATTTTCACAATGGCGAGAGGTGAAAAGCGGTGTGCCCCAAGGATCGGTCTTGGGACCGGTGCTTTTCAACTTATTCATAAATGACCTGGAGTCGGGAATAGGCAGTGAGGTGGCCAAGTTTGCAGATGACACTAAACTTTTCCGGGTGGTGAAGACCAGCAGGGATTGTGAAGAGCTCCAGAAGGATCTCTCCAAACTGGGAGAATGGGCAGCAAAATGGCAGATGCGCTTCAGTGTAAGTAAGTGCAAAGTGATGCACATTGGGGCAAGAAACCAAAATTTCACATATACGCTAATGGGTTCTGAGTTGTCTTTGACGGATCAAGAGAGAGATTTTGGGGTGCTGGTGGACAGGTCGATGAAAGTGTCGACCCAGTGTGCGGCGGCTGTGAAAAAGGCCAATTCCATGCTCGGGATCATTAAAAAAGGGATTGAGAATAAAACGGCCAATATCATTCTGCCTTTGTACAAATCGATGGTAAGGCCACATCTGGAGTATTGTGTCCAGTTCTGGTCACCACACCTCAAAAAGGATATAGTTGAATTGGAAAAAGTTCAGAAAAGAGAGACCAGATTGATTCGTGGGCTGGAGCACCTCCCTTATGAGGAAAGGCTACAGCATCTGGGGCTTTTCAGTCTAGAAAAAAGGCGCCTGAGGGGGGACATGATTGAGACTTATAAAATTATGCATGGGATGGAGAGAGTGGATAGAGGGAAATTCTTCTCCCTCTCGCACAACACCAGAACCAGGGGACACGCACTAAAATTGAGTGGAGGGAGAGTTAGAACGGACAAAAGAAAATATTTCTTTACCCAGCGTGTAATTCATCTGTGGAACTCCTTGCCACACGATGTGGTGATGGCATCTGGCCTAGATGCCTTTAAAAGGGGTTTGGACAGATTCATGGAGGAAAAGACCATCACAGGTTACAAGCCATAAGCAACCTCCTGGTTTTAGAAGTGGGTTTTCTCTGTGCCAGGTGCAAGGGAGTGGCGACTGGACACAGGTATCTTGTTGTCTTGTGTGCTCCCTGAGGCATCTGGTGGGGCCACTGTGTGACATAGGAAGCTGGACTAGATGGGCTTTTGGCCTGATCCAGCAGGGCTCTTCTTATGTTCTTATGTTCTTATGTTATCCAATGCAGCCACACAACACCTTCAAGCCTTCTCTAGATAGCACCAGGTAAGACTGCAGAGATGGGAATCAGATTGCTCTTCAGGTTAAAGGACTGGCAGGTGTGTTTTAATCCAAAGATAGGAGCATGTTAATTGTGCCTAAACCAGGACAAGAGACCAAACAGACAGTCAAATTCAATGCTTAAGATCAATAGGAAAGGTTCAAAATAAACTAAAATCAGACTAAAAGCCAAAGATGGGGACTGAGACTGTCTGCATGCAAAGCAGGTGTTCTTCCACTGAGCTTGGGTCCCATGTAGGATGAGATTTCTGTGCATCTTTCCCCACCTTCTTCCCCCATGCACACACACACACCATAGCCAGGTGTCCTGATACATTCCCTGATGCTGGAACACAGAGGACCTGATCCAACAGGAGAAAAACCAAGAAGTGCTGTGCACTAGTTTCCCAGCATTGAAAAGAATATCCAAAGAGCCAGGAGTGGGTGCACATTGAACATATGGAGGCGGAAGCAGAATTGCACATGCTGGGATCCCAATACAAGGTGAGCGACTGCCCCTCCCCCTGTGCTCTGTGTGGTGCGGGGTGGGGGCACGCGGAGCCTGATCCTCTCCTTTGTGCAAGGCTCACAGGAAGGACATAAGAACCAAAGCTTCCATTTCTCATTCATACTCCTGTAGAGTAACAAGCAACAAGAGGTGTTCAGAGGCATCGAATTTGTATAAGCACGGCAACTGCCTCCAGGAAAGAAGGAAGTGACCAACCTTCTAGGGCTATTCACATTTAACTCTACCCAGGTACAATCACTGTACAGTACCTGGATACAGTTATTCTCCCTTTCCATTTGATGCCGGTACAATTGTTGCTATGTGAAAATGAGCCCAATTACAGTACAGTCATTTTTTACATGAAAATATGTACCCATATGATCAGACAACTGTACCTGGGTACAACATAATGCGTGAACAGCAATAGCCAAGCATCCTTTTTTCAGGGACCAGGGCAAATGTGTTACACAGACTCCCTCTTCCCCCATTATCTGTTAACTATGGGAAAGTTAACTGAGACTTGGTTAATTTAAAAACCAAGACTATTGTTGGTGTCCTTTAGCTTCTTTGTGCTCCCTTTTGTTGAACTCCTTTGTTTCTGATGGCCTGAGCTGTATTTATAGTTGGACATGGCAGTATGACATGTACAGTAGGTATTAATTTTACAGGAGTGATAAGTGCCCTTATGATTCTGCTCCCTGTCCAGGTGGCACCCAGCTCCACCTCTGACTCTCCCCAAACATCATGCTTAGGGGGCTTGGGAATCCTACCGTTTTGGGAACTGGTTGTGTGAAAATGGGCCTCATCATGTCAGTATTTGCACTAAAATAGATTGCATTCAAATGCTTGTGAAGGACGCTTTGTCTCCTCTTAAGAATTAACTTCCAGTTTCTATTCTTCCTGGGGGGGAAATATCTTTTTTGCTTTCCTTTAGTTATTTAAGCTGTAAAATATGATTACTAATATGCTGACAACATCTTCTGTGCGCTGTGTAAACTATGCAGCTGGGATTTATATATTGTTGCTAATGTGACAGATTCTGTTTATTATTAATCAGTCTGTACTTGGGAGACACTTTGGGGATTTTTGCCCGGTCACTTGATAGAAGCGGAAAGGAATGTAACCAATTGCTCTTTATTTTCCCATCAGAAAGAAACAGGGATTGTCTCTCCCTTGCTGTAGTCCCACGAAGTCTGTCTGTCAATGCCCCTTGCCTTACAGCAGTATCTGCAAACAAATTATCTCATCTCCAAAACACTTTATACTCTGTTAGGCATTCTTTTCCCATCACTACCGACACAATGAGGCTTCAACTGGACCAGATTTTACTTTTCCTTCAAAGTAACATCTCTGCCAGATATGGAGCCACCCAAAGAAAATCAAGTGGAGAGGTCAAATGGAAACAGAGCTGGCTTTGGGTTTTTGTGGGCCTTTGGGCAAGAGGCAATCAGTGCTCTACCTCTTTACTACCTCTCCCAAGGCTCCCTGGTCTCCAATGGGTCTCCTCAGACCTACACCAGCTCTTTTGCTGCCATAAGCCCAAGGAGATTCTTGGGGGCAGCTCTGGGCCGGTAAGGGGGGATAGGATCTCAGCATGCGCGACTGCCACCGAGATCCTCCTTCTCCCCACCCTGATCTGCCTATGATCCTTCTCCAAACCACCCCTGCCGCCAACTTACTGGCAACGGCGGGGGATGGGGGATGTTTGCACTGGCGGCCATGGTCCGCTGAATGGTGGAGCGGCTGCTGTGCCACCAGCCCAGGACTTATGATGGCGGATCGCAAGATCCACCACCGTAAGACCAGCATAGGATTGGGCCATAAGAGGAGCAGGCAAACTGTATATGTGTAAGATGTATATGGGAAGAAATAGCGTGTGTGTGTGTGTGTGTGTGTGTGTGTGTGTGTGTGTGTGTGTGTGTGTGCGTGCGTGCGTCTGCGTGTGCGTGTGTGTGTGTGTGTGTGTGTGTGAGAGAGAGAGAGAGAGAGAGAGAGAGAGAGAGAGAGAGAGAGAGAGAGAGAGCACTGAAAGTTGGCTGAAAGCATCGTGGAGATGCAGGGTCTCTCTGTGACTGGATCTGATATGGGGAAGCTACCAGTGCCTCTGATGGGCTCGATTCCTCTGCCCTCTCCTGATCAGCCAAGCCCTGGCACCTGCTACTTGCCATGTAGGAGGGCACCTTTACCTCCACTTATGCTCTCCTTTCGTATTTCGAAATAAAGCCACTATTACAAAGATGTCGACGTTCTGTCATCTGAAAAGCGCCCTTTTATCCAAAGGAACCAAAGCCAAGAAGCACTGCTCCAAGAACTGCTTGCCGCTCAGGGAAGTGTGTGCTGCTACACAAGAGTAGCAAAGAGAATTGCCTCTGGAATGCAGAAAGTGGTGCATCACTGCAGCCAGCTTCCAAGGAGAAAAGGCTTCTGCAGCAAATGCTCCTGCTTCCAGACAGATATGGGCCCAGAACCTCTCATTGCAGATTTCTAAGTGCTTCCAGCATGTAGTTTCAAGACCCAGCTACACAACAAACCATCTACCTGTGACATTTTTTTCTCATCCTTTCTCTGTGGAGCTTTGAGTGGGGCTCCTAAATAGGAGTAGCCCATTTTTCTCATCACAACAAGACTGTGAGGCAGGACTAACATCAGGTTGTGTTGATGGGCCCTGGGCAAGGCTGGACACTGGGCCCCCATTCCCCATGGTGCACTGGTGACCTCCCCATAGCTTACTGGGCAGGCAGTAGCAGCAGCAGCAACTCCTTCCCTTCCCACTGTTGGAGGGTATGGACAATGGAGCTGCCATAGGTTTTGGGAATCTCTTTTATGAGTCTTGCCCAGGGTCAAACAGTCAGTAAGTGACAGAGCAGAAATTGTTCTTTTGAGGCCTGGCCACAGCCAACCAGAAACTAGTGTATCAGAAACTAGTGTACAGAAACTGTAGAAATATGTGGCATCCATTATGGTAATTCTGCTGCTAATTTGCATAAACCTCTGCTGGAGGAAGGGAGCGAAAATTGTGAACATCTGGCTATCCACACAGTCTGATGCAGAATTCTATTACAGTTCTGGCATACGGTTGTGAGCAGAGGGCTGCTAAATAAATCATTAAATTTAGCAGAAGGTAGATGGAAGAAGATGTGCTATTCGGGGATGGCGCTACCTAGCAGAGGACCAGATGTGCAAGAGGAAGCTGCTCTATAACAGACCAGTAGCAAGCCCTGAACCTGTTTCTGCTCTAGTGGCATTAACAAGTCATAGCGTCATTCCAGGTGGGCTGCAGAGAGGTGTACAGCTGGTGAGATCCCTAGGAGATCCTCCGACCTGTGTGTAACAGTTGTTTTGCAACTAGTGCGATTAAGCCTGATAAAGAACACTGCTGGCAGAAATTAGTGATATGCCATCAATAATGCAAACAGTGTTATGCAGTTGGCTTAATTATACCCACTTGCATTGCTGTCTCAATGGGAATAACGACATGGTCTCAGTTTACTGATTGGGCTGGAAGCAGCCAATGGTTCCGTTTTCCTTTTCAGAGTGGAAGATGGTGTGTTATAAGCTCCAATGTTACCTGTGCTGAGCATCCAACAGAAATAGACTACAGTACTCCCCCCATATCTGCTGGGGATATATGTTCCAGGCCCTCCGTGGATACTTGAAACCGTGGATAGGAGCGAACACCCCCTCCATGGTTTCCTAAGGGCCCCCCGCCCTGCCTCCCCTGCAGGCAGCCGTGCGCACGCCCCCAGCTCTTAGTTTTCTTTCAGCAAGCTTTGTTTCTTCCTTAAAACAAACAGAGAAGCAGCCTCCGTTGCAGGCAAGTAGAACAAAGTCCCAGAGAGGCTCTGCAAGGTTTCTGTTAATCTTGCAGAGCCTCTCTAGGACTTAGTCTCATTCTACTTGCCTTCAATAAGCAGCCAGAGGCTGCTTCTCCTGTTTGTTTAAGGAAGAAACGAAGCTTACTGGGAAAAAAGTAAAAACCTGGGGGGTCCCCACGATCTGTGGATATGGGGGGCCACCTGTATTGTTTTTCTCCAGCCCCAGACAAGAGGGAAGTTCCAAAAATATAGGTAAAACAAAGATAACCCTTAGAGGGATGCAGGGAATTATGTGTTTTAAAACATTGTTATCCCACTTTTCCCCTCTGCAGAGACGTGTCCAAGGGAGCTAGCAATTTAAAAAGGAAAATACAATACATAAAAAGAGCAAAAAAAACCCAGCAACCAGCACCAACTAAATTACCCCAAATCCAGGAAAGCAGAACGAAACAAGGAAGTCTTCTAAGGCCAGTGGAAAGTCTCTAGTGAGGGAGGCAGTCTCAGCTCAAGAGGGAGAGCGTTCCACAACTAATTAATTCATAATCATAAGGGGAACCCGCTGCGTTGCGCACAACCTGTCATGGTGATTTTTTTATATGTAGTTTGAGTCTGAGACAGAACATTCCTTGTATATGAAGCCCCCCCTGATTAAAGGCCATTTGGGGCTTGGAACCCATTGAGTTCTGCTTCTTCGGTAATTAAATTCATCCCTGTATCCTTGTAGAAACGGCTCTTGTTGCATGGGGCATTCCTGCTTCACCAAGGTATTATCCTTTACATTTGGTCACATGCTATTTCCTTAAGGACAATCTCTTATAGTTCATTATGGAGTGTATGTATGTATTTAAAATATGTATACATATTAGTAGAAGTTCTGTCCCCAAAAGATTCACAGTCTGTTAAAAAAAAGAGTCTGTTCTTATTTGTGTTAATTTGCTGGTGTTTGGTATTTGCAGCCCAATCCTATCCTTTCCTTCCCCTGCCGATGCAGCCATGCCACCAGAGTATGCACTGCTTCCTGGGGGGGGGGCAGTCCTGGAGGTCTCCTCTGGTCTGGGTAAAGGAACATTTGTTCCCTTGATAGAGGGAAAGCCCTCGATGCCTGAATGGGTCTACTCAGGTCTGTGCCAGTGATTTAGTAGCTGGTGGAAGTCCTAGTGGACCTGGAAAGGCCGATTGAGACCCGGAAGGGGGATAGGATATCACGGCACTACTGCTGCTGCTGATATTTCTCCCTTCCAGGCTGCAATCCGCCTCCCATTCAGCCCGTCACCTCCCCATTCCTGCCCCTTCCCACCCCCTTCCGCCCCCTCCCCACCTCCCTCCCACTCCCCGCACTGACATACCACTGCCAGGAGATGTCCAGGGACCACTGATGGGCCGCCACTACTGCTTGCAGTGCAGCCCAGGTGCTCCAAACAGCATGTTGCTTTTTGCAACAGCCGTAAAGGACCTTAACCTGCCAGAATGCAGCATAAGGCCTATATAGGATTGCAGCCTTAGAGCGCAATCCTATCCAACTTATGCCACCGTTGTAACCAGCGGCGCAGCGAGAACGGAAGGCTCCAGAATGGAAAGGGGATTCAAATCCCCTCCAAAAGGGAAATTCAAAGGGGATTTGAATCCCTTTCCGTTCTGGGGCCTCCCATTCTCGCTGCGCCGCTGGTTACAACGGTGGCATAAATTGGATAGGATTGCGCTGCCAATGTGTTATAGGCCATTTGGGGGTTGAAGTGAAAAGAGAGCTTTACATTTAAAATGAATAAATACAATTTAATTGTTAATATTACACCAGTTTGAAATTCCACACCATCTGACAACGTGGACTTTAAGCCACAAAACCTATTCCACATTCAATGTGGTTGTCTTTAAAGTGCTGCGAGACTTTTGTTGTTGGTGTTGCAGTCAGACCAACAGTGCAGACCTAGGCATGTCTATTCAGAAGTACGTTTCACTGAATTCAATGGGAGTTACTCCCAGGAAAATGTGTACAGGACTTCAGCCCAACACAACTTCTGCTCTGGAATGCAACAGGGATGGTAAATTTGACAATAAATCATAAAAAATGGTCCTTTGAAGCAGGCAAGACAGCTTCCCAATCAAAGACATCCTCATTCCCAAATATCCAGCAACATTTGAATTGTCAGTTTCCACATTAGTTCCTACAAGATAGACTGAGCCAAAGCCTTATTAGATCACAGAAGCCCACACCCAAACATCTTCAACAGCTGGTCTTTGTAGCCAATTAATTTCCTTGACGGGCCTTGCGTTTTAAATGGTTGTAGTTTTAATTTTAATTAAATATTGAAAAACGACTGTGACACAGTGTGTGACAGCTGAGTGCAAAATAATTTACAGTATCCTGTTAACATTGTTGTTTTGAAACAATTTTGCTAGCACATGTAATCTTCTTCAAACCTGCTGCTAAATTAAATTACTTGTATTTTTACCATATATCAAATAATACTAAATGAAATCTAGTGTGTCTCTAGCGACTTTCATCCCAAGGACTGTGACACTCCTCCTCCCCCCTGTACTCCAGAGAAAAATATTAATTTTCTACCATATGCATCAGCTTTGGGCTTCAGACCCTCCCAAAGACTAAATATAATCCAGCAAAATGGAAGCTTCCAAAAAGGGGTGTGTGTGTAAAACAATCCATAAAAAGGTGCAAAAACAGATTGATTCAGAATTCTTAAGAAACAATCATTTCCAAAAGACCAATGTATTGTGTGTGTGTGGGTGTGGGTGTGGGTGTGCGGTAGTGAAATACATGTTTTAAATAAGAAAGAGAGTCATATACTGTATATACGACTCATGCACGCACACATGTTCTATAGTACTGATTGTTTTGAAATAATTTTTTTAATTCTGACTCACGGCGCAATCCTGCCTAACATTAGACTGGGGGAGTGAGCATGTTTGCGGCTCCTTGTGAGTAAATGGCACCAGTGCGGAGGCCAGCGCCACTCACTCTGGCACTTACCCGAATCTGCGCCAGCTGCTACAGATAAGTTCTGCGCCGGTTGGCACAGGGGCGGAAGGAGGGCAGGCAGGGGCAGCAAGGGAGGGGGGCATTCGGTAGCCTGGGCTGGGGGGAGGCGGTATATTGGCACTGAGGTGCGCCAATATCCTATGCCCGTCACAGCACAGGCCAGCCTTCCAGAGCTGGCGCGCAACCGAGGAGGCCCATTGCAGCCTCTGGGGCTTACACCAGGAGAAGTGGGGTGCACATAATATTCAGACTTGTCTGCCCTCTTTCCTCCCCTCTGTCTCAGTTGCTGACGTGAAGTTAAACGGCTCCTAATTTTCTGTATTATAAGCCACATTGAGCAAATTAGGAGCTGTTTAACGGGAGGCGTCTTCGGATAATGCTGGCTCTTCGGCTTTGAAATGGGGATGAGCACCACACCCTAGAGTCGGACACGACTGGACTTAATTGTCAGGGGTCACCTTTACCTTTACCTTAAGCCACATTGAGGGATGTCTGGACTAGCCTTTTAGCAGGACATAAATCCACCAAATAAATAAAGTACAAATTATTTAGGCTGACTCAGAATCGCCAGCCTCTCCAGTTCCTCATGATGGGAGAGCCTTGCAAGGTTGAAGCCTCCATGTGCTCCGTAGTGCTGGCACCAAATTCTGCCTATAGTAATGTTCAAAGTACATTTGGGGGCAAAACACCTGAGGAATTTCATGGAAAGTGAAAACAGTTCCAGTAAGACTAGCAGCATTTGTCTCAGGAGTGTTGCACATACCTACGGTAGCTGTTTGGCTCTCCAAGGCTTCGTTCTGGGGTTAATAGGACAAATTAGGTTTGTTGTTTTTTTAAAGTCTTACTGAGAAAAATGAATGTATTGCATGACGCAAATGCTAACAAATGCTCTGACACTAAAGGAGCTGCAAAAGTGTCTTAACACCTTAAGCCGGTGGAGAGTTTGCTCTGCCAGCCTAAAGTTACAGCGGATTGCACCATAAATGTGTCCAAAACCCATTTCTAGCATGGTGCGAAACATAAATACAAAGTCTATACTGGCTCGTTCGTCACCTGGGTTACCAAGGACACAGTCAGAAGCTAGTGTCCCTGGACTTGTGGCGGAAAATGGGCTACAGGGCACGGGCTCTTCTGTTGTGCAACCAGGACAGAGTCCTGATCAACTACTGGAAGGAAAGAAACATCCAAGAAATAAACATTGAGAACCACCAGGCAAACATACGTACTTGGATTTGTTAAACTGTGGCATGGCTGATGCTGGCTTTTCTCTAAATCAGTGCTTAACTTTGGTTGGCTTGTCCTGTTCAATTTACTGCAACAAACAGCATCAAAATTAGTTGGACTAAGGATAGCTCCTTTCACAGAATACGTGAAGCATGAGAGGCAAAAATGACAGCATCCATTGATCGAAAATGGTAACACTCGATGGCGAATAAGCAAGAGCACACAGGATCTGTAGTATAGGAATGTTGTATGCTAATATTACATTACAGTACAGTACATTTGGCAGAGAGAACGTTTTCCTCATTAGCCACAAACAAAATCACACCAACATTATCTGAGTAAGACCTTGATAGTTGGGACTGTCTACTGATTAATTTGTACTGGCTTCATTGCTTTAGCAGGTTTTAAGCTATAATCAATTACTTTTTACAATTACAATTTAAATACTTCAAATATACACAGGGGCCTTTGTAAAATGTTGAAGGAAGTGTGTCATTGTTTACAATTGAATATACAAAAGTTTCCACACATTTTAGGTGTGTATGCCAAGGTTTAATATTTTCTTTTTCATTCTGCAGTGTGCCAGAGCCATGATAGTTTCACAAAATAAAGAAGTGCGCGCACACACACACACACACACACACACACACACACACACACACACACACACACGTTATTGTCCACTCCATTAAAATTTGCCCTCACAGATTAAAACTTGCCTCTGCAATTGGTAACAGTAATGTGTCTTTCAGACCTCAAATCACTGCAAGTTCACACAAATTGCAACTGAGGTGGGAAGATTGTTCCTGGACTGGAGCACCTCAGACTGCAAGCAGAACAGAAGGGTATGTATTTGAATGCTTTGTCATTAAAAAAAAAATCCTTTTACTTACAAAGTAGGCTATTAGAGAGAAGGCCAGAGGAGAGCTCTTCTCTCTGACATCTATTTTTCTAAAATAGGGATGGTAGGAGTGGGGAGACATTCAACCACGCAACACAACGTCCTGTACTCTGAACTGGTACAATCCAGGAAGAGGTTTATTATTCACAGTGTTTATATACTAAGATCATGGCATCTGGTCCCATCAATTCCTGGCAAATAGAAGGGGCAGAAATGGAAGCAGTAACAGATTTTACTTTTTTTGACTCCAAGGTCACTGCAGACGGAGACAGCAGCCATGAAATTAAAAGACGCTTACTCCTTGGAAGGAAAGCTATGGCAAATTTAGATAGCATCATAAAAAGCAGAGATATCACCATGCCAACAAAAGTTCGCATAGTCAGGGCGATGGTGTTCCCAGTAGCAATGTATGGTTGCGAGAGTTGGACCATAAGGAAGGCTGAGCGCCGAAGAATAGATGCTTTCGAACTGTGGTGCTGGAGAAGACTCCTGAGAGTCCCTTGGACTACTAGGAGATCAAGTCAGTCAATCCTAAATGAAATCAACCCTGACTGTTCCCTGGAAGGACAGGTACTGAGGCTGAAACTCAAATATTTTGGCCACCTAATGCAAAGAGAGGACTCTCTGGAGAAGACTCTGATGCTGGGAAAGATTGAAGGCAAAAGGAGAAGGGGAAGGCAAAGGATGAGATGGTTAGACAGCATCACCGATGCAACAACGAACATGAAAATGAGCGAACTCAGAAAGATGGTGGAGGACAGGAAGGCCTGGCGGGATGTGGTTCATGGGATCACGAAGGGTCGGACACGACTTAACGACTGAACAACTACAACAAAATATACTGCTTTAGCTACATACGTCCATCAGCCTATTTGACTGTCTGCATGAACCAGTAAGCTTTGTTCGCTTGAATGGTGCTTGGAACGGCAGGCGTTGTCAATGAAAAGAGCCGTCCAGCAGAATGATCATTCAAAGCTTAGCAAGGCATTCATATGAGGGATGAGTCCCCAATGGTGTGGTAGTAATTTCCCTGAAACTGTACAATTAATTACAGGACAAAGGCTCTGAAAATATGCTAGCGCAAATGATGATAAATACGGTTACATAAAAAGGAACGAGAGAAGCACTTTACACAGACATTCAAAATGTTTCATTTGCAGCCTGGTGTAAAAACATTTTCCCACACTCTGCCTCTCTGCAGCAGCTCACAGTTAGGTTGATGGACGTATGTAGCTAATGGCAGCTTATGCAGATATGGTAGGATTTTTCAGCCTGTTGAAGGGCACAGGGCAACAGGAAATTCTTCTGCACACATGCCCCAGAACTGCCCCTACCCTTTCCAAGTTATTAGAGTCCAATCCTATCCATTCCCCCCCCCCCACAATGCAGCAGTGCCAAAAAGGCTACCGCTGCATCTTGTGGGGGGGGGATCGCAGAGGTCTCCTGGGTAACGGAACATACAAACCTACAGCTATTCATATGTTATGTTGCACATGCATACAGTCTGCTTACTGTGCATATAGGCCATCTGTACATCTGTCCTGTTATTCAAACATTGTTTAATGCATATAATATTTGTACTCTACATTTTCAAATTGTTCAGGCTCCAGGTTTACTTTCAAGCTAATGCACATACAGGCATTCACATGAAAATATGTACGTATTGTACGGTACAATACAGACACTTGCATGCATGTACAATGTAACATGAATAGCCCTCTTGATTTGCACATACGGGGCTCTGAGTGGGGTATTCACCCTCCATTTAATCTCATGTGGAAAGCAGGAAAGGAAACACAATTGTTCCTTCAACCCTCAAAGAGCATCACAGGCCAGATAAGTGTGTGAACTGACCTTTTGAAGTCAACTTTCGTGTAGTCACAAATATCACAAATAGTCACAATATCCTGCGATTATTGCAGGAATATGCAATTTGAATAATCATAAATTACTGTGTTATCAAAAACAAACTATGCAACAGTTGATACGGCAGTTCCCACACAGTGCCCCTCCTCGCCACCAAGCACACCAAGTAAAATGGCTAGTGGGCACTCGGGTGTCTGCGTGGATAAGTCAGGCTTATGAGCAAACACCTTGCTGAGGACACAATTGAAAAAAGGGGCCTCTACAAACATCAGCATCCATCTGGAGTGCTTATCGCCCATATTCCCTGATGAGTGCATGATAGAGGGGGGGGGGGGGTTCATCTGTTTCTCCACCATACAAAGATGATAGCTGAACTGTTATATGTGTTAACCGGACTGTAGAGTGGACTTTTAAAAACACAGAATTGTTGAAGTGTGTTGAGAAGGATCTGTAGTGACAGAGTGCATGCGTTGCAATGCAGAAGGTGCCAGATTCAATCCTTGGTGCTGTCTGAGACCCTGGAGAGCTGCTGCCAGTCCGTGTAGTGACAACTGTAAGCTACATCAACTAGTGGTCTTACTCAGCAGAATGTAGCTTCATATATTAAAGACTAATGTTAA
This sequence comes from Plestiodon gilberti rubricaudatus, assembly GCA_026170595.1. Taxonomy (NCBI): domain Eukaryota; kingdom Metazoa; phylum Chordata; class Lepidosauria; order Squamata; family Scincidae; genus Plestiodon; species Plestiodon gilberti. The sequence goes on along the minus strand of JANXHW010000004.1, from coordinate 15,847,446 downwards.
TCAATCATATCTCTTGCTTCACTCTGTATGGGACCCACAGATGCCGTAATCCAGCAACACAGATGTGGATGTGAGCTGTTGCACAAGGGAACATGTGGTGGTCATGCATCTAAGCACTCCCCTCCCTGGTGAGCAGAGCCAGGAGTGCCAGATGCCTGTTCCAGTGGGCACATGACCCATTGCTGCACAGATGTTGCTCTGGGTTGGGTCAGTGAATTTAGATACCAAGGAAGTTTCACTAACCAAGGGAAATATTTGCATGCTCTGATGAGCGTCTTACATAACCCTCCATCTTGGTGGGATAATAACCACCAGGCTTACAGCTTTCTCTGAATGGTTTATGTATTAAATAATGGAATGAGATGCCATATCCCCTGGCAGAACTGGGGCTCCTAACGCATCTCTCTTTTATCATGGCATGAATTGTCATACAAACAATTAAGGGGTTTCTAATTTTTGAAAGGCGGAGCTCACTGTTTCACAGCGCAATCCTATCCAACTTACACCACCGGTGTAACCAGCGGTGCAGTGAGAACGGGAGGCCCCAGAACGGAAAGGGGATTCAAATCCCCTCCAAAGGGGGATTTAAAGGGGATTTGAATCCCCTTTCTGTTCTGGGCCTCCCATTCTCACTGCACCGCTGGTTACACCGGTGGTGTAAGTTGGATAGGATTGCGCTGTCAGAGTGTTACTCATGTAACACTCATGCAAGAGCAGCTCATGCTGCATTTTCCCAACAGGTGAGCAGTTGCAGAGGTACAGCCCCCCCCCCCCCCATGTTCTGGCTTCCTTTGGAGGAGAGATTACTAGAGACTTACAGTGTCTTTTTAGTACTGTATCTGCTCAGTTTACAAATATACAGGTTGAGCATTGGCTGGAGGTAGGCAGTAGAACACTCCTTACAAATACTAACAGGTTACATCCCCAAATGGCAGCTCTGAGGCCTAAGTTCTGGTTCTTAGCTTGCTCTCTTCACCTTCTTCATTCTAGTCTGATCTGCCTCTCCCACTACTTCAAATCTGCCCATCTCTATGCTTCAACTGAGATAGCTCCAAGAAACACTTCCTTTGTCTTTCCTACACAGACCACACAAAGGAGGTAGGGGGAGAAGAATGGGTCACAACACTCTGAACCTCAGCTCCTGCACTCAGGTAGAGCTTACCTGAGGTCATACTAGGCCCCACTCCTGTCATTCTTCTAGGTAAATCTCCAGTTAAGGAAACATTACGGATCATTAGAACATAAGAACATAAGAACATAAGAAGAGCCCTGCTGGATCAGGCCAAAAGCCCATCTAGTCCAGCTTCCTGTATCACACAGTGGCCCCACCAGATGCCTCAGGGAGCACAAGACAACAAGATAACCTGTTTCCTATTGTCACTCCCTTGCACCTGGCACAGAGAAAACCCACTTCTAAAACCAGGAGGTTGCTTATGGCTTGTAATCTGTGATGGTCTTTCCTCCATGAATCTGTCCAAACCCCTTTTAAAGGCATCCAGGCCAGGTGCCATCACCACATCCTGTGGCAAGGAGTTCCACAGATGAATTACACGCTGGGTAAAGAAATATTTTCTTTTGTCTGTTCTAACTCTCCCTTCACTCAATTTTAGTGCATGTCCCCTGGTTCTGGTATTGTGCGAGAGGGAGAAGAATTTCCCTCTATCCACTCTCTCCATCCCATGCATAATTTTATAAGTCTCAATCATGTCCCCCCTCAGGCGCCTTTTTTCTAGGCTGAAAAGCCCCAGACGCTGTAGCCTTTCCTCATAAGGGAGGTGCTCCAGCCCACAAATCATTCTGGTCGCTCTTTTCTGCACCTTTTCCAATTCAACTATATCCTTTTTGAGGTGTGGTGACCAGAATTGGACGCAATACTCCAGATGTGGCCTTACCATCGATTTGTACAAAGGCATAATGATATTGGCCGTTTTATTCTCAATCCCTTTTTTAATGATCCCGAGCATGGAATTGGCCTTCTTCACAGCCGCCGCACACTGGGTCGACACTTTCATCAACCTGTCCACTAGCACCCCAAGATCTCTCTCTTGATCCGTCAAAGACAACTCAGAACCCATTAGCGTATATGTGAAATTTTGGTTTCTCGCCCCGATGTGCATCACTTTGCACTTACTTACATTGAAGCGCATCTGCCATTTTGCTGCCCATTCTCCCAGTTTGGAGAGATCCTTCTGGAGCTCTTCACAATCCCTGCTGGTCTTCACCACCCGGAAAAGTTTAGTGTCATCTGCAAACTTGGCCACCTCACTGCCTATCCCCGACTCCAGGTCATTTATGAATAAGTTGAAAAGCACCGGTCCCAAGACCGATCCTTGGGGCCCACCGCTTTTCACCTCTCACCATTGTGAAAATTGCCCATTGACTCCCACTCGCTGTTTCCTGGTCTTCAACCAGTTCCTAATCCACAAGAGGACCTGCCCTCTTATTCCCTGACTGTGGAGTTTTCTCAGGAGCCTTTCATGAGGGACTGTGTCAAACGCCTTCTGAAAATCCAGCTATATAATATCCACGGGTTCGCTCGCATCCACATGCCTGTTGACCTTTTCAAAAAATTCTAACAGGTTTGTGAGATCATTAAGAAGCATCCATTGATACTGAATTACTATCTTAACAAGAGAGCTGGCCACCAAGCATTCTAAGAGCAACTGATGTGTTATAACCACAACTCCTTACCTATTTCCTAGTTTCACAGCTCTTGAGTAATAATATATTCCCATGTAGAGAAGGGCTGTAGCTCAGTGATAGAACACATGACATGCATCATGTATAGAAGCTCCCAGGTTCAGTCTCCAGAATGGGCAGAGATTCCCATCTGAATCCCTGGACAGCCACTGCCAGTCAGTGTCAACAATCCTGAGCCGGATCGACCAATAGTCTGACTCAGTATAAGGCAGCTTCCTATTAAGGGTGTGCAGTGCACTTAAAACTCCCATTCTTTTAGACTGAGGTGGTCACCCAATGGCAACAACTCAATATTTATTTTATGTATTCATTTAAAACATTTTTCTTGACCTTCTTTAGGGAATGTCTTTCCAAGGCAGCCAACAGTAATCAATAAAACAGATAAAATCACAGCATAAAACAATAAAAACAGAAGAACAGCAGCCAAACTCAACAGTTAGAAGCTTTCCAGAACAGCATGGTTTTCAAAACAGCCTCACAAGTTCCAAAGATAGTGCCAACACTGAAAAAACACTGACCCTGGTACCTGCCAAACACATTTGTGTAAAGAATAGGTTGCAGATCAGGGCTTCAGAGGCCAATTGCAGGGCTCAGGTCAGTTCACATGGGTGAATGCAGCCCTTAATATTTGCACTTCTACGCTGCCTGGGACCTGGATAACTTAAACTGGGCCCAGGAAAAAAAGTGGTTGCTGATGTGGCTGGTACAGAACTGGTGACCCAGGATTATAATGTGTAAAATCTCTGCATTTGGCCTGTGCAAACAAAGACTAAAGATCTGAAAGGAACCTCTATAATTTTTCTATATAGGCAAAATGGGGAATCACTTTGAATGAAATCAGTTATAGTGAGCCACGAGTGAGCTGCAATCCTAAGCATGCTTACTAGGGAGCCAGGCCTGTTGAATACCATAGGACCGTTGAACATCATGGAACTCACTTCCAAGCAAGCGTGCATGGCAAATCCCATTGGTTGTAAATGGGACAGATCAGCATGAGCACAGCTCCCTTCTGTTTAAACCAATGAGATTTAAAAATGCTTTACTTTGACTGGATCGTGCCCAGTGCGGGTATTCCTTTCAACTCCACTATGGAATAAATTCAACTGTTAAAAAAAAAAATATGCAGGGTAGAATTTATGATCTATGAACATGCTTCACATTTCTTAAAAGGTCAAAAGAGTCTTGCTGGGGAAAAAAATACACATTGTGAATTTTGACAGCCGAAGGGACATTTGCAATTGTACACTCAGAAAATCTTAACTTTCCAGCACTAGACTCTATTAAGGCTTTGAAGGGGGAGACTACATATTGGCTGGAGGAATGTCTGAAGGGCAGCATTAGCCTGTTCTCACAAATTCAGCGCTGAAAGTCATAATATTATTATCACGCCCTTCCCTAATCTTCAGCTCCCAGGCATATTAGTGCACATTACTTACATCTTCTTTGAACAACTGGAAGAGCAAATGAAATACTGATGATGTCAACAGAAGGTGACAATAGCAGCCAGCAGACAAGATATCCTTGACTAGTACAGAAGGAAAGTAAGCTGTTTTACGTGTATTGACATTGGTCCCTTGGGGATGGGGATACGCTTAATGAACCTGTTAACCCTCCCTGTTCTAACTCAGGGTCACTCCATGAAGAATTCTTCAGTGAGTTGAAGCTGGTATGAAATTGGATTCATCGCCTGTGGTGTGTACACTCACTCCACTATAATCGCTGATACACACTTTGTGGACTTCTGCAGTGCTTCAAACACCTATATGCTCATTTGATCAGAGCCAGAGGGGTATCTATATTAGTCATGTGCAGTAAAAAGGACGAAGAGTCTTATGGCACCTTAAAATGCATTGTTGCACAAGCTTTCATGGATAGTGTACACTTCACTTTGTTGTTTCACCAGAGACAATAGAAATGAACATGTCTACCACAGGCATAGAGGCCTCTCTGCCATCCTACCTTCAGCTCTCTTCAAAACCATTATCTGTCTCTAATCCTAACTTCTCATGATTGGCTGTGAGCCACAGTGCCTTCGGTGCGCACTCCAAACTGTTCCTATGTGTGACTGAGAGAGCTTCCAATGTTCCTATCCACGGTCCAACAACCGCTTTTTGTAGTTGTATTAAATGCTGTTCTGATGTTCAGGAGGCACAAGGGATCGGTGTGAGGAGAGGCTAAAAAAATTCCCAGTGTGCATGACGAAGCCAATGAGCAACCCTTTGGATCTTTTACGTCTATCTGCCAATTGGGATTGCAGAGAAGGCAGCTGGGGAACAGAGCCACAAGGCAGCATTAAGAGATAACCTTGTCTTCAACCAATGTCCCAGTTTCCCAATGAACTCACTGGTTCTGTACTAAGCTTGCAGTGATTGTGTTCTATTGAAACCTAAGTTAGCTGAACCTTGTTTACTAAAGTTATGTGAAAAGGCAATACTCTATTTGCAGAATATTAATGTGAGGGAAGAAGGTAGAAGAGCCTCTTCTGTGTTAACTTTTTTGTTGACAAGTGGTATATAAATATTCTTGATAACAATGAGGAGGAGGAAGATGAGAAGGAGGAGGATAAATGTACAGAGAATGGAAGGATCTGATAGTCTTGTGTATTCTGGTAACAGATCCAGAATCTTTTTCTCATATGCTATAATAGACAATTTAATCAGAATGTTTGTACAGATATTTTGCTATTGTGCCAAAATGTGATTTCTCGGAGGTTTCTAAATACAATTTTAAAATGTATTTTGAAGCTTGTTATTTAGTTGTTTTTTAATGGCTCAACAGTACTGGTGTTTGCTTCTTCTTTTTTAATGGTACAGAAGACATCTCTTCATTTTGATTAATCCCAACAAGCTATTTTGAGAGCTGTGCACGGGGAGCTGGAGTGCAGCATCTGAGAGAAAGAAATATTAGTTTTCAATATGGCCTAAAATATTTACTGTCTGCCAGTGACAGCAATGTGAGTGATTTGTGAATATTACTGTGACAGCTCAGCATTTGAGGACCCATTTTATCGTACACAGGCAATCACCAAAGTAGCATATCAAACCCTTTCTTTAAAAAAACCCTGAAAAACAAAAGTACTCTTATGGACCATATTTGAAACAAATGTGCATGCTTATAGAGTTGTCTAGGTTAGCTAGAAAAATATTGCTGCTGATTTTCCCTCCTCAAGGAGATCCAAGGGAACTGCAGTCCTGTTCATTTGTTGCCCCTCAGGTGAATACACAGTGGCGTTGCTGGAGGTGGGGCGGAACGCTAAGTTCCGCACCGCGCTGACACTCCGTTACTCACCGGCACGAGGCGGCCCTGCCCCCTCGCCTTTGGAACCATTCAGTGGGGCGAAGTCAACACACAGGAGACTCCCTGCATGGGCTGGGGTGACAATGGGCTGACAATGACCCTAGTTGGGAATAGAAAGCTTGGGTTCATGGCTGGTCCAAGACCTCCCAGCACCTGAGGGGGTGTGCCAAACGTTGCCCCCCCACTTACCTGATGATGATGCGCAAGCCTCTGCTCCTCCCACTCCCTGGATTGGAAAAGGAAGAGGAAGTGTGGAGGAGAGTGCTGGATTAAAGCATTTTCAACACTCTAGCACACAACTCTCCTCTCGTCCATGCTTCCTCTCCTCCTATGCTTCCCTCTTCAATCCGGGAAGGAGGAGGAGCAAACGTGTAGGTCAGTGGGCAGACAGAGATGGTGCCCCCACGAATCTGCTGCCCGAGGCAACTGCTCCAGTTTGCCCCATGGATGGGTAAGCTCTGCTGGGTTTAATTTAGAATTGGGGGGAACAGAAAGAAGAGCATGCATGCATGACCTATCAAAAATTCTGAGGATTCTGATTTCATCGTGAATTAAGGACAGCAAAGGAAGTCAGCCTGACTCCATATAGCAGTCGGAAAAGAATGTTTACCTGTCAAGATAGCTCTTGATGCAGAAGTTAGATGACATCAAACAAAGCAGGTTTGCTGTGACAGCAAAGTTCGCTTTGTGTGTCTAGTGTTCTTAACAAATGTTTACTTAGAGTTCTTTATCATTTCTCGCCGTTTAGAAAATGCACTTCAAAAGGAGTCAGGAATCCGTGACCGTCAGCATCACAAAAGTGATGCTCGCTTATGCATAACAAGGCTGCCGTGCCAGAAACCTGAGTAGTTCCCAAGGACCTCGGCATTCAGTGAACTGTGATTTGCATAAGAGGCACATGAGCCATCTGCAGTGTGGCGGAAACCTCTTCACTGAATAACCAGATTGCATCCAAACGTGATCGTCTAAAGAGCTTTATTCCTGTGGCATGTGTTTCATGCTGAGTGGTTTATAATGTCAGATGTGAGTGGTAGCCAAATGGGCCTTATAGACAACATGCATTTTAAAAAAATCTTGACGATGCGGGGAGGGGGGTACAGCTGGTTCTGTGGACAACAAACGGAGCCCATGATTGATCCAATGGAAGGGAACACTCCTGCTCTGTATTCTGGGATGGCGCAAGTGGACTGCACAAGCCCAGAAAATGGCACATTCCACTGTGAGTCATCAAGTCTGGAGTAGACTTGATGGCTCAAAGTGAGTAGACTTGATGTGACTCACAAACAATCAGCTGGTACATATGGATATGGAGTTGGCCCCAAGAAGAGGGTTGTGGCGGATGGATCTGAATCAATATCATATGGCCAGGTTATTTGCAACTCTGCGACTGGCATAACTAAAGGCTCTGTGGGCCTGAGATGGCAAAAATCAAGTATTATTTATTATTATTTACTAACAGTATTTATATACCACTTTTCAACAAAAGTTCACAAAGCGGTTTACAGACAAAATCAAATGATTAAATGGCTCCCTGTCCCAAAAGGGCTCACCATCTAAAAAAGATGCAGAAGAACACCAGCAAACAGCCACCAGAAAAGACACTGTGCTGGGGTGGGGTGAAAGGGGGGCAGTTACTCTCCCCCTATAAGAGGAGCACCAATTGAAAAAGTGCCTCTTGCCCAGTTAACAGGGGGTTGTATTACAGCAAGTATTACAAAGAAACCACTGTGAGCTGTTTCTAGGAATGGAATTGTCAATTCACTTGGACACGTGAATTGTGTCATGGATTTGGAGAACACACATGATCTGTAGATAGTAGAATTTCTGTTTTTGTTTCTTATAGGGATAAGAACATAGCATAAGAACATAAGAAGAGCCCTGCTGGATCAGGCCAAAGGCCCATCTAGTATCTTCCTGTATTCACAGGGTATATCACAGTGGCCCATCAGATGCCTCAGGGTGGGAGCATACAGGACAACAAGATTGTATCCTGTTGCCAGTCCCTTGCACCTGACATTCAGTGATAGGCTACTTCTAAAACCTGGAGATGGCATATGACTTGTAACCTGTGATGGACGTCTCCTCCATAAATCTGTCCATTAAAGGCATCTAGGCTAGGTGCCATCACATAATTCTGTGGCAAGGAGTTCCACAGATTAATTACATGTTGGGTAGAGAAATGTTTTCTTTTTTTCTGTTCCAACACTCACACCAGTCAATGTTAGTGGATGTCCCCCGGTTCTGGTGTTGTGCGAGAGGGAAAATAACATAAGAACATAAGAACATAAGAAGAGCCCTGCTGGATCAGGCCAAAGGCCCATCTAGTCCAGCTTCCTGTATCACACAGTGGCCCCACCAGATGCCTCAGGGAGCACACAGCCAACAAGATAACCTGTTTCCTGCTGCCACTCCCTTGCACCTGACAAAGAGAAAACCCACTTCTAAAACCAGGAGGTTGCTTATGGCTTGTAACCTGTGATGGTCTTTTCCTCCATGAATCTGTCCAAACCCCTTTTAAAGGCATCTAGGCCAGGTGCCATCACCACATCCTGTGGCAAGGAGTTCCACAGATGAATTACACGCTGGGTAAAGAAACATTTTCTTTTGTCCGTTCTAACTCTCCCTCCACTCAATTTTAGTGCATGTCCCCTGGTTCTGGTGTTGTGCGAGAGGGAGAAGAATTTCCCTCTATCCACTCTCTCCATCCCATGCATAATTTTATACGGGATATAGGCTCCTCTGACCCAGACACCCCAGGGTCCAGGGCTTCATTGGAACAGACAGAAAAACATAGCAAACAGACAGGGTACTGAAGAGTTTCAGTATAAGGTGCAAAGTTAAAAAAAAAAAAGAAAAAAAAGAAAAAAAAACAGGCACAGGGGGCCTGATCCAGCTCAGGAGCACAGCATGCATCAAGGAGAGGTTTATGCTTTTCCCCTCTACCAGTTTCCTGCTGAAATCCCCCCCAGTCCTGAGTATTTGACCCCCCCCCCCGGGTATTTGACCCTGAAGCTGCTGTTTACAGTTGGGCAGCGCAATCCTAACCAACTTATGCCACCGACTGAGCTCTGCTCAATCCTATCCACTTTATGCCACCGGTGTAACCAGCAGTGCAGCGAGAACAGGAGTCCCCAGAATGGAAAGGGGATTTAAATCCCCTCCAAAAGGGGAATTCAAAGGGGATTTGAATCCCCTTTCCGTTCTGGGGCCTCCCGTTCTCGCTGCACCGCTGGTTACACCGGTGGCATAAAGTGGATAGGATTGAGCAGAGCTCAGCCAGTGGCATAAATTGGATAGGATTGCGCCCTGAATCTTACCTGCTTGCCTGACCTCACCCAAACCTATTTCTTCAGCCCCATGTTTCAGTAATGCTGCCCTCATTCCAACTTGCTCTCTAACATCAGCAGAGAGCATGCTGGGCTCAGAGTCTAGCATTTTTTCGGACATGCAGTGTTAGCATACACTGAAGGCAGTCAGTACTTGAATTATAGGAGGGGCATGGGGGGGTCCTTCAAAATGTATTGAAATTGCTGAGCCGTCCAGTACAACATCTGAAGCAGTGATCAATAAAATGAAGCCCCTTTTTGCTCGGTTTGAAGTCCATGAGCACTGACTCTCAGACAACGGGCCCCAGTTTTCCTCCAACCTCTTTAAGAGGTTTGCAGAGGCTTGTGCAGAGGATATTACCTCCGTTTCTGCAAAGAAATGGGGAAGTCAAGGCCTTGAAACACCTAACAGCCAAGCCTTCAGACCTCTCTACCTTGCACTGTTAGTCTGCACTCATTCAGGACTCATTCAGCACTCATTTTTCAGCAACCATTTCATTTCAGCATATCATTCAGCAACCATTAGCAATGGTTTTAGCCTAGCAGAGCTGCTGACGGAATGGAAGTTGTGCTCCACAGTCCCAATTTTTCCATCGCAATTAACTCCATGTTGGCCCAACTTCCACAGCCTGCAGGAACAGGACTTTCAGTATAAGGATTGGAAAATCTTTGGTAAGCGGAATAGAGTCAAGCCTTTAAGAGAACTGAAGCAAGTGGATCTTGTCTGGGTAAAATACTCCCATGAAAAAGAGATGGTGCAAAGACGTGCAGAGACTCCTCCATCCTATTCGGTTACGGTGCCAGCAGGAACTATCCAACGAAACTGAGCACATCTTGTAGAGGTGAGGGAGTCATCAACATCCTCAGAAATAGGCACAGCAAAATAGTCTACCCACATGAGTAGAGGTGCCTTTGACAGAGACTCCCAACTCCAACCCCTGTGAGGAGGTATCCAGATAGGGAATCTCTCATTCCTGAGAGGTTATACAACATCTGGTAGAGCACAGGATGAAAAGCATTAAGCAGCTGGTAGTCAACACGGCAGACTAATCCCTCACCTTCACAGGTTATTGCAATATTCTGTATGGAAAAAATATCATTGTTTAATACGCATGTTTTGTTTAGTGGTCATCATTCCACAGAAAGAGGGATGTGGTGTTAGCTGTGTAAGAACTAGGACACCCTATGAAAGGCGAGTCGTTGCTGAAGGGGAATAGAAAGATTTAGTTTCACTTTTTTTCTCAACATGATGTCCAGACTCTCTGTTAACCCTACAGATTCACCAGAGATCTTTCCACCACTAAATCAAAATATTGTTCTCATCCTTCGTGACCATTTTGCTGCATTGCATATAGTTAATCACTCTCCCTTGCTTAAATCCCTTTATGCCTTACATATTCATGGTTCTGTCCTCAGAAGTTTCTCTTCCTGCCTGTCAGATCATATTTTCAAGATTTCCCCAGGAAGAAGCTCTTCTTCTGTTCTCCTGTTGGGGTCCCTCAGGAATCTGTTCCTGGTCATAAGAACATAAGAACATAAGAAGAGCCCTGCTGGATCAGGCCAAAAGCCCATCTAGTCCAGCTTCCTGTATCACACAGTGGCCCCACCAGATGCCTCAGGGAGCACACAGCCAACAAGATAACCTGTTTCCCGTTGACACTCCCCTGCACCTGGCACAGAGAAAACCCACTTCCAAAACCAGGAGGTTGCTTATGGCTCGTAACCTGTGATGTTCTTTTCCTCCATGAATCTGTCCAAACCCCTTTTAAAGGCATCTAGGCCAGGTGCCATCACCACATCCTGTGGCAAGGAGTTCCACAGATGAATTACACGCTGGGTATTCTATTCAGACACACTGTCCCTGGGTGATCTTAACAAATCCCAAGACCTTCAGCACCATCTGCACACTGAGCACAGCCAGCTCATCCCCGTTTCTGGCTGAAGAGCCAGCGCTGTCTGAAGATGCTTACGTGGTCATGTGGCCAGCATGACTAATGGAACCTTCCCACTGCAGCAATACCTATTTATCTACTTGCAATTTCTTGCTTTCGAACTGCTAGGGCAAGACGTCTGGCTCAGTTGGTAGAGCGACCGTCTCATATATGCCTGAAAATCTGAAGGACGGTAGTTCCAGACGGCCGGAAGTGTCTGTGTCTGTTGGAGAGCTGCCGGCATGCCAAGCTGATAAGTTGCAGAGCCTCTGTGGGGGAGTGGAACTGCAGCTGCAGCACTTGAGTGGCAGTCAAGGTTGCCTGTCAGCTGACGCGTGATGAGGCGAATGCCAGAAAGATAGAGAGAGAGCTGGACTGTGAAAGCAACATCTCGAATGAAGGGTTCTATGAAAGAGTAGAACATATTATTGTATTGTAAAAACCCTTTTGGGTTTAGAAAGCCTGCCCATGTAAACTGCCTTTGAATTAAAGTCGGCGGAGAAATTCGATAACCAAAGAAAAGGCAGTATATAAGTACTGGGGTTTTTATTATTATTATATAATCCTCAGGTCTCAAACTGCTGTCCTACCGACCTTCCGGTCTGCAGTTCAGCGTCTTAACCACCAAGCCACCGCAGCTGGCTACCTCTACTTCAGAACCTTTTCCCTCCATCTCATCCCACCTCTCCATCTGTCCGACATTTCTGCTTGGATGCTTCACTGTCATCTCAAACTCAGTACGTCCAAGACAGAATCTCTCATCTTTCCCCATAAGCCCTTCTCCTCTTGCACTCTCCCCTTCCATTGACAATCTCACCATCCTCCCTGTCAAGCACACTCAAAGCCTTGGTTTTATCTTTGACTCCTTCATTCCCCATATTCAGTCTGTCACCAAATCATATCTCTTCTCTCTCTACAACATCACAAAAACACATCCCTTTTCCTCTCTCTGCTCTCAGTGAAAACACTAGTTCATGCCCTGATCACCTCTCACCTTGACTACTATAACAATCTCCTCTCTGGTCTTCTGCTGGCTCCCTTCAGCCCCCTCACCTATATAGTGGTTTGGGAGTCGGACTTAGACCTGGAAGATCCAGGTTCAAATCCCTGCTCAGCCACAAAGCTTCCTGGGTGACCTTGGGTCAGTCACTATCTCTCAGCCCCACCTACCTCACAGGGTTGTTGTGAGGACAAAAGGAGGGGAGGAAATATGTACCCCACTCTGAGCTCCTTGGAGGAAGGGTGGTATAAAAATGTGGAAAAAAAAATAATAATCCAGTATTCTGCCACCAACATCAGTTGCCTCTTTCACTGTTCTGATCATTTCATGGCCCTCCTGGAATGCCTTTGCTACTTCCTGTCCACTCCTGGGTCCAGCACAAGCGCCTGGTTCCTACCTTTCGCCATGGCCTCACCCCTTCTGATCTCTCTGGTCTCGTAGCCCGTTACACCTTCTGCCTGTGACCTTCGTTCCTCCAGGTCCACCACTCTCAAAGGTCTCCTGCTCCCTCAATAGCTTCCCCTCTTCTGTCTCGCGGCTCCTTATGCCTAGAGCCCCTTCCCTGATCACCTGAGAGACACCCCCTCTGATTTCCTTCAAAACCCACTTTGTCTGTGAAGCCTTTGGCATTACCCCCTAGTCCCTCTGTCTCTGCAACATAGCCTCTGTACTTGTACATGAAATCATCACATATTCTTCCCCATATTCCTTGGCACCATTCCATTCTCCTTCCACCATTGTCTTCCATGTGTCTTTTTTAGATTGTGATCACCTCAGGGCAGGGACCTGTCTTTCATTGTCAAGTATTGTAGTAATTCGGGAACTGAACTGGAAGATCCAGGTTCAAATCCCTGCTCAGCCATGAAGCTTCCTGGGTGACTTTGGGTCAGTCACTATCTCTCAGTCTCATCTACCTCATAGGGTTGTTGTGAGGACAAAAGGAGAACTATGTACACCACCCTGAGCTCCTTGGAGGAAGGGCAGCATGAACATGTGAAATATAAATAAATTAAAATAAAGTGCCATGCACACTGGTGGTGGTATATAGAGTACATAAACAAACAATGAAATGCAAATGTCCTCACTCTCCCCCTCCAATATTGAACAAACCATGCCCCCATGCATTCGAAAATCAGTAGCTGAAGGGGGCATCAGAAAAGGTTCAAGGCAGGGCTCTTCTGACCCCCCCCCCTCGTAATTCAAGTAATGACCACCCACAGATCTGGCCTGTGGAGATTGGAAGTGCTAAACTGTTATTCAGGACCTCCTCTAATTGTCCTGAAGGCCACACCAAAGAATGCAACAATAGATTACACTGGGCAGGGGTGGAGCCTCTGATGATCTGATGCTCCTCCTCCTACCATGATCTTTTTAATTGTTTTTAGACACTGTTTTTATTAATTTTCATTAATTGTTTTTACTGTTTTAAAATGTGATATTTTTTATACTGTGTTTTTTGTATGTATTTTTTTTCTGTTGTAAGCCGCCTTGGGTCCCTTTGGGGAGAAAGGCGAGATAAAAATACTGTAAATAAATAAATAATACCCAATCCACACTGAACATGTACAGTTTATTGCAGTTAGAAATCATCTGTTCAGCTAAGTACGTTCTACCAGTTGCACATTTGCACAGCTAAAGGCAAATGTTTAAACATGTGGCTAATGTGCCATATGCCTTAAAATGTTTTAATTGCCTCAGACAGTTCAAAACATATATTTCATCTCAGCCCTTGGCTTGACTGCGCACATGTTTACTTCTCCAGGTTACCCAAATAAGCCACAGCCTCCTCAATCTGGCGTTCTCTTCCGTGGTTTCTTTTGGTTGTTTTTGGCTTGCTCATCTAATGTAGTTGAATGTAATTAGTTTGGCAGGTCTATTAAGGTTTATTGCTTCAACTTTGTAGGTGCTAAATGAGACAAGGTGCCCATGTGCCTGTTCGCAGAATGTGCACAAATTGGAGCATTAGGTCAGCAGAAGGGTGCTTCTGTGCAATGGCCTCGTTGCCATCAGCCCCCCCCCCCCCGGTCCATCAGCAGCTCCTTCTGCCTCCTCCCTTCTAGAGAGAAGAGTTTGGAACTTGGACTGAGTCACCAACTGCTGGGGCCAGAAGAACATAAGAACATAAGAAGAGCCTTGCTGGATCAGGCCAAAGGCCACTAGCGTCGCTGCAGGGGGGTGTTGAGCTCTAAGTTCTGCCGAGGCTCCGACCCTTCGTTACACCGGAGCACGAAGCGGCCCCGCCCCCTCGCCTTCGGAACCATGCAAGGCGGTGAAAGCTTTCACCGCCTTGAATGGTTCCGAAGGCAAGGGGCGGGGCCACTTCTTGTTCCGGTGTAACGGAGGGTTGGAGCCTCGGCGGAACTTAGAGCTCCACCCCCCTGCAGCGACGCCAGTGCCAAAGGCCCATCTAATCCAGCTTCCTGTATCTCACAGTGGCCCCACCAGATACCCCTGAGAGCACACAGTCAACAAGATAACCTGTTTCCGGTTGTCACTCCCTTGCACCCGGCATAGAGAAAACCTACTTCTAAAACCAGGAGGTTGCTTATGGCTTGTAACCTGTGATGGTGAAGACACACGCGGATCTCTTTCCCCACTCACTCTTGTCCATTTTATCCTCACAACAACAGTCCTAAAGGAGGTAGTTTAGGCAGGTGGAGCAATGAAACCGACCCAACATTCCCTGTTAGCTTTGTGGTTAAGCAAGGCTTTTGAACCCAGCTTTTCCTGATCCGAGCCAGCCGCTATGGATTTCACTGGCTCTGCAAACGTCTGTGCCAATTTAGCTGCCTCCGAAGAATCCTTGGGACTGTAGTCCACTGAGGAGGCTAACCTACCCAGCCCTTTCTTATGAACTACAGTTCCCAAGATTCCCTGGGAACAGGAATGGCCAGTATACCAGCATAAGAATGTAATGTATGTACTGTGTGCCTGTATGGGAGCCACTTTTGAGCTCCACATGCCACCCTCTCAAGTGGCAGCTGAGCTATCTATTTTTAATAACACTTTACGGTTCCTATTTTAAATGTTAGCTTGGTAATTTGACAAAGGAATAAGCCTATATACATCTCTTTCTTCCTCCCTCCCTCAGATGGTGGGAGAAGGTTCGCTGTGCAGAGCCAAGCTGTTAACTGGTTGCCTGATAAAAGCTATCAGCATGTTAGAAAGAATAAAAGCCTCATGTGCTAAAAGGGTGACATATAATTATTGCCTAACCTATTAAAGAAATAAACCTGCTACAACCCAATTACACCTTTGCAATATACAATGAAATAGCTCTTAAACAATTCTTCAACAAAGGAATAAACCTGTCACATGAGAAAAAAATATAGTTCATCAAGGCTGGGTATTCAGGAAGTAAAACTATTGTCAGGGTCACGCTGGCAGTAACTCAGCGTGCAATTAGAAGGAGCCTTCCTTGCCTACATTGTACGCTCTTTGTCGAGGCACAGAGCGTGCCCTTGAAGCGCTCACTTAACATGGGAAAGAGAAAGCATTCAACAGGGAAATTAGCATGCAGAAAAAAAAATATTTGTAAATAGGCATGATACAAAGCACATCGACCTGCTTATATAGCAGCAAGCTATTTATAGAGTTTGCAAGCTGGGATTTCCTCTATAGGAGCTGGCTTTATGCAGGGGTGTAGGAGTCGCAGTGGCAGAAGGATATGGGGAAGAGCCTACCCCCGACACCCCCCCCCCCATATTCCAGGGCCCTTCCCTAAATGTTCGACTTTCACTTAAAAAAAAAGAAAGTCTCTAGGCTTTTTCTTTCCACCTACAGAGACAGAAAGGGATACGTCTATTCTCCATTTACTCAAGTGCTCAGTAAGAAGGAAATTTGCACTCTTCTGGCCAGTGAGAGGAGAGGCATTCAAGTGCTAGTTACCTCTTGTTGGTGCTGTGACCAACAGCCCGATCCTATCTGGCTGCAGTGCCGGTGGAACGTGTGTTCCGCCTCCGCTGGCTGCTGAAAAGCAGCCGTAAAGCACTGGACACGAGCACAAGCTACCAGCGGACTGGCAGGGAGACCGGAGCCTTCCTGTGCATGCTGGCAGATCTCAGAAAGCATGCTGGAGCAGGTAAGCCCAACGCAGGGGGTGGAACAGGGCAAGGGAGCGGGAGGAGGCAGGGGATGAGTGGATTGGGCCCGGGAGGGGGGCAGGTTCGGTGGCAGCAGTGCACACCAAATCCAAAATCCCTTCCCGGGCCTGATCTGCCTGGTGCAGATCCAGATTGACCCATAGCGACTGCTGGCTGCAGCTTTTCAGGACTTCAGACAGAAGCACTGGCGTTGCTAGAGGTGGGGCGGAACGGTAAGTCTTGCACAGCGGTAACTTCTCCATTCCATGGTGGCCCCGCCCACTCGCCACTCGCAAATGTCCCCTTACCCCATGGAGACCTCCAGCAGCCAAAACTCCCCCGTAGAATACAGTGGAGGCTTCGCCACTGCTGCTGCATCACTGCATGGGGAGTTAGGTAGGATTGGGCCGCAACTGTATTAAGGTGGGCAGTGCAATCCACCGTAAGGATCCGGCTGGCAGCCCAGGGCTGCCCACGAAATAGTGAAATTATCTTCATGGTAGAGCCTATACTATTCATGCAGGAGGTCCTGGGTTCAGTCCACTGGCGTTGCTAGAGGTGGGATGGAACGGTAAGTCTTGCACAGTGGTAACCACTCCGTTCCATGGTGGCCCTGCCCACTTGCCGTTGGAACCAGTCCGAGCAGCGAAGGCAACGTGCAGGGAGTCTCCAACGGCGAGTGGGCGGGGCCACCATGGAACGGAGCAGTTACTGCTGTGCAAGACTTACCGTTCCACCCCACCTCTAGCAATACCTGTGGTTCAGTCTCTGGCAGGGTAGGAAAGGTCCCTGTCTGAAGTCCTGAAAAGCTGCTGCCAGTCAGCGTAGGCAATACTGAGCTAGATGGACCAATGGCTTGACTCAGTATGGCAACTTCAACTTCAGGTCATTCCAGCTGCATCACACTATATCAGGATGCAGGCCTGGCCTCAAGACTTCTGTTGCACCAAAGAATTTACATCACTATGACCAAGAACAGAATCTGGCCTATCATCAACAAGAAATATTCATGACCAAGGCCAGGGCGTCCATCTATAATTCTGTTTATAGTTCAACAAAGAAACTTGGCAGTGAAATAGTTTTAATGATTTTTGACTCTGAGAACAATTCCACAATCAATCTTTGTAAGGAAGACCTAGTAAAAAGAAAAAAAAAAGTAAGGGGGGGCTATATTGCAATCTCTGGGTTCGCTGAGCTCCAGGTGAAAATTGCTGGGGTGGGGGAAGAAAAGGTCACAGCATAGGCTTAAATATTGATTGGATCCAGAGTTCTCATTCGGAGAAGTTTAAGCTGCATATTCCCCTGAGCTTTTCCAATTACCACCAGCAGCCTCTTCCGCTAGCTCTCCCTTGCCAGGCAGGCAACTGTTATTTCTAACTACTCTTGCAATCGAGCAGTAATTAGCACCGTTTTCTTTGGAGAAAAATTAAAAATGACCCAATGACATAATTACAGAAAGTACACATTTTATTCAGGGAAGAACTATGGCGTGGCTTAGAAGTGCCATTTGCAAAATGAATTACATTTCTCTCGTTTGTGTGTACATGTGTGTGTGTGTGTGTGTGTGTGTGTGTGTGTGTGTGTGTGTGTGTGTGTGTTTCCCCCACTTGGAAAGATCAGTGGAACAATTGCTCTGAATAAATATGATTCCTGAATCATTTAGCAATCATTTAAAGGAGAGTGAGCTCTACTTCTGAGCAATTAGAGGCATGATCAGAAATCACCAGGCTGCTGAGCAGTGGAAAGGGAAGCTAGTTATAATTCTACCGCTCCCAGGAAAGGAGGGGATGGGGGGAAATTGCCGTATAATTAAGCTTTCTGAGCTTTCATGGAAATATTTATGAAACGAGAACGTCTTTGGAATAAATCACTGGTCTGCTTTATCATTCAAAAATTATGCTTGCATCGACATAATATGTGCTAAGTCTTGATTGCTAAGCCTGTTCAGTTGATCACTGCCAGCAGAGCCTGCTGGAATGCCAAATATCAAAACAGGCATTTTCCAGCCTTGCCTTCCCATTTCTCCTTTGGGCTCAGTGATAGGAGGGGCATTTTGCAGGCCTCCACATAGTGAGTCAGGGAGAGGCTGCTTTGCATGCAAAAGGTCCCACCAGGCTCAATCCCTTACATCTCCAGGTAGGGCAGGAATAAAGGACCTTCCTGAAAGCATCAACAAAACTGAGCAACGTGGCCCAATGACCTGATTCAACATAGGGTTTGTTCCTGTGATGTTTGCATCTTGGTCCTACATGAGAAGCAGCCAGTGTGCCCAAACCTCAGGGTTTGCACAGTCCTGATAATGTGACAGTTGATCTTGGGGAACATACACAGTCAGACCTTTTTATCCACTGTTCCCAGAACCCCAGTGGATTAAAAAAATCAGTGTTATATGAAAAACAGGATGGAGTGGTGGTGAGCGGTGCCACATTATCTGTTTTTCCCTTCTTCTGAATTTGTTTAAACCAGGGGTGGGGAACCTATTTGCGGTGGGGGGCCATTTTCCCATAGGGAACTTTGTTGCGGGCCAGCCGGTAGGCCGTCCGATTTCCCCCCCCCCGCAAATCTACCCCCCCGCGCGAATTTACCTCCCTCCCACCCACCGCTCTCCCTCCTTCTCCTTCTCAACCCGGCTGTTTCTGCGCATGTCTCTAACAGCCGTGAGGGTTTGAAAAGTCGGGTGAGGTGAACGCGGCCTCCGGTCCGAGCCCGCGCGGGCCGGACCGAATGGAATCGGGTCCAGGCTCGCGCGGGCCTGACCGGATCGCTCCGGGGGCTGGATCTGGCCCGTGCGCCGCCGGTTCCCCACCCTTGGTTTAAACTGAATGAAGAAAAAAAGAAAAAAGAAAAACCACTAACAGAAGCAACTTGTAGATGGCGCCAGAGACTCCCGGTTGCTATTTTTCTTCTTTTCAGCAGTTTAAACACGCCGGGAAGCAGCTGGCAGGCCCCTGACAGATTCCTGGTTGCATTTTTTTTCTTTTTTCAGCAGTTTCGACGTGTGCAGGAGGCAGGAAATGGCTGGCAGGCCCTCCGACAACGCTGAAAAAAAAAGAGGTAACGTTGTGCAGTCAGACTCCGTCTTCCACAGTTTTGCCACCCGTGTTTGAGTCAAATCCGTGGATGGAAAAACCATGGATAAAAAGGTCCAACTGTATATCCTTGCAAGAATTCTCTTTTGATATGGAAAACGTCCTTCTTTCAAGGCTTTTGCCCAGTTTTCTAGACTAGAGTCTTGAATGGTCTTTCGTTGCTGGTGGTGACTAGCTACTAAGATTTGTGACACATTCCGCATGTTCAAGATTGGGGGGGGTAGGGTCCCAAACGAAGCAGCGTAGCAGGTTTTGTATGCACCCAGGTTTTGAATGCTTTGGCAGCACCTGAAATTTCTCCAGGCATTGCCCAAATTTCCAGCTCAGTTTAAGGCCGAGAGACACATTTTGCGTGTGTGAAACTCACCAAAGTTACGCATGTTTAAGGCCCATTGAGTCCAGCAACAGAGTTAAATATGTGTTTAGATCTCTCCCACTGAAATCAATGGGCCATAACATTGCTTCACGCGGACTGCATCGTGGTTTTGCTGCTTTGGAAGACAAGCGGAGATTCTCCGGTTGCTGAATTCTTTGCACAATAGCTGTTAGCATGCTTGAATGATGCAGTCACAAGATATAGGAAGTCCTGGCACAGATGGCATCAGGGAGTGGGGGGCCCTCGGGTAAAGTCCTGTGCTGTTCCCCCCTGATGGTGCACTGCGCCCCCCCCCCCCACGGTGTGTGCTGGCCCTTTCCCAGGATGGTGTAGGGAGTCGGACTTAGACCTGGAAGATCCAGGTTCAAATCCCCGCTCAGCCACGAAGCTTCCTGGGTGACCTTGGGCCAGTCACTATCTCTCAGCCCCACCTACCTCACAGGGTTGTTGTGAGGACAAAAAGGAGGGGAGGAAATATGTACACCACTCTGAGCTCCTTGGAGGAAGGGCGGTATAAAAATGTGAAAAATAAATAAATAATAAAAGTACCTGGTTAGCTTTCCCAAGGAACCTGTTTGGCCCAGGAATTGCTTTCCATTGAGCACACAGATACCGTATTTCATGTAGAAATGTCTCCCCCAAGCTTTCTCCATTGCAGCAGTCTACACTGGAGGTCATGGTAGGGAGCCTTTATTGCTCTCGTGTGATGGCTAACTGGGAATCAGAAACCTTTGCTGACCTATTGCAGGTCACCCAGAGAGCTACCAGCAGATCCCAATGGACTTTTGGCATCGTTCCTTCTCTATGGACTTTGAGTTTAGAGAAGTTGTCATTATCCTACCCGAATGGACTGTGCTTTTGCATTTGAATCCTATGAAACCCTTTGTTTTATGACCTCATTGCTTAAAAAAATATAGCCAATAGTTCTGAATAGCAATCAGGACAACATTATCAGATTGATTATTCTGGCAGCTTTAGCCGCCTTCAGACTCTGTCGATGGAGACATCAATGAAATGTTGAAAGAAAAGAAAGAAAATGCTCGTTATCTTTCCAAAATAATTCCACTGCAGGGCTTGTTGCCCTGGACGGCGTGTTTAGTTTGCAGAATATGGCATTGCCCAGCTAAATTATTTGTCCTTTAAGAAAGGAAATATTTCCATTGGGATTTCTAAGCCATTCCTAATGGGCAGAGATCCTGTGTTAGGTGATTTATAGCAGGAGCAGGAGGAGAGTTGGGGTAATGAGTGTTGCAGACTTGATTATTGCTTTTTGTTCTTTGTGGGTGGGGTGCAAGAATCATATTTCATCAGGAGAAGGAAAATATCAGTGAATGGGGAAAATGTTGTGTGCCATGTTTTCCTCAAAATAGGAAGATCAGTTTTTGTTTCTTCCTCCTCCTTTTGTTTCACACCAGAGAACAAGGTTTTAAAAAATCTAAGTGCGTATGATAAACAGGTCTGCTTCCATCTGGGGCTAATACCGTATTGGTCTGAGTATAAGACTCACTTTTTTCTCCTAATTTAAGTTTTTATACTAGGGGTGCGTCTTATAATCAGGCTGTTGCAATTTAATGCCAGTGATTTAATTAATTTTTTTTTAATAGCACCAAACTTTAAGGGTGCGTCTTATAATCAGGTGCATCTTATACTCGGGACAATATGGTACTTTCAGCCCTGTACCTTCCAGAGAGAGCCTGGCTCTCTTCATTGCCATCTGCCTCCATCCCACCTTTTCCTTCTGTCTTGAGAGCACTTTTTTTTCCATCACTCCTCCTCTGGTCCTTCTCAGAACACATCAAAATAATATAAATAATGCATTAATAAATGCAATGGTTAGGATTAAAGTCTCTTTCCTGGAACCGTAATTAAACTGATTGCATCCCATGGCCTGCTGCCATTGTGTGCAGTTGAATGAACTGCAGTGCCCCCCCCCCTCAAAAACAGACATAGGACTCTTATTGAACACATGATGCTGCCAGAGTATCAGTCCATCTCAGCTCAGTACTGCTTACACTAACTGGCAGCAAATCTCCAGGGTTTTAGGCAGGGGTCTTTTCCAGCCCTGTCTGGACAGGCAGGATTGAAGCCGAGACTTGCTGCATGAAAAGATTGTGCTCTACCACTGAGTTACAGTCCCTCCACCAGTGAAGCAGAACATTTATGAAGGGAAGTGCTCTATCTACCAGGGAGTGCCCATGACTGCACACACCAACCAGTCGCAGGACGTAGGGCCACCCTCTGAGATCCTGAGGGTCCACACCCTTCCGACCCCTGAAGAAGAGGAAGGACATCTACTCCTGCCCACCACCTTCCAGTAGGCTCCCTGTTGGTCCCTGCCCTCTGCCAAGGTTACTGGATGATGGTGGGAAGCAGCAGCAT
Source organism: Plestiodon gilberti rubricaudatus (assembly GCA_026170595.1). Taxonomy (NCBI): domain Eukaryota; kingdom Metazoa; phylum Chordata; class Lepidosauria; order Squamata; family Scincidae; genus Plestiodon; species Plestiodon gilberti. The sequence continues at coordinate 15,825,266 of JANXHW010000004.1, read as the reverse complement.
TGCAGTGAATGGTGGTTTCCCTCCCCCACATGTACAGAAGGCCCATCTACTTATCAGAGAGCATACAATACTCTCTGAATGGGGATGCAGAGAAGGGGATTGCAAGGATGGAACTGTAGCTTAATGGCAGTGCACATGCAGAAGGTCCCCGAAAAACCATGGTCTGAAACCCCAGAGAGCTGCTTCCAGTCCATGTAGGCAAAATTGATGGACCACAGGCAGTCTTATATTTCCAAGGTGCAGTGATGTAGACTTGAGTCTATTGCCTTGGACTCGAGTTGGACTCAAGTCTCGTCAATGACTTGACTCGAACTTGATTCGGCAATTGTAAAAGACTCGAAAGACTCTACTAGAGACTTGGAGTCTTTTACGACAGGTCCAATTTTATTCAGGTTTAAACCCATTTTCCTCATTGAATAGACAGGGACTCACAACTCACAACCAAAGACTCGGGACTTGGGGGCAAAGACTTGGGACTTGACTTGAGACTTGGACCCAGAGACTTGGGACTTGAGTCGAGACTCGGAGTCAGAGACTTGATCCACATCCCTGCCAAGGTGCATGTTTTTAGAGATACCCAAGCAATGCTGTATGACTCACCAGGCTATGATCCACATTTTAGGAAACTAGGCAACATTATTGGCAGTGTAACTTTCAAGAAGAAGGAGGGCAAGCACATGGCTGCCAGCACTAAAACAATCAAAGGAACACTATTCTACTAAATGAATTGCAGCAAATTTGGCTTTTATTTTTTTAAAAAGTACTCAAAGGTAAGACTATAGAAGTCATAAAAGGCATTAGACCTTGTCCAAGGGAAGATGAGGCCATTTTGCAAAATGAGTGTCAAAGTATGGGAAAATTCACCGAAGGAACGAAAAGCAAAGAATAAGGATCACACAAAAGGTTCAGATAAATAATAGAACACATTTTCAGCAATATAAGGAACAAGATTTCAGGTCAAAGGAATCAGAAAAAGGTCTTCTGCGAGAGACGGTCAAGGGCCAGATTTCCATAGGGAGGCAAAGAAGCTGGAGGGACATTTTGTCTGTTGCTGACAACAGAGGGAGGGGGGAATGGATATGTTTGGGGAAGAAAATATGAAATACTGAAAGAATTGAGTGTCACGGCAAGACAAGTGACGGAAAAATTAGTCCTTGAAGATTCTGAAGGCACAAGGCAAGGTGGGGCCTTCCAAGTGAAAGACTCAATGGCCAAAAGGGAGTAATCTACATGCTATTATTAAATTACATTTCTGCCCCATTCTTCTTCCAAGGAATTCAGAGCAACCTATACATTTCTTCTCCTTCCACCATTTTATCCTCCCTGCGATCTTGTGGGGTAAGTTATGCTGAGAGAGAGCAACTGATTCAAGATCCCGGCCGTTTCAGCTCAGGGTTTCCCAGTATAAGGGCAACACTCTAACCACTACACCAGTGTTTCCCAAACTTTTTCGACCCGCGGCTCCCTTGAACATTGGCGACCATTGGCCGTGGCTCCCCATTACATGATGTTGATGCCTGCCAATTGGCACTGCACTATTTCCGAGAGGATTCCATGGCACTCTGCGGCTCCCCTGGCTGGTATCCGCGGTTCCCCTGGGAGCCACGCCTCCCAGTTTGGGAACCACTGCACTACACAGTAATACACCAGGTGCATGCATACATCTCACCATGGAGAAACATCTTTCTCAAGACTGAGGAAGGAGTAATTTAACTTCATTAGAATGCAATCAAGCGAAGACTAAGGCACCGGTATCATATCTGTATTTCCACCCCCTCTCTGAGCAAGTAACACCAGTGAAGGAGGGATTTTTAATTGCAGAAACGCTGGATAGGTCAGACACCCACAGTCCATGCACCATTTCCCTCATCAAATTAGCATCCCTTCCCCCCCCCCTAAAAAAGCAATCAACACTTGGGAAGATCAGTTTGGGATTTCCTTATGTAATATGTGTCTTGGCCAGTTGTCCTACTGAGTGCCAAGTGTCTAAACTGGCTAAACGTTTAGCTAAAATACTTCTCAGGTGATCAGTGCCACATGCAACCTTGCTCTCTGGCTTACCTGGTGTGTAGATTTCATCCATAAGTACTGTATACGTAAATATCCAAAGCACTCAAGGGTTTCTTTTAAGCTTCTCAAGAAATGCAGCTCATAGGAGCTGAGCATTTTTATTATCGTAAATGCTGCCAATTTTAAAAGCAATAAAAAGGGTCTAATAGCCTGGTGCCCTGGGGATCAGGGTTCTGTCTATATTGGTAACTTAAAATTTTGCTTATGGTGTTAACCTCCTGAGATATCCATCCTATTTGCATTCCAGGGGGGAAAGCAGTCCAATAATGTTGCTCATAGCAATGATGATATCTTTATTAACCTGCCAGGGGTGAAGTGCAGGATGGCAAAAATTTGCTGATGGAACACAATTATTTAGGTAAGCCGAGAAGGCAGAGGGAAGATTGCAAAGAAATTCCAGGAGGACCTATGTAGGCTAAGTAATTGGGCAGCGGGATTCCAGATAAATGTCTACAAAGGCAAGCTGGCCGGCCGTGCGGAGCACTTGAAAGTACTTGTAAACACTGATGAGCTTTGAATTAGGTGTAACCTCTAAGGAGAAAAAAAGATCAAGGAATCTTTGCAGGCAGCTCAGCGGAAGTGTTGGCTCAACATATAGCAGCATCCCTCACAAAGCTGATGCTAGAGCTTGGTGGAAAGGGACTACAGCGGGGGGGGGGGGTGGAATCCTACCAATATGCTCCAGCAGTTCCTATTTCCCAGGGAAGTGCAGGACACGTTGGGAGCTGCCAGGTCTTCCTGCACTTCCTCTTTTATTCAAAGAGATCAAGTGAGGAAGAAGCAAGGTGAAGGGATAGTAGGCAAGCAGATTGCAGCATTCCGCATAGTTTTTTCGAGCAAAGGTAGTAGCAACCTGCTTCCCTACACTCCACGTTGCTTCTTCACACAGTGAGTGGGTAGGGAAGCAGATTGATGCGGCTCTGTCGGCAACAGACTTGGGATGAACAGCACCCCAAGTCTGCCACTCTCACCACCTCCCAACATGAGCCGCATCGTTTGCTTCATTGGATCAGCAGACCATACTTTTGAAGATGCCTTATTAAAATTTCGTGAGTGGGAATTGTTCATGTAAACCTCAGGGTTTGGCCTTCTGTATTTTTAATCTCTTGGAAGAAAAAGTGGCTAGGGGAGGACATTTTGAACAAACAAATGACTGGAAAGGAAAAGGTTAATTGCCTGAATGGCAATTTCCATTTCCACTGGAGTGGTGGTGGTGGTCCTTTTTACTGATTGCTTCCCATTTTTTCCTGTTTATTTTTTTTTTTTCAAATAGCAAAATAGTACTAATAGTAGTACAGCCACTGACATGGGGCAATTCACAGACAGACTATTGAAGGGGCAATTACCGTATTTATTGGCGTATAAGACGCACTTTTTTGTCTAAATTTGTGACCCAAAATAGTTGGGTGCGTCTTATCCGCCAATACTAAAAAATCCCGCCCCGCCCCGCCCATTTTAAAGCATTTTTGGGCTTACCACGTTTTTCCAGAGCCGGAGAGCTCCCTTGTGCTTTCTTCCCTGACTAATCTATCCGACCTACAACTGTTTGTCGGGTTTAATTTATGCACGTGCATGAGTTGAGCTTCTCAGCAGCCAGCAGAGGGCGCTGTGCTCCTCAGTTCAGTTCAGCTGAGCTGCAGGGGGCGTGGTCTTCCCAGCTCTCCTGGATGCTGAATGAATGCAGCTTGGGTAAGCTTCTGAACTGGGCCTAGTTGGGAGGCTTTGGAAACTGTGCATAGGTGGGGTGGGGTAAGAGATGAGTCTGGTTTTTTTTTATACTTTTATGTTTTTTACTTTGGAAACTGTGCGTGGGGAAAAAGAGTTGAGTCTGGGGGGGTTTGTACTTGGGGTAAATGTTTTTTACTTTGGAAACTGTATGGGTGGGTTGGGGAAAAAGAGTTGAGTCTGGGGATTTTGTATTTGGAATTTATGTTGTTTACTTTGGAATCTGTGCATGGGTGGGTTGGGGGGAAAAAGAGTTGAGTCTGGGGTTTTTTGTACTTGGGGTAAACGTTTTTTACTTTGGAAACTGTATGGGTGGGTTGGGGAAAAAGAGTTGAGTCTGGGGTTTTTTTGTACTTGGGATTTATGTTCTGGTGCATTTTGTTCATGTGTCTTATTGCTGTGTGTTTTAAAAGAGATCCTGGTATTTTTGTGCAATTTATGTAAATTAGCTAATTAAGCAGCCAAGAAGTAAGTGGCCAAGTGGCCCAAAAATGCTTTAAATGTTTTTTTCTTGAAACCCAGGGCCAAAAGGAAGGTGCGTCTTATACGCCGGTGCGTCTTATACGCCGATAAATACGGTACTTACTCAGTGTTGTCTACATGGATTGGCAGCAATTATCTGGAGCTTCAGATAAGGGTCTTTCTCATCCCAGCCCTGCCTGAAGATGCTAGAAATCCAGCTTGGGACCTTCTGCTGGTACAGTGGGACCTCTACCACTGAGCTAAGGCTCCTCCCCAAATAAAATAGGTGCAATCAATGTTCATTTGAAGTTGTGAGGGGCTTTTGCTAAAGTAAACTTACCTGTGAGCAGACACTGAAGAAGGATTTTGGCCTTAGGAAAGAACATCACTAGTTAATATGGCATTCTATTATTTCACATGTGCAATCTCCAGTTTAATTCTGCGCCCAGCTAATTGGGGAAAAGCAAGACTTCAGCAGCACTAAAGTGTGCTGGCACCTGATGGCTTTTATGTTTAACAGCTGTATCCCACTTAGCTTTATCTCTTCCCCTCTATCTTATCTCTTTCTCCACCTCCTAGATTCTCTGGCCTAATTGTCTACTATATATTGATATTAGGCAAATGCATTAGCCAGTTCATTCCTTTCATTATATCTTTACCAAGGGGTGGTAATAACTACTATACTCACTTGTCCTAAAGGCAATTCTGAAGGGGCAGCAAACTCTAATTGTAGTCAATAGAACATATTTAAAGCTCTTTTTCTTCTGAGTAAAACTGTTCTGAACACAAAATAACTGAAGGTCACTCTCAGATTCGGATATTGCAGAGAACAGAAGTGCTTGAAAAAGAAGCAGCTTAGGGGTTTTCTTTTTTTAAAAAAAATCAAGACAGTTTGGGGCTAGATGACTTTAAAATAATGTACAGCTCAAATTGCAGAAATAAGATAGGGCGCCCTGAACAAAATCCATAAGGTCCATGCCCTGCTTCTCACTCCCAAGTGTAGCCAAATTATACCCCCTATAGCAGGGATGTCAAACTCGTTTCATACAGAGTATGAATAACATTCATGGTGCCGGAAGTGACAACATTAAGCAGGAAGTGACATCATGAAGCAGATGATGGACAGAAATAAGCACTTTTTCTCACATAGGAATTCTTTAGCTCCAAATGACAGAAGAGAAAATATGCAAATCTTGTTCATATTTTCAAGATATGGGAGAGCCCAATTATCACGCAGACTGCCCTTTCAGCAGCGCTGCTTCTTCCGAGGCTTCACTTCACCGCTCAGGTGCTCTGCAAAGTGATGCCTTCGCAGAAGTGGAGCTGCTGAAAGGGCAGCCCGCATGATACTTGGGCTCTCCCAACGCCTTGGCAGCAGCATCTCCCTCTCTCACCATGGGCTTTAGTTATGTTTGACACCCCTGATCTATCGCTTTCTAAAAACAGTAGATTTCTTCTGAGTGGCCCTGCTTGTTCTGGTTTGGACTGGACACGTGTCTAGTATATGGAAATTAGTTCCTGTTCTGTAGAATGTCAAGAAGACCTAATCTATGGAACATCACAATTTCTGTTCACAACCTCCTTTAACGGAGGATACTACTTTGAGAAATATCTGTGTGTTCTTCGGACTATATTTCTTCTTAGGGTTCTTAGCCTTATATTTATGGTCAGTAGGAATGTTTTCTGGCTGAAATATCTCATGGATTACCTCCCACCATAAGAACCTATTTGACCTTTTTAAGGTCTTACTTAAAAGATACTGGAGATACCGCCAAAGTTCTTAGAACTGCTTTTTTTTTCCCCTTAATCTCCTTTCTCATTAAATTATTTCTCCAAAAGTCAGTGGCCTCAGCATTGAGGAAGTCTTACTACCTCCAGAACTTTGCCTAAATAAAGGTTTTCAAGGATAACTGCTTCCCTCTATTTTCCAAGTCATGAAGTGGATCGCTTCTCTCTTTTAAGGTAGCTAAACTTTAATTTCCTATCGAAAGTTTTCTTACAAGAAGGCTGTATCTCTCCTGCCGCCATACACATTGTTACTCTGGACTCATTAATTTTCTTCCACAGGCATTTAAGCCTAGTATTTATGACTTTATGTTTCAGTAATTTATGACTTTAAAATACAACTTCCAAGCAATGCATGAATAACAACTTTAAATCACCACTAGGTTTTCTCATTTCTGAAAGAGCACTGACATTTATTGCTTGGTCCAGTAAGGAGCCAAAGCTTAGGGCCAGGTTGCATGGAATAGCTGTTTGCTGCAAATCAGGGGTTCCCAGCCAGAACCAATTATGCACACTCAAGTCAGTCCACCTTACCTGCTCCTTCCTCCACACAGGCTCTTTAAACAAAACAGGAAACACTGCAGTCATTGCATTTTCTTCATAGGTCCACCAGGGGGTGCTCTTGTGGGGTCCATGACAGGCTCAACCTGCATCTGAGTCACAGAGGAGGGAAGCAAACAGGATGTAGAAGCCTTCTGAGTGGACGCCCTTGTTAGGAAGCCTCAGAGTTTAGCAAGGGGAGGGAAGGGGGTTGATTCACGCAAATCATCGTCCTTCCATGCAAGCTGCTTCCCTGGGCTCACCACCTTTCTGAACTTTGGAAGAGCTGGCTGGACCACTCAGCCTCGGCCCGCTAGCAGCATTATTATCGTCCTCAACAGCCAGGGTTTTAAAGTCCTGCCTACAACTTGTGCTGGCCCTACAAGCTGGTTCCCTCTCCCCGGAGAATGAATTAAACATCTTAGTTGCTTTGGCAACAGAGACGTTGCAACTGAGATGTTCGAGTTGTCCCCAAGTGGCTTCTTTTACCACTGGTTGCCTCAATGGAGACATCGGTGGCAGCCCACATCTCACAGGATGATCCGGGCTGGGGTGAGAGCTATGAGTGGCGAGTGCGGGCTGCTCCTATACAAAGCTTACATAAAGTTGAATTTCCATAAGTGAAGGCTTCCATAAGTCAGGGGCCTGTTGTATTTGGACCTTCCTCCTTGAACTATGCACAGGACTTCCCCTGCTCTTCTCCTTCACCTTCACAAAACTCACCTTTTCCATGAAACGTTTGGCTTATCCCATTAATTGTAACTCCAATTGCTACCAATACAACGTCTAGTTACATTTGCTCATATTGATCCCTTCCCGCCTGTGGTGTCCCCAGGTGGCAGACAGGAAGGGGCGACTAGTGTTGGGGTCTAAGGCTAAGCCCTTTCTTCCCTCCGTAGGGGTTCAGCGCAGGGGCCTCTTATACCTCACTGCTGGGCTTATGCTGCCCTCCCTTCCTGTCCCTCCTGCCTCAGCCTCTTAGGTCCCAGATGCAGCATCTTCATCACCATGTTGTCTGGGGCAGCATGCCCCAGGTGTGCCACCTGGGAGAGCACTCCACATCCCTCAAACCAGTGGGGATGTGGGTAGGGGTCACACCAGAGCTGTGGCTGGAGGCTACAATAGGGACTGCAGCCAGCTGCTTGTCCCCAACACCACACATAAGAACATAAGAAGAGCCTTGCGGGATCCGGCCAATGGCCCATTTAGTCCAGCCTCCTGTATCTCACAGTGGCCCACCAGATGCCTCAGGGAGCACTCAAGACAACATAATACCTGTATCCTGGTGCCACTCCCTTGCATCTGGCATTCAGAGAGAGGCTACCACTAAAACCCGGAGGTTGCAAATAGTCCCCTGTTATCTTCCTCTCCGCTAGCATTTAAATGATAAGCTCCTTAGGGCCAGAAAAAAAGCCTTAGGGCTTTTTTTTTTCTTTTTGCTTATGAAACTCCATGAAGTGCTGTGTACATAGATGACAATGTTAATAACAATAATAGCGACAACCTCCCATTCACATTGTGTAGTGTGAAAGGAGGTCGCCTTGGACGCCTTCTATCCAAAGGTGCAATGCAAGTTCTGCAATGCAGATGAACGGGCTCCACATCTAGTCTGCCCCAGTGGTTCTGCCGGCCTTCTTTGCCTCTCCTTGAAAGACCAGCTTGACCACCCCGCTCCCATGTTCCAAGCCCTCTGGGTGTCACAACAGATATAGTGATGACATTAACACAAAGGTAATAATAAGCTTGAAGTAATAAAAAGCAATGACGCATGCAACTAACTCCTACGTCTTATCACAAGCCTGGATATATGGGCAACATATTCTATCATAGACATGCCGTATGCTGGGAGTGGGAAGAGAGTTTTCTATTACTGTAAATCACCCCCATCCGTTTAACATTAAAATGGAGAGCTGCGGTTTTGACCATTTATTCTCACACGTTTGGGGCCGCGTCCAGCTGTTTCCCAATTATGCCAGTGATCTGAGAGACAAGGAGGTTAAACTATCGCCTGGGGTCATTCAGTGAGTCGGTTTCTGTGCCTAAATGAAACCTGCATGTGCTTACGAAGGCAGTTAGATGATCTTCCCTCCAAAGAGATCCTTCGGGATTTTTCCGTAATCGCAAAGGGTACCCCAAATAGTTTAGGTGTAATGAGAAGGGAAACAAAGAAGCATCTTCCCCCCCTTGGGTAGGACACAGTGCCCTATCAAAGAGCTGTGGCTTGCCCTTTGCCATACCCAAACAGGCGCTGTTGTTATGTATGCGTGTAACACGGGTTCTGGGCTGGAAGTGGCCTAGCATCATTCTGACAGGCGCTTTTGCTTGAGTCAGCAAAATGGTCGTCATTGGCCAGCAAGAGGCACACTGCTGATGAGGCAGCCTGGTAAATTTCACCCTATAACTGGATTTTTCCCCAAATGGCCCCTCCCAATTTCACTACCTGTGAATGGGGCATAAACATTGGAGGGCATTTCCACACAGTCCTCCTTGCCATTTCCCTCTTCCCATGTTAAGAGGGAAGGGCAGAGGACACATTTAGCCCCACCCCAGTGGTGCCCTTAAGTTTAGGTAAAGGTAAAGGTGACCCCTGACAATTAAGTCCAGTCATGTCCAACTCTAGGGTGTGGTGCTCATCCCCATTTCAAAGCCGAAGAGTCAGCGTTGTCCGAAGACGCCTCCGTGGTCATGTGGCCGGCATGACTCTCCTTGCCGCAGCGCGTAGCATGCAGCTGGAACACGGAGCGCTCTTTACTTTCCTGCAAGCGGTACCTATTTATCTACTCACATTAACATGCTTTGGAACTGCTAGGTTGGCAGGAGCTGGCCAAGCAACGAGAGCTCAACCTGTCGCGGATTCGAACTGCCAACCTTTCGATCGACAGCTCATGGTTCAGCGGTTTAACCCACTGCGCCACCCGCTGGTTTACTCCTTTGCTTTCTCCCATATAAGTGAATGATTACCCAGGTCTGGCCCAAGGTGAAATGGCACCCCCTCTTTTGCATGCACACATATACAACCCACAACTATCGCCTTATACACCTGGCCCCTTTTTCAAAACAGGCAGGTAGGACATACTGGGCATACTTGAAGAAGACGCCAGGTGAACAAGAAGGTGGCAGCGATGGAATGTTCCTGGAGCCCTCTGCCCCCCTTACCACCCCTCCTCCATTACCACCTCTTTCTTCTCTGTGCATCACTTCTTCAAAATAGGCCAGGTGGAGCATGCTAGGAGCCCGAGAGACATCAGGGAGCTTTCAGGGAGCAAGAAGAGAATTGGAGTGCAGGGTAAAGTGGCCGAGTGGGTAGTGGGCTGTGGGTATACAGTGGGCAAGCCTAAGGCCTGAGTCATCCCTGCCAGCTCATCATCTCCCTCCGCCTGCCACTCAAAGCAGCTGATTCTCCTGGCCCTGGAGCCACCATTCACTTCTAAGGAGAACAGCAGATAGTGGGAAGGTGAGTGGGCAGCGAATTTGGGGTGCCCTTCACCCTGAGTCTGCCACTGCCCTCGCCTCCCTCCAGCCCACGACAGACATGAGCCTTTCCGCCCACTAAAAGCCCGCAGAAAGTGAGTCATCCTTCGCCTTTCCATGCTTCTTGCACAGTTTCTTCAGTGCAGAAGTGCAGAACTTGAGGTTTGATTTGCAGGAACCATACATACAAAGGAGTTCCTTCATTGGCACCGTCCCTTTAAATAAAATGGGAAGTCCCTCACTTTCACATTTGAAGAAACTGTGTGAGGAGCACAGTTGGGGGGGGGGGGCTTAAAAAACAGTGCAGAGGCGGTGGCGGCGCAGACCTGAAGCGGCACTGAATGGCATTCCAGGTCGCACCACCTCAGGCGTCCTGGAGGCATTTGGTGGGAAACAGGTTGCTAGACCAGATGGGGTTTTGGCCTGATCCAGCAGGGCTCCTCTTACGATGTTTTGCCTTTTCAAGTTATCATAGCGTCTTTTCTAGATGTGATGGGCAGACAAGGAGCTTCCCTTGCTGTGGTTAATTTTAGGTACAGAAATGCCTTACCAGAAGGCACTCTGTCATGATTTCTCCTAATGTGGGAAGAGGCCCATGGAAACCAGACAGTTGGCGTAACTAACATTAGGATCCATTTTTAAAAGATACAGGAAAGAAATTTAGCACATTGCCTGTTTTCTGATTCTTTGGCTGATGCCCACACGTCAGCCTGCATCTCTCACAGTCTTTTCCAGGATGGATATGAGCTGACATCATGAATTTCACCAGCATGAGGCTGCAGGACTAGAAAAGGTTTGTAGGCGCACCTGCTGAATTCCTGCCTTCCAATTAAACCCATACATGCATTGCAGAGGCAGTCATTGAACCAGCTGTGTTTGCCAGGCGATGGGCATACACAGATGGGCATGAGTCCATGCATATAAGTGCTCTGAACTGGTGTGCGCCCTTCTTCCCTCTGAGGGAGAGGTCAAAGCTACTGTACCCCTGATAATGATGCAGGGATGGGTTGATTTTCTCTGAGAATCTCTAGAGAACCTACCTGAGCAGTGGCTTAAAAGGAGCCTAGGACAGCCCATGTCTTTTCTGGTGGCTGAGATTTGGGGTCACCAACACAGATCAACCCCAGCCTCCTTAATGTCACATGATGAAGAATCGGTCCCCTTCAAAGTCATCTGAGGAGCTGCAATGTTGCCCCCTACATCCATGAGCACATGCAGTTTTGGTCTCCCTGCATTTCCCATTGTTCCTGCCCAACACAATCATGAAAAGTGTTGCCTTAGGGCAGTGGTTCCCAAACTGGGAGGCGTGGCTCCCAGGGGAGCCACAGAAACCGGCCAGGGGAGCCACGGAGTGCCACGGAATCTCCACGGAGTGCCACGGAATCCCCGCGGAAAACAGTGCAATGCCAATTGGCAGGCATCAACATATTGTAATGAAGCGCCGCGGCTAATGGTCAAGGTAGCCGCAGGTCGAAAACGTTTGGGAAACACTGCCTTAGGGACTCAGCCTGCCTTGGGCCAAAGTGGCTACTCTATTAAATGCAATGACTGAGAAAGTGGGAAAGAGAGTTTCTTATACCTATAAACCGTTTCACAGTCTATAACCACCAGGAACCTCAATTTCCATTAAAACCCTGAGCACCTCTTCCACTTATGGTCGGACAGACTCCGCGTAAGAAAAAAAGGGAGGGGGAAGCAATGTAATGTCAACACTCTGAGCATTTTGTACCTGCCAACTGCAGCATAACCAACTTCTTTGGTGTCAGTTAGTGCTGACCTTGGAGCTAAAAGGATTGCTCTCTGCCAGTTATTTGCATGCAAGGCATTGCTTAAGAATCAGAGGTACAGTCAATCATCGTGCTGTGCTTGGGTTTTTGCACCACTGGCAGGACAGTAGGCCTGATTCTTATCTGATGAGTGACCCCAGTGTGAGGCTGTGCTCCTGCTTGAGCTTATTCTGGCAGAAGCCATGAGGGGGTAATCAGATCTCTCTCATCCATCATCATCACTCTAGGCCCTCAGCAAAAGCCATGCTAGGAAGGCTTTGCCTTTCTGCCAACATTTTTGCCCCCAACAGGCTTCTGTAGAAAAGGACTATAGATGGCATCTGTACTTATGAGGTTACTGGAACGTGCTTTATAGGGCAGGCCTTGCAGACTGTCCAGAAGCAGTGGGTTTAGAAGTGGGTTTTCTCTGTGCTAGGTGCAAGGGAGTGTCAACGGGAAACGGGTTATCTTGTTGGCTGTGTGCTCCCTGAGGCATCTGGTGGGGCCACTGTGTGATACAGGAAGCTGGACTAGAGGGGCCTTTGGCCTGATCCAGCAGGGCTCTTCTTATGTTCTTATGAAATAAGCTGGGGGTCAGAATGCAACTGTTCACCTCTTGGTAGAGTGTGTGCCTTTGATGGGATGGAGGATGCTATAATCGGCCCAGCGTCTGCAGTGACTTCCAACCAATGTTAGGGCAGGATCCTCGGTGCAGGAAGCAGGTCTGGGGTATTGGAGAGCTACTGCTGGAGTAGATTGTACTGGGCTACATGATATGGAGTTGATAATATGGGGCACTGAATCCCACTCCCAGCATGCTGTGCCTGGCCTACTTGTTTGCAGAAGTGGCAAATCGGCAGAAGCTGAGTGGTTCTGTTGGGCTTGCTCTCCTGGAAGGCAGGCAACCGGAAGAGCATTGCTGTCGCCCCCTGCAGCTCCTTTCCCCAGGGCTGCCATTCATTGCTATTCCTTGTGGCAGTGTGATGGAGGAGGAAGAGGTGGGCTTTTGCCAACGCTGAGAGGATTGAGGCACAGGAGGAAGTGGCTGGGTGTAGCAGGTCAGGGAGGCTGGGCAGGTGTGGGGCACCTTCACTCCTCCCCCCCCCCAGTTTTCCACTTGCTGCTGCTTCACCTGCACCCAGTCCTGCGAGCCTTGCCTTGCCTGTGGAATCCTTCAAGAAGTCACAGTCTGTCCAGAGACCCTGAAAGCTCCCATCCAGCAGTGGTACATCCAAAATAGCACCGTGTCCTGGGAACCGTGATGATGACTACGGTGTGTGTTTGTGGGAGAAGCAGGGAGGGCCTGATGTGGGCTGTAAAGGCTGAGTAGATGTGGAAGCTGGGAGGCCTCTTGGCACATGCCAGTGGCTTCATCTGTGTTGGCATTCCCAGTGGCATTCCTAGGAGCGAAGTCCAGGCCAACGAGTGTCAGGAATGGGGAGCAGAGAAGGTTCTGCCCAGACGACATTGTCCTCAAGAGCAGTGCTGCTTTGTGTGTCTCCACGAAAACAAACTGCAGGCAACCATGTACCCACGGGAACAAGTAAAAAGGTGGCTCCGAAGCCATCATGTGAGAGGCAGACCCTGCCCTCTCCAACACTGCTGACTTCTCCGTGGGGTGAGCCCTATCAATCCCAAATGGCAGTATACAGTATTTCCTTTGCTCCACAGAACTGGTGGGAGCCTCTGAGAACCAAGCCTGCTTCTATCTGCATGGTAGACACATCTCTGTCAGCATTGCCTTACCCTGGCTTCCATTTCTTGTTCATGCTACAGTGGGACAAAACTGGGGCAGAACTCTATAGCAGGGGGTTCTCAACCCCTTCCTGACTGAGTACCACCTCCAGCGCCACTATCCTGCTGCGTACCACCGGACGTGACTGGTGATAACATCATCACTAGTTACTTCCGGGTTTTCAGGCTTTCTGAGGCCAGAAAACACAGGTAGGAGGCTCTGGGCGAGTGGGAGCGACCTCCTCAGCGTTCCCGAGAGGCTCGGCCAAAGGCAGGAGCCTCTCTGAACTGAAAACGCACCACCGAAAGTGCCGCATCAGAGTGGGGTTCTGGTGGTCCGGTGGTCCGAGTACCACCAGCAGTCGGCCAAAGTACCACTGGTGGTACTAGTACTACTGGTTGAAAACCTCTGCTCTATAGCACTATGATTATTAGCATTTTCCATACACCACCAGGTGGAGACCTCTCCCCGTCCCGCTTTTAACGTTCCCTGTGGTACGATTCCCAGATTTATTATCCCATACACTCACACCCACTGCTGTTTTTACTGTCCTAGTTTCTATTGTTGTTTCCCTAAACAAGCAAGCAGAACGTCAACATTCTCCCGATGTCAGGAGTTGGTGGCCTTTTTGTTTCTGGTTTTTTTTTTAATGCGCGTATAATTATTTAAATTTCAGTTAATAGGAGTTAGAAGCTCGTAATAATTAAAAGTCGAGGCTTCTAAAGATTCTGAAATGCTCAGTGAGTTCGCCAAACACCAATTACGGTAATTTATCTAAATGGTAACTTAAACGACTTTTAAGCTTTACACTGTAAAGCTGAATAAATTACTTAATTTAAAAGCTACCCTCAAAGAGCTCTATCCCAGCTGTTCTTATTCAAGAAAGCAGGCTAAGACTATTCTCTCCATACCCTATTTCATACAGTCCTTCTGTCTTCAGCTGTTACGATGATGATTTCGTATTTATATAGCGCCATTAATGTGCATGACACTTCGCAAAGTACAAGAGGGCTGACAATCTAAAATCTGAAACAGAGAAACAACAGGAAGGAGAGAGAAAAGGAGGCGGGGTAAACCAAGGAAGAACTTCAGTTCCACAGATTTCCTCTTGGTAGCAGTAGGGGCTAGAGTGGCTGGTGGCTGCAGGCAGAAGAACAAACGTTCCTATGGCATTTCCCCATCAACTTTAAAAACGAAGCAACTTTAAACAAAACGTCTTTAAGTGAGGACTTGTTGTATTACCAAATTGACAGATTTCCCTCAACATGGAGCTTCGCTCTGATGCACGCATAGAGCTCTTGTGCTTGTGAACCAACCAACTTGTTCATTTTGGTGAAAGCAGAAAATGGGCGTACGCCAAAGAACGGCGGAACCTCTGCTCCCACTAGTGAATGAGGGCAGGCTCCGAGGGAAAGACTGCTTTGGGTCTGCATTGGCAGAGGCAAGCAGCCCAGTCCTATCCTCCTCCCCCCCCCCACACACACACTGATGCAGCCACGCCAAAAAGGCTTGCACTGAATCCTACATGGTGGGGGGGGGGAGGAGATCGGGAAGCTTGGGAAAGGTAAGGGAAAATATTTTCCCTTACCTCCCCATAAGCCTCCTACTTGCCAATGGGTCTCCTCAGACCTGCACCCCCTCTTTAACTGGCGCAAGTCCGAGGAGAGAAAGAGAAGAGAAAGGGGGTAGCATATGGCTCAAGTCGCCTGTGCTGGGTGTCACCCCCTCCTGCCTCCCAACAAACCTCTGACCCTCCCCCTTTCTGCCCCATTCCTCCCTCCTTCCTTCCCCCCCCCCCCCGAGGCCAACTCACTGTCCACGGTGGGCGCTCCTCCAATGCATGGTGGGCCTCTGCAACCTCACTGCTAGAACAGGTTTTACGACAGCCATAAGACAGGATCCGCTGCCGGAATGCTAGTTCCGGCAGCAGAGAAGCCCAATAGGATTGGGCTGGAAGTGAGGCAATTTAGTGCCTATGGACTATGGTGGACTGAACAAAGTGCGCCCTAGATGCCAGAAGTGATGAAACTCCTCCATGTTCTCAGAAGGGAGCATTGCAACAGTGATGTTACTTATCCCCTACAAGAGGTATTTGCTCAATACAGTACATATATTGCTAATGTATGCTACAACTCTTAGGGGCTGGTGAATTGTTTCTCCCTTTCTCTCTCCACATACACACGTGCATGTACATGCCCTTTCCTCCAGTCTTGGACTGTTGAGCAATTAAGCTCAGAGAGAAGAGGGATAAGAAGCGAGGTGGTGACAAAGACAAAGGAGGAAATGGAAAGAAAAATTCAAGGAATTCCTGGGGTAGCCACTGAGCAAAGTCTAAGCAAGAAGTACATAGGACTGCAACATGGATGAGGTAGCTCAATTATTGAGAGATCTATAAAGGTCCAGAAGGGAGAAAGATCTGGAGGGGGGGGGGGGGTAAGCTATGCTAGTTAGTAAGGCTCTACCAGCTACTGGGCAGTACTGGGCAGGATGTCTGGCTCTGTTGGTAGAGTGATCGTCTCATAAGTGCCTGAAGATCTGAAGGACGGCAATTCAAGACGGCCAGAAGTTTCTGTGTCTGTCGGAGAGCTGCCAGCACGCCGAGCTGATAAGTTGCAGAGCCTCTGTGGGGGAGTGGAACTGCAGCTGCAGCGCTTGAGTGAGAGTCAAGGTTG
Source organism: Plestiodon gilberti rubricaudatus (assembly GCA_026170595.1). Classification (NCBI taxonomy): domain Eukaryota; kingdom Metazoa; phylum Chordata; class Lepidosauria; order Squamata; family Scincidae; genus Plestiodon; species Plestiodon gilberti. Next base: position 15,809,040 of record JANXHW010000004.1, on the reverse strand, counting down.
CCCTGTTAGTGGAAGCATGGTGAGAGAGAGAGAGAGAGAGAGAGAGAGAGAGAGAGAGAGAGCTGGACTGTGAAAGCCACATCTAGAATGAAGGGTTCTACGAAAGATTAGAACGTTATTATATTGTAAAAACCCCTTGGGGTTTAGAAAGCCTGCCCATGTACACCGCCTTGAATTAAAGTCGGAGGAGAAATCCAATGACCAAGAAAGGTGGCATATAAATACTTTATATTACTCAACAAAGAGATGGAAACTGCAAGTGCTAATGTGGTGACCTCACTCCGGTGCCCCGGGAGCACTGAGACAAAAGCAGGCCAACTTCCCCCCCCCCCCCTTTACCTTCCTAGACAGCAGGAAAGTAAGAGGAAGTGGCCTCTCTCTGGCCACTGCTCTGATGGTGCTGAGACAGGAGCAGCTGACCGTCCTCTTTTAACTGTTCCAGACAACAGCCAGTTCGCGCCCTGCTGGCACTGAGTGTTCAGGCAGCAGCCGCTCAGAGACAAAACAAGTCACTCTATCGTTGTCACGCGACGCAGGCCCCGCCCCCACGCGCCAGGCGCCAGAAGGGCGCCCGACACTTCTGCTCTTCCCCCTCACGAAAACATTTTCCTAAGCCCAATTCATACATGCAACTTGTAATGTGGGTGGCCAGTTAAAAGAAAGTTGTCTGGGGTTGGTTTTGCATGGCAAGCAAAGGGGTCGTGCAGGAGCAACAATGCTCAGAGCCATAAAGCAACATTTTCATGAGGATGAGGATAATGCCTGAGCATTCTCAGAAATATAGCACCTATGGTCAGAGCCATGTTACCATGCTCTCACCATAGCATCTTTGCTCCTGCATTACTGCCCTACTGGTAGAGGCTGCAGTTCAGTCATCATAGAGCACATGGTTTGCATGCACAAGGTCCCAGATTCAATCCAGGTAGGCCTGGGAAAGATGCAAAACTCTGGAGAGTGGCTGTTAGTCAGTGTGGACAAGTGTTAGGACAGTGTGGATCTAGATGGACCACTGATTAGAGTCAGCAGAAGGCAGCTTCCTATGTTCATCTAGACCAGGGGTGGCCAACCTTCCAGCATGAGGGCCTCTGCGTTCTTAAGAGTCGTGCAGAAGACAGAATCTCGGCAGCTGCAAGTGCTGATGGTGCTGCTAAAACAGCTGCACCTGCTGAAATGCTCTCACCTATACAACCATTTAAAGGGCCAGCATTCATGTTGAAAGGTTGGCCACCACGGATCTAGACAAAAATTCTGAATTGGGCTGAAAAACTGATGTGGCAGAAACTAGCCTGAAGTCAGGGCAGCCCATCCATGAGATCAATTGAAGCAGTCGCCTCAGGAAGCAAATTGGTGGGGGGCACCCATCCCTGCCCACCTACTTGCCTCCACTGCTCCTTCTTCTCATTCCACTCCCTGGATTGGAAACAGAAGAGGGAAACAGAGAGAAAGAGGAAGTGTGGAGGGGAGGAATGTGCTGAGCTAGAGCATCACAAAGTGGGAGGAGCAGAGGCTGACACATCATCAGGTTAAGGGGGGGCAGCATTTGGCATTCCGCCATCAGGAGGTCTTGGGCTAGCCTGAAGTGGTACAGGAAAAAACATTTGCCACATGACCTTGGGGGCTATATAGTAGACCTTAGTAGCATAGCTGGATTCGCGCCAGTGGGGCAGGGGGCAGGGCAACGTGTCATCGCTCCTCCCACCCCGTCACCGGAATGGTCCTGATCCATTTGGCTCCAGATCAGGGTCATTGTGGTGGCGGGGCAGGTAGGACGATGATGTGTTGCCATGCCCACCGCTCCACTGGCGCGAGTCCAGCTACGCTACTGAAATAAACTGTGCCCCACAATATATGCCATGTATAAAGAACTTGAGAAAGTATTTATGAGCTCTAAGCACGCACACACACACACGCACACACACACACTTTTTCTTTTTTAAATAGATGATACTGGTTGACATTTTTTTGTGTCTTATTCATTGTTTAAGTGGAACACTGTTCAAATACTGGCATGTACTTCCAATAAATGGAGAATGTGGTTATCAAATACCTCCGTTCCACTCCTTCTGCTTTTCTGCCACGAACAATTTTCCTTTAATATTTATAATATTTCACTGGCACTAACATTCATGCATTCTCGCCAAAGGAGAGCTGTCGTTAGCAATGTACTGTACAAATACACCCCACACCCACCCAATCCTTCAAAAATATTGACTTTTTCAGAATAAAGTGAAAAAGGCCCGGAATTGCATGAATCAATGATCTAGGCATATTTACTGAAATTCTCTTGGGCAACAGCTGACACATCTAAGACTTCACTTTAGAGAAAGATTTCTCACTGTACCCAGCACATTATTATGATCTCGTTGAATAAAAATGAGGCTACCCACAGTTGTGGGGAAGTGTTTGGGGATCCTATGGGATGAAAGGTGCTCTACAATTGGGAAAGGGTGATTACTGCTTTTGAAGCTGATCAGTTTCCTACAGCGTGAATATTAGCCATGCTTTATTTGCAAGTCAATTCCTTTCCGTTTTTAATGATTTAATGACTGAAGTGTGGTGCCATCTTCTTGTAAAGCTTTAGATGCTAATTTTTCAACGGCAGCTGCATTAATAGTCTTCATATTTAGCAACATATACCTTTCCACAATTTAATTGCTCTGTTGTAGAGCTGGAATGCCTAGGATCATATTAGTTGGCAATGCCACAATTTCTCCAGTACATTTGCCTCAACTGGTGGCAGGCAACAGCCCCCCCCATCATCACTAACCAGCCCCCTTAGCTTTTATCTCTTCTCCATCCCCATCCCTATTGAATATGGGTAAATACAAGAAACTGTCTTCTGGACCATTGGCCCAGTTGGACAATTGGTCCACGTAGTTCAACATTGTCTACACTGGCAGGCAGTGAATCTCTAGGGTTTCAGACAAGGGTTTTAGGCAAGGTTCCTAACCCTACCTGGAGATGTCAGTGATTGAACAAGGCACCTTCTTCATCAATCAGGTATTGTACCACTGGACTATGGCTCCTCCACATTGCTATAGACCACACCTATTTTTGTGGTTCTCATGATGGCTTCTGGTACCTTGGATACAGTGTTTCCCCTTAATACGTACAGTCATGACTCTGTGCCTTTTGAAAGGTCACATTTCTGGCAAATGCTGGTTCTGCTAGGCCCTGAATATATGGAAAATGTTAGCAGACATCTCCTTATAAGAAAAATTGTTGAAAGAACAAAGTTGGATTGAACCATCTGGCTTCTTTTCCAACCCTGGTAAGATCTGTAAGACCTTACCATGAATGTTTTCATGCTTCTAGGTACAGTAGATATGCTGTATCACCACCAAAAATATAACTGTTTAACGATGATATACTCCTTTATTTTGTGTGCTATGCTATTCTTATCAATCAGATCAAAATTAATAATTGACTGGATAAATTTCCCTCCCTCCTCCGCTTATGCCACAACTGGCTCCTCCATCCTTTTGTGAATCTTTAAAACACTGGGTAGACAGTTCTTGGAGTCAGCTGTAAAATCCTGATTTCCCTGAAATTTCCCTGGGGACCCATTAGAAGATCATCACATATGTAATCATCTGCCAATAGGCCACATGCTCAACGTTATGTCTCCCAGGCAGAGTACAAAATAAAATACAATTGCCTCATAGCAGTTCTGAGTGGTGCTCACATCAGTTCTCACATCACTTGTGAGTGGATTACATACAGTATACCTTGCCACTTTTCAGAGCAAAATTGGCTCCAATCCTTTCCCAGACCCCAAGAACGTGATCCACCTGGAAGTGTGTACATTTGTACTCAAATATCTATACATAACAACAAAATGTCAATTGAGAAGCAGATGGGCCACGAGGGTGTTGTTGCGTACAGTCAGTGTGTGTGTGCACAGTCTACCCACAGTTGTGGGAAAGTGTGTGCACAGTCAGTTCAAAATGGTAACACCCCTGCCTCTTATGGGAGCCATGGGAACCATAAGACCACCAAAGGCAAACTGCAATACTAGAAGGCATGATAAGCTAGCAGAAAAAGTGACTCAGCCCTGCTTAATCTCATCCCACACTGGTAGTAACAGTGGTGCTCCCTTATAAACATGTCTTGCCTGTTTCTGTAAACCCTGCGCAGCAGGAAATCAGGACAAAATGATTACCAGAACGTGTCTGTTCTTTTCCTTGTCCTTCATTCCTGTGAAGGGCCGGAGGAGTTGGAACTCCTGGCTAGAGTTCATTGCAGCTGCTACACAACCAATTTCCCGGATCTCTCAGTAGCCACAGCTCAAATTAAGCCCTAGGCAATGCTCTGGCTTGAGTGACTGGATTGGATCCTGCGCCTGGATCACAAGGATACTGATGATAGGTATTATGTGCTAAGAATAACTCAAAGCAAGAGGTGAAGAAGATTGGTTTGAGGCCAACAATTGGTGTAACCTCAGAAAGACAAGATAACATCGTGTTCATGGATTTATGTTATCCACAGTTGGGGGAAAAAAGCACAATGAAACCTGATGGCCAATGGGAACATAATATTGGCGTAGAGACAGTTAAGCACATTAAAAACCCTTTGTCCCAAGACACCAAGAATACATCTGGCAGTCACATCTGGTTGTGATGGATGGGGACTGGAAATATTGGCCTGGTCTACATCAGCAGCAGCAGCAGCTGAGGCCCAGTTTATACTTATTATGGGCTGGAAACCTCCTCCTGTGTGGTAGAAGAGCAACCTGGGAGCTCATGAAGGCCTGTACACACCATGGGTCGTCAGGGGTACATCAGGGGTCAGTCAGGTTGGCCAAGGGCCCTCCCAGCCAACCCCCGAGGCCCCCCAATGTAGCAGCAGCAGTATGACTCGCTCAGCTGAGTGACTCACGCCGTCACTGCTTTCTTCCACCCTCCCTCTTCAAAAGGCAGCTTCCGCTGAGGGAACCCATTGCCGAGAAGATGGGGCAGGAGAGAAGGCAACAGACCCACTCTTTCCAGGCAGTGACTGCCTGGATGCACCTCCCTCTGTGCCACTGGGGCCCTGAGGATGGAGCATCCAGAGATACTACAGCCCTTTCCGTCCCGACTTTCTGGGAAGATAAAGTGCAATGGTCGCTGCTGCTGGCCACTCCTCCCTCAGAATCACTGTGATGTTGTGGCAGGAGCATCTTACTGACCCCGTTTTATGTTCCCAGCAAGACACAGAAGGGGGGCATGCATGCATATGGAAACATGCCCATGAACCTGGGGGAAGGTGGGGGGCACCAGCACAATACTTTCCCCACGAGGCCTGGCACTGGAACTGCACTTGAGTTTTATAAACTGGGCCTGTCTATGGGAGAAATGTTTCCGTGTTCCCATGCTCTGGGCAGGCTAGACTTCTGACTTCCAGATATTAGAACACCGTACTTGTCATAACTTAGATGTAGATTTGCACATACAGTATATGCAGGTTAATCCAGCAATTGGCCCATAGGATGCAGCAAGTGACTGCACTCCCTTGAGCCACCATTTTGTGTCTTAACACCACCCCCAACCTATATTTGCACCTTCCTCACAGCGTTGGTGTGAGGATAAAAGGGAGAGTGGGAAGAATCATGTACTACACCATCCTGAGGGGGACCTTGGAGTTTGAGGAAAAAACTAAGTAGGTCTTGTGAGCCTGAAGTCTGCCCATCCTTGCCCTATATGGCTGCTCCGGTCAATGTGGAAGTGGATGGGGGTCAGCTACAGAGAAGAACTGAAACGATTGAATTGATATGGCATTCTACCTTGTAGAAAAGAGACCCATCCCTGAATCCTGTAGGTTCTGAACCACTGACCCTATTCATGTTTCTCACAGAGCTACTGTTCTGTTATTCCATGTCGGAGTCAGCATGATAGCGCGTAGTTAGACAAGGAATATTGTTAATACGATGTTTGACAGTGCTCTATAGCGTGGCCTTGACCAACTCACTTAATTTCTCAATCTCTTTTCCACTGCCTGTAAAAGAGCGATAATTACCCACTGCGCAGGGTTGTTTTAAGGATAAATGAGCGGACGTTCATTGCTCGGAGAGGAAATCTATTCTGTAAATGGTGGAGACTAGTCTTATTAATTCCAAGGCAAAGCCTTCTATGGAGTTAATGGAACTATCTGTTATCGTGACATCATTTCTTCTAAGCCCTGAGTTATGGATGAAAGCAGTACATTTCTCAGGAGGCTGTTGTTCTGTAGGAGCAAGGATAAGAGTCTGCAGCTGCACGCTTGCCTTCTTATCTCCCCGAAACTCAGAGAGGGCATTGTAATCCCTGTATTAGAATCAAGGGATGGATTCCAAGGTCTAAGGGCTACCTTATTACTCTTAATGCTCCTGGCTCAAGCTCCTGCCCAGAAAACCATGGACCCAGTTTGTATGTCTGGGTTTAAAAAAAAAGGCAGATGCAGAAAACACACACACAAATGAACCAGCTGGCAGGGCATCACCAACAAGCATCACAGCATGCTGTGATGATGAAGCTAGAACTGGAGAGATCCAAATTCGAATCCCCACTTAGCCAGGAAGTTCACTGGGTAACCTTGGCCCAGTCACTCACTTGCTCAATTCTAACCTTCCTCACAGGGTTGGTGTGAGGATAAAAGAGAGAGTGGGAAGAATCATGTACACCATCTTGAGCATTTGGAAGGAAGAGGGGGATAAAAATGCAATAGATAAATGATTAACAGGCTGCTGATACCCCACAGATCCAAGGAGGACCTTTGCTCTAAAAAGTACACAGTTAAAGTCTATGTCTAGTTCAGGAGTTCTCAACCTTTGGAGGCCCGGGTACCCCCTATCCCAGTCCAATCTTTAGCGTCTAAAGTACACAGCTAAAGTCTATGTCTAGTTGTATTTGGACAGAATGAATTAATTCCAACCCCTAGATTCCTCTGCCTTGCCTCTTTTCCTAAGAAAAACAGGCATGTATTAAATGCCCTACTAGGTAACCCTGTTAAGTAATCCATTACATTATAAACACCTGTCCAGCAGAACATACAGTTGCTGCAAAACTTCCTATGCTAATTCAGAAGCAGCAACATAGAAAGAAGGCAAGCCTAGTTCCTCCACCATTTAGCAGCCAGTTCAGGTACATGAGGCCCTAGATAGAAAATGCATATATCGCAATAGCTCCTTCGTGTCACAAAACCCCCACTCATCAGATACATTCTCAAAAGTTCTGTAAGAAGTACCTGAACACCCCACACCTCCATGTTCCCACTATTGTTTGTTTGTTTGTTTGTTCAAGATAAAAGTGAGTGATGCCAGCATTTCTTTCTCTGATACTTGAAGCATAGCCAAAAAATAAAATAAAAATCATTCTGGTCTTGCCAAAATATGAGGTTGTCCCAATATGTCAAAAAAACCCTCCACAACTAAACATTTAAATAAGCACCTCCCAGATATGCAGATTAAGCGTCTGTGCTGTCCGTTCTGCAGGCAGCATCTGTTGTCCATCACTAGGTGGCTGCAGTTTTGAGGCTTACAGTTTCCAAAAAGGGTGACGGTATTCGTGTCACAAATCATTTTGATGGGCAGCCCAGTCCCAGTCCCCCGCCAGTCCATAGCATGCAGTGCCAACACTGAAGCATGTGCTGCATGCTATGGCGGGGGGGGGGGTTTGACCAGGCAGGCCCAGGAGAAGTATTTACTTACCTCTCTGTATGCCACCTGGCCATTAATGGGTCTCCTTGAACCCACGCCAGCTATTTAGCTGGGTAAGTCCAAAAAGCCTCGGCACAGGGGGGGCCAGGTCAGGAAAGGGGAATAGGTCCTGGTGCGTGATGCTGCCTCTATCCACGCCCTCTCACCCCCAAACAGCCCCTCCCCAATCCTCCCACAAATGACCATGAACTGCACACTCCGCCACCTTATCTGTTCCAGCATGGCGTCCAGGAGCCGCTGTCGTGGGGGGGGGGGGGGAATCTCTGGCCATTTGCACCAGCAGACCCAAAGCACACAACAGTGGTGTGCCTTTTACGACACCACAAAGGCATTTATGATGGCAGGTTGCAAGATAAGTTGTTTACCCTTTGCACTCCAAACCAGCTGAAGCAAGAACCAGCCTTAAGCCTTGTGTGTGAAAACTCCAGTAAGGCTCAGCATATAAAACAAAGGCAGCAGGCAAGATGGTAATAAATTTAGCTGGAAGGCGCCAGTTCAAAGGAGGAAACCACAAATGGAGGCAGGTTCTTGACCTGTTGATGTGCTGTGCATAACCTCATCAAGACGTTGGCATTAATTTTTCCCCTGGGAGATAAAGAACCATCCTTGTCTGCTGCCCCAATTTGCATGGTTAGAGGCAGCTAGAGAAAATTAATTAGTCCCACTGGTATTCTCAAAGGAATTCAAACTGGAGAGCTTTGGGGTGGCGAATGGCTGTATGAGAGAGCCGTGTTTTGAAGTGATGGCTTCAACTCTGCTCGCTGCTGCTTCAACTGGCCCAGGTTTGGTGTAGAGGAGCCCTTTTTCACTCACTTGGTTTCTGAGGAAGCATGCTTTGGGTCCAACTAAGCATAATCACTCACTTAAATACAATCTGTGCCAGTGTCTGGTGCTTCCTCAATGGTTGCCGGCGCTGCTTTATCTACCAGAAGCTCAGAGATGACGGTCACCTGGGTATTAGAACTGTACAAGAATGCATAAGAATTTGCAGCAAATAGCCACTTGGGGGGCAAAAAGCAGCTTCAAGGGCGCAAGGTTCAGGGGAAAACAGTATAGGCAGAAACAGCAAACCTGTGCTGACCATACACCACCGTCCTGATCCAGATTTCCCCTTCCCCGCAGAGGAGACTGCCTTTCATTAAAAGAAAGAAAGAAAGAAAGAAAGAAAGAAAGAAAGAAAGAAAGAAAGAAAGATGTGTCCTTTTTTTAAAGCCCATCTTTTAAGGATGGGTTCTTCATTGTAACATGTAGTTTGGCTCAGAAATGGTTGTTTCTTGCTGTTGTTGTCTTCTGACCGTTTACGGGTATTTACTTGCCTGTTAGTACCAGAGGCCGCAGGCACGAAATAATCTAAATAAATAAAAATATGGAATGGATAGCAAAAAGTAATCTGCTTTGAAATGAGGAAAAAAAAAGTCTGCTTTCTAGGCTTGACCCAAACAGAGGTGGTGTGCTATTCATTCCTCTTCTCCCAAAATCTCATGTTCTAGATTTTCAGTGCACACTTCAAATGCAGCGAATGGCTGTATAAAGAGCTGCTTCCTACCAAAGGCTGTATATAAGAGCTCTGCAGGCAAAGACCCCCATGATTGGCCCTGCCTACATGGTTGTGATATCCACACCCCCACACTCCACAGCAACATGGGATCGTAATATGGGGAAGCAGCAACTGTGTGTGTGAGACAGAAAGAGGGTGTGGGAGGGAGGGAGGCAAGACTGTCAGACTGGAGGGTATGTAAACTGTCAGTGGCTCCCATAAGAAGAGCAAAGCACAGACTACTCGATATATTTTCTTTTTAGTGGAGCGGGGAGTGAGAACACATTCAGTTTTAACAGCATTTCCAATTGGTTTTGGTTTCAAGTTGGAGGAAAAAACAATTTTGCACATGAAGCAGGAACTGTTGACGTGCAATTTGCACTAGACGCCGGCAGATGGTGAGGGTGGGTTTGCCTCTTCTCTTTGCTGCGAATTGCTAACCTGGGCAACTAAATAACTTCAAAGGAAAGGAATTCTGTTTGGGAAACATATTAAGTACAAACCTGCAATGCTATTTGGAATCTGTCTCTGTCTAGCTTTGGAGACTAGGTGCCTCAAGACTCCGTTGCCAGCCCCCATCTCCGCCCGGCCAGCTCACTTGTCCTCCCTCTCCCTTTTCCAGTCAGTCTCATGTTCATAGGAATGTATGCAATCCATCCCTACTCAATAGAGTGAAATTGTTGGCTACAACTTCTGTCAGACAATTGCATATTGGAGAGCTGGTTACAGGTTTAGGTGGCTGGGTTGGGAGGATGGAAAATATATTATGATTTTCTGTTGATTGTTCTGTATTTGCCTTAAAAGTTAATCGAAAACTAACAGCCCAATCCTATGCAGGTCTACTCAGAAGTAAGTCCCATACAGCGCAATCCTATTCAACTTACACCACCGGTGTAACCAGCGGTGCAGAGAGAACGGGAGACCCCAGAATGGAAAGGGGATTCAAATCCCCCCCAAAGGGGGATTCAAAGGGGATTTAAATCTCCCCTCCCCCCAAAGCCTCCCACCCTGCCCTCCCCCGCTGGTTACACCGGTGGTGTAAGTTGGATAGGATTACACTGATAAGTGTGCATAGGATTGTAGCCTCAGGAAGTGAACCAGTCTTGCTTCTTCTATCGCTAGGTCTTAACTTGAAAAACTCGGGTGTGGGGAATCAGTGGAGGTGTGAAGGGTGAGGGATATTATTCCCTACATGAATGCTACTTTTCTTCACTTTTCTTCAATTTTTCCTGTAATAATAAAGTATACAATCTGAACTATTTATTTATTTATTTATTTAAAATTTATACCCCGCCTTTCTCCCAACAAGGGCACTCAAGGGTTTTTAAAGAAAACCCAGAGCTTATACTGAACACTCAATTCTTTTTCCCTCACAGTGTTGACTGCAGCTTTCGTGCTCTCAGTGTAACATTAGTGAAACCTTTTTAAAAGCCCTCTGCGTGAAAGGATCCATAATTGATAATGTTGCTTCTTGGTTAATATAGGAGGGTTTTCTGGGTCTAGTTAAAAAGGGTAGGATGAACTTAAAACAGACTTGTTACTTTTCATAATCACTGTTGCACATTTGCAAACAGCAGACGTCCACATTTCATTTCCACATGCTAGTTCTGAAGCCAAAACACACATTTTGACTTTTATTATAGTAATCCGACCCATGCAGAGCTTGGCTTGGGTGGCAAAGCCTCCTGCCTGACTCGCAGTGTGCCGGATGGGGAAGGGCGGAGCCTCACCTCCCAAGCCGAGTTCCGCACAACCACGTCCAGAAACTCGGCAACTCGGACGTTTGGAGGTGACGTGATGACATCATTGCTGAATGTGCAGCCCCTTTTAACAAAAAGGTTGCCGACCCCTACTCTAGGTTCTCATAGCTAGGTGATATGATTGCTAGGTCATATGATCTCATATGATTGGTTTCGATGACTTTTTCAATGACTTTCGATGTCCCCACCCCCCAAAAAAAGAATCCTGGAAACTGTAGTTTGGTAATAGTCCTGGCAATTTGGTTAAGAGATCCTGAGCCCCATCACAGAAACAGTCCTATCGTTCCTTGGGGAGAGGGAATGACTATTGAACCAGCCTAGAATTGTTGTATATACGTACCATCACCAGGAATTTGTACTAACCATCCATTCCAACTGTTCCTGTTTACTAGGGCAGCCCTTATTTTCTGGTACCTGTCCTGGGTAATTCAATGCCCCTATTTTTGCCTTTATGGGATGCCCTCTTCATTTTTTTAAGTACCGGTATCCTTTGCTATCATTGCTTCTTCTTGTGAGTTCCCTCTGGCGTACGTATGCAGCAGCATGAAGTGGCAGAATGATGCTGAGATGGCAGAATGATGAACTGTACCACTTCAGACTGTAGGTGGGAAATCACATTTTTAAATGCTCCCAAACAATTAAATAATAATAATAACCACCTCACTGTGAACAGAAAACCATCACAGCAGAGAACAGCCTTGGCTATAATCGTCATGCCTTATGTGCAAAGTTTGTATGGGCAGGGAAATGTTTCTGTGCGGGGTACCATTTGAAGTGGCATTCCCCCATCATCTGCAGTGGTACAGTCCATTCTAAACCCTCCGCATTATAGTGTGTCAACTCATTCTGCTCTCTGCTGCAAATGTAGGCCCAGCCCAACTCTTGCCTCCATCTTCTCCAGCCAGTTCTGCAGCTATCCATCCACCCGAGAGGCTTAGGAATGCTCCCCCACCCCTGTACCCTGGATGTTCAATATACTGGCAATGCTGCTGCCCCTCACTAGCAAATCTGAGGCAAGGAGAAAAAAACATGCAAGCATCTTCCTGATGACTTTGTCCTTTCACCGCAGCACTTTGCTTCAGGTGAATCCGCCCTCCAATTAAGGGATAAAGAAAACTTGAGGCATTTGGCCACGCTAGGCCGCCCAAGCTTGGCAAAGCAGGATTTGATGTGATTCGAAATTTGCTTTAATGTAGTCGGATTCCAAGGTTCCCTTTTAGACGGATTCAGCCTCGCCGAATGAGAAAGAGCCCTCAGCAAATTGCTTGGGAAGCCGAGTGTGACATCTTTCCCCGCTCCTCTGCACAGCTTTTAGTGACCGTCGCACGCCTGCCTAAACAAACAGGCCCATGTGCCAAGCCAGCTATTAGCACGCAGCGCACAGAAAGGTTGTGGCGGGGCGGCAGGCGGGTTCCAGAGATTTCCCAGGCGAGCACTTTGCCAGCTGAGCTACTGCAGCAGGCTCTGCCAGGTCAGGAAGAGAGTGGGAGCAAATCCTTTTGCTTCGCTGGCTGTGACTCTCTTCGCTCGCTGGGAAGCCTGTTAGAAGCTGGGGGCCTGAAAGCCTAGGGCCGCACTCTCCCGGCCTTCCAAACTGCCCCATTTCAATAGACCAGGAACGTGTAGAGCAGCAGTTCGTCGGAACTGGAGCTCATCACAGTTTAGCTCCAGAAGGTGATTCAGGCATCCCTGAAACTTGAGCAATAAGATTTTTAAAAAAGACCTGGCGTATACTGTGTACATGCAACAAAGTGAGGTGGACATTTGCAGAATACTTTCCTCAGGTGATGAGACTGGATTGCACCACTTCAGATTGCTGAATCACATCTCTCATGCCCCCTACATAAAATATATCCTTGAATTATCCCCGTTTCCAGGGGCAGTCCCTGTTACACCTATCCTCCCTGATATATCACTGGCTTTATTTTATCCCGATTTTGCCTCTCTGCAATACCAATTAAATGTTACAATTTGAATCAGCTTTCCTGTGTTGATAAATGGACCATAAAAGCCAAACTGTTTTGGTGCAGGTTTGGATGAGCCCCCTTTCCCCCAGCAATTATGAGAAATATAATACAGGTTGAGTATCCGGACTGCTCTTATCCGTACGGAGTATCCCTTATCCGGACTGCATGGGACAGGAAGTTGTCTGGATTTCAGATTTGTCTATATTTTGGAATATTTGCATAAATATAATGAGATATCTTGGGGATGGGTCCCTAGTCTAAACAAAAAATTCATTTATGTCTCATATTCACCTTAGACACATAGCCTGGAGGTAATTTTATACAATATTTTAAATAATTTTGTGCCCCTGCATGCCTTGCGCAATGTCAGCCAGGTACTGGGGAAAAGTGTTGTTGTTTTTTTAAGTCATAGTCCCCAAAATGTCTGGATTTCGGATGTCTGGATAAGGGGTAATCAACCTGTAGTGCACTGAAAAGGGCCAAATTAGATGATATCTCTATGGTGTGATATCTCTATGGTATGGCCTGTGTGCTCAATTTTCTAATATAACTAGCATATTTCAGGAGTGGCTGATATGGATCAGGACCATGGTAGATCCTTCAATTTTCTTAACCCTTTGCCCCCACCGCAGTCCTGATCAGGAGACACACACACCCCTTCGGTTGCTATTTACCCCAGGAGAAAAGTTCCCAGCCTTATTAATCAATGCAAAAAGAGATAGCATAATATTATTCAGTGACATTCACACTCTGCCTCATGGGCCAATCAAAAGCCTTATAGGAAAGAAGGGAGTAGAGGAGCTCACACCTCTCCTGGCAACTGTTTGCACCTCCACAGGGAGTCCCTGCCTTGAGAATTCCAGCTATCAATTTCCATGTGTGGAAGAAGTGCACACATGAACAGTAAGTGCTAGCAAGCTACGTCTGCAGTCCGATGGACACCAAGTTATCATGTTTAGATTCTGTGTGATAAGTCTGCTACAGGGCTAATCCTAGGCAGGTCCAAGGTTCTAACAAGCAGGGATCTTACCCTCCTGCTCAGAGAGACTTGAAGTTCATCAATTTCACCATTTTAAGGCCAGGTTTTCCCAAAGGGCCAATGAGATGCTAACTCGAGGTCTGAAATGTACCACTTTAGACTACATACATACAAATAAACAAATAAATCCTACACATAGAAAACTAGATGACAGGCACAGTGATTCTAGTTTAACCTTCTCCCTTCATGCAAGGTCTCTATGCATAGGAGTCTGTTTTCAATGGAGAAGCATTCAATATGTCACATGTCAAATGTCCATCTCTACCTGCTGTCAGTTCAGGCCAAACACAGGTATACTGCTTCATCGGCTGTTTGTGAAACCTGGAATGTAACCTGCTAAGGAAAGCAGCACATGCTCTCACCCCCCCCTTTATGTGTCTTTTGTGTATAGTATTCTAGAGGCAGAAACAGGCTTCCTCGAGACTCTCCCACTTTCACCCCCACGGTTTCCTTGACAGCCCCCTGTGTCACTTATTTCCTCCCCTGCCACTCTGCTCGGCTCTGCGTCTGCCAGCAGCAACGTCGGTGAAATTGACAAACGTTCCAATCTCTGAAGCGTGGGCAGAAAACACTTTGGAGACCTGGAAGGCTGGTTGGTCTCAGAAACTTTGGCTGCCGTTGCGTAGAGAGAGCTCAGCAAAACAGTGTTGCTAAAAAAGCGAGCGGAGGGATGAAGGATGTTGGCTATAGTAGGTGTTTTGTTTTTGCAAGGGGCAGAAATAATCCAACATTACTTCCTCTAGGAAAGTTAGAGCAGGGGTTCTCAACCCCTTCCCGACTGAGTACCACCTCCGATGCCACTCTCCTGCTGCGTACCACCAGAAGTGACTGGTGATGACATCATTGCCAGTTTCTTTTGGGTTTTCAGGTTTTCGGAGGCCAGAGAATGCAGATAGGAGGCTCTGGGCAGGTGGGAGGGCCTTTCTCAGCGTTCTGGAGAGGCTTGGCCAAAGGCAGGAGCCTCTCGGGAGCAAAAACACGCTGCCAAAAGTGCCACGCCGGAGCAGGGTTCCAGTGGTCCAACGGTCCGAGTACCACCAGCAGGTGGCCAAAGTACCACTGGTGGTACCACTGGTTGAGAACCCCTGCATTAGAGCTTTCATTTCATGATAGAGCTCCCATCATGAAAAGTAGGTGTTTTCAAACACTTTCACAAATGCTTGGAACTGCTTTTGGCAGAGGTCCAACTCCAAGGATAGACCTCCTTGGAACCTTATCGGTTCCTCAATGGGACCATCTCTAATGACAGACAAGATTCCCTGAAAGACTGCTTGCCCACTGCTATCGAACTTCTTCTAAAACGTGCAGCTACAGGGGAGCGTTGGGTATAATAAGCCACACTCAGTTTGCAGCAAACAGCCGCTTGGGAGGCAAACAGCTGCTTCTGGGGAGGTGATGTTTGGCAGGAAAATCAAAGAGGGGGGGGGGGAAATGTTAACTTGCTGCACACCACAGTTCTGACCCAGACCAGATCTGCCCCTGAAGCTGCTTTTGGACCAAAAAGGGGACACTTCTGGTCCACATCCTCTTTTAAACCCACCTGCTAATGAGGGGCTTAAGGCAGCCCCGGCTTAAGGTTATAATAAGTAGTTTGGTCCTCAGAAACAAGGCCCTACTGAGTTTGATTGGATTTTTTTCGCCAAGAAACCATGCATAGGATGCCAGTCTAGGGAACGTAGGAAGCTGCCTTCCGCCGAGTTGTACCATTGGTCCATCTAGTTCAATAGTTGTCTTCACTGACTAGAGGGGCTCCTCAAAACCTCAGGCACCTTTTCCTACCCCTCCTTGAGAGGCCAGGCGGCGCCTTCTGCATGCAAAGCAGGTGGTGTACTACTGAGGTACAGCCCCTACCCAGTCTGAGGTTGCTACATGCGTAATTTAAGGAAGAATCCATCAGACCAAATGTCCACCTCATTCAACATCCTGTTTTCCCTAATGACCATCTGGATGTTTCTGGGAACTTTGTGAGCAGAGCAGAAAGCTGTTCCCCAGCAATGAATTGCTGGGGAACATCTTGTGGCAATGAATTCCATAGATTAATTGGAATCCAATTAACACTTGGGGTCAGCCAAATATATCGCATTTTATTAAATTTATATACTGTACATGTGTGTGTGTGTGTGTGTGTGTGTGTGTGTGTGTGTTGATATATGCATGCACATACATGTGTGTGCGCACACGCATGTATGTGCATGCATATATCAACACATATATCAACTCCTCCAGAAAAGCATGCTGTGCATCTTGCTAGGGCTGACACATTTGCCAATCAAACCTGCCAGAGGTTGTTTCCAAGAAGCATCGGGATCCATGTTTCAATTGCCATCCTGTCTCCTGCTCTCAACAGTCTCCCACTGTATAGTGTTGACTTACTTCAGACTTGATAGCACCCTTCAAGGAGGCGGTTTGGCACCAATTTCCTTCTCCCACTGAGGCTCACTCGTAATGAATGGTTCCTTCAGGGCTTGGCGTGCTGGGTATGTTCTGCTGTTTCTTTTGGTTGGTTTGATTGAAACAGCATGAGTTCTTTTTCAGGCTGAAGATGGAAGATCGCTTAGGAGGCTCTTGGAAAACGAAGAGATCCAGTTAAGAAAATAGCAAAACTAAACAGAGCTAACAAATGGTCTAGAACAACCAAGACGAGTCATTAAAAAAAATGAATTACGGGTGAGAAATTGAGGACTTTGCGCATGCTCAGAGTATAAGGTTTCAGACTTCTGCAGGTGGTGCCAGAAAATACTGAAGCAACCAGGGGAAAGGTATCACAAGCTGAGAATCCCGCAGGTATGAACTACATTGCATAAGGCCTAATATTCATGGCAGTGAGCTCCAGACAAACTTTTGAAAGAACATACAGTTCACATCTCATGGATGCAACTCTGTTAAGCAGCCAGTCTACATGTTTCAAGATTGGGAAAGGCAGTGGGAGATAAAAATCCAATCTCTTTTCAGAGACTCATAGGCTGGATGCATAGAAGAAGAAAGTGGTCGAATCCTGAGTGGCTAAGTACCACTTCAGGCTGCAAGAAAGGAATGTCATTTTTGAAATCTCTTATGGTAAAATCATAACACAGTGTTTCTCAAACCAAGTAATTGCCACAAGTCCTGAGGCTATTCAAAAATCAGCTAGCTGCTAATTGCCCTGCAAACAGCTGAGCTCCCACAGTTTGCAAGCTTGTGTAAATATACGGATATAAATGTTTGATCATCTGGTAAAGCTAGGTGGGTCCTGATAGATAGAGTGTCATTTTAAAAAGTGGGTCCCGGTGCTAAAAGGTTTGAGAACCACTGACATAATGTAAGAAAGAAAAGTAGCTCATCAAGGAGAGAGAGAGAGAGAGAGAGAGCCTAGCCTAGCCCTGTCCCGGCTGACTTCCTTTTTACACTTGCAGGGTGTGGGATTATTATTATTATTATTATTTTATTATTTTAAAACAAGGGAGTATTCAGCAGCAATGTAATCCCCAACTGCATTTTGAGTTGCTGCAGTCCATTTTACCACCTCCAGACTCTTCCACCTGATTCTGCAGGACATGCAAGCCCAGCCATGGACTTTATATGTCAAGGACCTCCTCAACTGACTGCACTGCATATACCCAGGGCTGTATACATGGTGTGATTCTGTTACTGCGTTGTGTAAGCACATAAATTGATACTGAGCATGTCCTACACAACATACTGACAAATTCAGTCTCCATCTTTCAAAATCACATACCTTGCCTTTCAGATGGCAGAAATAGACCCCTAATGGGGACTGGAAAAGGAGTGAGCAGGATTTCAAGGTGTGCTGGACTTCAGTGTTCCTCACGTAGCTCATTTCCTCTGCCCACCTCTCCCAGAAGGAGGACTACTTGTAATTATGCAGCAAACTGATTCAATTTTTCTGGGCCCAGAACTTGGTACAGAATTTAAATGTTTTATTGCAGAATTCTTACAGCCTTGGATGTCTCTAATTACGGCCCAAGGAAAGTCCTATAGGAAAGTCCTATCTAACTTTCCAGCACTGATGCAGCTGTGCCAACAGGGCCTGTGCTGCATACTGCAGGGGGGGGGGGGTCATGGAGGCCTACTCAAGAAATGGGAACATTTGTTCCCTTACCTTGGGGTGGCATTGTGGTTGCATCGGCACTGGAAAGTTGGATAGGATTGGGTCCTAAGAAACCTCTCTCTCTCTCTCTCTCTCTCTCTCTCTCTCTGTGCAAATAATGAAAGAAGTGCTGCTGATGAAGAAATCACGTTGGCTGCACTGCCCTGTAAGCCGTGGCATGTGGTGACCTTTTCAGCAAGCCGTGCACAGAGGGAAAAACCAAACATCTCATTTCTATACAGTGAAACATTAGCCAGTGTAGTGGATCAGATGCAGTGTTGGGTTTGTATGTGGGAGACGTAGATTAGCTCAGCCGCAACATACAGCTAACTGGGTGACCTTGGGCAAGTCCCTGTCTCTCAGCCTAATCGATCTCCTAGACTTAACATGAGTAAGAGCTGAGCCACAGACAGCGCTTAATTTCGAGGAAAACCTGCCAGGACTCCGTTCTGTCTGGGAGCATCAACATCTCATCCAGAAGCCTTTCCTTGATGCATGGGAAGGCTCCATAGTTACCCAGGGATGAGAGAAATATACTCTACAACCTACTCAGTAATAACGTTAGGAAAATGGGCAGTTTCTTCCACTATTGGATAGTCAGTCCAATTCGTCCAATAAAACTATCTGGAATATTTATGCAGTAATATCAGTTAGCTGCCAGCGGGTGGCGAAGTGGGTTAAACTGCTAAACCATGAGCTGTCAATTGAAAGGTCGGCAGTTCGAATCCGCCACGGGGTGAGCTCTCGTTGCTTGGCCAGCTCCTGCCAACCTAGCAGTTCCAAAGCATGCTAATGTGAGTAGATAAATAGGTACCGCTTGCGGAAAGGTAAACAGCGCTCCGTGTTCCAGCCGCAGGCTACGCACTGCGGCAAGGAGAGTCATGCCGGCCACATGACCACGGAGGCGTCTTCGGACAACGCTGGCTCTTCGGCTTTGAAATGGGGATGAGCACCACACCCTAGAGTCGGACACGAATGGACTTAATTGTCAGGGGTCACCTTTACCTTTTAATATCAGTTAGCTAGAGGTACTTATTAGGGGCAGACTTAACTAGATGCTGGCAGCTAACCAACTAGTCAGACATACTAACTAAATGTGCTGCCAAAGAGGCATGTGTCCAACCCGAAGGACCTCTCTTTTCATCAAGAACAGCCCTGGGGAGACCAATCCTGCCCGGAACTGCAGCCAGTGTGGAGAAAGAGTGGTTAACCCCCTTTCCACCAGAGTCCTTTCCCGGCGACGACTTGCCCCTAATGTGGTCATTCGCAGCAAGTAGTTGCTTCAAGGGCAAATGGGTGTGTGGGACTATTTCCGGCTGGAAAAGGAAAGAGGTCATCTCTCCCTCACCGCTGCTGCCCTCATTAGGATTGGTGGCCTCTGCAGCTGATTTTCTTGAACAAAGAGGAGCTTTGGGTTGAAAGCACACCTCCTAACCACACATTCCCATATATGTGCAATTTGACCCTTGGTTGTGAGTGTAGCACCTGTCAATTTCATCCTT
Organism: Plestiodon gilberti rubricaudatus; assembly: GCA_026170595.1. NCBI lineage: Eukaryota > Metazoa > Chordata > Lepidosauria > Squamata > Scincidae > Plestiodon > Plestiodon gilberti. The sequence goes on along the minus strand of JANXHW010000004.1, from coordinate 15,789,476 downwards.
TGTATCCTTCTCTATTTTGATATAATTAGAACTAGAAACCCTGAAAACAGTGGATAGAGCTTCAACAGGTTGATTAATAAAGTCTGTATAACCTGATTGAAAGAAGCTTGTGAGAATGTATTATATGGAGATAGGGCCACCAGCCCAAGGTCCCCTGGTGCCCAAGGTGGTGTGTCAAATGCTGCTCCCCTTTTACCTGGGGATGAGCTGCAGGGACATGTTCCTTATCAAAAAAGACTACAATACTTGGTGTTTTTAGCTTAGGAAAAAGGAGATTAAGAGGGGACATGATTGAGAGTTGCAAAACTATGCATGATGTCTCCCCTCCACACTTCCTCTTCTGCTCTGTTCTTCCTCTTCCTTTTTCCAGTCCAGGGAGTGGGAGGAGGAGGAGGAGGAGGTGAAGCAGTAGGTGGTTGTAGGTGGGGGCCCCTGACCAACCTGCTGCCTGAGGCTACTATTTCAGTTGGCCTCATGGTTTCACTGCTTCCTCAAGTGCTGGGGAGACTTGTCCAGGATCTGTAAAGTAAAGGTAAAGGTGACCCCTGACATTTAAGTCCAGTCGTGTCCAGCTCTAGGGTGCAGTGCTCATCCCTGTTACGAAGCTGAAGAGTCAGCGCTGTCCGAAGACGCTTCCGTAGTCATGTGGCCGGCGTGACTCTCCTTGCCACAGTGCGTAGCTGGACACCAAACGCTGTTACCTTCCCACAAGTGGTACCTATTTATATACTCGCATTGACATGCTTTTGAACTGATGGGACTGCAAAAGAAGCAGTTACGTTAGGACTGGAGGCAGTACAGGAAAGGGCTCTGCTCCTTTTCCACTGGGGTTATGCTCCTTTGTAGCAGAGGCGTCCCGGCAGCTGAGGCTGCCTGGAGCACCTCTGCGGCGGCGCCCCGAAGGGGGGGGACCCAGCCTACCTGCGCGCCCGCCCGGTGACGCGGACGGGCGCTCGAGGCCTTCTCCCCCGGCCTCGGAGCCGGAGAAAGCCCTGGAGCGTCCGCCACGACCGGCGGCCAGGGCCTTCTGAAGGCGGCCGACCGCGGCGGCGGGCTATTTATCCTGCGTGCGCTCCCCGAAGTGCCGCCCAAGCTGCAGAGCCGCCCGGAGCCGCTGCTCCAGTCGCTCCGCCCTTCCTACGCCTCTGCTTTGTAGGACTGTGTGTGTAGTTGGCAATTTCCTGGCTAAAAGATGATACAGTCACAAGAGGTGACAGACAAGTATAAGAAACATGATTGATTATGTTGCATTAGGGATCCACACATCCATAAAATATGCCTACTGCAACGATAGACTCCACTCCGCAGAACGTATCCCTCTGCTAACTGTTGCCACAGGCATAGCCAATCAGCATAAACTCCTGGCCAGCTTTGGAGAAGGTCTCAAAAATGTAGCAGAGTGTTAGGAACACTTAAAAATCAGACTAGGTATGCAGAATGGTCTTAAGATGCACAGTTTATTGTTGAGTTTATTTCTTGGCCACAGGCAAACTGATGTTAATTTTCTTTTGAATCCTCCTTGCCCCTTCGGCCCAATTTAAGTCCTGAAACATAGTATTAGTTTGTGACTAACCCAGAGCATTCTTTTTTCAGCTTCTAGTGTGCTTGCCACGCTAACAATCTTTCTTTGTGCTAGAAGCTATTAAACATGGTGGCCTCATGCACCAATAGGAAGGCTGTTCGGCTGCAAAGGAGCTTGGGAAATGTAGTGCAAGAGATGAGGAAATAAGAATGGTCTTTTGGCGGGGGCTTATGTCGACAGGATATTGATTCATTCAAAACAGCTAAGGTGGCTTGCAACAACAGTTTGTCATTCTCTGATTCAAATTCAAATTCTTGCAAATACTGTGCATATTTAAAGCCTGAAGTAGGTTCAATGCCATTTTCATTTCTGTTCTTTAATGAATCCAGTCAGAGGCATGCTAGAAGCACGCTAGAAATGTCACTTCCTGCTACTTTCTACTTGAAAAACAAACACAGCCCAGTTCACTGGATGATCCCTGGTTCTAGTATTGTGAGGGTGCAGTGGGTTAAACCGCTGAACCATGAGCTGTCGATCGAAAGGTCGGCAGTTCGAATCCGCGACGGGGTGAGCTCTTGTTGCTTGGCCAGCTACTGCCAACCTAGCAGTTCCAAAGCATGTTAATGCGAGTAGATAAATAGGTACCGCTTGAGGGAAGGCAAACAGCACTCCGTGTTCCAGCTGCATGCTATGCGCTGTGGCAAGGAGAGTCATGCCGGCCACATGACCACAGAGGCGTCTTTGGACAACGCTGGCTCTTCGGCTTTGAAATGGAGATGAGCACCACACCCTAGAGTCGGACACTACTGGACTTAATTGTCAGGGGTCACCTTTACCTTTTTATTCTCTCCCCACATCATGCATAGTTTTACAACTCTTAATCATGTCCCCTCTTAATCTCCTTTTTCCTAAGCTAAAAACATCAAATATTATAGTCTTTCTTGATAAGGAACATGTCCCTGCACTCTGACGGTTTTGGTTGCCCTCCTTTGTATCTTTCCAGCTCTACAATATCCTTCTTGAGGTGTGACCTGCCATGAGGCTGGCTGAGGCATTCGCTTTGAGCGGTGAGTTGAGGTGGAGTGACAAACTGATGAGGGGTGCCCCACACCCTGCATCTGTCTGCTGCCCCCCACCAGTCTGCCACCCACTGAGTTGTTAGCCGAGATGTGGGGAAAAAACTCATTCACAGCAGAGGCGAATTACACAGAGCTCTCTCTCTCTCTCTCTCTCTCTCTCTCTCTCTCTCTCTCTCTCTCTCTCTCTCTCTCAAAATCAAACAAGAGAACCAACTGGTCATGGCTGCTGGGTCAGGGAGACATAAAACAAACAAAAAAAGACAAGAAAAGAAACTAGTGAGAAGTCTTGTCAAAGTAGGAGAGAGCAATCTACAAGCATTTGAAACTAGAAACTGAACAGGTTACTGCTCCCCCTACTGATGAGGATGAACACATACATATCCACTCCCACGGTTATTGTGCAAATCTAGCTTGCATGCTGTCTCTTCCAACATGAGCTGCTTTAATTGACTCTCTGAGCCTTGTCCTGCTCGCTGACGGCACCTTGGGAGGAAGAAAAACAAAAGACAAAAGCTGCAGCCACATCCTCACTCTCCTTCTTGCCCACCTGGCTGCTTAGGAAAGCAGCCAGGTGGAAAGGAGAAGTGGAGCGTGACGATTCGGAGCTCCCAGCCTGCTGTCACCTCAGTGGGCACAGATACCTGCTGTTCATTCATCAACGATTACTCCAGATACATTGTCACGCCTGAACAGAATGGAGTAGCAGAGAGAAAGAGCCATACTCTAGTTGAGATGACCAGATGGATGCTGAAATGCTGGAAGTCAAAGATGTGTTGTACATCCCAGGCCTAGATGGAAGTCTTCCATCTGTGAATCCCCGCACTAGCAATGGCTTCACAGTGCAGTTGGAAGGGAATCAATGTGAAATTAAGATGCGGACAGAGATTATAGCCAGAGGAATTGTGGATGACCACCTCTGTAAACTTGTGCACCAGAGTGAACAAACTAGACTCAGCACTCTAGCTCAACACAAGAAATGCATCCATCAGTGACACAGATGCCTGGGACATGGGCACCCAGAGACTATAAAAGAACTTGTAAAGCAGAACCAAGATGTCATCATGTCTCACAACATGCACATGTTGCACATGGGTGAAAGCTACACATGCACCACTTCCACAGAACAGTCAGAACAAGACTATTCACAACAATACCATAAGATACCATCTAGTCCAGCTTCCTGTACCTCACAGTGGCCCCACCAGATGCCTCTGGGAGCACACAAGACAACCAGATACCTATGTCCTGTTTCCATTCCTTTGCATCTGGCATTCAGAGACAGGCTACCTCTAAAACCCCGAGGATGCATATAATCATCATGACTTGTAACCTGCAATGGACTTTTCCTCCATAAATCTGTCCAATCCCCTTTTAAAGGCATCTAGGCCAGGTGCCATCACCACATCCTGTGGCAAGGAGTTCCACAGATTAATTACACGCCGGGTAAATAAATATTTCCTTTTGTCTGTTCCGACTCTCCTGCCAGTCGATTTTAGTGGATTTCCTCTGGTTCTAATATTGTGCAAGAAGGTCCTGGGCCTGCTGGGGGGAGCACATACCTGGCTAGGTCTGCCTGCTAAAGCTAGCACTGAGCTCAGGTTTCAGTTAGGAAGCAATGGGGACATTTAATTGCATTACATGAAATTCATTGTCTGCTGCACCTTTCATCAGCTAAAGCTGCTGCAACCCCTCCTGGGACCTGGCCCCAGTCATCCACACCATGGTACCTCCAGATTAGACTTCTGCAGTGCTTTATGCGTGGCATTGCCTTTCAAGGCTCTTTGGAAACCTCCGTTAGTACAAAACACAACTGCTAGCTTACTAACTGGGACTGGTTACAAAGAAGACACTTTACCAGTGCTGAGACAGCTTCACTGTCTCCCTGTCCATTGCTGAGCATAATTCATAGTGCTGCTAATCACCTGCTAACTGGGCAAGAGGCACTTTTTCAATTGGTGCTCCTCTTATATTTAGCAGGGGCAGGGGGAGAGTAACTGCCCCCCTTTCACCCCAGTACAACAAATTCACCCCAGTACAGTGTCTTTTCTGGTGGCTGTTTGCTGGTGGTGTTCTGCATTTTTTTATTTTTATTTTTAGATTGTGAGCCCTTTTGGGACAGGGAGCCATTTAATCATTTGATTTTGTCTGTAAAGCGCTTTGTGAACTTTTTGTTTAAAAGCAGTATAATAATAATAACTGCCCCAAGTAGCACGAGGAGAGAACTAAATACCTGAAGGACCAACTCTCTCTCTCTCCGTGTGATCCTGCCTGGGCCCTTCTCCAGCTGAGGTGAAGAGGGTGGGGAGAAGAGGATGGGGAGCCTGTTGTGCAACACCCCGATTTGTTGAATGCCTCTCCCAGAGACGTCTGCCTCACACCAACGTTGTTTTAGGTCCATTGTCATGTGAAGTATTTCATTTTTCCCCAGAGTAGCATGTGGGATAGAGATGGTTTTAAAAGGCTGGTATTGGTTCTGCTGGATTTTAATATTTAGTTCTGGCTAGCTTTCTGCTTTCCATTACTTTATTATGCTTTTTATTGTAATAATTGTGTTTTACTCATCTTAAACTCTTATTATGTATGCCGTCCTGAGAGTCCCGAAGGGCAGGATATGCAAGAAATTCTGGGTTTGTTTCGCACTGAAAGGCCAGCGGGTGGCGCAGCGGGTTAAACCATAAGCTGTCGATCGAAAGGTCAGCAGTTCGATTCCCGCGACGGGGTGAGCGCTCGTTGCTTGGCCAGCTCCTGCCAACCTAGCAGTTCCAAAGCATGTCAATGCGAGTAGATAAATAGGTACCGCTTGCGGGAAGGTAAACAGCGCTCCGTGTTCCAGCTGCATGCTACGCGCTGCGGCAAGGAGAGTCATGCCGGCCACATGACCACGGAGGCGTCTTCAGACAATGCTGGCTCTTCGGCTTTGAAATGGAGATGAGCACCACACCCTAGAGTCGGACACAACTGGACTTAATTGTCAGGGGATACCTTTACCTTTTTACCTTGTTTCGCACTATTACAACCTCTTCCAAGGTCTTTGGGATAAAGCAAGCTAGAAATCAAGCTATCCACCCAGCTACCATAATTATATTATATAACCATAATATAATTCTATGTGTAGAATCAATGATTTGTCCTGAAAGTAAAGGAATTCCTGAATATTCTCCTGCAATCTGAAATGCTCCTTAAATCATGCCCTGATCCTCAATAGGCAAGATCTGTTCCACTGGGTCCTGATTTCATCCTGCACTTGTTATTTGGGAGAAGACTGCACAAACTGCTTTCCGAAAGGCAGGAATAAACTACCTGTTTTTTTGAGGCGATGCAAACTGGGCGATTCAAAACTCTTACTCCGAATGGAATAAGGTGCCATTTTCAATGGATGCCTTTCTAGATTCTGGTGAAGAAAGGAGTCCGCGTAATGGGACAGTGCGTGCATGAAACGTATTCCAAAGCTTCAGAACGGCTAGAACAAATAATTGCATTTTGGAAAGCAGAACAAGAAAGGGAAAATAAAACCAAACACGGGAACAGTGTGCACACTGTGACTGGGTAAGAGAAGTCTAGCTTCAGAAGGGATTTGTGACATGGTCCACCCCTTCCCTAGGCCAGCGGGTGGCGCAGTGGGTTAAACCGCTGAACCATGAGCTGTCGATCTAAAGGTCAGCAGATCGAATCCGCAACAGGGTGAATTCTCGTTGCTTGGCCAGCTCCTGCCAACCTAGCAGTTCCAAAGCATGTTAAATGTGAGTAGATAAATAGGTACCACTTGCGGGAAGGTAAACAGCGCTCCGTGTTCCAGCCGCATGCTACGTGCTGCGGCAAGGAGAGTCACGCCGGTCACATGACCACGGAGGCGTCTTCGGACAACGCTGGCTCTTCGGCTTTGAAATGGAGATGAGCACCACACCCTAGAGTCGGACACGACTGGACTTAATTGTCAGGGGTCACCTTTACCTTTACTTTTTTACCACCCCTTCCCACACTGCCAGAGCAATCCTGCGTAAGGGTCCAGCGGGCGGCCCAGGCCGCCCACTGGATACTGTGCTCCACTGTGGCCAGGCTGCCACTCGGCCAGAGGTCTACTCGGGAAAGGGGACGCTCGTCCCCTTCCCCAAGTGTAAATGGCGCCCGGGCCGATCAGCCTCTTCGGATTTCCGCCAGCAAAATTCCTGGCGGAAGTCAGAGGCAGCCATGTAACAGCCCAGCCGAATGGCGGAGGACAGGATATGGCCGAAGCCATCCTCCGCCCCCTCCCGGACCGGCTGGGCCAATGGCCCCTTCCACTACCGCGACTGCCCCCCCGCTGGATCCTTACCTACATCCGGCAGCAGTCCTTTGGGCTCTCCGTCGGCGGAGCAGGAGAGGCCAGCGCAAGGCCGGCCATCCCTGCTCTCAAGTAGTCGCAAACGTGTTTTACGGCACATTTGCGACTACTTCGGGCGACGGAACACTCGCTCCGCTGCCCTAGTTTCTGTCAGGATTGCGCTGTGCACCTGGTAGTTACTTCCAACAAGAAGGCAGCCTGCATCTCCCCTTTGAAGATCCAGGGCCCCCAGCCCTCCACAGGTCTGCGATGCACAAGCTGCTCAAGCCATTAGTTGTTTTTCTTGTGTGCTGCAAAAGCTTCAGGGTGAAAAGGCCATGTAAGGAACTCATGGAAACAGTTTCAGTTTTGCCACAGAAGCCTGTGTGTGTGGTTGGACTTGTATGATCTCCTCAAGAGCCTGAACAATTCTAGGCTCAGATGGACTGGAAACCTTACCAGAGACAGTCCGTGGGGAAGTTACCAATTTAAGTCTTTATGCGGTGGGCTTCTCCAGTGAGTTGTTAGCAATAAATTATTGACTTATTAGCAGCAGCCTGCTGTGGGCTGCTTCCCCCCCCCCCTTCCTGATCTGATCTGTCTGAAAACGTAAATGGAGTAATCCTGGAGCTGCCATTGGGTGTTCTCTCAAGTGATGCTTAAATTGGTTTTTGCATTTCCACCACTTACCCTTTGAATGTCAAACCTTCATGGGGCAGAATTTGTCTGCCGCTTAAAATAGGTTATCTTCCCTTTTCTCTCCCACATCAACGGCGTTTGCAAGTGACGCCTCCCAGACTAAAAGGAATTTGTAGCGTCACTTATGATAATGTGCTTTGTGGCAATTCTGCACATGGCAGATCTATTTATTTTTTAATTTATTATCATTACAGAGCCAATTTATTCCAGGCAATTTAATATAGTTCACTGACCCATCTCAATAACAACCTGGTTAAAAGGTTGTTACGGAGATGGGACAGCTGCTTCACCTTTACTTCATTCTGGGATATGCTCAGCTCAACAGACCACTTAATAAAAGATATTTTTGTACTCTGATGATGTGAGACTTGAGTACAAAATATGTGCATAAAATATCAGATGAGTCTTTTTCTGTACTTTCCTCTTTATAATATATGCAGGCTGTGATCTGGAAAGTCGCAGGCCCCCATATGCACATGTTTTTGAAAGGGACAAGGGCTGAAATTTATTCAGTAACACAATTTACATCCAAAGCAGTGTGCATGCATTTTGTAGAGCCACAGTTTTTGGAGGGAGCGCTACCCTTAGAAATAAAATTGGTGAGATTCCACATTACATCTCTGCCAGATAAAGAAACCCAGTGCAGAGATGCTCATTTTCAAAAGAGTATTATGCACAACTTTAATTGGGGAGGGGCCATGGCTCATTGGTAGAGCATTATCAAGGAGAACGTACACATGCTTTGCGTGCTGAAGGTTCAGTCCTTGGCATCTCTAGATAGGGCTGGGAAAGAAAGACCCCTCTCTGAGACCACAGAGAATTGCTTCTGGCCTAGAACATGCCCCAGGAGAACCTTATGCAACATGCATGGGTTTCATGGCAGATGTTCAGTAGTTTGTCAGCAGAAAACATCAGGGTGGAAACTTTCCTGAGGGTACATCTGCCAAACCCTGCCTCCGATCATCTGGTACTTGCCATTGTGGGACACTGGTTACAAGCTAGAGGGCACTGTTGGTTGTGGAAATCAGGAACGCCCTCAGTAGCAGCAGGTGTTTGTATTCCTCTGTTCAGGTAGAGGTGTGTGTGTGTGTGTGAGAGAGAGAGAGGAGTATGGATTTATTTTTTAACATTGTCTTTTTGTTTTTGAAACTCAGCAAGCATTCTATTATCTTAATTGTTTGTATAAAAATAAACAGAACAGCTGTTAATTAATTAATTGCAGAAGTGTGGAAAAGAGCTGAAATGAAGCCAGATACAATACGGAGCATGACATATCAATTAATTATAAATAAGAAAGGAAAAGAGAGAGCGGGGAGGGGGGGCACAATGAGCAAAGCTGTACCAAGAGACAGCTGTAAAAGCCACATTCCTCATGGACACTCAATCCAGCTGGGTTGCCTATGGAAGCCAGAACGCTGCACTTGTGAACGTGCAGACACTCCCGACACTGAACACGTGAACACTATAATCCAAGCATTTGGTCTACCTATTCAATTTTGTCTACTCTGATTGGCTTTCTAAGATTTCAGCCTGTCGCAGTCCTGAGATCCTTTGAAGTGGAGATGTGCGCGTCATGATGAGACCTTATACATACAGCATACATGCAAAGCACTTGTTGCCATGAAGTCCCTCCTCCAAACTGGAGAAAGGGTTAGGTACCCAATTCCATCGCACCATGTTGCACAACAACCTATTTTTCTTCTGACAATGCGAGATAAAATAACGACTTTGAGATGTCTGTAAGGCTGCCAACTCCCGACTGGAAGGGTTTCCCCTTTTAATAGCTACACAGCTGGCAGACTATCTGGGTGCAGCCCTACAGCAATAGCAAAATGCACACCACAGCCAAATCCTTCTCTGTCACACAATTATTAAAAGAAATAGGAGCCAGGGGGGAGTGGAGAACTGGGACCCCTCCTACAGCAGGAATGGCAACATCATCTGAAGGATCGCTCAGGGGCTGTCTTTGAAACTTTGTTTTGAAAGGACCTTAGCAGAGAAGAACCATCAGGCTCAGCGGAAGAAACGATGAAATTTTCCTAGGAGCATCTGTTAATCTCTAGGCAGGCCATCATCTTTTTCAAAGGCTGCCTGAGAGACAATATGTAGCTTATGTTACACTAAGGCTGCAATCCTATATACACCTACCTGGAAGCAAGTTCCATTGAATCCACAGGGGTTTACTTCTGAGTAGACTTGCATTGGATTGTGCTATAAGGCTACCCTCCTATGCAAATTGTGAGTAAGCCCTATCGAACAAAGTTAGTGCTACATAGAACATACATAAGAACATAAGAAGAGCCCTGCTGGATCAGGCCAAAAGCCCATCTAGTCCAGCTTCCTGTATCACACAGTGGCCCCACCAGAGGCCTCAGGGAGCACAAGACAACAAGATAACCTGTTTCCCGTTGACACTCCCCTGCACCTGGCACAGAGAAAACCCACTTCCAAAACCAGGAGGTTGCTTATGGCTTGTAACCTGTGATGGTCTTTTCCTCCATGAATCTGTCCAAACCCCTTTTAAAGGCATCTAGGCCAGGTGCCATCACCACATCCTGTGGCAAGGAGTTCCACAGATGAATTACACGCTGGGTAAAGAAATATTTTCTTTTGTCTGTTCTAACTCTCCCTCCACTCAATTTTAGTGCATGTCCCCTGGTTCTGGTGTTGTGCGAGAGGGAGAAGAATTTCCCTCTATCCACTCTCTCCATCCCATGCATAATTTTATACGTCTCAATCATGTCCCCCCTCAGGCGCCTTTTTTCTAGGCTGAAAAGCCCCAGACGCTGTAGCCTTTCCTCATAAGGGAGGTGCTCCAGCCCATAGGTTACATAGGTTACATACATAGGTTAGCGCTAATACAATATACCTTACATTGATTTCAGATTTTTTAAAAATCCTGTTTTCAATTTTTATACTTTTGTTTTAAAAATGACTGCAATCCACTCCAAGAATTGGGGTGTGTGTGAAATGAGTGAGATAATTTAAATGAAATAACTTTAAAGACATTTAAAGTTGATCTTTGTGTCTGTTGTACTCTGTACAACAACTTGGGTAGGCTGCAGGTTCAAAGCTCCAGACCCAGTGAATCCATGCGTGCACATGCATAGACTCTCAAACTCTGGAAGTCCTTGTTGCTTCCCGCTGGAGCAGAGGGATAGATGTCTGCCTCTTTCCTTTGCAACTACATGAACTTCCATTACCCATCCATCCATAAAGGCCAGTCTCACACCGAAATGGGGACATGTGAATAATAATAATAATAATAATAATAATATACAGTATTTATATAGCGCCTTTCTCGGTCATTGGATTTCTCATCCGACTTTAATCCAAGGCGGTGTACATGGGCAGGCTGTCCTAACCCCCCTTGGGGTTTTTTACAATATATATAAATGTCCAATCTCTCATGAACAGCTACTTTCCAGGTGATTTCCTTTTACAGTCTGACTTTTTTCTGCTGGCTGGCGCCTCCTACACTGAAGGGCTCTTGTATTTTTCTACCATCCCAGTGGTTTGTACAACACACATCTGGTTGAGGCATTGGCACTTACCTCATAGGATCTAACCAATTTTTGGGATGGGGTCATGGCTCAGAGTAGAGCACGGGCTTGGTGCATAGAAAGTCACAGGTTCGATAACTGGCAAAGACCCCTGTCTGAAACTGTGGATGATGGCTGCCAGTTGGTGCACTGTAGATAATGCTGATATGATGGACCAATGGCCTGATTTCATCTATGTGAAACTGCTCTATACTTCAGCTGCCCTGCCGTATCAAGTTAAGCCAGTATTTCTGTGCTTGTAGGAAGCTGTTCTGCTGAACTGTTTAAAACCATGCCTGCATTTATATTCAAACCTTACATTTATTTAAGTGCTTCTTTGCCCTCAGTTATTTAAAAGTGTCAACACTCATAAAATGTAGCAGTAATGCAGAAGAGGATTTTTACATAATTTTGGAAGGTGAGCTAGAAAAACCAAAGAAGGGGGCTTGCTCTGCTACAGACCAAGAGGAATCCTCAGAAACCCTCCTTCTATCTGCTTCTTGACAAAAAAGTGTTGGCAGCTTCCCTGAGTTTGATGACTGCATGAAAGTCAGTGACAACCATGTTTAAGCAACCCAAATCCATTGGTACTGGCAGAGCTAGTAGAATTATGTCATGATTTCCATGGTAGGTATAACACACTTGCAACAGCTGTACATTAATATACCAGACTAAGTGCAAAAGTGTATGCCATGTGTACAAAAACTTAAATATTCATTTTTAGGGTGGGGGAGGTTATGATAAGATAAGATCTTGTCTTATGATAAGATAACTGGAATGAGAAATGAACCCAACCTCATAAGATTGCCAAATGACTGTGTAGCAAGGCCAGCAACTCCCTGATGCTGGAAATCTGCCATTATTTTTGTATCTAATTTTTGGTTCTCATTATTCAGCACTCCTCCAGAAATAAACAGCCCTGAAACTGCATCCATGCATGGAATATTTTTTTTAAAGTGAGTTCAACAAAAGTTACATTACCCTCCCAAACAAATACGTTCTTGTTTTCATTTGGCGTTAAGAGTAGAAATTCACCCTGACTGATTTACACTCTAGGTGTGTGGGGCTGATCCCTGGAACAAACTTCATCCAATGCCCAGGTGGATTTGATCCAACTGGAATCAGTGGGAGGACTTCATCATTAATCTGGCATTTCCTTGCCGTTTTAGTCTTGATCATAGCACTTCAATCACACACACATTTAGTCTGAAGCCCACACTTTTTATTCCAATGGAAGTTCATACACATCTTTAGGATTAGAGATTTTGAGCGCAACCCAATGTAGGCTTACTAAAAAAAAAAGACCCACTTTGTTTAATTACTAAGAACCGGGAAAGCATGCATATGATTGCAGCTGTACAGAACAATCCTATACATCAGGGGTTCTCAACCCCTTCCCGACTGAGTACCACCTCTTGCGCCACTCTCCTACTGCATACCACAAGAAGTGACTGGCAATGACATCATTGCCAGTTACTTCCAGGTTTTCGGAGGCCAGAAAATGTAGGTAGGAGGCTCTGGGCAGGTGGGAGGATTCTTCTCAGCGTTCCCGAGAGGCTTGGCCAAAGGCAGGAGCCTCTTGGGAGCAAAAACATGGCACCGAAAGCGCCGTGTCGGAGTGGGGTTCCGGCAGTCTGACTACCACCAGCAGTCGGCTGAAGTACCACTGGCTGAGAAACTCTGCTATACATATTTACACAGAAGAAAGTCCCACTGTGTTTGTTAGCCTATATAGGACTTACTCCCAGATGTGTGTATCCAGTATAGGTCTCAGTATCCCATTTTATACACATACAAATAACAATTTATTCTCTTAGTAGCAGATTCTCCATAGTCCCCCCCTTAGTAGGATTTGCTGTTCCTTCTACCATCTTAAATTAAAGTCAGTATGTATCTATAGATATTTGTAGACGAGCTAAGTTCCCAGATGAGGTTAACTTGTGTTAGGTTAGGCGCTTAGCTATGGTGTTTTCTGTTCTTTATTCTGTATAATTCCCATAATAGTGTTAAGAGGGTTGTTTTATGCTTTTGTTCTTTAAATTACCATATTGGCCTGAGTATAAGACTCACTTCCCCCCCTAATTTAAGTTTTTAAACTAGGGGTGCGTCTTATAACCAGGCTGTTGCAATTCGGGTTTGCAGCCGCCGCTCCCCCAGGCTCAGCAGAGAAAGGATTGTCTTGGTAGGCTATCTTCAAAGCAGGAGCTTAATTGAAGTGATTATCGCTGCTGGCTGAGATGTCTTTGCAGAGGCTCCATGTTTGTTTGTTTTTAGAGGAAATAATGGCTCCTTCTCTGCCCTGCAGGGCTTAAGGTATATCTTTTTTGTTTGTTAAAACAAGAGCACACGAACCTCTCCCCTCTCCAGGGTGTAACCCTTTCCAGGCTGTAATCAGTTAATTTTCATTCTCTGCTCTGCTGGATTTTGTATCCTTTTGTAAAGCATGATCACATACACTTTCATCACCCCTCCCCAGGCAATGAATGGTTTAGACTGCAATCTTGTGCACACTTTCCTGAGATTAAGCTCCATTGAGAACAGTGGGACTTGCTTCTGAGTAGACATGCACAGGATTGCACTGTTCGTTAAATTACTGGCATAAATTTAATGCCAGTGATTTAATATATATTTTTAATAGCATCAAACTTTAAGGGTGCGTCTTATAATCAGGTGTGTTTTATACTCCGGACAATACGGTAATACATTCTTAAATTTTATAGCAGTGTAATTCTTGGATGGGGAAAGCCTGGTTCAGCTAAGTTCTTACCACAAAGTCATACTACTGAATGTTTTGCCAGTACCCAGGAGGAGGAGTCGCTCTGGGCTTGCGTATTTCTGACTCCTCTACACCAGTATTCCCTCTAAGGCAGAGGTGTCAAACTCATTTCATACAATGTTCAAAGAGATAGGGAATGCAGGTTTAAAAGCCATGTAAAAATTGTAAAAAAAAATTGTAATAAAAGCAGTAAAAACATGTTAAAATCAAGTTAAACCCCCCCCCCGATTAAAACACATGAAAAGACTAGCTTTTAAAACAAAACATTAAAAACACGTTTCGTCCACGTCTGTGGACTTCTTCTAGGTGATAGGAACAGCGGCGTGCTATCAAGATGTAAAAGTTGCAGTAGACAGCAGCAGGAAAACCGTTAACTGGAAAGAGGCGCGAAGAAAAGCGCGCAAAGTCAGAGGCAGGTAATTAACAGCGGAAGTAAGCAATCATTTCGTACAGTGGGCCAAATAGCATTCATGGCGCCTGCTGAGGGCCGGACGTGATGTCATTAAGCAGAAAGTGACCTGAAATAAGCACTTTGTTCTCCCCTAGGAACTCATTAGCTGCCAATGGCAGAGGACGAAATATGCAAATCTTGATCAGTCATAAAGTAACTACAAGTCAGCAACTTCCTGATACCTGAAGGAAGGAAATGCTACTCTGTGATGTATGATGCAACAACTTCCAGTATGGTTAGGGAAATATACTGGAAACGCATAGTGGTATACATATCTTGCTATTGCATGTGTCTGAAGATGGTCCTTGAAACTTTGTAAATTCAGCCCCTTAATCTGGGCTATTAAATGATGGTGTGACCACAATATTTGTTCTTATTTATTATTTTAAAGCTGTCTTTATATTATTTTAAAAAACCCAAACACAGAAGCATGATTCCTCAAGATCTTAGGTTCCGAAGTCTTGTGAGACCTTGGAACTGCATTGGAGGCCTCCAAACCTTGGCCATGCAGATCTCTGCAGCTACATCCTGAAGAGCTTCCAGGGGCCAGATACAGCCCATGGGCTTTATGTTTGACACCCCTAGTCTAAGCGGTCTTGCACTGCTGCACAGATCCCTTCTGTGGCTGCGCAGTGGCATCTCTGGATGCCCGGTCGGCCATGAAGTTATATGTCTTCACTGGACTTCTGGGAAAACTGAGCTCTGAGTTGCACAGAGATTGGCTTCGAGCTGCATGGCCACGCAGCTTAGAGGGAACACTGCTCTGGGTAGCTGATGCTTAAAGGCCTTCTACCTCCCTGGCAGTTAGGGGTGGTGGCAGTCTACTGTTAAAGGCTGGTTTTAGCTTGGTTTGTGGTCCCTTCATGAACTCGTGACTGAACACTCAAACAGGACCTGGCAGGACTTTGGCTAGAGCCTGTGGGACAGTTGTAGGGGTTCGTGACACTCACGCAGTTAAACAGCCTGGGTTCCATCACATCCTAGAATCACACCAAAACATGGAACCCATAGACCAGGACTATGTACATAAATAAAGGTTAAACTCATTTGCCTATGATTGCATTACCCCAAACATTGGATTAGTAGGAGCTGTGTTGGCTCCCCCCTCCCCCCAATTGTATCTTCAAAGGCACTTTCTTTCCAAAGCAAATAGCAATTGGGTGTGTGTGAGAAGTTTTGTTGGGACTGTAAGGAAAGGTATACACTGAGTCACAGATGGACATCCGAGTTAAGGATGGCTGAGTTGCTTTTGCACAGGCGCAGTAAGCCCTTTGTGGTGCTTTCGCGCAGGCATGATAGCACTGGACTGGCAAGAGGCGGCTGTTTCGACCTATCCACATTCCGACTTGCATATACCTCCAGAATCGAACCAGTATGCATGTAGGGGACTTAAGAGTAATTCTCTTTTCTGCTCTGTGTGTAGCATTCCAGATGGATGTGGGAAAAAAATCCCACACCTATAGTCAAATTATGCTTTTCAACATAACAAAGTTTGAACTTTAGCTGCAATTACGAATAATTTAAGCACTCTCTCTTATATAAGGAATATACCGGTACATTTTTTTTTCTTGAAATTAGATTCCACATTGAACCACATTGTGAATACAGAACAATCATGCAGCTACTTTCTTTCTGCGTCAGATACATTTTTACAACCATTTGATCGCTAGCTGTTGTATAGCCTGTGGACGAGCACGCACACACACACACAGACTGATGGCAATTTCAAGAGTTTTCATGGAAAGGCCACGTAATACCTTTCTTCCTTGTCCTTAGCCTTTGTGAAAGAACTTCTGAAATGGAAAGCTGTAGCAGTCTGTTAGCAAAAATAAAACACAACGTTAAAAAGAGACAGATATGCCACTTGTCCTTTGAGCGCCATTAAATGAGCAGAGAGTATCTGTAGGGATAGACAAAAAGGGGATTTTGTTCACAACCAAAGTTGCACTGTAATATGCACACGGGCAAGGAACACATTGAATGAAAGCCAGGCATATTTGTTGCTAAGCTCTTTGCAAGGGCTTCAGATACAATCTGCAGCCATCCTTTCCTGCAAACAGCCTGCTCCACAAAATGCCCCATCGCTGGAAGCATCTTTCACTTTAATGAGGACTGTGCTGGCTGGGGGCCTTCAGAATTAGGATATTTGCTTGGGAACGAATTGTTGCATTTGGGGCAGAGCTCTGGACTCATTTCCAAGGTTGTCTGCAAGACACATGCTTGCTCGGGCAGTCAGCTGTCTCCTGGAAACACATTATAAAGGAGAAAATGCCCCATATTTTCCTGAAACTATCCTATTTAAGCTGTTTATTGTTCCTTGTTTAATTAGCGATCTGTAAACAGCAAGAATCTTGAAGCATATTCAGATTTAGGAAGCTAAATTCATGCTTTTAGCCACCCACAGGAGTAACAAAGCAAAACAAAGCCCAGCCTGAATCAAGATAAACAGCTCCCATAATTTGGTTCTAGCTTTCTCCAGAGGCACTTTTTATATATAAATTGCAGTCTTGCAACACTCTTTCAGAACACAATTATTACACCTTCTGCATCTGGATGCAAGATCTTTTGATATTTTGCAGCATGATCCTAAACATATTTACCCAGAAGTCTCTCTCTTTTAAATGGGGTATTACTCTTAGTTAAATGGAAAGATGATTACAGACCCAACGTGTGACCCCTACCAGGGTATGTGGGCTGTTTCTGGCAAACATCTGCAGAGATCTTAGCTCACTTGCAATGTTAACAACGTGATAAAATCAAAACTAGGGTGTGAGACATTGGATACCACGGCTTCCACTGAAGGGGTGGGGCGGAAGGTGAACATGAATGCACACCTTATGCTTGCCTTTTTTTTTTTTGCTGAATCCTTAACTATATAGAGAATTCACACATGAATTCCATATTAAAATGGAACATTGTAAAAAGCTACCCTAGACACAACTCTCCTACTCCAACATTTTTAGGATAAAAAAGGGTTTGGGGAAGTTACTCCTAATGAAAGATGTGAACAAATCCATTATAAATATTTATTATATTTATATTCTGCCTTTCTTCTATATTCTGAGCTCCAGGGGGCATGAATGCGATTCTCAAATGGCCACCCATCCAGGCTGTAACCTGACCTAGACATACTTAACTTCAACAAGGTGACCATCCCATGTGGCCATAGACCATGCCCTAGAACCTCAATGTGGACAAATCCATTTTAAATATTCATGCCAAAAACTGTATTCACTCAATACAAGAGAAGAATGATGGGCAAGAAAAGAGGAAACCAAAATGTAAAACAAGTTTTAATCCCTGTATATTCTAATTTGGAAAGAAATTCTTATCTGCAGAGTTGTGCCAAGGGGGGTGCGGCTGATGTGGGGCACACTGGGTGTCACCCTCATGGGGGGTGACAGCAAAGTACCCGCGCCCCCAGTCGCGACTGTTGGCCCCCTCCGGGCCCAGTCGCCTCACACTCTCGGCGAACAACATGTTTGTCACTCTTTGGCAAGAACACGAAGTGACTTGGCCTGGAGAGGTCAGAAGATTGCCGAGTAGGGGCAGTCTGGAGGTGGGCTTTCCACATAAAAATGAATGCAACAAGCCCGGAAGGTCAGGGGTGACGTGATTATGTCATTACCCCTGAGCTTCTGGAACGTTGAGCTACCCAAGTAAGCACCGCGCTGGGTAGCACCCACCCTGGGACACATGTCCACCACAGATGTCCACCACAGGACAGATGATGCCTATCTGAATCATACATATACTTGGAAAGCATGTTAAAAGCATCCAGAGGCTACTCCTTCTATAATAATAAGTGTGTTGTTATAACCCAGGCAACAACAACAAAAAATAGTGTGCTGTATCGAGAGAGCATATAAAAATCCGCGGTTGCATGACTAAGTTTGTGTCCTAAGAACAAGTGCTTGATTAGGGAGAGAGGGTGAGAACAGAGTGAGAACTCTCTTACCTTTCATTCTTTCCAACCATCTTAGCTATCGTTTTTAGAAGGCTGTGGGGGCAGGATATGACTGAACTTGGGAGAAAAAAGGAGGAGACTTCTGGATTTAAATTAAGCCCCCAACCACGAATTCTCATAATGTGAGCACTGATAAGAACATGAGGATATTTCAAATTATAGAATAGAAATGCAGCTGCAATGCAGTACCACCCACCGATTAGGAAAGGCACGGACAAGTCCAAGAGAATGCCAGCATGGTTAAGCAGCAAAGTCAAGTAAGCTACAGAAGGCAAGGCGGCTTCCTTTAAAAAAATGGAAATCCTGCTGAAATGAGAACAAAGAGTAGCACAGGCTCTGGTGAAGCAAATGTAAGCTAACAATCAGTTAAGCAAAACAAACATAAAAATAATTTAAGAACCATATTGCTAAAAACATTAGGACAAAAAACCCATTTCTTTAAATATGCCAGAACCAGGAACAGAGGCGTCACTAGGGTTTGCATCACCCACTCATCGCGTCACCCCAGTGGTGTCTCTAGGGTTGGTGTCACCTGGTGCGGAAACTCAGTGTCACCCCCATTAACTTTATTTATTTTAATATACTGTATAATAGTATAGGTCACCCACAAATCAGTAACCCACAAAAAAACATAGGCTAACATGATGTCACTCACACAACTGAGTAAGAGTTCTAATATTAGCTCTGATACATAGAAATGAGAGCCAATACTTACACCTTATTGATTCCATACTGTGTCATAACACCACCTCATTGGCACTTGGAACAATCAGTCTCATTGGTCAGTTTTGAATTAAGGAAATCCACTTTTTGTTACATAAGGCAGTTGTGTTTTCTTTTTCCGGATATTTGGCAATATCGTTTGATAGAATAAAGCTAATTCGAAAGCTAATGTTCTATTTACATTCTGCATGCAATTATGCATCAAATGATATAAAAACACGATGCTATTATTCATAAATGTAAAGTTTCTACAATTTTGGCCACCAGTGGTGTCACCCCCTGAGGGTGTCACCCAGTGTAGTCCGCCCCCTGCCCCCCTAGTGACGCCACTGTTCACGAAACTAGCTGGGGAAGCAGTTGACAAAGGTGTGAAAGGATTCAAAGAGGGAGATTGCAGAGAAGCTGAATTAATTCTTTGCATCTGACTTCACTGTAGAAGATGGAGACTGGATTTTGAGGAAGCTGTTTTGTCCGCCCAGTGCATCACAACTTGAATGAACTGAAAGGAATCCACCTCAGTCAGTTTTCTGAGTACAAATTCAGCTATTTTGTCATTAGGATCCCTGGGAAAACTTCCTTTGTGTTCATCCTGCAGACCAATGAGGAAGAGAGGCCTATGATGGGCAGATTAACTGGTCATACCTTTGGTGCGTCCACCATCTTCTTTCCTTGTCAATGCAATTGCTTGACAAAGTGAAAGCCTATTTACTTCTTGCCAGCTTTACGGCCCAATCCTATCCACAGCCGGTCCAGAGAGCAGCAGAGAGTTAAGAACCTTTATACTTACCTACTCTGCCATGTCATGGTCCCCAATGGGCCTATTCAGAGCCAGGCCAGCTCTTTTGCTGGAGTAAATCACAGTAGGTCCCAAGGGGGGGGGGGAGGCTGTCAGACCCAGGCTGTCGGCACAGGATATTGGAGCTGCCACTGCTGTGGATACCTGCCCTGGCCAAGCCCCACCCTGATCCTCCCTCAGAACTACCCCTCTGCTGATCTACCTGCTCTGGCAGGGGCTTGGCGCTCCGTGGGGCCGCCAGACATTTGCGTGGGTGGCTTTGGCCTGCACGTCATTGCAGTGGCCGCCATGCCAGTGGCCTGGGCCTTGTGCTGATGGAGCGTGAGTTCCGTCATTGCAAGGCCCAGATTAACCACTTTACTGTTACTGTTTTGTCACAGCATAAAAGCAAGAATCAGATTTGAAGGACGATTGAGGGTCTGTTAGCCTGAGGGGTGCCCTTCTAGGTGTTTGGTGGTATTATTGAGATATAAGGTCTGGAGGGAACACATTTGGGGAAAAAAACTCATTTACATTTGGTCTAGAAATGGTCTACATTTGCAGCAGAATGAGATGGAAGAACATATTATACCATTTAAGACTATATGTACAGGACAACATTTTTGAGTACACTTTTATGTGAAACCCCCCCTGCAAGTGGTAAACTAGCACATCAGGGAGAAAGAATCTAACCCAACCCTTTCACTACAGTTCTAGATTGCTACTTAATACTTTTTGTTTTTAAACATAGGGAAGCATTAAAAAACAGACAGCCTTCCTTAACCTGCATTTGAAGCTGTGCAATCAATTCAACTACTTTGGTAGTCTACCACCTCATTCTCTTATATGTGCAAAGCAGGCGTTGGTCTATACATGCAGCAGAGTGAGGGGGTAAAATCCTAAGGTGGTAGCCTAGATTGCACTTTCAGAGTGCATGAAGTCTGTGGTTTTGTGTGTGCTTTAAAAAAAAAAAACCACACAAATATACACCTTGCAAGTAAAACAACTAGGATGTCAGGGTGAATGGTCCAACTAAGCCCACTTCTTGCAGTGTTAGTTCTCTTTATGCAGGGAGCTTTTTTTTTTTTTTTAAAGGAAGCATTGTTGAACAAGAATGGAAGTGCCATTCTTCCCATCTACTGTACATGTGTACAGTCATTCTGCCATCTCAGAACTCCACCACTCCTTTTCCTCTGCAAACTGATTTGTGAGTAAACCAGGCCTCATTTTCCTCCTCAGAAGAGGAAACATAAGAAATCCCTGAATGGGCTGGAGATGGCCAAGGAGAGAGCTGCGTTTCCTAACAAGTTGAGTTTTGAGTAGAAATTCAGAGGACTCGGACAGAGTTGTGGGACCTTCCTTTGAGAGCAGAGCCACGGACGACCTCCTCTTCCTCTTCTCAGTCACTTTTTAATGGCTGTGTTTTTCACAGGAGAGGGGTGAGATCAAGGGCTGTGCTTGCAGGGCCTGACCAGGCTGCACGTGGGAAACTGAGACATCTCTCCAAATGGGACAGACATATCCAGGTTCCACAAGACTTGAATCCATTCAGCCTCTTGCGTTTGGAGCTAGAGCATGAGTGGGTGTTATGAACACGAGACCTGTAAGGTTGCCTGCCTGGAAATGTCCTGTGTGCTCTAGCACACTATGGCCAGGACATGACCTGTATCTCCTGGATATATACTGCCCTCTCACTCTGCCCACCAGGAAGGAAAACCATAGGACTTCTACTCTCTCACCGAGTGGGCCATGCCACTCCTATAATTTTAACATAAGAACATAAGAAGAGCCCTGCTGGATCAGGCCAAAAGCCCATCTAGTCCAGCTTCCTGTGTCACACAGTGGCCCCACCAGATGCCTCAGGGAGCACACGAGACAACAAGATACCTGTGTCCAGTCGCCACTCCCTTGCACCTGGCACAGAGAAAACCCACTTCTAAAAAAAAACCAGAAGGTTGCTTATGGCTTGTAACCTGTGATGGTCTTTTCCTCCATGAATTTGTCCAAACCCCTTTTAAAGGCATCTAGGCCAGGTGCCATCACCACATCCTGTGGCAAGGAGTTCCACAGATGAATCACACGCTGGGTAAAGAAATATTTTCTTTTGTCTGTTCTAACTCTCCCTCCACTCAATTTTAGTGCGTGTCCCCTGGTTCTGGTGTTGTGCGAGAGGGAGAAGAATTTCCCTCTATCCACTCTCTCCATCCCATGCATAATTTTATAAGTCTCAATCATGTCCCCCCTCAGGCGCCTTTTTTCTAGGCTGAAAAGCCCCAGACGCTGTAGCCTTTCCTCGTAAGGGAGGTGCTCCAGCCCACAAATCTTCTGTAACACACAATGGAGGGGGCCTGATCCCCAACCCGAGGGAGTAGAAGCTGCATTGCTTCTCTCTTTTCCTTGCCAGGAGGTGAGAAATGTAGTGCAAGACCCCCTGCCGCCCCCCCCCCCCCAGTCCTCCAACCTCATCTCTATTTGAACCAAACAAACTCTCTGTACGTTAGACAAGGAGCACAAACACACAAGGGCTATTTCTTTCAGCAATAGCGGCCGTTCGACAGTAAACGGATTTACATTTTGGGGCACTCAAGCTCTGAGACTCTACCACACTTCATTATGTGCTCTTTTTGTCAGACTGTCTATTTTTGTTACTTGTCCAATTAATATTATTAAATAATATTTAATATTCATAATTAAAAGTATGAATTACTTTTACATGCAGAAGTATGGCCCTCCAATTGAGAGGATAGCTTTCCCCCCCAAAAAGCATTCTATAGAAAGAAAATGTCTGTCACCTTTGAAGTAGTCACAAGCAACACAATTCTGATTAAAGAAAGAACTCTGTTTTTAATAGGGTTTTTTTGATCATTAAAAAAGTTTAAACCTGCATAGCAATCATTTCAAAAAATAATTATTTAATGTTCCATAATGAAACTGTACACAACCTAGTCTTGAGCGACCTGCAGCCCGTGAGGTGGTTTGAAGCAGTCCAGCACAATGAGTTTCCCTTTGGAACCAGCGCTAGTTGGCTTTTCCATTGGCGCGTCGTGAGTTTTTGTTCTTCGTACAGCCTGGCTCCAAAAGAGTCAGTGGATTTGCACTGGGCTATGTGGACAGTCCAGTTTCCCCCCCTCCCCCTCTCAGCAGGGTTCCTCAAAGTCGTTCAATGTCTCGATATTTCTTCCTTAGGATGGAGACTTGGTCTTTGAAGAGCACAGGGTCGAGCCTCATCTGAGAATGGATTAGCGGCATATAGCCAAACCAGCTGGCAAAAGTGTTCATGCAGCTCTGCCTCTGAGCAAAGTGGTCTGGGTCGGCCCAGCGAGAAGCCCTGGAAGTCTGCAAGAGAAAGCAAACAAGGAATGGTTCAGCACTGGGAACTCTCTCCAACACTCTCCGTCAGCAGCAGCCTTCCTGCTAAGCGGCACAGCTAGAACTGGAGCCCTGCGCAGCTTCTGTCGTGGCGCTCTGGCGCTTGGCGATGACAGTGACTTCATCGCCGAGCGCTCTGGAGCTGCCCCAACACAGCTCTGTTAGGGCTCCGGGCACTCCCTGTAAAAACTACATCGGTCATTTTACTGCAACATGCTCTCTATGTGACAAGCTTCCTTGGAGAAACTTCAGCTGGTGCAAAATGCAGAGTTCTGACTGAGACCCTTCTATTTGTCAGGGCACCTCCAATAATGTACAATCTTAATCAACTTCCAGCCTGTATCAAAACGCAGTTTGAAGTCCTGGTTATTTCCTTTAAAGCCCCTACATGGGTCTGGGGCCGGGATGTTGAAGGACTGTCTCCTCCCAAACAAATCTGCCTGCTCCCTCTGGTCTGAATCCCACAGCAGACAGAAATGTGGGAGGGAGCCTTCGTGAGTTTGCTCTGAGGCAATGAGACTCTTGACCTTGGGAGGGTCACCTTGCCATTTCTCTGCTAGTGTTCAGATGTCAGGTTGAAAACAACTTTGCTTTTGGCATGCGTTTGACTGAAAAAAACCTCCTTCAGTTTCTTTGCTGCTGTGTTGTATTTGTTTGGTGCTGTTTTTATTAGTTTTTAACTTCGTAGTATTGTCTTCTATTTTATGATTTAATTGTTAGCTGCCTTGGGGGTCATTTTATGTACCAGAAAGGCAGAAGAGAAATATTTCAATAAATTAATCCTCCCCCGCCACCCATTGTGTATGGATCAGCACTGAATATCATGTTTGTCCTATTTTATTGGCCACAATAAAGCTGGCCTTTTTCGCTGACATTCACATCGCTTGCATTTGACTTCAGGTCAGTGAAAAATGGCTTTATTTGAATCTAGCAACCATTGGTTTGGCAAGAAATTGTTGCTTGCTTGCCTCAGGTGAACAGAGGGGTATATTGTTTCTGAAACTCAGAGTAGTACAACTGTTGTGATTCTCAGGACATAAAAGACATTCTGTGTGAAAATGCCTCCGTTACCTGCCTTCTCAGCTTCGGAGCTGATCACTCAGAATAAAAACTACATTATATCGTATCGTCTGTGTCTGTGTCTCCTTTTATGAGGAAGCAGCCTATGAATTCTACACTGCAGGAAACAGCCAAGCCTGGTCACTAGAATATAAGAGCGGCCCTACTGGATCCAAGGCCGGTCCAGCCATGATATTGTTACTTGGCAGCAAATGCTCTCCGAATTTGGAGGTTCCACACAGCTTTCATGACCACTGAAACTGGGCTCTGTGAAATCTGTCTAATCTCCCTTTCAACCATCTAAAACGAGTGACACATACAGTAGTTCCACCGGCTTTGTGTGTTTTGTGATTAAATCATAGCATACTGAGAAGAATGGGTGGGATCCTGAGCCACAGATGATGTAATCCTCTGTGTGTGTGTGTGTGTGTGTGTGTGTGTAGTGAGAGAGAGAGAGAGAGAGAGAGAGAGAGACACACACACACACACACACACACAATCAGGAGCCACAGGCTATCACTGCTCCATTATATAATAGAATGCAAGTGGAATGGGATTTGAAGTGAAGCCTGTTGAGTTCTTGGAAGGTTTCCTCAGCCACACAGCCGGTGTCCAGGGAACAAACAGCAAATGTTAAATAGTCCCTTATTTGGAACAGAACCAAATGAATGCCACTCCAACGCAAGCACCACTGAAACTAAGACGACGTGTGCAAGATAAGGGCTGGGTGGACTGATCCAAAATGATGCCTCTCCATAGAATTTGTGGATCATTTATCAGAAAAAGAGAATAGATTGGTGCTTTGGAAGTTCTTATTTTCCACAGATGCTCCTGAGTACCTCAGAAGTTCCCAATCCTTTCACTTAGCTGTTAAAAGTACCACTTTGGCCTAAACTCTCTCTCTTTCCCTCTCTGTCCAGTTTTTATTTTGAAAATATAAACAAGAAGAAAAATGGGATTTTGGTTTTTGTTCTACCTTGTTTAGATGGAGTTAAAGGGTCATATTTCTCCCAACAGTGGGACATGTAGAAATTAATTGCAAGAAGGCTCTAAAGCACACTTCTGCTTTCCCACCCATACCAGCACCCATTGGGGTACAACTGACATTTAACAGCTTGCTCTATGCATTTTGCCTGGGGAAGTGAATACTGTACACATTCAACCCTTTAGAGAAGTCCAGTCCATAAAACCTAAAAGAAGGCAACTTTTCTCCCTCTCTCATAATAATAGAACTTTGGGTCATTCAATGAAGTTAATGGCAGGAGACGGAGGACAGAGAGGGGGAGTATTTCTTCATACAACACATACATAGGCTTAGGCCTGCTTGTCCTTATGACACTAATGACACTAATTAATTATGACACTAATCCTACTCGCAGCCCCATGCTGAAATCCAGCAGGATTTGTCCCCTTACCGTGTCAAGTCCTAATAGCCTCTATGGGGCTACTCGAATGTACGCCACCTAAATGGCCAGCACAAATCCGAGCAGCTCTGTGTTGGGCTTTCAAGCCTGGAAAGGGGGACAGGATTCAACAAAGGCCTCCTCCACCAAGCCTGCCCCCTCCTGGGCCTGATCCGCCCTTCCCACCACCCAGTGACACCCCCTCCACACCCCATTCCACCCTCCCCCACCTCCCTGCCATGGAGCTCACCTGCCCCAGTGGCCGCAGCTCCTGCACCGGTGAAGGCCTGCCGGCGTTGCCTCTCCACTGGTGGGACTGGCCTCCACACCGGTGCAACGTGCTTTATGGCACGTTTGCGACAGCGCGGAGCCCAGTCCCGCCAGCTGAGGCTGGCCTAGCATTGGGCTGCCCACCATGGTATGGTATTACGTTTGAATTGGGCCCACCTTTGAACTCAATTCCACTCTCTCACATTTATTTTATTTTGTTTTACCAAAAAGACATATGTACTTCCATTTGTACACAAAATGGAACTTAAGTCTGAACTCACAAAAATTACAGTCACATATTAACCAAAGAGGGTTCACCAGGGGGTCTTGTCCTAGCAATTTTCAGCTGCCTTAAAGTGAATGTCTTAAAAAGACAAGAAATGTCTTTCTTGTGTCTTGTGTCTAAAAGACAAGTCTAATTTGCCAGCTCCCAGGCAAAGCCAAATCCGTGTACCTTTTCCATTCTAAGAGTCAACATCTTATCTGTAGGCAGCATCCTTCGTTTCAACAAAGCTGGGAAAGGAAAGGCCGCTCGCAAGGAAGAAACCACACATTTCACCCCCACAATTAACACAAGCTGCTCATCGTTTGGGGTGGCAGAGACACAACTCTCTAGTTACCTTCTCATTTTCTTAGGGGAAATGACTTGAAATAATCACTTCGAAAATAGAAAACCACATCTGTTGCAACACAGTTTGAGAACATGCCTCCTCTCAGATAATGATAGCAGGTTATTTTTGAACAGCACAGAGACTGTGTGTTTATTACATTAATTAATTCTTTTCACAAAAGAAAAGGGAATCGAGGTTTGTTCCAGTCATATCAATGGCCTCTCAACTGGTTGCCTTTGGAAAGTAGGAATGGCTGCAGTAACTGACTAGGCAGGGTAGCCTCAGTCAAAAGGAAGCAGTTTGTTCACTTCCTTTCAGGCTGTTGTTGTGCTACGAACAACACAGGAAATGTGGGGAGGCAGGCTGCTAAGATTTGCTGAGGATTAGAAGCTTCTGTGGGCTTATTTGCAAAGCTGGCTTATTTGTGAATGCCAAGTTACTCAGCTCCTCTTAATGAAAAAGTATTCACTTGTGTGTTCTTTCTTAACTCAAACTTAGACATATTCACAGCGCAATCCTCACTAAAATCGCGGCGCCGGAATGAGCGTTCCAGCACCTGAAGCAGTCGCGAACGTGCCATAAGGCACGTTCGCGACTACTTTCAAGCAGGGAAGGTCGGTGGAGTAGCTGGCCTCCCCTGCTCTGACGACGGAGTGGCCCGGCTGCCGCCAGACCTGGCAGGTAAGGATCCAGTGGGCAGGGGGACGGATTGCCAGGTGGGTGAGGGTGGCCATTGGCCCAGGCAGCCCAGGAGGTTGCAGGGTATGGCCTTCGGCCGTATCCTGAACCCCGTCGGGCGCCGGGGCCTTTACATGGCCTCCTCTACTTCTGCTAGCAAAATGGCTGGCGGAAATCTGAGGAGGTCGATAGGGCCTGGCCCCGGTTACACTCAGGGAAGTAGACGACCGTCTCCTTTCCCGAGGAGACCTCTGCTCCGGCGGCAACATTGCAGCTGGGGAACAGGATCCGGTGGGTGGTCCGGGTCGCCAACCGGATCCTTTAGTCAGGATTGGGCTGCCCAACACAGAGAGCTGTTGTATGCCAAGTCAGATCACAGATCTATTTAGCTAGTACTGCCTGCTTCGAGTACCGGTTCAGGCACTGGTAGAAGGAACCAAACCTGGAACTTGCTGCTTGCAAGGCATGTACTTTACCACTGAGATATGACCCCTCCCACAGGTATGTTTAGTGTGAATTTCATATACTATTTACATGATAACTGCAGTAAACATTTGAAGACCAGATTATGTGAAACACCTGTCAATTATCACATTATCAACTATCACAGTTGTATCTTACCAAATTGTGCCATTATTCAAGAGTGAGATAGCAGCTAAGATGGAAGGAAACAAGCTGACCACCCCCTAGCTATCAGCACACAAACATTTTGAACACACCCATAGGCCAGTCCACACATTTATATACATCACTTGATCTCTCTACACTTGAACATTTACACACTTGGTGGCAAGCTGCTGAATGCGAGAACAGACTCAACTGAAAACATGTTGGATACGACGTGCAGCAAAATGAATGTTTTTTCAGCTGTGACCGTCTGTTCACACATTCAAATAACCATTTGATGCTATAGTCACCAAGGGATTACATGTGAATAAGTTTGAACACCACCATAAAAAAGGAAAACTATTTGAGAGAATGAAGGAGGATTTGTTGTATCCTATAGGCAGAATTTGCATCCTCTGGTTTTTGGGAAGGTTCTTGAACACATCCAAGAACTGGTGATGAAAATGTCACTGAATAGAAAGCGCTGAAAAAACATCCAGATCTCAGAGAAACAGGGGTTACGCGTAGAGAAGCCATGCTGAAATTAGACACAACATTCCAGCCGAAATAAAAAATAATTTCAATTTTACCGGGTTTAACCACCACAACAGAAGTAACCCAGACAAACAGAAAATCATTAAAAACTACAGCTGGGCACACATGAGCCCGACGTTTCGTTCCCTAATGCGGAAACATCTTCTGGGGCAATCCAAAAAGAATTGGTAGAATTGGTAGACCATTGGTTGCATCTACCAATTCTTTTTGGATTGCCCCAGAAGATGTTTCCGCATTAGGGAACGAAACGTCGGGCTCATGTGTGCCCAGCTGTGGTTTTTAATGATTTTCTGTTTGTCTGGGTTACTTCTGTTGTGGTGGTTAAACCCGGATAAAATTGAAATTATTTTTTTATTTTGGCTGGAATGTTGTGTCTAATTTCAGCATGGCTTCTCTACCCGTAACCCCTGTTTCTCTGAGTGTTACTGCCGGCCATGAAAGCTTTCGATCGAAAACATCCAGATCTATTTATTCTATAACAATATCACACTCAAAATGAGCATTTGGGTAGCTAACAACAACAACTACAAAAATATCTTTTTACAAGAAGATGAAGCAGCCGATAGACACATACCTGTCCCATCATGGTCTCCTTGTACTGTTTTTTCTGTGTTACTTTGATTGGAGGCAATTTTGTCACAGCTGACACCAAAAAGTTCATTAAAATGTCCTCACAATTGGCCAGTTGGTCCACCATGTTCTTTAGGCTGGCAGGCAGATAATGAGTGTACAGGTAGTGATAATATCTGCAAAACAATCATGAAAAGGTAAAGGTGACCCCTGACAATTAAGTCCAGTCGTGTCCGACTCTAGGGTGTGGTGCTCATCCCCATTTCAAAGCCGAAGAGCCAGCGTTGTCCGAAGACGCCTCCGTGGTCATGTGGCCGGCATGACTCTCCTTGCCGCAGCGCCTAGCATGCGGCTGTAACACGGAGCGCTGTTTACCTTCCCGCAAGCGGTACCTATTTATCTACTCGCATTAACATGCTTTGGAACTGCTAGGTTGGCAGGAGCTGGCCAAGCAACGAGCGCTCACCCCGTGGCAGATTCGAACTGCCGACCTTTCGATCGACAGCTCATGGTTCAGACTCATAGGGAGAGTCTAAAGTGGCAACTCTATGTAAGTTTACACCAGAGGTTCCCTAACTCCTGGGAAGGCCTTACGCTGCTCTAAGTAGCAGCGGGGCCTTCCCAGGAGTGGCGATGACACGCCTGGGATCGCGCCGCCGCCGCCACCGCTGTGCCTGGGATCGCCGTTTTTACCTTCATTGGTGGGCAGTGGGTGTCCCTCGGGGGTTGCGGGGAGCCTGCGGACCCCTCCGCAGGCCTCCCCAAGCGTCGGAGCAGTGCTCCAACGCGATCACAACTGACTTCCGGTTTCGCGTAAAACCGGAAGTCAGTTGCGATCGCGTTGGAGCGCTGCTCCGACGCTTGGGGAGGCCTGCGGAGGGGTCCGCAGGCTCCCCGCAACCCCCGAGGGACACCCACTGCCCACCAATGAAGGTAAAAACGGCGATCCTGGGCGCAGCGGTGGCGGCGGCGGCGGCGCGATCCCAGGCGCGCCGTTGTCGTCACCGCGGGTTGCCATGCCCCTTAAGGGCATAGCAACCCTTTCTTCCCGGCTGGGGCGTCGCAACGCCCCAGTTAGGGAACCACTGGTTTACACGGTAAGAAAGCCCCACTGAATCCATGCACAGAATCAGGTTGCATGGCTCCATACGGTGCCTTTAGATGCCAGAGGATGGCAGGCACTATGGACACGAGGACCAATGAGATTCTGGACATTTAGGGTCCAATGTTCCAGTACCGATGCATGTAGTTGAGATAAGAGGTTTGAGTCTCTACAACTACTCATCACAATCCAGTGGGAGTAACTACGTAGGTGCCCTATAAACTATCCACCAGAAGGATAGCTGTGTTAGTGTGTTGCAACAAAAAGTTAAGTAAGTAAGTTAAAGTAAGTTAAAAACTAAACACATTTATTTCAGCATATTTCACAACTACACTACACTTCACTCCTTCAGATACATTTCTGATGAAGTAGACTGCAGTCCATGAAAGTTTATGCTGAAAGATTCATTGTTGTATCAACTATCTAGTGTTCAGGAATTTGCATTCCCTTCAGATCCTGGCTGTCCCTATATATTCAACAGACAGTGTCTTATCAGGAGGACATCACAAATGTAAATGGATTGAGAGCCAGGATAGCGTAGTAGTTCTAGTGATGGACTCAGACCTGGAAGAACCAGGTTCAAATCCCCACTCAGCCATGAAGTTTCCTGGGTGACCTTGGGCCAGTCACTATCTCTCAGCCTCACCTACCTCACAGGGTTGTTGTGAGGACAAAAGGAGGGAAGGAACCATGTACACTACCCTGAACTCCTTGGAGGAAGGGTGGTATAAAATGTAGAAAATAAATAAATAAATAAAATAAAGGCAGACATGTGCATTAGTTAAATTGAGCCAATATCAGTTTGGAGAGGCAGGCCAACCCCCCCCCCTCTTGTGTCATAACTTCATACGCAGCAATTGAATGCGCAATGGAAAGGAAAAAGACAATTTTCACAATGGCAAGAGGTGAAAAGTGGTGTGCCCCAAGGATCGGTCTTGGGACCGGTGCTTTTCAACTTATTCATAAATGACCTGGAGTTGGGGATAAGCAGCAAGGTGGCCAAGTTTGCGGATGGCACTAAACTTTTCCGGGTGGTGAAGACCAGCAGGGATTGTGAAGAGCTCCAGAAGGATCTCTCCAAACTGGGAGAATGGACAACAAAATGGCAGATGCGCTTCAATGTAAGTAAGTGCAAAGTGATGCACATTGGGGCAAGAAACCAAAATTTCACATATACGCTAATGGATTCTGAGTTGTCTGTGACGGATCAAGAGAGAGATCTTGGGGTGCTGGTGGACAGGTCGATGAAAGTGTCGACTCAGTGTGAGGCGGCTGTGAAGAAGGCCAATTCCATGCTCGGGATCATTAAAAAAGGGATTGAGAATAAAACGGTCAATATCATTCTGCCTTTGTACAAATCGATGGTAAGGCCACATCTGGAGTATTGTGTCCAGTTCTGGTCACCACACCTCAAAAAGGATATAGTTGAATTGGAAAAGGTGCAGAAAAGAGCGACCAGAATGATTCGTGGGCTGGAGCACCTCCCTTATGAGGAAAGGCTACAGCGTTTGGGGCTTTTCAGTCTAGAAAAAAGGTGCCTGAGGGGGGATATGATTGAGACGTATAAAATTATGCATGGGATGGAGAGAGTGGATAGAGGGAAATTCTTCTCCCTCTCGCACAACACCAGAACCAGGGGACATGCACTAAAATTGAGTGGAGGGAGAGTTAGAACGGACACAAGAAAATATTTCTTTGCCCAGCGTGTAATTCATCTGTGGAACTCCTTGCCACAGGATGTGGTGATGGCACCTGGCCTAGATGCCTTTAAAAGGGGTTTGGATAGATTCATGGAGGAAAAGACCATCACAGGTTACAAGCCATAAGCAACCTCCTGGTTTTAGAAGTAGGTTTTCTCTGTGCCAGGTGCAGGGGAGTGACAACAGGAAACAGGTTATCTTGTTGGCTGTGTGCTCCCTGGGGCATCTGGTGGGGCCACTGTGTGATACAGGAAGCTGGACTAGATGGGCCTTTGGCCTGATCCAGCAGGGCTCTTCTTATGTTCTTAAGAAGCCTGCATTATTTCCATTCCTTACTTCTTCCCCTAGAAATTTCCACTTGGTCAGTTGAGAGTGATGTTGTGCATGAAAGAAGACTGACCCTTCTTTTTCTTGCTCATGTTCTTCTGATAGCGGAGGAGACAGCTGAACGCTAACTACGAAGTAGTTCCCTAGCAACATAGCACCTAACAGTTCTAGCAAAATGGAATGCTGGGGGCCAGTTGCTTACATGGTAAGCCCAAATTCTGCAACCGCCTGGAAAATGTAAGGAAGCCCCAGAAGCCCAATAAAGTTGGGCAAAGACTACCAGCAGCTGCCTCACTATGCAGCGATTACAATTTGAAGGAGTAATCACGTGAACTCTCTCTATTGCCCATTTTCCTAAACTGTTTCAGGCAGCAGAGAGATGGAAGGAGAGAAATTTGGCACATGAGGGATCATGATGAGGTAGCTCTTGGAGTGGGGCAGATTTAGCCCAGCAGTGGTCACAGTTCTTTCCCCACAATCAAAGGACATATCTGCCTCACTAGTTACTCTGTTGTGTTGAAAATGAGACTCTGCCTGAAGCTGGAGCTGGATTACTTCTTCAAAGCGAAGGGGAGAGGCAATAGAACTTCAACAACTTATTGAAAACAAGAGGAAGCTTCCTCCAGGGCTCTTGTTCTTCTGTAGTCCCAACAGAACAAATACTTGCATACAAGCCTGAGTCACAAGGATCACAGCAGCACAGCTACAATGATGGCTGTGCTAAGGCATCTTTGATGACCAGCCAGCGCAAACCTGGACTAGCGTTGGATGTGACCACCCTTCTCCGATGCCAAGGGGCATTTTGGGGACTGGGCCTTTTGAAGAACATAGGGGCTTTTTTGAAGTCAATCATTCCCCCTTCCACAAGTGAAAGAGAGAACACTGAGTTTGCTTTTAAAATATAAGAGACTTCAAAGGATCCAGCAAAGGCAATAATGATTACGAGATCCTGAAACTGGGGGTGAGGGTGTGTGTGTTAAAGTCATTATCCATTAAACAGAAACTCAAACTCGAGTTCATCTACAATCTCACTTACAGCGCAATCCTATCCAACTTACATCACCGGTGTATCCAGCGGTGCAGCGAGAACGGGAGGCCCCAGAATGGAAAGGGGATTCAAAGGGGATTTAAATCTCCCCTCCCCTCCAAAGTCTCCCGCCCTGCCCTTCCCCGCTGATTACACCGGTGGTGTAAGTTGGATAGGATTGCGCTGTTAGTGATTCAAAAACAATCAGTTGTTTAAGACACAAGTTCAGCCCTGGGTCAGGTGAAGAAGCAAAGAAGAGTGCCTCTAAGCAAGTGAAGTCTGGTCTTTCTTTCACCACCACCCACAGAACTACCACCAAAGGCACTACTACCAAGCCTCTTCCTTTTAAAACATTAATGCTGAGCCTTCTCCTGCTTTTAATGGAGAAACAAGACTAATTTCCCACAATCACCACATAGTAAGAACTTGCAGTGTCACAGCCGTAAAACTGCATTGTGAGAGAGTCCATACAGAAGAGTGTACACCAGGATGTACAGATGAACACATCATGGAAAATCAGTCTCAGAATCTGGTCATAGTAGCAAAAAGGCAGAGGATCCTGTAAAAGACCAGGGCCTGGTTCACACTTCACTGAATCAGGATTTCACTGGAATCAGGAGTAGGATGCAGAATTATTCTTCCCTCCTCCCATCTCTCTTCCCTCTACTGTGCCATAATAACCTCCTGCCCCCCTCCAATTCTGACATTTGATTTGACCTTGGCTAACCCAGGTTAAAATGCTACCAAGCGCACCTCTCAGCATCACAAAGGCTTTGAAAGCTGGTTGTAAGTACAAGTGATACTCCCAGTTCTTACTTGTGGTAAATAGCAGCTCCAGTCAATACCATGGAATAGTCATTAGTCCATTTAGATGTGTAGCCCCACCTCTCCTTGGTGTTGTCCCAAAAATGGCTGCGGGCAGGGTAGCCCACAATTCTCTCTGGGAAACTCTGCCAAACTGTAAAGGCAAAATCCACCTGCAGGCAAGAAAACCACACAGACATATGTAGCAAGCAGTAATCAAACAATCTCAAAAATGTCAGCAAAACAAAATATTACCTTTCCACTAATTCATAATTTGCAATCTTGGAACTGTTGCAAAACATTAATTCTCTGTATTCATCAGTAAATTAAACTGACTGCTTGACATTTTGCCCTGTAATTATGCACATTTTAATGTTTTCCTGTTAACAAGAGTCTAGAGCTCCGGAGAATTACATTAACATTTTGCAGGCATGACTTTTGCAAAGCAAAAGTTTACAATGTGTGTGTGTGTGTGTGTGCGCGCGTGTGCGTGCGTGCGCATGTGTGCGTGTATGTGTATTTATTGGAGTGAATAAAAAATCACTACTTTCGTCCTGTCAAAGGAGTGTCAACGTTGCAACTAGGTAGCGAGAATGGGAAAATGGCATGTGCAAAAGAAGAAAAATTCAAACAAACTCCCAAATATATAATTCCCCTATCCCACCGTGTTCAAAAAGCATTCTTAAGATTGCTTCAAGCAGGAGCAACACAGATCGCGAGCATGTGACTGCGTACTGCAGGTCCCATGATACACTGCTCTGGCTGATTTCCTATGAGACATCAGCGGCCCGCCACATCCCTGCTACAGGGATGCATTATGGGAGATTCAGTGCACTAGAGGATGCCATCTCACTAAGTCTATTTTAAGATGGTTTTGAATTAAGGTATAACATTAAGGGCACATTGTTTGTACCAGAGATAGCAAATTAAATGTTTTTAAAAAAGAAAAATCTCTCTCTTTGCAATTATCATCAGACCTTTCTGAACTGGAATTTATTTTGGGAAAGAGGAGGAGGACAACACATATGCTGAAGTATGCACTTCGGACATGTTCTCATCCTTCAGGTTGTTTCAAGCAACATAAATGCTCATTTGAAAGGCAGTTCCGACACAGCAGTTGTTCTTGTGGTAGCTCTGACCATATCCAAATCATTAATATGTCAAAAAACCAAAATATCAGGCCCTTTCCTACATCATTTGATTTACTGAAAGGATTAAAGATAAACTGCAGAAGAATGGCTGTGTTAGCTGTAGCAACAAAAAGGCAAAAGGATCTTATGGCTGGTTTGTGCACCTCACACTATCTGGGTTTAGGGTTAGTGAGCTGTGAGATTGCACTTCACCTCCTCTACCTAGTGTGCAAGCTCTCTATCCCAGCCCCACCCAGTTTCTATGCTGCATATGACCAGTGAGAATATGGGTTCTATTTTAAAAAGAAATCTGGGTTAGGAATGAAATTTATTAGGGTTCTCAAAGCGGGTTTAGGAGCATACTTGATTTTAACCCTATCTGGGGATGACAGTCACGCATAATGCTGAACTGGATGAAGGAGTAGGAGGAAATACATGCGCAAGAGGGAAGAGCACATGATCCCATGGCTCATTCCTGATCCCTAACCTTGAGATTTAAGATTAAACATGACTGGGTTTAACAGATTTATTGCAACATCATCTGTTGGAGACAAGTGTCTGAACGAGATACACAGAAGTCGATTCAAAAGGTGCTAAGGGATCACATGCATACAGATAGAGAGGGTGGAATGCGATGTTACAAGGAACAGGACGGCTCTGTGCTGAGTCCTCACCTTCTAGGATGTGCAATAAAGCTTTTCTCACATCCTGAGATCCCTACACAGCTCTTGACAGCCATGGAGGGAATGGAGCGAGGGCAGGAAAATGCACAACACAGCGACACAGGGCAAGCTTCACTATGTATTAGAGAGGGAGAAAACTCAACACAAGGCTACCATTTTTTGTATAGTTTCTTATAACGTCCTGACATACAATGGAAGATAAACCAAGGTGAGAATTAAAAGGTAACGGGAATAGAAAGACACCAAGTCTAATACCTAGAGCACTAAACAGAAATATGATACACAATTATAAATGAATATGCTACAACTAGAGCTGTTAACGTTCCACGGGAAGACAATTCTGCCACCATGCATTTGTACAGATTCATTCATTTAATTTCTAAATCCCATGGAAGAAGCCACAGCTCAGTGGTAGAGCACATATTTTACATGCAGGAGGGTGTTAAGAAGAGCCAATGTGGTGCAAGAAGATGAAGGGCTGGATTCAAATCCCTATTCGGTCCAGTGGGGGTCTCAGTTGCCCCAAACTGCCCAAAACACGGCAAATGTGCCCCCCCCCCCACAGCAAGCCTGATGCCAGACAACACACACATATGCCTGGAAAGACAATAATAAATCCTCCCCTCCCGCAGCCGTCTCTGATACGGCTTGATCCCCTCTGCCTAGCAAGGAGGAGGAGATGAGGAAGCAGCAGTTGTGGTATGGATGGATCTCCCTGGCCAGAAGGAGAACCAAGGCAGTCGGCAGGGAAGTGGTGGGAACCCCTCTGGTGGCAGCCATCTTCCACCACCGCTGCCACAATCTTTGGCAGCAGTGTTGGAGGCTCCTCAGCCCACAGTATCTTCTTACCCATTGCCTCCAAGGCGCTTCTCTCAAGTTCCCTTTTCCGGCCCACTTTGCTGCTCTATTTGAGAACAGCAGAACCATGGAGGAGGTAAGTGGAGGAAACGTGAGGCAGCTCTGGAGGTGGTTGATGGGCACAGGGTGCCACCTGTGTCCATCTGCTGTCTGAGGCAGTCCACTTCACCTGACTTCATGACCGGGCTAGCCCTGTGAAGCTCATTGACCGGCTTTGGGCAAATCGCTGTACCCTATTCGGATACTCTCTAAGCATGGAGAATCTGCAAACCTGCAGAACGCCAGGGGCATTCTGGCGTGCTCCGTAGTCCCACCCCTACTTTCTGTGAATAGCGCTTATAAAAACTGTCCACATGGAGAGTTTCTCCCCGAGATTGCAACCTGTGATGATAATTTAGTATTCATAATTATGGGGAGGGTCCTTTCCCATGGACAGTGTTTGCCTGTGGCGACAGAGGCTGTCCATGGGGAGACTGGAAGGAGTCGCTGGTGTGCTTACCCTGTCCCCTCATGGTCCCTTCTCCACAAAGGGCTTGTATCTCAGCCTAATCTATGGGGAAGGGAGGAGGATAAAATGGAAGAATCCATGTACTGCAATCATCATTCTGAGGTCCGTGGAAGAAAAGTATCCCTTTCTGCAATTAGTAATTTCTTCCATGCATTTATCCTTCTCTGTCAGTGGATTTATCCACATAATTTATCCTTCTCCGTCTTATACCTGGAAGAGACTCCTGCTCTTTACCCACCAAGGAAACTCCCCCTCCTTCAGGAAATTCCTTCCTAGTGCCCACTTCTTTCCCACGGGCCTCCTTGCGCTATGCTTGCTACTTGGGCATTTCACTTTCGTCTTTGCTCCATCTGGTTTGATTAGCAGCCTTCTGGGCAGGGACACTGTTGTTGTTTCTATTGTTCCGCACATCACCCCTAATGTACTGCTGGTGCTAAATGGAATGTTAAATAAAGTAGCAGAAGATGACGTGACATGCGAGTCTCATGGCCTCACTTCAATAATTTCTCTCTGAAGCAGACATTTAGTGCGATGTGGATTACCAGGCCTGCGTGAGGTGGGGGCTGGGGGAGGCAAACGCAAGCCCACCTGCCAGTCCCTTTTCTTCCCCCCTCAACCCACACTGATTTCTAATTATGAGACACACATGCATGTCCCTCCCAGCATGCAACATGGCACTTTGGACTTTTACCCCGAGGAATAAAAAGGCTTAATACTTCATTTCATTATGAATGAAAAGGGCAAAACCTTCATTAACAGGAAAAGATGAAAGAACAGAGAAAACCATTGGGGGCTTTTTACATTTTATCATTCAAATTTGAAAGCAGATTTCAAACTGGAAAATGTTATCTAAAGTTAAATTGGCCAATAATAGATCCTATTCACTAGCTTGCTGGTTTTGGTACCAGGTATGGCCTTCATAAAGCATTAAAATGTCTGACCTCTCATTACCTTTTTATTTGAATCCCTCTCAGTCCGGTAATGGATGACCAGTTGGAAAAGGGTCATAGATTGGTAGTGGATTCAGTAGCCTGTGAATCTTAGCTTTCTGGGTTTTGGTTTTTTAAAAAGCAAGTTTCTAGTCCTTAATGATGTGAAGACTAGCTTGAAAATATCTGGCAATGCCAGAGAAGATTGGAGGGGGGAGGTTCTAAGCAAGATCGTCAGTAATCAAGGGGCCAGGCATTAAGTGAACTGCAATTCACTCCGATGCAAAATTAAGTGACTTCCGGTTGCTTTGGAGACGCATTCTGATGGCCGTGGAGGTGGTTGCAGGCCTGGTGCAACATGGAAGAGACCTTCGGCGCAGCATCTGCGGATAGTGAAATCTGCAAGTGCCGAGACCGTGGATGCCAAAGGGCCACGGTATATGTGAATCAGCCCACTATGCACACCTTA
The DNA here is from genome assembly GCA_026170595.1 of Plestiodon gilberti rubricaudatus. Classification (NCBI taxonomy): domain Eukaryota; kingdom Metazoa; phylum Chordata; class Lepidosauria; order Squamata; family Scincidae; genus Plestiodon; species Plestiodon gilberti. Next base: position 15,750,984 of record JANXHW010000004.1, on the reverse strand, counting down.
TACCAGCGGCAGTCTCTTGATTTTCTCAACACAGAATTTAAATTATCTCGGTGCAGGATTTTCAGTGTTTTGTATACCCATTTGTCAGGGGTGGCGCGCGCACCCCCCCCCACTGCCTGAATCTCCATTCACTGCTGCCTGTTTGCATGTGCACACACCCCCTCCCATGGAGGTCAGGTGGGCGAGTGAACAAGCATGCCCCTGTCCCCTTTGCTTATTAAGACCACGCCATGCAGCCTCCCTGTTCAGAATTCACGGGGGGTGGGGTGGGAGGAAGACGCTGGAAAACCCAGGGTCATGCTCATTACAAACAGAAGAGGTATGAAGCAGGGAGGCTATAAGACACAGTCTTTGTAAGTAAAGGGAACCGGGGGGGGGGGGGAGAGTTACAAACTGCCTTCCCTTGCTTACTTGGTGCTTCATAAGTATCAAGTAGGTGAGGAGAAGCAATTTGGAGATGCAGCAGTTTGTTTTTTCCCTTCTTCCCTCTTGGCTGCCGCAATCTTCTTTCAACTTGCTCCCAGCAAGACAAAAAGAGGATTGGAGCACCCACTGGAGCGGTAGGCTGGAAAGGGCGGTTGACAGATGGGTGGCAGGCTCGTCCGTTCGCCACCCCTACGAGGTGCCACTCCACATGACCATGTCAAGTTGCTGCCTCCTCCTAGTTGGGCCATTTGATCTGCCATTTGATGATGGCAGGAAGATGACTGAAGGTCTTCCAGTTTGGTTTCCTGCCCCTAGCAGGATCTCTCATGTCAGTAACTACTTTAAATTTTCACCATATACGTTATGCCCATTTCCCTCCTCTTAGGATCACCAGATGCAAAGAAGGCCAGGGCTCCTACATGCTTAACAGTAGTATAAGAGAAAGTATTTTGGCAGGTAGAGGTACGTAGATGAAAGAGTTGCACTTACCAAAATAACTTCCACATAGCTATTAAAGATAAAGAATCTCTAGTCTTCCTTGATATCTAGGCATCTCCCTCAATAGATATGGACACACTGTTGTTGTTCAGTCGTTAAGTCGTGTCCGACCCTTCGTGATCCCATGAACCACATCCCGCCAGGCCTTCCTTCTAGTCTTATTTGGTTGGTGTAGAGAAACTTCTGTTCTAGTACTGATGTGTCCAGACCCTACAGACTCACTTCTTCAAGGTCAACAACTACATACAAGTTGAGGTCACTGTATCCACATGTAAGCACCTCTGGAATTAACCTTGAAGGATGTCGGAGAGGCAGCTGTCAACAGTTTTTAGGTCAAGCTGTCTTTCATATCCCTAGTCTCTGGGTCTTCATTTCATGATGGGCAACTTACTTGTGGGTTACAACCAGCACCTTGAATTTCAACTGAAAGAGAGAGGGGAGCCAGCATAGATGCTAGAGTAACACGCTCCCAACAGCCCATCCAAGACGCACTGAGGCAACTGAGGGCCCAATCCTATTCAACTTTCCAGCAGTGATGCAGCCGCAATGCAGCCCCAAGGTCAGGGAGCAAAGTTCCCTGACCTTGAGGAAGCCTCTGTGACTGCCCCTCCACCGCAGGATGCAGTGCATGCCCCACTGGCACGGCTGCATCAGTACTGGAAAGTTGGATCGGATTGGGCTCTGAATCTCCAAAATCCCTGCACTGGTGGAAGCTCCATTTGATTGAATGGACCGGCCATCCTCTGGGAAGCCTGAACCCATCCTCTCAAAAGCAGCCAACAACGTGAAGGGAGAATTTGCCCATGTAAGGAGAGAACAGAAGAAGAAAAGAGCTACAGAGAAAGAGAAAAAAGGAGAAAGCTAAAATCGAAAGAGACAATAAAGAGCCCAAGCTTTTCCACAGCTGCCATTAATAATGTATTTCCGATATATTGCACTGTTATATAAACGGTCGCCAGTTTCCCCTTCTCTTTGCGGGAAGAGGTGCTAGAAATCAATACTCATCCCAGTTGTAAAAATTGGTTTTCTACAGCAGGTTTTTTTTTTCCATGGCTTTTTCCTTCAGCGTAATCTTGCTCTTGGCACAACAGATCTGAAGTCTCAAGTGCAAGGAATCTCCTTTCATTTAAAGAGGGATGGGGCTCAGCTCTGATACATGAGAGGGAGGAACGCAGAAATCAAGCACAGGCATCGGCGCGGAAAATATTTGCTGTACAAGCAGTCATGTTGCTCTGGAAGGGAGGCACAGCAGGGCTAGGCTGGTGTGAACTTGGTCCTTCAACAAACTGTCCAAATAGAGAAGGTGTATACAGGATACTGAAGGCCCATGCCAGGATCACTGAAAATGTGCACTGAGTGAGCAAGCTCTGGCAATTCAACTTTCCTCTGCTAACTCAGTGCCATTTCAGTGGAACAGAACCGGGGTGGGGGTTAGGTGTTTCCTAACCTTAGTAAAATGGGTCCTCCGGGAGTTAATTCTGATCTGATCATTAGTAACTCCAGCATACCATTTGGCAGCTTGAAATGGTGATTCTCAGATGATTTTACAGTCCCGTGATGTGAACGCTCTAAGGGCTTTTAAACAAGCTTTCATCTCCTGAAAGTTTATGATGCCATGTCTCTGCTGTCTTATCTTTTTAACAGATTTAATTTTCTATTTAATTTGTTGATTTTATTGGGTTGTATCCTAATGGCAGGTCCTTCCATTCACATAATGGGAATGGAAAAGGTGGACATTTTTGCTGATCTTCCCTTTCTCTCTTTGTGTTCCATTCAACCCCTGTACTAGAGGGTTCTCCCGACCTTCAGGAGCAGGGGTAAGCTCCCGTGCTGCCCGGGGCACGGGAGCTTGCTGCACCCTGGAAGTGACGTCACATCCAAGTTCGGGCACTATTGGCAGCCTTCGCGTTCCGCTCGGAGTGAGCGGAATGCGAGGGCTCCCGATTGCTGGCTGCCTCCACGCACCTGCCCCTTCTCTGCACGATCGTGAGGAGAAGGAGCGGCGTGAGAAGGCAGCAGGCGAATGGTTGCTCTTGCGTTTGGCTCTGAGCATTCAGAGCCGAACGCGAGGGCAGCCATTAAGTGGTGGAGCCTGAGGGTTGCGCCGCGCCCCCCCCCGGCACTGTGCCTGGAGCAGCTGCCCCTCAGGAGTGGCTTTTTTGAGATGCAGGGGCTGCTGGGCTGAGCAGGGGTTGGGGACATTCACTTGTGCAAGCTTCCTTCCACATGTCTGGAAGAGTGGGAGGTACCTACGTATTCGCTCGTAACACGTTTCTGTCCTCTGGGAGAGGTGCAAGCACTCTTTTCACTTGCACCAGAGGACTTTTGAGCAAAGTGGCACTAGTCCAGATCTGAGGAACAGGGGGCCAAATTTAGTGCTAGTGACGGCTAAGTGTGCAATCCAGGTGCTCCACCAATCGGGGTGGGGGGGCAGTTATGGATTACAGGACATTAGCGGCATGACTTGGGCACGGCAGAGAGCAAACCTGAGCAGCCAGCAAACTTAAAAAGAAAAAAGACCCACCTCAGTGGTTGAAAGCACCGTATCCTCGTCGAGGCTCAGAACCGCATCAGTGACAATGTTCTCGTAGGGCAGGAAACGACTGCTCATAACCTGCAGAGAGGACACACGGGGTCAGTGAGAAGCTCTCACATTTCCAAGGGCAACACCTCTATCATACCTATATTGGATGACTTAGCTTTCTACCACTGTATTAATGGAGAAAATGACCCTATCAAACAGAAAGGTCTGGAAAGGATATGTGGATGTCTTGTCTCATATGAAAGCCGAATTGTGTTGCAGCCGACGACACGCTTGTGCTATGTTCTTCTTGATGGTGCAATTATGTTACTCATTCATTTTAGTAATAGCTGCCCTACAGAGGCTTACAGGTTCAGCCCCTGCCTCCCTCTGAATTGTGCCTTATGTGATTCTTATGTTTTGCTGTGTCTGATATGTATTTATAGATATATGGTGGCTTTTTCTTGTGACATGTGTGTGCAGTTTATATTAAAAATAAACATAGAAAAAAAAAAGAAAATAAGTGAAAAGGATGGATAGATTAGATACTTGGATACAAGAATCAATACCCTGGCTATGTATTACACACTGTGTACAGTGTTTTTCTTTGCCTTTGTAGAAGATGTGATGCACCTGCAGCTACACGGAAGTCTTGTTGCTCCACCAGCACTGCAAGCTTACAACCTTACATTATGAGCAATTCATTGTTGAGTAGCTTTGCTTTGCCATAAAAAGAAGAAAAAAACTTGGGAGTACAAAATAAGCGAGAGCAAATTCCAAGTTGCAAAATTCCTAGGACAAAGTCATTTCCACCAAGGAATTTGCATGAATTCCATTATGCAGACTCCTACATCTGTGCAAAATGCTGCATTTCCAAGTGCTGGGTGACCGCAGACAACTGCAGCTTCTGAGCACATGCACAATTGTCTACACAGCAGTGAGTGTGGGTGGTTCATTGAGCTAACTGACAATGACGCTGACCAATGGGACAAGCTCTTGTTTTCCTTTCCCGGCATCCCTCTCCTGCCCACACCTGGGGTTCTGATCTCCCTTTGCCACAAGCTCTCATGTGTTCTCTTTGCTAGAATACAGGCAGAAGCAGGCAGTCAAATGGGGGGTGGGGAATTTAGCCTGAGGGTCAGAATACATAAAACGTGAGCCACTCTTGATGAGAAAGTCTTTGTACCTTATTTTTGACACATTTGCTGTGGAGAAAAATTGCCCAGAAAAACCACTGCCATGAGGAGGGTTTTAAAATTGCCAGCCCAATGCTGCAATCCAATTTCACTGGAGAGTGTGTTTGACTATTCCAACAAGGTGAGTTGTACCTGCTCACATGGGCCTTTTGAGGGGTGCAGTGGATGGGAATCACACATGTGATCAGCTCCATCCATGAGGATGGAATATGTTCCTGCACTCTCCCAGACACCCAAGAAGCAGGAGTCCAAATTTCAGTTTGATGATAGAAAAGACATGAACCACTATTATGCCATCCCCAGATCAACAAGCACTAGGCTTCTCCACCCCCCATCCCAGAGAATCCATTTTGGAATATGGAGTAATGTGAAAGAGGAGAAATGGCACACTAGACTACACATTTAGGTACATGGGAGACTGCTTTGTAGTCTTTAAATGGCTCCAAGTCTGGTTCCTACAAATGCTTTAGAACTTGACAGGATGTTTTGTTCCCTCAGGCTCTTTGATATGAAAGAAAGAGGGAAACAAGGAGGTAGAGAGAGACAATACTGGCCACAGAGCCAGGCAATCTCTAAACAGCAGCCTCCTATCTTAGCCCTGCAGCAAATCTCCTGGTACTGCTCACATGTCCGGTATCTCAGGCAAGAACCTATTTAGCTGCCAGCTTAGCAGTGCCCTGACTTTTTCCTTGTTAAGCCTACCAAGGGAAATAACAAAAAAAGCAAGGTCCATACATTTTAAACAGCCACACAGCATCAAAAAACTTCGGATGGAAAAGTCATTCTGTTCTAGACAGCCATCTGATAAAACAGTCAAACCCAGATTAAGATTACTCTCTGTTCTCTCCCCATCATTTAGTATTTACATTGCAGGCTGTTTATGGAGGGCGTGTGGAAGAAAAAAAGAAGAGAAATATTTGCGTTCAAGTCATTTTGCCCTGCACAAACTGAGATAGGCAAACCATAAGATAGAAATATTTTAAATAAAATAAAAATAAAAAGTTGGAGTCTAACTCCAACGTGAAGCAAAACAGAGGTTCTGTACAGTTCTCCCATTATGCACCTAAGCTTCTAACTCCCATATTGTTGAGTCTCGACTCCTGTCTGGGAATCTGCAGCTCAGGGGCCTAGCAAGGTTTAGTTGCTGTTCACACAGGAGAGGAGGGTGGGTTAAAGTTCCCCTGGCCCAGGTTGCCATTCTTGTTGGAAGTCAGTGGGTGGGGCCAACAGTGATGTCCTTTTTTGTTGTTCAGTCGTTAAGTCGTGTCCGACCCTTCGTGATTCCATGAACCATACCCGCCATCAATTCGAAAGAGGGCTCTGTTAAAAATAAGTAGCTGCTACACAAAGGAGATGGGAGAGAACTCACAAAGCTGAGTGCTCAGATAATGGAAAAAGAAAGCAGGCAAACATATCTAAGCCATGGTTTGCCTAATGTGTGTTTGGAGGCTTAAACCATGGTTAGGCGGCTTCTCAACTAGTGCAAACAATCATTTGGTTTGAGGTCTGAATTGAGCCTCCATCTTAGAACCGGTGCTTGAAAATAACTGGGGAATGTCCAAAAGATAACTTAGAGAAGTAGAAAAGCATGTCTTTGAGTTTGTGATGGTCTTTACGGGGAGAGAGGAAAATGGGGGACTTATTTTTTGAGTGCAACCCTTACAGATTTTCTTTACTGAGTGGAAGGCCAAACTATGCTAAGTAGGAATCCATGAACTGCTCACAGTTTTATACTGCCTATCTTGTAAGAAGTCCAGGTGCATATATTCTCTCCCCCCCCCCCAATTCTCTTTACAACAATAATATGTGGTAAGATGGGCCAATTCCAAATTAAATATTCTCTCCACTACACCACAATGGCATGATGTGATAACAGAAAATTTCACAAATCAAACCCTTTTTTAGAATATGGAAAAAGAGAAGTGGATATCACATTACATTTGCCAGCAGAGAGCAGATAAATCTTAGACAGAGCCTCTCCATGTTGGTGCTTCCTGTATGCGGAGATCATGAATGGCTGTTGCAACAACAGACTATTTCTAAATAGGAGATATACGATTATCCTGACTTGAGCTGGCTAGAAGAGAGCAGAATTATTCTGAACCAGCCAAAGTTTCCAAGTCATCTTCAAAATAGTTCCCATGTAGAGCCAGGATGGTGTAGTGGTTTGGGAGTTGGACTTAGACCTGGAAGATCCAGGTTCAAATCCCCGCTCAGCCACGAAGCTTCCTGGGTGACCTTGGGCCAGTCACTATCTCTCAGCCCCACCTACCTCACAGGGTTGTTGTGAGGACAAAAAGGAGGGGAGGAAATATGTACACCACTCTGAGCTCCTTGGAGGAAGGGTGGTATAAAAATGTGAAAAATAAAAATAAAAATAAAATAAATTGCTGCAATGAGCAGCTAGGAGGGGTTGCCTCTGATAGCGATTTGGAAATTTCAGCTGATGCAAAATGCTGCTGTTTGTCTCTTGATGGGCTCAAGATGGTATAGTCACCCTCCACTATTTTGAAACAGTTGCCAATGCATTTCCAAGTCCAATTCAAGATTTTGATTTGTCTAAGAGAACGTTGCTTCCTGCATGAACCCCCATTGCAATTCAGAACTACAAGTGTGGGCCCCACTTCAGATACCCTCCTGTGTGGAGGGTGGGTTGTGCTCCACAGGAAGCAGGACTTTTACATCATAGCGCTGACTTTGTGTAATGGTGTTCCACATTGAGAGATACACACAGTCCCTTCCTGGTTGTCTTTTGTCGACCGATCAAGACTATTTTGTTTCAAAGAGAGCTTGGCTATTAATTCTGCTGCTGCCCTGTTTGGTTTTTGTACCTTAAAAACAACAACTACCAGGCTATATATTTCAATTAGCTATGTGTTCCTTTCTAAATAAACAACCAAATAACAAAATTTAAACAGGCCCTGCTCCAGGTTCTCTTGACACAGAGCAATTCTACCTAGCGCGTCCTGTGCTGGCCCAGAGCTGTTGCAGTCCTAGCAAGCGAGACTAGGGGAGCTGGAGAGGCTGCAGCAATGTTGCGCAGGCGCAGCCTCTCTACCGTCTCGGAAGCTACAAGACGGATGCGTCTGGGCTTGGGGGGTGCAGAAACTTCAGGTAAGGAACACCCCCCGAAGGAAACCCCCCGTCTTACACCCTCTCCAGGGGGGGGGTTGCTTTCGCGCCGCCGTTTTGTCGCCGAATTTCGGCAGTGGCGCGAAAGTGACGCCACGCCCCAGGGGGCGTTGCTTGTGATATCACAAGGGGGTGCACAGTGGGCCTCCCCCCCCTGCGGGGGTGTAGCTACTACGCCTCTGTTACCCAGGGTAAGGGAACAATTGCTACCTTCCCCCATGACCTCCAGCCTGCCTCTTTGCACTCTGCATGATGCGTCGGCTGCACCGGCCTCACTGCATTGCAGGACGTAAAGTTAGGCAGGATTAAGCTATAAGTTTCCTGCAGCAAGAATCAGAGACTTTCCAGAGGTAGCCCCTGGACAGTGGAATGGCCTCCCTCAAAAGATGCTGCTGTGTAATAATGACCACATTCTGAAACGCTTTTAGCAATCCTGAATGGCAGAGGGTATTTTGGTCTGCTTTGAGAGGTAGATGGTGGGGTAGTTACAAATGGTTCATTTACTGCTATTGTTTATGAGGCTAGTTTTTACTGGTTTTCAAAATCTTAGTTTAAACTAGTAGATTGTAAGCTGCTTTGGGTTTTTGGAAAGGAAGAGTAACAATGATTTAAATGAATCATACATCTCCTCAAGGCTGGGGACAAAACAAAATGAATTTTAGACAATTAACCTCCCACCCACACACACACGGATGCTCTTCAGCCCTCGGATACAAATTCCGAGGACATCTCCCTACCTTGCTCTCTCCTTCGATGACGATGACAGGCACAGCAGTGGCAGGCCAGCGGTGCTTGGCAGGAAGGGGTTTATCACAATTCCATAAGACAATGATCTGAAAAAAAGATTGACCCTCACTGTGAATGAAACGTCTACACAGCTCACAGCCCAAACAAGAGGCCCAAGAGTCACGTTAACCGACTCCAAGGCTGAAGTCAGAGCTTCAGAACGACACATTCCTATCCAGGGAAAAGACACACAACTCACCTTACTTCCCTTCCCTTATCATAACAGTGAGAAAAACATCTTTTTTTTGACAGATGCCATCAGAACTACAGTTGACTAAATCTGGGCAGCATCCGGATCGTGTGTGTGTGTGTGTGTGTGTGTGTGTGTGTGTGTGTGTGTGTGTGTGTGTGTGTGTGTGTGTGTGTGTGTGTGTGTGTGTGTGTGTGTGTGTGTGTGTGTGTAAAACATAAAAACGATTAATACCACAGTAAAAGAAACAAAAGAAAAAGTATAAAGGAAAAGAAAAAAGAAATAAAAAGGGAAAAGAAAAAATACAAAAAACCAAACAGTATGGGGAAGCAATTCTTAAACAACTTTACATTTTCTTCGTCATAACAACAACAAAAGTACAGTATATAATGACTCTGCTTATCTTCCTAAAAACTATTTCTTACAATCTTTCAAAACCGGAAAACTTTTCAGAGGGTACATTGGCACAATCAGAAGGCCAAAACTAACAATGGGGATAGGGCATATTCAAGGAGGGTGTGTCTATCAGTGGCACTTTGTCACATGGCTGTATATAACCTCCTTGTCCTCAAGCATCCTCCTCCTGAATATCAGCTTTGGATAAATCGGAGTGGTGATAAAGGCTATCCACCTCCCCCTTAAAACGTTGGTGTCTTTATTCAAGTCCTATGTTAGAAACTTCACCGACATTTATCAGACACTCAACTAGAGGCATGCCAAACTCAATTCTTAACCATCATGGAAACACTGGCTTTAGTAAGGTTCTGTAGCATTCATGGCCAGAAACGATACAAATTGATTCCAACTTCACAGGATTAACAGCCATGTAGAAATATTTATGTTTACAAAAGTCTACAACGTTTAACACGTAAGAAACAGTTTAAAAACACCAATCTATAGCATACAACGTTTCATCCACATGCTGTGGACCTCCTCAGGTATCAGGCATCAGAGTTTACACTGGCTTTAGTCAACTGTGAGGTTTCTCACCTGGGCACAGTACTGGGATTTGGCGACAGCAACCAGAAGTTTCAGCACAGGTTGAGACTGAGAAACTAAAGGAGTAACTGCATGGATAACAGCGGTGAACTTGGATGGGGGTTTGACACCTGGAATAGGGAGAGGGAAAAGAAAGGAAAAGTAATCAGTAAGGAATTGCCAACATCTAGAACAATAATATTTTTGTTGACTTTTCTGCAGCATGTGGTTGCTTGAGCCACCTGGAGCTTTTTGCTCTGCTGTCACCTTTTTTTTTTTCCAGTGCAGTTCATCACTCTACTTGTGACACACACAGGGGCAATGGATGGTGTTGGCTGATCTGTTGGGAAATAGCCTGACGAATAGATGGTCCCATTTCACAAGCAAGAAGTTGGCCCCAAATGACCCCTTTTGCCCTTTACAATTTGGTGAACCTGGGCCCACCTCTCCACCACACAAAGCAGATCAGGCTACAGTCAATTTTACAGATTGCTGTACTTGAGATTTGAACTTGGCTCAAATTACATCCAAAAGGTTATTTATAAAGGGCACTGGGGCGACGGGAAGCAGCTCCAAGGGTGCTAAAAAACAACAACAAACTGCACTGTTTGTGCTGGTTGAATTAGGAGCTCATTATTTGCAGAGATAGATACAAGCTGATGCCACCAGAGGGAGCAGCTATCTGTGGCCCACAGCACCCCTTTCATACAGTAGACTCTACTAAGTAGAGGGTGCTGTTTTTGAGAATGAATTTAGCTGGGGGGGGAGGAGGCAGTGGTGACTAAATTGGGCACATGAACGCTCAAGTAACGGCTTGAAGTTTTCTGAGTATCTAGCGGGAACACTTGAGAAGCCTAATTTGTTGTTGGGGTGAGCAGAGGAGAGCGGGTTCCACTTCCTTACATGTAACTCAAAAGTATGGTTAACAGTAGGAGGGGAATGTGGGGAGAAATTGCTCAGAAGGGGGAAAGAGGGCAGGCGGGAGAGCACATGTTCTCCAGGCGGGCTTCTGACTGGTTTGCAGGGAGCCCCTGGGCACAGAGGACATGCCGCCCAGAAACCAGATTTGGCCTCCCAGGGTCCATGAGAGGGGGGTAAAGGGGGTAAATTGTACCCAGGCCCAGGGCCAAAAAGGGGGCCCAGGAGCCAGAGGGCCCCCAGAAATTTCCTGGGATCTCAGCTGGCCTCATGAAGAGTGAAAGATGGTAGCCAGGCCAGGTGGGTAGACCTGGGCGCTGTATCGGGAAGCCTGGTAAACCTTGGCTCCAGAGAATGTTCTGGCTATTGCTGCCCTCCCCCCACTCTGTTTTGCCCCCTTCCCCTTTCAGAAGGGGCTCAAAAGAAACTTTGTACCCCCTGATAAAATTCCTCTCAGAGGCCCTGTGGCTTCCTAATAGGCGAGACCATCAACATGAAATCACTTACCTAGATTAGCATAATAGTAAGGAAAATCTCCCAGATACGATGAATACTGTGGCAGTACAAATAACCCTCCGGGATGTTTATTCCATATTAAGCTATTTCGCGATATGTGTTTAAATATTCTGTCTTGAATAATCTGAAAAATAAGAAATAAACCATCCTTAATGAGAAATTGGAGAGGCTGCGATGCCTGCTGAAGACAACCATCGCCATACCTTTTGTAAACGTCAGTCAGAGACAGATTATTTAGCATTCCTGTTTAATCTTTTCTTCAAAAAAATCCAGGTGATCCTGAACATTCCTGTGGGTTAGAAGCCTCACGTAATGGTATTCAAACTGCCTCATTAGTCGCTGCAGACACCACGGCAACCTAGCAACTTACTCGATGCTGCAGTTAAAGTCAAAATATTTTTACTTTTTAAAATGGCATGTCAGTTCTGAGGCTGATTAATCCAGTCTACTCTTCTGCCATCGACGTCCTGCTTAGAATAATTAGTCTGGTGGTAGATATAAACAGGACAGGGTGTTTGTTTTTTTTAAAATAGTGATGACTTATGACCTTCTTCTCCTTCTACCCACACACAAATGTATTGTTGGAAATACAATGGCAGGAACAAAATATAATGATGGCACCATATATTTGGCCCAAGTAAACTTTGTGGTGCAGCCACATTTAATCTACTGTAGTTATTCTGTGCAGGCATGGAAAAAAAAAGTAGCCATACCAGACACAGAATAATGGGCATGGGAGGCACGTGGGGTGGCTGCAGAGATAGCGTTCACCCCATCCGCGGATTCCAGTATACGCAGAGGGGGCAAGAACCTATCCTTTGCGGATATCCTCCCCCCCCCCCCCCCCGTATTTCTACTTAAGTGAATTCTAATACAAGATGAGAATGACAACAGTTGAATATGGGAACTCCACAACAAAAGAAAATGGGTCAGACTAGGTGATCTCACAGCTCATCCTACACCTGTGCCATCTATCAGATCTATGTAGCTTCAGGGCAGTGCATTCTTTGGGAGGATGGAGGACTGACAACAGTTCTCGCTACTCAGAATGAGCCCCTTAGGAAATACTGGACAAGAGGCAAATAGTGGAACTCTCCCTGCATTGCTTTAACTGCATAAAGGGTTGCTTGGCTTTCTTCCAAACTGCACCACCATTCAGCTGTAGCTGGTAAAGAAAGTGCAGAATACACAGTTCCTAAGAAAATATGGGACTTCTAGCTAGCTTATAGAATCATAGAGTTGGAAGGGACCCACAAGGTCACCTAGTCCAATCCCCTGTCTGTAGCAGGAAATCCTCCTAGAGCATCACCAGCAAGTGCCTGTTGAGCCTCTGCTTGAAGATTTCCAATGAGGAGACCTCTGCTACTGCCCCTCCACCACAGGATGCAGTGTGTGCCACCTTGGCGCGTGTGCCTCGGGGGGGGGGGATTGGGCCTTAGTGTATGCATGTATAATTAAACCATGGTTAATGCCAGAAAAGAGATGAAGCAGGGCCACCCTTTCTATGAAGCTTCACATTGAGCAGCAGAGTTGGAGAGGTGGCAATGACCCCCCCCCCCCCCAAATCTGTCACCCTTTCCAGCCTTTTGCTTTAGCTAGTGCTCTGGTCCTCTTGCAGCTCATTGACAAGCGAGGTACAAGAGGTCTGGGACAATGGCAACCACCTTCTCCCTCCAGTGCTGCAGGAGGAAAAGGGGGGGGGGAGCCTCAATGGCTCCAGATTTCCTCTCCCCACCCATCTGGCTGCTTGTGAAAGCAGCAGGTGGGCAAGGCCCCCCTTTCTCGTCCCTCGAGCATGTTCTCCTCCTCCTCCTCCTGTTCATTCAAAACAGAAGTGGTGCAGAAAAGGGAGATGGTTCGCTGAAAGCAGCTTAAGGGAAGGGGGGCATAGGTGTCCCTTCCTCCCCCTCCTTATCCACTAGGGGGGTGGGTCACATGCACAGGCATGCGCTCACGGGGGTGGCAAATTTGGGAGGGGATTCAGGCAGCAAGGAGGCACAGGCTGCCCACAGGGTAGAATTCACTCCAGGGGTGGCCAGGGAGTGTTGGTCCCCAAGGCCAGCTCCCAATTCACAGAGTACAGTTTGCAGAAGATGACAGAAATAAAAAATGAAAATGCGAGTATGAGAGAGACTGCGAGTTTTGGCCACATACGGTAACTACAGAACAGGCTTGGAAAACGTGGCAGCTCATTTAGTTTCTCAGCAGATTTCTGTGCTGATTGTCTGTCCTCGTCCTCCGAAATTTGAAATAGCTCGTGCCCCAAGCCCAGCACTTCTCCCAGAGACTAGTCAAAGGCCATCAAAATGCCTGGGGGTAAAAAGGCTGCCAGAAAAGAAGAGGACTTTACAATACCATTTCCTCAAAAAGCAATTTCTCTTGAAACGTTCTTTAATAGACCCCATTTACCAAGAATGACAAGAATACTGATTTATTAACCATAAAGCCCCCCAGAAGTCACTGCTCTACATGAGGCAACTTTTCTCCTGCAAGCTGAAAGGCCTCCCATTTGTCTCTGTGTCATTTCTTCTTTTGCCAGTCCCAACAGCAAACAGCGTATTTTCCTTAGGGGAGAAGAGTTACCAAGGTGCTGAAGGTCTTTCCTCTAACCTGTTCTCCTCACGCCCTCGCACATGCACATGCTTTTCTAAATGACCCGTCATGTGCCCTGAAAGCCAAGATCAGGAACGAGAGGCTGAGCGACAAGACCACCAATGCCTCGGCCTCTGACTAATCTCGGAGGATTGTTACTCACCTCTAGTGTGGTCAATACAATCTTCTCAACCGAAGAAAAATAAGCCTCCCACAAGAACTGTGTCTGCTGTCTAAGTGCTAGGATTTTATCCTGATGGATAGACCTGATTGTAGAAGGGATCTGTAATACAATGTTGAAACAAATCAGACAGTGTAGAAAACATTGCAACTTGAGCACATTAAGACACTACTGGGGGACTTTCCAGATGATCCGTTTATAGCACAATCAGTTTAGATTTTATAGATCAGCGCAGAGTGCTTTTGGCTCTCATCTGCAGCACACAATCCACACTTGCAGACAACAGTCGCAGTAATTGGAAACTGAATTATACAGGCCATTCATTAATGCAGTACAGTGGGCCCTCGCTATCTGCGGGGATCCATTCCAGACACCCTAGATGCAGATAGCAATGATCCGCTGACACTGGAGTCCAGCACGCAATAGCCCATTTACTCATTGTGGAGACCTTCGGGGGTCTATTCCACGTTGGCGCCAGCCTGGAAAGGCCTGCTGAGGCCTCTGTAAGCCTCTCTGACGCAATTTAAAGTGACTTCCAGTTTGACTGGATCCCGTTATTTGTGGTACTGAGATCCGCGGAACAGAGGCGTTGCTACACCCCCACGTGATGCCACAAGCCCTGCCCCCTGGGAGCATGACGTCACTTTCGCCGCACCGCTGCCAAAATTCGGCGGCAGCGCGGCGTGAAAGCACACCCCCCCCCCCCCCCGGTATTTTTCAGCCACGTTTTAGGCCGTTTGCGGCCCGGGAGGGTCCATCCTCCTGCCACAAGCGGCCTAAAAAACGCCAAGGTGTGTGTGTGCTTTCATGATGCCACCGAATTGCTGCTGAATTTGGCGGCAAGTGCACCCCACCGCTACTTGACAGCCCCACCGTCTGGGGGCCCCCACCCCTCTAACGACTCCTCTGCCACGGAAGTAAAATCTGCGAATAACGAAGCCCCACTATATTTCTATCCCGAATGGAGAGTCTCTGTTCACAATGATTGGAGAGGTTCTATCATCATCGTACTATACATGAGCAGTTTCACAAGACCATTTTTGACAAGTGAATACTGAGAGACAAAACCACCTTTGTGGTGGCTTTTTCACTTTTAACATGGTTGCATGAATTGGCCCTCAATGGGCAGTAGTTGTATTCTGGGGTTCTATGTCCTTGAATGCGAGTGCCCTGTAATATTTTGAAAGACTCAGCTCTTCTTCCACTCTTTCCTTTCAGAAGTTGAAGTATTCACAGCTGGCCTGACTACCCATGCCAGTATTTTTAAGGGTGCCAGTGAAGAACTACAATCCAAGAAATGCACCCTGGATTCCTCTGAAGTGTCGCAAAGAATATCGGGATACAACTCCACCTTGGGGGCCACTAATGGTGGAAGGGTGAGATATAAGTGTTCTAAAACACTTATAGATGAGGTTTAGAGGTAGCTTCTCTCTGAATGCAAAGAGACAAAAACGTAGCAACAGGATACAGGTATCTTGTTATCCTGTGGGCTCCTAGAGGCATCTGGTGAGCGACTGTGAGATATAGGAAGCTGGAGGAGATGGGACCTTGGCCTGATCCAGCAGGGCTCTTCTTATGTTCTTAAAACAAACAAACTGGTTTTGGATCATGAGGTGCAGCCACAAAACGTCTTGAGTATTGACCCCATCTCTGTTGACTCCCCATGTTGAATATTAGATTACGAGTCCCTTGGGGCAGGAACCTGTCCTATGATATCCTGTAAAGCACCATGCACACCAATGACACCATGTAAACAAACAAACTGCTGCCACACCACCACCCCTATTGACTTTGCAACTGCTCATATCGATTTTGATACATACCTCTGCTATGTGGTTAAAAACACCCTTTGATGCTTGAGAGCAGGAATACCACACTTGGGAGGAGCCAATTCATGGCTACCAGATTATGGCTGCAATCCAAAACAAATTTCCTAGGGAGTAAACCCCATTGAACAGAGTGGGGCTTATTTCTGAGTAAACATGCACAGGGTTGCACTTCGCCTGATGTATAATAATTAGTTCCGCTCGATAAAGTGGCCTTTCTTGATGAATCAATTTTTGTGACACGTCCACATGATTCAGTGTGTGTCCATAACATGGATAAACCAAATATTTTATCTAAAAGGTGGAGAGCTTCCCGAAAGATTCAAGCTTTCTAATCTGGCAGGGAGGTATTTCTTTATTACATTTTGGCCTATGAGAGGCCTTCATGCCTAAAGGTCTTGGACATATAACTAATTTCATGTTCTTTGTTCCCAGTTTGCCATGGCCCCCATAGGACAGGGGGTTGGGCTAGAGCAGGGACGCCCAAAAGCTAGAATATGGTCTACCAGCAGACCACCGACCAGTTTGTAGTGAGCCACTGAATGTTTGTGAATTTGGGAATCCCAGCAAAGAACATTTGAGTAGGAAGATCTTGATCTGTATCCAGTCCCTTGTTATATCCTTAAGCAAAAGAACATATCATTTAACATAGATTACTTATATGGCCTTCTCAGTGGTGGCACCCCAATTATGGAATTCTCTCCCCCTGGAATTAAGAACGACTCCCTCTTTAGAGATCTTTCGGCGGGGCCTCAAGACATTTTTATTTAGGTTGGCGTTCGACTGCTGACATGGTGGGCTGGCTTTTTTAATCAATGTAATCGTAAGGTTTACAATGGTGTTTGTTTTTAATTGCTTTAATTACCTAGTTTTTACATTTTTATTGCAGTTCTATATTTTAATATGTTTTAATTGTAAGCCACCTTGATTGCCCTGTCGGGAGAAAGGCGGGGTAAAATTCTTTAAACAAAAACAAACAAAGGTTTTGCCCAAGTCTGTATTCTTGCTTTATAAGTTTAACACACAATGGTGGACCACTGGAATTTCAGTTATAAATTAAGTATACCTTGAAAGACAGTTCACCTCTGGACTAGCCTTGACCTATTCTAGAGGAACATAGCAAAGAAGCTACTTTTAGATATCTTTGTCTTCTTCATCTTTTGCTGTTCAGGCAGATAAAGGGGGGGGGAACTAAATCTCTGCCTGTGTTCCCTTTGTTTAGGGTGGGGAAAATAGATTGTCTTTTTTGAATTCCCTGTTTGGGAAATATGTTTGTTTTAGTATGGCACCTATTTTCTCTTCAGTCTGCTGTGTTCCTCCTAAGTCTTTCAAATATTCATTTTATTTTTCCTGGGCTAATTATGCACAAAGCATACCCACCTATGTTTGCTTTCAATTTCTGCCGTTTTGCCTTTTCCACTTAGATATTAAACCCAGCAAATGCCTTTTCGCTCTCTCAAACATTGAAAAATCCATTCTCAATAAAATATTCTTAATTAGAATACATCTGTTCTCTGCATAGCCTTTAAGCATTCTGCAAAAACAGCTTGGTGGCAATGATCTCCTTATGCCAAACACATGCTTTTAACATACACTTTGCATGAAGTTCAACAAAACCCAATTTGAAGCTTCAAGCTTTTCTAAGTAGGGCAGTCTTTAGCATCAGGCACACCTATAATGACTGACAAAGATTAAACCAAAAGTTGCAAGGAAACTGACAAAGGGAATATGAAAGTTATTATAGCCTCTGTCAAAGATGTGGCTGGGAGGAGATCATTAGCCAGGTATGTCAATAGCTCCATCCACTTCCGCTCAGTCAGAGCCACCAGGGAACCACCCGATGTAGGCAGGATGGGGTCAAAAGCATGACAGCAGACAGCTCAGAGCAGCCAAAATCTAGATTTCTTCATATGGGCAAATTAAGCAACTTCCCTCATTTACAGCCTGGTACACAATGCTACCAGGTCAGTGTAATAGGCCAGCAAGTGGCGCAGTGGGTTAAATCGCTGAACCATGAGCTGTCGATCGAAAGGTTGGCAGTTCAAATCCGCAACGGGGTGAGCTCTCGTTGCTTGGCCAGCTCTTGCCAACCTAGCAGTTCCAAAGCATGTCAATGCGAGTAGATAAATAGGTACCACTTGCGGGAAGGTAAACAGCGCTCTGTGTTCCAGCCGCATGCTATGCGCTGCGGCAAGGAGAGTCATGCCGGCCACATGACCATGGAGGCTCTTTGGCTTTGAAATGGGGATGAGCACCACACCCTAGAGTCGGACACGACTGGACTTAATTGTCAGGGGTCACCTTTACCTTTTTTACACAATGCTACGGGGTACTAGAAAACTGGATGAGGTCTCCATTCTGTTAAAGATGATGTCAACCCCTAGATATTCTGATAATGTCTTAGAGAAACAGTTCTCTTTTTTTAAATATGCACGAATATGATGAAAACATTGAGTAAAAGACTACTGAAATTCTGCTTTATTTAGACATGCTATGAAAAACAGTTTTGGGAAGATACAGTGACATAGGCGGCAGCAACTCTGCTGCCTGCTAACTGGGTAAAGAGGTGCTCCTCTTATATTTATAGCAGGGGGAGAGTAGGTAACTGTCCCTTTCACCCCAGCACAGTGTCTTTTTTAGGGACTGTTTGCTGGTGTTCTTCTGTATCTTTTTAGATTGTGAGCCGTTTTGGGACAGGGAGCTATTTAATTATTTGATTTTGTCTGCAAACCACTTTGTGAACTTAAAAAAAAAGCGGTATATCAATATTCTTAACAACAACAACAACAACAACAACTCTTGCCACTTAAGTGCATAACTTTCACCTGGAAGTTGGATTCAGATATGGAGACCCAGCTTTCAAATCTGAACTCAGTCAGTGGGTAGTCCTTGGGTAACTCACCAGCTAGTGCCCCAACCCTATCCCTTGCCATCCTACGTGATGCAGTTGTGCGCGCTGCATCCAATGGGGGGGGGGGGCAGCCGGACAGCCGGGACCTGACAGCCTGGGAGATGTAAGTAAAACTATTTTTTAATTACCTCTCAGCAGGCTTCCTGGTCATCAATGGGTCTCCTCGGACTTACACCAGCTGGCGTAAGTCTGAGGAAAGGCAAGAGGCATGTTGGACCAGGAAAAGGGAAACAGGACCTGGTGTGCGCTACTGCTGGCAAGATCCACACCCTCCTGCCCTTGAACTGTCCCTGCCCGCCCTCGCTGCCACCTTACCTGCACTGGCACAGCGTCCAGGAGCCGCTGGCGTGCGCAGAAGGCCTCTGGCCATTTGTGCTGGCAGCCCTGAAGTGCACAACAGTGCCACAGCTTTTTGCAACATCACAGCTGCAGCATCACTTACAGTGGTGGATCACATGATCTGGCCGTAGGGGCCTGATAGGATAGGGCTGTAACAATAGTAGTGATGCTTAGCACTTTTGATGTTCAAAGCATTGAAATATTGAGATAATGACAGTCTCATTTTAAGGTAAATCAACAACATTACATATATCGCAGGTGTTGTTGTTCAGCCGATAAGTCGTGTCCGACCCTTCGTGACCCCATGAACCATATCATGCCAAGTCTTCCTGTCCTACATCCCGGAGTTTGCTCAAAGTGCTAGACTGAGGCCAAGATAAAAGTGGCTTGCCCAAAGACACCTGATGGGCTGGCGATAGTGGAGATATTTCAATCAGGAACTTGCTGGTTCACACTCACTATCTTACAGAACGATGCTATGTACATGTTTACTCAGAAGTAACTCTGACTATGTTCAATAGGGCTTACTGTTGGGACTGCATGCCAGCTCTCAGACCTATTTGTATAAGAGCAACACTGTGTTTGCTCAGCAGATTGTTGTAACATGATCAGATTAACACGTTGATTATTTCAATCCCCCTCCAGAATCATTAACGTAACTATGAAGAACAATATGCAGCAAGTACGTTCTTGGTATGATGATGGATCATTGTTATAAAATAGTTTAGCTGAACTTTTCCTAAGGCAGATCACAATAAAGCAGCTAATAACCCAAGACCAACACTATATAAACCATATAAACCAATTAAAACATCAATGCCCAAGTGTTCTTGTAGCCCTGCTGAAAGTCAAACAGAAAATATATTGCCAAAATATCTAGCTTACGTACAGATATTTTTTTATGAATGTTTAGATCATTCTTTCTAACATTTACATAGATGCAAGTATAGACATTGATCCAATATTTTTGCAGTGCACATTTTCTTGTATTTTTACTAAGTGGGTTTTGCAGAACTATTTTCAGGGGGATCTTTGGCTATATCTCTACATGTGCAACAAAAAGGAAAAAGGAACCATTGCATCCATCAGAGTTAGTGGTTGGTATCTGCAAAGCCGGGGGATAGCTTAGAATATATAAGTATATTTTTTTGTGTTGGCTCCGTTATAACAGACGGGAACTGAAATCGGAGCTCTCATTTTTAACCGTATTTGGCTATTCGCTATTCATCTTCTTGGCCTAGAAGTTGGGTGTGGGAAATGATGAATTGATGCTGATCTGCCACGAATACACTAGAATTATTAGAATGAGACGACATTTTAATAGCATGTCATTTATGTAATAACAGGGAAGAGGGGTCGGGGGGGGGGGAGTTGTGCTACAAAAAATAAAAGCGGGGAGACTGGCTTAAGCTTTCCAGGAGCGGTATGAGGAGGATGAGAATATGTAAATAAAAACATCCGAGCTTGTCTAAAACGGGAAATGAAAAACTGTAACACAACAAAAACATTTCCCAGAGCAGACATTTGGGCTCAGTGCCAACTCTTTAAAAACCACTGTTAATAATGCTATAGTAGCTGCTGCAGTAAGGAAGCAGCTGTGAAGAGAATCAATTCCATATTACAGGGAAGGATAGAGATCAGAACATAAAGATAGTTCTGTACATAAAGAGCATAAAGATAGAGGGAGATTTGGAAATCTGCGCAGAACACCCCCACTCCACCTTTTGCAAATAGAAAACTCCAACATGGTTACTGATTGCAGAGATTTGCAAAACATTCCAAGATTTAAATATTTTGGTTCTAGGCTACGGACCATGGCTCAGTGGAACAGAACCTGGTGCGCATGCAAAGTTAAAGGCAGTTTAAAGGTCTCTGCAGTTAAAGGCATCTCTGATAGTAGGGCTGGGAAAGATGTTTGCCCAAGGTCTTAGATGGCGTCCAGTCAGAGGAGACAATACTGGGCTTGATGGGACAATTGTCTGGCCTCATACAAGGCAGCTTTATATGGTCATATGCTCGGATCTTTAACTATGGTTTTTGCAAGATTGGGGATATTTTTGCTCCAACATTTTGTCACCAATTCGGGAAGAAAGGTTGGAGTTCATCAACTGTGTCCATATACTAAATGAAGAAGCAATTTTTCCTCTCTTCCTCACCCCTCAAATCAACACACAAAATCCAAAGCACAGTGTGGTAAAAACAGAACCATTATAACAACTAATTTCTCCATCATGCACAAAGCTAAGAGTCACCTCAAATTAAATTTTACTGGGCACAATTTGATGGCACCCGATATCCTCTCCCTTTTTGTAACAGACCCAGAGACCATAGAAAGGAAAGGGGGCTGGTTTTCACATGGAACCATTCAGAACCATGAACATTTTAATGCTACCAGTCAACTTCCACTCCCAAACACTTCGCAACTGTAAAGCTCTTCTGCATTTCTATGAAAATATTTCAGATGCTCCTACATTTTTAACCAAGACATTTGGAGGCTTGAATGACCTTCATGTCAGAAAGTGAATGATGCCTTATTAAACGAGTTAATATTCACAATGACACAGACAAATCCCTCCTGACAAAAATCTCTTTTACAGCCATGACCTTTTGGATGCATCGTTCCTGGAAATGTAGAAGGTGGCTGTAGTCGTCAACCAATCTGACGAAGGCCACAGCCTTCTCTCCCCCACCCCCCTTACCTGTAATAACAATCTTTCATCCCCTATGACGGCAGCTTGATTCCAATCAATCACTTCGGAGAATGGCAACTCCCATCCATTGCTGAGCATCACTGGAACACAGGCAGCCTGCAGAGTGCGCCATTGAAAATCAGGAAAAAGAAACAGTTTCAGCTGTGAGTTGGTACTTCAAGGTCTGCAGTGATGAAATTGCAACCATATTTTTGCAGAAGACAAAACAGACCTTGCGGGAAGCCATCAAGGGTAGTATTAAAAAAGGACTGTAGGACTGCTTTCCATTGTTGCACTTGAAAGCTCAAGAAGCTGGATAGTTAAAGAGCTGGATCCATTAGAGTCAATGGTGAAAACTTAATACACTCAGCCAGCAGAGTAATGCTGGGGAGCAATTCTACCGGTATTTGCCCAAGGAGAATTCCACGGAAAATCCAAGCCTGGCCTGTCAGATTCCAGCTGGCTCTCTTTGGGCTCCCATGTTGTTTTAGTTAATCTACTGCCTCCAGATGTCACTGCCCACAGTCACACTGCATGAAGAGGGTTGTAGCCTGCTTGTTATTCAGGCTCCGAAGGATACAAGAGCTGGTTAAGGTGCTGAACTTAAGGTGCTTGGGGAGGCCCAAGTTCAAATTCCCACTCCGTCATTAAGCTGACCAGGTGAATCTAAACCAGTCCCAGCTTCAGTGATCTTAAGTGTCATGGGGATAAATGTGGGGTTATGTACACTGCCCATAGCTCTTCAAAGGAAGGGTGGAATAAAAACAATTCAGCCTGTTCAAAACTTGGTTCAGTCTCACACAGACTGAACAGTGGACTTCCCTCTACATCAGTCCTGAGCCAAAACCTATATGCAAGTATTAAGTAAATCAAGAACACTATGCAATTAGTTGACTGAAGAAACCCCTGAATAAGGAGACTCTAGAACCAGCGATATGGTTCATGGATAATAATATTCTCTGACTAGAGGGGAGGGGATAATAGGTATTATCTGAGCAGAGGGGTCTGGCTCAGTCGGGAGAGCTGCCACCTTGTAAACCCGAAGATCGGTGATCTTGACAAGTTCGAGACATGCGCAGACAAAAAGCTGTGAAAGCCTCTGGGAGGAGAGATAAGAGCTCCCAGCTGCGTTGGTCGAGTGTGGGAGGCGCCGGCCAGCAGAAAAGCCAGTGTGCAAAAGGATACCACCTGGAATGTAGCCGTTTATGAAAGACTGGACATTTATATATTGTAAAAAAAAAACCCCAAGGGGGGTTAGGACAGCCTGTCCATGTACACTGCCTTGAATTAATGTCAGAGGAGAAATCCAATGACCAAGAAAGGCGGTATATAAATACTGTATGTATGTATGCATGTATGTACGTACGCAGGTACATATGCACATACACACACATACTAGTGGTGCATATTGCTGCTCTAATTTTTGACGTATGCATTCCTCTTCACATATGGAAGCAACTTGCCTGAGGAAGGCTTGTGACATCTATTTAAGTAACCAGGCACTCTTATCAAAACTACCAGTTTTCCTATTTTGTGTCTACACAGGAGGTGCCTGCTCTTCCGATTTGAAACCACAGCACAAAACTAAGCATGCAGGAGGGTGTACCAGGACAAGAAAAAGCCTTGATATTGATTGGATAACGGCAATTTTCTGAATGCAGAGTTTGTTATCACAATTGATTCTACAGTTTCCAAAGTCAGCTGAATGCAATCCTAGCAGATAACTATGTGGCGTTGAGCACCATTGTCATAAGGCCATGATATCACCCTCCCCCTGCCCCACTTTCCTGCTGCAGAGACATCCTTTGCAGCTTTCCACCAGTTAGAGATCCAGCCTGGTGAAATCATCCTTTACAACTTATTTAGTATGCAATGTGAAAACCCAGGCAAGATTGATAGACAATTTTGTCTTGGTTGAATTAAAACAATAGGCTATATTTATTTCCTCTTAACTTCCTGGCTGGCTGAAGTCAGCATTTTTCTAAGGAATATATATATTTCCCCCTTCCTGTTTAACAAAAGGCTGTTAGGCTAACTCAATCCAGCTTTGGCCCTTTCCATGGTTTGGGGAAACTCTCTCTGCAGAGGTAAACACAGCAGTTCCACTTGCACACAAGCTTTGGGTGCCGAGCACCTCCTGCGAGAAATTGCTGCCAACTGCTCCTGAAGTATGAAGGCTGGATTATGGGCTATTAGGGAAATGAAATCTCCAATCCGCCTCCCCTCACCTTGCTATCACACAGCACAAAATTCCAGCTGACAAGAGCGCTAAATGGTTCTAAGCCTTTAGCCAAGACGTTGATCTTACCTGCAGGGCCTCCAGGAACCTGAAGGATCCAAGCCTCCGGCCACGGGGGACCAGACAGAAAGTGGCATTGTGCAGCATTTCACGATAATCATACCTAACAGGAGAGAAGAAGCAGAGAGAGGAAAATAATAAATTAACAATGAGCTCTGGAGTAACTGTGCATGAAAACGGAAACATCTGGTGCTGCACAACTGGTTAGAATCATTTCTGGACAAGCTCACATCTGTAAAGCTGGCATCATAATAGGAGAAAGAAACATTGAGAAAAGAAAACATATGTCGTATGGCGGTTCTCATGGCTTACTATGACTTGTGAAGAGATCGGAATTATGGGTTTTCCAGCCATGTAAATTTTGTTGCAGAAATAAAGTTTAATACAGGTGGGCCCCCATATCCACTGATTCGCTATCCACGGTTTCAGTTATCCACGGATCGTGGGGACCCCCCCAAGCTTTTACTTTTTTCCCAGTAAGCTTCGTTTCTTCCTTAAACGAACAGGAGAAGCAGCCTCTGGCTGCTTATTACAGGGAAGTAGAACGAGACTAAGTACTAGAGAGGCTCTAAAAGGTTAACAGAAACCTTGCAGAGCCTCTCTCGGA
This sequence comes from Plestiodon gilberti rubricaudatus, assembly GCA_026170595.1. NCBI lineage: Eukaryota > Metazoa > Chordata > Lepidosauria > Squamata > Scincidae > Plestiodon > Plestiodon gilberti. Next base: position 15,726,378 of record JANXHW010000004.1, on the reverse strand, counting down.
CTTAGTCTCGTTCTACTTGCCTGCAATGGAGGCTGCTTCTCTGTTTGTTTTAAGGAAGAAACAAAGCTTGCTGAAAGAAAAATAAGAGCTGGGGGGGGCAAGCATGCCTGCCTGCAGGGGAGGCAGGGCGGGGGGGCCCTCAGGAAACCATGGAGGGGGTGTTCGCTCTTATCCACGGTTTCAAGTATCCACAGAGGGGCCTGGAACATATCCCCAGCGGATATGGGGGCCCACCTGTACTTGTACCAAATTGTCTGAAGAAATTCCTTATCGACGAAAAGTAACAATGCCTTTAGTCAAAACCAAAGGAAACAGCGTCCAAGGATTCTCCAGAAGACAAGCAAAACTCTAATCCCCTGCTGACGTTTGCTCCCCTCTCTTGGGGTTTTCTCAAAGCAATAACCCGGCACCAGCCGGTAGATGTTCCAAGCATCCGAAAGAGATTCGGAACACTGCCGAGAAAAGGTAGGATGCAGGCCTTTACTGCAGGGGACAGTGTAGGCCTGTAGCCTTTCCCCCCACGTTGCGGCGCGGGCGGGCCCTCCCACTCACACCGCAACCTGGGGGGAAAGGCTACAGCCCAGCAAAATCAGAAAAAACAGCTGTCCTTTATCAGCTGCTGATCACAGCAGCTGATAAGGGACAGCGTATTGCGTACCCCCAGCCTGCGGCCCACGTTTCCCTAGGGATACGCGTATCACAGGTTTGGGAACGCCTAGTATAGACAATACTGAGCCTGATGGACCAGTAAAGATGCTGGTCTTTATAAAGTAGAAGTGGGGCTTAGAAATGAATGTTAATACTTAATTTATGCTTATAACTTGTTTTTCTATAACATTTTTAAAATGCATATTTTTCCCTCTCTTAGTCCCCCCCCCCATTGTAACCTTTGGATCACTCACTCGCTCACTGGACTAAACAGATACGCTAAATCATTGTTTGTTTGGAAATTCATCTTAAACCTATAAAGGGAACATATCAAAAATTGTTTGCAATAATGGGTGGGGGGATGGTTCCAATTAAAATCTGTTTTTTTTTAATCACATTTGTAATCTGCAATTAATGAATTCATTTAACATGCTGCATTAGCTGATCCATGCTTTCCATTCTGGTTATATCGATGAAAACAAAACAAAACACCCCACTGCAGAAGACTGCATCAATTTACTGTCATTGGAGAAAGAGGCCTGACAGCCAAGAAAGCCCACCAAGAGCAATCAGGCACCAATACACATTTCCCTTAATCAACCAGGAAAGGATGAAAAATGGCCAGAACGAGTCACACTGTGTAACTCTGGGTCAGTGGGGGACAAATTAGCTGAAGGGGGGGGGGGGAAGAGCCATTCTGAATATACGTGGGTGGGTGTTGTGATGCGAGGCTGGTTTGGAGAAGCACCGAAACAAAACCTGGCAATTAAACACAAAGGACCGATGACCCCTGTTCCTCAAAATTAAAGCATTCAGCTAGACCCTACTGTTTCCTTTCCAATTCCATCAATCATTTCAGAACCATTTACCAAAAACACACATCAAATCCCTAACAATTTTCAAGCCAGTTATTAGCTAATTGTGCTTCTGGCAAACCTGTAAATGGCTCTGAACCTGCCATCCTGCTGGTTCAGAGACAAAAAAGATGAATATCGCCTTCCCCCCCCCACAACCCCCCCCCCATTCCAAACACATACATGTACATATGCAAGTCCATTATTTCTCCAGGGATTTCTGCATTCTGCAAATAGGTGCTTCGTTGACAGTAAATCACGCATGGAAATTTTCCCAACTCTAATCATCTTGTTTAAACATGGCCTGCAGGCATTGAATTTTTAAAGGTTCTCTTTCTTGGGAGGTGAGGAAAGAGGTATATATAGAACTATATATATATATATATATCCATATCTACTTTTATATTCATTCTTGCAGAGGCTACAAAAAGATGGGAGCTCGCTGATTTTTAATTAGAAAACCCACCATTAGTATATCCCACTTGCTTAAACAATTGTACAACTTGCATGAGAAAAGGCTACTTGGAATGGATTATCTCCACAGAGACCCAACTGGGAAAGCCCTCTCTCTATTATTTAAAAACAACAAAACAAGCTTACAAGTGGAGGAGGAGTTTGTGTGTGGCTGTAGTAGCTCAGTGGTAGAGAACAAACTTTTGCAAACAAAAAGGTCCCAGGTTCGGTCCCCTGCCTATCTCCAGAGAGCACCTTCTGAAATGCTGAAGATCTGCTATCAGTCAGTGTATGCAATACGGAGCTAGATGGACCAGTGATCTCATCATAAAACCTTTACTTGGCATCACAAACAAACATCCAAATTAAAATACACCAATACAAAACCACTAAACCAGACCAGAGATCTGGCTCAGTAAAAGGCAGTTATATAATGCAATAACTATTTTAACGGTTTCAAAGCTTGGATAAAATGCATACGGGTATATTCCACCCCTTCCTGCAGTTTTTATTTATTATTTTATTATATTTATTTCTCAAAGACTCAAGGAGGTTTACGTAGGCAGACTGAACATACATCCGTTTAATTTTTACAAGTACAGGTGTCCCCTCATATCTGCGGTCCCCTTACCCACGGTTCTCAAATTGCCACCCGTTCCGCTCATAACTCACCCCTCTTCATCTGCAAACGCTGTGCAAAAGGCAGCATTTTCTTCCCTTCGCTTTGGAACAGGAAGCAAAGAGCGAGAACCTAGACCAGTGTTTCCCAAACTTTTTCAACCTGCGGCTCCCTTGACCATTGGCAACAATTGGCTGTGGCTCCTCATTACATTAAGTTGATACCTGCCAATTGGCATTGCATGGTTTTTCTGAGAGGATTCTGTGGCACTCTGCGGCTCCCCTGGCTGGTTTCCACGGCTCCCCTGGGAGCTGCGCCTCCCAGTTTGGGAACTGCTGACCTAGACTCACACACTACATAGACTCAATCTCTACGGGGGGGATTGTGAGAACGCTAACAGGAAGTGGACAAAACTTCCTGTTAGCGTTCTCGCAATTGCCCCCTGTAGTGATTGAGTCTATGTAGTGTATGAGTCTAGGTTCTTACTTTTTGCTTCCTGTTCCAAAGTGAAAGGAAGAAAATGTTGCCTTTTGCACAGCGTTTGCAGACAAAGAGAAGCAAGTCATTAGCATGACGGGGGAAGCTGTTTTCCATGATTTCAAGTAATCGCGGTAGCAGCAGGAGCGTATTCCCTGCAGATATCGGGGGGGGGGGGAAGAACTGCATTATTCCATGATGAGACAATCTCATAGAACCTCTATTTTTCCAGGTTTCCCTTCATAGTGCAGTCGTCACCCTGGCTGCCGGCTCTTGCACTTTCCAAGCTCTCTCAGGCAGCTGCAACCAAACTTCAGACCGGTTTCTCAAAGAGGTTATCCTTTTTTTGCCAGTTGACTCCTCCACACTCCACTCCTCTGCACAGACACACCAGTGGCCTCTCAGTCTCCCATCCAAACAACCGATCCTGCTTAGTTTTTCAGGCAAGGTGACAGCTCAACCTCCAGACCACACCTCCTGCCCATCCTTTACCCATGTATTTTTAAATTAACTTTTAACTGACTCTTCTCCACTCTATTTACACAAAACATTTCAAATAGCCACAGCTGCTATGCTGCACAGTTAGGTTGTTAAATTCTATTTAAGTCCCCAACCAGCTAAACCTAAACAACATACCGTATGTATGGAAACACTGGAGAAAGTGATACAGGTTTTGCTCCCACTAAGAATGGTTGCCAACTGATCAGAGCAAACTAGCCTGCTATCATATGCCTTTAACAGCAACATCATCTGCAGAAATCAGCAGGTTATGTTTTCATGGTTCCACTGGAGAAAAGCATTAATCACCTGCTGATGTTTGCACATCAAATGCTGTTAAAGACACAGACGCATGTTAAAAAAAATCTGGCAAACCTGTCAACTAAGGCTTCAGAAAGGGGCTATGTCCTGGGATGAACACATGTGATCTACTGCAGCCACAGTGATTCTAGTGATTCTATTTTACTAGGCTTAAACACACCTGTGAATATTAAAAAAATGTTTTTAGTTATCAGAAGAATTCATAATTCTGCACAATGGAAAAGCTAACTTCTGGACCTAGAGAAGTTTTGCAAATTGATTAAAATGCATCATTTCTCTTATTTTGCATAATTTATTCAGCAACATTTCATTCCTGTACATAATTTGTTTCGATTCTGCTAGTCACGGATAATTCCGCAGGGCCCTGAAGCTCTACCTCTAACCACTGGAGATATTCAACCACCCATCTGGTTTGGTTTCATCAGGCTTTGCTTACACACATGCAAGCATATTTTCATAGCCATAAGGACTAGAAACTTGCTTAAAGAAAAGCAAAAATGAAAACAGAGATTCTCTAGAAGCTAAATCTAGCTGAAGTACCACACTGCATATCTTCTGTCCCCACACAGGATACACACTATAAGCTCAATACCATATTTCCCTGAAAATAAGACAGTGTCTTATATTAATTTTGGCTTCAAAAATGCTGTAGTTCTTATTTTCAGGGAGGTCTTATTTTCCCAACCTGTGGCGCGACCCCCTCCCCGGCACTTACTTTGACCGATTAAAGCTTCATTCTTTCCCAAGGCTCCTCAAGGCCTGGAAGGCGTGCACTTGAGTCCTCCACCATAGGAGGCTGCAACCTTGCAGAGTCTCTCTAGCACGTCATCTCTATGGTGGAGAACTCAAGTGCAGGTCTTCCAGAGCCTTGCACCCTTGGGAAATAATGAAGCTTAAAATCAGTCAAAGTATGTGCCGGGGGGGGGGGGGGTTGTGGGGGTCGAGTCTGTCTGGCTGATGATCCTAGCTAGGTCTTACTTTCGGGGAGGTCTTATATATATGAGTGCAAGCAAAAATCATGCAAAAATGATGGTAGGTCTTACTTTCGGAGGAGGTCTTATTTTAGGGGAAACAGGGTAATAATCATGAACAGAAAATACTTAGTCTCAACGTTGACATTGGAATGATTTTTAACTAACTAACAGCTTTCATGAGAGAGTTCATGGGAGGAAAAATACTGATAAGAGGAAAGGGTTAAAACATTGCTGTTACTTCACAAACACTTTCCTTTTCCATGCAGCAAGCTTCCTTTCTTCAGTATATGTTGCATGACAGGAAAGTTTAACACTCTCTCAAAAATAGATTTTCCTTTAGGGCTAATATATGCCAGTCTTATATTTGCCATCATTAACGTGCTAAAAATGTAAAACCCAGTTAACGCTCTGGACAGCGATGATCTCCACAAAATGTCAGTTTTTGAGGCTGTGTAAGAGAGAACGAAATTCACACACTTAAAATACACATGCACTTAAAAAAGTGAAAAATTCACATTTTTATATTGGGATGTTTCTCTGTAACTAATCTGTCACAGATATACAGAATGTCAGAACTGTGGCTAGGTCACCCCAAAAAGTCTATCTAGTTAACCATCTATCAAATGTCTCAGGCATATTCAAAGAAGGGCATGATGGGAGTATCCATCCTTAGTGTTAACCCTCAGCATTTGGTCCTCAGGAAGCATCGGCTTGGATTGAAAGAGCTACAGGTGGGCCCCCATATCCACTGATCCGCTATCCACGGTTTCAGTTAAACACAGATCGCAGGAACACCCCCCCCCCCGGCTTTTACTTTTTTCCCAGTAAGCTTAGTTTCTTCCTTAAACAAACAGGAGAAGCAGCCTCTGGCTGCTTATTGCAGGCAAGTAGAATGAGACTAAGTCCTAGAGAGGCTCTGGAAGGTTAACAGAAACCTTGCAGAGCCTCTCTAGACCTTAGTCTCGTTCTACTTGCCTGCAATGCAGGCTGCTTCTCTGTTTTAAGGAAGAAACAAAGCTTGCTGGGGGGGGGGTGCATGACTGCCCGCAGGGGAGGCAGGGGGGGCCCTCAGGAAACCATGGAGGGGGTGTTCGCTCCTATCCACGGTTTCAAGTATCCACGGAGGGGCCTGGAACATATCCCCAGCGGATATGGGGGGAGTACTGTACTTAGGAATACCCATGGGTTTGGACATGCCCAATGAAAAGTTTGACTTTTTCCTTCTGAGCCATGTCAAAAACAACTTTTCAAATTTCTTCAGTTTCAAGAGATGGTCATGTAACATGGAAGAGCAAATGCCCTGTGTACCTGGGGTAATTAAATGGGCAGCAAGGTTGCCCTCTTGGACATTTGAACATATGAAGCCGTCTTCCACCGAGTCAGACCATTGGGTTGTCTAGCCAAGTATTATTACTTCTGACTGGCAGTGGCTCCTTAAGGCCTTTATTTATTTACAGTATTTTTACCCCGCCATTCTCCCCGAAGGGACCCAAGGCGGAGATCTTTTCCAGCTCTGCCCCCTGAGATCTTTGGTTTAATATTACATTTATTTCCTACCCCTCCTTCTATCCTGGAATTCAAGGTGACATATCTAGAGTTTCCAGGTGGTCTCCTATCCGGACCTAGACCTGCTGAACTTCAGCAAGTCTTCTGTAATGTGTTCCAGACCTTGGAACTTTTAGCTGGAGACATCGTGCCTGTGATTCATGCAAAGTGCATTGTCTTCTTGAGCTATGCCTCCCTCGTTTGTCACATGAATTGAAATATTCATTTCTGTGTGTGGTTGAACTGGGCCCCATTGTTTCTGCCCAGGACAGAAGCAAACCTTCCATGTTTTGAGACACTGTGAGTTGTATCCAAAAAACTGCAGGACTAGTTCTGCTTTGGGCTTGAGTTTCCTGAACAGCAACCTTTTCTCAAGACCCATCCCCTCTTCTGTGACATGGTGGTTGGCAGGGTCTGATCTCACTTTATGGGAGACCTGAAAAGAGGAAGATATAATTTTGACTCTTTAGTTACGTTATGTAAAATTAAGGGAGTGCCTCCCAAATTCACTGTGATGTGTAGCAGTCAGATGGTATATAAGGTATATTTACTTTATACAAGGCTCCTGGGAAGGGAACAGAATTGTTTCTTCTTTTCTCAGGCATCCCATGTGACATGTGATCTCTCTCTCTACCCCACATCAGAGGGGGTAGGTGACTACTTCTTTCACCTTAAGGGAGAAAAGGGCTTGTAACCACCTGTAGATCTGTCCTCCGTGAACGTCTCCTCTCTTTCTAAAGCCACTAGCGCGTGTAGACTTCACAGAATGTTCTGACTACGGATTCTATAGGTTTATTATGAACTGTAAGTTGGAAACTAAAAAAAAATTGGCAGCATATATGCATTCACATCTTATTAAGAACCAAATACCCTTAACGATATCCTTCTTAAGAGGATGTCCCTGAAGGAACAGAAGATAATACTGTACAGTAACTTTCTTGGAGAAATGGATTAGTTCATTACATTGGACTTGGAAGAAGATCAAGAAAAAATAGAGACCACTTTTAGACTACAATCAAGATATGAAGGTAAAGAAAAAAAGACCTAAAGACATGTTAATCAAATTATGTGTCGATGCACTTAAGAGGCTAATTGAGCAGCCCTTATGGCAAAATAAAATAGCATAAAAATGTGAGATCTGCTTTAATCAGGCTCATTCAAATTTTTTTGAAAGGTTTAGGAGTGCAATCCTAGCACAAGACAAAACTAGTCAGTTTTTTTCCATTTGAATTAATAATTCTTCAATTAAGTAGAACGCAGCATGTTTGCACTCCAGAAGGAAGAAAATTCTTTTGGGGGACCGAGTAAGAAAAGTGGGCAATGCTGAGAATCAGTGATTCTGAACAGCATGATGTTACATTTATCTGTCTGAGGGCAGATGGGATATTTCACTAACACGCTAGCGCTATATGGTTATTTGTCTCCATGGAATGTGTGAAGGTTGCTGATGACATTTGCTTAGCCCTGCTCTCCCCACAACCAACATCTGTCGGTAGCAACCAATGGTGATCGGGTGAAGGGTGCGCAGGACTAAGCACGTGCATCATTGTTGTGCTCCTAAAAGCCCTCATGCTTTTATCTTGAGAACATGGCTCTCAGATGTAGCAAGACTGGATATTTGACGGGGCTCCAAGACTGGCAAAAAAGCCCACCATCTCAACATCCTCACTTTAGATATAGCTCCACCCAAAGTAGAGGTGAAATAAGAGAGGTCTTGGTTTTCGCATCCTGCCTCTTCTAGATTAAAGAGGCATACTGAAGATATCTTGACTCAGGGCTCCTCAATTCCTGGAGGGAGAAACAGAATGGACAACTCAGTGTAATGAAGATTACTGCAGATGTCCACCTCACCATAAGAACATAAGAAGAGCCCTGCTGGATCAGGCCAAAAGCCCATCTAGTCCAGCTTCCTGTATCACACAGTGGCCCCACCAGATGCCTCAGGGAGCACAAGACAACAAGATAACCTGTTTCCGGTTGTCACTCCCTTGCACCTGGCACAGAGAAAACCCACTTCTAAAACCAGGAGGTTGCTTATGGCTTGTAACCTGTGATGGTCTTTTCCTCCATGAATCTGTCCAAACCCCTTTTAAAGGCATCTAGGCCAGGTGCCATCACCACATCCTGTGGCAAGGAGTTCCACCAGCTTGTTTTTGGTTTCCTTTGAGGAATGAGAACCAACCAAAGGGCCAAGCACTTCTAGTACTCAGAGGGAAGAACCTCCTGCTGACTACGTGGAAGTCAGGAACTAACCGATCAGGATGGTGCTCATCCTTTGTCCTCTGGCTCGGGCATTGGCCTTTTACTCATCAAGACAGCTAAAGCTGGACCTATACCGCACGAGTCTGGGAGCATCCCGGGCGCATGCAGAGCTCGCATAGCTGTGTGGGTTCCATTTTATGAGATCGCATCGGAACGCGGGAGACCTGCACTCTCCTGAGTTCCGGTGCGATCTCAATTGGCCATGCTCAAGATTTTGAAGGGGCGGGATGCGGAGCTAGTTTTGTCACCAATGGGATGAGAGGGGGGTTGTGTTTCAGCCAATCAGCGATTAGAAGGTGGGACAATCAGGAGGAACTAATTGCAGGAAGACACTGGTGGAGACAGTGTGAGGAGGCAAAGCGTTCAGTTGTCTACTCTCGCGTGCCTCCAGACACACGCGCAATGACACTCGTGCGATGTGGGTCCGGCTTAAGGGGTAGGAGGACCTAAGATTCTTTCCAAAGTCTAAAATCTTCTTGCATTTGAGTATGCCCTCTCCCAAACATGGAATTTCACAGGATAAAAAAAAATGGAAACAGTACCAGGACTCTGAGGTTCAATTTAGGAACATGACCAGCAGAAAGGCAATGAGAACTACCACTGTGCATCTGCAGAAAGCTATGTAAGCAGCAACCTTTCATCAGGGTCCCCTTTGTAGGAATGCGAGTCACAGACTCTTACACAGTAAAAATGCATCAACATCCAGCAAAAGTAACAGCTTGTGGGATAACAAGCATCTAAGAGGTTCCATTTGGATGGGGATGTTTTGTCTGCCGGATGAAACATTCAAACACACTCACCCACCTCAGCTCTTTTACACCCAGCAGAAAATCTAAACACACCAGTGAGCAATTTCTGAAATATGCCCCCATTACCTGTAATTTTTATGCTGAAGAGCACTCTGCTTTAGCAGAACAGAGGCAGGCATTTACTGTGTGTGGCTCTTGGATGCCCACGTCTTACAGTGTGCCTAGGCTCAGGGGCCTAGAGAGGTGTGTGCTCTGGTGCAGCGGATGACAGAAAGAAAGGTGTTGAGCGGGAATCTCAGGGGCCCTTTACAATTTATATTGTTTGCATGTGGATTTAAGATGGTGCTGAGACACATAACCTGAGCCTAGGACATTCAGATGGGTAAGCCATAGGGATGGAGCTCACACATTTCCCCACTGTATGTAGAACTTTGAATATGAACTAAAGGCCGACACACACCGCACGAATTCCGGCGCGTCCCAGACGCCCGAGGAGCTTTGTTGAGCTGTGCGGAGGTGTCTGGTTACCATTGCGGAAGCAAGCGGAACAGATGCGATCTCCCGATTTCTGGCATGAGCGAAAATGATTCTGGCCCATGTTTGAGGGGGCGACTTCGCAGAGCTACTGCAGCCACCAATCAAATGAGAGGGGGAGGAGAGTGGTTGCCTGCCACTCTGAACTACTTCCAATCAGCGTGGAGGTTTATAATTGTAACAAGAAAGAGTTGCCTGGGCCCCTTCCTCGGGATATTTCCTCCCCTTCCACTGTGCTGGGAAGGGGGGGGGGGAAGGACCTGTCCTTGCCGGGTAGATTGCGGGCGGGAGAGGCGCATTTCCACTCTGATAAATATTTCATAAAGAGCCACACAGATATTAAATGCCACCTATTGCTTCGGGGATCCCAGCCCAATGGAGGCGACCGGCTGGCCGAGTTCACTTCTCCGGCTGGAGCACAAGCCGGAAGCCACGCTCACCGGCCAGTGCACTCTCCGAGGCACCGTCTGCCACCCCCTCCCCCGTGGGACAGGCAGGACCATGGCTGAGTGGGCAGACGGGCAGCGCCACAACTCTGTTCAGATTCTCAGTACCAGGAGCACGTGCCTCTGATCATGTGCAGAGTGCATTCCTCTCATCACTGAGTAACCACAGTGATGGTTTGGAGATAGGACGCTTCTAGGACAAAGGGTACTACTGAGGCAGGGGGTTGGGGGCAGCACTTCTCCGGTTGCAATATAGCGCAAATCATGGCAGAAGCTCCAGTTCCGTTGCTGGAGTGGAGAACAAAACAGGCTGAGTTGACAGCCTCGCTGCTGCGGATCCTACTCCCAGTCGGACCCATTGATTTCCCTTCTGCTGAAGGAGTTTGGGATGGAGCCCGCCATCAGAGGCTCGCAGCAACATCCTGCCAGCCAAACCCCGCTCTGCCGGACTCAGCAGCCGCAACTCTGTCTACGGCCCAGGAGGTGAAATTGACAACCTGCTGTGTCTAGACCGGCCAATCGGAGCGCACTTGTGTTTATCCAATCACAGCTGCGCTTTCTTAAGAAGGCGGGACAACAGGAGGGACTGTTCGCTGTTGGAGACGAGTTCAGCGCGCGGAGGCGAGCGGCCAGGCACCTACGCTCACTCGCTTCCGCGCCCGATCTCGTGCGGTCAGTGTCGGCTTTAAAGTTGATTTGAGAAGGCCTTGCCTCTGATCTGTCCACTTGCTTTTTTTTTTGTGGCAGGTGGGCCACACAAAGCACAGCCTACTTGATTCACAAATCATGGTCCTAGGTGCAGTAGGAAAGGAAGGGCACACAAACCCAAGGCTCTTTCTCCCATGTTGGGGCTAAGGGTGAATGATTCCATGTTATCAAATATTCCGTCTAATATTGGCGGGTAAACCAACCCCGATTCAAGGTACCTTGCGCCCCCTCAAAAGAAGGCCTCATCTCTCTCACTTGAAGTTGCTACAGTGGTCCGTCGAGAACATTATCCTGCAGGAATATACTTCCTCCCAGAGCATAACCAACAAGTGCCTCAACTACGTTTATTAGCGGTTTTGTTCTTGCTGCTGGGGTCGAGGAAAGCAAACTCCCCCTCTTCTCACATCATTCCACAACGATCTGTCACACGTTTTATTAGCTTCCAGGCTCCTTTCCACAATGATTAAGTGGTGCATGCTTTCAGCTAATACCTTTTTAGGCAGTATAAACAAATGGCCCTATTTGTAATCAATTCTAATTTATTCACACTTTAATTGAAATATCCCTCCTTTCTACCACCCGTAGCTGAGAAAACATACACGACCTCATCTATCATGCAGGTGTAAACACTAAAGTGCTGTGTTGGCAATTATCAGAATGCAGAACGTTCCTGTAATTTCAACTTCTCAATCTAACACACTGCTGTTTTATTATAAGAAAAAAAAATTGTATCAGTCCTGTCAATCAATGTTTGGATTAAGCAGCTGCTCTGAATTCCTGGTTCTCCATTATCCCAACCAGCAGAAGCAGTCAGCCAGGGCTCTGCACCAATTAATTAGCCATACCACACATTCTTCCCTAGCGTTTAAGGATTTCCCCTTGTCCCTACACTGAAGAGATTACAATCTACCCTGGGAACCATTTTTACTAATAATTGCTGTGACTCAGTCTCCTGCTAATTTTAACTTTGATCCTTTTCATGCCACTTTCTAAAAACCATGTTCGTTCAGTCTAGACAGTGACCAGCCAGTTCCATGATTCTTGTTGTAAAAAATGCCTTATTATTTCAGGTGAGCACGATGAACCTGGGATCCCTATACCACTACCCCACTGGCTAGTATGTAAACTGATCTGTGAACAATTAGCGACTTAGAGTAAAATCAGATTCAGGACCCACTTTTTAGCTTCCGTGTGTAAAGGCCAGCTTTTAAAAAAAAAAATCATATGTGTCTATTTCTCATTTTCTCTTTCAAAAACACTGAAGCAGAGCATAATTAAGGCTTTACCTTAGATCTGGCGAGACCCATTTGTGGGTCACAACTCATCAAGTGAAGACCAATGGCACTGAACAACGGTTTTCAAACTTTCTACCTTCAGCTAACCCTTTCCTCACAAATTTGTCTGCCAAGGAAGCCCCCAAACAGGCAAAGGAATCTGATTATGGCGTTCTAAAGTGCACACTCAGTCCACATGGGATCTTTAAAAAGGTAAAGGTATCCCCTGACAATTAAGTCCAGTTGTGTCCGACTCTAGGGTGTGGTGCTCATCCCCATTTCAAAGCCAAAGAGCCAGCATTGTCCGAAGACGCCTCCGTGGTCATGTGGCCGGCATGACTCTCCTTGCTGCAGCGCGTAGCATGCAGCTGGAACACGGAGCGCTGTTTACCTTGCCGCAAGCGGTACCTATTTATCTACTCGCATTGACATGCTTTGGAACTGCTAGGTTGGCAGGAGCTGGCCAAGCAACGAGCGCTCACCCCGTCACGGGAGTCGAACTGCCGACCTTTCGATCGACAGCTTACGGTTCAGCAGTTTAACCCGCTGGATCTTTAGGTGGAGCCTATTTGGCCTCATTACTGCCCTATGTGAACTGAGAGTGTGACCCAGAACACACCAATCCTCTCCCAGAGCTGTGTACTGTAAAGAAAGATTGGTAAGAGTGGTAAAGAGATATACTGTAATTGCAAACTCTTCCCCTATATTCTTTGCAACCACTTCCCTCCCCTTCCTCTATTTACCCCCTTGTGCCTCTTTCTACATTGTGCGCGGCAAAGATGCGTCCTCTCATCTGTTGTACAGTGCCACATACCTAGACGATGCTATATAAATAGTTAAATAATGATGATGATGATGGCGGCGGGGAAACTGTCTTCCATGGAAACTGGTCGGCCATTACTGAGTTTCATTAAAGGCTGCTCAGCACACAGTTTGAAAAAGGCTGAATTTAATCATCCTCCCAGATGATCTCTTGGAAAGGAAACTGTCGTACTCATTCTTAAATTTTCTCCAAGATGTATCTCAGGAAAAAAAAATGCTCAGCCAGAAGGGGTTCAATTCCACATAATGCCATGCTTAAATTAAGGGAATGGAGGATGTGAAGACACCGACTGCTGCTAAGGATTATTCCGCTCCGAGTAGAACTAGAGCGGCTCCCTCTATCCCCTTCTCCCCAGTCCTTTCTGCACACACAAAAGCTGAGGCAAACCACCAACTCTTCCTGAAACTGCATACGCCATAAACGCACGCACGCACGCACACACACACACACACACACACACACACACACACACACACACACACACACACACACACACACACACACACACACACCGTCTCTCATCCAAAACAGAGCATCTGGATTAGTTAAAATGTTGCAACGACTGAAATTATTAAACACACATGATACTGCAAGGCCAAAAAAAAAAAAAAAAGCAGTCAATCCTTCCTTTTCTTCCAGTGTATTAAGTTTGCGCTATTAACCAATCGGCTATTTTTCCGTGCATGAATTCTTAACACTGATAGTTCAGAATTACTGGAGAGTGGGGGAGAGAGAGAGAGAGATGCAGAGAGAGAACCCAAAGAGAATCCCTAGTTCTGTTCCACCGAATGCCTTGCTGGCTGCTTTCCACAAAGGTATCTTGGCTTTTAAATAAGCTGTAAAGTAAAACTTGGCATCTGAACACAAAGTGAGTAACAGCTTTTTTAAGAAACCCAACAGCTCAGCTGTGTGTCACAGACGGTCGTCTAGAAGTGAGCTCTAATGCAGCCGACTTGGACAAGAGCCACCCCCCATTAAATTGGCTGTGTCTGGATTAAGGTTCAGTGCCATTTAGGGATACATTTACATACACCTCTCCCCGCTGGTACTATGGCAGGAATTTCAAGTTTCTTTCCACCCAAGTGCTGGTTTCAGAATTAGGGGGAAAAAGTTTGGAAGGTGCAAACACATAATTGGAAAACTTTTTTCCCCCCTGCTTAAAGGGCTAATTGATTTCACAGGTGTTTAATTATCATTTGCTGTGAGATAATACCTTGTAGTGCCATAAAAAATGGATTTAATTTTCAAGTGCTTGCAGAACCATTGCCAAAGCCAAGCTAGAGCTAAAGCAAGATAATTATTCTATAAATCAAACACACTGCCTCCTTTTTTTGAAATTTTTAATACTCGGCTATAATGATATCTGACGACCTTGAAACCAACATAAAAAGGATTTTCATGCCAAGTGCCGAGAGGCAGCCATCAGAGTATTTCATTCAGTCTGGTTCATTAACATTGAATCAAGCAGCCATAGTACCCTTGATGTAGGCAACCAGAACAGGCTAAGGTGTACGTGGAGTGCTAATAAAGGTAGAAATGCAAGTGATCGTGGCTCTTTGGAGGATAGGAGAGCCACTGGTGGCTATGCAGCCAAGCTGCAATGGCCCAACACAAAACCAAACAAAGTTGGACAGTGGATTTCCAAAAGGAGAAGGGAATACACCGCACCATTTCATAGTTATACAATCGTCATAAATTAGTGCTGTTTTCCCCATGTTGGGTAACAACTCTTTGGACAATGACTTAGACTTGACTACACTATACACATGACAGATGATGCCAGGAGGCCAGGAGTCACGAGTGAAGGTTTATTCCACATGACTTGTTGCCCTGATGGAAAATAGAGGTGTGGGTGCATTTGAGGCTGACTATGTTCTGCAATTCTTGGCTGGCTTTTGCTATGCTGGGAGCCAGGATGGTTTAGTGGTTTGGGAGTCGGACTTAGACCTGGAAGATCCAGGTTCAAATCCCCGCTCAGCCATGAAGCTTCCTGAGTGACCTTGGGCCAGTCACTATCTCTTAGCCCCACCTACCTCACAGGGTTGTTGTGAGGACAAAAGGAGGGGAGGAAATATGTACACCACTCTGAGCTCCTTGGAGGAAGAGTGGTATAAAAATGTGAAAGAAAGAAAAATAAATAAATAAATAAATAAATGTACCGGTCATGGTGTTTCTAGGTAG
The DNA here is from genome assembly GCA_026170595.1 of Plestiodon gilberti rubricaudatus. Lineage (NCBI taxonomy): Eukaryota > Metazoa > Chordata > Lepidosauria > Squamata > Scincidae > Plestiodon > Plestiodon gilberti. Next base: position 15,711,012 of record JANXHW010000004.1, on the reverse strand, counting down.
GACTTTGATGCATTCACGGTATAAGCAAAAAAAACCACCCAGGAGCATGTTGGTATGGAAGGAGCCACATCTCACCCCAAGTGTCACAATGAGTTTCATGTTACCTCAACAGCCCAGTACATTGACTCCGCTAACACACAGATAACTTGAGAGAAAGGGCCCAAATCAGTAAGCGCCACTGAAACAGGTGTGACTTACGGCTAGTGATTGTGTCACCTTAGGGACATGGTTGTCATTTTGGCATGGCTATTTTGCTAGAGAATGAAACCAGGAGAAGTGGGGGGAGGGGCCGGTGTACTGAAAATAAATCACGTCAACATTCCAACACAGTCCCCACATTTTTCTAAAGTAGGGCAGAATCGCAAGCAGTCACATGGAAGTGGCAAACATGCTGCTAAGATAACCGAAACAACTGGCCCTAAATTACATTTTGTGTGTGTGTATGGAGTCAATCTTGATGTAGGAAAAAGTGTGTTCAGTACAAGACGAGTGCATCTCTTGTGTCTCCAGTGAACTGGGTAGTGCTGTCCCCTTCTTCTGAAAACCTGCTTCCAAGGAGAAAGAGAGAAGACAGCATAGCTCCTACACCAAGGCTACAATGTCATTGCGCAGATGGGCACTAACTAAGGTACTTTAAATCACATTTACTGCCTCTAATAGCTGCTTAGTTGCTTACCATGCAGTGCTATGCCACACATAAAAATACTCCGATATAGAAGCCATTAAAGTCAAACGCAGTTCTATTTAGTGAAATATGTTTTAATGATTTCATAGGACAGAGGCATCTTCACTAAATATACAAGCCCTATTTAGTATAAATCTACCTAGCAAGTCTTCAGCAGACATGTCACCGGTCTGCTAAATGCATCTACGTTTCTTTCCAAGGGGAGAGGTCATAGGACCTAAAACCATTATTCTTTTTATAGGTATTGAAGAGGGATCTCTTGCTTATGATACACTGCTTTGCTTATGACACTGCTGATTGCATCCTTTAAAGCTTGCGTCCTAAATTAGTCAGTCGAGACTGAGCACCATTGAAATCAATGAGACAAACTAGTTGCGAGTAACGTTACAACTCAATGTTTTCAGTCAGATTCAGCTACAAGGCTGCAGGATATCAGAACCACCAAAGTTAAGCACATGAACTAACTACTACTGGAAAAAGATACTCGTCATCCATCTCACTGCCCTTGTCACATGACACTACACGTGTCACATGAACATATTTGAAAGGATCATCTGAACATGCATTTGGGAAAAACGAATACATTAAGGAGGAGGGAGGTTCAGCTCCCATCCTGCCATGTACTGAGCAGGCTGGAATGTAAACCCCTGCATCTTTCCTTTCATCTCTGAAGAAAGAGTGGGTGAAATGAATTGCTTAGCCTCCAAGTCTGCTCCCTCTCTCTGGCAAGATAGGAACTAAATAGAACTCTAGTTTAGACTCAACCGGAACTACTTTTAGAATTACAGAATGGCTCAAAAGGCCACCTAAGTTCAGGAAGAGGACAGGTGGACTGCCCAAGCTACTTACAGGGCAAATAAGTTCCAAACACTCAGGCAAGTGAGCCAAGCCAAACACTAACCAGGAAGGAATAAGAGCCTGTCTTCCCAATCGCTAGCTAAGAAAAAAAAAATCCTTCTGAATCACAAATACAGAAACCAGATATGGGAAAATATCCCATATCTTTTTTTGACGCTGGATAGCTTTCCCAGCCACCATGGGTCTTTTATTGGTCACACTGCTGGTACAAATGGGAGTTTGATTTGGACGTGTGGGAAACCACTTCACAAATTTGGAAGGGAGAGGAGGGTGTTGTACAACAGCCCAATTCTGACAGCAGCAAAGACTAACCTTCAAGACCATGTCCAGAGGGCAACAAAATACCCATATTAATTGCAGATAACCATATCTCAATCCAGAAATTTTGTACTATTCAATCATATAGGGCTGCAAGATGGTGAACTATGGTTTTTTTCCTCCCCTGCCACCGACTTCCTTCAGCACCTCATGGGATTGAACCAGGTCCCTTTTAGCATTTGTTTTGTGCTGGGCAGTGAGAGCTAAAATGTGCTAAGTCCATTTGTGAGCTAATACATTATTTACACAAGTTATTCAGGCACAGCAGCCAGGATATGAAACATTTATCAACAAAGGGTCCAGTCTGTCATTTAAAAATAATTATGTTTCTTTGGAGAAACCAACGAATTTTGTTGGCTTAGAATTATTTATTACAACTGCGCAGGCACAAAGGGCCACTCTCCTTTAGAAGAAGACCTGCCATCCCCAGTAAGTTTGGAACAGGAAAGATGGCTTTCCTCAAGTTGTCTGTAAGTGGTTTGCAAGCATTCTAACAAGGAGATCTCCTGGATAATCATCTGGCCAGATAGGCAGCATATACAAATTTCTTAGGAAGAATTCCCCTACATACTTGCAATTATACAATTTAGCCAATAGGTGGCGCGCCATCACATCACCATTCTACCCAACAAGTCAGTCCTTTGATGCCACTTTTTCCTTCAGAGTTGCTATGGGTTACTTTTTCCTTGGGTCTGCTGTTGGATAACTCATAGAACAGACCTAGAGTCAGCTGTAGAAGAATCTTACAACTCTTCCATCTGTTGGGTTTGCCCTTCACACATCTGAAGAACACTGCTAAACAGCAAGCTAGAACATAGCTATCTTCACAATCCTTATGGAGAAATGGAAACATGTCTCCTTAATTAATTAACCTGCACAACCACCATCCACCAAAATCAAGCTATTATTGTTGAACAATGAAGACTGAAGGAGGTCCAAAGCTATCCATTAAGCAAATGGCTGAGATGGAAGTTGAATTCACACATTCCAGGGCCCAAGTCTCACAGCTTTATTCACCTTATATTATGCAAGCTGATAAGGTGTAAACAGGGTTTCACCAAGGATACGTCTTACTTTGAAAAGCATTTAGAAGAGATTTGCTTGACTTCCAAAAAATGTGTTTCTTAGTCATGAATCATGATAGCTCAAAGCAAACTAGTCTTGAGAGGCATATCGCCTCTGAACAGAGAAGTAGTAGCATATCGCCATCATGACTGGCAGTCATGGATCCGACTTGTCCATGAATGCATCTAATCCCCTCCTTTCATCTGTCCTCAACCTCCCTCCCAATTGGTTTCACTGGATGAACATAGGTTCTCGTGTTTTTGGAGGGGCAGAAAAATGCATCTCTGACCAGTTCTCCACACTATGAAGAACTTTATGAATCTCTATCATGTCCTTCCTTTTTTCTAAACTAGAAAATGAAGCAACCCGTTGTCTCGAGGAAGTTGGCAGAAGTCTGTGAGGAAAATTAAGCCTAGGGTAATTTGCAGGGTACCTGTCAGGCGAGTGGCCCCTTTAGCTCTAAACTTCACTGGCAATTCCATCACGTCCTGAACCACTGTTTCCATCTTTCCTGGTGTCTATTCTTTCCTCAGTACAACAGCAGCAGAACACGTCAGGAGCGTTCCTCTCTACAAACATTCTGGGGAACGTGATAATTACTTTGCCCCAAAAGAAAAACAGGACTCTACCAATGTGAATTCTGAGAAATTCAAAGCAAAGCTTCTAAAAGTGGCACACAAATTGCCCTGCCTGATCCAGGACACTTCCAAGGACTGTCCATTTCTGTTCTATAACCCTGTCAGAACCCTCAGGAAGTGGTGTTTGAATGAGGCATTTTGCACAAGCCGTGCAAGGATGTTAGCAGCAATGAGTGTCATCCCTTTCTCTGGGAGCTCTCTGGCTCACAACCTTTACTTCTTCAGAGGAGGGGAGACAACATTTTGTTTAAATGTACCAACGTTTTCCGCATGGTTCCTGAACCACTGTGCATGAGTAGAAATGCCATTGAGCACATCAGTCCCTTGCACTCCCTCCCTGCGTCCTCCACCAATAATTCATTCCAGACGTTAGTTTCTCAGCATGACAGCCTTGTGCCCTTTTCAACCAAATGTAAGTATTTAACTTAGGCTGCAATCCTACACACACTTTTCTGGGAGGGGAAGTCTCATTGAACACAATGGGACTTACTTCTGAGTAAGGACTGTGCATAGGACTGTGCTGTAGATGGGTCACGTTTCAGTGGCTATTGGTAAAAACAAGCAGCAAACACACACACACACACCCCACACACACACCCATAAAATTGTGGGAGAAGTTTCCAAAAAAAACCAAACTTCAGAGATAAGGGGATACATAAGCCAGATGTCAACTCTGGAACCTGTTTTTAGTCCTGGAAAATGTGAAGTATAATAATAATTCTCCCTGGTTTCTTGTGTAAAAACTCCCTTCTAGTCTTTGTTATTTATTTACATCTTGCACAATTAATGTAGGGAATTTGCTACCAGAAGATGTGGACGTATCCAGTGGACCAGATGGCTTTGAAAACAATGCTGGACGAACTGGACTGTTGGGTCTGATCCAGCAGACCCCCCCTCTTCTGCTCCCCTATATAATGTTCCACAGAATTTATCTGTCCATCATCTCGTAGTATCTGCTTGACCAAAACGGGTGGGAGACATAGTGTTGTAAAGCCCATAGGGAAGAGATGCCAACGGGATAGTTTTGATCCTGCTGTGACTTATCACCTCAAAAACAGATCAACAAACCTACCTCCCCACACTCGCCTGAGCACTCTAGGGACTTTGTGTCATCAATCATCACCAATCAATACAATCCATCACACAGAGGGATAATGTAGTGTAGTGGCCAAGGCAGGGCTGAGCTACAAAGCAGGATGCTCTGTTTCATCTCAACCATTAACTCACAAGGCTGGCTTTGGTAAGCCACTCTCAACTTTAGAACCTCCATCGACACAGTAATACTGACGTCCCTGAGACAGCTGTTGTAAGGACTACAAGGAAATATGTATGTGAAAAGTTCTGAATATGCCAAACCATTATAAGACTGCTAATGATTTACTATTATAATCATCCCACAGCTCACACAGATGGATTACAGTACTAGGATTCCAACTGCAGGAGAAGAAAGCAGCGTACAACCTGCAGGTTGACATAGGAAAGGTTCTTGAACCACCAATCTGCAGGTTAGTCGCCACATGGTGGCAGTGTAGGCCATGGGAGAAAAGCAGGCCACATGAGGCCTGTGGTCTATGCTGCCTACTGTGACCTGGAGAATGCATTAATGGGAGGCAAAGAATCAGGCTTTCAGAGAATTCTTAACGGTTTTGCAAAGAGGAGACAGAAGGGGGACAGAAAGAACAGCACCAAGGTCAGGCATAGGCAATGAACCACTAGCCACAGAAAGGTGGAAGCCCTGCTCAGACTCCTTCACCAAACACTCCAGAGAGGAACTGGTTCATCCTCAACGCGTCGCCCCATAGCTAGATACAACAGAAACTGGAAACTGACTGGACAGCCAGGATGGTGTAGTGGTTTGGGAGTCGGACTTAGACCTGGAAGATCCAGGTTCAAATCCCTGCTCAGCCACGAAGCTTCCTGGGTGACCTTGGGCCAGTCACTATCTCTCAGCCCCACCTACCTCACAGGGTTGTTGTGAGGACAAAAAGGAGGGGAGGAAATATGTACACCACTCTGAGCTCCTTGGAGGAAGGGCGGTATAAAAATGTGAAAAATAAAATAAAATATTGACCAAATCAGCTTATTTGTGCACAGGTGCAAAAGCCTACATGTGAACTTCATAGGGAAGCTGAAAGAAGGACATAGCTCAAGTCTTCATCTGTATAGCCAAAGCACAATGCTTCAAAAGAGTGGTGTGTGTGGGGGGGTAGGGAGATGCTAGCAGTTAACAAATGCAGAAAATTAACAGCATTCAGGAACATCTCATTCAAGTTTCACGTGTTCAAGAGAGGTCCTTTGCCTTCCCAAATTGTAATGAGATGAAGGATGGTGTGCAATATCCAGAGGGATGCCCCAAATCTTCAACTCCAAGCAAAACCTCTGAGTAATAACCATAAAGATTGTGCTCCCACGAATATTTTGGCACCTAGTTGGCCTACTCCTGTGTCTAGTCTCATTATTTCCCTATTTCTAGGGGACCAGGCACAAGAGTAAAGTTAATTTAACCAGGAGAAAGGCAATTAACTCTTACATTGCATTTAAATTGAAAATCATTTCTTTCTCACCTTTGAACACACTTTTTGTTCTTGAAATCTAGATCTCCCAATTCCTACACTGATATTAATCAAGTGATGTTTTTCTGAAGGTGTCAAGGTCGGTAATGAATACACAAATCCTTAGTTTCGGGCATTTCGATCTCTAACAGCTCACATGCTGACTAAAGAAGTAAGAGAAAACATACACAAGTACCCCTCAACCACCTACTATGGAAGATGTTATCTGATTAAAACCTACATGACAAAATAATCCTCAAATTTTTAATGAACCCAATGAATTAATGGTTTAAAATAAGGTATTGCAAGACATTTGGTAATTTAAAGGTACAGGTAACAGTGTCCCATAATGGCAAGGCTTGTTGGTACAGATCTAAACTCTGCCTTACATCTTAGTCAGCCTTGGTTTTGCTCTTAGCAACAGAGTCTTGCAAACAAAGACATCCATGAACATACAGTGGGCCCACCGTATCCGTAGGACTCCGGTTAAGAACATAAGAAGAGCCCTGCTGGATCAGGCCAAAAGCCCATCTAGTCCAGCTTCCTGTGTCACACAGTGGCCCCACCAGATGCCTCAGGGAGCACACAAGACAACAAGATACCTGTGTCCAGTCGCCACTCCCCCACACTGGGCACAGAGAAAACCCACTTCCAAAACCAGGAGGTTGCTTATGGCTTGTAACCTGTGATGGTCTTTTCCTCCATGAATCTGTCCAAACCCCTTTTAAAGGCATCTAGGCCAGATGCCATCACCACATCCTGTGGTTCTGGGACACCGTGCAAATAGTGAAATCTGCAGATGCTCAAGCCTGCTCATAAAATGGCACAAAATTGCCTAAACTTGCAAATGGTGGAGCGTGAGGCGAACGAGGCAAGTGCTGTAGAGAGCTCTCTCTCTGCACAAGGTGAGAGCTGCAGAGAGAGCTGTGAAATGTGGAAATAGCAGGACATGTGGATTCCCCAAATACATTTTCGATATCTGCGGTTGGTCAAATCCATGGGTGTGGAGCCTGCGGATATGCCAGTTCCACTGTACACTTGGCTGTGCCACTGATGCCCCCTGTATAAGCCATTCATTACTGGAAGATCACCTGAAGCACATTGTCAGGATCACAAAGTATTTAAAAGAGGGCTTTATGTGGCCTGCAGTTTACATGCAGATTCCATGGCATGTGCAGAATCTCTCTCTCTCTCTCTCTGAGTCCTAAGACTCTTCGGCAATCTTTTCATAAAAGTTAACATAATACTGTATAAACTAGTCCTGGTTGTTGAGATGATTCATTTTGCAGTAAGATGGCAAAGAAGGTTGAAAGATAAGAAACAAGGACGTAACAAAAACAGAACATTCAATTCCTATTTTTTTCCTTTTAAACATCATGATTTCTAAGTCCAGCTAGAGAGATGCCTATGTGGGGCCTCATATTTTGTTTCAAAGGGAGAACTGAAATATGGCGTGTCTGACAGTCTGAGAGTGTTCAAAGAAGAATGAAAATAAGTTCAGTCAGCTCTGCAGGTACTTCGAAGTACTGCAGCTTCTAGTGAGCACAGGTTGCAAGTGAAATACTGAAACTTTAAAAAAATTAGTCTTAGAGGGCAACAATTTCAGAAAAAGGATTTGGTAGAATAAGCATGAACCTGTCCACAAATTGCCCTTTGCCATCACGTTACTTTCAGAAAAATGGCACGGAAACCTATGATACATGTGGAACGAAAGATGCAGATTAGCTATCGTCCTCCAACGTATTTCCAGTGTCTCAGTAGTCAACTAGAGACCTCTCCCAATTTGAAACAGTGCAATAAACACTGACTGTTCTTTCACTGGAGGAGAAGATCCTATTAGTAGTTAAGGTAAAGGTGACCCCTGACAATTAAGTCCAGTCGTGTCCGACTCTAGGGTGTAGTGCTCATCCCCATTTCAAAGCCAAAGAGCCAGCGTTGTCCGAAGACGCCTCCGTGGTCATGTGGCCGGCATGACTCTCCTTGCTGCAGCGCGTAGCATGCGGCTGGAACACGGAGCGCTGTTTACCTTCCCGCAAGCGGTACCTATTTATCTACTCGCATTAACATGCTTTGGAACTGCTAGGTTGGCAGAAGCTGGCCAAGCAACGAGAGCTCACCCCATTGCGGATTCGAACTGCCGACCTTTCGATTGACAGCTCATGGTTCAGCAGTTTAACCCACTGCACCACCCGCTGGCTTTATTAGTAGTTAAACGGGCCTAAAAAAAATTCACACTTCTAGTATATGATTAGCATGCATGGATTATTCAACAAGTGCTTTCAGCCCTAATACATACATCAATTTAAATCAGACCCTCCTGTATGTTATGTTCTCCTCCCTGCTTTCCACATAGTCAAGATGATGATACTGGGCTGCCTCAATCTCAAAAATGCCAATGAAAAGTTTAACAGTGCAATTTCTGGATTTACGTTTGGTGTTCCAAAGAACAGAAGCTTGTTCTGTAAGCACTTTCTACTAGAGGAGACGTTCTGTTCTAAACCTTTGTTTGGCTTATTTCCCTATCAATTGCTTAATGTCTACTGAATACTGAAATCCAGTCATCACCCTCCCTCCTAAAATCTGGAAGCGCTGAGTTACAATCTATCCCATATTGTCTCCTGAAGACGGAGGGAGGACATACACAGTCAGTCTGAAAATGTGCTCCAACTCCATTCAGTGGTGCTACATACCGTAGGTCAGGCAGAAACACAAAAAGCTACAGTAATGCCAATTTTGAGATTTTTATCTTTTAAAGCTTGTACACCCTCCGCACGAGACTGTTTTTTCCACAAAACTAAGCCATAAACTCTGCAAGAAAGCCTCTCTCCCCCCCACCGCAATTATCAGAGTGCCTTGCGCACACATCTGTTCCTTTCCTGTCCCTGAGAGATGTCTGAAATCTAATTAACCAATTAATTTGCAAATATATACTAATTTATTCAAGGCAGATTTTCTTAGTGCTAAACTATCCAACACCAAGCCATATGCAGTATGAGGGAACAAGACTTCATTAAAATACCAAAGGGTTACTCAAATGGAATAAAAATGTATATTTGTACTACCAGTCAGCACAGACATTTTCACACTAAGGATAGGGAATCATTTGTCTTTGCCTCTTGTTAATTTGTTTTCACATGTTTAGTGTAATCCAGGGGTTAATCCATTTGATACCAAACCACTACCAAAACGTGTGTGAGAGCATGAATATGGAAAGAACTGTGCCCCCAGTTTAGTGCTAGGAACTTTTTTTTAATGTAATACTGTATATTGCAGAACAAAATAGACCAGGTTTTAGACTTAATGTGAGTTACCTGGTGAACATGCATAAACATCGGAAATTGGACGTTGGAGAATGTTCACTAATGGGCAGAACCAACAGGAGATATTGTACATAGTCCAGTTGATATGGATAGTCACCAACTGATGTCCAATAAAACAATTTCCTACAATTGCCTGAACAACGTTTCTCCCCCACTTAACGTTTCTCCCCACTTTCATCCGCACAACACCCCTGTGATGTAGATTAGACTGATAGTGATTAGCCCAAGGTTACCCAGTAAGCTTCATGGTTGAGCAGAAATTTGAACCTGTGTCTTCCTGTCTAACCACTAGACTAAACACAATCCCTGGCATCTCAAGGTAGGGTTGGGGAAGAGCCCTATCTGAAGTCTTGGAAAGCTGCTACCAGTCAGCGTAGAAAATACTGAGATTGATGGATCAATGACCTGACTCAATACTCTTAAAAAGACCCAGAAGCAGTTTACAACAATAGCAAAAATATCAAAACAGCATTATAAAACACGGGGAGTATGGGAAGAAATTGATGAGCTGTTCTCAGGTGCTATGCTGAAACACTGGTCTCCAAACATACATTGACCGGCCAACGTGCACATTATCCATTTGCTTGCATTGTTCATTTGCATGTATTTTCAAACATAATTTGGAAAGTACTGGAGGGCATCACCTGGAGAGTTGTTCCAGGTAAGATTAAAAAATTCCCCAATTCTCCCCACCACTGTATGAAAGTACCCGTGATTATTCAAGTTCTTCATAACATACATACTACACACTAGCTTGTGCTTGCAACACTTTCCCTTCCAAAAGAATAAAAATAGCGAGACAGAGCTATCATTCATCCTTCGACAACGGGTAGGAATTAGCATCTATATATCTGCACAGCGCCGGTATCTCTAACAAAGCGACACGTTTCTCCCTGCCTCAGCAGGTAACGTTCTTTAAGAGGAAAGCAGAGTTGTAATCTACAAGGCTCGGGCAGAATGGTTTAAAACAACAACTACTACTAAAAGAGAATGGGGAGAAATTGATGAACTGTTCTTAATTGCAATGTTGAAACATTTTATCCAGCTCTGCGGCGGTCTGGGGGCAAAATACAACAGCTGGGTACAATTCTGGCAGCCATTAGAGAGATTATGTAATTTACAGTACAAGGGCTCTAGCCACAAGCATGCTTCCACTCTTTGAAACAACACGATACGGTCTTTTAACAGAAGTAAATAAAATGCCATAATCGCTAAATGCTCCATTACTGTATTATGCAGCATCGGAACATGCACAAATGTGTTGCCTGAAAGTGTCGGCTAGAGAATTATTTTTGACTGAACACATATATTAGCAATTTGCAACAGGTGGATACATCCAACCCCTCAAGGATTGCCATTGTACTATTGCTTTTCATGAGGTACACTGGGGGAATTGCCACCTGCCCTCACTATCTTAGAGGCTTCTGTCCCACCTTAACCAGAATGAAAGTAAATCTCCATGCTTTAATGCAGGGGTGGCCAACCTTTCAACACGAATGCTCCTGGCCCTTTAATGGGTATATAGGTGAGGGCATTTCAGCAGGTGCAGCTGCTTTAACAGCACCACCAGCAATTGCAGCTGCCAAGATTCTGCCTTCTACACAACTCTTAAGAATGCCGAGTCCCTAATGGTGGAAAGTTGGCCAACCCTGCTTTAATGCTTGCAGAGAAAAGGATGAAAATGTGGGGTGAATCTGCAGAAATTTCAGGAACTGCTTTCTGTCCCCCTCCTTTTCATCTATGGTGTTTCTCACATATGTGGTCGTACAGTGTAATTATGTGTAATATGTGGCCGTGCATTCAAAAACAGAACAATTGCCTTGTTTCAAGTCGTGCCTTGAACCACTGAGGTAACAAACCTATGCCCATGCTATATTATTTCAATCCACAGGCGACGCTCACGTGACTGAACGTTTCCACCACAGAGAAGGGTTTCCTCTCTAGTCTTCTCCCCGAAATGCTAGTTTTCTATGTGTAGGAATGATTGTTCTTATGTTTGTTTTTTGAGGTAGTGTTAGTTTACATATAGCCCATTTGCTTATAAAAGTTGTATTGTCCAATGATAATCACAAACACCCTACAAAATACAATCAAACTATCAAGTCCTGAAGACGGCTGATAAGGTGCGAGGAAAGGCCCCAGAAGTCACTGCTGTGGGTTGCATGATAATCATTACACCAAGAAGAAAGAAAACCCCAGTGGGCCAAGGGCATAAAAACAGCCCACACCTGAAGAGCAGAGGGTAACTTTGGTAGGATTGTGGAAATCAAAGGCAGGAGGATGTAATATGGACTCTACCACTTGCTTCTTAGCTAAAAGACAAAAGGAACATACACATCTTTGTGATGTGAACCTCTAATTTTAGAGTCACTTCTACAACACTGCACCAAGTACCGGTATATATCACTGGAGACATGGCTGACCATATCACAAGGTCCATTTCAGTGGCCAAGGTGAAACAACAATCACTTGGTAAGCCAGTCTTCATAGAAAGTGCAGAACTTTTCTTGCTTTCCAGTCCCATTCCCAACATTTGTGATTGTGACATCTACACTGAGGTATTCCAGAGGGATTGTAACCAAGGATGAAGCCAGACGTACATTCTACAGAGTGGTGGACATGGCTGGAACGCACAATCGCTGCATTCGAAGACTGTCTTCAGGATAGAGTGTGTATTCAAACCAGTCTCACTCTTAGAATATGTCTTCACCCAAATATAGTTATAGCACAATTTAGCACTCACCAATGTGAGGTAATACACATTGAAAAAGATAAATTTCCACAGTTCCCAGACCCCGTTAGGTTCTAAATGGGCTGGAACCTATCAGGATTAAGATATGGTATCATTAAAACCAGCTCAAAGAAAAAAAACCTTTCCTTATACGTACAATTATGGACAAAGCGATTAGACAAAACGCTAAAACGGACTGTAAACAGGGCCAACAAATTCAAAGTGAAAATAATATTTTTGAAATATACCAAAACAGAAAACATTCTCTTGTCTAAGTCACCTAGAATAAATAAAACATGCAGGTAAAAGTTTATATACTGTTCCTTTTGTTATTGTTAGATGCATTTATTAATATTATTGCTGCTGCATTTTATTTTTTTTGGTATATCTATTTTTATGATGTTGTATGCTAAGCTTTTGCCTTTTACCTTTTTACCTCTGTATTTTAATGAACACTGTAAGCTGGCTTTGGGTGTCCCGTTATTGGAGGAAGGGCAGAGTATACCTTTTTAAAATAAAGAAATACGTTGAGAAACTGTTGAAGCTATAGAATGCCTACCATATGGAGTTACCCAAGTAATCCACAGAATTTTTTTTAGGAAAAGCACACTACCTTCTTCCTGGGGGACTGAACCATTTCAGACTGCAAAAAGGTGTGTGCATTGGGACATTGCACACTTTGAATGCTCCCCCATATAAAAAGCCTCTCTACAGGAGAAAACTAGCTCCCCCATATAAAAAGCCTCTCTACAGGAGAAAACTAGCTCATCAGGAAAATAGACTTTAAGTCTTCTCCTTGAACTGCTAGTTTTCCAAATCACAGCATGTTTTTGATGTTGAAAACACTCAAACATGCAATCTCCCTCCTATGGCCTGAAGCATAGAGTTCTGTGAGAAATACACCACATTTTTTTTTGTATGTTTGAATCAGTTTGAGTTTCAGTGATCTGGTGCACTTTTTCCATTGCACCTGATCTACACAATGGACACAAGTGCCATGCCAGTTGGTGGGTTCCATCACTTACTGGTGAAAAATGGCTGCAGGATCCGATGCATAAATTCTAGAATTCATTGGCACAAGATGGGATGATGCCACTAGCTTAGATGGCTTTTAAAAGGCTTGGACAAATTTATGAAGGGGAGGTCTGATAACAATTATTAGCCACAATACCTAAAGACATTTAGGGGCAGTACAGCTTTAAATACCAGTTGTTGTGAGAAAAGAGGAGGGGGCCATCACCTTCATGGCCTGCTTGGGAGTGAGAGGTACCCAACGGTCTCTGGTGGACCCCGAAAGCTGTACTAGGTAGACTGCTGTCTAATACAAATGTTTAAGAATGGCTTGCTGTGAGAGAGAAAAATTGTTCTTTTATCCCACTGAGACCTCCAATGTGATACTAGTGAGTTACACAAATGCTTGTGAAATTGCGTGTTAGTATCACTTCCTGTGCACTAGAGACTTACTTGCATGGCTGGAATCCTGAACCATCTTATACAATGATGTTACTACCGACTATTGTAATCAGAGCTTGCTGCTTCGAGGATTAATTTCAACATTGTCTTTTATGCTAACTGGAAGGGCCAGATCCCCACTTGCTGGGTGGTTAAGGAAGCTTATTGTTCCACTGCAATCCTTCCCCCACCCCCTTCTCCACAGGAAAGTTAACTTGTTCAGGAAGTCACTCTGATTTGCTTACTTGCCTATGCGTCGCAATTTTAAATTAATGTGACATGCCAGACAGCATCATATTGATTTAGGTATTAATAAGCCGCCGACTGTATCTACCATTGATTGTAAATAAAACTAGCGTTTTGCTGAGATCTTCAAACTTTCAAAAAGGCTTCTGATCAAAATGGGTTCCTGCAATCGTGACAGCTTAGCTATTAAAAAAAATACATTCCTCTCCATCTGCCTCAATGTCAAGCACAGTAAATTGCCTTTGACATACATATGGGATGGAATTCTTCCTTCTTTATGTCTGTAAAATGATGATGGCTTTTATCCTGAGAAAGAACGGATGGCAGATGTGTGGGATAGGTGTACGCTGGTATAAGGGGTCTCTGGAACTGAAAGACCAGAGGTCTTAAAGGGGATCCTTCCTTCTTTATGAGGACACATCAAGAGAAAACTTTTGAATGGGGGTCGGATGAGCATACAAGGATTGGTATCTTTTTTGACTTTACCAATCACTTGCTTGGCTAGTACTACATATGGGTACAACAGATTAGGACATGAAATTGAGGTCAGCATAAGAGAGTTATGTTTCCATTTGTCTCTCTTCTGATTTAGTGCTGAAAACCAAAACCACGAACATGGGGAATTACCATTCAAATGGAACCTCCCAATTTACCCGATACAACCAGCCATGTGGGTATACAGTAGAGTGCGCAGCCAACTCAGTCACTCAAGTATTTAATGTGAGTATTGATGGAACCACCGTTCCACTTACAGTAAGGTTTACTGATGCTGTGGGGAGGGTTGCAGGAAACAGGACTCTTCGCTCTGCACAAGAAGGCCCCAGGTTCAATCCCTGGCATCACCAGTTAAAGACTCTCAGATAACAAGGCTGAGAAAGTCTTCTGCTTGAAACATGGAAGAGCTGCTGCTAATTCAAGGAGACCGTACTGGGCTAGATGGACCAATAGTCTCACTCAATATAAAGACAGCTTCATACATTCACTTTCATATGAACGCTACACTTGAACACGTGCCTTAGACAAAGCTACATTTTCCCTCTTCCACTTGGAACCACTTTTGGCAACAGCTTTGTCAAGGCACATTTGAGGCACACTACTATAAAGTAGCAATAAATGCTACCAGAAGCTCCAGAGTTTTATAGTCTCTGTCTACAAGGTAATATCGGTTTGCCCTCCTACATGTGCCGGTCACTCAATTTATTTCAGGTAGCCATTTATCTTAGGAACATATTCAATCTCAAGTTCTCATCCGAACAAGTCCCACCACTCCACTTGCCAAGAAGTTCCAGGATTTAATTTCCTCCTTTACTCCTAAAAGCTATGCCTTATTGCAAGGTTGGCTCTTTTCAACTTTAGTTTCCACTCCCTTGTTATCCCTGTTTTTGATGACTGAAAGAGCAAACCTTGAAATCACCCAGCGGCTATGCCACATACCTAGCAACTCCGTGTAGCAATCAAGTTTCCACTTACAACTTCTTTTTGATAAACCAAAGAGATTGAGGTCAGCAAATGTCCCATCAAGTCACTTGCTTTTCATCCCTTAAGTTCATTTCTTTATCCACCTTAAGATGCTACAGAACTTGGTTACAAAGTCTTGTTTTAACACACATCCACACACAACCCCAGCAAGTTTGGAAAAGAAAGCTTTGGAAATGCTACCATTTCAGAAGATTTGCTATCTGTATTTTAAACTACACAGCTTTGATTTAAAGAAACAAAGCAGTCATACAGATCACCACATGATTCAGTTCAGGCCTTCGTAGCCATGTGTTAAGAAAGAAACTCAAGTGTTCAAATGCTCAGGCAACCATGTACCTGGAATTTGTCCAGACCTGTGCTATGATTTCCTATTCTCAAAGTTTTGTCCAGATGAGCAACATTTTTGTGTGTGTACAAACCGATACAAAAAAGGAGCTGATGCAGTATGGATTTGTCGTTCTTTCAGTCTACGTGCCTATACCTTCATGAAGAGGCACAGGTCCTCCTATGCACATTAGAGTTTTTGGATATAGCCCTTCTTCCTCGTAATTGTCCTGCCCACCTTCCATATTTGAGTCTTAAATTATAAATTTTGTGCAATTCTTTAGTTCACTGTGGCAACAAGCAAGATAAAAGGGATGAGTTAATATACAATTCCTGAGAATAGCTAAGAAAGAGTTACAACCCTGTTAGAACCAACAGTGTGAACATCAAATAATGTTTTCATGTTCCATATATTAATATGTTTACAGGCCCTAGAACATGTACTGTACTGTGTTAACATATGCGTATAATTCATATGAAGACATGAGGTTCTTCTCATGCAAATATAGTATATTTCTTAACCTCTTGGTTCTGCAATTGTATACCTCAGTTTCTAATTTAACAGCTGTTTCCAGAAATATCATAATTTAATTACCATTCCCTTCCCACTTTTACTCCTCTGAATCTTCTCCTTTCTGCCAGGAAGATAATAACTAATTGTAAAAATCAGTGGCCAAGCTGAAGAGAAGACCAGGCTTTTCCTGGCCAACCAGCTAATGGTGAATTATCTGGGGATGGGATAAGAAGCTGGACATTAGTCAGAGGAGAGACAGCATTGGTTCCTTAAAGCTACAACCTTAAGGCTGATTCACACTAGCCCTTTCCGTGCGCGTTTTGGCTTAACGTTTGGTCTTTTTGTGCGTTTTTCATGCTTGCATCAGACGCAGCATGAGCTTACGCCGCAGCCAGGAGAGATGGTTTCGGTTTATCTTTTTGCTGCGCTCGCGTTTAAGCTAGCGTTTATGCTCCCGGTGCTAGGCAGCTCACCAATCAGAGAAGCGCATTTCTCTTCACCCAATCACAGCTGCGCTTTCTTCAAGAAGGCGGGCAAACGTTCAGAGAACTGCTAGACGCACGTACAGACGCTAGAGTAGAGCAAACGTGCACGGAAGGGCTAGTGTGAATCAGCCTTTAGGAACAGGGAAGGAGTTAGAAAGGCAAAGTCTGAGCTTTATAGACGTGCTGTTCGCACTATTGCAAAACCACAGCTAAGTCGAGTGAGAAAAAATAATTAGGTCCCAAATCTGCATTAAAACATTTTTGCAAGACTTCATTCTTAGTGTGGAAAACAGCTCCCACAAGGTCTATTTTTAGTCTCTTTATTTTAAAGAGATCAGAAAACCACCTTCATGTATAAATTTCTCAGTGGGAAGTTTTGCAGTAATGATACTTAGAAGGAGACTAATGGTGACAAAGCAGAAGGAATAAGCCAACGTAAGAACCAGATCAATGCCTGCCTCATTGAGAGATACATTCAGAGCTTTTGCCTCAACAGTCTGTTCACCTTTATTGCCTTCTGAATTATAACTGCTTGCCTAAACACAAAATAATAACGACAAACAACATTCTTGATAATTAGCTGTGTTTGCAGGGAAGTGTTGCGGGCTATCCATTTATTCAATCAATGC
Organism: Plestiodon gilberti rubricaudatus; assembly: GCA_026170595.1. Classification (NCBI taxonomy): domain Eukaryota; kingdom Metazoa; phylum Chordata; class Lepidosauria; order Squamata; family Scincidae; genus Plestiodon; species Plestiodon gilberti. The sequence goes on along the minus strand of JANXHW010000004.1, from coordinate 15,693,716 downwards.
TAAGCATGGGAGCCAACTCTTCTGGCTGTTCATACCTGTACATTCAGATTCTATCTACAATTTACTAAGGCAGGAGAGAGGAACAGAAGAAAAGTTTCCCACACAGAAAAGTTTCTGAACGAACAACCCCATTCTTGCCATGTAAAGGAAGCAGCTAAGCAGCACAGGTCCCAACATCAATCCCAGGAGAACAAGCTTCAACCCAAGGCCTAGTGTAGCTACAAAAGCTTCCATAGAATACAGAGCAACAAGGCAAGCATGCAGTTTGCACCTTATATCCAAAGGGGGACAGGGTGCCTACACCTTTAACTAGGCTTACTAGATCGCCAACCGGGACAGAGTGCTAGACCTTTAGGAGAAGGAATGTGGGCAGGTGTAGCTTGTTAAACCTTAGAGCCCAATCCTAGGCATGTCTACTCAGAAGCAAGCCCCATTGTGTTCAGTGGGGCTTGCTTCTTCTTAGACATGCCTAGGATTGTGCTCTAGGACTTAACAAGCTACACCTGCCCACATTCCTTCTCCTAAAGGTCTAGCACTCTGTCCCTGTTGGAGATCTGGTAAGCCTACCTTTAACCATTGTAAAAAGAGGGGATTTGGGCAGGTGCAGCTTGTTGCACCCTTCCATTATGAGCTGCACCTGCCCAAATTCCCTCTTTTTACAATGGTTAAAGGTGTAGGCACCCTGTCCCCCCTTGGATATGGTAAGCCTACATCCTGTGTGCCACTGATCAGACAAAGAGCCAGGAAGACTGTTGGAATTCTCTACTGCTGTACATATAGAAAGCTTTTAAAGCAGATGGACAAAAGCACCATCTTTTGATCTTTTCAGGTATAGGATGCTCATTTCGGAAGTATCAGCCTGTAAGCTTTTGAATTAAGAATTCTAGCTCCTATTTTTCTGCACAGGGTTCTCAAAAGCACAGTGGTTTTATCCTCCCTTTCTTCCCTATCCATCAATGATGTGGAAGCACAGAGGATATATAATAGCAAAACTGACCACAGAGGAGAATCATCTGTTGAGTAAGGCCTTAAAAAAACTCTTGCTTACCATAATCAAATGATTTCACATTCAAATGGATAATTAATTATAACTGACAACGCTACTGCCCAAGGCGTTTATACATATAGTTAAATGCCCTGACCAGTTTTTCTTCTTCTCCTCTCAGAAAGGTAGTGATGGAACTACAAAGGCAGGAAAACAGCACTGGCTCTGCTGAAACCCAACTCTGAGCAGCCTTGAGAAAGCTGAGGAGGGAGAACTAGCTAAGGAGTACAGCAAAATGACCCATGTCATGCGTATTGTCTTCTCTAGTGCCCAAATTGAGGGATATGTACAGGGCCCCCACGCTATCCGTGGATTCACTTATCTGCAGATAGTAGATGCCCCCCACGTGCGGAGGGCCCCTCAGAAAACCAGAGGGTTCACCCCATCTGTGTTTTTCACGTATCTGTGTGGGGGGCCCTGAAACGCATCCCTCGCAGATACGGGGGCCCTACTATATTATGAGTAGAGAACTAGATGGGCCTTTGGGCCTGATCCAGCAGGGCTCTTCTTATGTTAATACCATTAGGGAGGGGCTGTCAGCCATTCAAAGCAGATGATTTTCACATCTTAAACAATGGTGCCTCTTACAGAGACTGCCAACACTGAGAGCCAATATGACAGAGTGGTTAGAATGTTGAACTAAAAGCGCTATCCTATGCATATATACTCATAAGTAAGTCCCATTATGTTCCATGCGGCCTACTCACGATAAAATGTGCGCAGACTAAGACTGGGGAGACCCAGGTTCAAATCTTGCTCAGCCATTAAGCTTGAGCCTTGAGCAACCTTGAGACAGTCACACTCTTTCAGCTCACCTACTTCACAGGTTTGTTGAGAGGCTATAATAGAGAAAATTACGTATGCCGGTCTGATGATAAAAAATAATAATAAATGCCAATAGGGGGAGGGGAAAACAGACCTAGAAACTTTTTATTTTCTACCCAGAAAGAAAGTTAACCCCCAAACCATATAAAATGCAACCATTCAGAAGATGAAAATCCCTGACAATAAATCCTTCCTTGGGCACCGGCTCTTAGCACATTTTTCTGGCTAGCAAAGTTATTAATGGACACTCCGGGGGGGGGGGGAAGAAGAGAGAGAAAAAGATAGTGTAAGGTGCGCTGTAAAAGTTTGGATGGCCAACTAAGAGCATAAAGAAAAAGGGTTTAGCTTTCAATCTTGTTATAGCATGCACAGGATTTCTACAAGATTTAATGGTTGGGTCAACCAGAAAGAATTCCGTTCTCCAGCTCCGTATATCTTTGCAGTGTCAAAATCCAGCCTTGTATGGGGAACAGACAGGTAGGTGGCAGGATATTTATATCCACCACTGTAGTGTCCCTTCAAGCCAAGAACACTTGAAGATTGAAATTCGGAAGTTTCCAAAACAAATTATTCTAGGAAGAATCTTTCTTCTCTTGCTGTTTGTGTGCCTGAACACCCCCCCCCCCTTTGAAACAGCTCTTCAGTACCCAAGTGACTGCATTTACAACTCGGAGATTGTTCTAAGACTACTAATGCAGGTGTTACACTCGCCACAAATATTTTCAAAACGGTGCAAAATCAGCTGGATAATTGCCACATGGGTTCTCTTCCTAAACATTTTGATTTCATGCATGGTTTAGTATTTCCGTAGAATTTTAGCACAATGCTACGTGGAGAGCTTTCGTAACCCCCCCCCCCATCCATATTTAAGAATGTATCTGTTGCTAGTTTTAAGGATGGTGCCTCATCCGTTCTATTGCCTATGCCCTGAGTAAGGCTGCATTTGTTTTTCGGCTTCTAGCGCTAGGAGCTCTTGAGAGCCTTTTTTCCGCCTTGTAGTGCCGAGCGGTCACGGTTTTTTCCCCTCCTTCCAGCCCGTTCACCACGTAGAAGTTTTAACTCTGAGCTCCAAGCTAGAAAAAATGGCGGCCTCCTGCACCAATAGGAAGGCTGCTTGGCTGCAAAGGAGCTTGGGAGATGTAGTACGAGGGACGAGGAAAATAACGATGGCAGCCTCATGCACCAATAGGAAGGTGGGAGATGTAGTGGGAGGGACGAGGAGCAACAGCAGCCATTCTGATTGGTAATTTGCGTTCATTTTGGAAGCCCTTGTAGCAGCGATATCAAGCATGCTAAGAACGTCACTTCATGCTGTTTCCAAGTTGAAAAACAAGTGCAGCCTATGGTGATAGAGCATACAACGTCCTCACACCCTCAGCCTCTCTATTGGCAGCCACCTGGAAACATGGCATCTTGCCATTTCCCCAAGTCACAGGTAAAGCAGCAGAGGCTGCCAAACATCACTAACGGTGTTAAGTGGCAACAGTGCTATGCTTGCTGTAAGCACTACTCTCTTTCACTCTGTCACAGAAGCAGTTAATTCATATCAGAAATTTAAAAGGAAACCAAAGAGACTACAAATCCTAGATAGTCTCCAAAGGATCAGGAACTCTGTAAGCAGCACACAATGGTCACATGAGGGGAAAATACACCAGTACTTCACAAGGTACTTCATCGTACCATGGAGAACAACATTCAAGACAGTCGCCACAAAAAAACCCACACAAGTAACAGAATAAAATGCTTGGGAAGAATATATATGGCTGCCCAAGCAGTGGCACACATGATTTTAATCTAAACAAGGATATTGCCACAGAAGCAGCCCTGCAGGCAAAAACACAATGGATTCAAAACTACGATTCCTGAGGCAGAAGAGTAGCATGTGGGAAGCATCCCAAGCAATACCATACATGACATTATGGACCTAAACATCATGGCGCAAACATAACATCTAGAATAGCTCTTGGTCAGGGCAACATTCTGTGCTGTAAAAGAATATAGTGCCCTCATAGGCCTCTCTTCAACAACTTTTCGACTGTTCATGAATTGATGCAACAAATTAAAACACTATCAGGGGGTAACACCCGGGGGGGGGGGGGAGAGTTTTAGTCATTCAAGAGGCCTGTTTGTTTCTTAGCAACATGCCTGGCAACCAACACAAATATTCAACCACCCTCAATGTCCATTCTTATTGAGAAAGGATTCACATTTTTCCCTCACTACAAACGGATGTATAATTATCACAATACTTGGCAATGTAGGAGCCAAATGAGATCAGTATCCAGGACATTTTGGAAGGTATTTAGTCAACATCCTTTGTGCTACTCCAAGGCAAACAGGAAAGGAAATAAAGACCTAGCCTGCCTACCCCACTAAACCTACTACTATGGCCAGCAACGAGTGGAGTTTGATCGGGTTTTTGCCGACAAAGTGTGCACATGACAGCTGTTTTTTTCTCTACCAAACGGTTATAACCAGAAACACACACAGAGCTGTGGTTTCGAACCACACCACAAATATAATGGGTAGATACCACCAGAGGAACTACAAGGTCATCTTGGGGGACATTAATTATTTAGATTATTCTAAATTATTAGAATAATAATTTATTCTAACATTATTACAAATGTAATGCTTGATCAAGACTCTGGCATGTGTGAATGTGTGGATACAGAACTAGTCAATTACCGCACCTTTCCGGATAGGGTTGGGAACTCTGACTGAAGTTATTCCTGGAGATTTTTTCCCAACATGGTGTACTGCTGAACATTCTTGGAGGCCCTATTAAAATCTCCAGAACTGCTTTCAGTAGTTACCTGGAAACTGATGTGGATTCCTAGTGTTTCCAGGACTATCCAGGAGGATCAACAGACAGACAATAATTTCAGATGAGTTATTTTACTAGTTTTCCCTCCTCTCGCTCTCCTGTGTAAATGATTAATAGCCCATTTTGGGATGTTATGCAGCTGAAGTCACTGCCTTTTAAACTGAAGTTGCAGGAAAAGTGCCTGGACCACTCTCAGAACAAACTTGTGCAGGCCAGATTTTGCCTGTGGGCTGGCGGCTGCCAATCTCCAGTTTAAGCAGTAGCCGATTAAATATTTTAAAACTGGAAGATAAGGCAGCTGATGAGATTTCTCTAGCACAGGAGTTCTCAACCTTTGGAGGCCTGGGTACCCCCTATCACGGTCCAATTTTCTAAAGTGCCCCCTGCTAAATAACTGCTAATTAATTGAATTAATTAGGTAATTAATCAATAAAAATTACTAACAATTTTAAATGTGAAAAAATGTCTTATTTAACTCTCTCTCTCTCTCTCTCTCTCTCTCTCTCTCTCTGAGAAAGAGATAGACATGCAAGGATCTCTTTTTTTCTTCAAGTCTCACTTCCCAAAATAAGCTCCTCCCTCCCCCACCCCACCAAAGTACATTTTCCAAAGTACAAAAATAAGCCCAAAACCAAAAACAGAGAGACAAAGGGCTCCAAAAATAATTACAATTTAAAATCCATATTAATTAACACTTAATTAGCTGCTGATGGGGCAGATAAGGGGCAGGGCTTGGCATACCCCCAGAAAGAGGTCCATGTACCCCTAGAGGTACCCGTACCACAGGTCGAGAACCCCTGCTCTAGCATCTTACTTTTAGCATTTGGATTATCAAGATTCAAATGTACATGCATAGGCTCTTTTGTCCAAACCTTTCTGTGCTGAAAGTGTCAGTGCTGTGTTCATTAAGGTTGCTCATAAACACTTTACATTGAAGGCCTGAATCTAGTTTTTGCGACTGTCAACCTACAGAAGCAATAGGGTTTGTGTTTTTGCACATCCAGAAATATTGGAGTTCTCGGCTTGCAGTGTTGAAGAGATTGATATCTGTATAATCCTATGCTAGATATTGTATTCTCAATTAGCTGTTTGATATGGTTCTTAGTTTCTGTATCTAAATTGATGTTAGCTTGGAGTCTGTAATAATGAAGTTTGGTTGAATCCTCAAGAACATTGTGATTTTTTTTTACCAATGACAGTATATTAATTAGAAGCATACACGGTGCCCTCCTAAATCAGACCTTGTTTCTTTGTGCCTTAAATTTTCCCATAATTCTCATTGTTGATCACCAACTCCTTGCGTTCTGACTAGTCCTTCTTACGCACATGAATTAAGTCCTTACAGAGCCCAACATTTACATGTCCCTTATGCAAACGTATTAAAAACAGAAAAGCCAGACCTAAGAAATAAGACAAAGAATTTATTTCATACTCAATTGGTCTATAGCGAGGCGAACAAGAGAGAAAGCTTTTGTTTCATTATTATTACAAGAAAAATATACGGAACTTGTGAAACCAATTGGCCACTAGCTGACTAATAATTTCCTGCCCCACGATTGGGCAAGTGAACAATGTATGTCCTTCCTTTCAATTCATGTTGAAATTCTGTGGTGGGGCTGCGATTTTTGCGGCGGTAAGAGGAAGCCACCACACATGCACAGCTTTCACTGAGTAACACAGTCCAAAAACACCAACTGAACTAAGCAGCAAGCTTAGAGAAAAAGGCTGATCGTTGGCTCCAGAAAGTTGCAACAGGGAGATAAAGGAAGTTTGTGTGCCACCATTTCAGAAAGAAGTGGGTCATTTTTATTTTATTTTTTTAAAAGATTGTGTTGGTGAAGCCTAAATATCTTCTCCTAAGTAAAAATCATCATCATCCAGTCTCACTTCGGGCCAATACTCAATTCATTATTCTTTTAATTTCTAGCAGACAGGTGAGCATTATTGGATGCCCAGTTAACCAATAACTGTCATCACAAAATGTCGCTGCCTCACCACTAATGGCTGAAGATGTTTGATAGATAGATGAACGAAGAGCACTCGAGCGAGGCCTTCAGCTGAAATACGGAATACGTCAGCAGCTGTTCCAAAAAGGCCGACGTGCAACAGATCCGAAGCTCTTGTAGTTCTTTTGCAGATGAGCAGCATTGATGCCCTTTCCCTGTTGTGTTGCCAGCTTTCCTGCTTTGCTAGGATTATACCAGCTACCCACAGTAGTAGGCAAAGAGCCAGCCAAGAAGCAACATAATAGTAAGACTACTTTGACTGCGTCCTGTAGTGCTTGCTGGGAAATGAATCTGCATAGCAGGGAACCATGCAAGCTGCTTGAGTAATTAAATGTTCCTTAAGAGACCACAGATCAGCTGTAGTATCAGTCAAAGGACAGCTCTTTGACAGCTTTAGATTATCAGCCACTGCCCTGAATGGGCTCTTCAGTAAGTTATGCACAGGGCTAGTTCTTCTGCAGGCAAGGTTTTCTGTTTGTTTTTTTAAATTCCTTGTCCCTCCAATGACTAGAATCTTCTCCCTTTGGTCACTGGGCCAATGAACACTATGCCTCAAAGTAGCTGTCTTTATGCAGAGTGTGAAAGAAACCCAGGACTTGGTTTTCTTTCCTGTAAATGCTTTCTAGTGTGCTTGCGCATGCGTGTGGGCGCACACACACACACACACACACACACACACACACACACACACACACACCCACCCCAGATGATGCTCAAGAAGATTTTTTTTTTCCTCAGATGCACAAAAATCTCTGTAGATTTCTGCTTTTTTCCAAAGAGGTTAATAAGTTTGCTGAAAAAAATGACCATATGTTTCAGACATTGACATTCTGCTTAGAATTTTCTTTTAAATCTAGTTTCACACTCCAGGAGCAAAGCCAATGTGCACCTCCTTCCATACACTCTAAATATGCAAGTAATAACTCCTTGCAAAACTGGCACACGGGTGGGAGATAAACAAATTCAGTGGCACCTCCCCACTGAAACAGACCAGTCGGTTATAAACTATAGAGGTATAGCTCTCACATGGTACATGCGCAGATCATTTTCTGCCAGCAAGACTCTCATTTGCTCATTCTACAGACAAGAAACTAGTATGGACTCCCTTTCATGGAGCTGTAGGAGCAGCTTACCAAAGCAACAGTGACAATGTATGAAAGAAGAGAAAGTCTTCGTTGTTGCAGTATACAATACTCTATTGCTACCACCATCCATCTTGCAAATGAACTCACGTTACTAGTCCATGACACTGTTACTGTCCTGCCTTTCCACACATGCTCATGTGCATCGTTTTGCGATTGTGTTTTGTAATGCAATGTGTTTGATTGTGTTTTGTAATCACCACAGGACAAAGCCAGGCTGAGAGGGACTGTCCTTGAAAGCCTCCCACCCAGTTCTGCGGAGATTTCTCCCTAGGTTTTGACCAAGTCCAACCAAACAAAGAATAGGAGAAAACTACTGTTTGAAGAAATTGTGAGGAAGGAGTGCATTCAGATGACGTTTCATGAAATATTAACTACAAATGAAAGAAAAAAGCTACAGAAAACAAGGAAGTGAAATAGCATGAAATGAACGCAAAGGAGCAGAAGTTACCACTTCACACTGAAGCAAACGGCTTTCAACTACCTTCCCCTCATTGAAGCTTTAGGCTTCAATACAATTATTTTCCTCAGGGGACTAGGAATGTCAGAGCCCTAGAGGTGAATTCAGGGGACTATCTCTACTTGAAGAAAGAGAATCAATATAACCAAGTTGTTACACACTCGACCGTCATCCTGGGAATAACACCAAAGGTCAGGAGTGTTAGGATATCTGTTGAGCTGTTCAGGCTGTCACAAGGATGGCTGTATTGGGAAGCGTGCAAAGAGCCTGATCATATAAATTTTTTTGAGATGGGCTGCCTCGTAGACATATTGTATGGCCCTAACACAATAACAGTTTGCTAAAAACGGCATCACTTCCCCCCCAAGCCCCACCACCTTGGGTTGACCTCTCCACTACAACTGAGCACATTCAAAACCACAAGAACTTTCGATAAGACACGAGTTATACCCATGGCCTGCAACTTCTGACAACCAAACACAGGTATACACGTTATACTTAGCGTTCTACCCCACCTCCAGCGACGCCACTGACTGGGACCATATCCCAAAGTTCAACAAACTCCGTTGATCTGCCTTGCAGCTAGTAACTGGAGGACAAAGCATCACCCCACAAGAGGCTGGATTTCGCCCAGTAGCTGCCAACTGTAGATCACTGATTTAGTGCGCAATCCAATCCTACTTAGGCCGCCGTTGTAACCAGCGGTGCAGCAAAAACAGGAGGCCCCAGAACGGAAAGGGGATTCAAATCCCCTTTGAATTCCCCTTTTGGAGTCCCCTTTCTGTTCTCGCTGTGCCATTTTCGCTGTGCCGCTGGTTACAACGGCAGCAGAAGTAGGATTGGATTGCGTCCTTAGAATCAGAGCTAGGAAAAGGGATGGGGATATTGGATTTGCTAACAAACATTCTTCCTCACAGAACACATGCCAATCTTTGCTCCCTCTTCACTGGGGTGGGTGGGTTTTCCACTCCTATATATGTGTTTCCCCATTCATTACAGTACCAGGGATAACCCACACATGCACCTGGCATTGCAAAGCAACTTTTATAAGTCTGGAGAAACGGGAAGAGCACAAAAGGCGTATCTGATAGGGTTATCCAATCCCTCTTCCTCCCTTCCTCTGATCATTTGCAACCTAATCAATAGGCAAGCCAAAGCTGATGCATACAAGATAGTTCTCGGAAGATTTTCTGTCTCATTAAAACAAATTGCACAAGACAAATGCGATCAATGATCATTAGCTCAACTCCAGAAAGTTGATGGTTTCTCTCCCCCAACACTAAATAGATCAAGCGCTGTGGAGTTAAATGAAAAAGAAATGTTATAATTGTATGATTTCATTGGTCTTCCCTCAGTTTCGAAAGGATTGGAAGACTTTTCAAAAACGGAGAAGAGCCAGCCGCAGATGCATCAAAACATTCAACCCTCCAAGCTTTTGTTGCTATTGTTTTTAATAATTACTTTGCTATTTCCAAACTAGGTTGCTTCCTCTAATTAGTGAGTCAGCTCTACTAATAAAGATTAGAATGAGGCATTAAACCAATGCTGATGAAGGAAGTAATTTATGCAGGTCAGTAGGGGTTTTCCTAAACATTTTGATTACAACTTTTAACTCCACCATAATGCATGCAAAAAATAATTAATTAAAACCCACAAAAAACATTCCCTACTATTAAACTAGTCTGGTGACAGCACAGGGCAAGACTGATTAGAAGTGCAAATAAGCGGCTTTCAATATGCTCTTCTGTAACATATTCCATATCCTCAAAAACTATAACTGAATAATGAAAGAGATATGAAGCTGCCTTGTATCAGATGAGATCATTGGTTCTAGCTCAATGTTGCCTACACTGATTGGCAGTGGCTCTCCAGGGTTTCAAAGGCATCTTTTCCAGCAGTACCTGGAGATGCAAAGGACTGAACCTGGGACTTTCTGGAGGAAAGTGTGTGTGCTCTGCCACCGAGCTACAGCCCCTCCCATTAAGGGGAGCACCTTACATGTTAATGAAAGCTCTACTCCAGGGGTTCATCACCAGTGGTACTTTGGCCAACTGCTGGTGGTACTCTAACGGCTGAACCACCGGAACCACTTCGACATGGCGCTTTTGGCAGCGTGTTTTCGCTCCCAAGAGGATTCTGCCTTTGGCTGAGCCTCTTGGGAATGTTGAGAAGGGCCCTCCCACCTGCCCCCTACCTGCGTTTTCTGGCCTCCAAAAACCTGAAAACCCAGAAGTAACTGGTGATGACGTCATCGCCAGTCACTTCTGGTGGTACGCAGCAGGAGAGTGGCGCTGGAGGTGGTACTTGGCCAGGAAGAGGTTGAGAACCCCTGCTCTACTCCACTGTTTTGAAAATACACTTGGGGACAAAATATGGTACACGAGGCATGCCAACAAGTGGAGGCTAGATCTGGCTCCAGACCTTGTGCAATTTTGCTGGCTCCCTGGCATCCACACCAAATATTAACTAAGATGTTATGAAAAGCTTGCCCACAGTTTCAGTTGCAAGGAGAAAAAGGTTTTCAAGATGTCAGAAACTGTGATCCTACAAGTCTAATATCTGTTTGAAAGCAATAGGATGGTGCTGAATTTGGAACAGATAGACCTGGATTCAAAACTCAATTTGCCATGACGCTCACCTGGTGACTTAGGCTAGACTGAGAATGCGCGATGGACCCATCTCACAGGCTATTAGTGGCGATAACATGGGAAAAAACCACCCATGTAAGTCCTTGGAGGAAGGGTAGGGTATGAAGGTGAGAAACAAATAAAACACACCAAGTTGAGAAAATCACATTTCACTGCCTCAGTGAACTGCAGCAATGCAGCTACAACTCCCAAGTAACAAATGAAGTTCTCCCAGGAGCCCTCAAAGAGCATCCCTATTGGCCTATGGAGGCAGGGGAGGAGGAGGCAGGGTCTGCCTGGGTACTTCTTCTCCCCCCCTCCCATCAGAGACCAATGTGGTTGGGATGCTCCCAGTTGTGGCAGTATCTCATTGGTACCTCCAATGCTGGGAGTATGCCATGGCGGGAATAGGGAGGATTGGAACAGCCCGCTTGTCCTTGCCTTGCTGCTGTCCACCTGGTAAGAGGGAGAAATCAGCTAGAAAGGGAAGGACGGGGATGGATAAGGAGAACAGGTGTGCAGAGTGAGCGAGCCGGGGGGGGGGGGATATGTAGTGTCTCAGGACCCAGTGGACCCTGGTACAGGCGCTGCTTTGAAGTCATCATGGAAAAAGATGACCTGAATGGAACAAAGACAAGGACAGACAGCATCTTCACGGCTAGTCTCAAAACAGGATTAGAGCCACTGCTCTAAATGGATTGCTCCTCCTCCAATACCCCTTCACCATCAATCCAGATTCTGCAAATTCTCAGCATTTAAATCTGGTGTAAAATTGCAAACGTTAAACATACAGTATCTATATCTGCATAATTTCTTACAAGCCTAGTTAAATCCAATCTCAGATATCTATCAATCTATTGCAGATATGCAGAATCCACCTCCACTAATATTCCCACTAAGGAATGCTTTAATTTTCCCTCTTGAGGATCCAAATTCCATTTCTGCCATTGCTAAGCTTAAAGACTCTCGAAAGGAATGAGAGGCAGGAAGAAATACCGGTACCTCAACTAGGAGCCAAAATCGGCAAAGCCACAATGCAAAATACAGTAAACTGATGTTGGCTGCCTAGCTGGGGAGAGAGAGATCACTTCCTTGCAGCGCCAGCGAGGTCTTGGCAACCCTCAGAGGACTGCTAAGTGCAAATGGAATTCAAGTAGCGAGAAAAGAAACAAGCAGGCTGACTTTTGGGCTGTCGCTAGCATCCATTCAGCACTTCTTAAACCTCAACCTGCTGCTAAACTCCTTATTACAGCAAATGTGAAAATCAGAGCCCATCTTTGCTCCCCTGTGGTCACCCCTCCTCCCCACCCTGTCCCCTTATCGTTACTGGAGACACAGCCAGTGCTTTCTTCCTCTTCCGCAACACACAGCTAAGCCCTTGACCCTGCTTATCGGGAGGCAACACTCACCTGCAAGGCCAGGTCATGCTTCACTTTTCTCAGCAGGTCCTTGCTCAAGTTACAAGCCTGTGCAGGCAGGCAGTGCGAGGTCATGGAGTCCGTCACTCCCCCCCCCTCCACTTGTGCAGACTAAGTTTGCTTTTACTATCCTTTGCCCAAGAAGACCAGACCACTAACCATCCTTAAAACCCCAGCAAACATTGCTGCGGCAGAGTTTTCAAATAAACGGCAAGCACTTAATTGCTCATTTCCTCTCATTCTATGGTTCTCCACAACCACTGGGGGCTTTTCCTTTCCTAGCTACTGCTTGTTATGGAGAATAAAAATGATCCTACAGTCTTCTGCAAGGCTTCCTTCCAACAAAATCCAAAATTCCTTCCAACTTCTCACAGATAACGTGGACACTCTTATGTACTTTCAACATCATTTTGTCAATCGAGGATCATTTGGTCTCCCCGCCATTCCCCCCCCCCCCCGAAGCTGCCTGCTGTACATAGGGTTGCTAACTTTTTAACCAGCCTTTCCTGTTGAGGCCTTTCATTGTGGCTCAGTGATGACCCGAGATAAGTGTTATCACCCACTAATTGCTGGAGATTGTCAACATCAATGGCACAGCTACAGGGCAGTTGGCAACCTGAGCTGGTAAGCATTCATTTACTCTGTAAAAAGCCTGCTGCTATACAAGGGCTTCTGAAGCAGAGTGTATCAGTCAACGGATCATAATAGCTTGCTTTTAATGGTCAGCTTAATAACACAGTGAAAGGAAAGCATGTGCATCCTAAAATTTTAAAAATTGTATCCCTCTGAAGGGAAAAACAGGGGAAATGATTTACAAGGAACAGGTGCCCCAAAACAAGGACTGTCCCAGTTAAATAAGGAATGTTGGAGAGCATGAATTTCTAGAAGCAGATCCTCCAAACACACTGCATAAAACTAAAATTAATCATGCAAAGTCACTTGCCTTGCAAAATTTGCGTAACATTAATGCTAATTAACGAAAGGTGTGTGTGTGTGTGTGTGTGTGTGTGTGTGTGTGTGTGTGTGTGTGTGTGTGTGTGTGTGTGTGTGTGTGTGTGTGTGTGTGTGTGTGTGTGTGTGTGTGTGTGTGTGTGTGTGTGTGTGTGTGTGTGTGTGTGTGTGTGTGTGTGTGTGTGTGTGTGTGGCCACTGATGGTTTGTGTGGGACTTTGAAGTGCAACGTGCTAATGGGCCAAGAGTTCTAGTACATAAATAAGCATTTTCAGGTAATGCATTTTGCAAAATGAAAAACATCATTTTGCACTCCCTTTACAAGGTGCTCCTTCCCTTTACCTCGCAAGGACAGCATGCCCAATCCCTATCCAATATCCAAATAATGTTCACTCTTTGAGAGCCGTGCCTTTTGAAAAATTAGAGAAGAGACACCCTTCAAATGGCATTTTATTTTTGTGCACTAAAAGGAAGTCTAGCATACCCAACTGAGCCTTTAGCTCTCTGCTATCTGTTGAATGGGGGAAACAAACCTCAGCGGGGGAGGGGGGCATTCATTCATTTATCTATCAATTTACTAGCTTTATATATACACACACATTACTGCTTTGCTGCCACCGTCCCCAAGGTGGTTTGTTTGAAACTAATGATTTATATCTAACAGACATGAAATAAAAAGAAACGGGGAGGGAAAATAAGCAAATTCTAGCACCAGCTCTTTCCTACCATGACATAATGACTAGGGGAAATGAGGCAACTGTAATAGGAGAAGGTTCAGGAAGGGGAGAAGCCAAATGGCAGTAGGTCCCTGTGGAGCTGACGGAAGGGGTCTCCCTATTTCGTTCTCCCTCTGCTGCAGTCAGGTGACATTGGCACCCTGCCTTCCAACTTGGACTGAAAACTGCTCGAGAGGAAATGGCACCTCAATACTTTCTCACAGTACAGTTTGATTACTGGTTCTCAGATCACCAAGGTAGCCGCTGATCAGGGGTCTAGGATCTGTGAATGGCTTAGTTTTGTTTTATAATCTCAAGAATCTCTCCATTTTCTAAACAGGGGCCTCCCTGGGGCCACAACTGTATCCCACCACACATAAGTTGACCGTCGCATGAGTGAGTGGTCGAACTCCATAACAACACTGTCTAGGGCAGAAGAGTCTGGCTTAGTTGGGAGAGCTGCTGCCTTCAAAGCCTGAAGACCGGTGAACTTGATAAGTTCGAGACACGCCGCCGGCAAAAAGCTGTAAAAGCCTCCAGGAGGAGAGATAAGAGCGGTCGAGTGTGGGAGGCGCCAGCCAGCAGAATTTGTCAGACTGTAAAAAGGATACCATCTAGAAAGTAGCCGTTCATGAAAGATTGGACATTTATATATATCTTGTGAGCCAGTGGGTGGCGCAGTGGGTTAAACCACTGAACCATGAGCTGTCGATTGAAAGGTCGGCAGTTCGAATCCGTGCGACGGCTCCTGCCAACCTAGCAGTTGGAAAGCAAGAAATTGCAAGTAGATTAATAGGTACCGCGTCAGCGGGACAGTAACAGTGTTCCATGCGCCTCTGTGTTGAGTCATGCCGTCCACATGACCATGGAAACGTCTTCGGACAGCGCTGGCTCTCTTCAGCTTTGAAACAGAGATGAGCACCGCTCCCTGGAGTCGGACACGACTGGACTTAATTGTCAAGGGATACCTTTACCTTTACCTATATATTGTAGCCCCCCCCCCAGGAGGGTTAGGACAGCCTGCCCATGTACATCGCCTTGGATTAAAGTCAGAGGAGAACTCCAATGACCAAGAAAGGCAGTATAGAAATACTGTATATTATTATTATTATTATTATTATTATTATTATTATTATTATTATTATTATTATTCTTAGGGCAGCAGTCTCCAAACTACGGCTCGAAGACCATACCCAGCTTACCAACACATTTTGACTAGTCCACTGAGCCCAGTTGCATTATAATTATGTACACGTTTAACCCCTCCCCGCTCCTTCCTCCTGTCTCCCCACCCCTGCCTGCACCTTCTTCCTCCTTCTGGATAAAATGATTACCGGGTGGGTCGCTCTCACTGACAGCAACAGGCAGCCACACAGCTGTAGCGGCCCACCAGCCCTCTTCTTCCCCTACACCCGCAAGCCACTATTTTCCAATAATGAAAGCTGTTAGAGTTATGTACAATCACACACACACACACACACACACACACACACACACACACACAATTTTCTATAACTGACATACTCTGGGCTGGGCCAGTATAAGCCCAAGATGGGCAGCAAAATCCTGTCTAGGATTCCGGCGCCAGAGCGAGTTTGCACCTACGTTTGCACCTACTTTGGAGTAAGGGAGGCCAGCAGCTGCATGGATGGTCCAGGCTGCGAGGGAGGGGGGTCATTGGGCGAGCCGGCCCAGGAGGGAGCAGGGATGATGTCGGCCATATCCCCGTCCCCACCGTGCTGGCTCGGCCATTACACGGCCTCCTCAGATTTCCGCCAGAGGAAATCAGAGGAGGCCGATAGGACCAGCCCCAGTTTACATCCAGGGAAAAAGATGAGCGTCCCCGTTCCCGAGTAGACCTCCGGCTCACCGCATAGTGGTCCGCGGTGAGAACGGGATCCGGTGGGTGGCCGAGGGCTGCCGGCCGGATCCTTACACAGGATTTCGCCCTTAGTTATGTTGGTCTGGCAGCTGGAAATTTTGGGACACTTGGTCTAAGGCCTGGTCTACACGTAGCAAAATGAGGTAATAGAAAGTACCATCACATTTTTTTGAATGTTCCCTACATTATAAACTCCTTGCAAACAGAAAACCAGCACAACAGGCAAAGAGCTGGGACATAACGTTTCTCCCCCCCCCCATGTGTTGGTTCTCTGCCTGCAGGGAGCTTTTTATACAGCATTAATTACTAGAATCCACCACCTGCAGTCTAGTGGTGCAGCCCATTCTACCATCTTGCTCTTTTACATCTGCAGAACAGGCCAAACAAACAGTAAGGGCATGGTTTGACATTACTGTACACCAAAACTGAAAGAAATGCAACACTAAAATGCTGTAGCGCAAAATATTTTCCACTCTTAGAGGCTGATTACGTTCTCCTCTCCCTTGCAAGTAAAACACTATAGGCATGCTTTTCCCCACAGTGTGATTAAAATTTGGTAGGGAAAGTATTGAGTGGGGGGGCAGATCTCATTTCCCCACCCCTCTAGTTTTGTAGTAGGCTGATCTAAAAGGTGTTAGGAACATGGCATTTCCAGAATTAAACACCAAAGAAGTCTGGTCTCAGCTACTTGGCAGCAACTGCTGCTAAATAATTCAGAAGTAGTGAGTGTGAACCCTGTTATGAAAGGGTGGTTGCTGCATAAATACAGTGATAAATTCCTCATAAACGCCACTGCAAACATAGCCTCATCCTCCTGATAACATTACTGAATTGCCTGTGAGAACAGTCCTTCCAGGACTTCCCCCTTACACCCACATCCGCAGGTCCCTGCTGGCGGAGCACATAATATATAGTGCTTCCAATAACTCAGAATGTGGATTAGCTTGGCGGTGCTGTGGCGGGGGGGGGACCACCCTACTAGACAAGTAGCTTAGCTTGCGCTCCATTGCTGAACCCCTGTGCTAACATGAAGGAAAGGCACTTTTCACATACTCAAGAGTGCTTTTATTTAGTCTCATCCATCTACAAATAAATAAATAAAGCCTCAATACATATATAAACAGCAGTTCCCCCCAAGAGCTCACTTCCATTTATGTTCCGTGTGGGTCAGATTTCATATTGCAGTACACATATTTCTAAAAGCAGCAGCCCAGCAGAATCCAAGTGGTTTCCAATTGTGGCATTCGTTGTGGTTAAAACTGGGATCTGTTAAGGCCCGGGGACAAGAGCCTCTTCCTCCCTCCACCAACCGCTTTATTCCCTTGATTTAAGAAAAAGGATTAACACCTAATTAGATCTGAATCTCTTAACAGTACCATGGAGCAGGGCTACTGTTTATCTAGGCATCCATCTCTCTGTACAACATGGCACTGTAAAGTAATTAAAGAATCTCCTAGAAATAAAATAAAAATAAAATGCTTCTGAACTGTACTGCTATTAACTCAATTAGAGCCTGCAGCGTCAGCAAGCAGAACTGTCTCCCCACTGAACTTTGGGGTGGGGGGAATTTTAAGTTTTCTGTAATAATGCAAATTACAGGAAATAATGAGAACATTTGCATGCTTTGTCAACAAAAGAGGGGCATTTCAAAGCCTCCAAAATAGTCTCAGCAGCAAGAAGCTCTTCTTGTTCTCCTGTGTCAAACTGCTTGGCTTTTCTTCTTTTCCTGCTGACCAAAAAGGTTTCATGCTGAAAATGCTAATCACATTCTCATTTACCACAGCTTGGTCCCTTGCTCTTATTGTCCACAGCTGTCTACAGTTCAGCCACCTTAACACATTCAATTGTGGCATGCAGATACAAGTGGCGCTTTCCCTCTCTTTCTCCTCTGCCAGGCACACACAAACAATCCAACTGCTCTCCGCAAGGTTCACAAGGCTGGAGTTCAGGTCTTGGTCAGAAATTAAATGAAGTGAACTAGATGCCTGCGGCCCAAGATTTGGCTAGATAGTTTGAATCAATAGGTGAACTTCAGCCCTCTTTTCTGTCAGAGCTCTTTGCTGTTTTCACCTTTCCTCTCTGACAATCATTCTCCTAGTTCTCTTTTCCCTCTCCGGTTTCTTATTCTGGTCTTCCTCTCCGCACACTCTGCCATTCTTATGGACTACCTCTTTCAACCCTGTTTTAAGACACACACCCTGTTCCTGCTCTGCTGTCACGTTCTGGTCGCCGCATCTCAAAAAGTATATAGTGGAACTAGAAAAGGTGCCGAAAAGGGCGACCAAAATGATTAGTGGGCTGGGGCACCTCCTTTACGAGGAAAGGCTACAACATTTGCGGCTCTTCAGTCTACAGAAAGAAGGTGCCTGCCTGAGGGAGGACATGATTGACAGCGCAATCCTGAGGATGGTGACGGAATGCTTGTTCCGTTGCCGGAAGCAGTCGCGAATGTGCCGTAAAGTAAAGCACATTCGCGGCTACTCTGGAGCAAGGGAGGCCGGCCTCCTGTGCTCCGTTGCCGAACGCCCAAGCAGCTGCCGGAGAAAGCAGGTAAGGATCCGGAGGGCACCGTTTAGGCTGGCCACTGTATTGGGCTGCCCGTCATTCTCCAACAAAAAGCACTCAAAATTCCAGAAGGTATCTAAACTGATCTAACAAATACATTCCCATCACATTTCCTATAATGTACAATGGCTATTTCCTTTGCATTTGGCATCATTAGTATTTTTCCCAGAAGGGAAGGCTCAAAAAACACCAATAATTACTGTTCCTAATAAAACTTCAGATACCCTTTGGAATTCTATCCTTTCATGTTGATTTTGGAATGTTGCCAAGACCTCAAACATGAAGTCAGCATTTTATCATCTTATTTCCACACATCACTGGCTGCCTCCCCCTCCCCTCCCTCTGCCCAAACTGTCACATGTAAAGTGTCTTAAAGGCATGTCTACATTGCAAATTTAAACCAGTTTCAAAACAAGGAAGGCATGGAAGCTGTAGCTGTATAAAGGCAGCGGCCTCAGCACTTGCAGAAAGGGTATCCTCCACCATTGTTTTTCAGACCAAAACCACATTCAAAGTAGCTATTAGTAGCAGGTTTACAACATTTTAGTGTAGCTGCACCCTACAGTCGTATATGTTGGGGGTTTGATCTACAAGGGATGAATTCACTGCATGCTACCAAACATTCCCCATGTCCCCAGGTAACTTTCCCAGGTAAACATTCCCCAGGTAACTTCCAGGCGACTGAATTACCTGTAGCAGCCTTTGATTTGTCCAGCTAAAAAAACTGGGGGCAAAGTTAATGAAAAATAGAAAATGAGGACTATTTTGAAATCCTATTTTGCAGTAATGTACTTCCAATAAGTGGCATCTACATTTGCTATGAAGTTCTGAACTGTCACCACAGTAAGAGCAGAAAAACAAATGAATGACACTTTCCATACCAATCAGTTCTGAAGATAGTTAGCTGCGGCGGGGCTGGTGGTACTATTTCTAAGGCAAGCTCTGATGTGTTTTGCTAGACAGGCAAAAAAGAAATAATGCTCAGTTGCTTCTCTCCCTAATCTACACACAAAAAAATTGATGGTGGATAATAAAGCCTCCAGAGCTATCCTAAAATGCATTTTGTGGAAAAGGTCACTTACCTTTATATGGTATCTATTTGAATATATTTCTGCTATTGTGATAGGCAAACTCCCTACTATAAAGAAAAGCTGCATTCAGAGGAAGCACTTATCATGATTAAATTTACATTCTTTGAGGATGTCAAAAAAAAGCACTTTCATGCTAACAATTGCCTGAGCTGCATTCGCATTTCTAAACATCTCAAGATGACTTTTTAGGGAAGGGTTTGTGTTTTTTTTACTATTGGGGGGGGGGATAAAACCCTGCCAAATGCGAGAAGTCCGTGGAGGGGACTGACAGCAGAAGAGTTAACACCGCAGAGGAAGAGATGAAGAATGAGACAGGACCAAAGCTCCATGCTTCTGCTAAGCTTAATCAACTCATTTGCACAGCCCTTTGGGGACTTGTGTAGTTATTTATGGAGCACATATAGAAACCAGTGGGCAAAATGTAGCATCACAACTTTGCAAATAAATTCACAAGGATTATTAGCCCTGCCCCCATCAACAAACATCTATACTACCCTGTTTCCCTGAAAATAAGACCTTCCCCGAAAGTAAGACCTAGCTAGGATCATCAGCCAGATGGATGAGACCCACCTGGCACTTACTCTGACCGATTTAAGCTTCATTCTTTCCCAAGGGTGCAAGGCTTTGCAAGACCTGCACTTGAGTCCTCCACCATAGAGACGATGTGCTAGAGAGGCCAGCAAGGCCTGCAAAATAAGACCTCCCTGAAAATAAGACCTACCACATTTTTTGGAGCCAAAATTAATATAAGACACTGTCTTCTTTTCGGGGAAACACGGTATATACAGCTGCATATACAGCTGGGGGGGGGACAGGGGATGGGGAAGATGAGGAACTTTTATACAGCTTCTCTGCTGGTTGCCTAGAAAAGATTCCTACTTACCATAGTTGTTCACTATTGACAAATCTATGGTAACATATTATTTTAATTTTTTTTTTTTAAAAAAAAATACAATCCATAACATTGCACTTCCAAGTTACAGTGTCAGTGAAGTACAGAGAACATAATGAATTCTAAAATGGGATTTGATTTCACAGTGCATTCTGGGAGATTAAACAGCCTCTCTACACCATACACTAAATGCTTTCATGGGTCACTCCTGGAGAAACAGAAAGATCAGCACTATAGCAACCTTCAGCAAAAGGTTCATATAGTCTGCCCCAGTTTGCTAGAGAGTCTACTGCTAAGAACGCTGCCATTAATAAGTTGTTAATTGCTGCTATTCTGAAAGGTTATGTACCTATAAATTATTGCATGAGAATAAACAACTGCAAATAAAGGCACAAAGCAATGACAGTGAAAGCAACCTCCTTATTCAGACGTAGTAGTCTTTGGACTACTCCGTAACCGCAGAAGGCCAGCTCCATTTTGCTCTGCTTGTGAACTCCTAGGGATGTCTGTTTGGCCAGTTGTTAGAAAGGAGGAAGAAGGAGAAGGGGCAGCAGCACCAATGAACGTTAAAACGTTAAAAAGAAACTAGAAGGGGGGGAAGGGAGGAAGAAAAGAGACCAACAGTCCAATCCTGTGTAACACTTGCAGCAGTGTAACAGTAGATCCACCGGTGTAAGTGCACTTATGCCAGTGTAACATGCCGCACACAGATGGATGCAGGACCAGGCACCTGCTGGGGCCACTGTGAGATACAGGAAGCTGAACTAGATGGGCCTTTGGCCTGATCCAGCAGGGCTCTTCTTATGTTCTTATGACGGACACTGGTGTAAACCCCCCCCCCCCCGGACACCATGCACGCGCAGTTCGGACACAGGACGGACGACGCTGCAACTTCGCCGGCGCAGGGGGCATTCTGGGGACATTCGGACAACCCCGGAATGTCCCCTGTGCTGGCAGAGTTGCACTGGCACCCGTCCTGCATCCAAACTGCACATGCACGGCATCTGAGGGGGGTACGCCATTGTCCATCCTGCATCCATCGGTGTACGGCATGTTACACTGGGCATGGGACTATCGGCATGTTACAAGGCATGGGACTATCGAAATAAGAACTGCAGAGCAAATAGGCATGCATAACTGTGCATATTTACAGAGTAAGTAAATGATATATTTCTACTGTAAAATGTACGAATGTCAAAAAATTGGCTTCAGGTATAGTCTGGGCACCTATTAAATTTTTATTACTTACTTTCTCAACTTTGTAATTATAGAACTTTCTACTGGCAAAGCAGTGAATATTATTTTTGTTTGGTATGCACATGTGCACCACATCTGCATATCTACTGGGCACTGTCAAGCGGCTTCTCAGACTCATCCCCCTCCCTTTAAAATTCCTCCAGGTTTTAAACTGCTCAATTCTTCCTGATTGTACATAGTTTTAAAAGTATAATTAAACAATAGTCATGCGTGCAAAACTCTTTTACCAATAAGCTTTAGGTTTCCAAAAACATCTACGGAAGTCTACGTAGACTTTGAAGTCTACGTCTGTACTTATCTATAAAACCCAGTTACCAATACACTTTAGTGTACTGCAACCAAGAAAAAGAACCTGTAGAGGCCCAGGACCAAGAGATCTTCAGGACGGCCTTCCTGTATATTCCACTTCATGTACTGCTTTTGACATCAGATGTCCTGCAACAGATGCCTCTGCTGAGTGAGATTTGTAAGCCATCCATCAGGGAAAAAAGGGCCTTTTCAGCAGTGGCACCAACACTGTGCAACGCCTTTCCTCAGGAGGCACACCAAGCTCTCACTCAGCATTTCTTCAGATAGACTCAGATAGGACTTTTTCAGAAAGCTCTGGACAAAGCTAACTGACATGTGTTTTTTCCTGTTTATAACCGACAATATGTTTTCTATACTGCCGCTTCATTTTTACTGCTAATTTTTGCTTCGATTTTTGCTCAGTGGGTGTTCTTTTGCACTGTTCTGTTTGACTGCTTTTGGCAGGGGACCAGTTTTTAACATTTGTCAGTTGCTTGGAGTGATTTCTTTTAATAAGTTAAAATGTGATTCCATTTTAAATAAAATAAAGGGGGGCGAAGTGATTGTCATTAGAAGATGCTCGATTCTCAATGGCTGGAGTCAAGAGGGAGATGTCATAGTCCCCAATGGCAGTAGCAGTTCACCCCATGTTCCAACAATAAGGGGGTGCTCGCATCATGGGCCTGCCGCTTTGAATATCAGGTAGCGCTGGCCTGCACTGGGGGGGGGGGGGGCGGAGCAATGCAGAGGCCAGGTCTACCCATGGCTTTGAGCAGTCAAATGTGGGCAGTGGGAGCAGTCTGCCCTGGGTGTCAAATACACTAGGCACATCATTGCCCAATGGTGTCCCTGCGTGTAACAGTTTTCCCACACAAGGCAACGACTGTCATTCTGGGACACTCATACTAAGTGCTTCTCTGCCAACAGAGTCAAGTCTCAGGATCAGGCTACTTTGAACTTGCAGGAAAAGTAATTTGTATGACCTGAAAAAATGTTTTGAAAGAATCTGGATTACAATTTATGGAGTGGTGAACATCTCCCACTCACCATATGAACATAGGAAGCTGCCTGACACTAAATCAGACCTTTGGGCCATCTAGCCAAGTACTGTTTGCTCTGACCTGCAGTGATAGGCTTACCAGATTTCCCCCGACGCAGGGGGCGGTGGCAGTGGCAGTGATGTAACCGGGGGGCGGGGTCCGGGATTGTGACGTCACTGGGGGCGGGGACTTTGCACTTGGACGCTTTTCGAGACCTTCCAGCCTCATGCGCACTCACACAAGGCTAGAAGCACTCGGAAGCTTTCTGAGTGTGAGTGAGGCTGGAAGGTTTCGAAAAGTGCTTCTAGCCTCACGTGCGAGGCTGGGACAAAGAAGACGCCGCGGGATCAGTCCTGGACAGCCAGGACAAACAGGAGACCGGCCTGGAGACCGGGATTTGGGCTCCCGAACCGGGATTGTCTCGGCGGGATCTGGGACTATGGTAAGCATATGACTATGAGCCTATGACCAGGACTATGGTAAGCCTATGCAGTGACTCTCCAATGTCTCAGGCAGTGGAATCTTTGAGTCCCGATACCCGAGCCTTTAATTAGAAATGGCAAGGAAAGAGCCGAGGATCTTTTACATGTAAAACATATGCTCTATTACTGAGTTCTTGCTTCCCTCACTATGTGAAGACTATAAAGGAACAGGTACTCTCCCCCCTTCACAAGAGGAAAAGAACCACAATACAAAATGTCTAGAGTTGATTTTATTGTATGCACCTTCACTATTATCCCTCCTTTTGTCCCTTGCTATGCCACACATCACTGAGCTAATTAGCAAACAGAAGATATAGCATCTTACAGAAACTTGCTGGAGATAAGGGCTCAAAATCATTCTCGCATTGGTGCCAGGAGAATTGTGTTGAGTAGGGCATTGGATCGGTATCTCTAGCTCTGTATGGTTATCACCATATTATTAACTCTACGATACAGTATCTATGAACAGTTATAGTAATTATCTCATCAGGAAACGCATAATGCTGCTGCTCATACAAAAAGTGTTTTACAAAACAAGAGTTTTGCTGAATGATGCGCTCTATTGATGCGCTCTCATCACTGAAGCCCATGCAACGTTGCTTTCTAAAAGGAAGTCGATAACATTTACTTTTATGGTGCGGGCCTCCCATCTCAGGGTTTATAATCCCAGATAGCTTTTTGCATTGCTCCTCCTCCTCATCTGGGGATGAACACTCTGCAGATATCTGGCTCGGAGCTAGGCACATCCTGCTATTCATCAAATGTGATCTTTGCCAGGGAAATTCAGGAAACGAAGAAGTAAACACTATATGCTCACAAATGCATGCATCCAATGCATGCATAACACAGAAAAGTGATCATGAAGTCAGGCTGAATTCTTCTACTTCTACCCTTTCCTCCTCAGGCCACTTACTGTAATCCTGGCTACTACAGCAGACACTAGCTGTAGGTTCAGATATTTTGTCCCCACCTATCCTTACAGTCTCCAGCTCACAATTTCCTCCACCATCCATCCTTGGGATCAAGACTGTTAAAGCTAACAAGGTTTTGCACATATCCAGGATTCTTACTGAGCTTCAAACCATGGTTAACGATTTTGGTTCAGTCATGGGATTGAGTTAGCCGGGCAGCCCAATCCTGCCTAGGCCCATTGTGGGCTGCACTGGCGCAGCCCAGGCTCACCTTGGGGGAAGGGGACATGGAGCCTCTGGAGCTGGTGTGT
This sequence comes from Plestiodon gilberti rubricaudatus, assembly GCA_026170595.1. Taxonomy (NCBI): domain Eukaryota; kingdom Metazoa; phylum Chordata; class Lepidosauria; order Squamata; family Scincidae; genus Plestiodon; species Plestiodon gilberti. The sequence continues at coordinate 15,668,981 of JANXHW010000004.1, read as the reverse complement.
GTCCGGGGAGGCCGTGTAAGGCCGGCCCCGGGCTGGTTGATGGCCCCCTCCCTCGCCGCCCCTGCCTGCACTCCCCTGCTCTGACTGGCGCAGGACCTACCTGCAGCGGCTGGCGTAGATCTGTGTCCGCAGCTGAGTGAGCGGCGCAGGCCTCCACGCCGGCGTTGCTTACTCACAAGGAGCCACAAACGTGCTTTTTGGATGAAAACCAAAGTGTTTGTAACCTGCGACAATTTAAAGCTCGGGGAGGCCCACGGAGCGGTCTGCAGGCCTCCCCACACCCTTCGATACGCTCCAGGAACCCCAATAAGTGTAAAACTGGCATTTTAAAACTATTTCGTGATGGCGGCAATCCCCAGGATCGCCGCCGCCATGCTGTCTCCGTCCCTGCCAACACTTCAAGTTTTCCCCACCTTGCAATGAGAACTTTGAGAAACAGTTATTTATTGTATAGCGAACCTTGCTTTACTACGGCAAATCCATTGTAAAGTGATTTGATGATTGTAAAGTGAACCCATTGTAAGTTGGTGGTCCACTGTATGAGACAATGACATGCGTGAAGAACTACATTTTTAAAAGGGTAAATGCTGAACTTCCACCTTCCTTATGTTTAGAAAGACAGCTTTAGAAACCAGAAAAATCTCCTGATAAGCAGTGTCCCCTTTTGCGATTCATCTGTACCAGTTACACGACATCTTGTCTCTCTGTGAACAATTATCACTTAGAGGGATGGAAATAGTGAATGAACTGGGGTTAATTCCTACTTCTTTTAATTAATTAGAGCACAACTTCAGGCTGGATTTCTTGCTCATCAAACAACAGATAGAACTTCAGAGTGAACACACTGGAGAATGACATTTGCTGTGGCTATAGCTAAGGCCCAGTTCAAAATGCTATTTTTGCAGCACAGAAGTACTTCCTCATGGCGAGAACAGACAGTGCTATGGTGTTATTTGTGGCTGTGTGTGAGAATCGCATAGGAACTCTCCACTTCAGTGTCAGCAACCCAAATGGAAGGACTGTGATGTCACGGGGCAATCCATTCATCCCATGGGGGTAGGGTGGCCTCAAAGGGGTTTGCCTTGGGACATTTCCTCGGGATCCCCCCCCCCGTCTTCTATAAAACTAGACTTGACCTTGCAAATGCTGCTCACAGGGGATGGGTTTACTTTTTACTTTACAAACCCCAAAAATGGTTGAGAGTAGTGTCACAGTGAACCGGAACTGAACCTGAACCTAAGATCTTTTGGGTTGCCTTGAACCAGAACTCAAAAAAGTGGTTCAATAATCGGACTCTGAGCTTTCAACTGTATGTCATTAGTAACAAGTTTTGAAAAATAAATATTTTTCTCAAGCTGCAATCCTATACACACTTGCCTAGGAGTAAGTTCTATTGAACTCAATGGGGCTTACTTCCGAGTAGACAGGCATAGGATTGCACTGTCAAGGTCAATAGTTTTCAGTGCAGTAATGTTAAATTAGCTATATTGCAAGCAAAAGCATTTGATATCATTCTACATGAAACATACCTCAACTGTTCAAAATTGGTTCGGAGCCATCAACCAATGACCAGATGACTTCTTAAAGCTACTGTCCAAACCAGGAAGTTAAAAATAGCTGAACAGGGGTGGTGTAGGGATTGGCCAGGTTGGACAATGGCCCCAAGACCTATGCTCATCAGAAGTAACGAGTAACCTGGTAAGCTTACCCCAACCGGATAAGTACCAATGCCCAATACACCACTGGGGGGGGGGGCGCAGGTGGGGTACCATGAAGAACACAGTGCAGGGCTTTGCCCCAGGGTTTCCAAAGTCTGGTTTGGGGAGTGGTTGTGTACCAAACCGCCTTGGGTCCCTTCGGGGAGAAAGGCGGGATAAAAATACTGTAAATAAATAAATAAACCAGAACCAAACCCAAAATTCTGAATGCAGACAAGGCAAAAACAAAGAAACCAAACCAAACCAAACCAACCGAAGGACCACAATGATGACCACAACAACACATAACGAACGGGAGGACCAAACAATGGCTTTGAGCACTGAGGATAAAACTGTACAAATAAATAAGACACGCCTCGAAGCATTATCAGGACAACTGTAGAAACTGAGGCACAGCCTGGAATAAATTAAAAGCTTCTAATCTAAGACATTCCACACAGAGTCTAACATGGGCAAGAAAACCCGGACTCCTCCCCAGATCCTGCTGTCCTGTGCCAATGAGCTTTAAAGTCAAACTGCTTTTTGTTTTAATTGCAGAAATCTCCTCACTACCCCCTCCTCTTTCCACTTTAAACTATAATTGTTTCATTACTTGCAGGAAATTAGTTCTTGCTGTTCAAAACTCTCTCTTAAAAAAAACCATTAATGTGCCCTTAGCAATCTGTACCATGACCTAATGCAAATAGTTGAGCACCTACATTTGTATGCACAGATGCAAACAGATTTACAAATGTAACTGAGAGGCACAATATACAGTAGGTTAACTACTTATTAGAAGAATATGCAAGGTTTTGAATGACGCAGGGCTCTTCTACAGTTTTAACACAACTGAGTCAGGAAAAGTCTGAACACTAAAAAAAACCTCACACGCACTTTCCATCAACAGAGGCTGGTCCAGTGAGAGATATGACGTTAGGAAGGAGTCCTGAATCATAGCCAGCAAAAACTGTCTACACTAAACCGCACATCAGTATTTCCAATATCCTATTTAGTTTGTTCACACTTTCAGCACCAAGCCCTACAAACTATTTTTTTTTTTACTGGTAACTCTCTCCTTCTTATTAAAAAGAGTATCTCTCATCCAATTCTAGACAGTTTTTAATATTATTTTAAAACTCCTCACAAAGATATATCTCCCCCCTAAAGCAATGTTGCAATTTACAGTGGATGAAGAGAAACCATTTTTCTGTCAATAGGAGTTTGGATGATGCCGATTTAAAAGGGGGGGGGGGGAGAAAAGTGCTAAACTATTCCAAAAGGAAATTTGACTGTTGCTGCAAACCAAGACCATAAGGAAGACGGATTAATACAAAATCACTGCTGACATTCATGTTCCTATTTTGCTGCAACGCAAGGCTCATTAAGGGCCTGATCCCATGAGTAGGTGCTCCATCAATGGTGAAGTTACGATTGGCTGTAAACTGACACCTGGAGGCAGATCACCGACAATTGTTGGCACTGGGCTAAATTCAGAACCTGAACTGGGATAGCAGCAGCCCTCGATCACGTTCAACTAGTCATTCTTAAACCGTGTGCCAGAGAACACCAACTTGACTTGAGAGTGTGCTGTGCGGCATAAATCAATTATTTAATTCAGGGCTCCTGTGAGGCTCCGGGTGTGCCTTCCTTCCAGCCAACCAACCTACTATGAAAACATGCAATACTGCTACATTTCCTCACTGGGGGGCAATAGATCTCAACACACCTGATGCAGAGATGGACCAGATTTACCTGCCCTTGGAGAGGGTCGCCCACTCTGCAAGCCTGGGAATGTCTCCTTCCATTTTTTCAGGTGATGAGAAAAGTGCATGCCTCCCATTTGAAATTAATTTAAAAGAGCATGCCTCCAACATCAGCAATTTTGGAAATGTTGTGCTATTAGTTGTACAGTATTTCTGTTCCATCCATTCTTCAAGGAGCAGAGGCCAGAGTAAAAGGTTCTCTCCCCCCCCCACCCTGCAACAATTCTGAGGTCGTCTAGGCAACAGGACCAAGGTCCCCCAGTGAGCTTAACGAAAGTGGATCTTTCTTCCCCTCTGCTAGTCTGATATCCTAGTCACCACACTACACAACACAACAATTCATGGGGATTTCTAGCAATATGAGGGCATGCACGACACACAGGTGATGACTACGGGTAGCCCCACTATTGATTTTTACATAGCTGTATCCTATGTAGGCCAGCAGGTGGCACAGCGGGTTAAACCGCTGAACCATAAGCTGTCGATCGAAAGGTCGGCAGTTCGATTTCCGCAACGGGGTGAGCGCTCGTTGCTTGGCCAGCTCCTGCCAACCTAGCAGTTCCAAAGCATGTCAATGCGAGTAGATAAATAGGTACCGCTTACGGGAAGGTAAACAGCGCTCCGTGTTCCAGCCGCATGCTACGCGCTGCGGCAAGGAGAGTCATGCCGGCCACATGACCACGGAGGCGTCTTCGGACAACGCTGGCTCTTCGGCTTTGAAATGGAGATGAGCACCACACCCTAGAGTCGGACACGACTGGACTTAATTGTCAGGGGATACCTTTACCTTATCCTATGTATTAGGGGTCGCGGTGGCTTAGTGGTTAAGACACTGAACTGCAGACCAGAAGGCCGGAAGGACAGCAGCTCAAGACCCAAGTACCGCGTGACGGAGTGAGCTCCCGTCTCCTGTCCCAGCTCCTGCCAACCTAGCAGCTTGAGAGCAAGAAATTGCAAGGAGATAAATAGGTACCGCTGCAGCAGGAAGGTAACAGCGTTCTGTATTGTCATGCTGGCCACATGACCACAAAAGCATTTTCAGACAGCGCTGGCTCTACAGCCTTAGAAACGGAGATGAGCACCGCACCCTAGAGTCGGACATGACTGGCTTTCGAGCAGGGGATACCTTTACCTTTACCTATTCCACTTTTCTGTGGTGGACATGGCAGGGCGACACATGCCACAAAACCCAGAAAGGTGACGTGAAGAAGAATGGGCAGATTCAAGAAGCTTAAGAAACCACTTCCCCATGCAGGTGTGCGTATGCATTAATTTATTAAAGGCACCCAGGCACTAAAACTCTTAAGGATAGTCCTGTTAGCAAAACTGGATTTCTCTGAAATTTATATAGTATTCCCCTAAACTGCTTTCTGTTTACAAATACCATTCACAAGTCTATGCTGACAGAAGGAAGGCTGGCTTGAGTCCCACAACAGGTTAGGCAGAACAGTTGAAAAGAAAAGAGCTTGTCACTTTAATACAGAGCCTCTGCTGGGTTGCTAAATCTAAAACTATAACAAGCCTAGGGATATCAGAATTGCATTTTTCTGTTCACGAAAGAGAGAGAGAGAGAGAGAGAGAATTATTCATATATTAATTACCCCATTCATTATAGCTGTTTACTCAGTCAAGGCAGCAGTTAATCCAAGCTATTATTTTTTAATAATGCTTCACTTTCTCCTCCAATATACCGGTTTGTTCAGTTCTAACAAGTGAAGTGTTGGCAACATTGCATCATTATTTAAAAGCCCCAGAAGGTCACATTCTGAGAAACATAATCTGGTCAAGAACTGCAGCCGTGCCTGGCTTAGACACACGGTTGACACAGGCAACCCCATCCTGTGCACCTCATTGAAGCAATAGCTTCCAAGGGAAAGGAGAATTTGTCCTGGGAATCCAACATGGGAGAGAAGGGGGAGAAGACAGCACTGGTCTCATACTATTTTCAACATGCATAGAATCTGTTTATGATGTACATGACTGTTGACCTGCACATGTGTACAGTACATTTATTTATACATTATGTTCAAAGTGCATATAGCAGCATTATGTTCAAAGTGCATATAGCCGCCCTGGGCATTTGCCTCGGCATAGGATAAGGCGGGATATAATTTTTTTTAATAAATAAATAAATACATAAATGTGTGATCTGCACTCCGCATGCTCAAGGAGCTCACCCCCCAGGCTGACTTTCAACATGAGCACATGAACAGTCCAACACACAAACACAAGTACGGGCATACAGACACTTACACAGGTGTACAACATAACGTGACTATTATCATCACATCTGCGTTGAGTCATGACCACGGAAGTGTCTTCAGACACTGCTGGCTCTTTGCTTTGAAATGGAGACGAGCACCGCCCCTAGAGTCGGTAACGACTAGATCAGCGGTGGGGAACCTCTGGCCCCAGGGCTGGATCAGGCCCCCGAGGCCATCCGGTCCAGCCCCTGGAGAGATTGCCGGAAGGCCGCCCAACCGGCCCCTGGAGGCTCCGCCGGGTTCGCGCGTCACCTCCGGAGGCTGAGAGAGGGCCTTTGCATGTCCTCCCCGGCCGCCGCCTCAACCCCTTCTCACCAGGCCGTTGGCCATTTCGCACATGCGTACCATGCCGATGAGGGCAAGCTCTTGCCCTCATTGGCATGGTACGCCGGAGGTGACACGCGGACCCGGCGGCGGCTTCGGACAGTGAGCGCGGAGCCTCCGGAGGCCGATGGGGGGCGGGGGCAAAAATTAAATAAATAAAAATTTAAGCAAATTTCTAATATTTAAAACGGCCCTCGCCAGGGAAAAGGTTCCCCGCCCCTGGACTAGATGTACATTCTAAGAGTAGCGGAAATGATACAAACACACATTCTCTTCCATGAAAAGAAGTGGCCTTGGAATGCAGGGCATGTCTGTTGAAAACACTTCCATCAGTTTCTGGGAATGCATGTCTGTCTTCACCCTTTATTATGGGACTAAACAAGTAGCTTACCAATGAAACCCACAGCTGGTGTGCATCTCCTCCTGCTCAAAGAAGTCCAAACAGAAAAGCAGAGCATCTGGCCTCACACTGGGGCGCAAGCCTGAATAAGACTCTTCCACATTCTCACAGTCTCCCCCCAGATAACTTTCACATGATTGGATGTTCCTCATTGCAAGACGTTCCCTGCACATAGACAACAATGCCTGGGAGGAGAGTTCTCACCTAGCTTTCTCTCCAACATGCTATGAATACTTGTGCATATGAATTTTTTTTTTTTTTTTTGGTGAGGGAGCATTCCATCATGTGCATCATTATACACTCTGAAGTGGTACAGACTAGGCACAGGTTTACCACTGCAGTAAGGACTAGGCCAGAGAGATGCAAGCAGCTGTACCAGCAGACCCTAGAGACTGTCCAAAACCAAGAGGTCTCCTGGCCTTGAGAAATTAAAGATGTGTTCCCTAACACGCTGCGGTGGTTTAGTGGTTAAGACACTGAACTACAAACTGGAAGGTAGGCAGGACAGCAGTTCGAGACCTGAGTGCCACGTGACGGTGTGAGCTCCCGTCTTCGGCCCCAGCTCCTGCCAACTTAGCAGTTTGAAAGCAAGAAATTGCAAGTAGATTAATAGGTACAGCCTCGGTGGGAAGGTAACAGCATTCCGTGCGCCTCCGCGTTGAGTCATGCTGGCCACATGACCACAGAAGTGTCTTCAGACACTGCTGGCTCTTTGCTTTGAAACAGAGAGGAGCATTGCCCCTAGAGTCGATAACGACTAGCTTTCAAGCGAGGGGAACCTTTACCAGAAGTCCCTAAGGGTCAGGCAGATTCTGCAATATCTCCTGGGCAGTATTTTACTTCTCCCTGCAGTGGGAGACATGGAGGATGGCCTGGCCCCAGTTTCTCCCTGAGAGAATCCAGGGCGCGATGAAGTAGGAAAGAATCTCAAAACAGGCACATATTCCTGATTAGAAGGAAGCAGAGGAAGAAAATTGGTTCCACTAATTTTTGCACATGTAACTACTCAAATTGCACTTTTTCTTAATCTGAAAGTTTTAAATACCCCTTTCTGTCTGAACCAAATTTAAAATCAGTTTGTACAAAGCTAACAACAAATACGTCAGGATACAAGTTGCCATACAGGAACTTAAAAAAAAACCCCACACAATCAAAGCAAGTATGAAAGCAAATACATCAAAGCTTCGGTTGTTTTTTCCTAAGGATATTTCTAATCCTACACAGTTACAAAGAAAGCCTTCAAATATAAACAGAGGTTACAGTTGATGGGATGTGTGTTGACAGAGGTGGGCGCTTTTTCACATCTTACATTTTTGTGATATTTTCCTTATGGAAATAGACTACTGAAGGAACCAACCATATCTTAGTTTTGGATGTAAAAGTACATTCACACAAACCAGTGCAGCTGCAACTAGTGCTGAATGCGGCGGTCCGGGTGGTCACTGGAGCTAGGTGGTTTGACTCTGTTGAACTGCTGCTTCAGCGGCTGCACTGGCTGCCCATTCGTTTCCGGGCCCAATTCAAGGTGCTGGTAATGACCTTTAAAGCCCTTCACGGTTCGGGCCCAGGATATCTGAGGGACCGCCTTCTATACATTCCGGCACGCTCTCTTAGGTCATCTGAGGGGGCTCTCCTGCGAGTGCCACCTCTATCGCAAGTTAGGGGAGTGGCAACACTTGGGCGAGCCTTCTCTGCTGTGGCGCCACAACTGTGGAACTCCCTTCCAGGGGATCTGAGAACTACCCCCTCCCTCATGACTTTTCGGCGAGGGCTCAAAACGTTTTTGTTTCGTCTAGCATTTGGGTGATGGGCTGTGGTCTGCCTCCTGTGTCTCAAGATGTTCTGCCATGCTGCTTATATAGCCCTTTTTATATTTATTTCATATATTTGTGTTGATTTTTCCAGCCCCCGTGACATCACTGCCGCTGCCCTCCCCGGGTCCCGGAAAATCTGGTAAGCCTATTCTTAGGTTTACCCCTAGACGCTCCCAATACCGCAGAGGCCATAGCTCAATGAGAGAGACTCAGCCGAAGGCCACATCTTATGCTCAAGATAGAGGCTTTGAGAAAATATTCAGAAGACGACAAATTAGATGCATACATTCACATACACCCCACTCCTAAAGCGCTGGAAGAAAATGTTCCCTGAAATTAAAAAGGTTAGTCAGCTGTGTACAGAGCTGCTAAAACATTTAAATTCTTAGTGCCATTCTGCATATTATACAGAGACAAACCTGGAGTTACCATCAAGTGCACACTCAACACAATTCTCTGACAAGTGAACCTGTACATACACCTCTTTAGGTATACATGCAGGTTTTCATGGCCAGTTGTTATGCTCAAGGTTACAATTAAATTGAAGAAATAAAGATCGATCTTACAGTTGTCAGTTGAAATTCCACTTCCTGATTCTACCGCGACGTGGAGCGGGCAAGCAGGACGGATTATCCAAAGCTGGCAACGCTGAAATCTTTAAAGTCTTCTGTGCTTGACGCTTCTCCCCAGGCATTAGGGGCTTCTTCGAAAGCAAAAAGAGAACCCAGCTACAAGCTGGAAGGACAACTGTAAGATCGATCTTTATTTCTTCAATTTTAAGACCTGAAATCACATGGCTGAAAATCCCTTAAATACTGTAACCTTGAGCATACACCTCTTTGTTGTGTTTACACTACATTTTTAGGTGTACACTTAAAATACCTTACGTAGACACCTAAAGACATAATGTGTGAAGTCAACCTTATTCAACAGCACAATGTTTTGAGGTGGTCAGGAGCCTGGGATTTTTCACCTGCACACACGCTGCTATCACACACCATTTAATTATTTCACTCTCCGATACTGAATCTGTATTACAGAAGCCAACTAAATATTGCACCTTAGCACAGAGCATTTTTACCATAAATTGCAGCAACTTTGCCCTGCACATTCTCCTCTTCCCTTCCCCCTTCTCAACGTGATTTACTGTGATCTTGTAATGGAAAAGCTTTATTTCATTGACACGCGAGTGGTAAAGGGACCGATAATTTCATCCCTGGGAACATTCCCTCCTCTCTCACCTACCAAAGGTGTTTTAAAATCTAGAGTGCATTTGCAGGTCACAGTCATTCTGATATCAGTCTCTGGAGTCTACAAAAGCCTCTGCATACACCCCCTCCCGCCATCACATCTTTATTCAGAATTTCTGGGCTATGGCATAGGTAAAAAGGTAAAGGTGACCCCTAACAATTAAGTCCAGTTGTGCCCGATTCTAGGGTGTGGTGCTCATCCCCATTTCAAAGCCGAAAAGCCAGCGTTGTCTGAAGACGCCTCCGTGGTCATGTGGCCGGCATGACTCTCCTTGCCGCAGCGCATAGCATGCGGCTGGAACACGGAGCGCTGTTTACCTTCCTGCAAGCGGTACCTACCGTATTTATCTACTCACATTAACATGCTTTGGAACTGCTAGGTTGGCAGGAGCTGGCCAAGCAACAAGAGCTCACCAAGTCACGGATTCGAACTGCCGACCTTTCGATCGACAGCTCATGGTTCAGCGGTTTAACCCACTGCGCCACCCGCTGGCTGGGCTATGGCATACCCCCCCATTAACAGATGCACAGCCAACAGAAGACTGTCCTTATGAATGATTTTTGTTTTCTAATGAGGGTCTGTATTGCTGGTTTGATACTGGTTGCAATCAACCATTTTTCCTTTTATAGTTATAACAAAAAAATATAAAATTGAAAATTTCAGTAAAAGATGCAGTAACAGATGGGGGAGGGGACAAAGACAACATCCAAACTGATGTCTCATACCATTAGCATGGTGTTTATTTTATAATATTTTATTCGTGCAAACTTCCAAAGGTGGTAAGATGTACCTGCTGAAGTGTACCAAAAACTAGGAGATTAAAAAACAACTGATGAAGTCACTAGTCCCAAAATATAACAGTGAATGCATAATCAGATTACATTTTTAGAACTTCCTACCTTGAGGAAACCCTTTCTGCATTGACTTCTCAACCAAAGCCCTGTTTTCACAATCATATCTACATACTGAGTGAACACAGAAGGGGGAATAGAATTGCACCGGCTAGCCCCGCCACAATATCCACTGCACATTCAGTGGAAAGTGAAAAGGAGCTGTACATGATGTAGACTTTCATGTGTGAACAGCTCATTCTCGACTTCTAATGAACGCAAAGTTCAGGAGATGGGGCCAACACGCACAATTCCTACTTCCCTTTACTCATTGTATGGACATGAAGACGAGAACAGTAGGATGGTTATAACCCATACCTACCTTATTGTATGAAAGAGGAATACACCCACCCCACCCACCAATAAACTGGGAACAAAACAAGAGATAAGCGTGAGAACAGGACTATTGCTGTAGCGTAGTGGCTAAGAGACTGTTGCAAATCAGGACTTCTCCGGTTCAAATCTTGCCTCTGCCATGAATTCGCACTAAGTGACCTTGGCAAGCCACTCCCTCCAAGATTCCTAACTGCACTATGGGGATAACAGTAGTTACTCTCCTTACAGGATTGTTGTATGGACAACATCAAGAACAATACAGGAGAAGTGCTTTGCACACTCAAAAAGCACTACACAAATGCTAAATATTAGCAGCCCTTTTGGGACAGGGAGCCATTTAATTATTTGATTTTGTCTGTAAACCACTTTGTAATAATAATAATAATAATAATAATAATAATAATAATAATAATAATAATAATAATAATAATAATAATAATAATAAGCAAGGGAACATTTGTACATCAGGCACATTATTTGTCTGTTCTCTAAGGTCCATTAGGCATCTAGTGGGGCCACTATGAGATACAGGAAGCTGGACTAGATGGCCTGATCCAGCAGGGCTCTTCTTATAATGACCTACCAGAATGGCACTGTGAACATAAATGAGACATTAAGAGCTGTAAAACACTTTTCTACTTTGAAGTGCTCTAATGACAAAGCCTACTAACAATAAAAGTTTTCTACCCCAGCCCCACCCTCCAGTTTTTCTTTTTGTGTCAATGGTAAGTTTTACTACATGCTCTTATTTAATCTACTCTTATTTAATCTCAAGATCTGCATGAAGTTCAAAAAACGTGCAAGGCTGCAGTCCACGAGTCTTGTTCAAAAAGATAATCGTGCCTGCTATCCTACGTGAAGCTAAGCCGCCTAAATGAAATTTAAGCGGCTAAACTAGTGCAGCCCAATTCCAGTAGGGCTGTTTTGATTGGCAAGGAGAAGAGGTTTCCCTGGGACTTCTCCAAGCTGCCCAAATATAGCCTCTGGCAATATTGCACATGACATGCTCTTGAATTGCATTGCCTTCCTTACAATTCTCATGAACCATCCTTTACAGAGAAGCCTGGCTGTCATGGGGGGGGGGGGAGGCTCTGTTTGGATGGGAGCATTAATTTTAATCTCTTTGGTTCACAAAATCTGGAAATTCAATTGACTTTAATACTGCAACTTCCAAGCCCTATAAACAAACTTGATAGAACTCTTTTGGCTAGCTCTTGGTAAAACAAGCAAGGCAGCCTCTTTTTATTGAGGGGCAATGGAGACTTCTTGTTTCTGTGCCACTTAGAAAAAGTCTATTAATGGGAGCTGCTTCTGACCAGCAGCTCAGCAGGGCATTTCTTGGCTGTCAGAAGCTTCTGCAAAGTGAAATGGGATGATGCTAAATGGCTGGGAATCCCCTTTCCTTGCCCAGCTAACAATCTAAAAGGAAATTATCTGTTTACACCTTCTTGTAACATCCTCTCCAATCATCTGAGAACAAAAGGCAATCAACATTTGCCAGTAATTACTGTGCTGGGTAGCTCTTCCTGGCCTCATGCGGGACCTACTAGGTTTATATCAGGGGGCGGGGGGGGGGGTCATCCTTGCAGGGTCAAACAAGTACAATAGAAGCTGTAACTGAGCTGCTGCAATCCTGCCCACTGGGATTGAGAAAGAGGGTGACTCTGTCCAAGACCTGACAGGGCTTCAAGTTAAGCAGGAAAAAGAAAAAAAAGGGGGGGGGGGAGTCATCATAGGTGCCTATGTGAAGATGACCATATTTCCATTTCTAAAAAGGCAATTAACAACTGAGTGAGGGGAAACCACTTCTAACAAATTGCTTGGTATGTCACAGCTTGTCAAGACAGACAGCTTGTCAAGACAGAATGACTTCCGAGTCAAGAAAAAAAAAATCTATAATTTCACAGGAATAACAACTCCCGTGAGTACCTGCCCACAAAGGACACTAGCTCCTGCACTGTCTCACTATGATTTTGTGTCGTGTCTTTGCCCTCTTCCAGGCAGTTGGAAATTCTGCACAGGGCGCGATTGGAACTTTCAAGAGGAGGTGGCAAATCTGCACACCACGCTGAACAGCCCCCCCCCCCCGTGGCGAGTGTGATGAGCACCCACCTTCCTCCTGAACATTTGGCACTCAGAAGGAACAGGGAATCATTCCTGACTTTGTGCAGTGCTTTGGGGAGCAGAGGTAATAGGAGCTGGACACTCCTGTCCAACTATCCTCCAAAACATTTAATTTTCACTACATCAAGTATTTAGTTTGTCTCTCTGATGCTCATTGCCCTATCCCAACACCCACCCCAAGGCAGGTGGAATCGCATGTCAAGAGGCCATTTTATAGCTGAGGAGGTTGCAGGGAATGGTGAAAGCCACTATTTGCATTTAAATACTACTTGTAACAAGGAAGTACTTACAGCTTGCCACTGAATGATTTGTTATTCCCTGTAATGCAGATCTTGCTCATCTGCTGCTTAGCCAGCTATTTCCTTCATTTTCTACCTGTGCATTTCCTTTTGGGTCTGCTGCCCTTTCCTCACACATTCACGCTGAATTCAACTGCCCTTCAATTGAATTTTCAAATTGAATTTTATTGCCTGGCTCTCTAAATTTAATTAAAGTCATTTTGATGTAAGGAAGATCAGCATTAGAGAGGGGAGAGGAAAACCCTGAGTCTTAGAAGGAGGGGCCAGCCCTGTACAGAGAATAGGTGAAAAACCAACTGACATGATAGCCTTTAGCACATCAAAAACATTTTGACTGTAAGGGCTAACTGAGCTCAAACTGGTGACTCTAGGATTGGATTGGTGATCATCTCCCTTCACCAAAACACTGGCCCACTGCAGACCACAGAGACTGAAGCAGGCTACAGATTTGCACACTCCCCCTCCCTTCCCTCTTCAAAAGTAGCTATAGTTACCTTTATACTTAAAGCAAGGTTTACAAACTGGCTTTAAGCCCAGGTTGGAACGAACAATGTGGCAGCAAAAATGATGCTACCTTACGAACACGAAGATATCATTTCTCTTCAAAGTTCTATAGTAGAGATCCTATACTATAGGGCAGGGGTTCTCAACCTGTGGTACCCCTAGGGGTATGAGGACCTCTTGCTGGGGGCACGCCAAGCCCTGCCCCTTATCTGCCCCATCAGCAGCTAATTAAGTGTTAATTAACATGGATTTTAAATTGTAATTATTTTCGGAGCCCTTCTGTCTCTCTGATTTTGGTTTTGGGCTTATTTTTGTACTTTGGAAAATGTACTTTGGTGGGGTGGGGGAGGGAGGAGCTGATTTTGGGAAGTGTGATTCGAAGAAAAAAAGGAGATCCTTGCATATATGTCTCTCTCTCTCTCTCACACTCACACACACACACACACACACACACACACACACACACACACACACACACACAGTTAAATAAAACACTTTCACATTTAAAATTGTTTTAGTACTTTTTATTTAATGATTAATTACCTAATTAATTGTTTAATCCAATTTAGCAAGGGGTACTTCAGAAAATTGGACTGTGATAGGGGGTTCCCGGGCCTCCAAAGGTTGAGAACCCCTGCTATAGGGAGATGAGGAAAGGTATGGTAGAAGGTAACACACATGGATTGAAGCCTATTTACATAATTGCAGGAAACTGAAAGTAACATAAGAGCCCTGCTGGATCAGACCAAAGGCCCATCTAGTACAGCTTCCTGTATCTCACAGTGGTCCACCAGATGCCTCAGGGATAGGCTGACCATATCCAAAAAAGGACAGGGTGCCTATACCTTTAACCATTGGAATTTGGGCAGGTGCAGCTCATCATGGAAGGGTGCAACAAGCTACACCTGTCCAAATTCAAACGGTTAAAAATCCCTGCTCTATGCGCTACACTGTGTCCTGTAAGTGGATTTGTTGCAATTTCATTAAGAATTGTGTCACAGTTCAGTAATACCACTATTGTTGTTGTTGTTCAGTCGTTACGTCGTGTCCGACCCTTCATGATCCCATGAACCGTATCCCGCCAGGCCTTCCTGTCCTCCACTATCTTCCCGAGTTCGCTCATTTTCATGTTCGTTGCATCGGTGATGCTGTCTAACCATCTCATCCTTTGCCTTCCCCTTCTTCTTTTGCTTTCAATCTTTCCCAGCATCAGAGTCTTCTCCAGAGAGTCCTCTCTTCGCATTAGGTGGCCAAAATATTTGAGTTTCAGCCTTAGTACCTGTCCTTCCAGGGAACAGTCAGGGTTGATTCCAAGGGACTCTCCGGAGTCTTCTCCAGCACTACAGTTCAAAAGCATCTATTCTTCGGCGCTCAGCCTTCTTTATGGTCCAACTCTCGCAACCATACATTGCTACTGGGAACACCATCACCCTGACTATACGAACTTTGGTTGGCATGGCGATATCTCTGCTTTTTATTATGCTGTCTAAATTTGCCATAGCTTTCCTTCCAAGGAGTAAGCGTCTTTTAATTTCATGGCTGCTGTCTCCGTCTGCAGAAGCGTCGCTCCGGTAGGGGCGGGCCTGTAAGTATCGCTGCGGTCATAGTCTCTTTACCGAGCGAGGAGGAGGCAGCCCCGCCCCCTCACTGTCAGAGCCAGTCCCCTATGGAGAAAGCAGCAGGCAAGAGACCCTGCCTGCTGCTTTCTCCGTAGGGGACTGGCTCGGACAGTGAGGGGGCGGGGCTGCCTCCTCCTCGCTCGGTAAAGAGACTATGACCGCAGCGATACTTACAGCCCCGCCCCTACCGGAGAGACGCCTCTGTCCGTCTGCAGTGATCTTGGAACCCAAAAAAGTAAAATCTGTTACTGCTTCCATTTCTGCCCCTTCTATTTGCCAGGAATTGATGGGACCAGATGCCATGATCTTAGTTTTATTAATGTTGAGTTTCAAGCCAACTTTTGCACTCTCCTCTTTCACTCTCATCAAGAGGCTCTTTAGTTCTTCTTCACTTTCTGCCATTAGGGTGGTATCGTCTGCATATCTGAGGTTGTTTATTTCTCCCGGCAATCTTGATTCCGGCTTGCGATTCATTCAGCCCTGCATTTCTCATAATGTACTCTGCATATAAGTTAAATAGGCAGGGTGACAACATACAGCCTTGCCGTACTCCCTTCCCAATTTTGAACCAATCAGTTCTGCCATGGCCGGTTCGAACTGTTGCTTCTTGACCCGCATACAGGTTTCTCAGGAGACAGGTAATACCACTATATAATACAATAATTCCACAAAAACTGTCACCTGAACATAACACATTAATATTATTCACTATTCCATTAATATTATTCACTATTCCATGTTCTTTTTTCCCATATATTGATATCTTATTGATATATTAAAACATAAAAGCAATACATATTTCATAAAGTTATAGCAAGCACGAAGCAATATATCCTACTAGCATACTATTCACTGTTTTCTACATATAATATCCAACTAAGCCAAACACCCACATTCTATTCATTAAATCAGCATATCACCACATCGTTCTTCTCTCTCTCTTAAAAAAAAAAATCGATAAATGGTTTCCAGTTATTCACAAAAAGGTTAACTGACTTTTCCTTAATTAAAATTGTAAGTTTATCCATTTCAGCATAGTCCAAAACTTTCAGCCACCAATCTTCCAGCGAAGGTATCTCCGAATTCTTCCAATATTGTGCATATAAAATTCTTGCCGCAGTTATATATAAAAGAAAAGTTTGAAATTTTTCACCTACAGGATCATCCCTCATACCCAACAAAAAGGTTTCTGGTTTCATGTGAACCTTAATCTTTAAAATCAACTCTATCTGTTTATGAATCTGAGTCCAATATTTCTTTGCTTGGGGGCATGTCCACCACATATGATAAAAAGTTCCTTCTTGCTTTTTACATTTCCAACACCTATTCGTCACCTTCTCATACATTCTTGCTAATTTGCTTTGGGTTATATACCATCTATACCTCATTTTATACATATTTTCCTTAATATTAACATTTAACGTAAATTTCAACTGTTTTAACTATAATTGTTCCCATTACTTCATTAAATTAACATGACCCGTCTCTCTGAATAATGTGTGAACTCCTTAAGGCCGAGCTACATTGTCCGCGTCCACATCGCGTCCGCGTCCCGTGCACGTCTGGTGTCCCGCCCCCAGGTCAAACAACAGGCTCTTATTGGCCGGATGTAGTGCGGACACAGCAAAAGTCGAGGTGGCCTCGACTTTTGCTGCGTCCGCGCTTCGTCCGGCCAATAAGAGCCTGTTGTTTGACCTGGGGGCGGGACACCAGACGTGCACGGGACGCAGACAATGTAGCTTGAGCTTCAGAGTTCCAATTTTTCTGTCTCCATATGTCCAAAACCCCTAAAGTCTCCACCATTTCAAAAAACAAAAACAAAAAAACACTTTTAGGTAGTTTCCCTGGGTTATGCTTTATTTCTTTTTCTGAGCTTTTATCACTCAGCGGAGAGACCACTCCATTCCAATCACCCAACAAGCAAAAACTACTATAATGTTCTTTTTAAAAACACACACACCACAGCACATTTTATCACTCAATTGACCATACAAGGCACGCTATCTTCATAACACACTCAAAAGAAATTGGACAGTTTTTCAGATATTCCATTCCTGAATTTTGCCTTTTCTGAAATGGACACAGCAACATTGGATTCAAGGCAATTGAAAACAAGTGCACTGTAGCAATGTTTATTTGTTAATAGATGTGCCAAGCTTCCTAGAATGAAAGGAGAGACTACAGCTACCAACATCACACTGTGTTGCTCATCCGTTTTACAGCAATAGGAGTTGGAGTTATTGGTTTTTCCAAGCCTATGGTCCAACCCATAGAGTCTGAACATAAAGTCCCTTGCTTATTTACACTTGCATATCTGCAAGTACGCACACTTTCATATTTTATCCCATGTCATGTCAAAAACCCCATGGCACGTTGAAAGAGAAAAATCCAATTAGGGTTAAGTCATATATTCCTAAATAAAAATTCGATTGTTTGATTTCACTATGCGTATAACTGCATCTAACTAAGCTCACTGAGGTCCTGTAGTTTAACTAGGAATGAAACACTACCTCTACCGACATGGGGTAGCAAGTTTCTAGAATCATCTTTGGAAGGTTTTAAGAGTAAGCTGGATTAATGTCTGTCTACTAGGATTTATATCCTCTCTAGGTCAACATTCAGTGTAAAATTGCACTGGTAATTGTCAAATGAACCTTGAATACTGATGGACAACAAGGATCCAGACCTCCTTGAAAGAGCATTAAATGATACCTGTGTCAAACCCATAAAGCAATTCACTACCAAGTGACATAAATTTAGCATTATGGTTTCTTATGAGAAAATATATAAATTGCAGGAGAAAGTAGACTAACAAAAATACTAACAACAAAAAAAAAGACTAACAACAATTCCGAGAAAAGGGGAAGGAAAAACGTACATATGTATTAATTTAATGTGGATGCACAGAACATTCCGGAGATATGGGGAATGGCCTTGCTTCTCATCCTTTGACAGGTCTCCCATGAGGGAGACAGACTGCGTATCTGCATTTCAAAAGCAGCCTATTACTGGAGTGTCTCGTATCAAGAGTGTTTTTGAACATCTGATTTCCAGTTGGACATGATTGGAAATCCATGTGATCAGAGCACTCCGGGTCTCTTGACAGGCCTTCCACAGTTTCAGATAATTAAGTACCACAGAATTCAATCAGAACAATAAAATTAAAAATCTCAGAACAGCAGGAAGACCGTGGCCATTTCTTTACCCATTTATAGTTCAGCTTGGGGAAGGAAAACGAATACACATTTTCATTTGTTTTCAAGTGCAGAAACAACAACAAAAACAATACCTGCCAACATGAGCACTAAAATAATGAGAGAAGAAGGCAGAGGGGACCACAGGAAGTAAGAGCTGTAGCCAAGACTTGCTGACACTATATAAGCAGACAATGTACAAGCAGCTCCTATACATAAGTGATGGTCACAAGGCTTTCATCTGAGCATGCTCCTCTCTCCACTCTGAATTCTGTTCTGCAAAAGAGGTTTGAGAAGAACCCAGGAGAACAAGCTCATGAATTAGCAACACGTGTTTCAGGACAACTCTCCTCCAAGGTCTCGAAAAGCATAATCACCCCCACCCCTCCTTTAAAGATATTTATTTTTATTTATTTTTAAAAAATTACACCCTGCCTTCTCCTATGCCGAAGGCAAATGCCCAAGGCGGCTTACAACAAAATTAAAATACATGATTTAAAATACATAAGTTTACATAATACATAAACTAAATTTAAAAACAATAAAATCTACTGGGGGGGGACAGTATGGAGCAGAGAAGCAGCATCGCAGAATATCTTGAGACGCAGGAGACAGACAACCCATCACCCAAACGCTAGACGAAACAAAAACGTTTTGAGCCCTCGCCGAAAAGTCATGAGGGAGGGGGTAGTTCTCAGATCCCCTGGCAGGGAGTTCCACAATTGTGGCGCCACAACAGAGAAGGCTCGCCCACGTGTCCTTTTCACAAATCAGAAAGGTAAGGAAGGAGGCGTGAAAAGAAACATTCAGTGCACATTTCACATTGAGACGGAGACATTTGACATTCCAGAAATAATCATCTCCAGCATAAACCTCTCAGAGCATTACAAATTGGTGCTTCCTGTTTACATTAGAAGGCTTAGCCCGCCGATTTTCATAATTCAATGAGTAGTGCATATTAGCTTTTTACTCATTACATTTTTTAATACGAGACTCAGGAGCAAGAAGATCATATTGTGTAACATGCGCCTACCACTATGTTTTGTGCCATTGTTTAAACTGAGAGTCAGAATGGAAACTCATCTTAAACTTACTAGGTGGCCAGGACAGAGTTGTAAAATATGGCCCTTGGGTCCCTCCCAATCTGTGAAGGGGGAATTATTCAAATGATCTACTTGATTATAAGGGTGAAAACACCGCATGATGCACATCACTCCACAAGTTTCCTGTGAGGATAAACACAATAAGCACACTACCTTTATACAGGCAAAACATATTTCAAGTTCATTCCGATTCCCTTTCTGCTTCAAGGTCAGATGCGGAACCTTACCAAGAACATAGCCTAGAGATGTAAATTTAACAATAGCAAAAATATAAACTCATTAAATTCTTCATGTTCAGTAAATGTGGATAGGGGGGAGCAGGACCTACACCCATTGACCATACCCCCCCCCCCCCGGACACTGCTGTGCATGCTGATCCTATCCCTGGTGATCGTGCATAAGATTTTCAAAAGGGGAAAAGGGCAGTACCTACATACACTAAAGGAACGGGACAATGAAAAATCTCCTATTTCCTAGACAATCTTAACAGCCTCTGACAAATTCAATATAAACTGAATTTTACAAATTCAATTAGCAACTAGGTGCCAGGTGCAAGGGAGTGACAACGGGAAACAGGTTATCTTGTTGGCTGTGTGCTCTCAGAGGCATCTGGTGGGGCCACTGTGAGATACAGGAAGCTGGACTAGATGGGCCTTTGGCCTGATCCAGCAAGGGTCTTCTTATGTTCTTATGTTAACTAACATAATTGGGGATTTCAACATACTGCTACATAACCATGACTACATTCTCATTCCCCTACTAATGAAACATAAAACTGGCACAATCAGCCTACCTAAAATTAAAAATCCCACAATCGAGTGTCATTTGTATAAGGTAATATATTGGGGTGGGTGGAGAGCACATGCAGACCTGATTTCTTTTTGCAAAATTCGGAAGACTTGCAGGGCAAGTTGTCAGTTGCAGAAATCTTCACCATCAAGCGAGGTTGATTAATATTTGAACAAATCCCCTATCTGTACGTTGGCAGGCAAGTATGTGCAAATGAGATAGAGCAAATGTGAGAGAGATTAAGCACCCAGTACAACAGGAGATGATATCTATGACTTCTGCCTCTAGCCCAAGGGAAAAGGCCCGCCTATGTACAGTAGCAATGCACACCTTGAAGTGCCAGTGTCACAAACTCAACACCCATGCCCTAAACCTTTACAACATTTAAGCCATTTACCCGCATCACAGCAACTGCGCCATCTTTAAATATGCTATTATTGTATCCTGCCCAAGAGGCAGTGTATTAGTTAGTGCCGTATATAGAGAGATAATATGAAGTGGCATTTTAAAAAGCAAACATCTATTTTAAAAAAAATCATTTTACCACTTTTCTTTTTTAAGCTGCCCTGATTCAAACCCCTTTTTGGAACACTTTGGCATTTTCACACACTAATTTTGCTCCCCTTCTCCCTGTTATGTGATTAACAGCTTTATTAATTTAACAGCTCCTTCTTTAAGAGGATTGGGTCAGATTACTGGTTGGATCTTGGATAGAGGCACAGACTGGAGTGCACACAGAGAAAGGTAATGTAAGCTCATCATAATGTAACAACTTCACGCAGTACTTAATATAATTGCAGGAATGCACAATGGAAGTATTCTTCCTAAACTAATCAAACCATTAAAACGTCAGCTCCAAACCCAGACGCATGATGTATAAGCATATGTATTGCTGGCACAGAGTCAAGTCAAATGGGATCCCACTGAATCTCCTTGATTTATTAAGTTCGACTGACTTGTTTCCCTACAGTGCCCCCTCCTCGTTTTTCAAGGCATACACAATTGCAGCGAGCGCATAAAATGGCACACAGCCAGCGGCTGTAATCTACAGCACAAAGTAGGCTCTTGTCAAACAATTTCCCCCATTATTACAAACAATATTTTTTTTGTTTAAGTCCTGAAGATTAAACTTGCTTTGCAGAGCTTCTCAGCCATCTTGCTCTCGAACCAAATGAACAACCCCTCCCTGCTTTCTCTGACTCCCCAACAGTGTAATCCCTGCTCACTGGGCCCATCACTTTCCTCCTCCTCTAGCCCAAAGACAAAACATACCGCAAGTCAACGTACAGACTGATTATTCAGCAAGCAGGAAGTCTGCGTCACAATCTGACTAACATTTCTGAAGTCTTTCTGCATGTCCTCTCATAACAAAAGCCAGGCCCAGGTTTCAATAATTTAAAAAAAGGAAAGGGGGGGGGGAAGGAAATGCCAAAAACATGAACTGCCGGGAGACAACTTCATGGGAACAGCCACTTCTTCAAAAACCTGAAATAGATTAAACCTGACTAAGAGAACAACCTCAATTTCCCCAAGTCTTCATGGGATGGGAATTGTGTGTTCTAAAGCTGCTTATTCTCAAAAGTGCTTGTGCAGACTCAAAATCATTTCACATGGCTTAGGCTGCAATCCTACACATATTTACCGTATTTTTCGCTCCATAGGACGCATTGGTCCATAGGACGCATGCATCCTATGGAGCTAAAAATAGGGAAAAATAATTTTTTACTTACCTGGGCTTCTGGTGGCTTCTGGGGCTTCTGGTGGCTTCTGTGTGACCCTCTGCAGGCCTCCCTGATCTTCGTCTCGGCGCTAAATGGCCATTTTTGGCCATTTCCAGTTTTCACAGAGGGTCCCCGAAGCCCTGGTATTTCCCCCCTTTTTTGTATTCGTTCCATAAGACGCATGCTTTCCCCCCCTATTTGGGGGGGGGGAAGTGAGTCTTATGGAGCGAAAAATACGGTACTAGGAAGTAAGACTCAGGCTTACTTCTCGGTAGACCTGCTTAGGATTGCATTGTTAGTTAGCAATTTACCCACCTTGTATCAGGTTCCCTTCTCAAACATACCCAGGGGTAGGGGAGCTGCTTTCCCATGGTCAGACCCTGTAGTCCAGTGTTTCCCAAACTTTTTCGACCTGTGGCTCCCTTGACCATTGGCGACCATTGGCTCCCCATTACATTATGTTGATATCTGACAATTGGCATTGCACGGTTTTCCGGGGTTACCGCAGCTCCCCTGGGAGCCGCGCCTCCCAGTTTGGGAACTACTGCTGTAGTCTGATCCTATTCTTTTGGGAAGCATGTACAAATACTTGCCACAGACGATATTTAAAATTATGTTGCTTGTCACCTTGAGGCCTTGGTGAAAGATGGGGTATAGGATGATAGCTACATAATATTTAAAAATACAGGTCTATTTTCCCACGGATGGATCCTCTCCCTTCCATCCAGTGAGGGGAAAGACACATGGAATTGGCATCACCCATATAGTTGCATTATTCATGCATACCTCCCAGCAATGTGGGATTACACCATGGAAAAGTGGTTTCCCTACTTGTGTTAAGCAGGTCATCCTCACATTCAGAATGGTTAAAAACCAGTATACAGGTAGATAGTTATGATTATTGGAGTTCTAAAGAAAAGAATGGGGCAGTTTTTCTGGACCTGAATGGAGGAAAATGGAATGACTTTGTGGATGTACTGCCAGATGTTATTACATCCAGGGCTGTCCCAAGACGCATGAGGCAGCATGCCAAATGCTGCCCCCACTTACCCGATGATGCGCCGGCCTCTATTCCTTCCACTCTCCAATGCTCTAAAGCTCAGCACTCTCCTTCCCCTCCACATTTCATCTTCCTCTCTGCCCACCTCTTCCTTTTCTAATCCACGTATTGGAAAGAGGAAGAGGAGCAGCGGAAGCAAATGGAGAACAGAGATGGATGTCCCCTACCAACTTGCTGCCTGTGGCGACTGCCTCAGTTGGCCTCATCGATGGGCTGGCCCCAATTACACCAAAAAGAAAAATCTCTATAATGGCAAGACCTATCCTTTAAAACTGAACAGAGTACATTTGTAAACAGATCTGGGTGGATCACCCTTGAGCACTTCATACATTTATATTCGATGCAATTATATGACTTGGTTTCCAGTACAGTATTTTACCTTGAATTGCTTTTACACATATACTCAGGAAGCATATTTATATAATATTCTTAGCCATTCATCTGATGAGGACTATGAATATGTTAATTCCTTTTGGTGAGCTTTGCTAGGTTATAGTGCTAATTACACTCACACAGCACTTTTAATTGCCCTAAGTGTTGTTCAGTCTCTAGCGGGTTCACTCTCATAAGTCATAACTACACTGTTATAACATCATTCCATTTTATAGACAGGAAACTGAGGCTAAGTAACTTGCCTGAGGTCACAAGAAAAGGCCACAACTAATGTGGAACTTTAATTTAGGCATCCCAAAGTGTGTAGCCATTGGTACTACTTTGTTTTTAAGAGCTATAAGGAATTGGAAGTAAAATATTTTATATCTATCTCAACCACACTGGACTCCAAATCTGGACACGGAAATCTGCACCTCCAAATCTGTCTTTTAAATTCCGAATATTCACCAGATACCAATTTACACAAAACTCAGTTTTCTTGGGCAATCTTTCACCACTCCTTCCAAACTCTTGGGAGTATCAAGTTGCCATCTTTTCGCGGCCTGCCACACTTCCAAGTGCAGCTGCAGCTCCCCTTCCAAACACACATCAACTGACAAGACAAATGTATGCAAAATTCGGTAGAACTGATTGCCTTCTGTGTTCTCAGATGACCAACATTTTCCACTAAGGGCTTTTGTTAGTGGGTTTTTTTTTTTTTTTTTTTGCATCAGCTGGAAAGTTGCAGATTGGCTGCAAAACCACTCTTGGAATGGAAGCACTGCTCAACTGTGAAATATGTCACACTGCTGGCAACTATGAAGTCCACTTCTTTCCACTCAGGATTTCCCAGGAGACTAAGAGGAAGCCGGTTTCAGTGTTTGTTTGCCTGGCACTGACTACTGTTGAGTTAGCTTTGCCCTACCCTCAGCTCCTGCATCCAAAAAAGGGAATGATCTCCAGTCTGTGCCACAAGCCACTATTCCACAATTGCTTTTTAAACAGTTCCTGTGTCCCTTTCGGTTTCCTGCTAAGACTTCTTACTCAACTAAATATTCAGGAGTGTGAATTCATAGATAGCATCCTTGCCTGCCTGCCTGGGGCTCGATTATGCCGACTAATTAGCCTAGGATTAAAAAGGCACAGAAGATGCACCTCGTGGAACATTTCTCTCTATCAAGGAGAAAAAAGCTCCTTGAGGTCACAACTAATGTTATTATGGAAGAAGCAGAAGGATAAGAAGGACCTTTGTGCAACATTTCTGTAGCATTACATTTTTCTACCTCTCTTCCCTTTACTTACAAGAACTGAACTGCAAGTACGAAAGAGTAGCTAAAAAGGAAAATAATCTGCATTAAGCAATGTTGGGTATATATCCTTCATGTGGTTTAGTAACCAGTGAAGAAAGATATGCTTGACTACAAAATAATGTTTTTAGTATGTAGATAACCGAGAAGGAATTCTAATGCAACACGCAAATGAGGGACAGGGAGAATCTGGAGTGGGCATAGGTTAGTTAGGATGTAAAAAACAAAAACAAAGAAGAACAATGAAAATGTTATCATTAATTATCACTTCACTGTTCTGAGGGGCAAATCAGGGTTAACTAACCCACATTCAGTGATCTTGAGAATGAGCCCTTAAACACAGAGTAGCAACTCAGTTCTTTGTAAAATTCTGGTGAAAAGACAACTCAAGACATTTATTCTGGTCTACTTTAATCTGGAATAAGAAGAATGCTCTTTGATCCTACAACAGAAGAGGACAATGCAATTTTAAATGAGCTAATATGTAAAAGCCAAAACCACAAGCAAGTGGCGTTGCTTTCAGCTGGTTTCAGTAAACAGCAGACATTGTTCCAAAAGATAATTATTGTGGACATCTTTTATCTATTCAAACTTTTCTGCAGGATTTTCAGAGAATCCCTTTCTGCCATTTGGCACCTCCACATGGAACTTCCTGGAATATGATTCTCTTAGAATGATGCTGATGTTTTTGGCCACTGTAACTTTACTAGATCTCTAGCAGTTTTGTACCAGTGTTTCCAAGAAAGAAATCAAACCCCCATTCCCAACCCCACAGTAAAGCTAATTCAACTGCACTATACATAGTTCTGTCACTTGAAAGATTTCAGCAGGTCCTCACAACATCAATGGCTATTTCAAAATTTTTCAGGAGGATGGGTAAGAAAAGATATACCAAGGTAGACACATGAGTGACCATTCTACTTCCAGCTGAACCAAAACGAATGATGTATACTGAGGTAAAACGTTCTTTCGGATTTTTTGAACACGTTCATTGAGTTTAGGTCTTCCTAACGTTTTACCCTCAATTGTGTAGGTAGGACATTATCAACGGACTAAAGAACTAGGTTCAGGGTTTTAGCAGACTTTTAGCTGCAGGTTGTTTTAAGTTTTAAGTCTTTTACCAGTATTTTATCTTGACTTTTAAGTATACCATGTTATACTCTGCTTTTAAGCCTTTAACAGTATTTTAGGTGTCCTGTTTTCAGTTTCTTTAGTCCTTTGATAATGCCCTACACACAATTGAGCGTGAAACGTTAGGAAGACCTAAACTTAGTGAACATGGTTAAAAAACCCGAAAGAACGTTTTACCTCAGGATAACCCCGACCACGAAAGCCTTAGTTCCTACATTTGAATGATGTATACTGTACTTATTTGTTGCTTTGGCACACCAAAACGAGGTCCATCTAGCTCACCACTGTATCTCCACCAGTGGCCAGCCAGATATTTATGGGAAGTCAATGATGTAGGAAGCACTAGGTCTTCTCTGCTCTTTGTCCCCGGCATCTATTATGTTGTCAGAAGGATGCTGTCTCTAAACATGCAGGTTCCATTTAGTTGTTATAATTAAGAGCTGTTAATAAAAATCATCATCCATTACTCTGTCCCCCTCTGCTTTAAAAAAAAACTATACTATGAAATATTTACCAACAAAACAATGCTGACTATTGAAGGGATCAAGGGTGCACTGATCAGACAGCTAATGACTTCTTGTATGGCTTGTATGGATCAACACTGGATTTAGGCTGTAATCCTATGCACAGTTACCAGGAGGCAACTTCCACTGAATTTAGTGGGCCTACTTCTGCGCAGACGTAACAACATAAGAAGAGCCCTGCTGGAACAGGCCAAAGTCCCATCTAGTCCAGCTTCTTGTATCTCACAGTGGCCCCACCAGATGCCTCAGGGAGCACACATGCATAGGACTGCATTGCACAACTCCTATTAAGATAAACTTAGGACATGGCTGCTCCTGCAGACACTAAACTTTACAGCAGGGGTGGGGAACCTCCGGCCCGTGGGATGATCCGGTCCGGCCCTCACTGGACCAGCCGGATCCGGCCCACGACCAGAGCTGCCGCCCGCCGCTGCCGCCGCCTTCCTGGGTGGGACGGGGCTGGCTGAGCGAGAGCGAGCGGTGGGTGGGAGGGGGCTGGCTGAGTGAGTGGTGGGTGGGTGCTGTAAATTCGTGGGGGGGTCAAATTTGCGGTGGGGGGGAAATTTCGGCTGGCCTACCGGCCGGCCCGCAACCAATTTTCCCCATGGGAAAATGCCCCCCCACCCCAAATAGGTTCCCCACCCCTGCTTTACAGGAATACTTCTGGGGTATTCCAGTAATGGGGTAACTTCATAAAAGCAACTTCAGCTCAATACACCCCACAAGGTTAACAAACTGCATTTGTTCACGCCTGATATGCAGCTGTGTGGTTTGTTTTTTTAAAAAATTAAAAAAGCAAGGCCCCAATTTAGAACTCAAGGTCAAACGATTTGATATCTTAATAGTGCGATACTGCTGCATATTTTACTCTGGCTGGCTTGAAGGGACTGTTATTTGCAAATATATACTGAAAGAGGATTTCCACAGAAGGCCAAGTACTCATCTGACAGTTTAAGATGCTTAGTAGCATTTCCGTTGGACATGTTTCGTTATAATTAACAGAGCAAACTCCCTCAGATAAAGCTATCAGGATTAGATAGAGAAGTGATCTTATCCCCTTTAACCAGCTATTAGTAGTAGCTGTTCCCAAATGCTAGACCACTGCCAAGTCTGGCCTACACCACTGCTTGCTTACTGAGGCAAGGCAAATAAGAGGTTTTCACTGAATTTAAAGCCATAACAGAGCCCTGGATTGAAACGACATTAAACCATGTTCTGGGGCCTTGGTCCTTTGACCACACTCTTTTTCATAAAAGCAGAAACAAAACAAGACACTCTCTGTCTAACAGGATCAAACCAAGGCCCACTTAGCCCACCATTCTTTGCAAGGATCCCAACAAACAGCAGGCAGGTTGAAAATGGACCTCGGTTTAACTTCTGGCCACTCTTGTACTCAAGGGCAGATATATCATGGTCAGGAGCCCATGGGACCAGAACGAAAGGTTCTCAACTTGGGAAATGGCTGTCCCATATGGTCCTTCTGCTTGTGGGCTTCTCTGGTGGGTAACAGGATGCCAGGCTACACTGGCGTCACTACAGGGGGGGGGTGGAGCTGTAAGTTCTGCTGAAATTGGAGCCTCCCTTACACGGAGCAAAGAAGCAGGCCCGCCCCCTCACCTTCGGAGCCTTTCAGGGAAGCGAAAGCAACGCGCAGGTGGCTACATGGACCTTTGGCCTGATCTAGCAGAGCTTTTCTTATGCCGAGCCATCAGGTCACATCTTGAAGCATTTTTCTGGGCAATGAGGGTTCCAGATTCTGGGCTCCACCCACTAAAACTGACCATTGCCCCCCCCCCCCAAACAGGCCCTTCAATGTGTAAAAAGACTTCCTGTTTCAGCTAAGCTCTTATCTGGGCAACAGCTGCCTCCTGACATTCAGCTCATCTTCTGACTCCTGGCTCTATCCTGACTGCAATCCACAATGCAGTTCTGACAGTTTCAAACCTGCCACCCAAGATTCTTAATTATTAATTAATTAAAAAATGCCAGGGTGAACTTTTCCATATGCAAACAAAGCCTGCCCTACCTATGGTATCTCCTCTTCACAATCTTTTACATACACTCACAATCATATTGATCACCTTGGAAACACATGTGGAACAATCCTAAGACTCGGGATTTCACCAGACATGACAAAATGCAAACATTTAGGACATCTGTACATGCCAAAATATGTGGGCAGCATCAGAACAAAAAGTACATGTGTAAATATACCCACACATGGTACAAGGGGGTGCTCCACATGCCAGCCTTATCTCCCCACTTTCTTTTACAGTTACCAAGCTATTTCAACAGAGGCAGGAAGTCATGATGCAGCCAGGTCACAAAATGGATTCATTAATCTGGGCATCCAAGACTTTAAAAGAGAGATTTCCTTATAAAAGAGAAAAACCAAAAGCCATTCTGAAATAGATGACACATGAAATCACCCTTTCTTTGGCCTCCGCGGAAAGCCACAGTGTTGTAAAACTTCCAACACTTTTTCAGATGAAAACTGAGACAACAAGTGCATCAATTTCAAAAACAAAAACAAAAAAGGGAGTAATGCATGTGTAGATTCCCCCTGTCTTGTGTCTAGCCAGGTCTATTTTAAGGCTTGCTTACATAATCAGGGGATATCCAAGGTATTTTCATTTATTTATTTATTTATTTACCATATTTCTATCCCGCCTTTCTCCCCACGGGACCCAAGGCGGCTTACAAAAATACAAATACAAATACACATAAATTACAATTTTACATTTTAAACAGCAAAAAATAAAAACATCTAAAAATTTAAAACAAGATCATAAAAACAGCAGCAACCCACCCGTACCAGCAAGCTATTAAAAAAGGCAAAGGCTCAGAAGGCTTCTTTGAACAAGAGGGTTTTTAGGCCTCGCCGGAAAGTGTCCAAGGAGGGAGCAGTTCGTAAGTCAAAGGGGAGGGAATTCCATAAGGTTGGTGCCACTACTGAGAAGGCCCTGTTTCTGGCCGCCGCCCCTCGCACCTCCCTGGGCGACGGCACCCGCAAAAGGGCCTTCTCTGATGATCTAAGGAGACGGGCCGGACTATATAGAAGTAGGCGGTCTCTCAAATATCCTGGCCCCAAGCCGTATAGGGCTTTAAAGGTTAAAACCAGCACTTTGAATTGGGCCCGGAAAAGTTTTCATAGACTCTGGACTCCATGTTGCAAGTCCTATCCCAATGTTTTCCACCTTGGTAGTGGTCAGGTCTTGCCCTTGGTCTGCCAGTTGTCAACCATGGGTTGACAATCACATGAACGGAGTCAGGCATCCCTTTCCTCTCTCTCAGATCCCTTCAGATTTGATTCCCTAGCCTAGGCAAACTGGAAGCTGAAAGGGGTAAATAATTGTTATCCCAATACAAGGCATTGCATAAAGTATCTCGTGTATCATAATGGCTAAGAAAATGAGCTGGAAAGCATCTGGTTCAAATATTATCTCAACCATAAACTCACTAGATGGCTTTAGGCAAACCACTCTTCCTCTCAGCCCCCCCCCCCCAACAATAAGAGGACAAGGTTTGTCTTATTGGAAGGTTTGCCATTGGAAGGGGGTGGGACATGCATGGGGCACTCCTCAAAGGTAAAGGTAATTGGTGTAAAGCAGCACTTCCCAAACTGTGGGTTGAGAGCCAATGTGCGGTGGGTTGCGCAGCTGGACCCTCCCACCCGCCCCTGCATCTGGTTGACTCCAAATGAGAGCCCTCCAGACACAATTGGAGGCTGTTCCCGGGCCGTTCCTGGAATGCATTCCCTGGGCCTCTGCGTGCCTCAGAAAGCCTCTGGAAACGACAGGACGCAACTTCCGGTTTCGTGCCTGCAACTTCTGGTGGTTGCCGGAGACATTCTGAGGCCCGCAAAGGCCCAGGGAGTGTATCTGGGGCCAGCATAAGAGAATGAGGTGGGTCGCGGGTGTTTAAAAGGCTTGACACAAAGTACATGGACACTAAGCAGTAACAGTGGTATTTATTTTATTAAACAAGTTCTTAATTGAGGGTGAAATACTACTACCAATTGCCAAAACAGATTGAATCTGTAATAAAAATGTTTATGTGAGAGGGGATTATATTTAGTCAAACTCTCTCTAGTAGAACAGAGGACAGGTGTATTTTAAAAAGGGAACTGGAAAGAGCAACTGTTAAGGGAATAAAAGCAGGACAAGAGAACCATCTTTGCCAAATGAAAGGGAGCCATATTCTCAGCAATGGGAATACATACAGACAAGATAAAGCTCCACTGATAGCACATAGCCAACGGCAAGTTGCCCCACTGCATCTGTTTATGGGAGAGGCTTCTTTTAAAACCAATTCCTCCTTATCCAAAAACGGAAAATGTGAGAAATTCAGCCCAACACATGGGAAGCTTCAAATCCATTTTTCCCCCCTTTCAAATCCCCTTCCCATCACAGATGGTACATTTCCAAGCTGCATCGTTTAAATCTTAAAACAACCTCAGTGAAGTCTCTCGGTGATGACTGTACCTACTCAGACCAGAATACGACTAACATTCCACATTGTTTTCATACTTTTAGGCTAAGTGTTCATGATTCTTTTAAGACAAAAACAAAATAAAAAATAGCATAATATCAACTATCAAAGACCCTCCAGAGAGCTGAATAACAGAGTTCCAAACGCCAGAGAAGGAGATCAGTTAGTATACACTGCTCAAAATGAATACCGTATATATAAACAACCTTTTGAAAAGTGACTCCATTGACGTCTGTTTCAAATGTAGTTAATGACAGAGGAGGGAGAGGACAGACCACGTATTAGGAAATTCCACGAAGCTGAGAATCTGTCCCTCTTTTGTTCAAGTTCAAGCAATTTGAATGTTGACACATTTGTAAAGCTGATCGCCGCACGTCGAAAACGGCAACTTACATTTGAAATAAATGACTTTAATTAGAATTGGCATCTCTGAGCATCTTTGACTAGAGAGGCAGCCATCTTGCTTAAGTGACAACCTTTGTGTCAGCAGCAGACAGTCATGGGAACCACGACTACAAGAGGATAACGCAGCTCTGTTTATAATTACCGCTGATCCTTCCTAATGCGTTGCATCTCCAGAGTGCTTCAGAAACATTACCTCATTAATTCTCTAAGAACACCCCCTACAAGGCAGAAAAAAGGTTACTGGCCCCATTTTGTAAACAGCGGAAAACAAGTGCAGGCCTCCTTTCCCTATTACACTGCCGTAAAATGTAGGACATCTTCTGCTTGCTTCACTGAACAAATTCTTGGCTGGAATTTCCACCACACAATGCAAGAACTGAGGGGGGTCTGGAGGTCTGCACTCAAACCCCCCAGTTTTAAAGCCAAGGAGACCAACTATTTCCAGCAAAATAA
Source organism: Plestiodon gilberti rubricaudatus (assembly GCA_026170595.1). Taxonomy (NCBI): domain Eukaryota; kingdom Metazoa; phylum Chordata; class Lepidosauria; order Squamata; family Scincidae; genus Plestiodon; species Plestiodon gilberti. Next base: position 15,637,146 of record JANXHW010000004.1, on the reverse strand, counting down.
GGTTTGCATACTGGGCAGATGTCAATCAAGTAAATTCTAGCTATGTTTTATTCCAGTTGCAAAAGCTGACCTCCTGCCCTTACACAGCAAACTTTGTTATAATAACCAACACATATTTTTCTGTCTTTCAGTATACAAGCATTAATAATCTGAAAACTGTGTCAGGGGCTAGCTACTGACACAAAGTGCATTTTTTGAACCTGCCATGTTCGGGCAGATTCCAGTGGAGGGTGAATCAGGTTCTAGACAAGAGGAAGAATTAGGCCCAGAATGTCACAGCAGACAGGAAGGAAAAACAGGCATGGCTGAGTTGTATATGCTCTGGACTCCAACCCTAAGCTCATTCTGAACCACGCCCACCTCCCCTGAACTCTACACACACTTGCATCACCCAGTAAGTAGGGAGGAACGGGAAGAGGGAAAGTTCTGAAGGAGCTCACAGCCCATTGCATCTGGACTGCATTTTGGAATGGGCTTGAAAACGAAACTATTTCCCAATCATTTCAAATATAAATCATTTTAAACGAGAGGTTTCTGAACAAAGGGGCATGGGGACTGGCTCATCACTAACCAAACAAAGAATTACAAATATGCAAGCAAGGCATGTTAAAGGGGGGGGGGGGAGAACCACAGCAAAACGTTGGCGCCTCTAGCACTGAGGCAGCCGGCTCTACTCAGTCAGAACTGTGCTATAAGCAGCAGGCTGCTGCTTAGTGTTTGGTTTAAACAAGATCCGGGCCGCCCTTGCTTGGCACAAGTGAGATGACCGTAAATAAAGTGATGGGCGTGGGGGGGCTTGGAGGATAGGGCTCAGCCCCATCCACAGGTTCCCAGTATCCATGGGTGTGGGCGCGTGTCAGGAACCAATTCCCCGTAGATACCGGGGTCCTGCTGTAGTCAGTTTTATCCAGGATATTTAAATACTGTGTGTGTGTGTGTGTGTGTGTGTGTGTGTGTGTGTGTGTGTGTGTGTGTGTGTGTGTGTGTAGGCATAATTTGTATTTCACACACTCAGGCTGCGATCCTACGCACACTAACCTGGGAGTAAGTCCCACTGAACTCCATGGGGCTTACTTCTGACTAGACATGCATAGGATTGCACTGTCACTCCATCACACACACACACACACACACACACACACACACACACACACACACACACACACACACACACACACACACACACACACACACAGAGTATTTATATCCCACCTTTCTTGGTCATTTGATTTCTCCTCCGACTTTAATTCAAGGCGGTGTACATGGGCAGGCTTTCTAAACCCCAAGGGGTTTTTACAATGCAATAATGTTCTAATCTTTCGTAGAACCCTTCATTCTAGATGTTTCTTTCACAGTCCAGCGCTCTCGCTCTCTCCGGCGTTCGGCTCACCACACTTCAGCAGACAGGGCAACCTTGACTCTCACTCAAGTGCAGATGCAGTTCCACTCCCCCACAGAGGCTCTGCAACTTATCAGCACGGCTGCTGGTCGCCAGCAGCTCTCCAACAGACACAGACACTTCCGGCTGTCTTGAACTGCCGCCCTTCAGATCTTCAGGCATATATGAGACTATCACTCTACCAACTGAGTCAGACCTCCTGCCCCATAAAGGCTAGAGAATACAGGTTTGTCATAAAAAAAGTATGAGCTGTATTTCACCACTGTGTTTTGGGTTTGGTTTTATTTTTTAAAGTAATATTTTCTTGGACTCTGGGCTGGATGGAGACATATGTTTTGCAACAGAGTGAATATGCGGATACATTAATTGCTTGCAACAGAGGACAATCAGTTCCTCCGCCAATATTCCCTCCCTTCTGAAAGTGGCATCCACAAACTCTCCGGCCCAAGAAAACGACAAAGATCTTTCTATGTGGCAATAGTTCATCCAATTTACTCCGATTATAACTGATTATGAAACATGTGATATAAACCTTGTGCACACAGTAAAAAGAAATGTATAGTGTTGAAGTGAAATCCACAAGACGTTCATGTTCATGAACCAACTTAGCAGAACCAAAAGCATATGATGGCCTTACCCTTGATTTTATGGTTGGAGTTGGGGTAGATACGACGACAGATTAGAAAACTGAACAAAATACTAAGATAATCTTTCTATGTTGTGTGTTGGTACCAACCTATTTTTGTGGTAGAGGTGGAGTGGTTTTTTGAAAAGGGGGGGGGGCTCAGAAGTAAAAAAACAAAAACTCAAAACACCCAGCCTTTAAATGAAATGCAACCCATTTTAGGCCAACTCAGACCCACATTTGGCTTGACCCTCTAAATGGGTTGCATATGTTCTCGCCTCTCCATCCGAAAGCTAAGGTAAAGAGAAAGATTCAATTCCTATGAGCTATCATCATTTCCACTTCAGTAGCCAGGTAGGCAAGATGAAGGAGGCTTGCCTACATAGTAAGAGAGGCTCACTCACTGCTGCTTCTCTCCTTCCAGCAAGTGAAAACAAGGGGGCTGCACTTTCCCTCCTCCCTATACTTCAGCTTGTGTGCGAGGGGGACAATCAGGTTTTTGCAAGTGTTCTTTTCAAACGCTCACAAAAGTCCTCAAGTTTTCACAAGCACTCAGAGTTGAGGTGAACCAGGGAACGTTTGCCTGTCATTTCTGTGTACAACATGACCAAGAGCCTAAGACCAGTGGCGTAGCTACAGGGGTGGTGGTACCTGGTGTGATGTCGGAAGTGACGTCACCCCTGGATGTGACGTCGCTCCTAGCCCCCCTCGGATTTAAAAACCAAAACCAAAAAGTGTCGAAAAGGTAGGCTGACCCCTTCCGCTCCCAGTCAAAGCCCTACCTTTTTCGCGGCCTTTTTCACCCGCTTTTCCAAACTGCTGCCGCTTAAAAAAGTGGGCAAAAAGTTACGCCTAAGTCCGCCAGTGTGACTGCAGCATGGGCTAGAGCTTTCTGTCCCTGATTATTCTAGTGGCTGAAATAAGATGCAGGATAAGCCTCCTCCCTGTTTTGGCCCTATCAGCTCAGCCCTGCTCCTTCATCTAAAGAGTGCCGTTCTGGATTGCATTTCTTCATCACAATGAAGTGCAACAGAACCTTAGGAACCACTGTGCATGTTGTTGTCCGTCCCCATCCCCCCCCCACACACACAGATTTAAAAACATAACAGGTTGCACTAAACTGAGTGTCCATTGGCACTGGATCATTTTATGACAAATGACAGGAGAGACTCTCAGCTCAGGAAAAGAAAGATAAATAAATCTATAAAATTATTTCAGGAATTTGTAGCCCGCCTTTCTCCCGAAGGCACTCAAGGCGGCTTACAACATATTAAAATACATAACACATTAAAACAATTTAAAAACACATTAAAATAATTAACACACTTAAGTTAAAAACAACTTCAGGGGAAAAAACCAGGAATTAAACACAGCCACCTATATGGACAATGTACACTAACGCACCTTTATGCGCAGTACAGCCATGACACTTTCATCAGAGTGACTTGTGCAATGAACTGATAATTTTTATTCTAAGGAGCTGGAAATTCATAAGACTGTGAGCAGACACAACAGATGGGAGAAACACAAGGTAACAATGAAGTGATTACAATCAGCAGGGTAAGCAGCCGTACCTGTCAATATCATAATGAGAGCTTTAGGGCAGATAAAAGACAAGGGGTTTCTTTTTCCACCTGCTTTTTCAAATTAGCTTAATTCATATAGCAATGCAATAAACAAGGGAGCAGCGACATTCCATGGACCATTCTTTCTCTAATAGCAGTATCTCAATGGACATACTGTACTCTTTTTTTTTTTTTCTAAACCAAACCAACATCATAAAACAGGGGTGGGCGAACTGTAGCTCCTAAGCCGCATGCGACTCTTTGACCTATAATGTGTGGCTCTTGGAAATAGGTTGGCTGAGCTCCATTTTGCATCACAATTAATATAAAAGGTAAATAAGAAATTTTCAAGCTTTATAATTTACCAGGTTTGGAGAATGGCAGCATGTGGCCGAGCCTTCTCTGTTGTGGCGCCACAATTGTGGAACTCCTTGCCAGGGGAATTGAGAACTACCCCCTCCCTCATGACTTTTCGGCGAGGGCTCAAAAAGTTTGTTTTGTCTAGCGTTTGGGTGATGGGTTGATGTCTGACTTCTGGGTCTCAAGATGTTTTGTTCCGTTGCTTCTCTGCTCTATATTGTCACCCCCCCAGTGGTTTTTATTGTTTTTAACTTATTTTATGCATTGTTCTAAATTATGTATTTTTATCTGTCAGTATCAGATATTGTCAAATTATGTAAGCTGCCTTGGGCATTTGCCTTGGCATAGGATAAGGCGGGGTATAAATTTTTTAAATAAATAAACAGAGTCCACTCGATTAAGTTTAATGTTCATGGTGAGTAAAGGTATTTTAAGAATGTAAATGCTTCTTAAATATCACAGCTCTCAAACATCTCTCTTACGGCTCTCGAACACCTGAAGTCTATTGATGGGGCTCTTACATGAAGCAAGTTTGGCCACCTCTATCCTAAAACAAAAACCAACTTACCTATATAACGGCGCGTATTTTTGAGACAAGCTGAACTTTTTGCAAAAATGTTGGAAGTCAGAAGCTTGTCGTTTCCACCACATTCTTATTGCTAGATGTGCAAAGCCTGAAATCCAGCACAGTCACCTCTGGATCAAATTGGGCCGTCTGAGGGGTGCTACCGAGCTCACCTGGTGGACAGCACAGTGCTAAGGAACCACCTGGAAAGAGCTTTGGTTGCGGCAATTCAACTTGCCAGCAGGTCACTTTAGAGAACGGGATGGAATCTTCGGTCACCCTTTCAGGAGAGTGGACTTCTGGCAAAAAACGCTTGTTTGTTTTCACATTTTCACTGCTGTTTTCACTGCTCTTCCCTTCAAGGGGATCAAGGCAGCTTCCATGGGGGTTGCTGCATTTTATTCTCCTCCTCCACCACCCCCATGTGCTTTGCAAGCCGCATAAACTGAGATTTTGGCCTTGTTCTTCACTGAAATGTCACGTGAATTCACATGGAAATTTTACCTGGGAAGTCCTATCGTAGTTTAATACTCACTTTACTTAAATAACAATGTATTATTTGAACTCAATTGCTTTTACTTATTCTCTCTTTAAAAAAATCATTTGCCAAACTAAACAGTGGATAAGGGTGTTTTTCTTTTTAAATGGTACATAAGTAACACTTGTTGTCATACTTTTTTTCCTATCCTAATGATGCTAAATACTTCTTGAAACGTTCTCCCATATGGAAAGCATTTCGGTATCTCACCAAGTTTGCAGAGCTGTAACGACGACATACTGTACTGGGGAAATTCAAACTATTGCAGATTTAACTCACGGCACATTATAAAGGTTGTTATACATAAACATCTTTTCAAGATGGGCTGCACTAAATGGACTGTGCAGTGACACTGTATCCTTTTATGACAAAAGACAGGAGAGACTTTCAGCTCAGGAAGCAAAGGTAATTAGCCGAGAGAGAATGGTGAAAAAGAATATAGAAGGGGGGGCCCCTCAAAGTTGTGTAGTTGCATCATGGCAATTAAAATACCAGAAGTGTGAGTTCCCCTTCAGCCCTCAATTGTTTCTTTATTATATTTATATCCTGGCTTTCCTCAATGGAACTCAAGGTGACGTACATGGAGTTCCTAGGCAGTCTGCCACCCAGACACTGACCAGACCCAGAACTGCTTCGCTTCAGCAAGGGGGCTGCATGACATATGCTGGGACCGACCCAACATCAACCACAAGACAAACCACAAGACTTTTTTTCTGCTATACGAAGCCAAGCTCACGTTTACTGCCATTGAATTCAAGATTGTAGTTGCAACTACGAACAGTTCAGCACAGGAAGCATTTCTGCAGATTATACCCTTTAGTTTAAATGTTTAGCTATTATTTATTGTTAGGCTTATGTTCTGTCAATAAACTCAGATTAAATTTAGATGTGGTACCCAGGAAGTATCTCCTCAGAGGACAACTGCTCCAAGCAAAGACCACTTTGGTGGGTCTCCTCTTCCCTGCGATCCTCTCTAAGGTTTGGGAGGCGAGTTAGTGGTGGGACTTGTTTGGTATTATTGTTTTATTTTGCTACTGTGACAGCAGAACAGCTCTTTTCGGCCTTATCGCTGCATTTTCAACACCTTCGCTACAGACTGCCATCAGGGTTTTTTTACCCATAATACACAGCATAATGCACAGCAAACACAGCATTATGGGTCTGGGTCACTTTGGGAAAGACATACAGTACTTTGGGAAAGACATACTTTGGGAAAGACATACAGAAAGCCAGAACACCCACCAGCTGCCCAAGGATGTTGCATGGTGATGCAGGTCTACATCCAGGCAGCCTATGGGACTAGATTAACTCAGCTGTAGCACTAGCAAACCTTGAAACTGAGGATGAGAGTCTTGAAGAAAGGGAAGGTGTGGGTAGCTGACAATGGTGAAGGAAATGGAGACCCGAGAGGATTGGGGACTCTTTATTTTTCATTTTAATCCACCCTTCCTCCAAGGATCTCAGAGTGGTGTACATAGTTCCTCTCCTCCTTTTGTTCTCACAACAACCCTGTGCAGTAGGTGAGGCTGAGAGATACTGACTCAAGGTCACCCAGGAAGCTGCATGGCTGAGAGGGATTTGAACCTGGATCTTCCAGGTCTAACTTCTGAACTACTACACCATCCTGGCTCTTCAAGCCAGCTATCCTTTGTTTGCAAGCTATCCTTCTTGGGAGTGGGTGGAGAAGCAAAGTTGAAGATAAGCCATTGCTGCCATGGAAGAGGGAACTGGAGAGTTATCACACATGTCCTCCACAACACGTATTTTATTTGTTTTTATTGATTAAAAGCTATATAGGACTATACATAAGAAGAGCCTTGCTGGATCAGGCCAAGGGCCCATCTAATCCAGCTTCCTGTATCTCACAGTGGCCCACCAGATGCCTCGGGGAGCACATATGACAACAAGATACCTGTATCCTGTTCCTACTTCCTTGTATCTGGCATTCAGAGATAAGAGATTCAGAGACTGTAGTCTAACACCACCCCTTCTCCATTGTTGTATGCCACTTTGAACATATTCAGAAAGAGTGGGATATAAATATTCTAAATAAATAAATAAATAAAATAGACCTGTGTTGTGGACCTTCAGACTATATCGGGGGGGGGGGGGGGGGAAGAGATCAAAAGCTGTAAATCAAAATCTAACATTTTGCAAACCAGGAGACATCATTATTACTGTGCTCTATTTCTGTATACACAACATCTGTGTGCCTAATATTTGAACAGCTGGTCAGGGCAGCACACACTGGCCTTGACCACTAAGCAAGAATTCCGAGTCGCACTTTCCGTACGTGCTCGGACTTGCCGATGCTCCTTTCAGAGTTTAAGAGTTTCTGCTTTTTTAAAAGTCATGTTTTCAGTTCTTAGATTTACATAGGGATGTGACACCAACCACCTCTGTAGCTGACCACGTCTTCAAAAGCAAACTAGCAGTGCAATCCTATGCAGGTTTACTTGGAAGTAAGCAATGGGGCTTACTCCCAGAAAAGTGTATACAGGATTGCAGCCTAGAACTCTTTGTTCAAAACAGATTTCCCATACTCCCACCCAGTTTTCCGAGCCAATTCAACCACTGTTGAATGTTGCATAGCCTTCTCTGGACTTTAATACTTCAAATATGAAGATAGAAGAATGCACATTTGAAGCAAGTCTAAGTTACAACAACCAGAAAAACAGAGAATACTCAACGTACACAATAGTACTGAGAGCAGCTCCCAGGAAATGTTCCTCTACACGTACACCCAATTCTCAGTTAAATATATTATGGGTTCCAGTTTACTTCCTTATAACCTATGGGAGAATTTCATACCTCACAACGCAGTAAAGGTAAGAAAACCACTGTGGAGGTGCCATTTTTATTTTCTGCCTCAGGCACCAAAATGTCTTCAAGGGCTTCCGTACTTGTTACACAAAATTTTTATAGTCTAAGCTAGCACTTCTACCTTACAACAAACTTAACCCCTGCCATTGCCTACTGCTCAGCCCTTATTCTTTTAATGTTACATCACATCTACAAAGAGTACCTCAGGATATGCAGCCAGAAGAAAACACCATTTGTATACACACTCTCAAAATGCTCTATTAAACCTCGATTAGAGAAACTTTAACGCCCGACTAATCAACAGGTTTTCAGGTGCTGAGGGGGCAGGGATGGGAGGGAAGGAAGGAAGACTGAGAATCCATTTCATTATGCACTCTAGAATTGTACATTTAAGCAATTCAAAATTTATTTTCCTTTGATAGGCCTGGGTTGGCACAGGATTTCTGTGCTGTCCATCAATATTATTAATTCACGTCTCCTGCGCTCAAATGCAGTTAAAGTAATTAGTAATCACGAGCAAGTTATAAAACTTTGAATTTAATCATCTATATTTAAACAAAATTCAGGAATGTGTAGTTAAGCTTTTTTCCTCAACTATAAATAGCCAGATTCCACCACAGCTAAAAAGAAAAAAAATATTTTCTTGATTCACAGTTTCTCCTTCAGACACAGCACACTTAATATAGATTTGATCCAATGTATGCCCAGGTGCTCATTTAGTTTCCATTTTCTCATGGTCTCACCACATCTTAAAACTAGTCTGGATTCAATTCCATTCACATGACTGAGCATTCTACTTATTTCTTGAATCTCTCTCCATCGCTCGTGTTTCATTTCCTAAACTTTTCAGCAAAAAGAACACCAAACCAAAATAAAGAAAATACTGTACAACAACCCAATGCTTCATCCTTCACTGCAATTTCACACATAACCTCCACTCAGAAATGGAGCAGACATAATGAATTGGACATTTTATATGGTCTCCAGGGGGAAGAACCCGGTTGCCAACGGAAGCGTTATTGGGATTCAGTTGGCAGCAGACTCTCCTCAGAGCTACGGCAGAATCAATGCTTCAGTACTGTGCCAACAGACCCAGGATGGCTAATAGCTGATGAATGAAGTACTAAATAAAACCATCAAAAGTTGCAGGAAACTCTTTCTTGAGGCTTACCCCACTCAGGACTAAAACGGCATAAGCTTCGCCTTCAACACACACACACACACACACACACGAGTAACAATATCCATTCTTCCCAACACACATACTAATTCTTTATTATTCACCAACCGTGAACCCTTGATTTAACAGACTAATGGGGGGAAGGGGTGCCTGTTAACCCTGAAAGTCCTGGAGAGCAGAGCAGCAGCAACAAGGGAGCTCTCAAAGATAGGCAAGTGTCGGAAGGGGCTCAGGGACAGGCATACTTACCTTCCAGGGCTCCGCTGTCAATGGGTGACCAGAACGCTCTAGGAGCAGGAACATTCCTCCACTTCTTCTCCTTCCCAGAGTACCCTGAGGAAGAGCAGAACTGTCTCCATTCCTGGACCACCCTGGTAGCAGTTGCCAGCACCAGAAGAGCTAAGGGTGCCAGAAGAGTCCTAGAAGGTAGGTAAAGCTTACTCTGAGCTGCTTCAAACACTTACCTGCGTTAGCGAGAGCTTCCTCAGAGCTCTCTAATGTAAGGATTTAATGGACCTCTGCAGACATCGGAAAGCAGACAAGTCCATTACCGCCAAAGTTCGTTACATAGAGGTTTGTTAAATCAAGGTAATCACTTTCATTTTGGAATCTGATATTTTCTTTTGGTTTGCGGTCATGCTTACTTCACTGCTGGGGAGGTGGTATGGTGAAGCGGCACTAGCATCTCTGGCTTATTAACTTGACAACACGTACAGTATCATTCAAATGTTGGAACTGTCTGTTTTGAAGAAAACATTAGACCATGGAAGCTCCTTTGTAGAAGGCGGTACCATCTTAGTTTTGACTCTATTTACTTCTGTTGTCAAACTTTACCATGCAATGTGCTCTTCAAGAAAAGTAGTCATAGTTTAGTGCCGGAGCGCATGTTTTGTGCACATATGGTTTCAGGTTTCTTGCCTGACATCTCCACTTTAAAGCATTTGTCCATTTTTTCCCCCTAATGGCGTCCTTCCTTTCACCAAAGAGGCCCATGTTATAGAATCCCTAAACCTTCTGGGGCATATTCTTATTATTGTCCTTATGGTTGTTTTTTATTTTGTGCAAGTTGCTTTGAATATTTTAATAGAAAAGCAGACTAAAAATAGTTTAATAATAGTTATTTTTATATTGTAGGATAAACTGTCCACTCATCCACAGCGCTGGTCACAAGTTTATTGGGCCTTGTTCACAAACACAGTAATATTCTCCTCATGTAGCATGCAATGCAAAGGCAGTGATGGGCAATATGTTTTTTGTAAAGCTTGTCCCCCCATTACTGATTTTCTCACTGAGGAACCCTAGGGTGACCTGGAACAGTTTGAAAATCCCTGACTTAAAAGGATATCTGGTAATAGGGTGTCACTTTCCATAGCATAGATTTTCCTTGTATATGTCTCAGAGAATACCACAGGTCTGAGGTGATTCAACATGTCTGGTTACCTGTGGCAAGTAAACATTTCTGCCAGGTAACCGGAGGAGTGAAAACCAAGCCGAATTAGTCATTCCCACAGATAGAACTCTCACATCACTTCTCTTCACCTCAAATTACAATGCTTCCAATGAAATCAATTCATCCGTACAGCTGCGTACCAGCCCCTTAGCATGTGTGAACCAGCCCTCTGCCTGAGGGAACTCCAAACAAACCTTATTACGGAACCTATTATGACATGACGCCAACGGGCAGGCTTTGCCAATTTTTTTTAATGCACTGCATCCCCACCCAACTGCGTGACGCAACCACTTCACAGTGTTATGTTATGATCCTTCACCGCATGAAGTCAGTTCACAGATAGAAATATCATTCGATCCAGCCCTAAAACTGCAACAAGGTGTGTGTGTGTGTGGGGGGGGGGGTGTTTGCAGGCATGTCTCTTTTCCCCTATCTTTACAGAAATAATTTGACAGAGGGTTCAGCACAACTTTTCAAAACTTGTCTAGTTGCAAACAGGCTTGGAGACAAAAACACTAGACCCTGGCTGCCAGTTATCCGTATAAAACTACGGTAAGTAGGAGAGAATCTACAAAGATCATCATGAAAATTGACCAGTTCCAACAGAGCAATGCTTGCATGAAAAGATATTAGAGCTCAGGACATTTAGAAAAGTTAATGCTACCAAGATCATTATAATAGCATGAACCTAAAATGTGTTGTCATTAACTTCATGCTGCTGTCTTTGGGGCATGCACTGAAGTCTGTTTACAGTCCTCTTTTCTTTAGCAACCCCCACTGTACCGTGGGTGGGTTGTTGTTGGCTCAAATTTTGATCTAGTTTCCAAATGTTCATGCTTTGCTATGATTTAGTCAGAAAACAGAAGGTGAAAACAGTAACAAACAGTGGATCCAGATTATTGCATTTTTGGCCCACTCTTGTCAATTCAAGTTGCCATACATTTCATCTACCCGTATTTTGTCATTACAATCACACTATAACAGGGGTGGCCAACCTTCCAGCATTAGGACCTCTGCGTTCTTAAGAGTTGTGTAGAAGACAGAAAATTGGCAGCTGCAAGTGCTGATGGTACTGCTAAAGCAGCTGCACCTGCTGAAATGCCCTCACCTATACAACCATTAAAGATCCAGGAGCATTTATTTTGAAAGGTTGGCCACCCCTGCCCTATGAGGACAACAGACAGTGACAGTCTCAAGGTCATGCAGTGAACTTTGTAGCTGAATGCAGACTGAATACAGATCTCTCTGGTCTTAATCCACCACTCTGTCCACACCACCACACTCGCTTCCTTACACACATACTCTGAAATAGTTTCATTGACTACTCAGGAGCCAACAAGAGTATGGTCTCTAAGAGCACATGATGCAGCCACCTTGTGAAAGCTAAACAGGTCTGGGAATCTCCTGGGAAATCTCCTGGGAATCCCATGTACAACAATACCACCTTAGGTTCCACCACAGAAGAGGGGTGGAATAGAACTGCAGCTAAAACAAACAAAACATTGAGTGCCAGACAATGGCAAGAAGGCACTCTGTCCCCCTCTTATCCACATCCTGAAACACTAGGGCAGTAGTTCTCAAACGTTTTCGCACCGGGACCCACTTTTTAAAATGACACTTTATCAGGACCCACCTAACTTTACTGCAGGAGCTCAGATCTTTGAAGGGCAATTAGCAGCTATCTGATGTTTGAATAGCCTCAGGGCCTGTGGTAATCACTTATCTGATCTTTCCATCACCTGGGCACAAGGGCAACTCTCAAGTTATGGACAGCTCTGAAAAAGCAGGGGATGAGTAGAGAACCTTTCTAAGCACCGCACCGGCACCACAATGCTAGCCTTCTAGCCTATTCCACAAACCACAGCCTCAGCACTGCGGTTTATAGGTAGCAAACGCATGCCCAGTGGTATGGGATGTACCTCTCAATTTATGGCAAAGGAAAACTGGGTTAAATTATTTGCCCAAGGCCACACAGAAAGTCTCTAGTGAAGCCGCAATCCCCTGAAACGACCACTCTTACTTTAAATTATAAACCCCACAGTGTTGAAAGTTCACAGCAACTCAACTTTTCCTTGTAGCAGAAACAAATAGTTGGTGGATTTGCTCTAAGCAAAAAAGGCATCCGCCAAGGTAGTCTCTTGCCTGTTCCTAAACGTTATTTACGGACTGCAAGTGCAGCAACAACAGACCCTGGATGGGGAGGGGCCTTCTGCACTGCAGTCATATTTTATCTCCATGCTAATTCTAATTGTGTATTGAACAATATTGAGCAGAAGGCTAATTAAGAGTCTTTGAAAGACTGTTCCTGCACATTTGTTTAATTTCATTGAGGGAGACACACTCCCTGTAAGAAATCATATGAGAGAAAAGTCCAGAGGCCACAATCATCAGTAACGTAAAATGTATTTCAGTTTCTGCAAAGGGTTGTGCGTGTTTCTTTAAATTGCACCCCTCAAGGGCTTCAATCCATCTACTAGTGGTTGAAAAGCCAAGTCAGAAACCGCTTCAGTGTCTTGCAGCAACCATAGGATCTTTTTCTCATCTGGGCATGCAGAGAAGGGATGAATCAGACTCTCTCAAGAAAATGCTGCAGGTCCCTTTCTTATATAAATGTGTGTTGCAGGCTGAATAACTTGGGCTGTCTGTTAGCAATGGCAAAGTAAAGTCAACTTCAATGGCACCTCGTCATCATTTGCATTAAAACAAAACAAGCAGGATGTTAACAGTCTGGACCCCATTGAGGTTATCTGGTGCGATCTTGGGCAATGCTTAAAAGTCTATCACTTTTAAAGAAGCACTTTAGTTTTCTTGTTCCCCACCCTATTTCAATGTGACTATTGACACACAGCCAGAGGGTTTCAATTTGCTCTCTGTAATCCCCATCTATTCTCTCTTCCTCAGTAAGGAGCATTGAGGCACACTGTACGCATAAAGGGGGAAAAAGTATTTGTGAAGTCCGCCAGGCACCACTTTCTGTTCCCTGCAGTACATACTAACACACTGCCACGGCTGCTGGCTTTGAGAAGGCATTTAAAAAAGGCCTTATTCTCCAAGCATTAAACTACAATGGCTCATAGGCTCACTGAGGGGAGATTTCCCAAGGAGAGGGGTCTGGGCACAAGATCCATACAAAAGCTCTTCCACTTCCTTTTCAAGATAAATATGGACTCATTCCACAAGCAATGGTCCTTTAAATAAACAGTCAAAGAATTGGGCTATTAAAAAACGTAGTATAGGAAGATCTGGAAATATTAACGGGTTTGTTGACCACAGCTAGAATGAGCAGAGTACAGTACTCCCCCCATATCTGCTGGGGATATGTTCCAGGCCCCTCCGTGGATAAAGTGTTGATAGGAGCGAACACCCCCTCCATGGTTTCCTGAGGACCCCCTGCCCAGCCTCCCCTGCGGGCAGGCGTATGCGTGCCCCCAGCTCTTATTTTTCTTTCAGCAAGCTTTGTTTCTTCCTTCAAACAGAGAAGCAGCCTCCATTGCAGGCAAGTAGAACGAGACTAAGTCCTAGAGAAGTTCTGCAAGGTTTCCGTTAACCTTGCAGAGCCTCTCTAGGACTTAGTCTTGTTCTACTTGTCTGCAATAAGCAGCCCTTCTCCTGTTTAAGGAAGAAACAAAGCTTACTAGGAAAAATGTAAAAGCCTGGGAGGGGGGTCCCTGTGATCCGTGGATAACTGAAACCATGGATAGTGAATCCGTGGATATGGGGGCCTACCTGTATACTGGAGAGAAGAGTACACTTCTCTTGTTGCCAATGATGAACTGGGTTCTCTCAAATATGGACAATAGCCTTAATCTCAAAACGTATGTACTGTAGAAGACTGAAGGAAGGACTGTCAGCAGCAAATACAGTCATAGAAAGGTGGATTTCAATTATTAAATTATTAGAATATTAGCTTTCTAGAGTAGATAATATATAGCCATGTGCATTTTTTTCAGTTTTGTAAATGGTGCATGCAATTATATGATTGCAATAATACTTTAATACACATTCTTTAAGTATTAAAATTGGTGCTCAGGATATTTGGCATTGAGCCAAACAATTCTTTATTGCTGAAATTAAACAGACACATTGGATGCTAAAATCCCAGAAAGGCAGGCATGTTCATCAAGACATCAGAAGAGCCCTACTGGATCAAAGCAAAGGCCTATCTGATACAATGACCGGCTTCCCACAGCTGCCAACCAGACGCATCTGGGAAGCCCACAAGCGGGGCTGGAAAGCAACAGCCCTCTGGTATTCTGCCTCCAAACATGGAAGTTCCATAAACCAATCCTCATCATGGCTAGCAGCCATGGAAAGACCTCCATGAATCAATCTAATCTCCTTCAAAAGCCATCTTGGTGAGCGGTCATCACTGCACCATTACACAGTGCAGGAAGGTGGGAGTAGGTCACATTTTTTTAAATATTCTGCCATGTAAAAAGAAGTTCCAGGAGGCAGAAAATGAAGACAACATAGAGAGTGGTTGGATTTTAACCTCGTCTTCTCTACAGTAAGTTAGTTTTTTTTTTGGGGGGGGGTGTTGTGTTTTTTTTTTTTAACTTGCTGGAGCATTAAAAGGGTTGTATTGCGTACTTGCACCATATAGTCCACTCTATTACCGAATGACTATCTGACCACCTTCTGCTACATGTGAAAGTCAGACCAGAAGAGTCAAAGTGGAGGGCAAACTATCTAAGAGCGCTGTAGCCTGGAACCTACCCAGGCCCTCCTATCCTGACGGTTCACACGTACATGGATATTCCATGAGGATTCAAGATTTGATGAGCGTGAGCTGCCGCCATTGTCTGTTGGCACTGGTGCTGGGAAGGAGAAGCACTTCAGGAGCTGGAACACAACACCTGTCTCCTTCCTGGGCAGAGCCTCGGAAATTCCATCGCACCCAGGACAGAACTCTCAGCTCTTTTTTCTTTAAAACATTTTATCTTCAGAACACCATTTTTTTAAGTTTCTTTGGTCTCTTTTAATCCCCTGAAACCATTTTTTCTTAAAAAAAAATTGTGAGCCCTTGGAGGACAGATATACAAACATGTAGGAAAAAATACTGTTAGTTGCTATGTATGGGTCAGGGCAGGATATAAATTGGAAAATACAACAACAACAGTCACAGTTGTGAGCCACCCAGGCGGACCCTGTAGGAACAGAAGGGTAAAATAAAAGTTTCTTAAATAAATAAAAACTGACTGCACTGAAAAGCCATAGGTTCTAGACATCACTTGTGTGGTACGTAACATGTGTGAACTAATTCTTACAGCACAATCAATCAAAATCCGATATATCAATCAGCACAATCCGATATACGTTTCCTCAGAAATAAGTCCCATTTTGTTCAATGGAGCATACTCCCAGACAAGCACCTTTAGGATTGCAGTCTTGATTTCTGAGCATGTCCTCTAAATCACAAGAGCTAGAAATACCCTTTCACACACAAACCTGAAAGCTGAGATCATTAGAAGTCAAAAGCCCACTGTGAGATATGCAAAAATATTGCTCTGACTGTAGGCGATACTAACATTTCTCTATTGAGCAGAAAAAAGGCGAGGCTTGTGTATGAGCGGAGAATTTTTTTCAACCCCTGGGACATTTTGATTATTTTCTGATTGAACATAAAGAGGTAGAATTGTGATTTGTTTTTTATCATCTCCCAATAACAAATTTATTCCCTTACAAAAAGATCCAGGGTTACAAACGGTTTATACTCTGCCAAAAAAAAGGGGGGGGGGAGATGCTGTCTCTCTGAAAAGGAATGAAGTTTGAACACCAGCAACTTCTTCCTCGCATGTCTTGCCATCAAAAAAAAAATGTACTTTCTGCTTTTCCCTGAAACAGTTGCCCGCTCCACTTTTCTCATCCAGGGCCACCCTGTTAGAAGGGTGACCATTTTTATTCACAGCCATGGCAGTCGCGGACTTGTGAATGATGAATCAACTGGTTCTATTCTGCTACGGAACTGAAGTTGTCCGTGTTATCAGTCAGCTAGTCATTATGAATATCAAGAGTAGAAAGAATATTTCCAAAAGTAGAATGACAACGGCCAGATTCCCATTACCTAGAATGTACAGTAATAACCCTCCCTTTCTCTAAAGTTAGTGTCTCATGCATTTTTTAAAAGCCTGGTTTACACTGCTTGTCACTAATCCATTTCCAACATTCTCAATGGTAATTTCAGACAAAACTTACTACATTTAGGGTCCAATCCTATCCAAATTTACAGCGCCTATGCAGCCATTCCAATGGGGTGTGCGCTGCATCATGCAGTGGAAGGGCAATCACAGAGGCCTCCTCAAAGTAAGGGAACATTTGTTCCCTTACCGCAACGGTGGGGAATCGCCGGCCCGTGGGCCAGATCCAGCCCGCACGAGACCGGACCGAAGGCCCCGTCGCGCGTCAGCTCCTTTTGAAAGCGGTCTTCCTGTACATGCGCAGAGCGCCACTGAGGCCAAGAGACTGCCCTCTCGGCGTCATCGGCGATCTGCGCATGTACAAGAAAACCGCTTTCAAAAGGAGCTTACGTGGGAAGGCCTGCGGCGGCAGCGGCCCGGAGCCTGAGGTAAGGAGAGCGAGCGGTCGGTGGGTGGGGGTTCGGAGAGTAGTTGGTCGGTCAGTGGGGGGGTTCGGAGAGCGGTCGGGGGTCGGAGAGCGGTGGGAGGATCGCTAAATTCGTGGGGGGGGGTCAAATTTGTGGTGGGGTGTGTAAAAATTGCGGTCGGCCTAACGGCTGG
Organism: Plestiodon gilberti rubricaudatus; assembly: GCA_026170595.1. Taxonomy (NCBI): domain Eukaryota; kingdom Metazoa; phylum Chordata; class Lepidosauria; order Squamata; family Scincidae; genus Plestiodon; species Plestiodon gilberti. The sequence goes on along the minus strand of JANXHW010000004.1, from coordinate 15,619,904 downwards.
CCCATGACAAATTTTCCCCATGGGAAAATGGCCCTCCACCGCAAATAGGTTCCCCACCCTTGCCTTACCGTATGGCTGCATTGTGGGCTGTAACAGTGCTGGGAAGTTGCATAAAAATGGGCTGTTAGTCAGAAATGTACTGTACATGGGTTAGATAGAGGAGAGTCTCAAAAATTCTCTGAGAGTAGGGGCATCAATCAACTTCTTCTACGTTTCTGATATATGGAGGGAAGAATTTCCAAGTGTTTGTTCAGCAAAGAACATTCCAGAAACAGGAAGTGGGGCCTTAGAATGTGGCCCAAAGGAAACTTCTGAAATGATTGACTGTTTCAGGTGGATTGAAATCATCTTCATATATTAGATGACCACATACAAACATCCCCCCCCCAAAGGAAGAGAATAATCTCTAGCCAAAAGAGACAAATAGGAGAAATATAAATGGCCACAGTTTACACAAAAGGAAAAAAGTATAATATCCTGAATGTGTTGTGTGACCAAAGCACTCAAATTAATCACACGTCACTGAGCTTGATTACTAATTTTTGCTTTGCAAGCTACCAAAGAGGACCAAAAGGTTGAAAAGGGTTTCGGCTTATTTGCATTGTTATTCGATACTTAAGTTGTTTCATATCACACTGGGCCAACTCTTACAATATAAAAACAGATTTATGAATCTCACAGCTATTTCCCACCACTCTGCCCCCACAATGTTTTCTTCTGAGCCGATAGTAAACATTCTTTTCATCTTCGTAGCACCGAGTTATATAATCAAAGAGTGCTGCAGGGGGAAAAGGCGTCTAAAGCATTGTTTGTTTGTATGAATAACTATAATCCAGGCTGATTTATACAAAAGAGGGGAAAGGGGTCCCTGGTTAAGCAGACGTGTTTCAGTTAATTTCTGTTTCACGCTCGTTCCAGAGCCCTCAGAGCCTCATGAGGTAACACAGATGTTCCAACGATGAAGCGGCAGTAGAGACATACCGTATTGGTCTGAGTACAAGACTCACTTTTTTCTCCTAATTTAAGTTTTTTAACTAGGGGTGCGTCTTATAATCAGGCTGTTGCAACTTAATGCCAGTGATTTAATTAAATTTTTTTATAGCACCAAACTTTAAGGGTGCGTCTTATAATCAGGTGCATCTTATACTCGGGACAATACGGTAATATAAAGTTTGCAGACACGGCTAAGCAAAAAAGGAGCAGGGCTGTAAAGCAGAGACCCCCAACAGTGCAGATGATGCTGGCTTCCTGTCTAAAATAGCTTGAAGTAGTTTATTAATTCAGGGAAGAAGATCAACAACCGCTGGTTTTCAAGATGCTCAATGTCAGCTTTCACAAGATCAATGAATACAGTAACAGACAATATCAAATTATCATGTGTCTGAGAAATTCCGAGCAACAAAGAGAATTGTAACACCGGTGACAAAGAAAGAAGAAAAATGGTTCAAATTAACATACTGTTCCAAAGGGGTCCTCATCCCATTTGCCTGATCAGTAGGAAGTTCCAGGGTGGCCCTTTTAGAAGGTTGATTCCCATGTAATGAGTGTGCGCGCTGGAGATCAGTGTCTGTGATATAATATCTGTTTATTTACAAACATACAAGCAGAGCATATTGGAAGCAAGCAGACGCCTAAATCAGGCAACAAAAAACTGCAGATCTTGGCACAGATTTCCAGCTGCACATGCCCTCTCCAAAACTGCTTCCTCATTTTAGCTAAGTCCTGCTAAAACTTCCAGCTCCCCAAATCTTTCTGCCCATATTTTTTAAAAAGATGCTTCCAGAGGCAGGGCATTGATCTTACACTCCACCCCACATCTACAGCTAAGCATTGGAAAAAAAGACACCTATTAACAAGAAGTCAGTTTATCTAAAAGATGGCCAACTCATCTGTGACAACAGATGAGCAACTCCTGTACGTTTTAACAGTCACCAAATAAGAGCTGAGCTCTACAAAAGACAAATAAAATCATTACAAATTTTCAAACTGAAACACAAGAACTATATCACTATCATATACTAGCTTATCACCTGGTTTTTGCCCCCTCTCCATTGGTGTTACTCCTGCTTTCAATGAATTGCCATGAGCCATTAGCACAAAACGGGGGAAATCACTCACACTCACACTGTGCTTCAGAAAGATTGCGTGCATTTTTACAGGCTGGGATTTTTCAGGAGGAACTAACATCTAACAGTATTTTAAGGATAATCATACCCTTCTTATTGAGTCATGAAAAACTCTACAGGTGAATACACGGTTTAAGAATCCAGCAAATTTATTCATGTTTGAGTGGTGAACTCCCCCGTTTCCAAGCAAACAAATTCTGCCTGCCAGGTGATCCAAAATTAGCGGATAAGTTTGCCTATTACAGTATCCTTCTTTACATAGGCAGTTATACTTTGGGAGAGAAAGAGGATGTCTCCCAGGGTAAGGGAAGATACATTTCTGCAGAGTTGGGCCTTTTTAAGTGAGCAAGTTGGTCACACATATTTAACCAAGAGGTGCAGGAAAAGTGTAAGGTGAGGAGGCAAGTGAAAGTTGGCTTCCAGAAGGCAGACCAGACAGGTAGGGTGCTGTAGAGAGAGAGAGAGAGAGAGAGAGAGAGAGAGAGGCAGGCATGGCTATTGGGAAGCTAAAGATCCATATAAAGGGGTGTAGGCAAAGATGACAAAGTTGGAAAAAGCAAAAGAATGAGAGAATGCGGAAAAGAGTCTGTGAGGTTTACACAGAATCTGCTAATAGGAAGGGGGAGTTTTATAGGGACAAGAAATGGCAGTGACCAATTGCTGTAGGGATGGATGGAGGTAGAGAGCCATTAAGAATTACAGTGGGTCCTCTTATCCGCGGATCTGCTATACGCGGATTCACTTATCCGTGAATTGCGGGGGGGCTTCCCCCCCCCCCGTGCTTCCTGCTGAACAGAGCCTCTGTAGCATGCAGGTTGCTTGCCTGCTTTGCTGCTATAAGGGATGCTGCTTATAGCATTATGGTTAAGGAAGAAACACACTGATCTGGCGCCAGCTTTATGAAGAAGAACAAAGGTAATGGGTGCGGGGGCCGCGGAGGATAGTATTCCCCCTATCTGCGGGTTCCCCCATCCCCATTACAGGACCCTACTGTACTTAAGCTCAAGGAAGACTACAGTCTCCTCAAGCGATGCAATAGTTTGAGGAGAAAGGGCCCAGTCCAGATCCGGGAAGTTCTGTGTATGCAAGTGTGTGATACAACAGGCACCATGCATACTCCAAAGAAAATTTTACAGCAACATCACTAGAAACAACACATTGCTCTCATCTGAAAAGACACACAGGGCGCAATCCAAACCTACTTAGGCCACCGTTGTAACCAGCGGCCCAGCGAGAACGGGAGGCCCCAGAATGGAAAGGGGATTCAAATCCCCTCCAAAAGGGGAATTCAAAGAGGATTTGAATCCCCTTTCTGTTCTGGGGCTTCCTGTTTTCGCTAGGCCGCTGGTTACAACGGCGGCCTAAGTAGGTTTGGATTGCGCCCACAATCTGCCTGGTAATCCAAACAGGACGGGGAGAATTTAAGACAAGAATCAGTCAAAGCAAATATGACAACTGCACCACTGATTGAGAAGATTTCACAAAGGTAAACGTTTCAACTGGCTTAATGCAAGCCAGCCATATTTGTTGCTGTTGAGGAAATAATCAGCTCCATAAATAAGGCGCCCACACACACTCGGAGCCTCACAAAACGTGCAGCTCAAATTCAAATCGGGTCGCAAAATCTACATTGTTAATCTATGACTGTACAACAGCACCAGTTAATTTAATGCAAAGACTCAAGATGTTTTGGAAGTCTGCAGACCTGAATTTACCTAAACATCACAGCAGCGTTTGCAACAGTAAGTTCTCTCTCTCTCTCTCTCTCTCTCTCTCTCTCTGAAAAAAAATGAAACTTGTAGAATTCTTAAGGGCACCACACTACTTCCTTCTACGTCCCAACCTCAGGGTCCTCTGCTTGCTAAATAAAGTATTTCACTCACCAGTCTCAAGTGTTATCCCTCCCCCCATGCACTGACCTAACTCATAAACAAAACAGACAGAGCTATGTCTCATTATAGCCTGCATAGACACAGGCTCATGCTGAGTGGGCAGCCCCATGCAGAGCATCAAACTACAGCAGAAGGAACAGTTGTCTGCTATTTTCTTAACATAACAGAGCCACTGTTCATTCAATCCTGGGTCTGCTGGAAGCTGTGCTCTGTCAGTCCCCATTTCATGCGGCTCTAACCCTTGGGCATGCAAAGTTTGTTGCAGGCAGAAAGAATGACCACAGTTGAACATGAACAAATGGCTTTGGTCACTCGCGGAAGACTTTGGACATATTTCTCAAGTGCGGAATATTTTGTTCATAAAACACATATCCAAGAGCAGTCTCGGTGAGATTTATGGAGAAATCTGGGCGAGGACTTGGCTAGCTAAAGGCACTATATTTAGTTGAGCATGCAGAAGAAGATTTACAGAGAGGTTTATACATGCAAATGTATTCTACATGGAAAGTTATGCCATTTGTTATTACTTATCCTTCCCCCAACCCCAAATGCCACCCTCAATTCATGCTGCTATGTTTCCCACATCTCCTCGCCCACAACACAGTTAAATTTACAGATGGCATTGATACCAAATGAATTAGCTGCATTGTCTTCATTTGGCTTTCCCTGGTTCCTCACTGTGCGTGTGTCCTAACCTTCGTGTTCTCTCCATCCACAGCGTGCTTTGTGCTCTGGCTTGTGCTTTCCACTAAGATAGATATTTCTCTAACACCAGCGCAAGCAACTTGTTTTTGAACAGCCTGCGGGGAAAAAAAATATATTTCGCTAATAAAAGTGAAAACAGCTTCAACTGGAAATTTCAAGCCTGCAACGAAACTGCCGGCAAAATACAAAAGGATGCATTTACAAACTCGGCCCAGCACTGGTGAACTATGGTTATTATAGCTCCACAACAACATGTAGCAGTTTCAGGGCAAGGTTAAGCGTCATGGTGAACACACACACACACACACACACACACACACACACACACACACACACACACACGAGATAGAGAATCCTAGTAATAGTAGTTTGCTTAGGTTGCTAAGAATGCTCTGTAAGAGATCCCTAACTCTCCGGTCACAGAAATAACAGAGAGAAGCAACAACTGTTAAAGCAGTTTATTTCTGCACTATAGATTCTCTGTACTTAGCTACTACAAGGGATGGAATCTTCTACTGTTGACGAGAACATCAAATATACCACAAGGCCTAACAATACTCACCAGGCCTATTAATACTTAGAAATGATGTGGGATAACATATCTGCCAAGTCCCATGGTCCAAAAAAGGGGACAAATAAACCCACAGAAGCCAACCATAGCGTGTCCCTTTTATACCTAAAAAGAGAGTCAGGCAAGATACTGGCTGGATGAAAGACACAGCTGGACAACATCATTCCTTCCAGTAGGAAAGACAAAGGACGTAGGATAGAAGGGTGAGGCAATGTGGCAGGAGGAAGGAAAAGAGAAAATTACAGGAACTGGAGCAAATGGGACAAGAGTTGAGTGGAGGAGAAAGCTTGCAAAAGGAAAGAAGAAATAGCTTGTGAGCTAATTGTATAGGGCACCCCTCCAATATTTTTCTCGTGTCAAACAAACAAGGGGGTTGACAAATGGCAGTGACCAAGACAAATGACTGAGACTGTTTTTCTGCCAAATTATTTTGAAAACAACTTCAAAATACAAACATTATTGCATATAGATGTCACATTTGTTTATCACTCAAGCCCCCAAATGATCATTTTCAGAATGTTAAGATTTAGCATTAACTAACCAAGATGAGACACTGAATTGCCAAGCAATATAAACCTCAATAGTCCTGGTTAAATCCATATACGGAGTACAAATGGTAGGTTCCAACTGATGAGATGAAATCACTATTAAAGAGGTACTGCTCATAAACAGTACCGACTACAGGCACTCCAAATCTGCGGGTTTTCCTACGTTTCTTTGCCCTTCAATTTGTTGCAGGGGTCTCCAGGGTAGGAGAAGAGAAGCAAGATTTTCTACTCTCTGAGGGACAAAGAATTGTCTCTCAGTGACACTGAAATGAGTAGATTTCTGATAACCCGGTAAAACGGGAACAATAGGCCCGGCACCATCACGATTACGCTGAGTTGCGACAGATCAAATGCATTCAGGTCAGAAAAGATGTTTCTGAATTAACCTTACAACAATTCACAAAGATAATCCAATATTCTTTATGAAACCCAAGGTTTTCAGCAATGACAGAGAAGACACCAGGTGATCATTGGAAAGAAGTGGAGTTTATGAATGAGGTATCCATGTGGTCCCAAATTCTGGGCTGCTTTTCAAGCAATACTTAAGGATTTATTGCCAAACACACACACACAAAAAAAAACCACATACTGTATAAGCATTTATCATGGAAGAGTGAGTTCCAAACACTGCTTTTCTCTCAAAAATACATAGAAGTGACAGAGAAGGGTAGGAAGCCACTTTTAGAGGCAGAAGTACATATTTTCAGTTCTTCAAGTGGTCCTTGGTAAGCCGGCTCTGTTTTTATTTTACATCCATTTGGGTAAAGCATTGGGAACAGACACACCACCACAATATGAACTGACTACATTTACTTTAAAATCCACAGACACACTCTGCTTAAAAATATGTTTTTCAGTTCCATGCCTCTGGGCTTTTTTCAGCTGTCATTTCTCACTTCAAAAGGTTATTTTCCAAGATAAAATATTTATATTATCCAATGTGAGGAGAACAAACTCACCCACTATTTCCCAGCACACAGACTTTACACGCCCTCCTTGGAACTTGCCCTTTCTCACCACCTTACTCACTTGTACAAAGTTCAAACTGGTGAACAGTCAGCCGTCCCAAAGGTTACAGTTACACGTTTGAACTTTGTTGATAATTTCCTGCCCCAAGCCATACCTTAGTAGTTGGACTACAATATACTGTATCTGTTAATTTAGCATGCCGTCTAACCCAGGGGTTCTCAACCAGTGGTACAAGTACCACCAGTGGTACTTTGGCCGACTGCTGGTCGTACTCAGACCGCCAGACCCCCGCTCCAATGCGGCACTTTTAGCAGCACCTTTTCACTCCCGAGAGGCTCCTGCCTTTGGGTGAGCCTCTCGGGAACGCTGAGAAGGGTCCTCCCACCCGCCCAGAGCCTCCTACTTGCGTTTTCTGGTCTCCCAAAGGCCTGAAAACCCAGAAGTAACTGGCGATGATGTCGTTGCCAGTCACTTCTGTTGGTACTCAGCCGAGAAGGGGTTGAGAAACCCTGGTCTATACTGATAGTTTTCCCATGACTCTGCTTTGAAACAGAAGGCCATGTTTTGAGCGGAGCAAGGGCTGAAGGCCGGCAACATTAGCTCCACCCACTGATTTGTTCCCACACCAGCTGATGTGCCGAGTCTCTCCTTCCCAGTGCGGCTTCTCCACTCGTTTAATTTCAACTGCTCAATTTTACTTACTTATTAAAATGACTTTTATCCAAACTTTTCTGGTCCAATATTATGGAGAAAATCTGGATACAAGATTTATTACATAAACAAAATAAGAATACTGTGCACTCACGCCAGCACTCAACAAGGCCATGATGGTCTCAACTCAGCAATAAAGACAAAAACTACCAACAAAACAACAATGAAAATGTTGTAGAACAGAGCAAAAAAAAAAAAATACTCCAGCCAGACCCAGCCCTTCTCCCCCAGCCCCAGCCCCACCCCAAGCATCTGGGATCCAAAAGCACATATTCAAACACTGAGTAGGTCAAAGATCTGTATCAGAATGGAAAGGTCTTCAATAAAGGCCAGAAATTGTCAATAGGAAGGCTGTTTAGGCAGCACAATTTCTTTGATCTGTGCTATTGCTCATGCAGGAAGCCATTATCTGAGGTGCATTATGGGACACTTCTAACAGAGCCTCAGTTGCCATTTTCACAGGGAGATGGGGTTGGGGGGGGGGGCTATGCTTGTTTTCTTCCAGTGCCCAATAAAAACAATGTCAAAGCCTCTATTGCTGATCACGGGTGACTCTTTTTTAATCAAAAAATGAAAGCACACATGTGCTTAATTAGTTTCACTGAATGTTTTAATTGGTTCTATTTAATTTTATTAATTATGTAGCACTGTAATTTTATTTGAGCGTTGAAAAAAGTGGCAAAAATCTTAATAAATAAATAGTTTTGGAAGCAGGGCTGAAGACTAGAGCTACCAGTTCTGGAACAAAAACTACATTTAATCATCTTCCATTAGCATTAGACAATGGTTACCTGGTTACCATTAACAATGGTTCCCTTACTCAAAGGAGACTTCCACAACTGCCCCCTCTATCATAGGATGCAACGGTCACCATTTTGGCGCCACTGCGTCGGTGTGTGTGGGGAAAACTGATAGGATTGGACTGTGTGTGATACTTTATCATTGCGAGCTTCCTGAGGACTTTTGTAGAAAGATGAATACAAATTTCTTTGTAGGTTAAAGTAGTATCCACTCGTGTGAATGAGGTGAGAACATGAGGAGAGAATAGTGTTGGTTCTGGTGCTTGAAGTATGACTGCTGTCAGTGGGCCTTAGGAAGTTCTTCTAAGATTCTGGATGGCTTCACCCTGTGTTAACCATTGTTCCCTTACCTGGGAGTAAGCATCCATGGCACCGGGGTGGTGGTGGGGGGTGGTGTCTATTCTGACCTGCGACAGCTAAATAGCTGGCTCAGGCCTGTGTGAACCCGTGCCGTGGGATCGGGTCAGGGAAGGGGATAGGATATTGGCGGTGCCGTCGATCCTGCTTCCCTCCTGGGTCTGATCTGCCCATCCCTGTCGCCACCCTCCCCCCCCCATTCTGCCCTCCTCTCAACCCCTCCTACTGACTTACCTTCGTTGACAAACAGCGGTAGAAGTGCTGGAGTGGGCAGGAAGGTGCAGGCCTTCCCGCCAGTGCTCCTGACAGCACGCTGTGTAGCGCCTTTTGCAACTGGTGCTAACTGCTTTACAGCAGTCAGCACCAGTGCAGGAGGCATGTCGCTGTCAGGTGGCACGCTTAGGATTGGTACCACAAAATATACAATATTTAAGACTACACTAAGACGCTAGAGACAGACAATGGAAATAAAAACAGTTTTAACAGACTACTAAAGGAAGGGGAAAGGAGTTGTTAGAGATCAAAGGCCTGTGTAACTGAACAACTGAGGTCCAGCAAGGGGGGCAGGGCCGTCAGCCTCTCTTGGCAGGGCATTCTACCATTCCAAAATGGCCCTCCTGGAAGCGGCCCTTCTATGCGCAGAACAAAAACACAGGATACAACACAGAGGCTGATAACAAATAAAAAGGAAGAAATTGTGTCATTTGGTGGGTTAACAGGGCATTGAAGAGGCAGAGCTAGGGCCAAAGAACACACTCTTGTCACAGTTCTTGCCTCTGACTACGCTACATCACATCTATGGTAAGAGAAAAGACTGGGTTGGCCATGCCCACAAAACAGGCCAATTCAATTGGTAATTGCTAATTACGGTATACTTCTGTTAAAACAGCCCTGCATTTCATAGATTTCTTCTTCAAAATTTAAGACAGCAGTGTTAAAAATAAAAATGTGGCCTACTGTAGATAACTCCCATAAATAGATTTCTTGACATCAGCTATTTAAAGCACCCATACATACCTAACTGTGTTAAGGGGACCTGATCCTGTTTCCAGGGAATTCCATCAACAGCTTCCTACTGAAGTCTTGTTTACATGCTAACAGCAAGTGGCCTAATAGCTCCACAGTAAAAGACAGAGAAGAGAATATAGAAATTTATCACATACATGCCAACAATTCACAGTTGCCATACCATATAATAATCTAAGATTTCCTTCATTCAGGAAGGGTGTGTGTGTGTGTGGAAACATCCCCGCGTCTACAGAGAACGAGAGATGTTTGCCCTCTTCTCACAAAACACTTTCCATGTCCACAGTAAGCATAGGAAGCAGAACTGTGCCTTGCTGGTCCTGCCTTCTAATGCCAACGCATCCTACGGCCATGCTCCAAACGGACACACATTCAGCATTTGCGAGCAATTGGGCATACTGCATGCACCATGCAAACAAGAACTCCAGTTACCCAGACTTCCTGCTGGTGGTGTGGAATGCACAGGTATGCTTCCTCGCTCAAGGGCACCAAACGCATAGGCTCTTTGAAGAGTGACCAGTGGATGTAAGGGCACAAGGAGCAGGGGCAGTCGATATGGCCCCTCTCCTCTTCCCCAAATTTAGCAAACATGGAGTAAAAAAAGAATGGCTGTTTTTGCAAAGGATATATACCAGGGGTAGCCATACTTGCTTAATGTAAGAGCCACATACAATAAACTTTAAAATTCTTAAATATGTTTACTCACCATGAACATTAAACTTATGTTTTAATCCAGTGGACTCTCAGTTTATACCAGGTAAATAATTATAAAGCTTGAAAATTTCTCATTTACCTTTTATATTAATTGTGATGCAAAAAGGAGCTCAGCCAACTTATTTCCGAGAGCCGCACATTATACGTCAGAGAGCCGCGTGTGGCTCAGGAGCCGCAGTTTGGCTACCTCCGATATATACAGTATACAAAAGAGGCTAAGCAAGATGCAGTCATGGGAGGCTGTGGGGGGCCCAGCTTCCCATTTTTATTTTTGTTGCATGCATGCTGCTGCTCTTCCAGCCCAGGAAGATCATAGCCAGACTGACAAAGATAAGGACCAAGAACAACATGTATAAAAGTAGGTATAGAAGCACCATTCACTGGACCAAGGTCTATCGGTAAGATAATTTTCCAGATGCCCAGAGAGATCTTGAAACACTGGGCTTTGAAAAGAAAATACATTTGTTTTGTGTAGCTGTTGCAACCATTAAACTTTGTACAGTATTATGTATTCTGGTCATGGCAGATAAATAGGAACAACAAATATTTGTTATGAACAGCTCGCCTTGGAAACAACTTTGTTTTAGACTAGTTAAAATGTTGAAAGCAAATGAATGCAAGAAATGATAAACTTGACACCAACTCCTTTTAGTCCTGATTATGTCACTTTTTGGACAACAGCACACTATTTTTTCCCCTTATGAGACAGGAGTTTTAGACCTTCTACATGATTATTTGCATTACGCTCCTTCTCCCCTTTCCTGAGTTTTCTTCGCTTCAAATTCCCTGCAGAGCCGCTGTTGACATTTCCCATGCACCTATTTTGTAGGCCCTTTGTCTTATGACAAGATAATCAGCAGAAGCTAGATAACCACTCTAGAGAGAGGAAGTTAAACTGGCTCTCGGTTCAGAGTAGCATGCCTGCAATAGCAATGAGATTGCAGAGGGCTTGATGACATGAGAACAGACAGCTGTAGACCCTGGATCTATCTGTGAATTTCCCTTTACTAGATTGTTTCTCCGCTCACTGGGGCGACAATGTCCAGGACGACAAGCAGCAGTTCTTGCTTCCATTTTCAAACTCTACCTTTCAGGGACACAGACAGCATCTTTTGCAGTTTCACAATTATGTAAAAGGAAAAAAAATTAATCAGAGGGATATGTACATATCCTGATTCAGACATAATTGTAGGCTGATTCACCAGCAGGGCCGATGATGTGGTCCCTTCCCAAGTGAACCCTGCCCAACAAAAAGGGAAGGAAGCTTTTATGTGGGAAGGAGAAATATTAGCGGTCCTACCAATGCAGTGCATTCATGCACACATTTCCAGAGCAGCGTGGGAAAAACCCAAAGAGGCTTTGAGGACACTGCTGGTAAGAGTGAACCAGCCCTATGTTTTAATTGGTGCAGAGAGAAGGCAGCTTGCCCTCCGTTACTGATCGACTGACTGTTGCCCAAAAAGGTAGGCTTCCCAGATCCCCAACCGGGATAGAGTGCTAGACCTTTAGGAGAAGGAATGTGGGCAGCTGTAGCTTGTTAAGCCTTAGAGAACAATCCTAGGCATGTCTACCCAGAAGCAAGCCCCACTGTGTTCAGTGGAGCTTGCTTCTGAGTAGACATGCCTAGGATTGTGCTCTAAGGTTTAACAAGCTACACCTGCCCACATTCCTTCTCCTAAAAGTCTAGCACTCTGTCCCAGTTGGAGATCTAGTACATGCCTAGGATTGTGCTCTAAGGTTTAACAAGCTACACCTGCCCACATTCCTTCTCCTAAAGGTCTAGCACTCTGTCCCGGTTGGAGATCTGGGAAGCCTACAAATAGGCATCATTCCAGGGGCATTCTCTCCATTGATACTGGGTGATGGGAAAACCCAGCAGGTTCATAGAGAAAGTCTTCGAAGATGCTCCAGCTACACACTCCTGTTTATAATTTTGAGTCATGGTCAGACTCTCTTGTGATCAGGCTCTCTGTGCCCTGGGACTCTATCTAGTTTCAGAGGTAACCAATCCTACTTCTTTACATGATCCTTTATTACAGTTTAAAAGAAGGAGACAAAGGATCCTGATTTATATGATTCAAACTGAACGAAGAGTATATGGGAGGTTGAATGTTTATCAGTGTGTGCGACTGCCAACCCCGTGCGCCCTAAAGACATTCCCTCCCCTCAGCCATTCAATTCTTTAGGAGTTTTGCCCTTTGAATCAGCAGAATAAAGGATTAATAAATAAACAGAATTACAAAACTGTAAGAAAGCAATTGACTTTTGCTACCCCGCTATGAGACCAGGGGACCTAGCTGTGGTGCAGGAAAAGAGCAGACGTTTCAATTGGTGGGGCATATTATACTATTTAAACCAACCCCACCATTCCAGCTAATAGAATTATATAGCCATATGATTGGGAAGGACCCAATAAACAATTTTGCAACCAATGGAAGATGTCCTCCATCAAACACTACAACCACCAAGATACTTGTTCAAGACATTACCATAGAATGAAATCTATTTATCTGCTCACTAGACATTTGTATCAAAGGCTAATCAAAATCGGATGACTAAATGAGCGATGGAAAAAGCTCACTTTAAAAAGTTATAAAATACAGTATAGCTGAGTACCAGAACAATAAAACTTACTGGCTTACAGATGGGAGATCTCTTATGTATGATTTATATCGATCAGAGCAATCTCACTAAAATCCAGCGCAAACAACCCCATCTAGCCAATCCAGTTCCCTTGAGCCAACAAGGTTTAATTTGCTAGAGGAAATGCTCTTCTTACAGTATCTCATACATCTGGCAATGACTGAAATGCATCTAACTTAGTCAACAGTCAGATGTGATGAAACAGAGCCAATGCTTTTTTGTTGGTTTCCCCCCCCCCCCACTGGGGCCAACGTAACACTCTGCAGACAGGCTAAATTCAAAACCTGAGCACCACTGAGCATCAGATGTTTCGGTATTCATTTTCAATTAAATGAGTTTCGTGCAGCGTGTAGAGATAAATTGTCTGCCCAGGAAGTGTGCCGCAATAGAGAGGATATTTAGATAATTTCAAAGCGGGGCAGGGGTATTTTAGAAAAACCAATGAGGTCTGCGAACATTGTTTCTATGAAGAAGGTGCATCCTGGAGTATCCCACAGTTTATTTTGAAACCATGAGATATGTTTTGCCATTGGACCAGAACAACTAATTAAAGGGAAGGCAGTCCCATCGCACCTGATCAACGTTTCGTCTCATCCACGTTAAGGTCACAATATCAGCTTTCCGTCTAGAGAAGACATTGGCTGGGTTCAGACACAATGCAAAATTGTTCCTGCAAAATCATGGCTTTGCATGACGTCTGAACCCAAAGCCCTCTTCAGACATTAATCTGTATGTCCAAAACTGGCATCCCCTCACCCCCCAATAAGCCCTACTCCTGCATCAATTTGTTCAGGAAGCCCTCCACCTCATATATGTTATTCGTATGCAGCAACAAACACTGAATGCAGGGAAAGTTTCTCCACATTAGCGCCATCCTGGACATTCCAGGGTGGCAGTCATGGAGAAAAACTCTCCTTGCGCTGTTTGTCACAATGGAAAATGATGAATGTGTGTGCGGGGGGGGGGGGGGAGAGAGGATTTGCTAGATTATTGGTGCATGGGCAGGGCTTAGTGGCTCTCTGGCCCTACCACTTCATATTTTGTTTTGAAACATCTGAGGAGGGCTTGAGCCTGTCCACAAAGGCCAGCCTGTTTGGGACCAGCAAATCCCAGATTTCTGACCAATCACAATGAATTCACAGATTGCTGACCAATCACAGGCAGGGCCCATTGCCCCACCTCAAGAGGCTGCTGCAACATGGAGATGGGAGTGAACGTTTGAAGCAGAGACCTGAGCAGTTGGGCAACTGAAGCTGACAGGACGTTCTGACCCTGGTTTGTCTGTTGAACGTCTGGAAGCTCAAACTATGTAGTGCAGGGGTTTTCAACCAGTGGTACTAGTAACACCAGTGGTACTTCGGCTGACTGCTGGTGGTACTCAGACCGCCAGACCATCAAAACCTCACTCTGACGCGACGCTTTCGGCGGTGTGTTTTTGCTTCTGAGAGCCTCCTGCCTTTGGCCGAGCCTCTCGGGAACAGTCAGAAGGGCCATCGCACCCGCCCAGAGCCTTCTACTGGTGTTTTCTGGCCTCCAAAAACCTGAAAACCCAGAAGTAATTGGCAATGATGACATCGCCAGTGACTTCCGGTGGTACACAGCAGGAGAGTGGCGCCAAAGGTGGTACTCTGCTGGGAAGGGGTTGAGAACCCCTGATGTAGCGAGTTCTTACTATGGTTAGCACAAACCACCATATTACGTTCTGTCTGAACCCAGCTACTGGTAATATTCTCTGTTTCCATAATAACCAAAGACGTGCACTGAAGGTATGCAAGCCAGCAACCCAATAGCATTATTTCTACTTCCTGAGTCTTTCAGAGCGACCGCATTCCCTAGGATTTCAAGTTGCTAAAATGGAAAAATGCTCCATTTGGAGGCACGTAGAACAGGCTGGGCAATATTCCCTGACTGCTGGAAACCATGACTAATAAGCGACTGGGAAGATTCCAAAACTGACTTGCTTCTCCACTGGAACAGAAGTATCAGTTGTTAGTGTGGAAAACCTGAACTTCCAATCATCATGCTTAATTTTCTGACTCATTCTTTCTGGAATAGAAAAGTTTTCTTCTTTTATCAGGAGAGCAGAGTGATGTGGGGGGGGGGAGTTGAAGAGGAGAATGTCATGTAGAATTTCTTTTTTAAAATTAGTGTTGGGTTGGGTGCATTTTATGTTAGACAATTCAGCTATTTAACATTCCTGTGGGTGCTAAATAGAGTAAGAGAAGACAAACATTTAGACCCAATACAACAGTGAGATAATTTACTCAAATACATAACATTCAGTTCTTGCAACAGATCCTGATGATGCTTCAAGGAAAACCATGGTTTTACTTGAACCAAAAACAATGCTCTGATCCGTGCTTCTCCCCCTCCCCCCAACTTGGCAGCTTAAAGTACATCTTATTGGGAATTCTTCATGTCAATGCAAATGAGATAATGCAGCACAGTCCACAAAAAACTGTTTCCATACAAGCTCATTAAAGGTAAAGGTATCCCTTGACAATTAAGTCCAGCTGTGTCCGATTCTAGGGAGTGGTGCTCATCTCTGTTTCAAAGCTGAAGAGCCAGCGCTGTCCGAAGACGTTTCCATGGTCATGTGGCTGGCATGACTCAACACCGGGGTGCATGGAACGCTGTTACCGTCCCGCTGACGTGGTACCTATTAATCTACTTGCAATTTCTTGCTTTCGAACTGCTAGGTTGGCAGGAGCCGTCGCACGGATTCGAACTGCCGACCTTTCGATCGACAGCTCATGGTTCAGTGGTTTAACCCACTGCGCCACCCACTGGCTCATTAGTTATCTGCTTTTAAAATAAGTAAAATAAATAAAAGGTTTCCAACGCATTGAGTTTTGTCTGATGAATAAGCCAGCCTGTTTCAGGTGGATAATAATGAAAAATATATTAATAAGAGTTGCATTAAAATATTAAACCAACGCAAACCCTAATACTTAAAACTTGAGATTGCTTTTAAACTTATTTCTATCCTGTCCTTCTTCCAAGGTGCTCAGGGTAAAATACATGATCTCTCCCCCTGTTCATTTTATCCTCACAAAAATCCTGTGGGGGAGGTAAGGTTGAGAAACACCGACTACCCTGTTTCCCCAAAAATAAGACCTGCCAGTAGTCTGGAGCTTGCCTGCCAATACTCACCTGCTCTATTGCTGGACATGAGAGATTGGGCCAATGGTTCTACAGGCAATGGAGTCGCAAGAAATTCAGGCCGGAATGCAGGTTTTGGAGAGTTAAGATGATGTTCCAGAAGAAGACGACATGATGGCATTTGGATAAATGTAAATTGTTGTACATTAAAAAACAAAAAGACATCCCCTGAAAATAAGACCTAGTGCGGGGTTTTTTGTTTTTGAGCCAAAATTAATATAAGACCTGGTCTTATTTTCGGGGAAATAGGGTAATAGACAAAAAAGGACCACCCAGTGAACTTCTTAATCAAGTGAGATCTGAACCTCCATAGAATGTTTTACATTCTAACCTATCTACACTTAGACTCCAAGACAATCTGCCTCCTATTTGGCATATCATTGGTGCTATGTTCAACTTTTATAAAACCTATTTCCACTCCATATAACAGCAGCAGCAGCAGCAACAGCAGGTATTGCATTCCCAGGTGACAGTAGAATTGAAGATAAAGAACATAAGAAGATCACAAGATATCAAGACCTCAGATTATAACTTGGGTATCTTTGGGAGAAGAAGGTCAATATTGTGCCATTTGTCATTGGAGCCCTTGGAGCACAGTCTGAAGAAACACGTGGACATTCTTGACCTTATACCAGTTCAGCTCCAGAAAACAATGTTGCTTGGAACAGCAAGTATCCTACTAGACACCAAATTGCTGGAGACTGGCTGTGGCAGAAAAAAAGGCAGCAGTCGGCAAGGGTAAGGGGGGGGATAAGTATGGGCTGGGGTGAGGGGGGCTGGAGACAGCAACTGGCCCAGGACCCCAGGAAGCGCCACAGCTAAGCAGGGAGCTGAAGGAGTTTCCCTTTCCTGCAGGCAACACCCCTAGCCGAGGAGGGCTCCGGCCAGGATCCATGTCCCTATGCCATGGGTCTTCCCCGCAGCAACCCTAAGCAAGAGGGGCACACCCGCAAGCATCACAGAGCTCCGGGAGGGACCGCCATTCATTAAAAGGAAGGGAGGGAAGGCTGGTACCCTCAGGCAAGCAGATCATTACAAAAAATGAAAAAACTGTGGGGGTGTGATGTCACCCCCGGAAGTGACGGCACGCCCACAGCACTTCCGGGGGCGACATGCCAAATTCCGCACCGGGTACCACAGTGGCTAGCTACGCCACTGATAATGACTATATCCAATTTCTACAATTTCTCTATTCCTTAACAAAACCCAGTTTTGTCTTTTTTTTTGGCTCCGGTATGTGGACTATTCCACCCATATGGAGGGTTTTCTCCCTTTTATACAGCTATCTAAATTGTGCCAATTCTGCCTTTAAGAGGCATTCTAGACAGACCCATTTTAGCATTAATAAAACAAACATTGTAAAGAGACCCCTTTTTGGTAAGAAGGCAAATTTCGCCACTGGGAAGGAGGCAATATAAGAACTTCTCTCCCACTTATATATAAGTGTTTTGGCTAGAAAACACAAACTGAATTGAAATTTTGTGTCGATCACATGAACATAATCCAAAGCACTATTTCAAGCCAGGCAACAGTAATAAGAAAAATGCTCCAGCTGAAAAAACAGGCTATTTTCAAGCCACATTCTTCTCTTTCTATATTCTATTCTGCCCCCCCACACACATTTTCTCATTCCACAAAATGCACCGTATGCAAGAAGGAAAAATAAATAAAAGCCTTACAGCATATGTTTGTCAGGTACATTTATTCTATTCCTATAGCAGCAATTGGCTATAAGAGAGTATCTGAGCTCCAAACAGATGTTGCATCGTAAAAAAAAAAAAAAAGGACACGTATTTTTGTGTTTGGCTAGAGAGAAGTGGAACTCAAGGGTATCACAGCAGATGCCCTGGGGTATGCTGCGCCTGTTTTGATAACATATAAAGAAGAATGTAGGAAGGTGCCCTTGGAGGCTGCTTTCAGCTACAGAGCATTCTTCCCCTGGAGACGCGGGGGGGGGGAGGAGACTGTGAGCTTCACACACATACACCCAGCAGTGTGCGAGCTGCTTCAGCATGGAACAGTCACAATCTGCAAGGATGCCCATGTGAATAGCATGACCATGAAAGGCAGAGCCAATCATGTGGGTCTTTCCCAAAGAACTGGCATTTCGCCTGGAAGAAGCCTGACACAAAAAAATCTACCATGGTGGAATGGGTCGAGTGCTGGATTAATACCAGTGAGATCATGGCTCAAATTCCTACTCAGTCATGAAGCTTAGTGGATCTCCTTGGACCAGTTACTCCCTCTCATTTGCAGTCTAGCAAACTGCAAAATGCCATTGTGATGATAGAAGGGGGGGGGAGAGAAGAGGGAAGGGAAGAGACCCATGTCCACCCTTTTGGGGGGGGGAAAGTGATGCCTTGTAAAACACTCAGCAGCTTCGCTGCAGGGGGACGGAGCTCTAAGTTCTGCCGCAGTCTGATCGTTACACGGGTGCACGAAGCGGAGACACCCTGCGCGTTGCTTTCACCGACTTGAATGGTTCCAAAGGCGAGGGGACGGGGCTTCTTCGTGCACCTGTGTAACGGAGGGTCAGACCGCGGCGGAACTTAGAGCTCCGCCCCCCTGCAACGACGCTAGTGACAACACTGCAGAAAAGATTTATGTAATTGGCTTCACTTCTACAATTGGGTTGTTCACACACAGCTCTGGTCACATGGTATCACCTTACAGATATAAGCAGCTCCAACATGCTTGCAGGGAGGTCCAAAGGATACCTGAATCTAAGCATACTGGATGTACTGCAAGACTTTATTTCCAGAAGCGCTGGCATCTCCGGTGGTATGGGATGGACTTTTAATATTTCTAGGCTGGGATCCTTGGAACTACTTGAGGTATGACCAGTGGGGCTTTAATTCTGTGGTTTTGTTCTGTTTTTGATGCAGGCCGCCACACCCTGCTACCACGCGCTCTTGAGGTGGTCCTCTGTTTCAAATAAGATTTGCTATGAGGGAAGGGCAGGTACAAGAGGGACGGCAAGTCCAACTCTCCTTTGGACTTGCAGAACTATAAAACAGTTCTTTGGATCTTGGCTGTTGGAGCTACTTTTTAAAAAGGCAGTATTAAAGCAATGGGACAAGCAGAACCCCAGGCAGACATTAATAACAAGTTGCAGCAGCAGCTGTCCTGGGTTGCTGCGCAAATACAGGGTGGCCGGGTCCAAAAACGGCCTGAAACAGTTTTATAAGGATCAGCCATTGGAATTCCAAGCCTGAAGCTACTTCCTCTTTCCCTGACTTTTCCACAAGCCAAATCTGGCTTCCTGCTTTTCTTCCTTACAAGCCTTAAGGGTAGGGACCTACGTGATCGTTTCTTGGGAAGAGACTCATTTCCCAGAAAACAGCAGCAGCAGCAGCAACCTACATACAGTACATAAACCAAATGAATGACGAACATAAGCGGAGGTTTATGGACATAGGGGGCAGGGAAGGGAATCAAGATCCTGGCCAAACAGATTGAAGGCATACGTTCTGCACTGCTCCAAAACCCGCTCCACCCCCACCCCAAGAGATGCTTATTCTGATATTCAGATATTACACTTTACACAAAATCATTCCAACGGAGGCACTGCTCTGTAAAAAGCCAGAGAATAAAACTTACGGTATGCTAGTGGTAGGCAAGATTTTGCTTCTCAGGAGAAGATCTGCATTGACGGAAAAGCCTGAGAGGGAAACGGATATGCGGGATCCTTCATTGTAACTAGACATTCCATCCAAAAACACCAAAATAATAATAAATAAAAACAAATAAGACGACAATGACAAAGCCGACAACACCTCCAGGGGCTCGAGCAACTAAGATGCATGCAAGCCTCACAGTCTTTGTATATTCTACTGACAAATAAACAAGCATGTTCAGGATTGCTCTATTACTTATTCAAAACGTCTCCATCCCACCTCTCTCATCAGATACAAGGTGGCTCACCACAACAATTAACATACAACTTTATATTAAAAATTTAAGCAAAACAAAAAAGACACAGTGAAAACGACTTATCAGATAAAAACAACAGGAAAGCAAGAGAAAGAAACCAGGCAAAGAGGATCTCAGGGAAGGCCCACTGAAACAAAAAGGCCTTGAGAGGAAAGGGAGGAAATTTCACAGGAGGGGGCCACCACTGAGAAGGCCGTCTTGTGTGTCCAACTTAGACAGCAAGGAGACCCTCAAGAAAATTATAAGGAACAGACTAGCAGCCCAGCACAATCTTATCCTACGCTCTGCCCAGCGATCCAGCTATCCCAGCGCGAGCAATGCTGGATTGCTGAGCAGATTAGGTGGGGTTGGAAGGCTCCTCGGGGTTTTGTAAAGCCCCAGTCCCCGCAACGGGCTTCCTCAGATCCAGTTTTCTAAAATTATAACCGATGGATATCAGTTTAGTTATATCAGGCAATACCATCTAGACAGCTAGTTTTGCTGTCGTTCACTTTGATAAGGTCCCCAGAAGAGGGACGAGACTTCAGTGATTTTATTCGTTTAATGCTTTTGGATGTTTTAATCGTGTTTTAATTCCTGTGTGTTTTAAGGTGCATTGTAACATTTTATTAGTTTTAAAGAATTTTTCTTGGACATGCCTGATAAAACCTATATACCCTATTTCGTTGCACATTGTACCGAGCCATGAAAGTTTCCAGTCTACATCGATGGATATCAGTTTTATTTAGAACATAAAGAACATGTTTGAAATGAACAGGAGCCAAAAGGCTACCAGTTTCCAGTGCCTTGTGGGGCATTAAAAATAAATAAAATCAAAATACATTGGCATATGCCAGTGGGTCAGTGTGACAAACAGAGCTGTAATTCCTGTAATTAAAAGGGAAAAAAACCAAAAGATGATCACATCTGGACATGCAAAACAGTAGCATTTTCCATTGGCACACAGTATTACTTTGGCTCTCCTCCACGATGCCAGATTGAAATAAATCCTACCAAAAGAGATTTACACGAGCAAGTCTTGACTTTCCCACTACTTCGCATGCATCGCCTAGTTTTAAAAAAACTGAAATAAGCTCTTATTACAACTGATACACATATTTTAGGTCAATTTCAGGTTAAATGGATAACCGTCGCTATAAATATATGTAGAACTTACAAAAATTGCAGGCAGTTGTGTTGATCAACGAGGAAGAGAAAACGCAAGGCTTGCTCACTAGATTGACATCTTATTTGGTCTTAAAACCTACGACTGCTTGAAAATCAGCAGTAGATTTTCAAGCAGTCATGGGTTTTAGCAGTAGAACGTAGATTTTCAGCAGTAGAACGGGTCCCAATCCAGCAATTCTCCCTCATGGCAACTGCTACTCTCAAGAAGGTCACCATTCATCTCAACAATGAGGAACTCTGGTCCTTATTCAAATTAAGGGGAAGGAAGATGCATGCATGTGTCTTCTTAATGGTGTAGTGGTTTCGGAGTTGGACTTAGACCTGGAAGATCCAGGTTCAAATCCCCGCTCAGCCACGAAGCTTCCTGGGTGACCTTGGGCCAGTCACTATCTCTCAGCCCCACCTACCTCACAGGGTTGTTGTGAGGACAAAACGGAGGGGAGGAAATATGTACACCACTCTGAGCTCCTTGGAGGAAGGGCGGTATAAAAATGTGAAAAATAAATAAATACATAAATAAATAATGGGAGAGAATAACAGCTTAAAAGAACCACTGCCCAGGCTACATTGCTGGGGCGTCGGGGAGAAAATTATCCCACAATTCCTCAACTTTTGGAAGAATGCTAACTTAAGCAGTAATAAAGTGGCAACTGTGCTTGCATGGAGGGCAGCAGTAGATGTCCAGATAAATTCAATTATTTCCCGCAGCATCACCCCCCCCTCCATGCAGTTGCTTGTCAACACAAAAGAATGCGAATGATTTTAATCCTTGAGTCTATGCGCCCCGTATCCACAGCCTTTTTTAAAAAAATGACGCCACCTTCAAACTCTCTTTCTGATCCAATATATGCAACAATTCCAGGAAATTCCTTTTGGTTTATCCCCGCTTACAAGAAAGGCAAGCAGGCAAAATATCATGCCAAAAATCATTTGCAAAAGATGGAAGCCCACGGGGCTACTAATAATAATATGCTCTGAAAAAGGAGCAAGGAGGGCATATTGTTATGAACTAAGAACATTCCTCCAACAGCTAAATGTTAGCAGTGTTGGGATAAGCCTCTATTTGGGAGGTTATCTAGGAGATTCTTAGCAGAGTTTGTTCCCTCTTACACCCAGGCAGACTGCTATTAGCAAAATAAACACACAAGGCATAGGCTGAGTTAAGTTGCAAAAAGAAGACATTTACTCACGGTTCAGCTCATATATACAGCATCTGATTAAAGATCAGAGGTTCAGTTCTAACTTAAGACGAAACCCCCCCTACAGCTGGGGCTGCCTGCATGGTAGTGTTCTTGGATCATGGCCGCCATTTATCAGAGCTCAGGCAGGCCACGTCCTCTCTCTGCATCAGGAGAAGGAAGAAGAGAACGCATGGGAGAAGGAGGAAGAGGAAATGGGGTCTGGGACCATGCCCTTTCCTTTGGAACACAGAGGGCTCAGGTAACAGGTCCTTTGGTGACTGGATGACACATCGCCCCCCAGTGCTCAGCAGACAAACACTGCCATCTCCAACAAGCAGCCCCCTTATTAGTAAGAAAATGTGATGGAGCTTAGAAATGGCTAATGGCTGAGAAGAGCAAGGTGTTCCTCTTAAAAAAGCCACAGACCATACATTCTCCAGATGTTGGATGCTGTGGGTTTCCATTGTGAAGATCTTCACACAAAGAGGGAGAAGACACAGAGACATGGGGCTGGTTAAAGAGGCAAGAGCCTCTCTTTTCACATTTGCAGGAACTGGCGATATCTTTGGGTTGGTACTGGGGGGGGGGGCATTTTGTTTGTGTGCTGTTTAAAAAAAGGAACTCGTGTGTGTGTGTGTGTGTGTGTGTGTGTGTGTGTGTGTGTGTGTGTGTGTGTGTGTGTGTGTGTGTGTGTGTGTGTGTGTGTGTGTGTGTGTGTGTGTGTGTGTGTGTGTGTGTGTGTGTGTGTGAGAGAGGATGCAGCACCTATATCACCTTCAAAGCTAGAAAGAAAGAAAAAAAGTTGAGAGTTTTTTCCTGAGAGTTTTTGTTTTCCCCACTCTGGTTCAGGAGATGAATGACACGGTATCAGATTTACAATTGAAACCATATTTTCTCCTCCTCTAAGCTGGCCTCAAGAAGTATATTTCTGCCATTTGATCAAGTTCCTAATTCTAACTGAGATTCCCCCTCCCCTCTTTCCTGTTTGAGGAGAGACAAATGCAAGTAACAGCCAAAGCCGACTGAGCCCATTTCACTCTTCATCATTTCACTCAATAGATTTGTAATTTCTAGAACTTTCTTCAAATGACAATAAACGTTCCCCAGAGTGGTTATAGAGGCAATTTAACAGGGATAGAAGACAAATCCCGACGCGTTTTGAGCGCATACACTCTTAATCAGGAGATTTAAGATCCTACCAAAACCTACAAATCTTGCCGGAGGAAAAAAACTTAAACTGGGAAATCATCTTGAAATATGTGTTTTAAATCCCCTGAAGTACTCACTCAAAATGATTGGGATTTATTTTCTATTCCTATTAAACGGACTCTGCACGTCCTTTGTGAATATTTGCTGTCATCTGGACAAGAGGGCTTCTGGCTTATTCTAGAACTTTCTTTGGCTCAATGCGTTGACACTCTGGAGACCAGCTGAGATCATTTTGAGCTGCTCATGGAAGAAATGTCAATGAGTTGTGTTGCTGTTGTTGTTTTACAAACATGCACAGTGGTGGTAGTTATTTTAAACCACCTTCTACCTACTTTTATTTTAAAACAACAGTAGTTTATATGGTCCTTAGCTGACAAAGAAACAAACTAATGCTGTGGGTTCCGATAGTCATTTCTCTCTCCTTCAGAGAGCTTTGGCATTCTGACCAGATGCTGAAAGGCATTCCAAGGCCCATCTGTTTCTGAGTTTAGCAACATAAATTTTAGTTCAACATGCTGTAGTAACAAGATATTTAAAAACCCAACTTGCAGCTTTTCTAAGGGGACATGGTAAAGCCAGCTTTCAGAGTTGTGTGGATGCCAGCAATTACACAGATACGTGTCGTCTCTAAGGAATGTTTCATCAAGTAACTCTTGCTGGCAACAATGAGACTGTATAACTAAATGCTAATTGTGCATTTCCAGGAACCTAATTACTCCATTTATGTATAAGACGTCACAGGATTCCTCTTTGGCCTTTACCTTTTCACCTGCCTAATTAGACTGCAACAAAAAAGTACCACTGAGCATTTGAGTTGGGTAGAGGAATAGACAGAGAAGGGAAGAGAATTCTTACTCCCTTTCTTTTCCCCCATTTTTCTTCTCCCCCCCCCCCCACCTGCCATCTCTTCCCTCATCCCAGTCCTTCAAAGAACTAGAATGGTGTGGCTTCATGTTGGTTCTTCCTTCCCTTGCTAAGGATGCTACTCCACTCCAAAATTGCTATACTGCCTGTTACAACTTTCTTTTTGCCTCATGGTAACTTGTTTTTATAGGGCCAGCGGGTGGCGGAGTGGGTTAAACCGCTGAACCATGAGCTGTCGATCGAAAGGTCGGCAGCTCGAATCCGCGACAGGGTGAGCTCTCGTTGCTTGGCCAGCTCCTGCCAACCTAGCAGTTCCAAAGCATGTTAATGTGAGTAGATAAATAGGTACCGCTTGCGGGAAGGTAAACAGCGCTCTGTGTTCCAGCCGCATGCTACGTGCTGCGGCAAGGAGAGTCATGCCGGCCACATGACCATGGAGGCGTCTTCGGACAACGCTGGCTCTTCGGCTTTGAAATGGGGATGAGCACCACACCCTAGAGTCGGACACGACTGGACTTAATTGTCAGGTGTCACCTTTACCTTAACTTGTTTTTACACACACACACACGTGTGTGTGTGTGTGTGTGTGTGTGTGTGTATACACACACACACACACACATATACATACACACACTCTCTCTAATTGGTTAGGATGAAGGCACTCTTTAGTTCTGAAAAGAAAAAGAAAAAACAGGACATGCAACAGCCATGGCATGAACCCAGCTTCACAATTTAGATTATAGATGTACATGTCAACAAGCCAAACATTCATTCAGCTGTCAGTCTTCCCCCCCCCCTCTTTCTCACTCACACACGTTTCAGTCAGCTCGCCTGTGCTTTAGGTTATTTCCAAAAACAACAATTAAATGCTAGATTAATACTTATCCATTTATACATACATCCTTCAAAGCAGCAGCATATTTTTAAGATGTTACAAAACTGCTCCAGGAATTGGGGGGGGGGGGGAGAGAGAGAGAGAGAGAGAGACTAGGTCACGATTGTACAGGTGTTACTGTGTTACTGAGGGAAAAGGGTAACAGTCTGAGCATGCACAAAAAGAACGGTATAAATATCGTTCTCGCAGCGGGCCTTCAGAAGGCCCCGGGCAGCCGGCCGGGGAGGACGTCCCCGAGCCGGCTCTCCCGATTGAGGGGCTCCCGGAGCCGGCCTGGCGAGGCGGGCGGGAGGCCCCCAGGCGACAAGCGCGCGTCCGCGTCACCCTTCTGCGCGTGCACATGCGCGCGTCACCTGGGGCACCCCGCATACCCCGCCAGGCCACAGCGACGCCTCTGCCTGCCACCTTAAGGAGCGGGGACAGCATGGCGGCTGCAGCAGCAATCCTGGGGATCACTGCCGGCAGCGGGAAAAAAAACCCACTTTGAACACTTCCTGCAACCCTCCAGAGGGTTCGGGGAGCCCTGCGCAGAAGAGGGCAGCTTATGCAGGAGGAATGGCTAACACAGTTGGGTTTTTTTAGTTTAGTAAGAAAAAAAGGCAATGAAGTGGGAGACATGACATGACACAGGTATATAATGCAACATGGGGAGAAGGTGGGTGGAGAGAAGTTTTTCTCCCCTGCCCATAATGCAAAAACTTGGGACTCCTCGTCCAAAGAAATTGCTTGGCAAGAAATTCAGGAGGACATACAGAACTTAGTTTATGGAAGTTGCTGCCGAAAGATATGCGGATGGCCACTGGCTTAGATTGTTTTAAAAGGGAATTAAACAAATTCACAGAGGATAAGGCTACTAGTCATGGCAGCTATATGCACCTCCATGCTCAGAGGTACCGAATACAAAGCTTACTGAGCACCTGGTGGTCACCATCATGGCTGGTGGACTGTTTGTGGCAGGAAATATAAGACTGGTGTTAGAGCAAATGCTTTACATGCAGGTGGTCTTGAGTTCAATCCCAGGCATGTCCAGTTATAAGGACAGGTGATAGGTGATGAGAAAGACCGGAGAGAACTGCCAGTCAGGGCATACCGTAGATGGAGCAATTATAAGGCAGCTTCATGTGTTTATACATGTTCATACGTAAGCTGTGTGGGCCAAATTGACATGACTGATTTAGGTAGCGTATTGCTCTCTCGCTCTCTCTCTCGCTCTCTCTCACTCACACACACACACACACACACACACACACACACACACACACACACACACACACACACACACACACACACACACACGTACGTGTGAAAGACAATGAAAGAATCCCTGGCACCATTGCTGAATTCAAACAATAGTAGGAGTCAGTTATGGAAAAAATTGCTCTTGGGTGAGACATAGAAGCTCTATATCCTTTGTCTGCAGGCAAATATTTCAAAAAAAAATTATGGAAAAGAAGGGGGGAGAGTCATACATGTGGTTTTTGAATACCAAAGAGCTGGCCACGTTCCCATGGGCTGTCAATAGTAGCAAAAGGTACAGAGAAAATCTTATACTTTGATGTTTCTGTTGCTTTAACGCAGTGAGCAACATGTACCACTATTGAAGAATGCCTTTCAACTCTTCTTTATCACTGAGTTATAACAAAACATTAATAGATGGAGAAACTTAGGATATTCTTTAAAAAAGAATGGAAATCAGAGAAACCTATGCGTTTTTAAAAGGTCAAAATTTTCATGCACAAAGCACTTCAAAAGACAGAATAAAAGAACTTTTGCTGCAACTTGCTCTACATTTAAAAGAAGGCCTCTTGTGGTTCTTCGCTCCCCCCCCCCCCTTGAGATCTTGTAACTTCTGAAAAGTAACATTCCAAAAATCAAACAGAAAGCAACAGGTTTGTGCTGGGTACAAGGATTGCAGGCTGCATTTCAGCACTATCTTCAAGCGCATGCAGTACTAAGATAGTGGGGCCCTTCAGCAGCAGGTTGCAATGCCCTCTCCGCTTTCTACTGCTTCCCCTACAAAAAAAAAAGTCCAGAAGAAATCAAACGTCAAGGTACCTCTGACACAAAACAGTCCACCACATGCACAAGCAGAGGCAGTGGCTCAAATTCCCAAGATTCCATCAGGATGGTTTAGGTGAGAGGGAATGTTCATTTACTAGCAATGATAAAAAAAGAACAAAGATCAGATGAGTAGGGTGTATGAAGGCCACAGTGAGGAATCTTTTCCCACTGGCACTGTACCATCAATACATCTGGAAGGGACCCCCCCCCCCCATACACATTCCCAGTATGGAAGGGTGAAAAAGGAAATGGATTTTCAATATTTGACATGACTTCTACTACAAATCCCAAAGAACATTTCCATCCTTCCTTCCTGGAATAAATCACTGTGAAGATTTACTACTACTACTACTACTACTACTATTAATATTAATATTAATTATTATTAATATTAATACTAATACAACAATAAATATACAGTATTTATATACTGCCTTTCTTGGTCATTGGATTTCTCCTCTGACTTTAATGCAAGGCGATGTACATGGGCAGGCTTTCTAAACCCCAAGGGTTTTTTACAATATAATAATGTTCTAATCTTTTGTAGAACCCTTCATTCTAGATGTTTCTTTCACAGTCCATGTCCATATCTCTCTCTCTCTCTCTCTCTCTCTCTGGCGTTCACCTCACCACGCTTCAGCTGACAGGCAACCTTGACTGCCACTCAAGTGCTGCAGCTGCAGTTCCACTCCCCCACAGAGGCTCTGCAACATATCAGTTCAGCGTGCCGGCAGCTCTCCGACAGACACTTCCGGCCGTCCTTCAGATCTTCAGGCATTTATGAGACGATCGCTCTACCAGCTGAACCAGACGTCCTGCCACAGTCTACCATTAACACAGTCTACCATCTTATACCTGCCTACAAAGACGGCAGTGCTGTAGGAAGATAATCTATTTTCCTCACATGAGCAAACGTCACTTTTGTCTGGTAGGAAAAATACATTTTCCTTTTTCTATGTGCTTGCATTGGACTTCATGGATGGATCTGAAACATCCTCTCATTCATCAAAGGCCCAAGACAGAGGCAAACCAAATTGGATAAACACACTTTTTATATAAAAACAGTATGCTACATACAGCAGATTACACTGCTATAAGACGCAAAGTAAAGTGAAATGATGGACTTTCAAATAATACAGGCTTACTGCACTGGTATACAGAGCCCTTTGTACCCAAAACAAATGAGAGAAAGAGGGAGGCAATATACAAACATTTTGCTGGCATCCTGAAACGTCCAGGTGTTGGGGTTTTTTGGGGGGAGGGGGTACATCTTCCTTAGCTCCTTGGAGAAAGTACTGTATATAAATGTGAGAAATGAACTCCTCCTCCCACCACAGGAACATGGTCTGCATGGGATTGTTCCTAGCATGCCACAGCAAGTGATAAATTACTTTTAGATATGGGGGTGAGTACCGACAATTAGTTCCCTCAAGCTTAATGTTCGGGGGCAACAGTCACACACTACACCCAAGCACATGCCAAACTCATCACAAACTGAGGATTGTCCAGCAGGAACTATGACTACAGGGGTCACATGGCAAACATCCTTACCAAATGTTTGAGAATGCATACAAGTCTGGCATTACTGCATGTAAGATAATACCAGTTTGAAGAGAATGCTTTCCTAAATCTAACTTAGAGAGAAAGAGAGGGGAAATGGATCAGGAAACACAACCATTGTCCAGATATGGAGAGTGTGCACTTGAAACCTGCATTACCTGCTTCTCTTTTTCCCCCTTCCATCCTTCCTTTACTGGTCGTCTGCATTGTTATTGAACAGTCACGTCTACTTCCAGAGATTGTTTTTTAAAAGATAATGAGTAGGAGGGCGAATGAACTGCATAACCCAACATAGGAAAATAGGGTGCTTTTCTGCCTCGGAGTTCTGCAAGGAGCAAATGGCCAGAAACAAACACAAGATACAACTGTGCTAAGACTACATTGCGACAGTTTGAAAGCACCATGTAGATCATTGTAGAGTAAAGCACAACATGCCAACTAATGGTACTTTGGCATCTACCACGTTCATTAAATTGCTACGCAACTTATTTTAAATGGCACAGAACGAGAACCGGAGAAACAGTTGTAGCCCTCTAGCTTATGATACATTTGCACTGCAGCATTCAATGCTGAACAAGATGCCCACCCGTAGATCATATTTATCAGGCTACATTGTGGCACAATAAATATGCTCAATGCATCCTATGCAACAGAGCAGGACAGTTCAACTCTGGAATCCAACCTAAATGGCAGTTTTCAGGTCTCTCATTTGAGAAACAGATCAGCTCATCCAACACTACGTTTGGGAGAATTTGTGTCAAATTGACATTCCAATTTCAGCAGCGTACATAAAATTCTGCACATTTATTTAGCACTGTAACAGATTTTACATAACTCTTGAAGTTACTGACTCAATTCATTTCCCTTCCAAGCAAAAGACGGATTAATCTGAAACGAACTAAGACAGGCAACCAGAAATAATGTTACTACAGCCAGTAAACATTTCCTAAACTGCTGTATCAGTAAGCTGCTTAAAAACCTCACTACCATTGTACTCTACATCTGCTCGATAATTACTACCTCTCAAGGCATGGATTATGAGTATGCCCAGAGGACACCAATACAGCGCTATAAAGCGCCAAGGAAGAGAGCAATCCTACATACTGGGTCTCCGCCCAATCTTAAGCAACATTTGAAACTAGGGCTTGCAGACTCTAATTAAGAGGAAGCCTAGTTAGCGCCAATGCCAAACTAAAACCATGGTTAAAGTCAACAAGGGATATGGGCGGGGCAGGAGAATGCACAGGAACAAGCATTATGTCTGCACTAGCCCAAAGAATAAATGAAAGAATGGAGAACGGATGGATTAGTGGATAATAAAAAAAGTACAGAGGTCAGGTAGGGCTATGGAAGTAGATTGCCTTCTGCCCCAAAGTCCTTGAAGAGAAAAAAAAAATATTAGGTCTGAAAGCACTCCAATGCAAAAGATTTAAAACAAACATACTTATTTGTAAGATCTAAGATTTGATGGATCAATCACACTGTATGTTTGGAGACAGATGACCCAACTAACATGTGGCTGGCTAGGGAACCATTTTCAGTCTGGCTTTGCTTTTCAGTCATGTACGTACACGCTGCAACCACCTGGCATTATGGCATCTGGATTTTGTTCTGAGCAGCCAGCAGAGTGTGCTTGGAAAAATGCAGCCGGTACAAGAGAAAGGGCTGCCTCTAAGGATTTTCTGTGCGTTGGTTTATAGTATTAGCGCTTATTTGATTGCTTCAGTGCAAAATGTCACAGGAAAATTAGTTTTGTTAGCAACGCACAAGTTTTAGTAGAATATTTGGAGAGATTCAAAGCAGCCTGTTTAGTTTTCATAACCAACAGACACAACAAATGGGAAGAAACTCATTATGCCTTACCCTTTGGCTCCAGCTATGCCAATACCATGTATTCATCACCTGGATGAAGAAATCCACTTATCTCAGTTTTTTGATTTTGTTTTGCTTCTTTAAAGAAAAAAAAAACATTCAGAAAGAGTCTACCTTTTTAAAAAAAATGAAAAATCATTACCGCCACCAAACCGTAATAACACAATCACGCAGAGCGAGATGCATCTCACCTCAAATACATCAACACAAACCTAATGAAAAAAACATTTAAAGAAATTCAGTCAAGAACTGTCAAGAGAGCCTGTACAGTACAGAGAAGTTTTAGGATTGGTATGAAACATAAGGTACACAGGCTGCAGGGTGGCACAGTGAGTTAAACCACTGAACCATGTGCTATCGATCGAAATGTCGACAGTTCAAATCCACACGATGGGGTGAGCTCTCGCCATCGGCCCAGCTCCTGCCAACCTAGCAATTTGAAAGCATGTTAATGCTTTGCGTTGCGGCAAGGAGAGTCATGCCAGCCACATGACCACGGGAGGGTCTTTGAACAGCGCTGGCTCTTCGGCTTCGTAACAGCGATGAGCACTGCACCCTTGAGTCAAACACAACTATACTTAAATGTCAAAGGATACCTTTACCTTTTACATAAGGAACTCCCGGCTGGATCAGCCCAAACGTCCAGCATCGTTTCACATGGTGGTCTACCAGCTGCCTCAGAAAGCTCACAGGCAGGAGAGAAAGGCATATTTCTCTGTTGCCATTACTCCCCTGCAACTATTCAGAGGCATACTGCCACAGAATTCAGAGGTAATGCATAGCCATCATAACTAACAGCCATCGATAGCCCCGTCCACAAATATGTCCAAACCTGTTTTAAAGCCAACCAAGCCAGTGGCCATTACCCTATCTTGCAACAAAAAATTCCATAGACTAATGATGTGCTGTGTGTAGTACCTCCTTCTGTCAATCCTAAATCTCCGACCAATCAATTTCACTGAACAACCTGTGGTTCTAGTATTGCGAGACAAGGAGAAAAGCTTCCCTCTGTCCACTCTCTCCACACTGCCCATCATTTTATGCCTTAATCACGAGTCCCTCCCATCACCTTCCCCCCCCAAGCTAAAAAGCCTCAAACATTGTAACAATTCCTCATAAGGCTTCTGCTCTCCGATCACTTTGGTTGCCCTCTTTTGCACCTTTTCCATCCCTCCAAATACCCTTATTGAGGTATGATGACCAGAATGGGACACAGTATTCCAAATGTGGCCACACGATTTATATAGTAGCAATATAATACAAACAGTCTTATTCTCAATCCCCTTTGTAATGGCGCCTCTCATGTAAACTTCTGCAGAATGACCTATTAAGAGAGGGTGGACCAGAATAAGAACCTGTCCTCACAATCCCCTCTAAACAGCCTGATTTTGTGTGTCGACTTTCCAGAATAGTCAGTTGTGAAGCCCATAAGTATCAGTTCTGTACACAGAACCCTTCCGAAGACCTCCATAGTCAAGCTTATTTTGAACACATCCCCAAAATAGGAACATTTCAATTTCTCATAAGCCTTCACCTTATTCCAAAGAATTTATATTTTAAAGATGAGATGGACACCCATTAAGTCTATATAGAGACAAACTGCCATGACTGCTTAGTGGGAAGATCTCGGAACTGTACAGATGCACATACAATCATCAAATGATTCATACATTAGCCTTGAGCCTTTAGAATCACACTCGTCTCCAGAAACTACAAATGGCAAAGCCTATTTATATACATAGACATTAGTAGTCATGTTGTACTCTTCAATCTTGAGAGTGTCTATGGTTTTCCTATGGAGAAGTCTCACAAAGATAAAAAGAACTAACATCGCTCAACGACTCCCACCTATGCCTGTGTTAATGGGACCGCACAATTTGCATTCCTGGCTCGCTTCTTTGTTTATTAAAACTGTGTTTCCAATTTAAACAGCAGAACTGAAAAGTATCTGAAGACTTCAAATAAACCACAAAAAACTCTTTTATTATCTTCGCCACACTAGGAAAACATGGCTACAGCACCAGGGCCCAGAATGGAAATCTCACGATGCTATCTGATCAAACAAATATGAAATCCTTTCAAAAGGTTCAGCTGCAAATGCTTTGGAAGAAAGGCCAACATAATAGTACCTTCCTATGGCTTGAAAGCCGCTTTCTTTGTTTAAATACAACATATGCCCCGTAGCATTAACATCTTCAGATCCCAAAAGCTTGAGGTTATTTTGGGACTCTGTGACTGATAGAATAATTACATTACTACAGGGTTTAAGCTATAATGTCTGCATGCTTTAAATAACTTCCTGTTGCCAGTTGGTGATAAACTACACAACACGTCCTACAGGAGCCAACCATAGTGAACAGTAGAGCAATATTTATGAGTTTGTTTCAAAGGTTTCTGATTTTATGCAGCATGTTCAAAGATATGACGCTTACTGAACGCAATACATTAAAAAACCTTCCCCATAAATCATTCACCACAGACAAAAAAGGAAGCTTTCATTAAAATAAGAACCCCTTAACAGGAGGAAAATTCCTGCCTGTAAACCGTCACTCAGCATACCACCCTTTAATGTCGGTCTTCAAACAGGTAGATGGCGGCTCTGACTGCCCAAACAGTGAATGCTGGAAGCTTCCTTGAACTGCCTTGCTGGTGCAAGACTGGATTGCTTCAACCCAGAAATGGAAAAAAGCCACAGCGCCCAGTGAACTGACTAGAGGCACTTCTTAGTTCAAAACATGCAGAGGGGGTACAGTGGTGCAAGAGGAGGCTGCACCAGGCAGGGGGTTGCTTAAAAACACCCAAGCTCCACCTGCGTGCCCCTCAACACCCAATCCTCCCTCACCCAAGGGAGGAGTCTCACCTGCATGTTGGGGCCGGGCAACCCTCGCTCCCAGTGTGATTTTGTGTGATTTTGTGGGACCGGCATTATCTGCCACCATTCCCAGACTCAAGCCAGTATATTTTCAGAAAACAGTACCACCATATATAAACCTACAGCTAAACAGAACAGCAAATTCAACAGCCAAAACATGGTCATTCAGAGTAGGCTCCCGTCAAGTCAGCCCAAATGGGTGGTCTTGCAGCTCTATCAGAAGGTCGTAAGGAAGAAGCTAATCCTGACCTCCACAGGAAGGTCAGTCCAGAGCCTGAGGGCAATTGAAGTAAAGGCCCTGCTCCTAGCAGTTGATTATTTTACCTCACCTGCACAGTGGGTTAAACCGCTGAACCATGAGCTGTCGATCGAAAGGTTGGCAGTTTGAATCCGCGACAGGGTGAGCTCTCGTTGCTTGGCCAGCTCCTGCCAACCTAGCAGTTCCAAAGCATGTTAATGTGAGTAGATAAATAGGTGCCGCTTGCGGGAAGGTAAATAGCGCTCCGTGTTCCAGCCGCATGCTACGCGCTGCGGCAAGGAGAGTCATGCCGGCCACATGACCACGGAGGCGTCTTCGGACAACGCTGGCTCTTCGGCTTTGAAATGGGGATGAGCACCACACCCTAGTGTCGGACACGACTGGACTTAATTGTCAGGGGTCACCTTTACCTACACCTGTAAGAGTACAAGCAATACCTGCACAAGATACATATTCTTAATG
Source organism: Plestiodon gilberti rubricaudatus (assembly GCA_026170595.1). Classification (NCBI taxonomy): domain Eukaryota; kingdom Metazoa; phylum Chordata; class Lepidosauria; order Squamata; family Scincidae; genus Plestiodon; species Plestiodon gilberti. Next base: position 15,585,345 of record JANXHW010000004.1, on the reverse strand, counting down.
TTGGGCAATAAGATACTCATTTTACATCCTATAGCTTACTATTTAGTACCTAAGCATATGTACTTTAGAAGGCTAAAAGGAACAAGGACAGTTGGGTGGCGAAGCAAGAAAAGCGGTGTGGGACTCAGTGAAGCATCTGGCCTCCAGCCCAGGGTATTGTGATCAACCACAAATAAAAAATGAAAAGAAAGAAAAAACAACTTCTGATCTTCAGCTGTCTTTGAAAGCGGTTCTCAAAACCTCACAAAACAGGCAAGAACAAAAAGAAAACGCTGTCACAGACAGACAATTCTGGAATGAATTGTCCTTTGATAGATTCTGCTCGAGACAGCGATCCAAGGCCTGCTTATAAGTGAAACAGGAACACATCACTGCCAAGAAGGAAAACTCATTCAGGTAAGACAAATTAGTTTGCTTGCATAGCTGTAGAAGGAAAATTCGCACTCTGAGGTCATTCTGCATGGTGGCCATAGGGTTTAGTTTCCAATAAGGGCGTTCATTGTATACTGTACATTCACTATTTTGATGCTCATTCATCCATAAGAGAGAACCTTTTGGAGTTCCGTGCAATCTGTTTTTGTTTTCACCACCCTGAATAGTTTGGAATCATCTGCAAAACTTGGCCACCTCACCACTTACTCCTAATGCCAGGTAATTTATGACCATGTTAAAAACAGACCAGTTCCAAAACAGAACCTTAGGGGACCCAATGGTTTACACCCCTCTATTATGAAACATTTATTTTGTGTAAGTTTATTTCTGCAACGCTCTAATAGAATAACCTACGTACATGCACCAACCCACTCACCGAAGATCTTAATGCACAAATGGATCTAAATGGGGCAAAAACTGCAGGTAGAGTAGGAAAGAGGTACAGCCCAATTCTATGCATGCTTACTCAATGGGATGGGCTCACAAGAAATTGTGTACAGGATTGCAGGCAAAGCATGTTTTCTATTGTCCTTCGCAGCAGCAAATATTACTTCCCAACCTGTTTGTAACAGTAACTGCAGCCCAGAGCAAGCATTAGCCGTTAAGTATTCTTTTCACTTTGAACTAGCAGTGCATGTTGATGGTAAAATATAGGAGGTTTACCCCCTTACCATTACCCTCTAGAAAGAGGCCTCTCAAGCATGCAAGGCAATATCTAAATGGAGACAGAATATGCAGATAAACACAGATCAAAATTCCTTAAAATACCAGGAGATAAACAAATACGCATAGCGGTTTTACAACCCACCATCAACTAGGATTTTAAGCGATGAACTACAGGGATTAGCTGACTTTTTAGGAATTAAAGGAATGCAACTGTCAACAGGAGACCTGTCTGATATCTCCCTGTGCAGACTGACCTGCTCGGATGCCAAGGTGACAGTTTCCTACAGAAAGAGAAAGCCCCTCTTCATGGCCTTAGGGCAATTGGAGGCAGAACAAATAGAATGGCTTTGAAGTAAAGCAATGGTGATATATACTTCAGGGAGTGAACAGCCCTGATTAAAGAATCGTCAGTCAACGTTTGACAAGGTCAGGGCTGGCCCATCCATAAGGCCAACTGAAACGGTTGCCTCAGGCAGAAGTTTGGAAAGAGGCACCCATCTCTGTCCGCCCACTCATCTCCACTGCTGCTGCTGCTCCTCCTCCGCCTCCCAGAAATACCAACCACCTGATCAAACAATAGGTCTTTTCCTTACAGTTCATGATTGGTACTAGAACAATTTCATGTTTATTTATAGAACGTCAAATAGCTGCCAGGAGAGAACAAGGAACCTGGAAAGCTTATGGTGTAAGAGGGAGGGCTGCAGGCGGGGGCGATGCGTCATTGCCCCCCCGCCTCCAAAATGGCTCGGGATCAGGGCCAAAGGGTTTCGCCCTGATCCGAGTAATTCCCGAGGTGGTGGTGGGGCGATGACGCCCCCCCCCCCCCAGCTATGCTACTGCAGCCTAAATTACCTCATGGGGTTGCTCCGAGGATAAAATACTGGGGAGGGAAGTGAAGTGAAGGGAAGGGCGAAAACACCACACCCTGACCTTCTTGGAGGAAGGATGGGATAAAAATGCCATTATTAAATTGAACTGCAGAGGTTGAAAACCACTGATGTATAAAACTGAAAACACACACACACACACACACACACACACACACCTTGGTGTTGTCACAATGCAAGTCTTCCTTCCAACAGCAGTCCAGAGTCCACTGTCCAGCTTGTACTCTGTTTTCTACTGACCCAAGTTGGTTCAGTAAGACACCTTAGCCATGTTGTGCCATTCACTGCAAGCAACATGAGATGGGTGACATAACACAAGACCACCATGCTCCTATTCAGAGTCTCCACACTGAGTCATAAAGGAAGCAGCAATTCCTAACCGGTACCTTGAGGTGTTTTGAACAAATGCCTGCTTAACATACCGTAGCCATTAGAACACAGATGGACACAGATGGCATTTATTTCACCTACTGCCAAAAAAAAAAGAGGGAAGAAAGCAGTATTCCGTATGTAACGGCGACCAAACAGAGGAGTAATGTTTTGATGGAGACCAGCAGATCTTGGCACAAGCTGAAGTCATCATGATGCTTCACTCCTTAAGCTTCTGTTCAGATTTTACATTACAGTCTTAATATTTACCACTTGCTAGCTAGACAATCTCACCTTTCAGAAACGTGTGTTCTTAGGAAACATTCACATACTACCAGAAATTTTCAACAAGTCTTTTACCTGTTAGCTTAGCCTACCTCGGACAACGCAAAAAGAAATGAGAAGATACTGTATACTTTTTAGTCCATTTGGAGTCCTTGAGTCAAGGCTTCAAAGAAGCAAAAACAAACAAACAAACAAAAGAACGAACTTAGTGTTTATGTCTGTAGCCACAATACAGCAGTACGGTGGAATCAAAACATAGTGAAATCCAGTTGACGTGGTATTTTTGAGGTTCAGGGGTGACTTTTCCGTATCTTTCTTATGCAAAGAAGGTCTGTTCTGAAAACAGCCTCACTGTGGTTCCTCTTGAAAACCAATTCCAGTCTTCAGAACCTCCAGGGAACATAACCAATTCTTCTTTCCTTGTAGCCAGCCCCACTCCACCCACACCCCGGACACCTTTGCACAACGAACTGGGGGGAAAGAAACAAAGTGAAAGGAAGACACTCCCCCTCGGACTGTGCTTCCAGGGTGATGTATAAAAAGTGATTATTATGAAGGTGAGAGTAACAAACCTCAGATGCAAGACATGCGAACATTCTCAGTTGTAACCAAGTCTTATCTATGTTCCTGCTGCACATTCATACCTCCCAGCCCTTCTCTCTCTCCCTTTCTTCCCCTTTTTATTTTTATTTTTTCTTTGTTTTAGAGTAGACTGTAAGCAGGGGCATATCTGTGTTGGTCTATGAAAGTCTGTACTGCATTGTGCAAACTGATTGTGCAGTATATATTAAAATCTTGATAAGAATTATGCCATCCTCCTCATCTCTCACTGCAGACATGCAAAGCCATCCACAAACACACAATTTTTCATTCAAGAAAGCGAGATACAGATAAGGGACGGGAGAGAACTCTAAGCAGGTCTACTGACCAAGGGATCACAGAAGGGACACAAGGATTTCAGAAGTACTGTACTGTACGGTCTTCCCCAAAGCTCTACAGTTCATTAAAGAAATCTGACCCTCAGTCAAATTTTGGCCAGCCTCATAGACTCCCCCAACTTGAGTCTCCCTTTGTTATTTTTCTATGACATTCTCTTCCTACTTTTAACCCTAAATATTAAAGTACTCCATCTTCTCAGCAGCAGTACCCTCCCCTATGGAAACCAATGACCTCTGAACTTCATTGGCCAAACCAAGAGAGCAGATGGTTATATTTCATATCTGCACGTAAACTATAAAATACAAGTTTTTCTTTCCCCAGCCTATACTTCTTAGCCATCCGTCAGCTTCCTCCAGTTATTGCTTTGTTTGGCTGCTCTCAGATATGACTATATGAATTTGGAATGCTGTGTTTTCATCCATTCCTGAAACCAGCAAAATCAGGATTTGAGCTTTGTCTGCATTTTCTTTTCCATTTCATCAGCCCTAATTAATGACAGCCTAGGCAGGTAGACATGTGACACAGAGAAAAGGGGGGGGGGAGTCCTATGCTGATGTTTTGGCCTTGAGAGATCATTCTTCAATTACATTTGCAAGCAGTTAGTCATGAGGGGAAGAGGTTGATCATTAGAGGTCTAACAAATTAAGAATGGGACAACCCAGTAATCTTTAAATGCAGATTTTAATGATTTCTACAAATCACTGCAGGCAACATCACTTTCAGTGTACCAGGAGATACTTTGATAATGCCTTTTTGAGATCCAACTACTAGAGGAACAAGAGGCAAAAGGAGATAGGAGAAAAAGATTATTTTTTATTATGCCCCTTAAACAGGATGTTTTTGGTAGATCCAATTCCATCTGCCATTCACACTTGAACAGCAAAGGCACAGAGAGAGAGAGGAGACTGACAGTTTTCCAGAAATACTGAGAACTCTCCCTTATTTGAGTGAGTTGTCAGCACTAAGGATTAAGTTTTTAAATACAGGTGGGCCCCCATATCCGCTGGGGATATGTTCCAGGCCCCTCCGTGGATACTTGAAACCGTGGATAAGAGCGAACACCCCTCCATGGTTTCTTGAGGGGCCCCCCACCCTGCCTCCCCTGCTTGCCCCCCCAGCTCTTATTTTTCTTTCAGCAAGCTTTGTTTCTTCCATAAACAGAGAAGCAGCCTCCATTACAGGCAAGTAGAATGAGACTAAGTCCTAGAGAGGCTCTGCAAGGTTTCTGTTAACATTGCAGAGCCCTCTCTAGTACTTAGTCTCGTTCTACTTGCCTGTAATAAGCAGCCAGAGGCTGCTTCTCCTGTTTCTTTAAGGAAGAAACAAAGCTTACTGGGAAAAAAGTAAAAGCCTGGGGGGGTCCCCACGATCCGTGGATAACTGAAACCGTGGATAGCGAATCAGTGGATATGGGGGCCCACCTGTATTTGGGATTTTAGCTAATGACTTATTTTACAGTATATATCATTTAACACTATAACCCACAGCAAGCCCTAGCTATTTGGGTGGCAAAACCTGGAGGAGAAATTAAGTGAATCAAATGGACTCTTTTAAATGCCGGGGGGGGGGGGATTTTCTTGAACTTTCTGGCTCTCTTATCTATTTGTGCTACAGGGAAAATGGAAGGGGGGTGTCAGTTTCAGAGGTACCCCCCAGTCACCAGAGACATTGCTAGACCTACCCAGGTCTCTAGGCACTCTCCAGAATCAAAGACGACCTGCAGTAGGTCTGAGTAAGTCACCCCAAATCCCCCCCTTTCCTTTTTGTAACATCCACTCTGATGAAGAATTCCAGGGAACTTGTGGGGTTTTTTTGGTTGGTCCTCATAAAGGCATTACCAGAATTCGACTTTGATTTTTTCTTATGAACCAATATAACCCACAATTTTTTGGTTATGCTTAAAATCTCAAAACATGCCATCGTAAAGACAGTGGACTAAAAACCAACATTAAAACAATTCCAATGATATCTCTCAAAGATCCACTCCTCCTTGCCCTGTCCTCTTGCCAGAATCCATTTGAGGAAGGCCAACATTCAAAATGTATAAAATAAAAAGCACAGAGGTTTTGTTTTCCCCTCCCTTCCCCAAGGCTAATGCGAGGAGTTTGTGAAAGATGAAAAGCAGGCAAAACTAGCATCAACCCTGAGCAACAGGGAAGCACAATTTCTTTCTTCTCTCAATAATTCTTCAGAAATTCCACCTCGGATCGAAGGTTTGAAAATTACCAGCCACGTCCACAGACCATGAAAATTTATCAAGTATGTCTTATGTGACAAGAAAAAGAGTGCCTCACTGCCAAAATTAGATGGGCTTCAAAAGTTACTGACAATCACTGCCATACATCACACGAACAAACCATCATCTTTTGACACATAAGGTGTTTCAAAAGAGTGATATTTTCATGCCGAGAAACAAAAAGTTTGTATACCGGTATAACTTTAGGATAATACCTAAAGTCACTAATATGCCAAAATACTTCAGAGGAAGAATGATCTCCCCATTTCTATGGATGCAAATGCAGACAAAAATTTATACATGAAACAGATGGAGCTTCCACCAATCTCCATCTCATCAAGCCTCTTCTGAATATTGGTATTCTTCCCAACAGTGCAGAGAACTGCGTCAAAGGTAGGTAGCATTTCATAATACAATTTTTAAAAGGCAGTAAAGAGAATTCAGAAAATTTGAGACTCTCAGGAAAAACGAGAATACAAACAAGGGAAAAGGGCAAGATGTGCAAACTAAACCAAGGCCAGTCTAGAAAGCTGTGGAGATAACAAGAAAGAGATACGTAATTATTTGACAAAGCAGAATTTTAAAACACAGGAAATGCTGCAACAGGCCAAAAGTGGGACAGAACCTGGCTGTGGCTTTAGAAAGTTCAAGAATTAACAAGAAATTTATTTCAGAGATTGTGTATGACAGAAAGGCACATACCAGGTATTGTCAATGGAGTCCAGGTATGAATAATGGAAAACATTAACCTCTGCAGCCTCTAAGAAGACAGAACATATTTACATTTCTTTTCTAAGAATTATAGGAAGATGGAATTCAGTATAAATGCATAACCTATCTCAACATAATCTAACAGCCCAGTCCTAACCAACTTTCCAGCGCTGATGCAACCGCAATGCAGCCCAAAGGTAAGGGAACAAACATTCCCTTACCTTGTGGAGGCCTCTGTGACTATTCCTCACCCCCACACTACAGAATGCAGTGTGTGCCACATTGGCACGGCTGCATCGGCGCTGGAAAGTTGGTTAGGATAGAGCTGTAAAAGGAACAAAAAGAGTCTGAATTTTAGGGCTTATTATAAAAGAGTCCTGTATTTTGACTTGGGCATGGTCAACCATGAGCATTATAAGGTAAAGGTGACCCCTGAAAATTAAGTCCAGTCGTGTCCGACTCTAGGGTGTGGTGCTTAACCCCATTTCAAAGCCAAAGAGCCAGCGCTGTCCGAAGACGCCTCCGTGGTCATGTGGCCGGCATGACTCGCCTTGCCGCAGCGCGTAGCATGCAGTTGGAACACGGAGCGCTGTTTACCTTCCCGCAAGCGGTACCTATTTATCTACTCGCATTAACATGCTTTGGAACTGCTAGGTTGGCAGGAGCTGGCCAAGCAACGAGAGCTCACCCCGTGGCGGATTCGAACTGCCGACCTCTCGATCGACAGCTCATGATAATCCTATCTTATAAAAGATGAAAAAACAGAAGCATCCTTCACTCCTAATTTTAAAAGGAAAATACATTTCAGGATAATTGTGCTTGAAAGTGTATGGACTAAATTTTGCAGTGCCAAAGGGTTAATTCATGTGTGCATGAAAATGGATGTGTCTCAATGAAGAAAATCTTCACTGAAAGTATTGAGCTGAAGGGACATGAAACATCTATCCAGGGGGGTTGATCTGTGATAGGTCATTCACAGATGCCCATCAACTCATGATACTGAAGTTATCACATGATGAACAAACTTGTGGTGAAGCAGGCCCCGGGAAGAAGAAATTCTGCTTAATAAAGGGGTTTTTAAGCTAACAAGCAAGGACACAAACTAAATTTACAGAAGCGCCAAGATGGAAATAGGCTCATAGCTCATAATCTCAACCACTATTGTAACCAGCTCAGGTCCCAATGGAATATTTGCTCCTCTGTATGGTCTTCATCATAACAACATTTCCGGGGGGGGGGGGGAGTACAATCCAGTCATTCACATGAACGTCTCTCAAGTACATCCCAGCACCAGGTACAAAACATGCACTTCAACAGAAAGCCTTATCTGAAACGAGACACCACATTTTCCTATCGGCAAGGTTAACAAAGAGGCAGCAAAACCAAACAGGCGTAATTTCCCAGCCGTTTATGACACACTGGCGTTTCATTTTAATCTAAATCTTGTCTTACTGGGACGAGAAACAAGCAAACAATTTTCTGTTCCACACAGTAAATTGCAGGCTGCTGTACAGAGTGGATTGTAAATTCCATATGCATCAAGCCGCTAAGCCTAACAGCTGCTTTTGCATGTAGACCAAAAAATGTTTCCACATTATCCATTTGTAGGTAAACCTGGAGGGAGGGGGAAAAGAAGAGAAAATTACTCTAGTTCAATGAAACTGACAAAATGCACAGATGACTTTGATAAGCACTGAATAAGAGCGGCCTGTTCACTCAAAGTCCAGTCAACTATATCAGTTAGGAACTATTCACACTGCAGTGGACAATTAGCCATGGTGCAAGCCCTCTTGATTTCCCTCAAAATGCACATATAATCTGCATCCAAAACTAGTTCCAAAAAACTACAGTGACATTACCTTGAATGTCACACACTGACTGCTACCAGCCATAGAAGAAGCATCTGTTGTCAGAAAAAAATAAACACAAAAAAACCCTTTCATTAATAAAATATATAAAGCAAAATACTTTGTACATTTTAAGGTATTTTGCAGTAATATGTCTTTTCTCAATCCATGCACAGATCTCAAGTCACGATTCTTAGGGACTAACATTTTAACAGAAGCTGCTAAATAGCCACTCACCTGGTCACTTACGGCCAGTAAGAAACTGGCAATAGCACATGGCACCGCTGGGCAGCTGCCAGGGCCTATACACTCCAGGGGGGCCCACCACTGATGCTTGCCCTCTCAACCCCATCAGGAGTTTTCATAAACTGATGCAATCACAGTTGAAATACTGTAGCAGTGGATCTCAAAGCGGTGGGCCGCAACCCACCATTTGAACCAAAAACTGTCCCCTACCTCCTTAAGGGGCGGGGGCAGCATGGCGGCAATTCTGGGGATTGCCACCAGCTACAAGTAAAAAAAGGTTTTAAATGTGATTTTTGCACTTACCGGGGGTCCTGGAGCCCTCCAGAGGGTTCGGGGAGGCCTGTGCTACCCTCCATAGTCCCCTCCCTGAGCCTCAGATCGCTGCTCTGCGGTGATTTACGACCACTGCCGGTTTTCGCAAAAACCAGAACTGGGGCCTGTGGAGGGTAGCACAGGCCTCCCCGAACCCTCCGGAGGGCTCCAGGACACACACACACACACACACACACACACACACACACACACACACACGGAAAGTGCACAAATCACCTTTGTTTCCCAGCGCTGCTCCAAAGGATTGCCGCCACTGTCCCTGGCCCTACAAGCACTTAAAGACAGTTCTCCTCACCTTGTGGGGAGAACTTTGAGAAGCACTGCTGTACAGTTTATAGTTCTGGTTGCCATGTCTCAAACAGGATATCACAGAACTGAACAGGGTGCAGAAAAAAAGCAAGGTCAGATGCTTGGAACACCTTTCTTAGGAGGACTGGTTCAAGTGTTTGGGAATCTTTAGTTGAAGGAGGCACAATGAGGTACAGTTCTGCCCAGATAACACAAGAACTCAGGAGTCACCCAACAAAACGGATTAGCAGGATATTCAGGACTGATAGGGGAAAGTACCACTTCACATTTCACTTATGAAATTCACCGCCACCATCATGTGGGGATGGCCACTAGGTTAGATAGGTTCAAAGGGGAATTAGACATATCGGTGGACAACAGTCCATCAATGGCTACTGGTCGATATAAAACCTCCACGTTCAGAGAAAGTACACCTGTAAAAAACAGTGCTGAGGAAGGAGGCAACTGAGCAGGGAGGGCTACTGCCTTCGGGTCCTGCTCTTAGGCTTCCCAGGAATATCTGGCTAGCTAGTCTTGGAAGCAGAACACTGGACTAAATGGACCTTTTGTCCGATCTACCAGGACTCTTCTTTAGAGTTGGTTCTTCCCTTTCCTGCCCCCTTTTCAGGCCAGTGATGAGCCACAAATGACTAACAAAAGTTACATGCTCATGCACGTTTGTACTGTAGTAATTTTTGGACTTGGTTGCATTTATTTAGGGAGGAACAACTCTGTAGCTTGTTCTCCCCCCTCCCATGTTTATCTCTCTAGAAATCATTGTGGAACCACGTTATTCATTACCAAGGTATACAAATACATAGATCTAAGCACGCAAGCAAACAGGCACAGCAAACTTTTACAGAGTTGTCCGTTTCCTTGCAACATTTGGAATTTGCTCTCACCCGACACATGAATGCAATGTCATTGACAACCCTATCCCAAACAAATTTACTTGGATGCACCATTAGATTTCAATAGAATGTACTTCCAAATAAATGTGCTTAGACAGCAGCCTCTCTCTGCTGCACAGAGTGAGTGAGTGGCAAAAAGCAGTTAAGGCATGCTACTCTTGACTTCCCCCAATTTAGTGCTAAACTAAAGACATGAAAAGAGGTACTCCAGGAAGATGGTTTGATGCGGCATCGGAGAAACCAACAGAAGCACCATATGTCAGATGTTGCAGACAGAACTGCCCATGCAGGCCTTCCACCAGTCTCCTATGCAGACAGTCAGGGATGCCCCTTAGTCATGGTCCCCCCACATTACATTCAACTTGCAGACATACCCACTCAGCCAGCCTCCCCATCAGACATATCTCACCAGCCACGATGGGCAAGATTCAAGTGGGCATGTGGACGACCTCACAGTACCAAGAAACCTGTCCACATCCTCAGCTGCACAACCTGAAAAGGATCCATGACAATAGAACAAACAGATACAGAGGATACATCAATAGGAGCTGTCAGTTGTGGCAAGTTGTCCAAGTCCAAGTTGTGCAGAGTCCAACATTTGGGGCATTTAGGAGCAATTTTATCTGCACAGTGTTTTGCAAATTGGTCACAGTGGGTCCCCGAGACGTCTCCCTTTCCGTTCTGTGAACCCTGATGGAAAAGATCATACACCACCTGAAACAGTTATGTTGGACAACTCTCTGCAGATGCAACAGTGACAGAACAGTACAGTTGGTCCTCCGTATCCACTGAGGTTCTGTTCCCAGAACCCCAGTGGATACATAAAACAGTGTTATAGGAAAACTGGGGTGGTGGTGGTGAGCGGTGCCACATTACCTATTTTCCAGCGTCTTCGCTGCTTCCCTCCTCCTGAGTTTGTTTAAACCGATTGAAAAAAAGAAAAAGCCGCTACCAGAAGCAACCTGTAGATGGCGCCAGAGACTCCCAGTTGCATTTTTTTTCCTTTTTTCAGCAGTTTGAACAAGCCGGGAAGCAGCTGCCAGGCCCCCAACAACACTGGAAAAAAAGGTAATGTGGACTCCCTCTTCCACAGTTTTGCCACCTGTGTTGAGTCAAATTCATGGGTGGAAAAACCATGGATAAAAAGGTCTGACTTGTATGTCTTCTTTGCTGTCATCATTGCCACAGAGTAATTCCTAAAATGGGCACTTTTTGATTGATTGAATTTATTAAGAGTTTTCCTCCAACGTCTCTCAAGGTGCTCAGGGACTTCACTGCCAACAGTTCCCCAATAAACTATGGTTAGGAAACAGAGGCTCAGGTGCAATCATACCAACGACCCTAATCACTTCCCATGGAGTTCGACTAGGGCATTATTTGTTTCTTATTCGTGTCTGAAAATGTAGGTGCAACCTTACTTTTTTGAAATTTAGCTAATGAAAGGTTCTTATTAAACATATCTATCCACTATAATACTTAATACTACTACATATTTGCATTTGTACAGTGCTTTGGGTGTACAAAACAGTTCATGTGTATTATCTTGCAATCATTACAAATTACCACTCCCATATTGCATATTGAGAAGGAGTGGCTAGCCTAAGGCCTCCCAGCAGGTTCATAGCAGAGGCAAGATTTAAACCGAGAAAGTCTCGATTCACAGTTCAGTCTATTATCCATCACACAACACTGGCTCATATTCACACTGGTCAAAAGACCAAAATAGTGACACTTCTAAAAAATATATGGCCTTGTCTCTCTCAAAATGGGGATTAGGTGCCACTGTGATTCACTCAGCATGTAACCAGGAACAAACATGGTTCTCGATAAGCATTACAGACTCCCAAACTGAATTGTCACCACAGAAGAGAGGCCTCTCTTGCATCCTCAAGTGACAAGTGGAGCGTTTCAAGGCCATAAGTAAGCCAGGGCTTGCCACAGAGTGTACACTCATCAAGGAACTACGTCCAGTCCTGGCTCCACAGTTAGTGTGCCTGTTTGGAGACTTGTGTTTGCAAACATGCATTTTTTTTTACATTCACACTTTCCATTTTTAGGTGTCTGCTCAAGTGACTGGAGAACAGGTACCAGGAATGTCCAATTAGGGTGACCAGGGTTCAAGTCCCTGCTCCGCCATGGAACTCACTGGGCGACTTTGGGACAGGCACAATCTCTCAGCTTAGCCAACCTCACAGGATTGTTGCAAGGACATAAAATGGAGATGGGGAGAACCTTGAACACTGCCCTGAGCTCCTTGGAGAAAGAGAGGAACAACATAAATTCAAGTATAATAAAATTAAACTGTGATGTGGCCTTCAAAAACCACAAAAATGTTAAACTCAACTATGTGCTACATCAGTGGGATGTTGTCATAGGGATACAGAAAATATGAAAAGCTATTTAAGTGCTACTTGAGAAAGTGGGTAGATCTTCAGTACTGTAAATGTCAAATCCATAGTTTCCAGTGGTGAAATCCCCCCACCGTCCAACAGAAAATTTTTAGTCCTAACCTAATTTCAAAAAGGATTTCACTTCTAGAGAGTATTATGGAACTTGAACCTAGTCCTGTACACATGGAAGTCTTGCCTCAAAAAGCATATTGAGGGCAACACTTGCTTCAGAAGACAGTTTCTGTCGCACATTTGGGGAAAGCAGTTTGCTTTCCCAAGAGACGCTTGAAATGGTGATAAACAAGGCAAGAGGAAAGAACTGAGGGAAGGGAAAAAACAATATTTGACCTTTGAAATCTATCACCTTATTACCAAGAAAATCCTACATAGTTTTTTTTTAATCATTACTGCAACGTTTTGTGCAAACCAAGTGACCTTATTATCAAGCCACACAAACCATCGAGGCGAAACAAGAAATCGCCTCCCTTCAAAAAGTTTCTGTCTATTCACTGGTCTCCAGGAGAACTGCAGATACACCTGAAAACATGCTGCAAACATACATCATGAAATGTCGATCTAAGGCTGTTATGACCGGCAGTTAAACTTATCGAAGAGGGTAAAACAGGTAACAAGGTCATATTCACGGCTAAAACCGCGATCCAGCTGACTAAAACAATGACGATTTTTGTCTGGGACTGGCTGCTGTCAAACCTAGATTAAATCGTCATTGTTTTAGTCAGCTGGATCGTGGTTTTAGCCGTGAATATGACCTTGTTACCCGTTTTACCCTCTTCGATAAGATCAGGAAATGTGTAAACGCCATAAACGCCAAACAATGCATAAACGCCAAACAATCAGTTTTTTCCCCTGTAGCTACTCAAAGCACCTTCAATGCCTAACAATTAAACCCATTACAGCCCCATGCAGCCAAGGCACTAATCTCCCTAAAAAGGAGGGGGGCAGATGCGCTCGTGCATGTGTGCATTACTTGTTTTATCAAGCATACTCTCATGTTTTCCCATGCACTCAGCAAAGGAGGGAGGGAGTGCCAAGCTTCTTGAATTTATCTTCAGGGAAATCCTGGCAGAGCACACAAGATGTGGTGTTGAATTACAGGTTGTAAGCAGGGACCTGTCCTCATGTGCTTTGAAAAGCTCCATGCACACAGATGTTAACAACAACATTAAGAAACCCCCCCCCCCTTTTCCAAGGAGGTGCATACATAGTAGCACACAACATTATTCCTTCCTCCCACCTACTTCTATCCTAACAGGCTGTTAGGCGGAGAGAGAAAGTCACTAGTAATCCACAAGGTCACTCAGTGAGTTTCATTGCAGAGTGGAATTTCAAACCCAGGCCTCTCTGGTCCTAGCGTAGCCTGACACTAAAACCACTACCCTGCAAGGCAGAATAAGGAACTTCTACAGCAGTTACCAGGGTTCCTGATCTGGTAAACCAACCCTTATTTCAATATACCAGTACCCCCGATCCAGCATGGCAATTCCAAAACCTTCACCTTTTACAGAAGTGCCATCCTCCCCCACCAAGGTATCACAAGCTTTTTTCTCCATGGCACATAAAATGCAGCACATACTGGTACTAAAAATCATGTCAAGATTTCCTCCCCCACTACTACCCCTTTTAGCAGGGACCAATGATTTAAGAAACTAGACTTCCACACGATTACAGAAAGTTTCCAAGAACTAATAACTTCCATGGAAAGAGTTTTGTGCCACATTAGCCGGATGGTTTGTTTTCCATGTTTTCCTTTTGGTCTATTTAAAAAGAAAGTCACATCTGACAGCAAGTCAAGGATGAGTGGAATATTCTTGTTGAGCGCCAAAGAATGTTGCTTTACACTGAAGTGCTGAGAGGGTCTCAAAAAGCAACAAAGAAAGGGTTAAAAAACAAAACTCATTGGATGGGAAGAGTGTTGGTTTTAGTCAGAGGCGGTACTGTACTTTGTTATGTTTAACATTTTAGGGATGTAAGCCAATTAAATAATTTGTAGTTAACTGGTTAGACCGTTAGAGGAAAAATTATGAATCAATTAAACTTACACACTTGCTAATTTCCAAATCTTCAATATAGCGTCATTTTGAGATATACAAGGAAATGTGAGAACTTACAATTTAACAATCAAAAGTTGCCATTCACTCTCATTTCCTAGTACGGTAACATACCAAGAGCCAGGATGGTGTAGTGGTTTGGGAGTCGGACCTAGACCTGGAAGATCCAGGTTCAAATCCCTGCTCAGACACGAAGCTTCCTGGGTGACCTTGGGCCAGTCACTATCTCTCAGCCCCACCTACCTCACAGGGTTGTTGTGAGGACAAAAGGAGGGGAGGAAATATGTACACCACTCTGAGCTCCTTGGAGGAAGGGCGGTATAAAAATGTGAAAAATATATAAATAAAATCATGACAGACTCCCCAAAAGTGTGTCCCTAACCCACAGCCTCAGATTAAAAATCTGCCACTACCACCCCACCACAAAATCAAGCCAAGCTCTAGCTGACTAGATTTTAATTCTATTAGTTAAAAGTGTACAGGGGTAGTCAGAATACTGAGTTATGGGTAAACAATAAGGAATGAATGGAATTGGAAAGCAGCTGATACCACCTTGGGAAAGAGGAGAAAGCAGGGGAGAAAAGTCACCATGGTTAGGATAAGAAGGGAATATGGGGCTAGAAAAAGCAATAATGGCAGCACATACTAAAAATGCAGCTCTTGGTCGTATAGGGTTTTAGCTCTTGGTCATATAGGGTTTTTTCCCATAATCTAAGCCCCTTTGGGCCATTATCATCCCATAAGTTCAATGAACATGTGCAGAGGGATATTTGGATAACGATTTCTGTAAATGATTTACTGATACAGACCATGTACAGTACATACCAAAATAAGGGAGACGGCTTTTCTTACACTGAAGTTCCTTGTTTTTCTTTAGTTTGTGAACCCACAAAAACTGCACAAAAAATGGCAAGGGAGGGTTACGACAGCCAATTCGTAAATATCCCCACAGTCCAAACCCCTACTGGGCATTGTTAAATACCAAATCCAGAGTACGCTCTGCTAAAACAGAGGCAAATGGGGAGTTTTTAAGCTTCAACTCTGCACGTAAAACTATTTATTCATTCAAAACTTTCAAACCACCCCATCATGAAAGCTCATGACAGTTAAAACTAGGTTGAAACAGTAAATATTCTTTTAAAACGACTTTGAGGAAAAGCAATGAAATGCAGTGAAACACTAAACCCCAGTTAGTAACTGCTTGTAACTGGAAGAAAGAAGCCCTACTGTATAAAATACAATGGACCAACACATTTGATAATGGGGAAAGAGACCTCATCAGCACGATCAGTTGCAACGGTGCCACTCTGGCAGAGGGTCGGCATCCCAGCCCCACAGAAAGGCTCGCCACTGCTGCCACCAACCAAAGCCACTATCACCTGTCCTTTTTTTCTGGGTGGCACTGAGATTCAGAGCCCTCCTTTTCAGTGCACTCAATACTAGCAGGGAAGGGTTCCACATTTTGATTCCCCCACTGTGCAATACTACTGGTGTAGCAGCACTCCAAAACAATGCTATACTGAGACATTGCGCTGTGAGGGAATTAAAATGAGGGCTCTTCTCAATGCAGACCCAGAGATAAATCGCCGATGCTTTGACGACTGCCACATGTTAAACCCATCAGAATCAAATGTATTTATTTATTACTGATTTACAATATTTTTACCCCGCCTTTCTCCCCGAAGGGCCCCAAGGCGGCTTACAACAAAAAATACAAATTGAAAAAACAATCATTTTTTTTTTAAAAAAAACAATAAAAAACAGTTAACTGAGGGCGCAATCCTATCCAACTTATGCCACCGGTGTAACCAGCGGCACAGCTAGAACGGGAGGCCCCAGAACGGAAAGGGGATTCAAATCCCCTCCAAAAGGGGAATTCAAAGGGGATTTGAATCCCCTTTGCTTGTAAAAGAAGCGATGGTGTAGCGTGCAGACCTGCTGACCAGGGCAGGGGCAGTTCCGCCGAAGATTGGACCTGCTAAACATCCGGTAAGCCCGGAAAATGCATTAAAATGGCCGGGGGGGGGAGGGATTTTTTTTTAGTATCGGCGTATTAACATGCACCCTATTATTTTGATTCACAATTTTGGTCAAAAAAAGTGCGTGTTATACGCCGATAAATACGGTACTATGCACAGCAACCACTCTGCAGGGGCCATCATGCCAAATGGCACCAAATGGCAACAAACTACTGACTACTGATTTAATGCAACTGGCAACGGTCTTGGCATTAAAGCAGCCTGCTCCAACAGGGGTTGCCAGCTGAGGCCTGCAAATTATTAATAAAGGATCCTATATAAAACAAACGCAACACCACCAAATATTCAATTAACGCTTCCAGAATAACAGTGTATGGGAACGCTGGGACAGTTAATCTCTGGGAATAAAAACCTGCTTCTGTCAGGGATTGGAAACAAGTCCACTGCAATAACAAAGGCAGGCAAACCTATATTGTCTTCACATAAACCTTAGCCTTAGGAAAATGCTTCCATTTTAGCACCCCATAAAGTTGCATTCTTCAGAAACCAAACGTATGGCTGGTAGGGAAAGGGGAATCAGAACAACTATTCATCTTCTTCACCTTAGAGACGTTTAGAAGTTTGAAGACCTAAGACAGCGAGTTCAAATTCAAACACCTGACTTCCACTGTTTCTTCACCCAGTCCTTTCCCCATTCCTTGTTCCTCTTATATAAAGGACCACAACGCTGAAATCTTGGACAGCGAGCTCCATGAATTTGCTTTAGCGGCTCTGGGACAATCCATCATTTGCACACACCACAGCAATGAAAAGCAGCATCCTATTTTCGTCAAATAAAGCAGAGCCATTTAGGTGCCTTCCTTGTAATCACTGTGTGAAAGTCCAATTACTGTAAACATAGTGTCAGGGAAATACAGGAACCCTTGATGGGCTCACTCTAGTCTAGGCACTGCAGAATAGGATTCTTTCCATTTTTCAGACCACAGCATCCCACTCTTCATCCCAGCATCCCAGGGGTACTGCGGGATGATCACAGCTTTATACCATCAGAAGAGCAGAGGGGCCTTTGGGTTGCGAAGGTCGCAGCCCCAAGACAGCTGCAAAACAATTAGTAGGAAACATGATCCAAGTGGAAATAGAGGAGCCAGTGTACCTGTCGCCACAAACATTAAGGCATAGTCTCCAGCCTTGACTGGTTTCACCTGGCTAGGGATGTCAGATGAAAGATGGGCTCTTGCATTTTGAATAAGTGTGGGGAGTGGGTGGGGGATATCGTGCAAAAGGGAGATATTTGGCAGATACAACTTGTTCCATCATTGGTCCACTGTGACAGAACCTGCACTTGCCAAAATTCCCCCTTCTGCACACCTGCTAAACCAGGGGTGGCCAACCTTCCACCATTAGGGCCTCTGCGTTCTTCTGAAGACAGAATCTTGGCAGCTGCAAGTGCTGATGGTGCTGCTAAAGCAGGTGCACCTGCTGAAATGCCCTCACCTAGACAGTCGCTTAAAGGGCCAGCATTCATGTTGAAAGGTTGGCCACCACTGTGCTAAACGCTACTGAAACAATTAAAGATTTGGTCCCAAATTGGAAATTAGGAATTCTCAAGCTTAGGTATATACGGTTCCACAGATCCCAAATACCACAAATTTTCCAGATTATGTCTTTTTATTTATTTTGATTTTGACACGTTCGCAAAGGCTGGATGCATTTTCCTCACCAACCCGCATAATTCTAATACAAAAGATCATTATTAGCCCCGTTATAAAGATGACGGACTGAGGCTAGAAGACAGAGACTTGTCCAGATATCTCCTGTGCTATAGCTCCTTTTGCCACACAAAAGGTTTTGCTCCATTTTCCTCCTCTTCCACGGCAGATTCAGATTGTACAAGGTTTTGTTCAACAAAACCATGGTCATGTTAGAAATTTAATACAGGTGGGGCCCCATATCCACGGATTCACAATCCACGGTTTCAGTTATCCACGGATCGCGGGGACGCCCCCCCCCCCCAGGCTTTTGCTTTTTCCCCCAGTAAGCTTCGTTTCTTCCTTAAACAAACAGGAGAAGCAGCCTCTGGTTGCTTATTGCAGGCAAGTAGAATGAGACTAAGTCCTAGAGAGGCTCTGCAAGGTTAACAGAAGTCTCATTCTACTTGCCTATTCTTAGTCTCATTCTACTTGCCTGCAATGGAGGCTGCTTCTCTGTTTGTTTTAAGGAAGAAAATAAGCTTGCTGAAAGGAAAGTAAGAGATGGGGGGGGGCAAGCATGCCTGCCCGCAGGGGAGGCAGGGCTGGGGGCCCTCAGGAAACCATGAAGGGGGTGTTTGCTTTTACCCACGGTTTCAAGTATCCACGGAGGGGCCTGGAACACATCCCCAGCAGATATGGGGGGAGTACTGTACTGTCTCTTAGGCTCAACATTCTATATATTTAACTGCATTTAAGAAGTTTGAATAGAGAAGGATGCGAGAGGGTTGGGCTTTTGCATAATCAAACAAGATGAAGGGCACAAACAGATTAAGGTACACAACAGTAATTACTGTTGTGCTAGATCATATAAACACCCTCAGCAGGCAGTTGATACCCCCCACTGGTAGCATAGCATCAGTAATACAGATATTGTCTAAAAACAAAACTTTAAGTTCTACTGTGAAGGATTTGCACGAGGTGCAGATCAGGCCTAATTTCGCAAAATATTCCACGGTGGAATGGCGTGGAATGGCTGACCCTCACACAGGAGTCTCAGGGATAGGCTTACCATCGTCCCGTAATCTAGGCTGGCTTCGGCCTAGAGTGGACCCGAGCCGCTCCCAAGAGTGCACCGCAGCTGCCCTATGCGGTCGCCTTGTTTACCAGAAGCTGTGGCCCGCATTGAGCAGCCGCAGTGCACTCTTGGGAGCAACTCGGGTCCGCTCTAGACTGAAGCCAGCCTAGATTACGGGACGATGGTAAGCCTACTCAGGGGTACTGCAGGACGATCACAAGCACTGGAGAATATTTCCATTGCCTTCCCAACCACAACATTTGTGTGGAATAGAAAGGAATAGAAAGGAATGGAATGAAATAGAAAGAGTTCCGTCTGATCAGCAGCATCCAATTTCATCCATACCCCATCTTCCTTCTATTATTTTATTTATTTATTTATTTATTCATTCATTCACATTTTTATACCGCCCTTCCTCCAAGGAGCTCAGAGTGGTGTACATATTTCCTCCCCTCCTTTTTGTCCTCACAACAACCCTGTGAGGTAGGTGGGGCTGAGAGATAGTGACTGGCCCAAGGTCACCCAGGAAGCTTCGTGGCTGAGCGGGGATTTGAACCTGGATCTTCCAGGTCTAAGTCCGACTCCCAAACCACTACACCATCCTGGCTCCTACATCATCCTGGTACTCATTATGGTACATTATGGTACTCAGATGGTCTCCACAAAGGGCTCCCAGGCAGTGGTCAGACCCTGCTCTGCCGAGCTTCAGCAAGGTCATTGTTTCCTGTGCATTGCCCTGGGAAACCCAGCAAGCTACTTCCACCTGGTGCATTTAAGTTGGAGAGCAAAATGGACTTGTTCAGGTGAGCCTTTCTGGTAATAGATTCTGCTAGGTTCAGGCTTGTGTTTGTGGTACTGATGCTGTGGAGTCTGCTTTCACTGTCTGCAGATTGTTAAGGCTTTTGTATACAGTTGTTAGTCTGTATGTTGAGGCCTAATGTTGTGGTTAGTCTGTATTTGAGGCCCTATTTAGGGTGGAAGATGCAGAATAAAAGTCAACCCAATGAAGAAGTGCCTTCAGACCAGAGCCCTAGTCCTTAATGTGAAAACGGGAACCGCCTTCTATGGAGTCAGATCACTGGTCCAACTAGCTCAGTACTACAGGGACTGGCGATAGCGCTCCAGGGTTTCAGTCTTTCCCAGTCCCACCTGGAGATGCCTGGGATTGATCAGGGGGAATTCTGCAGGCAAAGCACTGAGAAGCAAGGTGGGTGCTCACAAACTACAAGCGATTCATCTAACTTTAATGTCCCTGCTAAGAGCTGGTGTGGTGTAGCAGCTACAAGACTGAGCTGTAAATCAAGACTTTCTGCTTTGCTTCTCATCTCGGCCATGAATTATCTCGGCGGCCTTAGGCATACCAGCCCTTCTCAGCTTCAGCTCCCCAGCTGCAATACTGGGAGATAATACTCCTCGACTTACCTTGCAGGGTTGTCATAAGGTAATACAGGTGAAACAACTTGAACACTTGGAAGTGCAATACGGTTGCCAATTATTATTATTATTCTGTGCATTCAACATACACACTGTAGTGGGATGTGAAGTGTAACTGCTAGACAAAATATGTCCCAAAATTATCTACCCACCACCAAAGCATCAAAATAGAGCCTGGAAAATAAAACAAATCTAAACCATCACATTGTTCACAGGAACCCCAACAGGCTGCATCCCGATGGCATAAGCAAAATGTTAACTTTTTTTGAAAAGATCATCAGTTCATTTCCCTCCCTAGCAGATTCCCCACCAGCCACCCTCACTCCAAATGCACAATACAGACAAGTGGCTGCTGGTGGGCTCACTCAGCTATGAACACTCCACTAACAGCATCAAGGAGATCAATCATGCACTAAATTGCTACCGAAAATATACTCTCTTTTCTGCTCTTATTTCTCCACATGGCTGACCTGCTATATATTCTTTACATGCTGCGTTCTGGCACTTCTAACTGACGTCCGTCCCCTCATTGGCCATGGCAGCGAGGATGGCAGATTTTAAAAAAGAAAAGAAAAGCAAACCACCCCCCCACACCCAAAAAACAACAACAAACCAGGTTCTCTCCACTCCGATAAGGTAGTCAAAAATTGTCAACAGACATGTACTTTTTTGTGGCCATTTGCTTGCTTGATCCTAATCTAGAAGCAGTTGGCTTGACCAGTAATTGGCCAAGAGACTGGGCCACAATTCTGGCACCTGGGAGCTTCCATGACTCAGACTTTGGCCACTCTCAATGCTTAAGTAATAGGATAGCATGTCAGCCTTAGTTACATCAGATCCCTGGCAAGTCAAAGGAGAGTAGGGGAGGAACAAAATGGGCCTGCTAATGATATCAGGCACCCCGCAGCTCCTGCTACAGTACAGGTTAACAGAGTTACACTTCCAGCAGAATTTAGACTAGAGAAAAAGAAGATTACAGGGCACAACTTAAATGTTCTACATTGAAAAAGAAAAAGCACAAAACAGAATCAAGCTTTGCCAAAGCAATCCAAACTCTCTGCCAGCACAGGTTGATTTCTGCAGCCTAAAATGTGCAGTTTAAAGGAACACTGCATACATTTGCATAATTTATTCAGCTTCTATTAGTCAGGGGCAGGGCCAACCCAAGACTTCCCAATGCCTAAGCCGGTATGCTAAATGCTGCCCCGGTACCCGATGATGTGCCAGCCTCTGCTCCTCCCACTCGCTAATGTTCTAGCTCAGCATAATCCTTCCCTCCACACTTCCTCTTTCTCTCTGCCCCCCTTTTCCTTTTCCAAGGAGCGGGAGAAGGAGGAGTAGTGGAGGCAAATAGGTGAACAGAGATGAATGTCCCCTGCTAATCTGCTACAGGAGGTGACCTGTTGGTCTCATGGATGGGCTGGCCCTGGTCAGGGGGAGGGGCAAAGAACTATGCAGAAGCGCCCCTCCCCATTAAACAATGAAAACTGTCTAGATGTCACCTCCCCAAGCTTATGAGAATTCATCCAGCAATGTCCGTCTTCTCAAGTGCTAGGTAAGTGCTTTTTAACATAGGTTTACATACCGTACATATTATATATGCACATACAAATGTATAGTAAGTGTAAACGTTTATTTGTTTTATTGGACTAACATTAATTGATGTAGGAATATTTATTTATTTATTATTTTTAAAAAAATTTACCCCGCCTTTTCCTATGCTGAAGGCAAATGCCCAAGGCGACTTACAACAAAGATTAATACACATAATTTAAAATACATAAAATAAGTTTAAACAATACATAACCATACATAAGCTAAAATCCACTTGGGGTGACGACAGTATGGAGCGGAGAAACAGCATGGCAGAGCATCTTGAGACACAGGAGGCAGACCACAACCCAAACGCTAGATCAGTGGTGGCCAACCTTTTTATGACATGTGCCACTTTTATTTTTTTTGTATCTTGGGCGTGCCACAAAAATAAATAAATAAAGTAAATAAATAAATAATAAATAACCGTGTTTTTATTTTATTAAATAACCATGTTTAAATAAAAACAGAATCACCTTCAGTTACTTAAGGTTTATTATTATCATTCTTAGAGCACGTAACAATGAACCATAAATGAGCCAGGATGGTGTAGTAGTCTAATGCAAGTACAGTAACTGAACTCACGTCTTTTAATGTTTGGTGGTCTGTTATTGCAATCAAAACCAATTTCAATTCAGAAAAATCTTTCCTGGCAGATGTTTAGTTTCATCAGAAAATTAGTGCAGGTGGTAATCCACCTGTACAAACATGTTTTTAAAAAGTTTATTTTGCATTATACATATTAGGAAATATTCAAAAGCATTACCAACAACATCAATACATACCATAAATCACTTTTAATGTTGGTTGCTCTTAGTGTACTGTATTATCATCACAGTATAAAGAACATATACAAAAAAGGGAGAATATGTGCATTTTCCCCTAAAACTTGGCATTTACATACTGCATTGGAAAGTAACAAATCAAAAATAGTTTTGCTCAAAACTAAATTCCTGTGATGTGTAACAACCATCAAACTGTTTTTATGAGGTAGTAACTCTCTCTCCTCATGTGCTTCTGTAGTTTGCACACACACACACACACACACACACACACACACACACACACTCTCTCTCTCTCTCTCTCTCTCTCTCTCTCTCTCTCCTCATGTGCTTCTGTAGTTTGCCCTCTCTCTCTCTCATGTGCTTCTGTAGTTTGCACACACACACACACACTCTCTCTCTCTCATGTGCTTCTGTAATTTGTACACACTCTCTCTCTCTCCCCCCGCCCCATGTGCTTCTGTAGTTTGCCCAATCTCCCTCTCTCTCTCTCTTCTGTGGCCGCCCCTGTATACATTCCTCCATCTTACCTCCTGGTTTATTCAGGGCCGCTTACTCTGTTCAGAAAGAGGGAAGAGGGTGGAGGGAAGAATGAAAACCGAGAGCCCCTCTGGCTCAACAGTGGAGATCGAGCAACAAGAGGACCATCACATGCAGGAGGAAGGACTAGGAAGCCCTGGCAAAGCCAGTGTCCATGAGCAGGAGGAGACGGGGGGGGGGGGCAGCCGGGAGCCAAGAAGACCAAAGGACAGGAGGACGGAGGCGTCGCTGAGCGGAGGAGGAAATCTCCGAAGACTGAGCAAGAGTTGGGTGGAGAGTGTGGGGTGGAGAGAGGGAGCTACAAGGAGGAAATGGCTGCAAGACCGTGCAAGGAGGAGGAGGAGATGGCCACAGGGGGCAGTGAAGTTGGGGAGCCCTTTGAAATCCAGCTGGGATGCGGCTCTGGAGAGCGAAAGCCTGCGAAAAGGAAGAAGCGCAAAGCCAGGGAGGCCCCAGAGGACCAAATAAGGGAAAGTCAACCAAATAACGCACCCAAATACCTTTTTATAACAGTAAATAAGGGGCTAGGGGCAGTAACTAATAAAAAGCTAGGAAGCCGTGGCTCCTATGCCCCCTATAATTCCAGGTTCCTTCCAACACTGTCTTCAGAGCAGCGCGCGCTGGCTCCACGCGAGCCTCGATCTACTCTAGGCTGATCTGCGAATCTCACGTTCCATGAAAGACACCCCCCCCCTTTCAGTCACGCTAATTTACCACCGTCTTGTTGTCTCGTTGCGCTTCTGTTAGTTGCGGGACTAGATCTGAGCCAGGGATCGGCAGTCGTTGGCCTCGGAATCTACTTTCAGCCCCACAACCTAATGAAATGTGCGGATGAATAACAAAGGGTGCTTTTGAGTCTCCCCCACTGCGTCACTACAACAAGCAACCTCCTGCCTCTAGTCTAGAACTAGAGGGTTTAGGGTTAGTATTCTGGTGGGGGTTATTATGTGGGCCTAATTCAGACGTTGTAACCTCCAGGTCAGCTTCAGCCCCGCACCCCTCTAATTTGGAGCTGGCGGGTTGTGGGATTCTGGTCCAGTCCTCCTAGGCACGCGCACTGCCCCTCTGTAGCAGCTTCTCCCGCACTTTAGTAGTGGGCGATTTAGTCCAAGCAAAGCAGGACGAAAGGAGCGGCAAGGAAAGCAGAAGCCGGGGGAGCCTCCCGGAAGAGGAAAGCAAAAGAGGACGGTGTACACGAGGAGAAGAAGAAGCCAAAGAAAGAGGGAAGGGGGAAAGCGGAGGACGACAAGTGGAAGCGGTCAGTTGTGTGTGCGTGCTGGGCTGCGTGTGTGTGCGCGCGCATGTGCAGGGCGGGGCCACAGGGTTCGAGTCGACGCTACACTGCAGGTTTGTCCCTTTATACAGGCGGGCAGGCAGGCAAAAACACGCTAAGCTTTGTACAAAAGCACTGTTGTAGCTAAGGGGGTCACTCCGTCGCCGGAAAATCTAGCAGGGAAGAAGAGAGGCGTGTGCGACCGCGTGCCACCCGACGGACCTTCCCGTGCCACTCTGTGGCACGCGTGCCGCGGGTTGGCCACCTATGCGCTAGATGAAACAAAAACGTTTTGAGCCCTCGCTGAAAAGTCATGAGGGAGGAGGTGGTTCTCAGATTCCCTGGCAGGGAGTTCCACAGTTGTGGCGCCACAGCAGAGAAGGCTCGCCCACATGTTGCCACTCCCCTAACTTGTGACAGGGGTGGCACTCGCAGGAGAGCCCCCTCACATGACCTAAGAGAGCGGGCCGGAATGTATGGGAGAAGGCGGTCCCTCAGATATCCTGGGCCCAAACCGTGAAGGGCTTTAGAAGTCATTACCAGCACCTTGAATTGGGCCCAGAAACAAATGGGCAGCCAGTGCAGCCGCTGAAGCAGTGGTTCAACAGAGTCAAACTACCTAGCTCCAGTGACCACCTGGGCCGCCGCATTCTGCACTAATTGCAGTTTCCGAACCGTCTTCAAGGACATATGAGAGCTTTCAGGTTACGCAGGAAATCTGGAAAAGTGACATGGGAAAGGAAGAAAGTTTCTTAGGAATATTGAAGTGTGTACATATTATCACGTACTTCAGGGGGAACCAAGATCTCAGAAAGCTAAATTCTGTGCATAAGCAACAAATCGGTCAAATCATAGAATGCCAATAAACCTAATTAAAGGGCAAGTTTGCAACAGCAACAAAAAAGCTGAACACCCTGTTTTAATTTCAATGACCACAACCCTTTCAGTTGTGGAAATACTTCTGCTAGAAAAACCATCCAATCCTGGGACGCTAGAAGCAGACAGAATATCTTTACATTCAAACTTAACACCCCATAGCCTCAACTTAGGATAACTGTGACACTTCTGCTATGCTTTTAATTATTTTTTGGGTGAAAGCTGAAACGCTCAACTAAATAATTTAAGCCTCTTCTCAATCACTAAGTTACATGCAATTTTTCACTTATTTAGACATGCAAACCACATACAAATGTATGTGCATGCTCTACAATAATCCTTTCAAAACGTTATACTGCCAGGAAATTCCCTTGAGCACAACACTGAAGAATTAGGAGAATTAGAATCTCCTCATAAAGAGGATTGAAAAGCATTCTCTCTCTTTCCCTCTCTAGCACTGAAACCTTTTAACTCGGGGATAGACAGAAACACCATCAAATTGATTCATTCTAAAGCATAAAGATGAGGACAGCCTTTGGAGATTGAAGCATGTGCAAATATGATAATCCTTGCCAAACAGCTCGTCATCGGTGACCTGTTTGGGCCTAGATATGTTCCCTATCAGATGGGGAGGCATGCACCCTCTTGCACACAAGTGCATGTGCTACAACCTTAATTTTCCTCACGCTGTAATATTCATTCACAAAGAACATGCATGAGTGAGCCAGTGCCAGGTAGCACAGGACTCATGTACCTTTAATAGCTGTTGAGAAGAGAAAATTATGATAGCGGCAGCTAGTCATGCAGAGTTAAAGTCACACCTGCTGAAAGGTCATCTTCTACACAACACTTAAAAGTAGAGTCCTATCCTCTTTCCACATCTAGTCATCCTACACAGGTAAGTCAGCTGTTAGCCTGTTTGGCTCCACCATCAGCCAAGCCAACAGCAATATTTCATTGCTCATTTTGAAAAATACAAAGGGAAGGGAAGGTCAAGCTACTAGTCCCTATGGCTGTGGAGAACAGTTTCTAGGTGTGTTAGCGATGTGTATCGAAGCAAAAGGTGGATGAATACCACTTCCAGTACACAGCTATCTAACTTTAAGAGCTCCATGTCTCTACCCATTATTATTAGCAGCCCAATCCTGTCTAGCAGGACGTGATGGAGCACATAAGGCACCCGCCACATCAATATGGAGGATGGGCCTGCCCCAGCACAGCCAGCGGACTCCGCGGGATAAAGGGACGCCTCTCTGCCGGCGCCACTTACTCTCCATGTGCCACAAATGTGCCTTATGGCATGCTTGCAACACCACAGAATGGCAGAGCGGTTGCTCCACTGGTCTATTTGTAGACAGGATTGTGCCGTAAATGTATTTATATCCAATTTTTCTGGATTACCATCTCTCACTCACGTATAACCATACGCATGCAAACCATATGCACGCACACACACACACACACACACACACACACACACACACCATAAATACCCATCAGACATAAAAATAACTGACCCTCTGAAACCCATTTCCTCCGAGACCACAGCTGTACACATTTAACTCCTGTTGCGTATATACACCCGTGGGCAGAAATGTTAACGTACAATTATGAAGGCAAGACCCAAAATGTTAACAGGTTAATACTGTGAGAGGATAAAGGCAGACATGCGAGCAATAGTCTACTGTTTGGCATCATGCGTATTGTGAACCAAGGGCACACAAATACACCATCATCAAACAGAACAACATCAACAGCAGCAGCATTTTTTCAGGAGTCATACAAAAGGAAATTATACCTTCCCCATGCTGTCCTAGTGGAGCAGGAAGGCTGTTTTTAAAATGGAAGCTTTATAGTAAGGAGGCTTTCTAAGGCTTCAGATTCTGTCTTTTCATCAAAATTAGAAATCTGGCAGAGCCCTGTGGGGCTGGGTTGAAAAGAGAATAAGTAGCAATCATTTCAACTGCCATTGCAAGGCAAAGGGAGAGAAGAAGATCTTTAAGGCGGCTCCATAGGAACTGCATTTGCACAGTGAAAATTTAATTTTAAAATCCTGCTTTGTGCAACAGGAGAAAGGAGGGGTGGTGGTACGTCTAGTTTATAGTAGCCTTGGTTTATTGGTAGGGGACACAGACACAGACACAGACACACACACACACACACACACACACACAAATCTAATTAGCACAGGAAAGGCACGGAAATAACCAGGCCAAACAATCTCTTAGCAACTTTTGTTACATCTATTACCAGCAGAGGACCTGGTCTGCCCACCCACTCTTTTCACCAAGCCCACACACTAGCATACAATACTGTAGAAAAAACACAGGGTATTATACCCTGCCATCTAAGAACAAAATTTCTGCCAATCAGATATGACCGGCGAAATAGGCCCACAGCAACCAATATAACTATCCAAATTAGGATCCTACTCTTGTTTTGAACTGCGAAGAAGGCCAACTCCATTTTTGAGAGGCCTCCAAACGAGATGCACTCGAGGGGCAAGAAACTGCAGCATGCAATCTGCCTGGCTGGGAGTCATTTTCCATTCTCATGCATTCCAGTGCCTCATGGACTGGGGTTTTCTCTCCTGGGTTCCTTCCACTTCTGGTTCCTGGTGGCAGACATAAGGGGCACTAAGGCTGGAAGTGGAAGAGGCTGATAA
The DNA here is from genome assembly GCA_026170595.1 of Plestiodon gilberti rubricaudatus. Classification (NCBI taxonomy): domain Eukaryota; kingdom Metazoa; phylum Chordata; class Lepidosauria; order Squamata; family Scincidae; genus Plestiodon; species Plestiodon gilberti. The sequence continues at coordinate 15,556,828 of JANXHW010000004.1, read as the reverse complement.
GCCTCTCCTCAGCTCTCAGATACTGCATACGGAGAATGAATCTCAAACTTAAGGCTGATCTACACCTACCCCTGTTGCGTTGTGCGGTGAGGCACGCGAACGTGGGGACTGGATGCCCCGCCTGAAACGCTGCCCTGGGCTCCACCAGTTTCTTCAATGCAACTAGTCCCTCCTGATTGTCCCGCCTTCTAATAAAGCTCAACATTGATTGGTTGAAACACAAGTGCGCTCCGGTTGGCTGAAAACCCCCTCACCCCATTGGTCTAACAATTAGCTCCGCGTTCCGCCCTCTCAAATCATGAGCATGGTCCACGGCCGATCGCAACAGAACTCAGGAGAGCGCGGTTCTCCCGCGTTCCGATGCGATCAGAAAAAGTGGAAGCGACACAAATCCGCACTCTCTGCACGCGCCTGGGACGCGCCAGAATTCATGTGGTGGAGATCAGCCTTTATAGTTTCACTCCCACTTCCTGCCCCCCCCATCCCGGTAAATGTAGGTTAGAAGTTTCAGCTCCTAGTGTAGCAGCAAAATGTAGTTTGAAGCGTTGTCCAAACTCAAACTACTGTATTGTTTTTTCCAAACACCCTCAACATGACCTTTCACTCAGCACTGGTGCAGCATAGGTTCACCTTTCCAGGCAAAAATTACACTGTATAATTTTGCAAACGAATGCTCAAAACATCACAGAATATGCAGAAATTACTGGGGGGGGGGGGGGTTAAAAAAATCATTTCATATGATAAAAAGGCATTCTGTTGGATATTAATATGCCAGTGAATCATACAGAGAAGCAACAGTTAGAAAATTAGAAATCCTCCTTCTCTGCTTACTTGTGTTTTTTGTATTATGCACTATTTTAATTTATCTGTATATGTGTGTATATATGTATTTTTGTGTTATACCAATAAAGGTTGAATGATGAAATTAGAAATCTTAATGGCTGAAGACAAATTAATTCATTTTCAGGGAAACTGTTAGGAGGGAAAAATAAGCAAAGAGAAGCTGGGAAAAAAACAACATTTCCTTGCAGGCCAATTTGCTAAAATTACATAGGGATTACAATTCCAATGATTTCCAAGAATTTATTTTGTTTAGACAAAAAAGCACAGGAATTCCTTCATTTTATAGTGAGGACATCTCCAGCGTAATTAAAAGAAAAAGAAAACTGTTTACAGTTGTGCCTTTAAAAAACAAAAAGCTAGGAAGGTGGAAGGAGAGAAATGCATTGAGCCATTTCCTTTCCTTTCCTCCCACTCAAGGTGTTAATGGTTTATAGCACATTTTGTGCCCCATAGTCAAAAGAAGCTTTAAACAAATTGAACTCTGCATGCAACACAAAAGAAAAATGCAGTTATATGGGTCAAGCAGCCCCTCCTTTGATCTTTCAACATCTGGATGGCTATTACAAGTCTGAGCTTCCCAAATCAGGGTATGCATACAGAGGCAAAAACCTTCATCTTGCAAAAAGCAAGGAGAAATTTAAAAAAAGCAGAGGTGATGCTGAACATATGTTTATGCAAAAGAGAGGGCAGTTGAATGGTAATGAATACTCTTGTAACAGCACAATGTCTCTCAAATTGTAGCTATGCAGCACTCAAAAAATTCTCTTCTGTCTTTCAAGGGTGCCAAAAGAAAAATGTTTTCTAACTAGACCTACACAATCCAAATCTTTCTGCTACCTTTTTCTCCCTTCTAATGAACTTTAAACAATACAATACTATACTGAGATATTAAAAGTGGTCCACTGTGGGAGCTGAACACAGAAAATCTTGTCACCATATGCCAGCTGATGAGCTATATGGCACTGCAGAAGCTGGGGGGGGAGAGAAACAAAGCACACCTGGGCACCCTCTTCACCCTCCCCTCTATAGGGTATTCATCTGTCACTGGCTTCCAAGTGATTCGATGTGGGAGAATCATGGTGGTGAAGGCTTAAGGCTGATCTACACGACAGTGTCGCGGAGCGTTTTTTAATCCAGCGGAGCCGCCAGACCTCCGCCCCACTGCCGCATACTCCAAGTCGAGTGTTCTATTTTTTAGGGGGCGTGACGGCAGAGCTTGGAGGTGGCTCGCGGAGCTGCTGCAGCCTACCAATCACAGGAGAGGGGGGGAGGGTGGCTGAATGCCAATGTGAATGACAACCAATCACCTTGGAGGTTACATCCACACAGCAACTCCATTCCCGTCCTGTTTGCTGGGGATTTTTGAATGAAGCACTGGTCAGGGAGATATAGAGAAGCCTGGGAGCCCATGGCGACCCAGCAAACCCATTAACAGTGCAGATGAAGCTAGGTTACTTTTCGAATACTGTCTGGGAATGGGTGAAGATATTGGGGTCTGTGGAACAGTTGGACTACTTTTAAATTTAAATTTTAAATTCATGCCCCCTTGCCTACAGTCACAACTCAATAACTTCTGTGCATGGATCAAGGTATGGACGCACGGGCAGAGTGCTTTGCATTCCCTCCCAAAAACAGCACTTATATATTTATTCATTCATTCATTCATTCATTCATTCTCTCTCCTTCTTGGCTCGCTAGTGCTGCCTGGCTGGGGCGTCCGCTCCTGACTTTCACCTTTTTGGTGCCGTGGTTAGCAAAAAAAGGCATCCTGGCAAACTGGCAATGGTGAACTGCGGGTGGGGAGGGAGCAGAGACTGATACTCTGAAGGGCTACCCCTGCTTTGCATTCCCTCCCAAAAACAGCACTTATTTATTAATTCATTCATTTATGGACTTCATATCCCGCCTTATCCTATGCGGAAGGCAAATGCCCAAGGCAGAGCGAGAGAGGAAATGGGCTGGGGTCACAGACGGTTCACAGCCGAGGTTTCGGCCAATCGTTGCGCGGTTGAGTTTAACCAATCACATCATGAGGGGCAACAGGCTTGAAGACACTCCCCCGCTTCCAGCGCGGAGGCGCCAGGCGGAGCCTCTGCCTGTCGTGTAGATCAGCCTTTAGGGAGGCAGCTTGGCAGCAGGAGGAAGTGTAAGAAATTAAAGATAAGGGAGCCAGTACCAAATCAACTCGTGCAGAGAGGAAATGGCAATCATGGGAATATAGGGAGGTTTCTGTCTCAGAGAGCCAGAGAATATTCGCATGCATGTAAGGACTGGGACCGAATGCTACTGAGAGAAGACACAGGTAATCAAACACAAACGTAAGGAAAGAGACAAGATGATCATCATAGCGATGGGAAAGTGAGGTTATTTTAGCACAGGCATTGTGAATTAATTGCAGCAGAAGACAGATGGCAAGAGAAAATGCCAGTAAGTAGTCTAGACAAGGGAATTTCTTCCCAAATTTTCAGCAGTGCTATCATCCCAATACCCATTCAGAAGATAAGCAAAACAACAAATAGACAGGAGCAGGGGATATATTGCTGGCTTCTTCTCACTTTTCCATGTCCATTTTAAGTATCAAAATACAGACTCATGTTTCTTTCGGGGTTATACAGCGAGGGTATACAGCCCTCCTTCAAATGATACTGAGCGTTCTCTGAATGTTCATACATGAATCTTAAACCTGCAGCGTAGCAAAAACATCCAGGTTTTGATGCTGGTATCAAAAAACCAGCAACTATCCCTGGGGGAGAAGATGTGGGGGGAGTGGTTCATCCCACCCAACCACCTGTTCACCATGGCCACAATTGTGAGTCTCTCTCACTTAATGTCAAGATTGTGGAAGATACAGTAGCTGTCACAAGCATTTGAATACAGGAGCTAAGTGGGCTGGGCCTTGTGTGGTTCCTTCCCATTGGATAATTCTCCTCCTTCCTGGCTGGGCAGAAATTGGGTGGGAAGGAGACAAGTAGGTTGCCCTAGTCCTGGTTTATTTAATGGCACAGAAAGCTGCCACAGGGAAACAAGTAGATTTCAGAGCATAGAAGCATGATCCATGGTGGAAGCTCTTAATGGCGTGCAACACCAACCTTCTTCACTTCTTAGTCTAATTGAAGGAAGTTAGTACAGTACTCAGCACTTTTTGTAAGAACTAACAAGGGGATAGTATGGAGGGGGGCAGGGAAGGGGAGAGTTCATCCCAATACTCATTTATTTAGGCATTTATATACTAGTTTTCAGGTAAAATCTCACATGAAAGTCTCAAACAACAAGCAAAGACCAGCAACAGGGGAAAAAAATCAAGAGCCTGATCTTTTCATGTTGCAAGCTTACATCAGGTTACCCAATAAGTTTTGCCTTCTCTCTGCTCCCCTCAGAGTACCAGTTGTGTGTGTGTGGGGGGGGGGGGAGAGAGAGAGAGAGAGCCAGGATGGTGTAGTGGTTTGGGAGTCGGACTTAGATCTGGAAGATCCAGGTTCAAATCCCCGCTCAGCCACGAAGCTTCCTGGGTGACCTTGGGCCAGTCACTATCTCTCAGCCCCACCTACCTCACAGGGTTGTTGTGAGGACAAAAGGAGGGGAGGAAATATGTACACCACTCTGAGCTCCTTGGAGGAAGGGCGGTATAAAAATGTGAAAAAATAAAATAAAAATAAATAATACTAGTTTTCCTCCCTGCTCCTCCACCACACAAAGCACATTCCTGCCTTCACAGGTTACAATGCTCAACAATACTATGTATACACAGCACACACAGCACACACACACACACACTTTCATTTCTGAACATTTTCCATCAAGAGACGGATTAGCACACATGTATATTTCACTAAGAAAAACAGCACTGGTATTCCCAGCACATGCATATTTGAACCCTTAGCAGCTCATTAGCTCTGGCTATTGATCCACGTACAGAAAGCAAAAGGAGGAAATGCTTGGTAGGAACAGACTTGTTCCGGCCCAGACCAGCAAAATTTCTACGCTAACGTGGGTCACGTCAACTCCAACAGCTCCTGCAGGCTGCTTCCCTCTCTCTTTCTTTCTCCCCAAAGATACGTTGTTCACGCCTTGCACCCTGTGGTAGTTGATTCCTGAACTATTGTCCTGCAGTGCTCCTTTGGAGAGGCTGACGTTTGGTGGGGGGGGGGGGGGCAGAGGCACCGGCAAGATAAGAGCCAGACTGAGATACAGACAAAAGCCAGGAAATTCACAGTTAGTGCTGAAAATTAGTGCTGACATGCCAGCATTCTCTCCCAGCATTAAGCCTCCTGGCAGGAGTGGCAGCACCCAGGCAGGGATGTCAGCTAAGATTTGCAAGCTCCACCATGAAGTTCTTTAATGTCAGCCGGATAAACACCATGATAAAAAGTGGGAAAGCTGTGCATTTACACCCACCACATATGTGCAGGTGTACATTTATTACACATTGCACACAAACACATACAGTTGTAGCTTATATACAGGCTTAATTAACTCCGTGTCATTCACACCCTCAGTGACCACCGCCATAAATCTGAACTGGCAAACTTGCAAGACCCCAACTACCCTACTAAAGGGGATGCAAAGGCAGATTAAGCAAATGGCTGAATAGCCCCAACAAACAGAGCAGAGTAACCCTGGCAATCAAAATTTCACAGAGCGGTGTCAAATACCAAGAATCCATTCTGGGGCTCTTCACCAATTGAAAAAATCACAGGGGGTGGGGTTAAAGGAGACACGAAAGAGAGGCTCTCCTGGATTTCAAATGACAACACAAACTGTTCAAGACTATGGTCACCCCACCAGATGATCAGAGGAATGATCGTTTTTTAAAAACAACCTAATGAGCTAGCAAGCTTCCTGATTTTTCATCAGACAGGCAAAGTCTGTCCTATTTCCTCAGACTCTTGGTCGTTTATTTTGATGGTTTAATTTAATTTATTGCAATGTTTAGTTTGGTTCACTCTGTTTGCCTGCCCCGTTCGGCCTATAGATGGTTTACAAGCCACTGAATTAGTGAATTGCTGTTTTTACCCAATGTCTTTGTATCATGTTGTATTTTTATGCTGTTTGCTGTGCAATTTTTGGGGTGGAGGTTTTATATTTTTATAAAAATGTTAAAAAAAATCGTGAATGCCATTTGGCAGGAACGGCGGCACACAAATCTTTCATATCCATAAATAAAGTAAAAGGAGTTCAAAGACAAAGACAGAAATAGATAATGCTGCATGTGTAGGCTGATAACCAGTGGCGTCGCTGGAGGTGGGGCGGAACACTAAGTTCCGCACCGTGCCGACTCACCGGCACGAGGCGGCCCCGCCCCTTCGCCTTCAGAGCCATTCAGTGAGGCGAAGGAAACACGCAGGAGCAAACTGTTAAGAGAGCTTTGTTCCAGAGGAACTGAACTACGTAATCACTGGTTAAGAATTTCAGAAAACTAAGAACTAATGTAATTAGCGTTTTCTGTCTTGTCAGTTACAGACTACTCACTCATTAAGTATGCACAGGCTTACCAGATCTCCAACCGGGACAGAGTGCTAGACCTTTAGGAGAAAGAATGTGGGCAGGTGTAGCTTGTTAAACCTTAGAGTACAATTCTAGGCATTGAACACAATGGGGCTTGCTTCTGAGTAGACATGTCTAGGATTGTGCTCTAAGGTTTTAACAAGCTACACCTGCCCACATTCCTTCTCCTAAAGGTCTAGCACTCTGTCCCGGTTGGAGATCTGGTAAGCCTAAGTATGCATATGGGCGCCCCTTGTCTTAGGTGCAGTTGACTTGCACAAATTCAACTTCACAAGGTCAGTGAACAAAAAAAAATGCAGTTTAAATAGTGCAGGAAATTCCACCCACCTTTCCACTTACCAAATACTGAGATCGGAGAATGAAGCTGCTGTTTCTCACCTCGGTTTCAGATCCTGTCTCTCAGAATTTTTAAAGAGACAGTACATATTTTCAGGTTGCAAGGGATTTTCAAGGCAATTTTGAATATACGCGATTTTAGCTTTACATGCTGACTCTGGAACATAACCCTTGTGCAAAATGAGTGGGGACTGTATATGGGGGGGGGGAGGGGAGAAGGCAGTATGGCTCCAAATACCAGTTGCTCAGGGCAAACAATAGGGCAGGGCTGTTGATCCCCACATAATCATCTTTCCTCCAAAGAGCTCAGGGCAGTGTACATGGTGTGTCTGTCCCTCACCCATTTTATCCTCACAGCAACCCTGTGGTGTAGGACAGGTTAAGAGAGATCAACTGATCCAAGCTCACTGAGTTTCGGGGCTGAGCAGGGATTTGAACCCAGGTTTCCCTGTCTCAAGTTCAATATTCTAAACACAGCACCACATTGGCTCTAGGTGGAATTCTGATTCATTCAAAGGCTCACTAGATGGGCCTTTGGCCTGATCCAGCAGGGCTCTTCTTACATTCTTATTCCAGCAGGCTACTCTTGTGTTGACAAGACAAAAAGCCTACAGACATCATCTGATCATCTTCCGAGACAAATAGGTCTTGCCCTCCCACACCTAAAGTGGGAAATAAATGTGCAATCGTGTGCCTCATCTGGGAGATCATTCCAGACCTTCTGTGCTTCCACAGTCAGGGTCCTGCTTCTAGCAAATTGCGTTCTTGCATAGCAAAGGCAACTAGAGCCTAAGACCCAAAGGCGTCCCTAAGACCCTATACAGGAAGAGGCAGCCTCTGAAACTGTGAAATTTCAAAAGTGCCAGCACCTTGAATCTAAGGATCATCCCTCCTGAGTAGCCATGAACCATACAAATAAATCTTACACACACACACACACACACACACACACACACACACACACACACACACACACACACACACACAAAATTCTTGGTGGCTTTCATTCTGTGCTCATCTGCAGCAGCATTAATCCAGAGGCATGACGGGAGTTTTCTACAAACTGACAAGGAGCATAAAGAAGAGAGCATCATTTGGTCCAATTAGTCTACCTTGGAAATCTGAAGGGCTGACATTATCTCTGTTGGGATTTGAACCTGCTCCTTCTAAGGAGCGGAGGGTTTTCAAACAAAGCCACTAAGCCATCCATATAATGTACTGAAACAGCAACACCCCACCCCATCCCCCAAAAACCCACAGAACAAAAAAGGCAACAGCAGCAGGGTTGCAGTGATAGCAGGGTAAAAATTAGAGCTACAAAAACAGAACAGGAATTCAAGCCAGGAGAACATTAGATTTTTTTTTTAATTAAAAGAAAGAAAAGCATGTCAAAGAATTTCAGCGTATACGATGTCTGGGAATTCAATCAGTCCATCAAGGTTTGCCAGTAAGTAGAGAGCCCAATTCTGCACTATCTGTCAGCATTCCATGTCCTAAAGGAAGGAATAAGTAATTGTGGGAGGACTCTTGTCTCATGGGTCATTTTTTTATAGATTGCTCCCTAACGATGGCACCATCTGTGACACTCTGCATTAATGCAAGATAAAATTACAGACTTCTTTGTTTGCGCTCTGACACAGTCAGGTTACCATGTCACTCAACAGGATTTCAAATGATACAGTGATGACGACAGGTACCTATCAGAATGGACAGATTTAAATCAGAGCTGATCCAAATAAAAGTAAATACATTCACCCTGTGGGCATCATAATTTATTTTAATTTAACACAACAACAACAACTTGGAACACACAGGAAACTACCCTGCATCGTGGTGAAGTGTCGTTTCCCTGATACAGTACATTGTTATGGAGAAAAATGGGAGTCAGCAGGAGACAGCTCAGCACTGCTGCAAAGCACCACTACTGTATAATAAAATGTAACAAATAATTACGCATCATCATGGGGCCTTGTGAGGATGCCTCTATTGGCCAGTAGGGAAGGTTGGAGAAGGAGGTGCTACCACAGCTCAGAGACTTGGTAGTGGTGGGAACATATCTTTCCTCCATCCCCATCAGCAAATGGGAGCGGGATGTGGTGGTGGAAGGGGGAGAAGCTGCCACCACTGAAGATTCCCCCCAAATGTATGCATAGTTAGGGTGGAGGCCCACAACCTGAGGGCCCCAAAGCAACACTTTGCCCCGGGACCCTCAGTAACTGGCACCGGTACTGTGGAGTGGGGGGGGGGAGCACGCACATGAGAGTAAGAGTATGATCTGGTTTGTATTCCGTATCAAGTTTGTATCAGGTGCTTCCGTATAGGAAATATTTGCGTTCCAATGCACTTTAGCTCACTGTTTAAGTTATAAAAATTGGGTCTGGTACGGCAACATTTTTCAAAGAGAAACACAGTGTGGAGCAATTGCTGATCATCTCAAAAATCTGTTTGATCAAGAGGAAGTGTGTACGTGTGGGTGGGCATCTTTACCAGGTGGCAATTTTAAGGGATACTTTTTACGCATGTTTTCAGTCATGCAGCCAAGACAGAAGAGAACTCATGGGGAGGTAAATGATATGAACAGGACTGCTTTGAGACACTTTGAACATACATGAGCATAAGCATAAGAAGCTGCCTGGTACTGTGTCAAATCAATACTCCAGCCGCTCTCCAAAGCACTGTCACCTGAGATTTGTTAATTAGAGAAGCCAGGGAAATCTACATGCAAAGCAGCTGGTCTACCACGGAGGCACAGCCTCTCTCCTCTTTGCTCCCTGCAAACTATGGACTGCTTCCAGCTCCTGGGGACATCCCTGTGCTCCCAGGCATCCTGTGCAGATTTGCCTACGGGTGTCAGCTCTGCACAGGATCTCCAGAGAGATCCTTTTATCTTGTACATCTGGCCTGAACAAACACATTCCAAGAATAGCATGGGAGACAGCAAGCCGCGGTGGTGGTCAGACTTCGCCAACCCTACAGAACAGAAAGCATTGCAAAAAGGAAGCCCTAGCAGCTAAGGGGCCTTTCTGAGTCCCGTCCCTAAAAGTGTGTTTAAAGCAATGTGCGAGTCTGATAAGGCATGCCATTTTTCAGATCCTCAACCACTACATCCTTAACCACTACACACACACAAAGTTAACACCTAACCCCCATTTATTTCTCGAGTCCACCTTCCAAAAGTTACTAGCCTTCAATTAAAAACAAACTTTGCTGTTTTTTGGCACTGCAGCAGCATGAAAAAAATAAATAAGAGGAACCCACTTTTTTCCATCCTAAAAAAGCTTCCCTTTCTGTTGGTGATTTGCAAACCTTTTAGACATTACACTTCTTAATGGTAAGAGAGGATCAACAATGAAACTGATTACTGAGGGAAGTGGTAGGTTCTCCCTTGCTACAAATCTTCAAATAGAGGCTCAACAGGCACCTTTTGGAAATACTCTAGACTAGAGAGGATTTGCTTACTTAAAGAAGGGGGTCAGACTAGATGGCCTTGAAGGACCCGTCCAACTCTGATTCTTAAATCTGGAAGTGTGCAGGGAAAATGGCAATTCAGGTGCATTTCTGTCTTGTAAGAAAGCTCACATTTAAAAACATTTGTATCCCACCTCTCCTGCGCTTAAGGAGACTCATGACAATAACCGAAGCAAGGAATCATCGCCCTTGAGGAGTACGTGATCTGCATGCAGACGTTCAACCCCTGGCATCTCCAGGGAGGATGTGGAAAGACCCCCTGCCCGAGACCTCACAGAGAGGCTGCCAATCTGTGCAAAGAAAAGGTTGTCTGACTTGGTAGAAGGCAGCTTCAGATGTTCACATATGCTCAGTCTTCCTACAAGGAGAAAGAAACAAAGCATGCAACAGCAATGTCTTAAACAAATAACCCCCACAAAAAGATCTCAATGCCTTCCTGAAGAGTAGTCTCTCCAAAGCATATGTGTCACAAAGGGTTTTAAAGACTGAATCAGAACCCTGAACTGGGCCCAGATGCGGATGACCAACTAGTCCTATTTAGGTACACTCGGCACTCAGCCTTCCCGGTCTTAAGGATATCTTCTCCCCAGAGACAACATCTGCCTCTTCAGCCAAATGCTGTCCCTAGGGAGACTGGGCATGGAGCTACAAGGCATAGCAGGCGATGGGCTTGTCAGCCCGCACCCAGGCACAGTAGAGCTGTAGACAGTATCCACAGTTACATCACATCTGCAAAGGTTGACTATGTCCTCTCTTCCCTGCATTTACAAGGAAGCCGGTCACAGGATTTCACCCCAGCAGACACTTCTGAAACATCTTTAAAGGCAGCCCCGCATAAAGCACATTACAGTAGCCAATCCAAAGGTTAAAACAATCAGAAACATTACAAAATAAGGCTCTAAAATTCGCTTCAGGTTAACCAAGATGTACCAAAAATATCCCATAATCCTTTGAGGATTTTTTTTTTCTACTCATGCTCAAAGCATGGTTGCAAAGCCAGAGAGAGTCCTACCTAAGTGGCCTTTACGCAGCATCGTAATGCAGAAATATGTAAAGGGAGCACACTTCAAAAATCACAAATTCGATTAGCATCTTTGTCATACTCAGCCAAATAAGTTCACTGCAGAGCCACAGTGACCCATGGCCAGTGACCCATGCCCTAGTGACATCTAGACTAGATTACTGCAATGCGCTCTACGTGGGGCTGCCTTTGAAGACTATTCGGAAACTGGAACTAGTGCAGAATGCGGCGGCCCGGGTGGTTGCCGGGGCCTGTCAGTTCGACTCAGTCGGACCGTTGCTTCGACGGCTATACTGGCTGCCAGTTCGTTTCCGGGCACAATTCAAAGAGCTAGTTTTTACTTTTAAAGCCCTTAACGGCTCGGGTCCAGGGTATTTGAGGGACCGCCTCCTTCCTTATAATCCGACCCGTACTCTGAGGTCATCAGGGGGGGCCCTGTTAACCGTGCCGCCATTGACGGAAGTGAGAGGGATGGCGGCACGGAATAGGGCCGTCTCGGCTGCGGCGCCCCAATTATGGAATTCCCTCCCCCTGGAATTAAGAACGGCTCCCTCTTTAGAGACCTTTCAGCGGGGCCTTAAGACGTTTTTATTTAGGACAGCTTTTGATGTCTGACATGGTGGGCTGACTTTTTAACAAATGGCTTTTAACAAATGTAAATTCAGGTGACCCACTGGGGTTGTTTATTTTAAATTGTTTTAATTAATTGTTTTTAATTATTTTAATGTGTATACAGTATATGTATTTTAATGTTTGTGTTGTAAGCCGCCTTGAGTGCCCTTGTTGGGAGAAAAGCGGGGTATAAATTCTTTAAATAAATAAATAATAATAATAATAATAATAATAATTCATTTGCTTGTATTTAAACATTTCTATTGTTGCAGTAGTAGAATGCTTTGGTTTCATTGTTATTTCACTTGTACAACACCTACAGGGTGGAAAGGAGAGATATAAATAGATAATGAAAATAATTATTGCTTCCACAAACGGGACACATACCACATTTCCTACAGACCAAAAAAAATTAAAAATTGAGGAGTTCAGGGGTCACCCCAGACATGGTAAATCTTTTAGCATCCTCAAAAGTCATTCTGTCTCCCAGACATTCCTTTTTTTTTTCTCCTGTGGCGGATAAAAAGGGGCCAGCGACCCATGAAGTGTCAGGAATTCATTTAAATAGAGCTCAGGCAAAGTCGTAGGGCATCTATTGTGCTCGAGTGAAGTTCAAACGCAAATCCTGTCAGCAATGGTGCCGCTCATTGGCTCCTCCGTTGTGAAGGGGATCGCAAAGGAAGGAATGGGGGGAGGGGGGAGAAAGCAGAGGCCTCTGCCAAGCCAGAGACAAAAAGAAAGAGTAGGGCCACAATGGCACGAAGGCACATTTTCTCACAGACAGAGCTGAAAGTGTTTGTGCGTGCACACATTTGGCGTGCTGTGCTGTGGTGTGGTGTGTGTACTGGTACAGGAAGCCTGAAGAGTCATGCTTTTGGCCAAGGCAACATTTACTGCTGCTATCTTAAGGCCTTGCAAGGTGAAAAGGTCTACGTTTTGACATTTATCAGACCAGATCAGTCTCTACTCCTCCCAAAGGCGGGGGGGGGGGGGGGAGAGAGAAGGAGGGAAGGAAAATACAATTTAGAGAACTGCCTGCAGTGTTAAATATTCATACCAGCAGCTACAGTAGGCTAATGGGAAAAATGCTCCTAAGGCCCTTAACAACTTTGTTAATGCACAGAGGCTGGCAGAGGTCACAGCTCGCTTTGGGGAAGTCATGAGCAATTTTATGTATGATGCCAACTAAAGCCATTCGATGGTCTGCTTTCAGCAGCGCCTTAGTACGTGGCCCATTTGTTGCATTAAAAGCCACCAACAACAACCAACAACAGTATTTCTATACCGCTTTTCAATAAAAAGTTCACAAAGCGGTTTACAGACAAAATCAAATGATTAAATGGAATCAAAACAGAGTTCTGAACACTCATCCGTTTTATGCCGCATTCAGACAACCAAAGGAATAGCATTAGATACTGCAGTTGATGAAAAGGGAACCTTGCACTGGCATCGCCCAAGACAGAAATAGCTAAGTGGAACCTAGTAGTGGAGTCATTTTCTTGAATACCCAACTCCTGCCAGCTCAGGAAATGGTGCCTCACACACAGTGGCCTTCCCACTCCTGAAGGACAGAGGCCCAAGAGGCTGTTCCACTGCACCATCACAGCAGCCCCTGGGATATCCCTCCCTTCAGCATTGCCCCAGGGCAATACACTGGCTCCCCAGGTGAAGGATGCCACTATTCTCTCTTAGCCCCAGCCCTATGTCTGTAGTATGGGGATAATACTGGCCTACTTTACAGGGTTATGGCATGCTGATCTCCAGAAAGAAAAGGCAAGGTCATTCAACATCTTCCCCTGTGAGTTAACCATCCTCGACTAGCCCAGTCTAGCTACAGTGTTAAGTGCTTAGCTATCAATCTGAACTAATGGAAGAATTATCCCACATAATCTTTGACTAGGTAGCTAAAACCAAGTTAACCTGCCTCAACAAGACCACCACTTGGGGATTATTAGTTCTGCCAAGTCCTAAACGTGTAGATAGCATCACTCCAACATATTTAAATCCAGATATGAATTAACGTAATCTAGTGTGGCATTAGGCTGCATTCGTTGCTCCTTTTTACATTTCTGGAGACATTTATCCTTCGCCCACAGCAGCATGGCCCTGTTGATCTTTTTTTTTCCCTTATTACCTCCACCCGCCTATTTCTTGAGAATACGAATCTCATCTCCAACACAAAGGGGGCTCAATTCTAACTTGAACCCCTGAGGTCTACAAGCCAACTTAATTAAAAATAGCTAATAAACTGGATGACAAAGTATCGCCATTGCTCAAAAGCAATTAAAAGCCACCGTAAGCATCTACTGAATTCTGACCACCACAGCAAGCCTAGAGTTTAAGAGGTAAGGCATTGTGTGCAGAAGAACACAGGCTAATCACTTCTTGCAGCCCCCAAGATCTCCCAGACCTGCATGTTCAGCCCCCTCCAAGACATCCGATACAGCCTCCGAGATGGAAAACCGCTGTCTCAGTTATGCTTCCCCCCCCCCTCGGCCATCAACTTCCAAAATCGGCATGGAACTCCTCCTCCATCACCTTTTCAAGACAGAAAGTTGGATTTGATTGCAGAGGCCAAACAGGGAAGCCAATTAACTTACTTTAGAAATTCAGGATCATGCAGCACATTTATATTAATCTGCAGTGCCAAAGATGACCAAGGTGGGGAATCCCATCAGGAAACCTCCACAGAAGTCTGTTCCAGAGACTGAACTCAGATATTCCCACTTTCACATGAACAAGAACTGGGAAGGAAATGTGAGCCTCAGTTCACTGGCTTGAGATAATCTACATATGGTTATCCATATGGATTTTTGCTGGGATTGCAAAAATGCAATGCAATAAACATTATTCATAGCCGTTTAATTTAAAAAAATCTCAGTTCTAAAAGTATATAGGTGTAAAATTTCTATTAAAAACACTGAAGAAAAAACTTTTAAAATCTTAACTGGCCTGAGCCTGGACCTGACCTTCCACAGAGGAGAAGAAGGGGGATCTTGCAATGGCTCCCAGTACAGATAAATATCTAAGACAGCGGTGGGGAACCTCCGGCCCCAGGGCCGGATCAGGCCCCCGAGGCCATCCAGTTCGGCCCCCGGAGATTGCCGGGAGGCCGCCCAACCGGCTCCTGGAGGCTCCGCGTGTCACCTCCGGAGGCCGGGAGAGGGCCTTTGCATGTCCTCCCCAGCCGCCGCCTCGACCCCTTCTCACCAGGCCATTGGCCATTTCGCACATGCGTACCATGCCGATGAGGGCAAGCTCTTGCCCTCATCGGCATGGTACGCCGGAGGTGATGCACGGACCCGGCGGCGGCTTCGGACGGTGAGCACGGAGCCTCCGGAGGCCGATGGGGGGCGGGGGCAAAAATTAATTTAATAAATGAAAATGCCGCCCGGCCTTACGGCCGGTCCTCAAGCAAATTTCTAATATTTAAAATGGCCCTCACCAGGGAAAAGGGGCCCCGCCCCTGATCTAAGAATTCAATCAGTGGCATTTCTACACCCCCGGGGGGGGCGTTGATGTGACACCCGCATGTGACATTACAAGCCCCGCCCTGGGGTGTGTGACATCACTTTCGCCATGCCACCACCAAATTTCGGCGGCGCCACGGCACGAAAACAACCCCCCTGGCATTTTCTGGGATATACGGAGTCAGGGAGAGTGGGAGGGCCAATCCTCCCGCCCTCCCAGGCTCCGTGCGGCCTAAAAAAGGCCACATAAACTCCGGGGGTACTTTCGTGCCATGGCACCGCTGAAATTCGGTGACGGCGCAGCAAAAGTGAGATCCCCCGCCACTCAACACTCCCGCCGCCCAGGGGCCCACTGCCCCCCCTAACGTTGCCTCTGAATTCAATAATTTCTCAGGGACAGGCAGAGGTTGACCCTCCCTTCCAGTGTCCTCCTTCCAGAGGCAACTCAAACAGCAGGGAACCCAAAGCCCCTCATCAGGACTCCAGGGTCTGGAGCCTAGGCCCCCTCACCTGCAGGATCGCAGGAGCAGTGGCACACAACACCGCCCTGTGCCAAAACTGACTGGGGAACGCAATGTCCATGTGGCAGCTTGAGGTCTCCCATCCATCAGGCCCCCTTGAGAAGAGGAGTTTTCCAGATCAGGGCTTTGCAAAGATCCAGAAGCAGATGGAGCCATCAGCCCACTATCAACCATCAGTCCATAGCTGGTCAATGCTGGTGCAACTGCTCTGCAAAAGGCCCTTCAACCAACTCTGTGGCTCCAGCTACAACTCCTTGCAATCTGCTGGACAGCTCCCCTGCTAGCCCAAGCTTTCAAGCTGTTGCTTCTGCTCCATATGGCCTCCTCTATCACTCAAGGTTGGCAGAAATAGACAGCACCTGAAGAAACACTTGCATGTGTCTCCCAATCCTCAGAGATCTGCAGGAGTTCTCCATCTCTGACTGCCATTTTTTAAGCCAGTCAGCGAGGCGTGGGGCCTTTCTCTGTTCTGACATCCACTCTAGGAAACAGGTGAACAGGCCACCTCTCTTTTTGCTCTACCAATTTAAACCCTGTCCAGCCTGCCAGTTGATGTACATTGGCTGATAAAGGATTTTATAAGCCAATACACACAGACCTGGACTTGAAACTTAAAATGGACAGCAGGGATATATTTATCTTGCTTGCAATATCTCTGCAGCTTAGCCCCTCCATGTGACAGGCAACCACCTTCTGTAGCAGCTGAAGTTCTGCATGCCACATGCAAAACTATGAAGCTGCCTGTTGCTGGGTCAGATCATTGCCCATTTAGCCCAGTCCTGTCTACCCCAACTGGGGGGTGGTTCTCTTCTCTACATCTATGCTGGAAATGCCCGCCCAAGATAGAAAATGGGACATATCCTTCTTTTTCTCAGAAAAAAACACATAAGCAATAAGAGTAAAGAAAGCACTAGTGACCAACAAAACTACATAAGACAATTATTCAACAAAGTGGTACAGCAAAACGCACAAACCTCTCTCCAGTGGCAGCCTTCAGCCCAGGTCAAATGCCTTGTGGAAAAGCCCAGCCTTTACTGCCCACTGGAAGGGGAACAGAGTGGGGGCCAGAGGGGATTTCCAAAGCCATGAGTGAATAATAAAGAAAGAACCTTGCTCCTTATACTCTTAACCCCCGTAGCAATGGCATCCAGAACAGGGTCATGAACATCAAACGGGATGTGCAACCAACCACGTAAAGCCAAAAGCAATCGTCAAGACACTGTACCAGGTCCCAACCATTAGGGCACCAGGATGTAAAAAAAAACCAGCAGCTTGGACTGGGCCTGAAAAGACACAGGTCAACCTCTGCATGTGAAATCTGTACACTAGCACTGACTGAGCCACAGCTTCCGACTCCATGAGTGAATGGTGGGGTGGGGGAAATATTGGAAGGTGGCATGATACAGCAAAATTAAGTTAAGGAACGCAGAAAAAAAAGAACGCTTTCTTTGAAAACATTTTCTGCAAAGCTAACAACTGTTGGCAGGGATCCAGAAAAGCCTTTTATGTTAAAATGCAGAGCCTTCCTAGACCTCATTTTACAACGAGAAGGAGGTCACCAGCGCATCTTCACCTGGGGCACTAATAACCTTCTGCATTCTCAACCTTTCACACCGTTTACATTCAGAGTCTGTGCTTTTATAAATGAGCCAGAAATCTTTTCAAGGCTAGACACCACCGCCTGGTATTCTTGAAGGCCTTAAACACTCTGTACAAGGCAGCATGGAGAGCTCTAGGTCAAGTAAGACAAAACAAAGAATTGAGCCGTTTCTGCTACCACTGCCTTTTGCAGGGAGTATGGAATTTTTTTTTTTGGGGGGGGGGGGTTTCCAAGACTATAATGTGAATCCAAAGTGTGCCTCTATATGAGAGAGAGAAGTGTGAATTCCTTCTACAACTAGAATTTGTCAATGGATTTCCACACTTCTGTTTTTGAACATGGCATTTTTGGCAAAATTTGAAATGCCATTTGTTTGGGCAGACTAGAAAAGGTGGTTAGAAATACGCCCAAATGTGGCGTATTTCTTACTTTTGAAATATTTACTATTCATTAAGTATATGAACAGGGGAAAAGAGAGAGGAATTTGAGTCCATGCGGAGACAGGCAGGCCTGAAAGGTCTTAGGCTTGGTTTCCCAGGCACTTGAAAACTGGATGCTAGGAATTTGAAGCAAACACCTAACACCGCAATATTATACTGATGCTCTCTCCTGTGCAAAGAGGGAGCAGTCCAGAGATTTATCTGTTAATTCTGGAGCTTTTTATTCCACCTTTCAGCCACCAACAAGGCCCCCTAAGGCAGCTCACATCACGTGATGTACACGTGAATACTGAATATGCAGTTAGCTATCCTGCTCCAGGTGGGGTGCTAAACCTCTGCTCAGGTACTAGCCTGAGCAGAGGTTTAGCCAGGGGGAGTGCTGGCAGACGGTCCCAACCTCAAGCAGCTCCAAAGAATGGCAGAGGATAAGACAGGGCTAGAAATTCAAGGAGGGGCTCAGAACCTCAAACAACTCCAAGGGGAGACAAGGGATCAGGCAGGACGTTCAAGTCTGCTCAGATGTTTTAGCAAGGATCCGAAGTGCACTGAGGATACATACGTGTGTGTCATTTAAGACTGATCTACACCTACCCCTGTTGCGTTGTGCTTGCATGGTGAGGCGCACGAGCGTAGGGGACTGGACGCCCCACTCGAAACACTGCCCTGGGCTCCACCAGTTTCTTCAACGCAAATAGTCCCTCCTGATTGTCCCGCCTTCTAATAAAGGTCATCATCCCATTGGTCTAACAATTAGCTCCGCATCCCGCCCTCTCAAATCATGAGCATGGTCCACAGCCGATCGCAACAGAACTTGGAAGACTGCGGCTCTCCCGCGTTCCGATGCGATCAGATAAAATGGAAGCCACACAGCTCCGCACTCACCTGGGATGCGCCAGAATTCGCGCGGTGGAGGTCAGCCTTTACACATGGTGGTTAGCTCTACTCCTTTTCTCCCAGAAACTGACCCATTCTTGCAAGCACTGTTTCCAAGAGCACTGGGGAGGGGCTACTGGTTCCTGTGCAAGGCAGGACCCTCATGGTAGTCCTCACAATCCGATAAAAGGGGCAGAGCAACATCCTTAGTTTAAGCCAATAAAGGTTCTATCTATCTAACATCTTTAAGCAGAGGTGGTGGGGCTGATTCCTGGGGTTGTCATGTACAGGGGGCTCTGGTAGGCTGAGGGAGACTGCAGTTTGCATTGAAGCGTTTCCCCTCACCAATCTGTCTTCTCCCCAGAATGAATGGGCTCTGTGCTTGGGGTCATGACATCACTGGGGTGTGCGGCCAACAGGTACAATCTCACACCACCTCCGTACATTATTTAGCATATGCACGGCTGAAGTGTGCAAATAGAGACTGAAAATTAGCAGCCTGCCTAAGGATTCATAACGAGGCCTGTCTAGGAATTTTTAGCCATGATGATGCGAATTCTAGTTCTCAACCGATGGCTTCCTATCTTTAATATGAATATTCATTCTTCAATCAGCAGTGATGATGAATGCTAGTGATATTTTAAACGAACAATTATTTGAGACTCTGATATGCAAAGTCGCGAAGGGTCTCTGCCCTGAAAATCTGACATACACCCATTTGGCATTATTTGGCGACATGATGGATGATGAAGGGAAAAAAAAAAGAGCCGGATCCTTCCTAACGTATCGTGCAGCTCAAAAAGCCTCACCTCATTACAATACAGAACATCGCCATCCATAATTTAAAAGCGACTAAGAAAGGCGAGAGGGAAAGAAATTCAAGGCAGAATTTAACTGTGTTTAGGACAGACTTTGAGAGGCAAAAAAATGTGCTTGCAGGCAGCCACTGCAGTTAAATATTATTATTGTTACCACCTCTATGTAGTGACATTTTATTAGCAATTAGGTAGTATATTAAAACATTTTCAAAGACCAAAAAAAATGCTTTAAACAGATTCTGAAAATTCTACATAGGGACAATACTATGTGTGTCTTAGGAAGCAAGTTCGTTGTCTAGCTAATAAAGCAATACTTTAAAATGTGGATTTTTAAGCCACACCTATCCCCCCTGAAAGAGTGTACAAGGCCTTTGGAAATATGGCGCCGTTTATTTTAATCTAGTCATCGCTTAAGAGCAAGAGACAGGCAGCTGCACTGGTAGAGCTGGGGCACACCTCGGGGGGGGGGAGCATTCAACGTCTCCAATGGGCCTCCTCGGATATGCACCAGCTTTGGCACTACGACTCCCCTTTGGCACTTTTTTTTAAAAACGAACAGAAAATGGTGTCACCTTCTTTCCTTCAATATATTTTGTTGGTGCACGTCCGGGGAGGCTGTGTAAGGTCAGCCCGGCCCAGGAAGGGGGTTAGGATATCAGTGGAGTGCGCCATCGATATACCTGCCCCCTCCCTGGCCTGGCCAGCCAGTAACCCCCTCCCCCGCCACCCTGGCCTGCCCTCCCGACACTCCCGCTACCTGGAACAGATCTTACCGGTGTCCGACGGCGTGGTCCGGGGCTGGTGGCGGAGTGAGCAATGCCGACCTCGGCGCTGGTGCCGCTTACTCCCAGGGTGCCGTGAAAGCACCTTACAGCACTTTTGCGACACCCTAGACCGGTGAAGAGCTCAATTCGCTGGTCTATAGTTCCGCAGGATTGCACTGTAAGTCAACTACAATGCTAGGATCAGTTGACCAAGAACACTAGAGATCACAGCCCTGGGCAGATGCAACGTGAAGCCACCGTTTTCTGTTGCATACATGAGCTGCAATGAGCCTCTGACTCATGATTTGCCCATTGCCTTCCCTCTTCATTTGTACTCCAGGGGAGGAGATGGATAGCTCCTGCTTGCTGCCTTCCCTCTTCATTTGTACTCCAGGGGAGGAGATGGATAGCTCCTGCTTGCTGTCTGGAACAAACTCCAGTTTTGTCTGAATATAGGAAACTCTAGTTTGTTCCATCCTGCAAATAGACAATTTGAATCTGGTCCCGTTAAGTGCAAAACAGGGGGACAGAGGGAACAGAAATCGGAGGCATGCCATTGTTTGTTATCAAGCTAAACCATGGTTTTACATTGCACCTGCTGCATCCACTCTGTGCGTGGTGTGGGTGAGTGTTTAACAAAAATTAAACGTGTTTAATATTTATATAGCACTTTTTCTAAGTGCCCACAGCAAAGCAAAATAAGGCAGCGTCTAAAAGAATTCACTGTGGATCTGCGGCCACAAACAGTTTGACGAATTGTATTTCAAATACCATTAAAAAAATTGATGCTCAACGCTCAGGAAACTGAAAAGGTCAGACTGCCACCTGACATGCCATCACATGCAAAGATTCAGTGTGAAAATGCTTCATCTCTAAGACTTCCACAATTGAATGAATTGTCTTATTGTGACTTTTAACCACCATTAATTGTTTGACCCAGCAACATCTAGTACTCTCCTTAAGGATTCATTCTCACCCAGCAACAAAAG
The DNA here is from genome assembly GCA_026170595.1 of Plestiodon gilberti rubricaudatus. Lineage (NCBI taxonomy): Eukaryota > Metazoa > Chordata > Lepidosauria > Squamata > Scincidae > Plestiodon > Plestiodon gilberti. Next base: position 15,535,568 of record JANXHW010000004.1, on the reverse strand, counting down.
CCATCTCATCACCCAGAGGAAACTATTTCCATTGTTTGGACTATTCTCATTAAAAAAGAAAAAAAAAAGATGAAGACTCCCCTTTGGCACTTTTTTTTTAAACAAACAGAAAATGGTGTCACCTTCTTTCCTTCAATATATTTTGTGCAGCACTAAACTGCTATTGCAAAACCTGTTCTTCAATTGACCTGCAGCAAATGAGTTGTTCTTGCCCCCCAAAAAGATTCACAGTAAAGAAGTATAATATAAAAATTTGCATAACAGTAGATAGGAAGGCAATAAATGAGACAGTTCGAGCAAAATAGTTTAATCTAACAGATTAGACACATATGGATAAATGCTCTGCTAACAGAGCCAGTGAAAGGAACATCACTCTACTGTAAAAAAAAAACAAAACAAACCGCCCGAGCAGCAGGATCAGCCCTTACAAAGGCATGCATAGGAAAAGCAGAAAGATGGGGAGGAAAGCAACCATTTTTATTCTCAGCCTTGCAGAGTAGGGCATATAAAAGACATACTACTGAGCTCAACTAGTCCCAGTACTGTCTGTCTGGCTCTCCCAGGGTCTCAGGCAGACATTTTCCTCCTTGCAGAGTTCCCCTTAAGCCCGACCCACACTGAACGAGTTCCGGCGCGTCCCAGACGCGTGTGGAGCTCACGCAGCTGTCTGGCCGCCCATTTTGAGAGTTTGCAGCTGAACGCGGGAGACATGCGCTCTCCCGAGGTCAGGCGTAATCTCAAATGATCCCGCTCAAGATTTTGAGGGGGCAGGGACGCAGAGCTACTGCTTTAACCAATCGGATTAGAGAGGGTTTCAGCCAATTGGTGCACACTTATGTTTAATCCAATCAGCGATTAGAAGGCGGGACAATCAGGAGGGACTAATTGCAGGACGACACTGGTGGAGAGCAGGGCAGCACTTGGAGGCGGGCGGCCAGACACCTACGCTCGCACGCCTCCACGCTGGAACTCGTGCGGTGTGGGTCAGCCTTAAGTGCAGAAGCCAGTGGCTTGAACCTGGGATCCTCTTTCACAGAGCTAGGATACCTCCCCATGAGCAATCTCCGGAAATTTTAAGTTTAACATATTGTTAAATGAAGAAAATGCAACAATGGCCCAGTTCAGACACTGACAAATTTCACACCAATACAGTCCCAGGACTCTGTTTTGGAAGGCAACTTTTGAATTCCCAGATGAGGAAGGATTGGCAGTGCCAAAGGGAAGGCATTCTGGATGTGTCCAGAAGCACTTTCCCTCTCCAAGAGCTGCACAGAAAGTTCTAGCTCATGTACAATGTGGAAAAACAAGCATTGCAAATGAAAACAGGCACCAGAGCCATGAACTGACAAGCCCTGCCTCAAAATTAATCTCCTTACATAATAAATGCTCTAACCTCGAACAACAGTGCCTGTCACTATCGCCACCCAGGTGTAGCAACCTGGAACTACACAATGCCCCGCAATACAACGTTGTGTTATTTTAACTTTCATTGCACTAGATCCAAAGCATCTATTTAATAATGACCGGATGTTTTGGTTTTTTACTCATCTATTTACCGTTTAGCTAGAACAGCGGTTCTCAAACTTTTCGGTCTTTGGAGTCCTTTACAGTCCTAAATGGAGCATCAGGGAGCCCTGCCAGCGCATGCACTGAATCTCGGGGAGCTCCGGAGTGGCGCAGTGCCAAGCGTATGACAGACACAGTGTGCTCATGGAGGCTCTGAAGGGGCCGAAGACAAGATATCCAAATCATGTCCTCCTCAATAAAACAATAAACCGTAAATAGAGAATTTGTTAATGGTAATTCTACCATTAATGCAGTAGCACTGTAGGACCGGTCTTGCCCCACCACTTCACTATTGCTTGAAATCCTAATGGCCAACATATAAAACAATAGGACTAGCAAAGGGAGCAAGCTATAGGCCACCAAGGCAAAACTCAATCCATTCGCTTAGGCAAGCTGAAATCTCAGCTTCAGTCTCAACATCTGCACTTTAGGACACAACTGATTTACCCTAGAAGGTTGTAAGGTAGCTTAGTGGCAAAGCAAAGGCTTTGCATGCAGACAGTCCCAGGTTCAATCCCCAGCATCGGAAGCAAAAGCTGATAAAACTGTTTGTATGAAAGTCTCGAGAGTCACTGCCAGTCAGAGTAGGCAATATTGACTTAGAGAGACCAGTGGTCTGACTCAGTAGTAAGCAGCTGCAAACGCTTATAAGAGTCACAGATCTCTAGGACACACCTTGCTGAAAACATGTGCACCACACGCATGCTTGCCACGCTTTTAGATAAACACATAGCACACTCCTTCAAGTAACATCCAATGTAGCTCTTCATACAGTATTGCTTAGGACCTAATCTTAACCAACTTTCCAGTGCCGGTGCAGCCGCAATGCAGCCCTGAGGTAAGGAAACAAATGTTCCCACACCTTGAAGAGGCCTCCATGACTGCCCCCCCACACTGCAAAATGCAGTGTGCGCCCTGTTGGCACGGCTACACCGGCGCTGGAAAGTTGGTTAGGATTGTGCTATTTTCTTCTAAGAATACAACAGATTCTCCCAAATTGCTATTTCCATTTATTTTAAAACAAACACACACACTTTGAATAAAATTAAAATTAAACAATTTCTTTCAGCCATGCAACAAATGACCTCCCATCTTTAAAAACAACACAAAAGCTTGGCTGCTATTGGGAAACGGTTTTGCCCCAAGGAAACCTTGCAATTAATACCTATTTGAAATACAGCACATCAGGTTGAACTCTGCTTCAGCCTCAACTCTGCAAACGCCTCCGAGGCATGCTGTTTTGTTTACTCATTTTTATATCCTCAATAAACCTTTGATGCAATTTACTACTGTTTTCATGGTGGCTATTAGCAGTAATAATTAAAGGACTACTGGCTATGGAATTTTGCAGTGCGAAAATTGGCCTTATTTATGTTATGTTTATGATTCCTCCCCACTACTAAACCGCCTGGAGCACCAAAGAGCAAATTAAAAAGACAATGAGACTTTGTGTGTATGTAAGCTTCAGCAGCCCCTTGCTTCAGATTTTCAATGCTGTGGAGGCTTCTGCACTAAATCCCCCTTGCTTGCTCCAAGACTTCAAAAAGCACACAGGCCAAAATGAACTTGAATGCACAACTAATGACCCGCCAAGCAGAAACACTGGCCGGCAGTCATACAGCGTGGCACGTCCAGTGCTTGGCAATGTCCCCCATTTTTGCAGTCCCAGGCAAGCAGTAAGATCAGGTGGTTTATTAAGTTCTGGGGAGATGCCACATATGGCTGGGGGACTTTGTTCAGACCGTCAGGCACAAGAGCCCTAATGCAGGCGCTGTCTGAATATGTGAGGGGACAAACTGGAGCAGACCAGCTAGCCATGCCCCACACCCTGACAACCTCGCTGGCTATGTCCCTAAGCCTCCAAGCGCTCATCTACCAAGGGCAGCACAGAAACATAAGAAGCTGCCTTCTACCGAGCCAGACCATCCGAGCCAGACCATGGAGCTCAACATCGTCAACAGTGACTAGCGGTAGCTCTCTAGGGTTTGACAGGAATTCCTGGAGATGCCAGAGATTGAACCCGGGACCTTCTGCATGCAAAGCAGATGCTCTACCACTGAGCTACGGCTTCTCCAGAACGTGAACAGAGCTCATCTACAGGACATGGAACTCTGTTGCCCTGGGGGGGGGGGGTCACATTACACGGAGGAGCCCTTCCCGTGTCCAGCGCTGCCCTTGCATAGAAGCACTGAATGAAGCTACGTTGGGGGTGCGGCCAGCAGATGCATCAGCACCAGAGGGTGGGCTAGCTAGACCACTTCTGCTTCCCTCTTTCAACGAGCCTGGGGAGAGCAATGCCTAAGGAGACCAGAGGCGGGCGAGCCTGCATTAGACACGTACCAGGCAAATGCCACACAGATCTAGCATGCAAGCCACTGTTTCCACGGCAGGACTTGTACTTTATCCCTATAGCACTTAGCAGGCTATAATCATTCAATACTACACAATATTACCCCGTTAGACCAGTAGCAAAACGGCACTTGGCAGCTGCAGAAACCTGCGAGAGCCCATTAATTTTAATAGCTTTGCATTAACTTCTCCGAGAATTATAGCGGATCTATCTGCTGCTCTTCCTACAGCTTCAGAGAATGGGGGCAGGAGGGAAATACTTCCCCCTGCAGCAGAACCACCACCTGGTGCACAGAAGAAGAGGCTTGGCAAGGCACCTCTTCTCCTCTTCCCGGGACCAAGTCAACATACAGACTAAAATGTGGGGGTCAAGTGGATTGAACAAATTCAGACCGCAGGCAAGAGGTCGTTTTTGAACAGTCTCCACATTCCGTTAAAATAAAGGCTCTGTGCAAGAAGGAAACTATCACAGAGCAGGCTTAGCATGGCCATCTCCTTGCTGTTCGAGCTTTCTTTGCATAGAGAAGCATTCCAAAACACACCGCCTCACCTGCAGCCTGAAATGGTATGTTCCATTTTACCACCTCATTCCGCTGCGGGTCTAGATCCAGCCCAGGCTGCAAGAATCCCAGGCAGCAAAAGCTTCCCCAAGCAGTGACAACATGTAAGAGTGAGGAGAGGCGCACAGGGGGTAGAGAGAGAGAGAGAGAGAGAAAGAGAGATGTGCAAAGAGTACAGGAACCACAAATATTACAGATGAAAATTAAAATTAAAAAAAATGGAGCTGACTAGCAGCTCTTCAAAACATTTAATCATTCCCGTAACATCTAAATTTCTAGGTGCAGGGAGTTTTTTGTATGGAAGCGTCTTTGAGCACAAATGCACGCACCTGATATCTGACATGGGGCTGGCTCAGACAAAGGCTGGCCCTCTCATTGTGGTTTATGAGAATCAGACAACTTGCTCTCCTCAAAGGCTTTGAAGAATATCACTACTCAAAATGCACTGGCATCTTCTAATAAACATTGCTGAATGTACTACATTCTGCCCCCCCCCCAAATATGAACCATAGTTTGCCTGTATTTCCACTACCACCAAACTCTCCCTGTCCCCATTTCTTGACCCCAAACCTCTCCTTCCAATCTTGCCTTATCCAATTTAGATTTGTTAGTAGATCCCTTCCAAACTGCACCTAGCATGTGATCAGCCCTAAATAAAGGCTAAACTGTTGTAACGCTGAACAAAGCATTTGGGCCGTTTAACTGAGGTTGCCCTATTGCAATGACTGTTCTACACATACCAATGGAAATGATTATAGCGAGGCTAAACATCTTGCAACCTGCCAAGCCAGAAGGAATCCACCAACCATGTACGGTGGCCCACCAGGAACTTCCTGCGTTTTGTTGCTTGCTTAGCACTGCAAAACCAGGAGAGCCATCGAGCACCTACTAAGGTCAATGGCTGCCATTCAGCCTGGTAGGTCACAGGGTGTGCAACTCCCAACTACAAGAAAACCATTTGTACCAAATTGCACCACCATTATCTGGTCGTGTACAAGAGGGATCTGGGATTCATCCCTAAATCCTTATCAACCTCTTCCTGTTTGCCTGTCTCCTTTGCACATCCTCACCCAGGGGGAGCTGTAAAGGGAAAGCAGGAACAAGAATAATCCGTTGTCATTAATGAATTGACTCAGTCATGCTGTTAACAGCCCCATTTAATTGTACAACAGTCTTTCCTTGGCAGCTCCTCCCACTCTAATGCAATAACAATTCTCTACAGCGTCCCCAAAGAATTACATGGGCTCGGTTTACCCGTGTCGCTGTACTCTTCCCCCGTAGACACTCTCCGAAATATTATCCACTTGCCTTGCTGTGCACTGTGATTAAGCATATAGTCAAGATTAGCCTAGTCAATATCCATCACAGCTTTCATGCACAACCACAGACATGAGTTCAAATAAAGAAATAACATGGTGCCAAGATGCTAACAATACTCTCATTACAGGCAAACCTGCCATTAATCACAAGCTGATGGGTCAGGCCCAGGCTTTCCAGCTTCTTCCCTCCCCCCTCCCCCTTCCTTTGTGGCAGAGAAATGAAGTTTCATTTAGTTTAGAAGCTAGCAAAAAACCTCACCTGGCATTTTAAAATAAAATCTGCTGCAAAGCATCCATTCCCTTCTTTTCTGCAAGACATACAGAGCTGCAAGTTTGACTGCATCTTAACCAAGCTGTACCACTATGAACGGTTTGCAAACCACCAGACGCAGTAGCACTGTTGAAACTATGCAGGTGTGCATCTGATCAGACCTGAAAGCCACTCTGAGCTCCTAAAGGAAGAACAGGATAAGCATAACAAACAAGTTGTGCAAACCATCAAGAAACAGTTTTGCTCGACTTATGGGAACATGTTCCAAAAGGAAGCGGCCTCTCTCTTCCTTTTGTATCATTCTGCTTCCCACCTCCAAAGTAAAGAGCTATTAAGAGAATTTGTCAAGATGTGAACAAAAATAAAATCCAAACAAGTTTGATCTTCTTTGGTCTTGGGAAAATGTCATGCTATGGCTCGTTTTCTGGCAGTATTAACGTTTGTGGAGACAAGACCAACATTTGTCTAGGCAAGATCTGAGTTAACCTCGATATTGTACCATAAATGATTTTACTGAAACATACTGAAAAATAAAGCAACTTGTTTACACCTGGGCTCTGTTTACAGTAAAAACTCTAATAAGATTATGCAATAACGTGGACCACCAGGAGGGGGGGCATGGTATGAGGGTGTCTCAGTTCAGTGCACAGCAAGCTGGAAAAAACTCTTGTCAGGTGTTCTGTGGATCAACAATTATACCCATACTTGGTTATAGGATTTAATCCCCCCTGCCCTGCCAGCAGGAAATTCACAAGACTGTTTTGGAACCAATATACTATACCAGGGGTGTCAAACATAAAGCTCACGGGCCAGTTGCGACCCACAGAAGGTGTTTATCCGGCTGCATAATTAGGCTTACCATCGTCCCGGAATCGAGGCAGGCTTCGGCCTAGTCCGGGCCCGAGCAACTTCCAAGGATGCACTGCGGCTGGCCAATGGGCTTCCGGAACTTTCAGTCGACAACGCGACCGAAGCTGGAACCCTGTTGGGCAGCCGCAGTGCATCCTTTGGAGCTGCTCGGGCCCGGACTAGGCCAAAGCCTGCCTCGATTTCGGGACGATGGTAAGCCTATGCATAATACTTGGGCTCTCTCAGGACCACTATCAGCTGCTAAGCTGCGAAATGACGCATTGGCAGAAGCAGCACTGCTGAAAAGGCAGCGCTGGGAGAGCGCTGCCTTTTCAGAGTGGCCTATCTTGTGGACCACTCTTTCAGCATTGCTGATGTTTCACGGCTGAAATGGCTGTCCATGTGATAACAGGGCTCTCCAGGAGTCACCCTTTCAGCAGCGCTACTTCTGCCGAGGTGCTGGGAGGGAGAAAGACCTCAGAAGGCAAGGAATGGTATGGAGGAAGAGTCAGACCAGGAGGGATGAGAAAGGGAGACGCTGCCAAGGTGCTGGGAGAGCCCAATTATCATCATGGGGGACACCCTTCTGCCGAGGTGTTACTTTGCAGAGCACCTCTCAGCTGCTGAGCTTCAAAGTGACGCCCCGGCAGAAGTGGCGCTGCTAACAGGGCAGCCCGTGTGATAATTGGGCTCTCCCATATCTTGAAAATTTTATCAAGTTTTGTGTATTTTCTGACATCTGCAGTTCCTAAGTGAGAAAAAAGTGCTTATTTCTGGTCATCACCTACATAATGTCACTTCCTGCTTAATGACACTATAGTTGGATCTTTTTATCTGCTGGGGTTCTGTTCCTGGAACCACAGTGGATAGGAAAATCAGTGTTATATGAAATCCGGGGGGGGGGGGGTTTGGGAGCAGTGCCACATTACCTTTTTCCCAGCATCTTCCCTGCTTCACTCCTCCCGAGTTTGTTTAAACTGACTGAAAAAACAAAAGCCACTACCGGAAGTAACCTGTAAATGGCACCAGACTCCCAGCTGCATTTTACAGCGGTTTGAACACATGCAGGAGGCTAGAAGTGGCTGGCAGGCCCCCGACAATGCTGAAAAAGAGGTAATGTAGTCCGGTTGGACTCCCTCTTCCACAGTTTTGCCATCCGTGTTGAGTGAAATCCGTGGATAAAGACACTGTGGATAAAAAGGTCCGACTGTACTTCCTGCCGTCAGCAGGCGCCCTGAATGCTATTTGGGCCGCGGTATGAAATGGGGTTGACACCCCTGCTCTATATCCTGACTTGCAATGTTATATGAGGATGTAAGAGAACAGACTTGGGCTATCCAATAGTTAACCGAATCCTTGCTTAATATTGCTCAGATCATAGGTTCAAGGCTTGTTGCATGCTCTGATAGTAGATTCCCCCTGACTTGGCTGAAACATTACGCCTTTACAACCTGGGCATTCTCTGCCCCTAGAAGGATGGAAAAACTTTGTATCCCACTGGTCAAAAGAGAAACAAGCATTTCAGCTAAATCATCCAAGGTTTTAGATATCACATAAATGCCCATCCTAGGTAGGAGCAAGGATCTTGGGCAGCCTCTCCCTGCTGCAGCCCATTCACTGCTTAAGGCTGATTCAGACCGCATGCCGAGGCAAACGAGCGAGCGCCAAGGCGAGCGAGCGCGAGAGGCTGGCCACCGTCCTCCGCGCTCTGAGCTTGTCTGTAGGAGTGTCTTCCCGCAAATAGTCCCTCCTTTTGTCCCGCCTTCTTGGAAGAAACCTCCACAGTGATTGGCTAACATACCTGATTGGCAGATAGCCACTCTCCTCCCCCTTGGTGGCTGCAGTAGCTCCGCGATGCAGCCCCCTCAAACATGGCTCAGGAACATTATCGATCGTGCCGGAAATCGGGAGACCGCTTGCTTCCGCTGTGATAACCAGACACCTCAGCACAGCTCGACAAAGCTCCTCAGGCGTCCGGGACGCGCCGAAATACGCGCGGTCTGCAGCGGCCTTTAACCCACCTTTGCATACTGTCACATCAGAAGTCCCCGTACACCTCAGTGCAGAAGGGCTGCACTTCTGGTAATACTGTACTTGCATACGTAATAAAATGTCGCTGCAGTGTACCCTAAAGCTCAGATTCCCTTGAGGTGGCTTTGGCTAAGTGATATCTGAATAGTCATTTTATCGTTAGACATCAAAGCAACACCCAAAAGCTGGCATCGTCCCAATTACACCCTAAAGGGGATGAACATGTAAAGAAGCCACTCTCGTCTCTTTCTTCTTTTCCAAAGCAGCTATTTGACACAGTGCCAGGCTCCAAAAAAAAACCCAACACACGGCTTCCGTGGAACAAGGAGATCTGATATGACATGGAATTTGGAGCAGGATAGACAAGTTCATAGGGGGAAAAAAGTAGCACTGCAACCTGTAATCTGAATTATAATTAATTAACCCATTAAACCCCATTTAAAACCTAAGCAACCAAAAGGCACTCAAAAAGGTATTCTCAATTTTTTTAAAAAAAATAATTTTTTCTTCAAAAAAAGTTAGATTGAAAAAAATTAAGCATTTGCTAAAACGTTTGGCAGCAGTCACTACGTTTAAAGAAGCATTCCCCCCTCCATTCTCACACACAAAGCAGTGAGTATTTCATTTCTATCTCACTCTTCCTTCAAAGAGCTCAAGCAGCATGCAAGGTACTTTATCCTCACAACCACCCTGTGAGGTAGTTTGGCAGAGAGATGGAGACCGGCTCAGGGTCAGCCAGCGAGCTTCATGACTGAGCTGGACGTTGAAAGCAGGCATTTCTGCTCTTAGCTTGACACCCTAACCACTACATCAGACTGGCCCTGCTTTAACTGTCAGAAGCCCAGGTATTTTTACTACCATGCAACTGAAATTTCACAAACATTTTTATCAGATTCAAAAAGCAGATACATTTTTGTTAATATTTTGAGGGCACTTCAAAAGGTGGGGGGGAGTGCTTCCTTAAAATGAGTCCAGAGAGAGGTTCCAAGACACTTGGATAGTGTTGCCAGATGGCTTAGTTGGAGATCTGCCATTGCCTCTAAATCTCTCGTTAAGCAGAGAGAAAAGACTGGCCTGCACCCAACAACGACCACTCAGCGACAGAACACTTGCATGGCGCACCCCACAGCCAGGCAGAGAGGATTGCAAAGCTCCCATGAGCACCTGTAGTGGGAGGAGCTTGGGATGCCACCACAGGGATGACTTAATGCTTGAGCTTTTGCAGGACAGGGGCTCACTCTTGGCCAGTGATGTAGACTCGAGTCTATTGACTTGGACTTGAGTCAGACTCAAGTCGCGTCAATGACTTGACTCGGTGATTGTAAAAGACTGGAAAGACTTGACTCGAGGCGAATTTTATTCAGGTTTAAACCCGTTTTCCCCATTAACTAGATAGGGACTCGCGACTCGCAACCAAAGACTCGGGACTTGGGGGCAAAGACCTGGGACTTGACTTGAGACTTGGACCCAGAGACTTGGGACTTGACTCGAGACTTGGAGTCAGAGACTTGATCCACATCCCTGCTCTTGGCTGAGGGAGATATTTATAAGCAAGGGCCGATCCCCAGCTGAGCCATCTGGCAACCTTGGGCAGGGAGCGCTCAGGGGCCTGGTCCTGCAGCACATTTCCTCAACCCATCTTGCAAGTTCACAAGAAAAACAACACACTCCTGATTGGCCACATGCTCCCGTCTGACCATTCCAAGCTCTGCTTGCCCTCAGTGACATCCTCCCTCCCACTGGATGTATGGAATCAGAGAGAGAGAAAAAAGATGCCATTCAAACAGCAGTAGCCAGGGAGAAAAAAATCCATGGCTGCTGTCAACAGTGCTGGAAAAAGGAAAAGTAAGAGAGTTTTCAGGGATGGCTTTGGCCCCTTCAAAAGCCCATTTGCCGCCAGACGCGCAGCAGCCAGGCATTCACAAGCCCAGCTCCCAAGTATTATTAATTTTCAGAATCTCACACAGCATTTGCCAGCAAAATAGTTAGCTCTAGTACAGAAGCTAAATAAATTAATCAATCCGGTATGCTAAGCAAATTCTGAAGACATAAAGAACAGGTACAAACGAGATACATGACAGCAATTGGTGTACAGAGCGTGAAAATGGGAGCCGTGTCAATTAAATCCACAGGAATAGAGAAGACTTGCTCAAGGTGATCTAGCCAGATTTTTAGCCGGGGGGGGGGGGGGAACTGGAGGCTGGATCTCCCCATTTTAAAGTCAAGGGGGCTTTTGCTGCTCCATCTATTCATGCATTCCAAGGGGCTATTCACTCAAATCTCTCAGATGATCCCAAATGCCACTGGGGATTAAGAGACTGCTATGTGCCCTCATAAGTGACAAGCAAACTAGAATGGCACGCATATTTCCAACCATTATTTTTTTTTAAGATTTGCAGCATTCTTTAGTCAGAGCACAACGAAGGCAAGGAATCTGGCCTTCTCCAGCACGTGGTTCTGTCTAGCTCCCAACCCCCAATCCAACCCCCAATCCCTCTGTTGTTGTAGGGTTTCTTCCCCCTAACTGAACACATCGAAGTCTCCCCATCATGGCAAACCAAAGGAGCTCACATGACAAGCCAAGGTACATATCTTCTGACATCATCTGTCTTAAAGGGACAGAAATGCAGAAAGCCCATGAAGTGCAAGTCAAATCAGGGGTGTTAACTCTTAAATCAGAGATCTTGAAGACCTTGCTAGTGAGGCTGAGAAAGGGGTGGTGGTGGTTTGCTTTCAGCTGGATTATTCCAGACACAGTGAGGCAAATTAGGTCATTGGAGAAAACTGGAATGGATTCCCACTTAAGCAAGAATGTCTCGGCAACTCTGTGCCTTCCAGCCTCAGCAGCCAACAACATGCCTGCTCTTAGGTAAACCTCCTTGTAGAGAAAGAGAGACAATGAGCACAGCACGTGCACAACTTCCAAAAAGGAACATTCTCACCCCAGGTATTGTTTAACCATTTATCATGCTTCTCATATTCAACTGTTCCCAGTAATCATGAAAGAATCAAAGCCAGAAATTATTTCAGAACACAAGGGAGGGAGCTGTAGCTCCGTGCAAGAGCATCTACTTTGCATATAGCACATCCCAAGATTAATTCCTGGGAACTTCAGGTAGGGCAGAGCAAAATTCTGGTCTGAAGCCTTGGACGTGAGAACTGCTGCCAGTCCAGATTGACAATACTGAGCTAGATGGACCAGGATCTGAATCCAGCAGCTTCCTATGTACACCTAGGAAATATATACACCACTCTGAGCTCCTTGGAGGAAGGGCGGTATAAAAATGTGAAAAAAATAAAAATAAATAAATGTGTCACCACCCTGCTGGTTCAGAACATATGTCAATCTAGGTCTCTATCCTGCATCTCACACGGGCCAAGCAGACACCTCTAGGAAAACCATAAGCAGGACTTGAAGGCAACCACCCGCCTTTGTGCTTGCTCTCCTGCAATCAGAATCAGCAGCATGCTGGCTTTGAACCCGGAGGCGCCATATAGCCATCTTGACTAATAACCATGGGGAGACCTAGCCTATTTCAATACTTGGAAGGCAAGTACCATACCAGATTCCCCATAGGGGGAGAAACCCACAGCAGGGTTGTGCTGTGATTAGAGTCGTTTGGAGTTGTTTGTTTAGAGTTGTTTAGACGCACATTTGAATCAGAGAACATTAAATCTTCCCATTGTGACTGTGCATCAGATGCGTACGCACGCACACGCACACGCGCACACACACACAGCCAGCCTTTACAGAAAATTATGTTTTACTAGTCTTCCATTGTATGGGGATTGTATTAGAACAAAACAAATACCAGGTGCATATTTGTTTTATTCATCGGAAGAGGGGTGGTGGCAACGGGAGAGAAAAATATCTCGAGCGGCTCTCTGTTGCAGGCGGCTCTGCTTTTAATTAAACACTATACGTGACGAGAGCATAAAAATGAGCACTGTTTGAAAGCAGCAGGTAGGAAGTAAATTTATCCAACTGTAACTGCAGAATATTCCCTCTCCTCTAAGGGAACACTGGGAGAGAGCATTTGCAAGCCTATTACTGTTGTGCTGAGCGAATGCTCTTGGACAAGGTCGTTTACAGATTTCTATTTGATTTTTGTTTTGGGGTCATCTTGAGGGGAAAACAAAACTTTGCAAAGAAGTCACAAAGCTGATGTCAGACTCTGTCAAGTTTGGGGTGGCCAAAACAAAAGTGGCTCAGATCAGCAGGCAAGTCGGACCCCAAAAGAGACGTCATTATGGGGGTGCGATTGGTGCGGCCTGCACCACCCTTGATGCTCCGGGGGGGTAGCAGTCACCGGTTGTACTCAACATCCAGCTGTGGATCCCCCCCCCGCCCTCCCTTATCTCCGTTCAGCTCCAAATCAGAGCCATTCTGGAAGCAGGGGTGGTGATGTCGTGAGGAGGGGGTGATGATGTCATCACATTGCCCCTGCCCCGGGCGTCAGCCGGCTCAGCGATGCCGCTGCAGAGAGTTGTTGTATGGTGTAACTGCAACAATACTAGATATGTCCCTTGCACAGCAACAACTGAAGACATGGCCTAGACGTTTACCTCTTCATATGGACAAAATCAACCAACAACTTCATTGCAAGGAAAAGGCAATGAAATTTCAGAACTATATTTTCTCCACCACAAAACAAGCTCCTTCACAGCCCCTCCAAAAGCACCAACTAGGAATCTTTCTATGACCTGAACAAGATGGTGTCCCAATTCATCCAGAATAGGATAAATAAATGGTCTTCCTCTCCTCTCCACCATAAACCCTACCCAAAAGCACCCCTCAAAATAGAATAAGCCATTCCAAATATTCTAGAAATTTCATTTAGTTTAATAAAACTGATTCAGGACAGAACTTAATGTTAGCCATTTTCTCACTGAACTGCCTGCCTGCTGAATTCTTCATTTTGTTCTTATGCAGCCAGAATGATAATTTTAATCTAATCTCTCTACAGTATTTTTAAAAAAATGGCTCACTAAGAGAACATATATAGGATTCTTGACATTCACTATCATCACTTAAAAATAAAATGTTAGCCCCAATGCTTGTGGATATATATATTTGAAACTGGGATGGCCAGACGTTGTATTTTGTCTTCTAGCTGCAATGTTATCTAAACTTATAAAGATGGGCACTAGGATAAAACGTTGAGGTCCACCAACTGGAGACAGGTGCAACTCTCAAGAGGAGATAGGCATACACTAGAATGGAAAAAGAGGATCTCTGTGTATATGCTCAATCCAGGAATTTGTTTGCAGTACCAGACCAGAATTCATAAGCCCTTTCACCCAAAAACCCATTCCTTGTTTCACCATCATCGGTGCTTTTCATTGCTGATATTGTTAAACAATCACTCAGAAATCCTTACGCACCTACTGCAAATCATCCACCGATCTACCAGTAGATTCCCAAAAACACCTTCTTCATGCCTCTGGTATAGGAAATAGAGGCATGGGGAAGAGCCAGTGCACTTTCCTAATTTAACAAGTATACTTCCGTCCTGTGTCTCAGGTTAACTTATCTGAATGGGCTTTTGCTGATAATAAGGTTATAAACATTAGATAAGATTAGAAAAGACCAAGTCTTCCTGGGATAAGAGGGGAAGAGGTTCAGAGGGCTGGCCCTGGCTCAACTTGATGCAAACATTCCCACTTCTCCCAACAAGACAAACAGGTGAAGAGAAAACGATAAGCTCCTGAAGGCTCTAAGACATACTGCAAGTTAAGATTCTAGTTCTGAGCTGGGGCAATCCAAATTCTGTGCAAAGAAAAACTGGATTCCACAACCTGTACAAACTATGCTGTGGGGGAAGGTGGCAACTGGGGTAGAGAGGTCAGGAAGAGCAAGTTCATGCAGACCATGGTCTTAAAAGCCAAAAAAAAAGCATATTGAATTTCAGAGGTCTCTTCTGTTGTGGTACCTTGGTTGTGAATTCTCTTCCCAAGGAGGCAATGCCTCTCCCTCACACTTACCATCTTTTCAGCACCACAAAAAAAGCCACCCTATTTATTCTGCCAGGGTTTTGAAAAGTGCTTTGAAAGCATTTTATACTGTTTTAGTACTATTCTAGTATCATTGCTTATCGCCATCGTATAATGTTTGCATCTTTGTTTTGTGAAGTGTGGTTTTTGTCTACAAGCTGGTCTGGTTATTTGTTTTAATAAAAACACTTTAACACATACAAAAATAAAACCAAACTTAAATATATGTGCCCCCCTTCCTCCTCCTGAGAACATACAAATACCCAAGAGACATCAGGGCCCATCAATGGTTTTTTGTAGTTTTCATCCGGTGCCTTAAAGATGTTCCTTATCAGTGCCAAGCAAATATGTCTAGAGAAGGACCTCCACAGTCAAGGGCGTCTCCACCAAGGCAGCCATGGAGGGCGAAGTGATTTGGGCTCCAATATGCAGCTCCAATTCACCCCAATGTTTACTTTGGCAGGTGATGAAGGGCTAAACTTCCCTTCCTTCTGCAGGCAATATCTAGGTGGATGGGAAGTTGAATTGTGGACCCAGGGAAAGCACATCAACGGGTTTACCAACACAATTAACCTTCCACACAAATCCTGTTTAGTCGTTTGTCTCCACAGAGACACAAACATGCAAGGGTGTTCCTAGGCTAGGCCGATAACACATGCATTTGGCCCCATCCGCTCCGTCATGCCTGACCTGGAATGTTCCAGAGTGACAATAATAAGGAGAATCTCTCCCCGTGTCCAGCGTTTGTCACTGCAGAAAATGCTGATCACGGATGGGTGGGGATGCAAGCACCACACATGCATCTCCCTGGGGAGACAAACTATTGAACAGGGATACACACATCCCTCCAGTCAGGGCTAGAGCCCGCACACTGCCCTCAGTATCATGGATCGTCCTTTGTGGCAGATGAACATGTGAATAGTTCACCCCTTGTAGAGCCAGGTTTAGAGAGTAGGAGGAATGCAGGGATTCTGTATCGAAGACACTGGATGTTCCTATATACCGATATTTGGGGGGTTCCTCTCAGTGGTTTCCCTGCTGCTCTTTACGTACCGAACACATCCACACAGACACAGGGGACCCCAAGACCCATTTTACTAAGAGGTGGGAACATTCTTGTTTGACCACAAAAATGATACGTTTAGTTGGATCCTCTTTAGGTTTACCTGGAAATAAGTCTCAATGAGCTGAATAGGAATTTCTCCCAACTAAGTATTGACAAGATTGCAGTTCATCTATAGAAATATTTGCTATTACTGAACATCTACAATACCGACAATGAGGCAGAACAACAGAACAGGAGCAGGACGAACATCGATGTCTGAATCACTTCTTTAACCACCTGCTGGTGATGGAATCATTTCTGCTATATATTTATCTTGTCTATACGCCTAAAAGTACATCAGCTCAATAGATCTGATGGCTTCTTGTTTCAATTTGAATTACTGCATTACACAGAAGACCCAACTGGCGAGTTGGCACTGCGGTTCTAGAAGGCATTATAATCAATTACAGGTACCTGAAGAAAAAGCATTTATAACCCTTGTGGGGAATTCACAAGAGGGGGTAAGAACAGAGAGGGGAGGGAAATGGTTCATCCAGAGCCGAGAGGTAGTACGAGACAGGAAAAAACATCAGGTACAGAATTCCTACTCCCGTAGTATATGTACTGGTAGATACAGCCACTTTCTTGCAAAAGGGGAGTCTATCAGTGAGCATCTGTCAGGCGATATACCCAACAGGCATAGCTCTACTGTCCCCTCCCCACATTTACTGAACACAGAAGTTTCTTGGGAAGAAGGCTAGCCAGCCATCATAGCTCAAACACCACAAAAATATTTCAGATTATATATAGTTTATATGAAATCATGCTTCACATACACACAGCTGAGAGTCATCAAGTTTTATATTATATATGAACATTCCATTAAAAAAGCAACCAAACTTTTATATCTTTGAAAATCTTCCCTGGGCTGGTTCAGGTGATTTTTAATGCCTCCCCCCCCCCCACTTGCTTTGCTTTCCGCAAAAATCTCCCCAATTGCCTACTTTCAAGTGCAACAAAATGATGTGGGACTCTGGATATTACCATTGCAGGTGCAGCACCACATTTATGAATGTTCCCCTATGTGGAAAACCCTCCTGCAAATAGAAAGGAATTATAAGAGGGAACGAACTGGGCTAAAACCTCTCTTCATGATGTGCAATTTTGACTTGCAAAGAGGCAGCACTCTTTTACACAGAGGCAGCATTCAAAACCGGTTCCCCTACCTGGAGTCTGAAATGCCACAGTCCACTCTGCCACCTTGGGATTCACACCCTCATTCTGCTGCATGGGTAGGCCAAGTCTTGAGAAGAGCAAAAGGAGTTTCAGGCAATCCTCTTGTGAGCATCATTCTGTCCATCCGATGCAAACCGCACCTCCTATCTTCCACAGGTGACTGGTGCACTACCCATCCTCTGTTGTTGCGATTGTTGTTGTTGTTATTATTAGTATTAGGAGGCCTCTTCGGACCATACTTTACTGCCCAAACCAATCCCATGCAATAACTTATTTCCTAACATCAACAGCACAAATTTGGATAATTAATAAATTGTGAACAGATTTTCTTAAATTCATGAGTCTAGTATATTCCATTCTTATTAATTGTTAGCTTTACTGATGATTTGCCATATCAGATGTTATCAGGCTTCTTACTTAATTCTCTTCTGAAGAGAGGCTTTTGATCCTTCTTCCCCATACACACAATCCAGTCCTCAAAAAGGAGTAAAAAAATGTGTTCACTTTTGAAATGGGAAAAAATGCAAAAATGACACAACACAAAAAAAAATCTTACAATTATATTTTCCTACTTGAATTAGGCAAATTATTATTTTTTTAAAAAATAATCCATTAGCACCCTACACAAAGAGCGGACAGCAAATCAAGGACGACTAGACAAGCCCATATTCAGGCTGTTGACGTGGAAGAAAACCCAGAGTATTTTTGCCTTCAGAACTATAATCGCCTATGCTATAAGTCCAGAATTGTTCTCTCCTTCTTCAACAAATAATGAGTTTGATTTGCAGAGGCAGCCCTCGATTTGGCACCTGCAGAATATAGCGGGTGCAATTTGGATTGCACACTTTACAGCAGTTAAACATCAAACTCACGGCTGCACCTGTAAATCAGACACTAGTATCAAATGCGCCTACAGTCATCTGAGAGTGCAATTTTTTTTTAAATCCATAGAGAAGTAGTTCATCAAAACCAAGCACACAAACCCAAGGTCTCTGGATTCTTACTACATCCATTTTTTTAAGAGGACCAAGGTGTATACGAGATGGGACCATTTGTATTCCACCTAATGGTAAACAGAAGACATCCCATTAACTAAGTATGATTGATCAATGATAACTACTGAAAAGGCACCCAAGTGGTTGGATCTTATGCATATATGATACCACTCTGAAATCAGGATTTTCTGGGGAGAAAAGATGTTGCAACAATTGTTTGATAATTGACTATCCTATCCCATAAGGACGACGAATATAGTACCACCCATATGCATAGCACTTTACAAAGAATGAGAGGTCCCTACCCCAAGGGGCTTACAATCTGGCTATTGACACAAGAGAGGAAGGGATGGGAAATGAAGACAGAAGTAACAGGGAAGAATATGCAACTGTTTCAATTGCACATGCTTAAGCCTAGTTACAGCAGAGAATGGAGCCTTTACGATCCATTAGCACTACTGAGGATATTTTGAAGATTGTGGAAAATTAGATGTGGGGTAGTGATTTCTACTGGGAACTAAAAGGCTCTTTGCAAAAAAAAAAAAAAAAAAAAAAAGTGGTGTGACTTTGCTGCCCCAACACTGAAAGAAGAGCTAAGTAAGTTGTGGCAAATGGCAGACGTGTCCAAGTTGACCAAAACGTATCCATTTGAGAGACAGAAAAACAAAACACAGCGACTTTTAGGGCTAAATGGCTTCCAAGACTTCACAAGGGCTACATATGCTCTGGACTTGGATAGATCTAAAAGTTGCACAGTACTAGTAGTAGGACAAGGTGGTTTGTTTGTTTTTTAGGATAGCTATAGTATGTCACGCAAATGGCCATCAGTGTGTAATTGCACATTGCTTCTCGTTTCTCTTTTTTTGTATGTATATAATTTTTGGGGGAAGCAAAGAACTTGGTATTGGGTTGCACAAGATGCCCAGTGCTTGAAAGGCGAAAGCACTCACCATCCTGCAGTTTCTTGCCCACACGTAACAGGATACTATATTGTTTGTAAAATTCCAGAAACAAAAGCTTTTTACATTTATATCCCAATTTTCTTCTATGCCGGAGCTCCAGGCAATGTGTGTGGGATTTCCAGGAGGTCTCCCATTCAGGCTTTTTACCAGCCCAGACTGCTTCACTTGAGCAAAGTGGTTGGATCATGTGCTGTCAGACCACACAATACTACATTCCTATTAATTGACATGAACTTTGCTTATATTTATGGACCTGGTCTAGGTGCCTTGAAAAGGGGATTGGATAGATTCATGGAGGAAAAGTCCATCACAAGTTCCAAGCCATAAGCAACCTCCTGTTTTTAGAAGTAGGTTCTCTCTGTGCCAGGTGCAAGGGAGTAGCAACAGGATACAGGTATCTTGTTGTCTTGTGTGCTCCCTGAGGCATCTGGTGGGGCCACTGTGAGATATAGGAAGCTGGACTAGATGGGCCTTTGGCCTGATCTAGCAGGGCTCTTCTTATGTTCTTAAGTTCTAAAAGTCAGGTTTTCTTGGTGCTGAATTAGAGATATTTGGCACATGATTGCTTTTAAAGGTTTTTTTAAAAAAAATATTTGTTTAGGAAATGGTAGATATCAGAGACCACTGATTTCTATCAACATTCCAGTGCTGCCTTACTGACCGATAGCAATTTAATGGGAGGAGGAGAACTGAAGACCATTCTTAACAGCGCAGACGTCATACAGCCGGGAGAGGAAACATTATCAGAGACAGACATCGAAGCTCCACACATAGATACATTCCAGGAACTCAGATGGGTTTTAATTGGATGCAAGCTAACAATAAGAACTTTCATGTGATCGTGGTGTGCAGCGAACTCAGTGTCAAAAGACACAAATCCAAGTATATAATTATAACAGATTACAATTACGCAGGGGAAATGAAAAAAAGAGACAACATGATCTGGAAGCTCTCTCAATTCACATTCCCAACACTCAGTACTTTTGTTTCATAGCCAATCAACCAAATCAGGGCTAATTCTGTTCCATTCAATTGCAAAGAAAAAATGGGAGAGATACAAAGTAAACAAACAGGAAATTCACTTACAGAGCACTTAAGCTTTCACGCAATACTGTCTCTCTTCAAAAGAGCAGAGAGGATGGTGGGGAAGATATAAGAACCTATTTGAACAAGCTAATTCAGGCCAACAATTTTATTTGTAACCATCTCAAAAGAATTAATTTTATTGATTGCTTTATAGCAATGTCTCTAACAGGCTACAAGAGTAGTCTCTGCTGTAATTGAAGCCTACAGCAGGACTTCAAGAACCATGTGTGCCAAAGTGCCAGATTCAAGTACCTTCAGCCAATCCCAAATGATTTTGTATCACTGATGACACTAACAAGGAGTCATGGTTCTTAATTCTGGATGTCAAAATTCACAGATGTGCACAACATGTTACTTTCCTAAGGAGAAATAATGCAACATTTCAACAAGTAGCTTATGCCAAGTTATAACTGAAATTGACTCCCAAGCTAGAACTTGGAATTCCCATCGGTCAAGGCTCAAGTCACAGTACACAAGAGGGCGTTCTGGTAGAAATATTACAGCATTAATTGATAAACCAGGGATTTGGGGGCTTGAACCAGGAACCTCATGGCTAAGGCTGGGATGAAGGCTACCTGGGGTGGAGGGTGGGATTGGTCAGCCGGGCCCAAGAAGGGATCGGCAGCTGCCTCCTCTGACAAAATCTTATCCCCCTTCCCAGGTCTGGCCGCCGTTACACGGGGCTCTCGGATTTGCGCCAGCAAAATAGCTGGCACGCATCCGAGTACCCCCACTGGGGAGACTGAGGCTTTACCCGGGGGAAGGGAACAAATGGGTGACCAAGGTGACCTCCCAGCAGCCTGTCTCACGCCCGTTGCATCACAGGGCGCAGGGCTAGACAGGATTACGCCATAAGAAAGGGCAGTACATGCAGAGGAAATGTTACACTACCAAAAGAAGACACTTGCTCTTTAAAATTATCGATACATCAGAGTTGTTTGGATAGCAAGATGTTTTCATTACAGACGCATGAAGAAAAGTGCCACCTCTCTTGTCGTTTTACCAAGCGAGCATTTTTAAGCTATTGTAATACTATGGGTTTGTTATTTGTTCAAGATCAAATAATCCAAAGCCAGGTAAACTCTCTTACTGGATCAAGGCCTCTTTGAACAACTGGAATGCCTTCCCACATCTTTTTCTGCTTCTCTTTTGTCAATTCCTGCTTGGTCAGCAACCTCATATTCCTTAAATTCCTCCATCAAGAACAGTTTGCTTTCATAACTCCATTCTAGATTCCTCGGCCTCTGCTTCGGATCACAAGGACTTGCTAAGTATTACGCAAAGCTACAAGGTTTCACAAAAATAATTTGCTAGCTATTAAAAAAAAACCCACCAAAAATAAACAGCACCCAATAAGTTCAGAAGCCAGTAAACTACTGTGTTGGCTCCAAAGCATAGGGAGATATACAGAAGGTACAATAATATCCTCAATTACCCAAGTAAGACTATGCAAGTTTTCAAGGGTCAACAAAATCCCTCAGCAGGCAGAGATCTGTGAAACCCCAAAGCTAGTATACTCTACATTGAGTACAATTTAAAAAAAATTACCTACTTTTGTACGGCCAATACACTTTTATGCTTACAAGGATGACTTTTATTTTTTTGAGTACCAGAATGATTTCTCTTTCCAACACATAGTGCATCCATTAATGTAATACGCATCAAAGTTACATTCACTAATTCTTCGGGTCTGAAGTAATCCACAGATGATGCTGATGCAAGTTGTATTTATTGCATTGTTACCCTTGGAAACAGTTACAGTTCATCAACAACAACAAAAGGCTATATAGACTATTTAAGAACACAGAGGATGCTGTTTAACTACAGACAGAAGTACGGTATATAGCTATTAATATCTGTTATTGTGGAAATGGGCGGCTACCTACATCCACTGAATACTGCTTGGGCATTCCTGGTAAAGCTTCTAGGTAGATAATGAATACAGAAACCTCAGGAAATCAGATTTCAGCAAACTGTCAAACCCCTATCCATTAAGTTAAGTAAATGCTTGACGCTATTTATCTTAAAAAGGCGTTTTACTTCAACAGGACCAATACATACATTACAAGAGCAGCATGGTTGCCAATTCCCAGTAGCTAGATCCTGCGCAGCTCCAGTAATACCGTATTGGTCTGAGTATAAGACTCACTTTTTTCTCCTAATTTAAGTTTTTTAACTAGGGGTGCGTCTTACAATCTGTTGCAATTTAATGCCAGTGATTTAATTAAATTTTTTTAATAGCACCAAGCTTTAAGGGTGCGTCTTATAATCAGGTGCGTCTTATACTCAGGACAATACGGTATCTGAAAAACTGAGCCACAAGGATTTGCTAGGATCAAATGGGTACTGCCATAGTGGCATCCCTGCACCAACACCTAGGGTGCTAACACTGGCATCATAGATAGTGCCCATGTGATCCCAGAAACCCCAAATGATCTCAAGTCCACATATTAGCAGTGCTCCCCCATTTCATTAGCACTCTCTTGTCTCAAAAATTCTTATTCTTCTGTACACTTTCCATCTCACTTGCAGTCTATTCCCGGATTTTATTTTATTTTTAATGACAACTATACCACCAAATAACAAACAAGGTTGCACCCATTGATTTCTGTCATGCTGAAGAACAGATGACCCCTGATTGCTGCATGATTATGCAATTACCAGCAACAGCCCAATTTCCTCCCCCTTCCCAACCACACCTCAACACAAAGATTTTAAAACATTTTACCACTAGAAATAGGGCAAACAAAAATCTCAAGAGCCTCAGATCCAAGACACTAACTCACAAGTAGTATGACTGAAGAGAATGGGACTGTTCACTAGTGGATGTGGAAGGCTGCAGGTTACAGAAAAAGTTGCTTAGGGTCAGATCTGGAAGTTTCAGAAAACAGAAACTCATGTACAGTATTCATACAAGTGAACCTCAAAATACAGTAGGACCCCTGTATCTGCTGATTCGGCATCCACGGATTCACTTATATCCCCCCCCCCACGTCCATTACCTTATTTACATTCATCTCGCTGGCGCCAAGCAAGCACGGGTCTTGTTTAAACCAAACGCTACAAGCAGCTGCCTGCTGCTTATAGCGCAGCTTCTGAATGAGTAGAGCCAGCAGCCTCAGTGCTAGAGAGGCTCCAATGTTAACAGGATCTTCCTGCTAATGTCGGAGCCTCTCTAGCACCGAGGCTGCCGGCTCTACTCAGTCACAAGCAGTGCTATAATCGGCAGGTTACTGCTTATAGCGCTGGGTTTAAACAAGACCTGCGCTTGCTTGGTGCCAGCGAGATGGACCTAAATAAGGTAATGGCCGTGGGGGGCACGGAGGATAGCGTTCGCCTCCATCTGCGGAACCAATCCCCCACAGATACCGGGGCCCTACTGTAGTCAGCTAAAGAAAAAACATCAGACCTATATTGCTAATGGCCCCCTCTTCCCAGTTTCAAGCAAAAGCTGAAAACCTTCTCATTTCAAAGGGCGTTTAATCTCACCTAGACATTAGAATCTAAGGGTGAAGACAGATGTAATATAAAAGACTCACAGCTGGCGCCTCTGGCTTCCTCATGGCTGTGCAACTGAAGTGACAGATGTCTATACAGTCAAATAAGAACGGATGTATCCTTCGGTTTTCACCTTCAGCTGGGCTGCATTCTCTCTCTTTTTTAAAGCACCACATATATTTATTCATTTAAATGTTCATTCACTGCCTTGTTTAAAAGTTCAACATGCAGTAGTTGCAAAACTGTTTGAGGAAGGCGGTTGCAGCTCTGTGATGTCACATGTACCAGCCAATCAGCCCGATCCATAGACTGCTTCAGCTTTGTATACAGAGCCAATATTGTTTATACTCAACCCTGGGAAGAAAGGCACTCTTAATCCGAACACATGAGGATGCTTCCAAAGTAGTCTCACAGCGCTATCCTGTGTAACCTTGCACCGGTGTAACAGCAGATGCACCGGTGTAAGTGCACTTACACTGGCATAAGTGCACTTACACCAGTGCATCTACTGTTACGCCGGTGCAAGGTTACACAGGATTGCGCTGTCAGTGCTGCATCATTTACTGTATATAGCATCATCAGTGCTCTATATGACGATTTACGCAGAGAGAAAAGACCAATCGCCACTTCCTTTCACCTAAATGGTGAAAAGCCCACCTTACCTGGTTTAGCTCCACTCATACTTTGCAGAACTCTTTTGGAATCATGGTAAAATCTGTTTGGCCAAAACAAGTCTGTGTTTGCCTACAACTATTTCCCAATCATTTCCTGTCTTTACAAGCCCTTTAGAATCTCCATTATCCCGATAAATATGCCAGGAGGTGAAGTTCAGGTTGAACGACAATGTGGAATTCACTCTGGTTTTGGACAGGCACAACATCAACGTTAAGCGTTTTCCCATTTGCTTCCGACAGTATCTACAACATTTGCAAATTCTACATGTTACAGAGCATAAGTGTAAAAGTAGTTTGGCCCACTTACAAATTCAGAGTCATTCCGCAATGTTGCTCAGCTGCTTGTTAACGTTTATGTACTTATGCGGCATGTGCGCCTCCATCCCCCTCACTCATGTGGCAAGTCCACGTCTTGGGGCTGTGGGAAGGGCATTTTGGCAAAGATGTAGGCAAGAGACACCCGGCGCAGTCTATATGTATTTAATGTAACGACACCAGCATTCCAGCTGGGCAGCAAAAAAACCCCTTACAGGTTACTTCACCTTCGGCAAATTTCCACAATCCCTGCAGCTGGCCTTGAGTCACTCAGGTGGAGGTTCTGCATTTCATAGGAGGGGAAATCGTAGGTTCTCATTGGCCGGACAGATGGCTCAGGTCACAAGGCCTTCCTTCTGCATTGGCATTGCCCTCGAGGGATGCTCCTTCATAAAAGGTGGTCCCTTGGTTTGCCTCCCTGGAACTCGCCCTTGGCTAGCACCCGTTCCAGGCATCGTGGAGCTTCCAGGGGCTTTGTACGGGGTTGAGGAACTCCCTTCTCTCCACCCAGTCTACTTTCCAAACTTCCCTTTCCGTGTCATCTTCCCTACTTCCTTCCCATCTGCTTTCTTTAAGGCTGATCTCCACCAGCTCCGGTTGCGTTGCACTTGCGTCTGGAAGCACGTGAGCGTAGGGAACAGGACACCCCGCCTGAAACACTGGCCTGGGTTCCACCAGTTTCTTCAATGCATAGTCCCTTCTGATTGCCCTGCCTTCTAATAAAGCTCAACGGTGACTGGCTGAAACACAAGTGCGCTCCGATTGGCTGAAAACCCCCTCCCATCCCATTGGTCAAATAATCCGCATCCCGCCCCCTCAAAATCATGAGCATGGTCCACGGCCGATCACAATGGAACTCAGGAGAGCGCGGCTCTCCTGGATTCCAATGCAATCAGATAAAATGGAAGTCACACAGCTCCGCACGCGCCCGGGACGCGTCGGAATTCGTGTGGTGGAGATCAGCATTTACCCTTTTCTTTCTAGGATTTCTAAATCCTTTCTAGAAAGAATTTACCCCTTTCCCCTCCCTCCAACCTTCTTCTTCCAGCATGCTGCTCCAGTTTCCGTCTGTCTCCTCTCCGCTTCTCTCCTCACCCCTCTACTCCTCCATTTTGCTTTGCCTCTTCCCCATTCCAGATCCTTTCCCTGAGCAACTTCTTCCATTTCTCTCTCACACCTCCCTGCCTGCCTTTGCAAAAAAAAAAAAAAACCACCCCAATTTCCTCCATAACCTCCATGCCTCTTTTGAGGGCTGGTACCAACTGACATCAATCGGGATTGATGGGGAACCAGCGAGTTATTAATCAGCCACGTTTCGGAGGCATGATGTCATTGCCACGCACCTCCACAGCAGCTCATAGCAAGTCTCATCAGTCCATAGCTTGTTCTGTGCTGTGGGGACCAGCGGCACATCACAACCTTCCTACGCTTCATGTGTCATGTTGAGCTCACTGACTACCACTCCATAGATTCCTTAACATAACCATTTCTCTCCCCCCAAAACAACACATAACAAATCACACTGCAGAAGAGTTCAAATAAATAACACTAAGAGCAAGCCTGAAATAGAGATTCAGAAGCATGCATAAAAGAGACATGCTCCAACATTTTACACACACACACACACACACACACACACACACACACACACACACACACACACACACACACACAGTTACTCCTTAAATCCTGTTTGCAACTATTCTAATCAAGGTAATGCAATTCATTTTAGTCATCCCATTCACTTTATCTGCCGAGATGCATAACTTCGATGAAAATTAATTAGTTTGCTCCCGCAGATGGATTTCTTAATAGAACCTGGGAAGACTGAGCCAAACATGTCAAACTCTCAGTGGCAAAATAATGGCAAGAATTTATCAATCATTTTAAAAAAAAGGAACAGATGGGGGCGTGTAACAGTAACCTCTAGAAGCACTAAACTGCAAACAACGTACAGAAGTGAATCCCCCCACCCCTTTCAGCAATTTACTATGAAAACTGATTTCACAAGAAGCTCTTGCTCAAATAGTCCGATTCTAAACAGAGTTTATTCAGAAGCAAATCTTCCCCTAATTTCAATGAAGTTTAACCCTCCAAGGAAACTTGGCTAAGACGGCTGAGGTCTGCTAATCACTCTTCAAAAATGAAAGGAGTCTCATTTATAGAGTGGATGGTGCTTTCCAAAAGGTGCTTCTCACAGCCAGACATTCACAGCTTGCCCAACCAGACAAGCTGACCTCTCAATACTGCCAGGCCAACAGGCCACTTCTAAAGCAGCCACACTCCTGCCTGTCAAAGAAAAAGGTAACATGCATTCCGTAACAAATTCAAGATCGAGTGTCAGAGAAAATTGGGAAGGAGTACCGTTTGCCAAATTGTTCATAGGCAAGACCACAATTTAGACATGGGTTGTACAATGCAAATCTTTGCAAAATGCACAACGTAAGAAAATAAAAATTGCTTTGCAGGATTTATTAAGATCTATCTAGTCTCACATATCGTTACCCACAGCAGACTGTTGGATGCCTCTAATGCTCACAGCAGGACATAAAGGCCTGGCATCTGCAGGGATCCAGCAGAAGCAGGGCCTTTTCGGTGATGGTACCATTTCTCTGGAACACCCTACACAGGCAGCCACACCTTTCGGCATTATTTTTTAAAAAATGCCTCTTCAGGAAACTATTTGGTAATGCATAACCCTTTTCAGGTACTGCTTTTTAGTATAGCTTGTGCTGCTATGTACTGAGGGCTGCTGGGTTGCTATTTTATATGTGATATTTACTTACAATATTTATTTACAATATTTCTATCCCGCCTTTCTCCCCGAAGGGAACCAAAGCGGATATGGTGCTATTATTGATAGCTTGCTCCGAATTGCAGTTTGTGGATTGTTTTAATGACTGTTGGGCTGCTTATCCAAAGTGGCTCACAATAACCAGGAGTAGGATATAAGATTATAAAGACATTCATTCATTCATCTCTCTCTCTCTCGCTCATCCCCATTCTCTGATATCTGGAGACATGCAGCCTCTTCTCTGTACACAGAGGTTTCATGTCGCTATTATGGCTAATAGCGATTGATAATTATGCTCTGTTTTTCCCCTAATCATGTAATGCTCTGCTTTTAAAAAAAAAAAAGTATTTAAAATTGAGATCAAATACCAGGCTGAGATTTGAGAAGTTATTTCCCCAAACTCTCTGGAAACGCCACTCTCGCTTAAAACAGCAGCCTTTTCTCCCCTCAAGGCAGAGAGAGTTAACAGAGGACAATCTCCTACAACTATCACATGTATGAGAATAGATATAATGTGCTTATAAAGAGATACTGCCAGGATTCTGTAAGTCATGCCTCCCTCCGGACGTGACCTTGTCAGATTTCATAAACTAAATGCAGAGCCAAGCATGGACAGGACTTGAATAGAAGGAAAAGGAAAAGGAGAAAAGAGGGAGGGAGGGAGGGAGAGAGACAGCGGGCTGCACAGTAGGTGGCAGACTTTTCTATAAATCAGTGCTGAATCCGTGCCTTGGCATGAATTTTAGGGGTGTCAGCAGAGTGCCCTCTTTTAGAGACAGGGCCCTAATCACTGATGGCATTTTTGCAAAAGTAATTTTGCCTGTCTTTCGCCAAATTATCAGACGGGTTGCCTTAAAAGAACTATAGTGCTGTACAGCATTCAAGAGAGGATTCCTGCTCTACTCCAGACATGGCTGCATTTTTGTGGCTAGGAGAGGAAATGCTACCCTTTTATATTCCCTTAGGGACAAATAGCACTCTATTAAGCACAAGTTTTTGTACTAACTTCCCTGGCAATTAGAACTTGCATGTGTGGTACACTTCGGTGAACACAAATGAGTGTAGAATTGAGATCTCCCGCAGCAGAGTGTGGCTTAAAAAATAAAGGACTGAAGGAAACATGATCTCATACCAAAACCTGTAGAATGTAGCTTAAAAGCACAAAAACATTAGACTGATCACAGATTACTACCTTCAGACTACAGGATCATATTCCAAGCAAAGAAATTCCTAAAAGCCTACAGGCATTTAAAACCTCATTCACTCTCTCATTCTCAAACAGGTAAGAGAGACGTTTGCTTGCACAAAGCATGACTGCACGCACACATGCACATACACAAGCATGGTTGAAGGGAAATGAAAAAGAAAGCCCATGTTCCATGCAAACTTCCAAAGGTCGCAATAGCTGAGGAGCATCACCACCACCACCACGATATCCCTCCCTGCATCTAATGTGCCCATCATAATGAGATCTCTGTGGAAGAATCAGACACTTGGCAAGTATATCTGTGTTTCTCTGCTGCCTGGTGATCTTGCAGGAGGCTGTAAAGTTCATACTTCTATTTTGGCAGTTAACTAATCAATCTTTCAAACGTTCCCGATTACCAGTCACCAGCAAATTGACAGCCCATTAGAAATGGTTGCAGGCTACATTTTTGCAGTTTCAGTGACTACGTTCTTCCTGCATGCATCACTGACCTTCTGAGCCTCTGGCTATTCCTGATGCAACATCACCTTGGACGATACTGTACATCAATAGGAGCAGCTTCCACATCTACTTGCACTTCTTGTGTGTAAACAGAGCATTTTAACTTAAGAACTGCAACTCAAACACAGTTGTGATCAGCATTTAAAGTTAACTAATTAGTTTCAAACAGGCTCATTATCACTGCAACCCTACAGAGGCCTTTCCTGCAAAACTGTTGTTTCAGCAGCTACATGTACCAACTACATAGGCAAACTGCAAGCAATACTGGAGTAGAGGGACATGTTAAGTAGTCAAATGATGCAGCAAAGGTACTGCTACATTAACCCCAAGGACAGGCAAGCTAGGATGCAAAAGAACTCAGATGAAACCTGTTACTGGACCATCTGTGTTGGTAGTGCAGCAAGCTTCTGAGTTGCAGAAAGGAAAAAAAACTCTTCAGGTATGGAACAGTTCTGTGTAACTCAAAAGCTTGTTACTCCATTCCACCAAAAGATCATTTTATCGGGATCATTTTACATTCAATATTTCATCTAAATTATCTAAAAAGTTATGTAGAGGGTTAACATTGGAAGCATCAAATGAGGGAAAAATAGAGACAGAAACAGGCAGACACGGAAGGGGGGGGGAACCACAGGAAATGTTTATACCACTGGAAATTATTGTCAACATGGAAAAACACATGCAGAGTGCTGTGGAACTGGAGCAATTCCACATCTCACATTCACTGATATTACAGCTGTTTCATACAGAAAAATACAGTTATATCTGAGTCACCAATACGTTACGCAGGTCAATTGATTCAGTCCTATTAGTGAGTAAGTAACCTCAGACAAACCAACCTAGGTGCACTCTCATCTAAATAAATCGCTACACACCCATGTTTTCTAGCAAGTCATGAGATTTCTTTGAACTTTGTTCCAGGCAATATCCATCAGTGTTAAGGGAAACACTTGCGTAAATGATTGGAAGGGAGAGATACTAGAGGGGGTCTTTGTTAATTTCTATCCAGCATGGAACAGACACACTACAGGTCACTAGCTTCAGTTACACCTGAACCAAGGAAACCTTCCAGATTAAGCGGTTATCTGGAGCACTTTTACTTGAGAGGAAACCCCTGAGAAACTGATAGGATGTGCAGACTGACCCTATGCATCTATATTCAGAAGTAAATCTCAGAGAGCTGGAAGAGGAACTACTGAGTAAAAATGCATAGGATTGCACTGCGAGTACCACTGTGATCAAGTCCCAGGAAAGTCCCAGCGAGTACCACAGGGATCAAGTCCCTGTGCGTCCGCACAGGATCTACTCTCAAGCATGCATAGGCTTTCATCTTTATTTTCCAAATCAGATGTAAAAAGTGAAATCCACCAGCCATTTAGATCCACATCTGAAGCATCCAAAGACTAATAACTGATGCCCCGTGTCTTATTTCGAATACCTCCTGACCTACACCAACCGATATGCCCGCACCATGGCAGTCTGTTAAAGTTAGGATTTACTGGAAACACTGCAACAGAAACGGGAAAAAATATTAGGCCCAAATTTCTCTGTGATTTAGATGCCGTTTTGCTTGGCACACATGAAGCCATTAAGCTGTCACCGTTCCCTGAGCCACATATGTAAATACATTTTTTGGGGGAAAGAACTCAGCAGCATTCACTTACTTTTCATACTCGGCGTTGTCCCTATCGCACCGTGAATCCTTGTGCTTTTGCCAGTCTTTGCCATGCTTGCAGGTGGTCAAGAGGACAACATCCTCTCCATTATGGACATGATATAAGGCATTCCTGGTGTCTGACCCTATCCCAGTCAGGTACCTTTTCCCCTTGAATACCAACATGTACTTCCTGAGCGGAGGAATGGTGTTAAACCTCAGGAAGCCCTTCTCCCCTCCTGTCCTTGGGTGATCCTTAGAAAAGAGCGGTATAGAAACGTCAAACTTCGGCCTGAAGTTTTCAGTACTGATGCTGGCTTTGGCCAACATGGCCTGGCCAATGTCAAAGCCCACGTCTTCAGTGTAGTCGGGCCAGGTGCCGGAATATAAATTAAAAACTAAATGATTCCTACCATTGTTCCACAAGTGGAGGCTCTGCACTTTGGACCTCAGGTTGTGCACGTACTGTGGGGATAGCTGGTCCCTGTCTAAGGTATCCAAGCTGAGGACAAACAGGCAAGCTTGGCTAGGATCGGAAGTATAAAACCTAGAGCCTTCGATAGCAGCCAGGATGTTTTGGTAACTTTCGGCTATTTTCTCCCCCTTCTGCTGCGGGTAGACGTAGACCTTGAAGCCGTTTTTCTTGCAAAGGGCAAAATCGAAGCAAGACTCCATGCGGCATTTCTTGCCTTTGTAGATGCTGGCGTTGGCATCGCGCTTCTGCCGGGGGGAAGTGTGCACGGTGTAATCCTCGTTCTCCAGTTGATCCCAAGGAACGAAGGGGCGCAGAGCGTCCGGGAATCGGGGCCAGTAGTGCTCGGGGCTGGTGTGCTGCTGCTGCTGCTGCAAGCCATTCCTGCTGCTACTGTGAGCCTCTCGCCTGCTTTGGTTTCTGGATGCTCTGAACTGCACGCCTCCCAAGTAAAACAAAAGGACGACAAAAGTGCCAGCAGAGAGCAGGATGAAATAGCGTTTTTTGGCCTGCATGTGTCCTATCGGGGTCAAGAGGATTGTAAATAAACACAAAGATCGCCCAAGTTTGCCAATCGACACTTTCAGCTTGAGTCCGCCATCTTCCCGCCTGCAAAGACTTTAAACTCTCTTCTCCCACCTTCTCTTTATTCCTTTCCCCAAGCCTTGGACTGATGCAGCGCATGTGGGCGATTTCTTTAACTTTCTCCCCTCCTGTCTTTCATCTTTGGCTCGCACAACAGAGGAGGGGGGGAGTGAAAGGGAGAGAGAAGACGGTAGACAGAGAGACAGAAAGAGGGAAGGAGAAGGATCTCACACCCAGCGCGGCTTTGCAAAAAGAGGCTGGGAATTCTCTCGCATGCAAGAACAGGGGTGGGGGGGGGGGAGGAGACAGCAGCTAACAAACTGAAACCACCGAGTCCAGGTCCCTTTTGCCTTCAAATGCTGTTGCAAGATTGAGAAATTTCGTCCCGCCCTCTCCCTTCCTACCTCCCTCCCTCCCGCTCTCTCTCTCTCTCATGCACACACACACACGCATACACAACACACACGGTGCTTGCAGATGATTAAGGTGTAGCAGCAACTTCAACTCATACGAAACACTCCTGCAATAGATGGAGCTATTTAAAAAGAAAGCAAGAGAGCGAGAGAGAGA
Organism: Plestiodon gilberti rubricaudatus; assembly: GCA_026170595.1. Taxonomy (NCBI): domain Eukaryota; kingdom Metazoa; phylum Chordata; class Lepidosauria; order Squamata; family Scincidae; genus Plestiodon; species Plestiodon gilberti. The sequence continues at coordinate 15,503,035 of JANXHW010000004.1, read as the reverse complement.
GAAAGAAGAAGAAAAAAAAAAAAGACACCCGAGCGCCCGGCTCCGGCTCAAGTCGACAACCAGCAGCGGCGGCAGCCTTCAGCCCGCCCGGGTTCACACCAATAGCACCATCGGGATTACATCTTCCAGCTTGAGCGTCGTAACCTCACAAATCCCTGCATTTCTCTTTCTTCCTTTCTGCAGCGGCTCCGAGACTCGGGGGGGGGGGGGGCTCTTTATTCCGCTCTGCGATCTCAGCGTACGGCCCCCGGGATGGAACAAGACAGAGATCCTCCTCCTCTTCCCCTCCTTCCTTCGCCGCCACCTCTCAGCCCCCGCCCCTCTCAGCCATTCATTTCAGCGCGCAGCGGCCCACAGAGGCCGCGGGGAGGTTGTTCTACCCCCTCTTCGAACGTTGCCGATCGCGAAGTTCGATCGCCGAACGTTACCCGGTTCTGAATGTTACACTTACACATTCCATTCCCCGAACCACAGCGCTGACCTCATCCATCCACGCAGCCCGCTCGCCGATTGGCTGGGCGTCACGTCCGGAGTGGGAGGTGCTTCCGCTGCACCCATTCATAACCCCCGAGCCGGAGGATGTAGCTTAGCAGTAGATTAAATGGAAACCCCAGGAAGATGCAGGCGGTATCCCTCACTGGGGCGGGACACAGGGCAGGCTGGGGAAGAGGTTGGGGCAGTGCCCGCGTGCTTCTCAGTGTGGAATAACGCCATCTGGCCCACCCTGTCTAATAACAGGCACTAACTGAAGGGGAGAACACCGGAGGGTCTTCTCCAAAGGGAAGGCTCTGCCAGTAGCCAGGATGGGTGAATGAGGAACCGGCGTACGGTCTGCCCCGTGCACGGGAAGTTTTGCTCATCGTCCCTTTGGACTCTCCCCACCCCCGCTTCGCCAGCCAACCAGCCACCCCACCCCCGTGCAGGCAGCGACAAGACTGAAGCGCGGTGCCCAGGCCAAAGAGCCGGTTGTCCCAGGCGGCGGCAGCGTGTTTAGTGATTGTTTGTGGTGGGAGTGTCCCGGGAAGAGGAAAGACGCTTTCCAGTTTGCCTTAAGGGCTGCGAAGATCCCAGCAAAGGAAGGGCGTAGCAGTTGGAAACAATGCCATGACAGTGCTTCGGGAGGAGGAGGAGGTTGGCTCACATTAGCAAGCCAACAAAAACGGGGGTGGGGAGGAAGAGAAAAATCCTGTTTCCCCTCTTTCTCTTCGAGGCCTTAACAGATCGGGTCCACAGCAATCGCACACCAAAGCAGCAGATCCAATGTTTACTCAGTTGGGGGTAAGGTAAACCCATATGGACCGAGGGACTTGCTGCCGAATAACCATGCCTAGAATCGGGATGCAACCGTCAGCGCATATACGAGTGCGCGCAGGATCCGGACCGGCCGAACAGCGCATCTAGGCACACTTGCAGAGTCTCGTGGAACTAGTTGGCAGCGAGCGACAGCCGCAGCCAGATCCTACGTACGTTTGCTCGCATCTGGAGTTGTCTTGCTCTCAGATAAGCAGGCGAAGGATTGGGAGACCTAGTCGAGGAGAAAGGCTACCATTTTAAGAGTAGTGACTTTGGAGGCAGAGCAGACTCCCTCGCACAGTGGAATGTACATCAGAGTAAACATACACAGGCTCGGCCCGCCGGCCCGCAAATGTGTTTAGAATCGGGATGTAAGGAAAAAAAGTGCCCGGTCCACATGCTCCTTAGCCCCCACCCCCCCAGACTTCATCAGTGCAATTCAAAAACCGGTGTCTAACCCCCAGATAACCTGACTGACCAAAATTATTTATAATAAAGCACGTAACCAAGTCAGGAATCAATTACTGCTGAAAAGGAGTCAATTCTAGAGCACACATGAACCAGCTAATGGTAGAGATGGGATACAGAAAATAAATGAAAGGAGTCGCTGGTAGTAACCTGAGATTAAACTTTCTTTTTTGGAAAAACTGGAGAAAGGGAGCGAATCGTTCCTCCTTTCCTCTTCAATAGGGCGACAGGTTTGTGCGAGTGCCCTCTACCGGCTGGAATATTACATCGCCTTATGGTCAATCGCGGCGAGCGCAAAGTTTTGGTGCGCGCGCCCCTGAAAGTTCAGTGCCTGGCTACTCATTCGACTCCTGTAACGTTTGTTACGCAGTTTGTGCACCGAGCTACCGCGAAGCACTTTTGTTAAGCCTGCGTGTGGGCGATTGGATGGTTCTTCCGAGCTCAGACGTGTACACGCGAATGTTATTGTAGCCTCAGTTCCTCATCTATAAAATGGGAATAAATGAATTACTGTACCTCTTTCTCCTGCCAAAATGGGGAAACAACAGATAAGGATGGCAAAGCCAACTCATATCCGATCTGGTGTATGCTTGCTCAGAAGACATTTCCACCAAGCTCAATCAATGGTATTTACACCAAACCAAAGCAAACTGGATTTTCCCCAATGAACTTGATTGGCAGTATGTTTAGCAAAGAAGGAAGTAAGAGCCAGGAAAGATCCAGGTTCAAATCCCCGCTCAGCCATGAAGCTTCCTGGGTGACCTTGGGCTAGTCACTATCTCTCAGCCCCACCTACCTCACAGGGTTGTTGCGAGGACAAAAGGAGGGGAGGAAATATGTACACCACTCTGAGCTCCTTGGAGGAAAGGCAGTATAAAAATGTGAAAAAAATGTGAAATTATTTACACAATGCATAATTTAACTTGTGGAATTCACTACCACAACATACAGTGACAGCCTGTCACTTAGATGTCTTTTTAAAAGTTTAGACAGAGTTACAGTGTGTGCAGACCTAGCGATAGTTATTTTGTTTTCTTCATAGCTAAATAGATCCCCCACCCGCTGCACCCCCAGGTAGCATCTCTCTCTAAGAAATAGATGCCTTTGAAGGACAAACAACAGGGAACCAGGAGGCTGTTCCTATCCTTGCTTGCAGATTCCTCAAAGACATCTTGATGCTGGCTGCTCTTGGAAACAGAAGGATAGCCCAATACAGCATGGCAATGTGTAAGAGGGCATAGCATAGGAGCACAAGCCACAAGTTGTACAAAAGTTATTCACAAGAAGGATTCACTCATCTTAACACAACACTAGTAAGGCAGTGTGTCTAGCCCAGGGGTGGCCAACCTTCCACCATTAGGGCTACTGTGTTCTTAAGAGTTGTGTAGAAGACAGAATCGTGGCAGCTGCACGTATTGATGGTGCTACTAAAGCAGCTGCACCTGCTGAAATGCCCTCACCACAACCATTTAAAGGGCCAGCATTCATGTTGAAAGGTTGGCCACCACTGATTTATGCTAATCTGCTTTTATGCAGAGGTCTCCATCTTTAACTTTAAGGAAGATATTTCATTGGTTTGCAGGTTCCTACCTCCAATGAAAGGGTGTGTGTGGGGACTGAGCTAGGAGTTGA